>CM045762.1:61135437-63535437 GCA_025200525.1 Camellia lanceoleosa
TGATGGCGCCACCTTGGCTTCTGATCTTTCCGGGTGCAAGGTTGGGAGTGGAAGGAACTATTACAGTGTGGTGGGGTCTATCTCGGCTTCTGACTTGAACTACCCTCGGGTGGAATGGGAAAGCATCCTCCTGACTTTTGTCTGTGCGGATATCATTGTTGTTCATCTCCCGGCTTTCAAAGTCTCGACTGCCCACAGCAGTTGTTCGATGGGATCGGCGTATGCCTTCATGTTGTCCTTACCTCTGGGCTCAGCCTGATCGAGGGTTTGGGTTGATGTTGGTACATCATTGCCATAGTGGAGAGCCATCTCCGGTTGGTGAGTTCGATCCAATCCGTCTCAATAGCGAGGGCTCTGGGGTACAAAATTCGGCATATGGTGCGGTGGTGGCCTAACATTCCATAGGCGAGATCGCCACGGACCTCTGGAGGTCTCCTATCATCCCATTAGTTCAAATGTAGTAGGCTCATGAGCTTTGATATAAATTGAGGACCCGGGCCAGGTCTTGTGACAGGCGACTGGGTGGATCTGACATATCAACATTGGTCTCATTTTGCAAAGTGATTCCTTGATCTAATCGACTATCATAACCACAATCTCCTCCAAATTCTGCGTCATCATAAGTCTTGCCTCGGCAAGGGAAACACTAACTATCTTGGATCAACTACGGCGAAAAGAAAGACAAGCGACATTTTAGCCCAAGCGGATCAAGCGCAGTGTGGCCGAAACGGTATACTCTACTCACGATCCTTGTTCCCCAGAATCCGCCCCAAAATCTTGAATCGGATACCCAGATATAGCTGATTCTCCACGAATCTGATACTAGTGCCCTCAGGCCCGATACTCAAATTTGCAAACTGATATGCGCGTTCCTGTAGAGATACATTCTAGAAGCACATAGCAAGTAAATGAGCCAAAACACCCCTATGTTGGGGTAGGGTTTCCCTGTCCTATTTTTGTGAGAGCTAGGGTTTCACTACATGTGGACGGTTTTCAAACAACCTAACATCAGACGAAGCAACTTTGTCCTAGTTTGGAATAGTCACTATGGATTCCAAATATGCACTAGGTCGAATGGTGAAAAGGGTGCCCGATAAAATCGGGGTTTGTATTCCATCTTGTCGAGCCCTGGTCGACCTTATGGTCATGCCTTGACCAGACAAGCCTCCGGCAAACCGTTCAGGAATGGAAGATGGCAAACACGGTGTCCTAGGTGCACCAACACACATGCAATGCAAAGAAACACATAAGTGTAATCAAATCAGGATATCACGAGTTCGAGTCAAGCTCTCTAACCTCCCCAGCAAAGTTGCCAGAAACTGTAACAAGCCCGCGAGGGACCTCGGCCTTCAGTTTGGACTCCTGTTATCCGGTTCTTAATCTGAACCAAAGAGTCCAAATCCAAATCGTTTTGAAAAGCAGATTTTTGAAAGAAGTGCCAAACATGGTACGCTTTGCGGATCTGAGTCGCCACCTAAATATTTTTTAATGGGGAATTTAGAAACTGACTCGGTGCCAAAGGCCCGTGTCGTCATCACCAAAGTTGCCTTGGCTCGGGGAGCTTGGATACGATTGGGGAAGGTCATTGTATGAGCACCCTCTCGCCCAATCAAAGATCGGCCTCTACTAACCGTGATATCTTGTTTTGAAATCATTATGCGTTCTTATTCCAATTATTAGCCTAGAATTACTATGTTATGCGCACAGCAAACAAGTATAGACTAGATCGCCTAATTTGGAACAAAACATTGCATATCCGTTTGTTTGTAAAACGCGTTAGAATTTGATACTCGTGTGTAGAGTAAAAATACGGATTTCAATGAGTCATTCCAAATCAAACAATCCAACCTCCACCCACAGGCATTCAGGCAGTTATATCATATAAGCATCTAGCCACATGATAAGCATGCTGTCACGTTAACGTTCACACTCGTGCGAGATGCTAAAGCATAAAATACTTACAAAGGACTCCGTGCCAAAACAAGAACATATTAGTTAATCATGCGTGTGATTATAGTTCATGTCAAGTGGCTAATGCATCGCATACAAAATGTCACTAGAATAGGCTTGGCTAATCTAAGGATGACATGTGAAAATGCCTGAATAGCACATATTCAATTTGGAATTGAAACATTTATGCGATTAGTATGATGGCGTCTTGAGCAGGTGCATGAAATACTAATGAATGATGCCGCATGCATAGCATAAGGATGCTAAAGAAAATATGCCTAATACTAACCATCAAAAGCGGTAAGTAAAAGGGAAGAAAGAAGTGGGGCTTGGAAGACATGCACACACACCCACACTTATTCCAAATTTGTCCTCACTCGGTGGGGCTGAAAGAATAGTACAATTTAACTAACTAACAAGCTAATTAAATAATTACAGACCACCTAATTAATTAAGCAAGTTAATTAATCTAATTTAAGCAATAAACTGCCTTGGAAAGAGATTCCGATCGATCTTTCGATTAAGCTCGGAAGTCCTTGCCATGCACAAATTGTATTTGTTTTGAATATTACGCTCTTTTGAAAATTGCACAACTCCCAAGGTATGCTCTCTGGGCAATGTGGAACACCACCGGCTGGAAGGGATGGCCACCGGCCATGTATGATGGTCACCGGCCACAAATTGAGTTATCGGCGATGGATGGCGATTAAACGTATATATCGGCCAAAACTCCTGCAAAACTGCGATTGGCGACAAAAAGAGGGCTAGGCATAGCATAGCAATGCATTTCAAGCAAATGTGTGCACCACCACATCCCTTATCATATTTATGACTCAAAGGGCCAAGGTTCTCGATTCGAACCACCAATCGCGCATTTTCATGCGTGATGGCCCAAAGGAACCAAGTTTGCATTTTGATAACGAATGAAATGCAATGCACAAAACAACCAAATGAGGCCCAACCTCAATCATGGATAGTCAAGAGGCAAGGCATGCATTCAATGCAATGCATTCCTAGGCATGTTAACTAAGTGTGCAACATGGGCACGCAATGCACAATGCATACTAGGCATACAACCTATGCAAGCGAACATGCAAGGCATGATGCAATCAAAGCATGCAAGGTGTAAGTAAGTCCAAAGCAGTGGCTAAGTGCTATGGAAATGAGCATAAGATGACATGCAAGCATGCATGCACACAAGGACCGACACTTAGGCATTGAAGAAGCGACTCTCAAGCACATAAGAGGATGAAAACATGGACAAATGGCATGCATTATAAGCTCTGAAAGTCAAGTCATGCAAGGTGCCAAACCAACTAGACAAGACAAACAAGGCATGCAAGCGAAGCCAAAATTCAAGAGTAAGCCAAGCGCGTATTGAACTACACTTAGCAAAATCGAATATGGCATGAATTAAAATAACCAAAATCAGAGTTTTAGCATATTAAAACAAAGCCAATAATACATCTAGATGACATCTAAATGGTCTAAACATGCAAGCATATAAAGAGGCCAAACATGGAGTATAAGATGACAACCTTATAAAGCATTAAAGGGGCATCAAATGCAAGCATACAAGCATGCCATGAGGACTGAAATGATGCTATAAGTGGTTCTAAGCCCTTTGAAATGATGCAAGGATAGCATGCTAGAAGATCCGATACTTAAGGCCTACAAGAGGGATTACATGGTGGCTATACAAAAGCGAATCATGGGTGACCCAAATGACCAAAAAGCAGACCTCAAGCACACTAAAACAAGCATAAAAAGCTTGAAAGCTTGGCCAAAATCATGCTATAATAAGGGTCAAAACCTAAAGCATGTTAAGGCCTAAACATGGCATTACAAGGCATGTATGCTAAGAAAGCATGGTGTACCAAATCAACTAAACACAATGCTATATTATGACATAATAAGCATGAAAATCAGCTAAGGCATGGCCAACATGAACCTAAACATGGTGCTCACTAAAGAGGCAAAAATGGTCCTTTTAAGGACAACAAAGGCGAGGGTGGCCCTCTCCTTCTTGGGACCTCAAGACACCGTCCTCACCTCTAAAATCCCACAAGATTTCAGTGGTGAGGAGGCTCAAACTCTTGTGGTCCCGGAACTCACACAAAATAGCACAAAATAAGGGCCAAACAAGGATTAAGAGGGGTCAAACAACCTCAAACCACAAAACACTCTTAACAAACTATTTAGAGGCCTTAAAAAAAGAACTTTTATGTGTTATATACAAAGCCAAAAATCAATTGCAAGATAGGTAGAAAAGTTTTACAAAAATGGGGAATAAAGGGACAAGCTTCTCACCCTTGAAGACCCTCTTCAACAATGGAGCTCCAGTAGCTTCTTTAGGTTGAAACCAGCTCCAAAACTCCAAAACAACCCTCAAGGGCCTCAGCTCCAAGAGATGGTGTGATGGTGGGTGTTTGTGAGCAAAAATGAGACAAAAAACACACTAGAGAGATATAGAGATAGGATATGAACCAAACCCTAACCCTAGAACTCAAATCCTAAAAATGGCTGTTTAAAATGTCTAACCTTGTCTCACCTTGTCTAGAGAAGAAGCCTCCGCTTTTAGTCTTGTAAGCTTACAAGACAAGCTTCTAAAGAGGGAGATCCCTCCATACACGTGTATGGAGGGGAGCCAAAATGCATGCATTTGCACCAAAATATGTGCAAAAGTAGATGCACAGTAGTCGGCCGGCCAAAAATGCAATTGACCAAAAAAAGATAGCCGTAGGCCATCTAAGTCTTGAGTGCCGGCCAAACATTTGGCGGTGGCAACAAAACAACCGGTGGCCTCAAGCCATGGCCGTGGAGTGTGGAGATGGCTCACAAGCCCTTCTGCCCTTCAAGGCAAAACACAAGTGTTTGGTGCAAAACCGGACACAAAACAATCAGTCGAGATCACGAGGCAAGGCGGCGTGGCGAGACCTCCGGGAACTCAAGACGAACACAAACATGGAAGATCATCGAGTGTTCAATCAGTGACGTCCAAGACTTGAGGACAGTCAAAAATGGGGTGTCTACACCAACCTGTTCCAAACACACTTGATACAACCAAATAGCCAAACTCAAGTAACAATAAGGGGGAAACAGCAATGAACAACATTCAGAAACTATAAAATCCTAGTCCAGAATATCAAATGGGTTGGGTCAAAATTAGAATCGCTATAGGAAATGTTGCTACTCATCGATAGATATAAATAAGTATATTTTTATCTTGTGAAATTACATTAGAAAGAGAAATGGGAATTGTGATCACAGTAGAAAAATTGTGTGGAAGAATTGAAAATGGAAGAACATTATAATGCATTGATATATGTTGCATTGACATTTCAATTCAATTGGTTGTTATGAATTTTGAATTAAGATTTGAAAATTTTTGCATTGAGAAAGGAAATGTTTGTGAAACAAGATATCATTGGTTTGTTTTGGGGGTAAACCGTTGGTAAGTGCGGATAGGGGTTGTAATTGATATTGGTTAAGTTGGCCTAAGTGTCTAGGATGAAAGACCGAAAACACGTGTAGAGGAGGTACCAAGTGCCTTGGGTTAGCTCTTGATAAGCGGGGATTTGGTAGTACTAGTTATGCCTATTCTGAGACACCAACCTAGGAATTACCTAAGTCGTATTTACCACCCCTTAAACTTGATTTAAAATTATTGAATTGTTGAATTTTCAAGATTACATTGTGCATGATCGTTTTCAAAAAAATGAAGATGTGACTTTCTTTTAAAAGCATAGCTTATGCATTTCATCTCAGTAGAATTGTATAAATGTTTATACTTTGTTAAGATTTTTCCTAGTAGACTTTATGCTCACCCTATGAGATTTTGTGCAGGAAAAGATGTGATGATTCCGCCAAACTAAGAGCGTGTAGTGCATTTTGAGAGCCCAAGGCTCTTGTTTTGTTGTGATTATTTTTTGGCAAGCCAAAGGCTATATGTGTGTGGGTTTGAGCAACCATTTTGTGTAACCGGGCTTAAGCCTTGGACTTTGTAGCCCTCGAGGGCATTTATTTATTTTTGAGTGGTTGTTTCACATGCTATAGATTCATGTACTAAGGTCGTTGAATGTATAGTCGCATGTGGAACTTTGTAAATCTGTAATGATTATGTATGCAAATGTTAGAGATTTGGGGTTGATGTGGATATTGGAAATTTACTAATGTTTATAAATGCGAGTGGTAGTTGGTGTTCTTTATTATGTACTTTTTTGGGGGCATTGCGGTTGAAGACATAAAACTTTCTCTTGCATTTCAATCACTCCATCAATTGTTGATATTTTTAGCATAATATTATAAGAAAAATATAGAAACTAAAATCAATCAAAATGACAACAATTTTTTTATTTTTTTACTTTATTAAATAATTAAATACAGAATAAACTACAAAACTAAAAATACATAACTAAACTAGAGTACTTCATGGGACATATTACAATATAGATTCCCATGAACATATAAAATAATATGCAAGAAATAGTTCAAATCTAAAAGTTTGAAGAACAAAAGATAAGAGATGCAAACCGAAACCTGTGTGATACCACAGTTTCCTTAAAAGCAATTCACCGTCTCCTATGGGTGCTAGAGGTATGCCAGCGTCTATCTCCCAAGATATAATGGTTGAAACCAACTAATGCGAAGCACCTTACGAATAGTTTAATGAACTTGATAATGACACTCTCTAACAAGAACCAAAGAAGGCGTTAGCACAAAGAAGATAAAAAATTTCTTTAGTATAAAAATCTTCTCCAACTTTATCTAAAGACAATCACAATTTTTCATCTCAAAAATATTTCTATCTCTTCCATCTAAGTTGGAGAGGAAAGGCCCTTTTATACTTGTAGGGAAGGGTGCGAGCCATGAAGACTACCATAAAATTTAGCATCAATGACCACCAACTCTAGTCATAAGGGCTAAAAGATACAAATGTGCAAAACTCCGATGTACATAATATGATCATCAACTCCATCAACAAAAGATGAGAGTTACAAAGATTGAAAACCTCCCTTGCATTATATATAAAAATAAATATACATATATATATACTATTTAAATAATCCAACTAGGCGTGTGCATAAAATAGATCACGGTGTTAGGTCACAACTCAATCAAACCAGGTCTAAAACATATGCACAAGCCCGGCCATAATGCAGTCGCCCATGCCCAAGACTAAATCCAACACATGCACATACACAAACCTAAGCCAATCCAAACCAAGATTAAGACTAAAGTCCAAGTCCAAGTCTAAGTCCAAGCCTAGGCCCAAGCCCAACTTCTATTGATACCCACTTTATGAGACAATTCTCATTCACAACTTAATGGTTTCGGTTCATCATTTATGTATTATAACATTTTCACTTAAGAGAATACAAAACTACTCAAATCCATCTCAACCGGTGGTTAAGTCCCACTTTAATTTCGAATTAAAGTTGCCAAAATCACTTTGCTTGGTTTGGGTTTTCTAAAAATACTTTTTAAAAAATTTTACTTTCTTGTTTTTTCTTCTTTTTTTTTTACTGATTTTTTTTAATATTTTAAGCAATTTTTTTTTAAAAAAATTTAGACAAACCTAACATAAATACACTAAAAAAGTATAATTTTCGTGATTTTTTTTAAAAATTCACTAAATACCAAAAATACAAAAAATAAAAATAAAAATTCAATATATTTTTCATATTTTTGTGTATTTATTAATTTTTTGAAATATTTTTTCACAATTATTTTACTTTTTAGATACATCTAAGTAACGTGCATCTAAAAAAGTAAAAAAAAAAAAAAAAAGTGTAACATTTTAAAAATATTTACTAAAAATAAAAAACTTAATTTTCAAAAAATTGAATTCAAAAAACTCAAACCAAACACAATGATATTTTCTAACACCAATTTCACGCAAATCTGAGCATATCCAATTTGATTCCTACCAGTGTCGCTTGCCTTGTTTGTTCACGTGCCTATCCATTTATTCTAAGAATTTCATGGTCAAGTGCACTATAAAACCAAGCTTTATGAATGGCAAATAACTAAAAAAGAAGATCAACTATGTTACGTAATTATACTATTATTTTTGTCATTATATAATAATATCAATATACTTTGTGCGATATGTACATAATTTGTTTATTGGTTATTGTCCTTCAATAATTGATAGAGATGCCTTATTCATGGAAAATATTTTGTTTCATTGTGATCGAAGAACAGCATCTGACAAGCCTTGGATAGTAAATGTATGTTGCTTTGGATGTGGAAGATCTAGTTCATGGCTAAACATGAGAACCATAGCAGACATCACTGCAAGAAAATCGGGAATTTCGGCGTTTTAAAAGCGCATAATAGGCCATAAAAACGCTGCAAAAAGAAAATCGGCGTTTATATAATTAAATCGATGATGCAGCCGTTCTTTGTATCTTTATAACGTTTAAAAATGCCACTAAAGACCTTAAGCAGCGTTTTTTAAAGCGCCTTTAATTCTCTTAACGGTATTAACTATGCACGTTAGGGGAGTTATCTCTGACGTAATCATGACGACATTTCGCGACGTTTTTAAGAAAAACGCCACCATTTCTGTCATTTTAAAAAAAATAAAAAAATAAAAATCATAATTAATGATCTTTTGACTTTTGTTCAAACCAAAACTATATTATCCATTACCAATCTCAAAATATATACATGGATGAGCATTCATTTTTCAATTTTTCATAAAAAAAATAAAATAAAAATAAACCTTGTAAAAGCATAATCTCCAGTTCTCTAAAAATAACTTCATCCACAGCTCTCTTGACTTCATCAAGTCATCCATCATCTTCACCAAAATGATGAGAGTTGCAATAACCCTTGAAATGCAATTCAACTATATGGTAAATTGATTTGTAAGTAGGTATAATCTGAGAATGATCATCATCACTGAGCACTTGATATATGATGGAACTACACAATGAGGACTGAGAAATTGCAAAGGGAAATACAAGTAAAAACTACAAAGAGATTTAATTACCTAAAAATAGTCTTCTTGGCCTTTTCAAATAACAGTCTTTTAGCAGGAACTCTTATCTACTGCATGACCTCTGTGTCACTCCTTAAATCAATCTCACACACTACTTTTCATTCTCCCAAAACCTTTGGGGTGAAAGGAAACCTCTCTAAGAACCTGGGGAAAACCCATTATGCTAAATATAATAGAAGGTTGGGATTAAACCAAGTTATAGAGGGATACACATTCAAAACAGTAATCATTATATTTTTGTGACACATTCTATATTTTAATTTGATAATAGAATGAGTGAAGAAACGACACAGCCACAGGTTGGGCTACCCACCATCTCAATATAATCATTGACCCAACTATGGATCAAAAGATAAAAATTACTTTATGTTATTTCAATGTTTCCCTCTTCAATTAGGTGTTTCTCAATCCATTGATATATATCCCTCCTATGGTTTTGGTAACCTGTTGGGCTATAAAATAGCAGAAGTCACACATTGTATTACACTGTTTAGTAGGTAATTATCCAAAATCAGATAAAAGATATAATCTAACGGCACTCACTCAAAAAAGAGTGTTCTTATCCCAACAGATTAATTTTGTTTGGTTTGTTTTTCTTGTTTTCAGAATAAAATAATAATAAAAAGTTTGAAAACATCCATCATTTCCTTCATTTGTGCAAAAACAGCTTTCGAAAATTTAAAAACTATTTTTTAGTGTTTCTTTACTAAAAACAAGTTTTCTATATTTTTCGAAATATGAAAACAGAAAAATGAAAATGATACCAAACAGATTTAAAGTTTATTCCATAGAAAATGTACCAGTAGAATTGCAATATTTTCTCTCATGTATACAACAAATTTCAAAAGTACCACCAAGAATACATAAACTGGTACATCCCACTGATATTGCAAATGCACAAGTGTCTCTACTTACAGAAAATAAATGAAAGGCAGCGTGGAAAAATACCCAATAATGAACTTTATAATGCAGATGCTGATAATAATAGTCAGGGTGCTAACCGATCAATTTTCCATACTCTTTTTTCGTCAATCATTTCAGGGGAATATCGTATCCTGTCAAAGGAATGAAATTGTATATTACCAGTGGTATTCACCATCATGTACAGAAACAATAGTTACCTGAATCAAATAAAAAAATTACAAAGAAATGGTTGATTATGCAAAATGTGCTTATATATTTTGTTTGTAACATCTTTCCAACACCAAACATCATTTGCAATTAACACGCATTAAAATATGATCTGAAAATGAATGAAAAGATAAACTTAAATAATGGGGCAGAATAAGGAACTTTTCAAGCTAGATTCCAAAATGCTAAAATTCATCAAAAAGTGTGTGAAAATCAAATATGAAAAATGTAGATAGATCAGTCACAACTTAACAAAATGTAGGAAAATCTTGCTTACACAAAATTCAGATTCATATAACATTGAAACAATAAGATCTACCACACAATACAATTTTCTTTGCTTTTTCCTTAAAGGTCATAGAATCCTCCAAATGTCCCATTTTATTTTTCTAATAATAATAATGATAAAGTGTCCCATATTGCTCTCCCTTTTGTCTCCCACACAAACTTCTAAAACTGCTCATGAAACTATGGGAGAGAGTAGTTGAACAGAGATTAGGATATGCAACAATAGTTTTAAATGAGTAATATGGCTTGATGCCGCAAAGATCCACTATGGAAGCTATTTTTCTACTTAATCAACTAATGAAAAAATATAGGGCAAAGAACAAATATTTCCATATAGTGTTTATTCACTTACGAAAAGCATATAGGGTTTTATGAAGAAATCTGTTTGAGTCTTTGAGATGGTATGGAAATGTGAAACATAAATAGTTAATGCATCTATAAGGAGGAGTGATTTAATCCACATTGATGTTGCTAAAAAAAAAATATAGGCAGTGAGGTTATGAGATGAAGACATGAGTAATCTAAACTTAACTGAGATGAATGACTTCAAACAGATGCAAGTTAATTAATTATATGTACCATATCAAGCCATTTTTTAAACCATTCTATAGTTGAATTCTGAAGACGTTAGATGTTCAAATCTTGATCTCTAATTAATTTTTTTGCCCTTGTGTGGAACAAGAAAACTTCCCAAGCAAAACCATTTGAAGTTTAGAGTTGTCTTTTGTGTTAGGCAAGATTGATATTAGTTTATCTAGTTTTTTTTTTTTTTTTTTTTTTTTTTTGAAGCTCATTGGCATGCGCCATCATAACGACGGCCAAGGTTCTGAAAAGCGGTTCTTGATCGCCGTAGCGGTGGCGGTGATCTTGATTCTTGATTCTTGGGTGTAAAGGCCGTAAGCGTAACGATTCTTGATTCTGGGCTGTGAATTTTTTTATTTTTCGCACAATTTGTAAAAAACTTACCGATACACATATTTTTTTTTTATAATCATATTTATTGGGTTTTAAAATAAATTTTGATAAATTTTTCATAATTTTTAAGTATGATCTAATATATTTCATATTTTTAAATCACTAAAAAATGAATTTTTTTACATTTTATTTCAATAATTAATGACTTTTTATGTTGTAAATCCATGTTACACTTGTGGCAAAAATTCCTTTTATTGAACTTAGATGTATAAAATTATTTTTAATTATTATACTTGTGGAAGCATATGTATATTTTAACTCAAATAGTTTTAAAAAAGTATACATCCATAATGGAAGAACTTGACAAAATACATAACATTATAGCATAAATCACAAATAACAAAGAGTACATTTTACATAATGTTACTACTAAAATTACATAATGTCACCACCAAAATAGAATTTCTTTATAATTAAATGTTAAATGAAATGATTATAAAAAAATTCAACCACTATTTATACATTTGGATTTTACATGCTAATGTAATTAGGAATAAAGACATTTTTCATGGCATTGTTTGAGCTATTGTTTTTATTTTTATTTATTTTATAGAAAGATATTTTTTTTTACAAAAAAAAATTGGTGCCATCAAAATTGTTGTCACAACACATTACAATAACGAAATTAAAAAAATATATTTCAAATTAAATACTAAATAAAATAGTTATAAAAAAATGCGACCACTATTTATACATTTCGATTTTACATGCTAATGTAATCATATAAAAATTAAAAAATTAATTATAAAGAATTTTTTTTTAAGTATTGATTTTTTTAAAAAAAAAATATATTTTTAAAATAAAATTGTGCCTTTAATAGTGTTGTAATAACAAAATAAAAAATATTTATAATTAAATATTAAATGAAATGATTATAAATAAATAAAAAAATGCAATCACTATTTATACATTTGGAGTTTACATGTTAATATAATCATATAAAAAATAAAAAATAAAATATAAATAATTTTTTTTGAGGTATTGATTTTTTTTTTCTTTTAAGAAGATATTTTTTAAAAAAAATTAGTGATTTCAACATTGTTGTCACAATACATTACAATAACAAAATAAAAAATATTTATAATTAAATATTAAATGAAATGATTATAAAAAAAAAATGCAACAACTATTTATACATTTAGAGTTTACATGCTAATATAATCATATAAAAATTAAAAAATAAATTATAAATAATTTTTTTTGAGGTATTGAGTTTTTTTTTCTTTTGAAAAGATACTTTAAAAAAAATTATTGATTTGAACATTGTTGTCACAACACATTACAATAACAAACTAAAAAATATTTATAATTAAACATTAAATGAAATGATTATAAAAAAAAAATACAACCACTATTTATACATTTGCAGTTTACAAAATAAATTATGAAGAAAAAAATTCATACATAGTTGTTTTTTAAGCTTCAATCACTTGGGTATTTATTATCTTCTTGAATAACCTGTAAGAAAAAAAAATTCAATAAAAGCGACATATATAAAATGTATTCATATAATTAAATGTGTTATGATTTTTAGATATTATAAAAAAGAAAAATCAATCACTAATTATTATATATAAAATACTAAAAATAAGTACATAGCTCTATATATATACTTAAATTAAAATTATTAAATATATCATATAAATTTTATCGATTTTACAACATTTAAAACATGATCATTGTCTTGAAGAAAAAAAAAATAATAAAATAAAATTTGCTTGGCGATTTGTAGACCACAAGCAAAACATATACATCTTCCCAAGGTGAAGTCAAGGCAAGTCAAAACAAATACGGTTTGATAAAGAAATGAGGCTTATCTTCTCTCTGAGCTAAGCTCGAGCAACAAAATTTGAGAAAGAAAGGCAAAGCGAGATCAAATTTTGAAGGCAAGGCAACAGATTTTTGAACTTACTTCGTCTTTCATACAAAGGTGCAGTTACAGGTTCATCTCTTCCATCTTCCCTCTTCCCTCTTCCCTCTTCTCTCTCTCTATTTCTCACTCATCTGTATTTCAGATCAGATTTGAAAATTTGTGGAATCTCACTTCAATTCAAAGTGGTTCATGGGCTGTGCTGTAAAGAAAACCGACAAAAGCTTCATTATAATAAAGGTGCGTAACGTACCTTTTCTTTTGTTTTTTTTTTTGAAAATTTACGGATGTACGATACAATATGAAATCTTTCTTCACCTTTTTTTTTTTTTTTTTTTTTGTGAAAAGAATAAGCTAAACAAGCCCTGTAACGTGCGTAAGGGGCCGTTACGCCCGTTACATCACCGTTACGCCCGCTACGACGGCCGTAACGGCCGATACACCTGTGAATTTCAATCACACCGCAAAATCGGGGGTAACGTGTAGTGCCTACAGCCGAAACCGTTACGTAACGGCCGAAACCGTTACGTAACACCGCTTTTTTAAACCTTGACGACGGCAAATTCAGTGATCAAATCGAGGCCCTGCGGGCTTAAGGTCGATCTAATTGAGAGCCATTGATTGGTAGATTACATGCTCATGCAGATAAACAAGGTAACATGCATTAAAATCATGTACTTACTAATACCCCTAGGAGCAAATATTTTAAATGATGTCGCAACCGCTTCTTTGCCATTGAATGGAAGATTACATGCTCATGCAGATTTTTAATGGGTTTTTTTTAATCAGAACTCCAAAGAAATAACTTACTTGGCAATATTTATGTGATCCATCTCTGTCAGCATAAAGATTTCTAGGATTGTTGCATATGGGACACCATTTTTGCAGTAAAAAAAAAGTATGTAGTCTCTTTATTGCTACAATTTGATTAGTCTCAAGATTAAGACCTTTGTGAACAATACTGTAGGCACTGAGTCCAATAACCTTACCCAGCTTATACTGCCAATTCAGCAGCTTTAGTTTATTGACAACACACAACATATATAAATTGATTCATGATCATTATGATATTGAACTACACAAGCACAACAAATATCCAATTATGCCAACTGGTAGAGATATGTGATGTCGTACAAGTAGAGATAGAGAAAGAAGCAGCAGAGAAAAGGAAGAAAATTTTAGATATGAATGTTCACAATATATTGGTTCAAGATGACAATTTTAGACGGTTATGTAACAAGTTTCCGATACAGAAGAATGTACATATAGAATTCTGAACTGGAAATCTCATTTATTAAAATAAAAGCTAAACTTAGTTACTTGACATGTTGAACTTTACCAAGATCATAAACAGTAAATTTTTACATTATTGCTACAACTTTTGAGCTTCACTAAATTCTCTTGGAGAATTGCAGTGTTTCCCAAAACATACAGAAGAGATTCAGAAAAAAACTAAATAAATATTTTCATTGAGTTAGGTAATCCCCATAAGCAAACAAAATCAGAATCTGAATAGTAATTACCTTCTCAATATAGGACCGGACCATGTTCTCAATGTCTTGCACAATGCTTTCATATTGGCCATCTACAATGATCAAAACAATCAGAATAATAACAAGAAAAGACGTGCAAACATTGAGATTTGCTATCTCACCAATAGCTACTTTTGTAAGCCCGGGAAGATCAATCAGTGTTAGGTTCACAACTGCAAAGCCACACAAACATAATAATGAAATGAAGAAATTACAGACACCACATTCAGCAACTAAAAGAAAATCCAAGGTAAATGCCACATTCTGTGCAAGAGAATAAGGGAAAGAAAAGCAAAGCAAGAGAGAGGTTTTGATGCGCACACTGCAGAGTCATTTGATAACTATGAAAGGAGAGATAATAGCTTAGAAGTGCATAACAATTTGTTAAAGCCCTAAATTCAATATCAAACAAATTTAGTAAGTGGAGCACAACTTTTAATAACCAACTATTTTTTTAGTCCAAATTGTGAAACAGAAAATAGGGTTGACAAAAGCTTAATGCCAAAATCAAGCTAAGTCTTGTGTGCTAATCAGGTGTAGTCTACCGACAAGTAAACAAACTTCATTTTAATAAATCAAAGGGAAAAAGTCAAGTGTAGAAAGAGTAAGATAGTGTGGCAAGCAATGCTCTTTCTCACCACTGGGGGAATATAAACTAAGATAAATTGGAACAGTTGAAATTTGTTTTGAACGGCCAGTCTCTCGATTAGTCTCATCAGCAATCTCCTTCCTCACAGCAGCTGCACAAGATAAACCAAGGATTTAGCATCTGAGATCTAAAAGATAGAAAAAAAATGGTACATATACAAGATCAGAACAACCAGATAAATGCATATCAATCATTAGGACTAAATCTAGACAAAGATGAGATACTGACTGGCATTAGCTTAAAATACCTCTTGCTAAAATCAAGGTAAATACTAAATACAAGGCTATTTAACAAAAGAAAAAGAATAATCATGACTGGGTAGCAACAACACAAGTCATTTTCCAGAAAAATATCACTTCTGCGACAAGAAATATACCAAAATTAGTAAACTTCTTTTTTGGAAAGTGAATGAATTCTACATATTCTCTTCCTTCATCAATCCTATGAAGTTGTCGGACAAGAGGACGTCTGGCAACAATTCCTACATATAACAGAGAGTTCAAAGGATTTTATAAGTTAATGAAAATCTTAAATTATATATACTACAACCATCTTGTAACATTAGAAAAAATGTGGAAGCATTATTACCAGATCCACGAGGGAAAAAGTCCTTTCCAACAACACTCTCTAACATTGAAGATTTCCCAGATCTCTACAAATCATTAAAGAGATTGGATGATAAATGTACAACATATGAAAGACAAGATGAAATAATAATTAATGTGCAAGAACCCTCTATTGGCATCCTCAGGCCATTTGTCAAAGAAAAATGCTAGGGACCCCAAATATTTTATCAAATGTTCTATCAAGGAAAATCTCAAACTTTTTAGATCCAAGGCCACAAGCACTGCAACCAAAAAATTCACAAAAAACAGCAACAAAATCCTAACATCTTTTCACCAATAAGTCCATATCAATGAAGAACATCAAACAAATTGCTCATACATGACAAGAGAAGAGTTAGAACATAGCGGTCGATAAAAGCAGGCGAAGAAAAAGAAGCGCAAAAAATAAAATAAAATAAAATAATATAAAATTACTCTTGCCATGCATAGAGAATGAAAACAGAGGCAAAAAGGACTATCCCAAGGATCTTGATCCTTCTTCCCTCCTCGGTCTCGTAACCCCGCTGATTTGTACAACTCAACCTAACCATCTTCCTCTGCAAAATCATCACAATCGGAATCAAAATCAAGAAAAATAAAAAATCGTCAAGAAATTTCAACCAAATCGTGCAAGAATCGATGGATTTAGAGTTAAATCTGAACAAGTAATCCGAATCAACCCAGGTGAATCTCTCAAGGAGCATGAGAGGACAGAGAAAACCCTAGATCTAGGAAGGAGAGAGAAACGATAGAGACAAATGGAGAGAGAAAACGATAGGCGGAAGAAATTGAGGATACTTATTTGTGGAACACGTGTTCATAAGAGGACAACGCGTGCCTTTTAATCTTACTTGACCTCTTCCACAGCGTTTTTTAGAAAAACGTTGTCTAAAAAACGTGGTTATAGCCAATTTTTGTTGTAGTGCATGGTTGGTCTATCTGTAGCGTAGTCCTGAACATAAAGAAGGCCAATATACAAACATCTCATTACTTCAGACAAGGAACATGAGTCAACCATTACCTCATCCACTAAGTCCGATGCTCAACTTTCATTGCGCAATTCCCATGCGCGGATTAGTTTCACATATGTCCATTTATGATTTAGTAGAACCACATATAATGCTGATGACTAACAATGTTTGAAAGTATATAAAGGTGAAATTAGTTTACTTACATAACCAACGAGGTTCAAATATTTTTCATGATAATGTATACTAATATTCCTTATGCCATTGACCATCTCTAGTAGCAAAACACCGAAACTAAAGACATCCAATTTTTTTAGGAATAGTCCTCCCATTGCATACTCAAGAGACACATAGCCGCTGCATTTGATTGAAAATTGTTATATTTATACTTACCTGCGAATATAGGACTTCTAATAAGTAAATATACTGTAAATATTCTAAAAAAAATAATTAATTAAAAAAGGAAGGGAAAATATACTGCCAAATATATATATATATATATATAAGCAAATAAGGATTTTATATAAAACAAGATGATCACACTCTAGTGGTTTGCTTATTTGAGAGTAATGTACAAACAGAATAAAGGCTCCTGCAAATCAACAAATAAATCAATTAAATAATTAATGCTCTTGTTTTCGATAATGTTGAGATCATTCTTTTCGATATGTTTTGTCTAAGAACACAATATCGGAGATAAGAATGGAAGACAAACTAATCAGAGGAAGGCACAGACAAAGAAAGTTGAGAAAGAAAGAGCACTCCTAGTCTGTGCTATTTAGCAATAGCCAATAGCCAAATGTGAAAGGTTAACATTGGCAATAGTATATAAAGCTGGTGTTGTTAGGTCGCAAATTGTTCAAAAGCTCAAATTATTACAAGAAATGAACCAAACAAAATATATCAAACCCTCTCTCACACGCAACTCATCTTGCACGTGAAGAGACAAGAAGAGAACCAAACAAAAGGAGAAGCAAATGAACCCCTGAACTATTGACATGTTTACTTTGACCTATTCCATTACGGGTCTAATTGGTATGTTTTTATAGTTTAAAGGGTCCATTTGTATTTTTTATAGTTTAGAGAGTAAAACGATACTTCTTAATTATTTAGGGGATCTATTTGTATGTTTGTATAGTTCATATGATCAAAATAATACTTTTAATAATTCAAAGGATTTTTATGTAAATTATCCTTTCACTTAAAAAATATGTATTCAAACTTTTCTTTCAACACCTTCTTAAAAAAAAACTTTTCTTGATTAACTCAATTGACTAATTATGTACATTTTCAATTGAGAGGTCAGAGTCAATCCTTGATTATTTTGTTTCTTATTAGAGAGTTTGTTTTTTTAATGTTTGGTTTTCTCTTTATTACTGGTGGTGATCCACGTGCTGGAGGTGAAAATTGAAATCAAAAGATGTTGTAAATGTTAACTTTGTGGGAATTAAAAAATATTATTTGACGTATATTTTTTCTCTAACATAAATTAAAAAATTCAAAATATAAACTACTCACATGTTCGATGATTAGGGAATACACGAAGAATAATTGTGTTTACCTGTAAGTTTAGGGTAATTTACAAACAAACTTTTCAAAATTTGCTTAAAATACAAATTGCTCATGTAATTCTAAAAATGACATTTCCTCTTTTGAGATTTCTAATTTCATAACAAATCGCTGATTTTCACTACAACATATAAGAGTTTTAAAGACCAAATCTTTTGGTCTCTAAAAGTGAAAATTTTGCTACAAAAGACATTTAAGTCTAGTTTGGGATATTCAAAAAAAATTAAAGTTAAAAAGTTACAAAAAAAGTTAAAAAAATTATCACTATTCACCTAAAAAAATATTAAAAAATTAATTTTAGACGAAATTATTACAAACAACTCCGATGTCCCCACAGACACAGCTGACTTTTTTGGAAAAATTGCACAGGCGGGGTGCACAAACAACACGATGTTGTTCGGCCCGTATGGGCCCATCACGAGTCCCGTTTTGATAATCTGAACCGTTCAATATGTATAACTCATCAAGTACTATATGCTTGTAAAAAATTACGTTGATCGGATATTGCTAAATACATGATCAAATCAGTTTTGTATAAAAAAATGGATGGTGTTATAGTTAACAGTTGGAAAAAAAAAAAAAACTAATTCAATTAGATAGCTGTCAATATCCGATTAACGTGATTTTTTATAAGCATATAGTACTCGATGAGTTCTACACATTGAACAGTTCTAATTAGCAACGGGACCCGTGGTGGGCCCCCACGAGCTGAAAAGTACCGTCCAATTCAACACCCGAAAATGAGGGAACCATCTCTTAGCCTATGCTCTACCCACGCTGTCCCTTAATTCATCCCACCATACAACCTATTTTATCTCAATCTCCTCCTATATACTAATTTATACAATTTTTTAATACACATTTTTTTCGTAAAAAGTTAAAAAGTTATTCCAAACAATCATCTTTTTTTCTTTAACATTTTAGCCCAAAAAGTCAAAAAATGTACTTATTTAAGACACCCCGAACAACTCATTTATCTTATTAACTTATGTAGTCAATTTTATAATTTATATTTGAAAGCCATCCATTTTTCAATTGCTAACATAAATAACAGTTGGGGCATCAGTCTTTTCTAATGATTGAGAAACAACCATGTCCACCAAAGAAGACACCACGATGAAACAGAGCATACCCAACTAGAAGAAGAAAAACTCCATCCCAAATCATCCTTGAAATCCTTTCAAGACTCCCCATCAAAACCCTCTTCCTTTGCCAGCTCGTTTCCAAACACTGGTTTTCTCTCATCTCAGAGCCTCACTTCGTCAATCTCCACCTCTCAAGATCACCAATCAGCCTCTTGCTTAAACCCTTCTACCGTAACCGCGGATCGAACCAACTCCACTTGGTTGACCTCCAAACCCTCCATAAAATCCGTCCCCGCGAAGCCCAACTAAAACTCAACCCCAAAATTAACTTCCCACTTCTTGGACGCCAAATCGTTTACTCCTGCAATAGTTTGCTTTGCTTGTGTAATGATAATTCTGAAATTTTCGTATGCAATCCAATTCTGGGTGACTACATTACCTTACCATGTCCAATATATGATCGAATTTACTATGATCGTACCATCAATGCTTTCGGTTTTAGTCCCAAGACTAACAAATCCAAAGTGATACAGTTTGTTCTTCAACGGGTTGTCGAGTCTTTTGATCCCATTACTGAGTTTTGTACTTATCGTGATGAGGCAAAGGCTAAGATTTACACAATTGGTGAAGGGTTGTGGAGAAACATAGGAAGTGTTCCTTACTATTTGACAAATCTCGCTCATTCAATTCTTTCGTGAATGGAGCTGTTCATAGGTGTAAATCAATGAAGCATTAAAAATGACGCAGCGAAATAAATGTTTAGATCATACCTTTTAGCGAAGAACCTCGTGGGTAAATCACGTGCTTCCTGAATGATTAATCAACCCAACAGTGGAGTGATATTACAGAATGAATATCACCCACACAATTCACAGTGCAAAAGACTTGATCGTTGTTTTTTGGGAGAGAGTTAGAGAGAGAGGAGAGTCTGGAAAAAAGGTTATGGGTAAAAATCCCATAACATATCTGATATATCGTATCATTCAATATCTGATTCAATATCTTATATATAACCAAATATCTATCTTATCATATCAATTATATGATAGACATATATATATCTTGAATGGTTATCCAAATAAGTTTGAATTAAAAATCAAACTTACAGGGATAAGGTTCAAGAGGTCCAGGCTCAAAAAGCTCAAAGGGCCATGCGACATGGGCGCCCAATTTCTAACATCTCCCACTCGCACATGAGTTGGCATGACACTGCCACATCTCTATCTCAATCTCCCCAAAAATGAACAATCTCATACTAGCCAATGCACCGTGCGACTGCTGAGAACACCTGCATGTGGGAGCTCTATACTAGAAACTCAAAATGACCCAGCATAGAGACATCAACCCAAAAGGAACAAAAATAGTGTCTCATATACCCCAGACCCATCTAATTACACCGGTCCAAAAAACATCTCTAATCCCTCAAAAAGAGCATGTTTGACCCTCTCAATTCTTGCAATATATTCACACTCAATTCGCCTCTCATACAGAGCGATGTGAGTTGCCGGCAATGAATATACAACAGTGGTGGTGTAATACTAGATGATCTTCCCTTTACACTCATGCCATTTAGTTTAGGATTGACCGCTTTCCCAGTGATGTCCCTTAAGGCCGAATCATACATGACCGCAGGCAACATACCAAAGTAGCAGAACATCAACCCCTTACCTTATGACATAGTCAAAAGTCACAAAAAGGGTACATAAATGAAAGTCATATCAATAATGACACGTAAGACTCACACAGTGAGGAAACAGGGATCCATTCTCTCACCTCATTACTTGGTCGCCAAGCACATGTAGTATGAATACATGCTACGGTGGAGTAACTCTTCCAAAAGAGTGACGTCATACTCGATACACCGTACAGATATTAGTCTAGTCGCTTTCTAGCGCCTAACCCGAATTTTCTATTTGCTCGCCTTCTAGGCGCCAAATGAGATCTCGCATCTGGCTAATCATAACAGGCACAACATGGAAAGTGGGTACTAACATCCATGTTTGGTCCTTAACACGACCTCATCTTGGTTCTAACCAAGGCGACATGCGTAGTGGATAATTTCAGTGTCTCTTGGTTCCAAACAAAAATAAACCACTAGTCTCATCCTTGCTCGCTCCCAAGCGCCAAGGGCAATTGCTCGTGTGAGTGAGCCAATCTTACCTGCTAACATCATCATCTGCTAATCATTATGACACAAATCATAATAGTGTCAACATCCCATCATCTCAAAATAAGTGATCGATTTTAAAAAAAAAAAATTGACCACAGCTTGCGCAATTCTAGATTCCAAACATAAGCCTTATCAGCACCTCTTGCGATAAGTATATACAACGGAATCCACCATGTGCGCCTCACATGAAGTGATTCAAAATCACAATTCTAGATTCCAAACATAAGCCTTATCAGCACATCTTGCGATAAGCATATACAATGGAATCCTCCATATGCGCCTCACATGAAGTGATTTAAGATCACTACCTCTTGCGCAATATCCTCTCTAAAGATATTTTGGTGACCAATTTGCGTTCATTCTTGATGCGCCCAACTAGCGCAGATGCGCCCAAATAGCGCATAGAATCTTACAAGGAGCAAATTAATATACTACTAGTAAAGCATTCTATCCACAATCTAACGAGCAAGGTCAATGTCTAAACAATTCAATTGACCATTTACCAAAGATAACACTTATTATGCTGAATATGCCCACATAGCGTACTTTAGGCTCCCACAACAAAGAAAAGATCAAGGAATATAGGTCTTTTGTTTATCTTAAAGACAATCCGAGGATTCACTCAATAGCTAAGGCTCTAGCTTTTACCGATAGGTAAGTCAATGGGTTTGCGATTTTGCATCTAGAATCGTTTTAGGATATTCCTTATGTAAGTCATTGAAGACAAAACATGAATTCTCCCAAAACAATCCCTAAGGATCGTATATCCGAGCATATAAATTACATCACCCATGTCCATCATATCTAAAATAGAGGACTGCCCATCCTAGGTGGCGACAACCCTATTCCTAGCTTATAATGACTAAGTAAGGAAAAACTTCTTTTGGACCATTGATCATGCCTCAGTGGTCTTCATCGATTATCGTTTGCCTATCATGGCTTGACGAAATCTAAGAACCACTATTTGGATAACTGTTTTAGGCTGTAAAAGATTTATTGGAACTAGCAACCTTTTTGCGCTCCTAACTTTTCACCATAAAAACAGAAGGTAAATCCCTACGGATCTACTTATCCAATTCTCCAACGAGAAGTTGGGCCACAATGTCCACAAATTAATGTTCCGAACTTATGTCAATCATAGCCTAAGTCAAAATAACCTCACTCCCTAGGAGGACGTTAAAATAACCTCACTCCCTAGGAGGAAGTCTTCTCATGGTCTACACTTTCCTCAATGGTGCGACTTTTCGGTATCTAGCGAGCCTTATGCCTCAACAATGACTATCCAAATTACGCATAACTTTAGAACAATTTCGCGTCATAATGGAAATTCAACCAATTTATAGAAATGGTTAATCCTCAAAGACTTTGTCTTAAACTGCATAACATTAATCCACTTTCTAAAACCAGAGACTAGAGCCTTTGGCATTATCCTAAGCTCTTTATCATCTTCTTGAGCAATCATGAATATTTTCCTCTCAATCACCCGGTGATGACATGGAAAATTTTCACATTAAGCTACCACGCAATTAAGAATGTAGAGTATTCTCCTCTAATGGATTAATCCATTAGTAGGCATATCACTCCCCTTGCCCTAGGATATTGGAAATTTCTTTCCATTCTCAACTAGGCTACATAAAGCGCTATGCTTAGAATTCTCTATCTTATAGAGTTCCAAAACTCTATACCGTCACCTTTACTAAGAAAACTTTATGTGACTTAGTTACACTCCTAAAAGTTGCTTACCTATATGCACATGACCGGAGGGTGCACATGACATACAATAATGCACCACGTGACCCTATGTGTTCACAAGGCAGAATACAATAATGCGCTATAGAACCCTAGGTCTTAACCCGTAATCTTATGAGAAGTAAAATAAAGAGAAGGCTTATGATTCTGAGATCGCCCATAGATGGCTCTCCGCTAATCCATTACTCAAATGGAGTGTAAAATCTGATATGGAGGGCATTTAGTTAGGAATATAGGCAGCAAACTAGTGCAATTCCTAATTGGGAAACATTTTGCGCCATTATCCACCTAACATTAACAATATT
Organism: Camellia lanceoleosa; assembly: GCA_025200525.1. Lineage (NCBI taxonomy): Eukaryota > Viridiplantae > Streptophyta > Magnoliopsida > Ericales > Theaceae > Camellia > Camellia lanceoleosa. Next base: position 61,159,293 of record CM045762.1, read on the forward strand.
TAATTCCTTATCTCTACTACACCATTGTGTTGTTGAGTATTAGGAATAATCAATTTTCTAAGCATCCATTTCTCTTCACAGAGTTCTCTAAAATAACTCAAATAGATACTCGCCACCTTGGTCAAAAACTAAAAGCACAAAAGCTGTTATCTAATTGATCTCAACCTCATATGTGCAATGTCAAAAAATCATCTCAAAACTTTTGACTTATGGGAGATCAAATAGTCTTGACTCAGATGCGTATCGTAATCTATAAATGTGTCGAGATTGAGGCTTAGCTATCATACCCTTACACATATCTAGTCACAAAAAACATAGTGGACTAAATGCGCCAATACAAATGACCTTCTATGGCTTTCCTACTTACTTGTGCGCAACCATTGCGAACAAAGTTACACATTCACATGAGAACATGATGTCATAAGCAAGTGGGCCCGAGAAGGCCTACTCAAACCATCGTGTCATCATCTCATTAATGTGATTAAGTATAATAAGCCACCGGTTCATGACCAATGTCATAAACTAATTCCAATCATCTTTATGTGTGAGTTCTCGAAGACAAGTTTTAAAGGTTTAGGCCCAACTAGGTAATGACTCACAACTAACTCATATTTACTAGATCATAAAAGGATGTCATGGAGATTTCAAGTGCGCCTAAATCGCAAATTTAACTAGTAAGTGATAATCCCCTGCACCTTCAAGTCAATTTTATTCTCCATACACTTTAATACATCTAGTTGAAAAATGACGATACTCCTCTTGCCATATCTATTTCTCGCTTCATAGTTACTTGCAATTAATTCTACTATCCACAAGAAGGAGAGAATAAGCTATCAATCTTTGTGACTCTTGAAGTAACTTAAGCGGGAATTAGGCTAAAGAGTCTAATTCAACACAATGCTCTCTGGCGATGCATCAAATTCTTAGAGTCATAACAACCTTGTCGGCCTTGACCTTTTCATTACTATCTTTTAGCGTTTAAGCTTAGTGGTAAATGTTATTCAAAAATGTTAGCCTAGCTAAGGAATCATACAAAGAAGCCCTCCTCATGTCTCACACCTAAGTGTGGAAAGCGAGAAAGTGTCCTGACTTAGACAAGTTGGCAATGCTCATAGGATTTGCAGCCACTAAGCGCTAATCTTTTCACTTAGTGTTAATAGATTTTGCAGCTTCTAAGCGCTAATCTTTTCACTTAGTGTTAAAGATTTTGCAACTTCTAAGCGCTAATCTTTTAACTTCATGTGATATTTCAATGCACACTATAATAGTGCATGAAATTTTGCTCCATCCATTCCCAATAATTGGGTAGAGAGCAAAACACTGCTCATACTGGCTACTTGTCTTACACTTAATGACTAATTTATTTAAGCTCGCATTTCTTGAATGACGTGACTCTTGAATGTTACTTCATCCAATGATGTAACATTATTTACAAGTCAAATTATAAAGTCAATCCATGTGACTCAATAATCAAGATCATATACAGATCTATTGAGGGCTTTCTAATTTCATAACTCCAAAACTCGCCAACCAAAACTACATAGCATGCCGCTAACCATAACGCACACATTAGTTTTATTGTGCCAAACAAGGCAACAAAACCACGGCGACTTTGAGTCATGTTTCCTTACTTTGGCCAATTAAGGTTTGACCTAAAGTCTCCAAGACTTTTGCTCATCTAAAGAATGGGATTAGTTTGTTCACAATTGAACATCTCTACTAAGTCTAGGTCAACCAAATTAACTTCCATAAGCTGAATTAATTTAGAGAGAAATTCGCATTAGGATTAATTTGATTAGCATAATATAATTTTGCATAAAAATCTAAATTAAATAGTGACAATATTACACAAGTCGCAAGATCGAAAATTAGCTATGCTCGTAATCATCTCTTGCCACGGTGACAATTATCTAAAATTTAATTTAATTTATGCATAAAATATTGGTTTTCGAGTTAATCTACAAAGATTTCTCTCAACGAATAACCCCCACAAACTATGGCATATACAAGGCATGTTAAATTCCATACAATAGCATCTTAATGTAAATTTACAAAAAACGCATGCTAAATCCATTTATTAATGGAATTCTAAAAAATAAATAAAGAAATAATCATGCTCCCTAATTTCAACATATTAAAAATCCAAAAAATATGTTGTATTCAATATTCGGATTATGCCATAATTAAAGTGTACATCATTTTGAAATTTTCTGGAATTTTCTGAAATTTTCTGAAATTTTAAATAACTAATAAACACACATAAAATTAGAAATAAAAAAAAAAAACCAGAAACTGATAAACTGAGACAATATTACCAGTAAATAGTAAAACATTTCAGAAGTTCACAATAAAAAATTCAACCCTAGAAAATTATTTATGCAATACTAGAATCATTTTAAAGCATAAAAAATGAATTATTAACACATAAAAAATATTTTTTATTTTCGTAAAATTTTCAACATTTTACAGAAGATACAAAATTTAATTCTGAGTCTGATGGTACCAACCATGCTTAAAAAAAAGCTATAACGAATATATTATGGCCAATTAACGCAATTCAGAATTAAAAAACAAACAAACAGAGCCTTAGAGCCAAGCCAGCGCGAAAAAACGGCTCGGCTCGGCTCGGCTCGCCGCTCATCGCGGCAGCTTCAGTGGCGGCTCAAGCAGCGGTGCGCGGTGCATGGCTGCGTACGTGGCGCGGCTCGAAGCGGCAGCTAGCAGCGTGGAAGAGCGCTCGCTGGCGTGGGAAGCGCGTCGCGAATCGCGCCAATGGCGTGGCGGCGTGGTAGCGTGGTGGCTGCGATAACGCTTTGGCGGCGTCTGCAGTAGCGTGAGTCACCGCGTCGCCTTCCGGGGTTTTACGGTCGATTTTTGTCTTGTCGGACTCCATTTTCTAATAAAAACATTTATGACATTAAAAATGACATTTAAAGAACATAAAAATGAGGTATATCACTCTCTCAATCTAATGGAGTTAAAATGCGAAAAACTGTGCACTTCATCTTCCTCCTCCATTAATATTCATACATATATCATGTATATATATTTATATAAAAAATATACACATATTTTAATGCATAAAAATAAGCACGAAAATACCCATATTTAAGGCTCTGATACCAATGTAAATCAATGAAGCATTAAAAATGACGTAGCGAAATAAATGTTTAGATCATACCTTTTAGCAAAGAACCTCGTGGGTAAATCACGTGCTTCCTGAATGATTAATCAACCCAACAGTGGAGTGATATTACAGAATGAATATCACCCACATAATTCCTGATGTAAAAGACTTGATCGTTGTTTTTGGGAGAGAGTCGAGAGAGAGAGTCGGAAAAAAGGTTATGGGTAAAAATCATAACATATCGATATATCGTATCATTCAATATCGATTCAATATCGATATATAACCAAATATCTATCTTATCATATCAATTATATGATAGACATATATATATCTTGAATGGTTATCCAAATAAGTTTGAATTAAAATCAAACTTACATGGATAAGGTTCAAGAGGTTCGAACTCAAAAAGCTCAAAGGGTCATGCCACATGGGCAATTTCTAACAATAGGCTTAATTGTGCGAGATAGTCCGACTTCATTTGTTGTTTTGATTTTGGCGTGAGCAATTTTGGGTTGTCCCTAAACCTCCTGAGTTTGGTCTGCATAAGGAGTTTCCTGATCATATTCTCCTGGGTGTGCTACGAGATTGTCTCTCAATTTGTGATTTTTTTAGTCCTCTTCGTATTGATATATGGTTAATGAAAGATTATGGGATCAAGGAGTCTTGGAGCAAAGAGTTGGTAATTGAAAGTGGAATTGGTAAGAGTGGGAATTGGGGCTCTTATGAGCCAATTATGATGCTAAAGAGTGGGGAAATCTTGATGCTTTTTAACAAAGATGTTCTCATGTTGTATAATCCTAAGTTGGGTAGTTTTAAGAAGTTAAATATTTATGGGATCAAATTAGAATTTTATGGGATTGCTCATATTCCGAGCTTTGTTTCCCTCAAGGATGTTGCCAAAGGTGAAAGCTTGATGGTACATTCTCTCTCTTTTTTGTTTTGTTTTGTGAAGGTAAATTTTTGAAATCAAAATTGTTTAAGTTTCTATTACCTAATATGAAAGCTCTTGTATGTGTTATAATTGGAGAATGTTTGTGTTCTTTTTTAAATTTGTTTGTTAAATATTTTTGTTATCTAGTATTTTAACTTTGTTGAAATTTTCGTCTTGAACAAAATTGGCTAATGTGGTTTCGAAGATTCTGTATTACTTCCTCATGCTCAAAAGATGTGCAGCTTTTAATTCTGTTTAAAAATGTTGGAGATATGAAACAATTTCTCGAGGCCTGATGCTTTTATGTTATTTCTTGATGAATATGTTTTTGAAGAATTTGTGACAAATTGTTAGGATAGTGTCTTAAATTTAGAGCCTAAGAGGCCTTTCTGCAAGCCATAGAGAACACAAGCCTAATGTTTGAGGAAAGGCCAAAATAGATTCTTGCTTCTTGTTTTGTTACCTTCTGAGAATCAATGGTAATGCCCCCCAACACAATTATTTGTTTGTGGTTCTAAACCCATATATATATAATAGTGTTTTTTGGGGTTTCTCTGAGAACTCATTTATGTAAAAAGGAATAAAGCCTGGAAGAGCTTGGAGCCACGCTTTACCATCATGTTCTTCACCACAGTGAAATATTATTGATTTTCTTTGCTCATGGATGTAGGTTTTTGACAGAACCATGCAAAGTCTATTTGCTTTGTTTGTGTATGCATTTTGCAACATTTCTCTAGATTCATAGTTTATCTCTGTCTTGCATTGCAACAGAGCTACTTTTATTTATTTATTCATAAATTTTGTACCCTGATTTACCTGGTTTTGATTTTTTTTTTGTTTTTTTTCCGTTGTGTGTTTGTCCCTTTTTCTTATACCCACAAAATATCAACTATGGCATGCTAAACAACTATTTTGTATGCTATGCTTATTGTTCCACCATTTGAAGATGAAAAACAAAACAAACCTCAATTTTGGATAAATGTTTATTGAACAAGGTCTTGTAACTCTTGTTGCAGTAAAAACCATTGTATGGGTGCAGAGTAGTTTGACATTTTGCATGCAAATTGTGGAAGCTAATCTGATTCAATGAAGTGGTGGATTGATCTTGATGTGATACTTTAAGAAGTGATGAAGAACCAGTCACAGATATGCAAAATGATTATTCATATTGCTAGGGATTAATAGGGAACTATGACTAAGTGTAAAGCATAGTAGTTGCCCTCATCATTGTTTTGTATGATGGACATTACATATGTTGCAATTGCACTTCCCTTTTCATAAACACTTGATTGTGAAACCCGGTGTTGTAGCATATGGCTGATTCTTGAAAAAGTGATGGCATTTTAGGGAGAAAATAACATCTTGTCCTTACTATCTTCACAAAACAAATCAAAAGTATTCCCTTAGATATTCAAATTTCAAAGTATTAAACTTCTGCATTGGATTGCTTTACTATTATTATTATTATTTATTAGGATAAATTACACTAAACCTCCTTCAACTATATGACTCATTTTTGAGTCGTTCCCCTCATGTTTAAAACTCAATACTTCACCCCCTTTATGTATGTGAATTATAAATGTTATAAACACTGTTAACAGAAATTATTAATTTACCATTGTAGCCTTTGATCGTTATCTTCTTAAGCCAATGCCATCTCATTACCAAGTTAAATGCATAGCCATGGCTACATGGTTGTTGTGAGTCATGGGTGGACCCCGATCTCCGTGATCTTGAGCAAATCATCTCCTCTTCCATCCTTTCACCTGTTGCCTTCCCCTCTCACCACTGCCCACATGTTCTTTTCCCTTCCAGCCACCTCTCCTTCCCCCACACAAGCCGCCTCTCCTACCTCATCCATTCCCTTTATTCAATTGTGACCACCAACCACACCTTCTTTTTCCCCCACCCTCCTCATTTTCCCTCCATTACCCAATTCAACATCCTCCTCTTACCCTCAATGTTGTCCGCCACCATCATCCATCTTCCCTTACCTCTTCGTCCTTGCCCTTTTCCTTTCTGTTTTTTTTTTCTCTCTCTATATGATTCATATATGTATGTATATATAAATATATAATGTTAAGGTCATGTTTGGCTATGCAAAAATAAATAGTAAGGGTATTTTTGTCCTAATGACTCAATTGGTCAATTATGTGCCACTCACATGACATGTTTCTGTTTAAAACCCTAACAAATTGTTAATAGAAGGGGTTTAGTATCGAAAGATGAAACTATGAGGGGGTTAAGTGTTTAGTTTTAAACAATAGGGAGCAACTAAAAAATAGATCATAATTGAGGGGGTTTAATGTAATTTACCCTTATTGTTATTATTTCTTGAACTTGTTCAAATTGCGAAGAGGAAAATTCAAAAGCGAGAGGACAAGTGATGCCTTGAGGATATCCCAATTGATGGAGGAATTGTATGATGCGATCTTGAGAGCGAAATGGTGACAATAAAGGATACAATCATAGTGGGAAATTCACAGGTCTCGAAAGAGGACTGTCTTGAGAAGTTGAAGATGCTCCCCGAGGTTACACAAGGAGATCCATTGTACTTGTTTGGCATGGAACTAATCAAGAATCCCTTCAAAAGGGAGGTGTTTGTGGAGCTACCTAATGACGAGTTTCAGGTAGCTTGGATCAAGATGGAGAAGATAATGACTTATGGCTAAACACTACCTCATCCCTTATCGACACATTACCCTGGTTATAACGCTCCCGCTTCTGGTAGTGTTTGATTTTGTGGTGGTGGTTGTATAACTTGTTTTTGTTAGCTGCTGCTCATAAGAGAATTATCTCCCATGTGTAGAGATGATTTTCTTCTCCATATGAAGTCAGTTGTAGCATGTCAAGGAATGCGGCTGCCAATCGACAATTGCAAAGGTAGACTGCCACGAAAAAGAGAAGAAGAGAGTGGCTTGTAGCTCACATGGAAGACTCTCTCACCTATCATTATGTGTATAAATGGAGAGGGTAAGAGAGGGGAATAGAGTGTGAGAGAACACCAAGAGAAAGAGTTCTATAGAGTGTATGTGAGTGAGTTCTGTAATCTCCCTCCGAGATAATTCTATAGTGGATACCTCTCCCATGGATGTAGCCAATTGCCGAACAACGTAAATATTCTTGTGTTATTGTGTGGAATTGATTTCTAGTGTCCCATAGTCCTAACTAGTGGTATTAGAGCCGAATCGGTTGCGTTTCGGAACAAAAACAGAGTGTTGTTCGAAACAGCCCAGAAATCAAGTTGCTTGAAATACAGTTTTGAGCATACCAGGAGCAAAGTCTCAACAAGAGGAGTCTAGAACTGCAAAGCAGAGCTCCAGAAGACCTCACACACGCCCTCACGCGCCATCTAAGCAGCTTGAGTCACGCGCTCCACGCACCTCCACACGCCCGAGCAATGAGGCGGCATTGCTCCACTTTCGCCGCCGCAGCGCCTCACTCGCGGCTTAAGGAAGAAGATGACCGCACGTCATCACGTCGCGCCGCGTGTGCCCGCGCGTGTCGACACGTCAGCTCCATTGACCACGCCACTGACCGAGCTGACCAAGCCAAGCCGAAGCTGAGCCGCCAAGCCAAATTCACGCCGTTGACCAGAGCTGCGCCACGTCCAAGCCGCATTGACCAGCCGTTGACTGAGCGGTTGACTCAGCCGAACCGGGGAAATCATCCAGTGCTTCCCAGGCGCACTAGATTTCACAAATCTAAACCATCCAAACTGTTTTGGATTGATCAGAGCCATTCTGAGTTCGTTTTTTCCAGTCCAATAGTGGTTTTCAACTATTTGGAGTATTCCGGACACATCCGTACGGTCATATTTTTCTTTTGAAGTTTTTTGTAAAAAGACAGAATACGATGAAGGAATTCACATCAACTTCAGAATCTATGTTCAAGTTAACTCCTTCCAGTTATGCAATCTAGAAGTCACAAATGGAAGACATCCTATTTTTAAAAGACTTGTTTGACCCCATTTTTATAAAGAAGGTTAAACCTGAAGGAGTGAAAGATGATGACTGGATAAAGATGAATCGCAAGACTATCGCTTGTATCAAACAATGGATAGACCACAGTGTGTTTCATCATGTTGCCGAAGAGACAGATGCCTATGCTCTCTGGACAATGTTAAACGACATGTACCAGTCAAAGACCACCCAAAACAAAGCCTTGGTGATGAGAAGGCTAGTAAATCTGAAATTGAAGAATGGTGTGTCTATCGCCGAGCACACCAGTGAATTCAAAAATCTGGTGAATCAGCTTACAACCGTCAAGATGCGCTTGGACGGTGAAATGCAAGCCGTATTACTGCTCAGTTCTTTACCGGACAGCTAGGAGACACTGATGGTTTCTTTCAACACCTCTGCACCAGAAGGAAAACTGGCCATGAGTATGGTCACGGACGCTATGTACAATGAAGAAACAAGAAGAAAAGACATGGGAGATAATCAGTCCCATGCTCTTGTCACAGAAGATAGAGGTAGAGACAGAGGTAAAGGAAGAGGTAGAGGAAGAAGCAAGAGTAGTGGCAGCTGGAACAACAGGAGTAAATCTAGAGACAACAAAGGTTGAGGTAACTCCAGCTTCACTTGCTATCACTGTGGCCAGGAGGGTCACATAAAGAACTTGGCCAGGAAAAATAAAGGCCAAAGCGATAAGTCAAAGGAGATGAGAACACAACAGCCACAACAAGCGATGAAATACTTCTTGCGGTTGGTGAAAAGGAAGATTGCTTTCACGTGGTGACTACAACTACTGAGAATGGGTGATAGACAGATGCATCCTATCACGCCACTTTCCACAAGAACTCTTGACTTGGCCTGGCGCTACAAATTTTGGCACTATTGAATGGAATTCTAGCTATTCGAAGATTGTGGGTATTGGAGACATTAGTATTCAAACTCATGTTGGGAACAAAATTTGGTTCTCATAGATGTGACGCATGTTCCAGATTTGCGCCTCAATCTTATCTTCGAAAGCACCCTAGACCGACAGGGCTATACAAGTACATTCGAAAATGGCCGTTGGAAGCTGATAGGAGGAGCTTTGACAATTGTCAGAGGAGAGATGTCTTCAACATTGTATAAGACTCAAACGAAGATTTGTCTAGAAAGTCTTAGCGTGGCGAAGACAAGGAGTCACCGGACTTATGGCACAGAAGACTGGCTCACATGAGTGAGAAGGGATTGCATCTATTGGCAAAGCAATCCAGAATACTCTTATCCAAAGGGAGTGCTTTGAAGCCGTGTGATCATTGCCTTTATGGCAAGCAACATCGAGTATCATTCAGTTCAACGAGCAAAAGGAAAACAGAAGTGCTCAATATGGTATAATTGGATGTTTGTGGCCCAATCGACGTGGAGTCACATGGCGGCCGCAAGTATTTTCTGACTTTCATTGATGATGCATCAAGGAAGTTGTGGGTGTATTTCCTAAAGACAAAGGATGAGGTATTTCAGCACTTTCAGGAGTTTCATGTAATGGTAGAAAGAGGCGGGAAGTTGAAGTGTCTTCGCCTAGACAATGGGCGAGTACACTTCAATGCTTTTGCGACATCTTGTGCCAGCAGAGGTATCCGGCACGAGACAACAGTTCCCGGCACCCCACAACACAATGGTGTGATAGAAAGGATGAACCGCACTATTATGGAAAGAGTTAGATGTATGCTCAAAATGGCAAAATTGCCAAAGTCATTTTGAAATTTGAAGCATATCTGACTGTTATCTCATCAACAGGTCGCCTTCAGTCTCGTTGAATTTTGCGATACCTGAGGAAGTCTGGTCTAGAAGAAAGGTATCATATTTTCACTTGAGAGTCTTCGGGTGTAAGGCATTTGCACACATCTCCAAGGAAAATAGACAGAAGCTTGATGACAAGTCCACTCCATGCATATTTGTGGGCTATTCAGATGTAGCATTTGGGTACAAGGTGTGGGACCCGGTGAATAGGAAGATGTTCAAAAGCAGAGATGTTGTGTTCCAAGAAGACGAGACAGTAGCAGATTTTGAGAAATCTACAAAGTCTAGAGATGTCATCACTCCAGACTTGTTTCCATCTCCCAAGCTATCACAAAATGCTAGATATGATGATGTGCAACAAGAAGTGCCAGAGTAGCAGGATCCTATACCAGAAATTGAGGATCAGGAGGAAAGAGATGAAGACCCGGATGAAGAGGGTGTTGAGTAGGGGGAGCAACCCCCTCAAACAGGGGCAATTAGGCCTCAGTTATGGAAATCTAGAAGAGTTGCCATGCCATCAACGAAATATCCTGCTTCTTAGTATATTCTGATTATTGATGAGGGGGGCAGAGTTTTTGAAGCCAAGAGTCATCTGAGAAAAAAGCATTGGATGCAAGCCATGAAGGAGGAGATGAGTTCTTTGCGGAAGAACCACACTTATGAGCTTGTTCCACTTCCAAGAGAGGAGAGCCTTGAAGAACAAATGGGTGTATAAGTTGAAGAAAGATGGAAAGCGGTAAACTATTGTAGCATAAAGCTCGTTTGGTGGTCAAAGGGTTTGGGCGGAAGAAATGAATTGATTTTGATGAGATCTTCTCCCGGTTGTGAAGATGACTTCTATTCGAGTAGCTCTGGGATTAGCAGCTCGCTTGAATATGGAAGTAGAACAAATGGATGTCAAGACTGCTTTTCTCCATGGTGATTTGGAGGAAGAGATCTACATGGAGCAACCAAAAGGATTTGAAGTTAAAGGAAAACAGAAACTAGTCTGCAAACTAAAGAAGAGTCTCTGACTGAAAGCAGTAGAGACAATGGTACAAGAAGTCGATTCATTTATGGTGGATCACGAGTACACAAACGATGGCGGAACCAGTGTGTATATTCCTGAAGGTTTTCGGATGGAAACTTCATTATCCTACTGTTGTATGTCGACGATATGCTGATCATTGGACAGGATACTACTATGATCAACAAGTTGAAAAATGACTTGTCGCAGTATTTTGACATGAAGAATTTAGGCCCAGCATAGCAAATTTTGGGCACGAAGATTGTTCGTGACAGGAAAGCCAAGAAGATATGGCTGTCACTGGAGAAATATGTTGAACGGATAATTGAAAGGTTCAACATGAAAGATGCCAAGCGGTCGACACACCAGCGGCCAACCATTTCAATGTGTCAAAGCGTTAGGTGTCGACGACCACTCTAAAAGGAAAGAAATGGCGATTCCTTGCCAATCCGGAAAGAAGCATTAGGAGGCGGTCAAATGGATTCTTGGTACTTGAAGGAACTTCAAAGATGTGTTTATGTTTCAGGAGCTAAACCAATTTTGGAGGGTTTCTGAGATCTTGATAAGGCAGGTGATCTTGATGGTAGAAAGCCTACATCAGGATTTATGTTCACCTTTGCAGGGGAAGCTGTTTCATGGCAGTCCAAACTACAAAAGTGTGTTGCTTTATCTACAACAGAGGTAGAGTACATTGCTGCCGTAGATGCTAGAAAGGAAATGTTGTGTTTAAAACGGTTTCTCTAAGAATTAGGTCTACAGCAAGAAGAATACAAGGTACATTGTGATAGTTTTGATTTGAGCAAGAATTCCATGTACCATTCACGTACAAAACACATTGACGTCCGATATCATTGGATACGAGAAGTGATGGAAAAGCAGTTGATGAAGCTAGTGAAGATTCACACAGACAAGAATCCTTCTGACATGATGACCAAAGGTGTCACCAGAGACAAACTGGAAGTTTGCAAGAATCTGACCGGGATGGACTTCAAGTGAGAAGTCAGTTATCCTTATGGGCGTGGAGGAGGAGAATTGTTAGCTCCAGCTTATAAGAGAATTATCTCCCATGTGAAGAGATGATTTTCTTCTCCATATGAAGTCAGCTGCAGCATGTCAAGGAATACGGCTGCCAACCGACAAGCTGCGAAGGTGGACGGCCACCGAAAGGAGAAGAAGAGGGCTGCTAGCCAGCTCACATGGAAGACTCTCTCACCTATCATTATGTGTATAAATGGAGAGGGTGAGAGAGGGGAATAGAGTGTGTGAGAGAACACCAAGAGAGAGAGTTCTATAATCTCCCTCCGGGATAATTCTATAGTGGATACCTCTCCCGTGGATGTAGGCAATTGCCGAACCACGTAAATATTCTTGTGTTATTGTGTGGAATTGATTTATGGTGTCCCATAGTCCTACCAGTATTATGGTGGTTGTGTAACTTGTATTATATGTTTTGTAGACAGTTCCTTTTATTTACTGTATTTACTGTATTTCAAGTTCAACTATGATGTGTATGTTGTTTACATTTACCATTGGCTAAAGACTACAAAAATATAGATGGTGCAATGCATAACAACCTACAGCAGATAATTATGTGAAAAATAGCACATAGATGAAAATATATATTAAAAAAAACTAATTGAAAATCAGTGGTAAAAACTTTGTAATTGATTGTATGTGCAATCAACTGTTTAATCTTTGAAGGCTTATATATATATATATATATTTTTTCATACATTGGTAATTGTTTTGGTAAATTTCAAGAGTGCTTTAATGGATTAATTGGTAGATAGTGTTTAGTTTGTGATGGACTCAATCATCTATTGAAGAACGAAAATGGTGAATATACCAGCATTCTTACAAATTTGTGAATTTTATAATGTAGATTTTGTTAAAGTTGATTTGTAGGTTGTGATTATTATTGTCTTTATGGTGTATTGATTGGTTAGATTAGATTAGATCTTGTGATTTTTTTCCAATTATATTTTCTACGTTTAAAATTGTGAGCCTATCTTTTTGTGTGAATAATTTATTTTACATTGGCTATTTAAATTACCTGATTAAATTAATCAACTAAATAATTTCAAAGCATATTCATATTAACAAGGGTGAAGCACTAATAAATCTCAAATTTTGATATGTTAAACCATTTAGTCCTACCTCTTTTTTTAGAGTTTGAAAAATCCTATGTGAATGCTAATTACGTTAAACCCCATTAAGTTAGCACTTGTTTTGTATTTGGGAATGGGTAGTTGTGGGTTTAAGTGATATTGTAGTTACCAAAATATCCAAAAGCATACTATAACATTTTTTTGGTTTTCCCTCCTTCCAGAATAAAATGGACGAGCGAGAATAGAAACTTCTAGTTCCCTTCGGAATGTTAGTGATTGCGTTCTCATTATGTGATTGAGGCGTTGGGATTGTCAATGTTGATCTTAGAATATTCATTCCCGAAATAATGTTGCATAGCACCCACCAAAACCCTAGAAGAACAAAAAACCTCCTTGTATCACATTTGCGAAGGCGATTCGGTGTGGGCACTGAGGGTTCTTGAACTGTGGCCATCTGTCGACTGTAACATCGGCGAGTTAACATCATCCGTTGACCAACGTTGGTATGGGTGTCGGGCAACAATGGCAATACGTATGCGTTTCTTTGACTTTGCTTTGAATATGTGTGGGTCAGTGTTCGTTGTGGTGAATGTAGCATCATCTGTTCGAACATTAACATTCCTAGATTTGGATGTTATTATGTTGTGCTGAAATCAAATAGAGCAATGTATTGGTTTTTGATTGTCAAATATGTCAATGTTCGTTGGGGGTGTTTGTATGAACCCATAATGTTAATGTGGTGGGTCTTAACGACACTCTGTGTTGTGGAAATGTGGGTGTCAGATTGATGTTAAGGTAGGTAATTTTCCAAAAATATAATGTAATCATGTTGTTGGTTAGAGTTATGTGCTAGTTTTTGTTGTGTATGGTTCTGAGTATTGAGATGTTGGGTTTTGTGGATGTTAGTGATTGGATGCATTTGTACACTATGTTGTTTGTGTTGATGTTTGAACAAACACATCAACTAAGAAACATCAAAACTACTAAGCAGAGCCACGTAATTCCTCTCTCAAAAAAATAGTAATGTTAAACCATACCTTATCCATACACCACCACAAAATCTGTTTCAAATTACAAATAAGGATAAACAAGTAAACTACAATTTAATAATTCAAAAAAAAACAACATGCCAAAATATAAAGGGGACTAAATGGTTTAATAAAAAAACCCTAGGACTAAATAGAGCAACATTTCTATATATGGGATTTATGAGTAATTTTTCCTATTATTAAGAAATCTAATTGTTTTATAAAACTAAATAATAAATAATAGCCTCTCACACACTCTTTTTTTTTATTTGTTTTCATTTTTATTTTTATTTTTATCATTATGCCTTAAGAAATATGATTGATTAAAAATAGAGTTGAAGTTAAGCATGGACAAACATTGGATTGGCCTCGTTTGGCAAGTGGCTTTTTTAGTCAAAAAGTCACTTAAAAAATCAAAAAGCTAATAACCTATACCAAAAAGTCAAAAAATTTCATTTTCTCTCTACTTTTTGCACATCTTTTCGTAAAAAATCAAAAAGTCTTCTCAAACATATTAGTTTTTTTTTACATTATATTTTAATTAAAAAGCCAAAAAATTACTAAAAAAGTTTATTTCCAAGCGATCTTGTCTGCAAGCTCTGTGGGTCTTGATTTACGACCTGTTGCCAAATAGGTACCCGGTGGAAACGCAAGCAGAATAGATCTCGCCCGAACAACTTGTCACCGAAAGATAAGACTCCGATGGTGGTTCATCCACCCGGGGGCACTCTAACGATCAAGTCACTACTCAGTTATCTCTCAAAGATAGTAAACAGTGCTTAACTCACTAGCCAGAATACAAAAAGCCTACCTTAGACCAACAATGGTGCCTTACTTTTATAGCCAGCACTAACCTGATCCCAGTAGAAGCCTAGCTTCAATGGACTCTGGCTCAATACTTATCCTGGACTCCCAGCCAGATAGAGATAAACTCCCTAAGAGCCTTATCTTTATCCAAACTGAGGTCCTCCCCCATCCTAGGACTCTTGTCCCTTATCCGTTTATCTCGGATTACGGTATCTTCGCAAATAACCTCGGCCTAGCTAAGATCACCTCGGCGCCATGACCAAGACACGTGGCATCTTGGCTGACGCCGGTGTCACCTTGGCCACGTGTTGTTATTCTAAAATATGCCCCAACAACTGCCCTCTAAGTTCTATTTCCTCAGCATTCTGAGATGATGGAACCTATATCGTTTGTTCACATAGCGCATCGACTAGGACTTACTCTATCCTTCATGACCGAGATCATCACACGTCGGCTTCTCGTGACCAAGAACCAAGCTTTTTCAAGTTCCTTAACTGAGATCATCCCTCTAGCCGAGGTTCTCACTCCATTAAATCAAGAACTCCAAGAGTTCTATCTACGCATGAGCTGTCACGTGCATTTTCTCAACCACTTTCACTACGCGTCTTTTTCTCACAGATCTGTACCTGACACGGGCCATTAGGTCGCGTCGTTTCTACGTGCACCACCCAACAGACACGTCATCCAAGGCACATTCATTGTGATTTTGCCGCCTTTTCGTGTTTTAACAAAAACACTTTCTCTCTCCGTCTCTTCACTTTTGCATCCTTCTTTTTCAAGTTTTTTTCTCTCTCTAAATCCTCCACCTCTATTGCTATCGACCTCTTTGTAACTGATTCCGTTCTTCCCTTCTGACGAAGCATTCACCGTTTTGCCCCATTCACCATCATCATTTGACTTCGGCGTATCTCATACTAGCATCACTCTCTTCGGTAAGTCACTGTTTTCCCTCTTCTCAGTTTCAAACTCTGTTGCATTTGTTTATTGCCATTATGAATCCATTCATGTTTTTCAATCTTTACCTGTGTTTTAATTTTCATCATTTGCATGTTGAGCATGTTTGTTTGCGATTTCGTCTTTGTCCAACTCGTATTTGGGTCTACATACGCACACACATACTGCTTATACACTTGTTAATTTTTCCACTGTCCTTGGCTTTGCACATCTGCACACATTTTATTCAATGTTCTTGAATTTCTATTTGTTTTCTTGAGACTGAACCAATGTTCTTTTCTGTTTTTCTTGCTTTATTTCTAGATTTTTGCCTTTAATTCCTGTAGCTACGTAGATTTAGGTTTGGGTTTTGATCTAGAACTCCGTTCTTTAGGAAAACCGAACCAAAAACCCCCTTAGATTCTCAGAAACCCTTACCCCAGTGCTCTCTAGGGTTTAGTCGAGGTCTTTAAACCCACACCAAACATCCTTCTCTGAAATTTTGCTTTAATCTTCACAAGTCGACATCATGGGTATGTTTAGGTGGAGAGTCGACACCCCTTCCAAGCTAGAGTACTTTAGGATAGAGTTCTCCATCCCAGCCAATGTTCACCTTAGGCTAGCAGGGGAGGAGGACTCCATCATGCCTGATGGGGACTCTATGCCTTTTCCTGGAGTGGCCTTTATAGAGTGTGGACTTAGGTTCCCTCTTAACATCATTTTCTAACAGGTCCTCCATTATTACAAACTTAACCCAATGCAGCTGGCTATTAACTCTTATAGAGTCATTAACGGTATAATTACCCTAGTTAGCCGAGAAAACGCTAGGATAACACTAGCTGACATTCAATACTATTATAACTTGTGTGGCCTAAAATCCGAAAAAATCTGCGTCTATTACCTCAAGCTGAGATCCACTGAATACAAACTCATAGCTGACCTCCCAGACTCCAACAAAGGTGCTGGAGATGATTATTTCATCGTCTCGGGCAACTGGGAGTTCCCACCTGATGACGACCTCTGCCTCTATCCTTTGAGCTGAACAGTATTTAAAAAGGGTAATGGTAAGAACCAAGTGTTACTTCACCTATTTTTAAGTCTTTATTACTTTGTTCCACTTATATGTTCTAATGTCTATTTTCTGTACTTGCAGCTCCTCCTCAGCCACCAAAAGACTTCCGCAAAACCTTCTACCCTAGCAAGGACTTTAAGAAGCTATTGGGCTTGCCAGTTGATCAGCGCAAGGCCCCTCTACTGCTCAACTACATTCCAACCTACAAATCCGCTTTGCCGACGTCTCCAAGAAAAGTAAGTCTCCACCTTTAGCAAGAACTCCCCCTAACACTTCATTACCACGGCCTGACCAAGCCTCAACCTCCGATCTAGGAGAGCAACCATCAACATCTGCCCCACAACTAATTCCTCCTGCCTAATGCCAGCATAACGCCAATCTGGAGTTCAATTTACGTCCTGCCGATAAAACTCGTAGCCGAAAATGCTGACTTTCGAAGTCATCGGCCTACGACCTAAAAAACCCACCTACCGCACTCCCAACTATCCGCCTTGGCACCAAAGTAACTGTAGCCACCACTGCTGAAGAGATGGGGCGCAAACTAGCAGTTATTGAAGACCTGCTCGCAAATATCCCCGAGATGGTGACAGTTCAATCCTCATCATCTCCGTCCCAACCAACCCCAATGCCAAAACGGATGAAAAAGGCCAAGGCAAAGGCCACAGTAACTCAGATCGATTCTAAGGACACTATGCCCATCTCGAAGCTAGCCGAGGCCGAGAAGAGCGCACTTTCTGCCGAAAAATGTCCAGCTGAGGACCCAGCATCCATGGGCCCACCAGCCAAAAAGTCGAGGTCCGACCACCCAGAAGGCAGCAGCTACTCCCGAAGTATGACCTGGGTGCCCGAGATCATGCTCGACGACAGACCTCTTACCGTTGGTGACAGTGCTGCGAACCTTGAAGTCAGTGCAGCTCTATCCACGACAGTTCTTCTGCCTGAAGACATGAACCGCATGGCCGAGTTACACGAGTATGAGAATTTTTCTCCTATGATGCAACACTCGGTTTTGGTAATCCTCGAATACTCATCTCTTCATAGTTCTTTCTACACTTGGAAAAAATCTTACTAATCTATTTTACTTCTTGCAGGTTATTTAGCATGCCCATTCGTATGCTGTAAAAACCAAGATGATGAGCAAGGAGTTGGCGAAAAAGACCAAGGAAGTAGCCAAATTCCTCTCTTCACTCAACAAAGCTGAGGCCAGCAATCGCACTCTAATGGACTAGGCCAAGGACGCCAAAGCTGCTCAAAGTCTGGCCGAGGAAAAGGCCAAAATGACCAAAGACGAAGCCAAGACAGCAAAAGCCAACCTTGAAGCTGCCAATGCCAAGGTAGCTGACATGGAGGCCAAGCTTCAGGAGGCTCTTGCCAATAAGGAGGCCGAGGTAAAGGCGACCGACGAAAAAGCCTTTGAAGATGGGCAGGCCACCGTCTGTGACCAATACAAACAGCAAGTCAACTTGGCAAGAGGTTACTACCTCGGTTGAGCAATGACCCTCAACAAGTTGGTTGTTTCCATGGACTCGACCTTGAGATATCGGTCGACTTCAAGTGACTTTCCACGAGCCCAAGGACTCGGTGATGAAGCGAAAATGATCTTGGCGATGATGAGGCCGACGAAGAGGAGGCGCCCTTGATCCCAAGTCTCCTACCCTCGAGCAAATAAACTTAACTTCGGGATGAGGAGGATGACTTGGTTTCCAAGGCGTCTCTTCCAATCCAACTATTTACGAGGCGGATCCGGTCGTCGAGAAAAGTCTGGATCGAGACTCTCTTGGAGATTGACGCCGAGATAGCGGTTGACAAGAGTGCAACACCACTAGCTGATCAAGCCAATTCTAGCACTTAGAATATTTCTTCTTTTCCTTCTATTATTTCTCTTTCTTTGTTTGTATTTTGTTTTGTCTGACCAATGTTTTAGTTTCATATTTGGCCGATGTGCTGCTCTTGTAATCTGAACAAGTAATCTTTTGTGAATGCAAGTTTTCTCCTTTCTTCTAAGTGTTTGAATGTCTTCTTTTCTTTTATGTGTATTCTACCACTTTCATACTTAGAATAATTTGGCATGTCTTCAAGTTATACCTTTAACTGTATAATCTCCTCGGAGTAAAATATCTCGGACATAACTTCTAATTGTTTATCTCGGCCTCGGCTTAACACTTTGAAAACCTTTTCACAAGTGTTGTTTTAAACTTGCCACTTCACTCTTACTTATCAAGACTTATGTCTTCTATAATTCCCAAGTTTGGCAACCTGGTCATCTTAGCAGGTACGTATGTATTTCTTGAAATATTACCTCGGCTTAACTTTCAACTTATAAATTATTCTAAAAATTTCAACAAGTGTTAAGCCAACTCTAGCTTGTAAATTTCTCTATAAAATTCCAACTCCCAAGTTCTTTAAACTTTTACTCATCACTCTCCAACTCCTTGCCCCCTAATGTGAACTTAAGTTTCACTTATGTCCACATTAGGTATGTATAATTTTTTCCGAAGTCAGATTCAAACAAAGACTACCCGAGGTTCTCAACCTTGGTTTCTTTGTTAATTTAATAAAAATGCACTTAGTTTCATTCTAAGCTTTAATTCTGCCGACATGGCAAGGCTATACTAAACCAACTTAGTTCAACTCCATTATATGCAAGTCTAGTTTCATCTCTGCCATATAATGAGTCTAGGTTATTCGTCATGTTTCAATCAGAAACATCGCCAACTTAGTTCAACTCTATTATATGCAAGTATAATTCAACTCTACCATATAATAAGTCTAAGTTATTCTTCATGTTTCAATCAGAAACATCGCCAACTTAGTTCAACTCTATTATATGCAAGTATAATTCAACTCTGCCATATAATAAGTCTAAGTTATTCGTCATGTTTCAATCAGAAACATTGCCAAAGGACTGGTCAGTCCAATCACACAAATTTTCGAATTCTTAAAAAATCAGGCTAAATGTTTTTTATTATTACCTCAGCTAAGAAAATCATGACATAAACTTCAAAAAACAAAAATGTCTAATGATAAAAAAAAACTTTAAATTGCAAGTGTTCCAGGGTTTTGGCAACTCCTTGCCTTCACTGTCTTCAAGCCGATATACTCCATTGCCGGCGACCGAGATGACTCTATAAGGCCCCTCCCAATTTGGGCCCAGCTTTCTCTCTCTGGGATCCTTCTTGTTGCCGATGACCTTTCTTAGGATGAGGTCCCCAACTTGAAACTCTCTTGGGTTGACCTTTTTATTGTAAGCCCTAGCAAGCTACTGCCGGTATGCCCTCAGCCGAATTGTTGCTCTCTCCCTTCTTTCTTCTAGTAAGTCTAAATCTCGGGCCAGAAATGCCTCGTTAGTCCCATTCTCTACTCCCTGAATTCTAATCTCAGGGATGCCGACTTCTAGTGAGATAACTGCTTCTGTGTGCCATAAGCTATGGCAAATGGGGATTCCCCAGTTGATTTTCTCAGCGTAGTCCGATATGCCCAAAGTACATTGAGTAATTCTTCCATCCATTTTTCTTTAGCTGCTTCCAACTTCTTCTTGATCCCATCCAAGATAGTCTTGTTGGATGTTTCTGCCTGACCATTACTCAGGAAACTTGGGTGGAGTAATAGTTCTTGATATTGTACTTTGCACAAAAGCTTTTGATTAGCTTACTGTCAAATTGTGTACCATTGTTTGCTACTATTGCCCTTTGGATCCCGAACCTGGTGATGATGTTCTTCCATATGAAATTCTTCACATAAATGTCCTGAATCTTCATGAGGGGTTCAACTTCTACCCATTTTGTGAAATAATCAGTTGCTACTAGCAAGAACTTCCTTTGCCCAGTCGCTTGAGGTAATTGTCCAACAAGGTCCATGCCCCACTGGGAAAATGGCCAAGAAATTTGGACCTTTGGGTTTAAATTTGTTGCTGGTTGATATATCAAATGTGCGAACCTTTGACACTTCTCACACTTTCTGACATAAGCTTCAGTATCTTTCTGCATGTAGGGCCACCAGTACCCCCGAGTAATGGCCCTATGAGCAAGTGACCTGTCCCTAGCGTGGCTTCCACATACTCTTTCGTGTATTTCATACAAGAAGTCTTCAACTTGTAAAGGATGCACACATCTCAAAAGGGGACTAGTAAAAGACCTTCTGTAGAGATGTCATTTTGCTATCAGACTGAACCTTGCCGACTTCAGTCTGGTCTTATGTGCTTCTTTGCAATCATCTGGCAGTTTCCCATCTCTAAGGAATATTACTATTGCATCCATCCAACTTGGTCCCATCTCCACACACATTGCTTCATATTCTGTGATCAGTGGTTCCACACTTGGGCCTGATAAATAGTCGACCATTGTTGTCCTTGCCTCCCCTGATTTCATTATACTAGCCAGGTTAGCCAAGGCATCCACATGGCTGTTATCATCTCAGCTAACCTGCTGTAGTCGGCAGTCTTGAAACAAGGCTAGTAGTCTAACAACTTCCTTAACGTAGGCTATCATTCTTTCATCTTGGGCTGTATACTTGCCTGTTGCTTCGTTAACAATAAGCTGGGAGTCACAGAAGACCACTACCTCGTCAGCTTCCATTGTTGCTGCCAACTTCAAACCTGCAATCAGTGCTTCATATTCTACTTCATTGTTTGAGGCTTTATACCCTAGTCGAATAGATTATTCTAGCATCCACCCATCTGGCGATACTAGCACTACTCCTACCCCCACTCCTTGACGGTTTGAACTCCCATCAACAAACAGGCAGAGGGAGTCGTCGATGAAAATATCGCGGGGCTTGAGCTTCTTTTCTTTCTTCTGCTCTGCTGCGGGGTTTTTCATCCCTAGTTGGGTTTCTTCTTGTTCACCAGGACATCCTAAGCTGCAGCTCACTGGAGCCTAACGTGGGATGGCACCAAGTGTGAACTCGGCCACGAAGTCGGCCAAACCTGGCCTTTGATTGCTGTTCTGGGTCTGAACTCCAAATCGTATTGGCCCAATACCACTGCCCATCTGGCAACCCTGCCTGTCAGATCTCCTTGTTGTAGTAGGGATTTCAAAGGGTGTTCAGACAACACCACAATCTTGTGGGCCTGGAAATAATGGTTCAATTTCCTGGAGACCATCATTAAGGCCAGTATTAACTTCTCCAGGGGTAAATACCTGGTCTCTGCGCCTGCTAGGGTTTTACTTACATAGTACACTGCCCTTTGCTTTCCCTTCTCTTCTCTAATTATCACTGCACTTACTGCATGCTCTGAAGCGCCAGAAATGAGGAATAGCTCCTCTCCAATCTTGGATTCGAGACACAGGGCGTGGTCAGGTATCTTTTCAAGTCGGCCAAGGCGACTTCACATTCCTCTGTCCATAAAAAGTCGATGACCTTTTTCAACAGGCTGAAAAACGGTTTACACTTATCCGAACTTCTGCTTATGAATCTATTCAGGGCTGCGGCCCTTCCAGTCAACATCTGCACTTGTTTTGCTGACTCTGGGCTCTTCAAATCCAAGATGGCCTTGATTTGATCTGGGCTTGCCTCAATTCCCCTTATAGTAACCCAGTGCCCTAAGAACTTACCAGACCCAACTCTAAATGCACATTTTGAAGCATTGAGTCGGAATCAATATATTTTTAAGATGTCAAAGATTTCCTTCAAGTCGGCCAAATAATCCTCAGGTTCCTTGGTCTTCATGACTATGTCGTCGATGTATACCTCTACTGTTTTGCCGATCTGATGCCTGAACATCTTGGTCACCAACCTCTAGAACGTTGCTCCTGCATTTTTCAACCCGAAAGGTATCACTTTGTAGCAATACAACCCTTTTGGGGTGATAAATGTAGTCGTCTCTTCATCAGGAGGGGTACATTACAATCTGATGGTACCTCCTATATGCATCCAAGAAGCTCATCCTTCAATACCCTAAAGTGGCATCCACCAATTGATCGATTTTTAGGAGTGGGAAATTGTCCTTGGGACAAGCCTTATTTAGGCTAGTGAAGTTCACGCAGACCCTCCACTTCCTACTCTTCTTCTTCACAACAACTGTGTTTGACAACCAAGTTGGGTAGTTTACCTCTTAAATGGCTCTGGCCTTCAATAGCTTTCCCACCTCCTCTTCTACTGTCTTAACATGCATCAACGTTGGCCTCCTTGCTCGTTGGATGACAGGTTTAGCCGACCTGTCCACATTTAGTCTATGGCAAGTGACCTCGGGGTCAATGCCAGGCATCTCATATGGCGTCCAGGCAAACACCTCAATGTTTGCATGTAAGAAGGCTTCTAACTCCCTTTCTTCCTCCTCGACCAATCCTGAGCCGAGAAGGAAGAAACGCTTTTTATCCCCTTGTTGGACTAGAATCTTCTTTAGGGCTTCCTCACTTTTCTTAACTGGTTCTTTGCCGACGTCATCCAGGACCTCCATGTCCTCGTCTTCAATCTCGGCTGTGTCTGCTTCTCATACGTTGTAGGTGGATTTCATTACTGCCATTGAGCAATTCTTCGCCTGCATCTGATCTCCTCAATTCCCTGTTCTGTTGAGAACCGCAATAGTTAGTGCAATGTTGAGGGAACAGTCCTCATTGCGTGCAACCACGGCCTTTCCAAGATAACGTTGTAAGGTGAGGGGGTGTCAATAATTGTAAACTCTGTGCTCACTTTCCTGGTGCCTGCCTGCACCTCCAAATTTATTGCACCCTAGGGCCATGTCAGCGTTCCGTTGAACCTGACCATTGGACTGTTGGACTGTTCCAGATCATCTTGGTGAAGGTCGAGCTCCTTGTAACATTTCACATACATGATGTCACAAGAGCTGCCTTGGTCAATTAGAATACACCTTACCTGGCATTCTCCAATCTTCAAGGACATCACCAAAGCATCGTTGTGTGGATGCTGCACTATGTCTAGGTCAGCTTCGGTAAAGGACACCATTGGTCCCTAACACTCGTCTGCCCTAGGCCTTTTTTGCTGGACCTGATACACATGTTGTAACTGTTTCACCCTCTAAGTTTCCCTACGTACCTCGTTTACATTGATCTTTGAGTGAATTACATTGATCACTTGAGGTCCGTCTGCTGGTGGTTGTGGTGCTGGTGGAGGTGGTGCTACCAATGCCTAGGGCAGCCTTGCTTCTTCTTCCATTGTTCTGGCCTCATCTACCAGGTCCCTTAAGTGACCTTGTCTCACAAGGTCTTCCAAATGTGTCTCTGCACCCAGGTCAGTGCCCATCCTCATTATGGTAGGCACAATGCTTCCCTAGGCTTCTTCCCATAAATTCGCCAAGGATATTCTCTGGTGCTCTATAGTAAGGCTAGTACCTGATTCTTTCCAGGACTTTATGGCGGGATCGAACAACTTGTAGCTTACTGCTGACCCTTAAACTTATTTTTTGTCTATTAAAATTTGTATTACCTCAGCTTCGCTTCGGTGAGCCGTTCCTCTTCTTTTGCTTTGACGACTTAGTCCCTAGTGTGTCTTCCTCTGCTTTCACATATTTCTCGATTCTGGCCATAAGTTCATCCATACTTTTTGGCAGTGTCTTTGCCAGTGATTTTCGAAGCAAACAGTCGTCGTTCAAGCCATTCTTAAAAGACACGACCGCTACCTCTTGGTTGCACCCTGGTATTCGGTTAAACACCTCATAATACCTCTTAGCATAAGCCCTGAGGCTTTCATCCTTGCCAATTCTCAAAGCCATCAGGGAGTCTACCCTCAACGACTGTAGTTTGTTTGTAAGAAACCTGGCCACAAACATCTCGGCCAGGCCTTCCGAGCTTTTCACAGTTCTTTCGGCAACTTGTGAAACCAATCTGATGCAATTTCCCCAAAGGATAAGGGGAACACCTTGCAGAGCAATGGCTCGTTCCCGGTGTACAGTGCCATTAAGTTCAAGTATAAGCCGACATGAAAGTTGGGATCAGACTTATCGCCGTATATCTGGAATCTCGGCATGTGGAACCTTTTCGGGGCCTCAAACTTGTCCAATTCCACTAAGAACGGTGTTCTCGGCTTGACCAGAGATGTTACCTCGACATCCTGTCGCTTCCTCTAGAGGTAATCTCTCAAATCCTCTTTAGTTCGTCCAGGAGCTCGACTGTCAACGGATTTCAACCTTTTTAGTGCACTGCTCCCGGTGTCCTTGTGAATCCTCTAGGACCTCCTTTCATTCGTCGTATCAAAGCAAACCTCCCTCCCTTGAAAATGCCGATGTTCTTTGGCGTAGGTTTCTTTGGCACGATGTGTCATTTGAGACTCTTCTCTCATCGATTCTCCTCGTCTGACCTCTCGTGAAGGCTGATGAGAATGCTCCCTCGCCCTGTCATACTGGGGGACTTCGGGGATTACTTTACGCCTCCCTTTCTGGGCATCGTTCTTGGTTGCGAGAATCAGCGTGTCCTCCAATGGGAACGATGGTTGCATGACGTTGTTCTGCATCATGAAATTGACAACCGATTACAGGTCTGCCAATTTGTTTGCCATCCCCTTCATCTCGTCGTCCCTCCTCAGGCATCTATTTTTCATACTTGAAGGTTGCTTTCGTTGTAATACCATACGACATGCTTTCTTGATGCGTCTCCCTCTTGGCCGACGTGTTTTTCTCCGAGGTTCTTCGTTGCAGTTGTCCTCCTACGTTAGGTTCAACACCACTTCCACTAGGGATGTTGCCCCAAATTCTTGCTTTCTGCCCGTCATTGCCCATCTATTCTTCTTACCTTTCCCACAGCCGGCGCCAAATTGTGGGTCTTGATTTCTAACCACCTTTGCCAAGCAGTACCCGGCTAGAAACCTTGGCAAAATAGATCTCGCTCAAACAACTTGTCATAGAAAAATAAGACTCCAGCGGTAGTTCGTCTACCTGAGGGCACTCCGACGATCAAGTTAGTACTTAGTTATCTCTCAGAGATAGTAAACAGTGCTTAACTCAATAGCCAGAATAAAAAAAACATACCTTAGACCCACGAGGGTGCCTTATTTTTACAGCCAATACTAACTTGATCCCTGTAGAAGCCTAGCTTCAATGAACTCTGGCTCAATGTTTATCCTAGACTCCCAGCCAGATAGAGATAAACTTCCTAAGAGCCTTATCTTTATTCAAACTGAGGTCCTTCCCTATCCTAGGATTCTTGTCCCTTATCCATTCATCTCAGATTTCGATATCTCCGCAAATAACCTCGGTCTAGTCGAGATCACCTTGGCGCCATGACCAAGACATGTGGCATCTCGGCTGACACTTCGGTGTCACCTTGGCCACGTGTTGTCATTCACAAACTATGCCCCCACAGCTACGTTTGACATGGGCTTTTTTTTTTTTTTTTTTTGTGGCTATTTTAGCCATTGGGAAAGTTGTTATTTTAGTAAAATATTTTAGTTTTTGACTATTTTAACAAGTTCGAATTTTTGTGTTTGAGAAGATGATTGGATTTTTTTGTAATCAGATGTGATATTTGTGAGAGAAAAAATAAAATGATTATGAGTTTAATATGACATTTTGTCTTATTAGTTATTTTAGCTTATTTTATCTTTTTGTAGATTTTAACCTGAATTAGGCTAAAATTTCACTTCCCAAACACCTTCAAAATAGACTAAAAAGTCAATAAGATAAAAATGTTACATTCGAATCATATTCATTTTATTTGTTCTCTTACAAAAATTTAAAAAAAAAAAAAAAAAAGCAAAAAAATTCATCTCAAACAAAATATTTTAATCATAAACTAAAAAAAAAAAAAAAAGTCAAAACACTAAAAAACCAACGCACATCTCAAACAAAACCTTAAAAATTTCAAAAAATCTCTCATACCTATGCTTTGTCTGACTCAACTTCAGACCTAAAATATCTTCTTGGTTCAATCCTAAAACGGTTATAATTCAACCTAGGGCTGTCAATGGATCGGATTTAATCCGAATCCGACCCGAATCCGATCCGATAATCCGAATCCGTTTATAAAAAATCCGATCCGATAATCCGATTATCCGAATCCGTTTAATCCGTTTATTAAACGGATTGAATATGCAAAAATCCGACCCGATCCGGTAATCCGATAATCCGATCCGATTATTCTCAATTTGAATAAAAAAACACAAAATGAAAAAAAAAAAAAAAAAAATCAAATTATATAAAATTGTAGCTCAATAAATAAATAAATGGATCGGATCGGATTATCGGATAGGATATCCGAAATCATCGGATTCGGATTCGGATATCTATAATCGGATATAGACTTAAACGGATTCGGATCGGATTCGGATTTGTCTTAATCGGGTCGGGTTCGATTTTGTGAATCCGATCCGAATCCGATCCATTTACAGGCCTAATTCAACCCATCCAACAAAATTATATATTAATAATAAACATTATAAAATTAAATCAGAAAGGCCATTTTCATTCCCAACCCTTGCTCAAAATTTTATTTAAATTTAGGTCTCGTTTGAAAATTGACTATTTTAATTGATTTTTTTTATTTTTTATGAAAATATGTATAGAAAAATAGAAAGAGTGATGTGACAACTAATAATGACTTTTTAAATTTTTTTACTAAAATCTTAAATATCCAAACGAGTCCTTAGGTAAAACTTTAAATAAAACCTTTATTAGAACTCGCGGACAAGAGCCAAGAAACTACAAAAATGTTAAAAGTCAACAAATTCAATTCTATTAGTAAAATATCACATTATACATATCAATAAATCACTTTTTATTTTTTTCTTACCACTATCTATTCAATTAAAAAATCTTTCAAAGCATATTAATCTTTTTGATGAATTAAACTAATCTTCATTGAAATTTAGAGAAAATACAAAAATAAAATTAAAAAAATCACGATATTTATACCTAGGCGAGAGGTGTTAATTTCAAAACCCTATCATTCTATTAACTGCTAATTTCATGCCTCCTTTGTATGTGCCTTGCCTGCACTTATATCAATGTATGGCAATAGTTTGATCAAGGCAAACATTCATGAATGTCTATTAAATTATAATGTGAATTTGTGTAGACGAAAGCATGTACTATTAGGAGTTATCGTAGATTGGTTTTTGATAATTTGATTTGCAATTTGAATCTGCCTGCATGTTTGTGATTTAGGAAAATTGAACTTAATTGCCCATAATGCGGTTTTATGGATAAGATTCACGGATGTATAGGCGGTTTCTTGGATTGAGCTTTTTCTTTTAAAAAATTATTTTTTGGCTTTTTTTTCCTATTTTTTAAATATTTTTTTATTACAAGAGATTTAACACTATCATCTATTAAAATTGGATTACAAAAAATTAGAATGAAAATTAAATAAAAACTAACATAGAAAAAAAAAAACACATAATTAGATTTGTAAAAAGTTGAAAAAATTCCAATTGAACAATAAATATTTTAAATAAAGCAGTGTGTGATATTATTATAATATTATAATGTTAGAGCCTACAAGTTTGATAATCACACACTTACAAAACTTACAAGAAAATCTGATGATCCAGATTTTAAAAATAATAATAATATTGTACACAGATGCGGGTGGGTGAGTGCGGGTGTGGATAAAACTCACGACTTGCCCGCAACCCGCAAAATAAGAAAATTCTAAACCGCATAAATTGAATAATTTTTACGGATCGAATAACCCTATACCCAACCTTATGTAACATTTTTATTTCCCTAAATTACCTTTACATGTCTACATATCTCAATTCCTTGCTAATTGCTTGTCACCTTTCTGTTTGTGGCATGGATGACGGGACAATGGGTGACTATTCTTTTGTAAAGTTGATTATTTTAGTAGGTTATTTTAATTTTTAGTTATTTTAATAGATTAAAATATTTGTGTTTGAGAAGAGAGTTTTTTTATAGTTGGATGTAATGTTTATGAGAGAAAAAATGAAATAATTATGAATTTGATGTGGCATTTTGAGTTGTTTTGGAAAGTAGGTTAAAGCTAGTTTTTTTTTACTTTTTTAGTTTTTTTTTTAAAAAAATCGTATAGAAAAGTAGAGAGTAATGTGAGCCAAATGAAATTAAAAGCCAAAAAGTGACTTTTAACAAGGACCCCAAAAGCGGCCTTTGTCTTACTGGCTATTAGCCTATTTTATTTTTTTGTGAATTTTAACATATTATATGAATTGTACTTTTTAAAGTCAGTTGATTGGTACATACTCGTAAGAAACAGAGCTAATTAGACGTCAATAATCTTTTGATCAAAATATATTTATATTTAAAAAAAAATGAACGATATGTGTAATTTTGAGTGTTAATCTAAGTACAAATATGATCTTATTAAAAAGCCATCAATATCTAATCAACTTGATTTTTTAATGTATATATATTACTCAACGAATTTTAAAAGGTGAACGTTTAAAATAATCAAGATAGAACCCGAAGTGGACCTCACCAAAAGAACAATCGTGATTGGCATGAGGCAATAAGGCTGAGTAAGGAATCCGTATAATCCGCAAATTGAACCAGTCTAGTCCAATCCGGTAAGTTTGATTTGATTTTTTGAATCCGTAATTCAGTTCTAGATTGAAAAGTTAAGGAACCATAGTTCACGGATTGGATTCGATTTTTAGTTCACGATTCCATATTAGAACCGATCGAAACCATCTGTCATGTATTCTATATTTTGTGATTTAAAATAATTATTTTGGTATATAAGTTTCATGATTTCAATATCTCCTATGAAGTCATGTTTCTTTTGTTTTTGATTGGTAAGGTGAAGTGAAAATATTTGCTCATTTTGCTATGCTTTAGCTAATTTTTCTGTTTGTTTGTTCAATGCATCACTATTGTGTTCCAATCTTTTGGTAGGAAAGTCTGTAATTCAAAATAGTTTTAACAAATCTTCTTGGGAATGAAACACTTGCATTATTGCCTGGATTTATAAAACGCCAAGAGTATTCCCAACACAGCTTTTGTTAGGATTTGCCAAAATCGTTGAAAAAAATGTCGAGAAGACTTTTTCCAACGTTTTTAGACTTTTACCAGGATTTAAAAAAGGGCAAGAAAAATCTGTTTTCAACATGTTGAGATTATGTGAAACCATGGTTCAAAATCGATCTGAACCATGTTTAAATGGTTTGATTCGAATTAATTCCATGATTTAATCCATCCATCCACACCAACAAGCTTTAAAATATTTGTTTTTTACCTTAGAAGATTTGGATAATGACAAATTGACCTCAATAAAAAAATAACAACAAAAATACACTAATTAAAAGTCAAAATTTGTACATTACGATTGGAGGTGATTTGAGAAGAAATAATGAAAAACGTGAACTCCTTTTTCAGGTTTGATTTATAAGTGGGGTGAAAAATGATGAGAAATTATAAGAAAAAAAAATTCTCTCATCAAGCCTGTTTCATTTTTCGCCAAAAATGATGAGATTTAGTGAGAAACAAATTAATTGCTTATAAAATATTAGAAAATTATGATTTAAATTGACAAAATTAAAGATTCAGAGAGTTCATTTTATTACAAAGATTAAATTCTGATTTTTTTTTCTTATAATTTTCTCAAGTTTAAATGTTAGTAATTAATTTAAATTTTTTTTCTCATAAGATTTATGATCATTACCAAATTGAATGACCTCGTTCTTATAAATTTCTAGAATCGCCGCAGTATAGTAAGAAAATTAGAGACATAGGTAATATTGACACACATTACATGTGCCAAACACTAGTAAATACCAAAAGAAAATTGGTAAAAAATGCACTTTAACAATTTTCTAAGACATTAGGTAGGATATTTTTTGTTGATGAGAGGTCCACACTTTATAAAATAATTTGGTGAGAAGTCCTGGACAATATTTTGTTTCTAATTTTACCCCTTATCTTTTTTTGTCTGCTTGAGTTTTCGTCGACTATCTGCTCAATTTATATCTATCTGTTAATTTTTTTTTTCTATATGTTCAAATTATTTTCTATCTGTTTAAATTTTGTGTCTATCTATTCAAATTTATATCTATCTGTTGAAATTTTTTGTCTATCTATTGAATTTTTTTAACCTACCTATTAAATTTTTATAATTTATTTTTTTATTTGTTCAAATTTACACTATTTTCAAACTTTCTCTCTCCACTAATCTTTATCTCTCTATCTGTTTCTCTCTCTTCTCTTTTCTCTATGTTGAATTTTTTTGAATCTATCTATTAAATTTATTAAGCTTATTTTTAATCTATTTGTTCAAATTTTGATCCTATTTGTTCAATTTTTTGATTGTCTTTGTTTAAATTTTGATAATATATTTTTATCTTTTTAATTTTTTTGACCTAACTGTTCAATTTTTGTATCAAACACAATATTATATGTTCTATTTTAGATTAAAACAACATTTTCTGTCCAAAACATAATAGATAGACACACACACATACACACACACAACCAGAGAGATAACCAACAACAGCCACAATAATCAACAACAACAAAAAACAAATTACAAAATAAAAACACAACATTAGACCTAGTTTGATACATTATGTTTTATTTTATTTTTAATTTGATGGTTAAAATCAGAACTTAAAAATCAATAATCAACTTATATAAATTAGTTTTATCCAATAAGCATAAATTAATAAATTTTCAAAATAAAAAGTTAACAAACATTAGGGTTCAGGTGCGATAGACTACCTGCCAGGAGAGTCGATCGGCGGTCTTCGACAGTTTCACGACTCGAAGAAGTTGTAACTCCTTGAAAACCCCATGGAAATCTTTGGAGAGAGAAAAGTTTTACGAGAAGAAGCGAGAAAAAAAAAAGTTTGTTAGAGGACATGATGGAGAGAGAGATGGGGGTCAATTAGAGGTCGTCGGATTTAGATCTGAGATCTCATATCTGTGGCAGCAACGATTATGGAGGAGGTTGAGGCTAGGGTCTTCGTTAAAGAGAGAAGGGATGAGAAAGTTGATGAAGTGTTTGCCAGAGTCGAAGAGAGAGGATGAACGCCTGGACTTTTGGACAATAAAAATTTAATTTTGGACTTTTGACCCGAGCGCCCAATATAAAAACATGGAGTTTCTTGCCAAATTTTCCATATATATATATATTGGTATATCACTCAAGTCTTACCAACAAGATTTTTTTTGCATATGTAAAACAATTTTTTTTTTAAATTATGTCAAAATTTTTAACTTTCCAATCAATTTTTTGTAGACGAATCTAAAAAGTAAAGAAAATAATAAAAAAAAGTATTAATTTTTTTGTTATCCTTTTTGGACTTTTTTTTATTCAAATTAAAAAAAAAAAAAAAAAAAGAAGAAGAAGGAGGAAAGAAGCATTCAGCTCGTTTAGTCAAGTAAAACTTAAAAGCCTAATTCATTTAGTTTAGTTTTAGAATCATGATTTGATGGTGAAGTTGTATTTTGAAAAAAGTTATAACGCCCTCAAAATAAACCCATAATTCATACGTTCATGATACAAGGAATTGACAGTACATATTCAAGAGAATAAAGTGTACATCTATTTATCAGAGTATTTATCACAAAAGTATTACATGTTAACAACAAAAGTAAATGCCCTACGGGCTTACAATTTTCCAAGCCAACACTTAGTTACAAAAAGAGAGTACTAACTCATACACATTAAGCCCTCGGCTTGAATTTACATGTAATACACAAAAAGGTAAGCAACAAAAAGTTATCTTCCGCCTCTAAGCCTCCCAAGCTATGTCCTTGGAGGTAGCATATCACCTGAACCTGAAAATAATATCCCATATAGGGTGAGCCAATGCCCAGTAAAGATATACTAAACCAGTTATGAGCTATAATTAAAAAATTAGCATTTGATAAATGGCTAACACTTATAAACCAGCTGACATGTCACGCCTCACTTTTTATTACTCGAAATATTACCAATTTCATTTACTTAATTCCATTTCAGAGGTAACATGCGGAAATAAACTCGTATATTCAACTCAAAGAAGTGAATAATATTGCTCTCATTCGTATGCAAGTAAATACAACATGAGCATTCTAAATAAATTGCCCTCAGGCTTACAACAATAAATAATCAAATGAAGGGTGCAACCCTTTTACATATATGGCATTCCGCCAACAACAAAGAGGCCCCATGGCCAACAAATAAGAAGATCCCAAATCTTGTAGCACATCCTGCTAAACACCTGAAAAAGATTCAACAACGTGGGATGAACATATAGTCCAGTAGGGATCTCAACATGATCCTCAACAATAACAACTTACAGATAGCTATGATCATGAATGCCCAATCTCATACTAGAATAGTAATGTGACAGTTTATACAAAATATACATAAGTATGAACTTTTCTTGAAAACAACCATTTCATTTAACGCTATAAGCGGTTCACCTTTCTTTCCTTTTCATTACCCATTTTTCCAAACTTTCATGACTATAACAGTTTTAGAAAAAAAACAATTTCACCAAGCCCATTACTCTTCCCTCATTTTCCGTACTTACAACAAAATGACCTTTTTTGAAAACATGTTCACAAATACCCCATTTTCCTTCACACTTTCCAAAATCTCAAAAATGGCATTTTGGTTTGTTCCCAATACATTCATATCAATACATGCATGCCTTAAATAAAAGGGAAATAACAAATCATCAACATGTATATAATCCACAAATAAGGCAGCTCGGCCTTTCAAAACTGTAACCATCGCAACCCATAACATACTCAGATACACTGACGATAACAATTAAAACTCTGCTCTACCAGCTATATGCACAGTAAGCTAAGGATATGCCAAAGCGATAAGCAAGATAATAACTCATTTTAAACATTTCATACCTCATAATAGATACACATTTAAGTACTGTATCAATCTCAAACAAAAACACTTCCATACTTCACAAATGATACACATTTCAGTGTTGTATCAATATCAAACAAAAACACTTCTATACTTCACAAATGATACACATTGTAGTGCTGTATTAATAGAGTCCATCCCCTATCTCCTCCCAAACAAAATCCGGTTTAGAGGTCCATCCCCTATCTTTCCCTAAACCGTGGAGTACATCCCCTATCTCCTCCCACACAACACAATGTATATAACAATTTCATATACATAATCAATCAATACAACAAAGCATAAATAACAAGTGTAATACATACACATAAACTATTCAATAGTGTTTAACCAACACAAGTGTAACGCATACATCACAATTCAACACAACAATGTCATCCCCTACCGATGACCAAGGACAAACCCTCTAGATGCATGTATTCAGTACACCTAATAAAAGAGACTCAATTCTTAAGCAAACCTTAAACCCAACAACGACACTAGTACGATAGGTAAGGATAAAACCCCCAAATGTGTGTATTCAACACTCATGATACAATAGTTTAATTCTCAAATTTATTTTTCGAGACTCACATAGAGTTAACATTTCATTTACCATTTTCAAGATCAACTTTCATAATTTTCTTAAGTCAACATGTTCCATCACTTATTCCAAAAAACACTTTTCCCTTTTCACAAAACCAATTACATTCTCTTCATTTTACAAAATCAATTCCATGAATAATAAGCCATAACCCAACTTGATTCAATACGTTCATTTCAAAATAACCTCAATACCATAATTATTCCCTTAACTGTTAACACCTTCTACACAACTCATATTAACAATAGACATTTACCAACATTGTTCAACCATAAACCCTTTTTATTTTACCAAATCAAAATATAATTTAGGGTTTTCTCTTCTTTCAACAATAACATGCTAATTTTACTCTCTAATTAGTCCAAACCACAGTCAATGATAACAAAACCATTCTCAAACAACCAACCCTAGGTTCCCCTCATGATTTTCAAACAAATCCAACACGGATATGATTTTCATGTAATACAAAATTACCACATATCTATCTATAGACGGAGTATTGAAAAAGAACACAGAAATCCCTACCTCAAATGGAGAGACCAAATGGAGAAGATGAAGGCCAAAAACCAAAGTGCTCCAAATCGCCAAACTTTCAGATTAAAATGAAGCCCTCAACCCACTCTACCTTTCTTACAAAGGACTTAGTATAGATTTACACTAGAGAGAGATGAAAACCTAGAGAGAAGGTTTGTAGGGAGAGAGAAGATGGTTCTAGGGTTTTGAAATCAAAATGGAGATGAACAAGTGATATTGAAGGTTGTCATTAGAGTCCATTAACTGGAAAATGAAAGGACAAGTTAGAATTAAATGAACACTAATTGAAATTAAATGAACACTAACTAGCATTAAATGAACACTAACTAGATTAAATGCACACTAACTAGAATTAAATGAACACCAGTTAGAAATATAAATGGACAAGTTTGTCATAAAATCCCACTAATGGAATATGAATGAATCACTAATTGGAATAGTAACTGAACCACTAATAAGGATATTAAATGAACAAGTTTGTAACCACTAATAAGTATATTAAATGAACCATTATGAAAATTTAATGGACACTAACCCTTGGTTTCCAAACATAACCAACCTGTTTTAAACCCTACCCAACACGACCCAAGACTCATATACAAAGAGTAAAGGATAGAAACGGGAAAAAGACAACAACACATCCATGGAACCGAGTCTGAAATACAATAAAAAAATGAAGGGAAAACCGGGATCGCTATATGACAACACAATCCAGTTCCATGACAACATGTACATGTTTCATATCACTTTCCTTTATTTAACCAATTCAATTTATAAACATGGCTCAGGACCTAGCCAAACAATTAAATAAGACTACAACTCATTTTAAAACACTTCCATACTTCACAATTCACATGAGAATATAACTCATATTAAAACACTTCCATATTTCAACACTTCTATATTTCAAGTGATAAACAGATTTGTTGTATCAATGGAGTCCATTCCTTATCTCCTCCCAAACAAGTTTGAGAGTCCATCCCCTATCTCCTCCCAAACCATATCTCCTCCCACACAACATACATACACAATGTATTTAACCACTTATCATATACAGTGATCAATCAATACACATATTCGATGTATTATTCCAACCGTCATATTCAATGACATATTCAGTGTGATTAGTTTCAGTTTTTCCTAATCAACATGCAGTGTCTACAACAATCAAGACTATCATCCATCGATAGCCCAAAGCAGTTAATTCTAAACAGATAATAAATGCGTCAAACTAATATAATATCAATATTTTCATAGGTGAGTGATTAATTTATCCAACTACACCATTCGATTTCACAACTTCCCAATTTCATGACTTTCCACCAAATTACACATCCTCCCCAAATCAATAATTCAAATTAATTATTCAATATAACTAGGGCATTTTTCCCTTACTCACATTGTTGCCTCTAAGGCTCATATTTCACTCATAATTCATAAACAACCCCAATTTCAAGTCTCTAGCACAAATTTGACTCAAACATGGAAAACCCCTCTTATATAAATTACAAATCAAACCCTAACTTTTTCCAAAATTGCCCAACAACACCATCTAATCAAAATGACTAAAATTTATGTTAAAACTCATAGAATGGAGTAGGTTATCCCTACCTCAAATTTCAGAGCTCAAAGGAGATGATGAACCAATTCGAAGGTGCTCCAAACCCCAAGATTTTATGATCAAAATGGAGATCTTGCAAAGCTCTATCACTTTAATGAAGGCACAAGGATTGGGTCTCACTAAACCAATATCAAAATGTAGAGAGAGAGAGAGAGAGAGAGAGGAGCTTTCAAAATAGGGTTTTGAAAAGGTAGAGAGAGAGAATGGCCTAAAAAAGTGATTCAAAATGCTAAAACTCGGACTGATATAATACACAGTCCGCTTGAGCGTGGAACGCCCCACTCGAGCGTCTGACACAGACTCACGCTCGAGCGTCAAAAGCGCCGCTCGAGCGTCGAATGCACACTTCTAGAAGTTCTACAGACAAAGGCTCCTGCTCGAGCGTGAAAGTGGACGCTCGAGCGTCCGATGACCTGCAGGGAAAAATTATTTGAGACTAAATAATCCCGCTTGAGCGTCAGAATTCCCGCTCAAGCGGAGGAACAAAAGCAAAGGGCCCGCTCGAGCGTGAAGGCCAAAATCTGGGAATCGACTCTTGTTTTCTAAATACAACCAACCTGTTACAAACCTGCCCAACACAACCCAAGACTCAAATACAAAGTGTAAAGGATGGAAACGAGGGTAAGACAACAACCAACATCCACGGACCCGAGTCCGGAATACAGTAAACCAAGAAGGGAAAACCAGGATTGCTATAGAAGTTTTTGAAATGAGTTTTGAAAAAAAAAAAAAAAAAACTTGTTTGGTTATGAGTTTTGAAAAGATAAAACTTGTTTAGTTATGAGTTTTGAAAAGAGTTTTGAATTGTATTTTGAAATTGTTTTGGGTATATTTTTTAAAAAATATTTTAAAAATTTCTTAATTTTATTTTTAGGGTAAATATTTTTTTATTTATTTTAATGTGCGTTGTATTTACTATAGTTGTGCGCTGTATTTTTTAATAAAATATTTTAAATATTTTTTTAAATGTTTAAAAATTTTATTTTTTATTTTAAATATATAATTTTTATATTAAATATTTCCTTTTTATTTTAAATGTTATTTTATAAATATATTTTTAATATTATAATTTTTTAATATTTTAAATATTTTTTACAATTTTTTAAAATATGTAATTTTTAACTTTTTAAAAATATTTTAAAAAATTAAATCGCCATATATATCTAAATCATAACAAATTATTTAGCCAATAATAAAAAAAATTAACAAAATATTTTTTTTTTCAAAAAATATATATATATTATTTTTTTTTTCTTCAAAAATAAAAATTTTAAAATATTTTATGAAAAACTATTTTTTCAAAAAAATAAAAAATATTTTAAAATTTTCTTAATTTTATTTTTAGGGTAAATATTTTTTTATTTATTTTAATGTGCGTTGTATTTACTACAGTTGTGCGTTGTAGTTTTTTAATAAAATATTTTAAATATTTTTTTAAATGTTTAAAAAAATTATTTTTTATTTTAAATATATAATTTTTATATTAATTATTTCCTTTTTATTTTAAATATTATTTTATAAATATATTTTTAATATTATAATTTTTTAATATTTTAAATATTTTTTACAATTTTTTTTAAATATATAATTTTTAATTTTTTTAAAAAAATTTAAAAAATTAAATCGCCATATATATCTAAATCATAACAAATTATTTAGCCAATAATAAAAAAATTAACAAAATATTTGTTTTCAAAATATATATATATATATTTCTTCAAAAATAAAAATTTTAAAAATATTTTATAAAAAATATTTTTTGAAAAAAATAAAAAATAAAAAATAATTTTATAGAACAAAACAAAAAAAATGAATTTTTTTTATTTTAATAAGAATTTTAAAAAGAGTTTTAAATTTTGAATTGAATGTTTGGTTATAAGTTTTGAAATTTTTTAATTAGAATTATGATTCCAAAATTAAACCATTCTCTTTTTTTTTTCAACAATCAAAGGTAAACTCCAAAAACCCATACCCTCTCACAATGCGAATGATAGTGTTGCTGGGCTCTAGAAAATTTATCTTGAAAAATACTCATAAAACATATTGTGAGCTTGTTTGGGATGTCAGTTGGCTTTTAATTTTTTTGACTTTTGTGAGATAAAAAATAAAATGATTATGGGTTGGATGTGACATTTTGTCCTATTTGGCTAAAATAGCCTATTTTGTGTTATATGACTATTTTAGCCCTAATGTTCTTTCCAAACAAGTTCTATGTGCTCAAAATAAATGTTAAGTATACGGTGGTATTTAAAATTAAATGTATTAAGTGAAAATTAATTAAGTCACTTACCAATACTGTTGCCGCTACCACTACCATTACTGCTGCTGTTGCCATCACCACTACTATCATCACCATCACTACTGCCACCACCCTTCCACAACCACTTCATTACCATTATCATTGTTATCATAAGTACCACTATTATTTCACTAGGACAACCATAGTCACCACTGTATTGCCACCCCCACAACGACAACCACTACAACCTTTTCACCTCAACCTTGTCACAATTGTCATAATCACCACCATCATTCTACTACTACAATAACTATTACCATTACACCACTGTCGCCACCATTATTTTATTTCCACTATATTGTCGGGGTAAAACCATAATCGCTATAATTTACATAACTACCCTTCCTATTCCAACAAGTAGATAAATGAGCCACATGAGTCAAAAAGTAAATTTTCAAAGTTAAGTGGGGTATTTTGGTCATTTTATTGTGATGTGATATCATAAACAAATATTAACCAAAAAAACAAAAAAAGCTTTTTATCAACTTCTCAAATCACTTTTCAAAAAAGTCAAAAAACTTTCATAAAAAACCAAAAATTAACTTTTTACCATCTTTTCAAAACACCCCTCAAATCATGGTTCACTTCTCGGATAAGTTTAATGGTGAACTTTTCGGAGAACTTTTCAAAATGTCTCACAATCCCTAACCCTCCTGTGATCTATTTCAATTTTCAACTCAATTTTTTTTCACAAGTTCAAATATTAGAGAAGAGGGACTCTTTGCTTGGGCTCCTCCAAAAACAACCGCCCAAATGTTTCAAATTTCAATTCCATTCTCCCCTAAAATTGCAATACATATATAACATATAGCGATCCTGATTTTTCCTCTCATGTTTACTGTATTCCGGACTCGGTTCCGTTGATAGTTGTTGTCGTCTGTATTTCATTTCCGTCGTTCAACTCTTTGTATTTGAGTTTAGAATTGTCTTGGGCGTGTTTCGAACAGGTTGGTTGAGCTTTTGTCCCAATTCTTGTTGCCCAGATTTTTAGTGATCCGCTCGAGCGGGTCCAGTTTTTGTGCTTGACGCTTGAGCATCCTATTCTCCGCTCGAGCGGACTAGTTGTATATCAGATGGCAGCTGGGTGATTTTAAATCACTTTTCACACTTTCTTTCTCTCTCTTACTTTTCAAAACCTCCATTGGAGAGCACCACACTCTAAACCTCCATTGATACAGCAAATATGTGTATCTATTGTGTAGTAAGGAAATATTGTTGATATGAGATGTAATCTCATCTAAATTGTTTGGCCAGGTTCTGAGCCACGGTTATTAATTGAGAATTGGATAAGTAATGGAAAATGAAATGAACATGGACATATTGGTCATGGAATTGAAATGTGTTATAAGTTGGCATATATGAGTTAAACATTTATCAAATGCTAATGTTTAAGTTATTGCTCATATTATGTTTAGCATATCTCTACTGGGCATTGGCTCACCCTATATGGGACATCCTTTTCAGGTACAGGTATTGTCCTACCTCCAAGGACGTAGCTTGGGAGGCTTGAGGCTGTTAAACTCTTTTGTTGCTTTTGTTGTATTACATGTTTATCAAGCCAAGGACTTATTTTGTGTAGAGTTAGTACTCTTCCTTTTGTAACCAAGTATTGACTTGGAAAGTTGTAAACCCATAGGGCATTTACTTTTGTTGTCAACATGTAATACCTTTTGTAAGAATACTCTGATGATTGTAATATGAAATCTCTTTTCTTTACCATGATTGTATGATATTATGGGTTTATTTTGAGGGCGTTACGTAACAAGTTACATTTCACCTTTCTAATCCTTTCATTCAAGAGAAACAAATAATCTCCATCTAACAAGAAGACACCATGATGAAAGCAGAGCATACCCAACAACAAGAAGAAGAAAGACTTCATCCCAAAAGAACTTCCATCCCAAATCATCCTCGAAATCCTCTCAAGACTCCCCATCAAAACCCTCTTCCTTTGCCAACTCGTTTCCAAGCACTGACTTTCTCTAATCTCAGATCCTTACGTCAATCTCCACCTCTCAAGATCACCAATCACCTCTTTCTCAAATCCTTCTACCGTGAAGTGGATCGAACCAACTCCACTTGGTTGACCTCCAAACCCTCCATAAAATCCATCCCCGCGAAGCCCAATTGAAACTCAACCCCAAAATTAACTTCCCACTTCTTGGACACCAAATAGTTAACTCCTGCAATGGTTTGCTTTGCTTGTGTAATGATAATGCCGAAATTTTCGTATGCAATCCAATTCTGGGTGACTACATTATCTTACCGTGGACAACATATGATGGAATTAAGTATCATCGCACTGCCAATGCTCTCGGTTTTACTCCCAAGACTAACCAATACAAGGTGATACGGTTTTTTCTTCGTCGAGTTGTTTAGTCTTTCGACCTCATTACTAAGTTTCATACTTACGCTGACGTAGGCTAAGATTTACAAAATTGGTGAAGGGTTGTGGAGAAACATAGGGAGTGTTCCTTACTATTTGACAAATCACTCATTCAATTCTTTCGTCAATGGAGCTGTTCATTGGCTTACTTGTGCAGGTGATAGTCCCGATGTCATTTGTTGTTTTGATTTTGGCGTGAGCAATTTCGGGTTGTCTGAACCTCC
This sequence comes from Camellia lanceoleosa, assembly GCA_025200525.1. Classification (NCBI taxonomy): domain Eukaryota; kingdom Viridiplantae; phylum Streptophyta; class Magnoliopsida; order Ericales; family Theaceae; genus Camellia; species Camellia lanceoleosa. The sequence goes on from CM045762.1 coordinate 61,200,423, forward strand.
CGAGTTTGGTCTCGCATAAGGAGTTTCTGATCATACACACCTCGTGTGCTACAAGATTGTCTCTCCATTTGTGATTTTTCTAGTACCCTTCGTGTCAATATATGGTTAATGAAAAATTATGGGATTAAAGAGTCTTGGAGCAAAGAGTTGGTTACTGAAAATGGGATTGGTAAGAGAGGGCATTTGTGCTCTTATGAGCCAATTATTATTTTAAAGAGTGGGGAAATTTTGATGCTTGTTAACAAGGATGCTGTCATGCTGTATAATCCTAAGGTAGTTTGAAGAAGCTAAACATTTTTGAGATCAAATCAGAATTTTATGGGATTGCTTATGTGAGTGTTTGGGAAGTGGGTTTTTATGTAAGTCTTTTTAGTTGTAGGATATTATTGGATAAAAAGTTTTTGGTGTTTGGGAAGATAGTTGGGTTTGTTTGTGGTTGGATGTGATGTTTGTGAGAAAAAAAGTGAAATGATTATGGAGTTGGATGTGATATTTTGTTTGGATTTGTTTTTTTTTGGTTTTACAAAAAGTTTGGTTTGTGTTTGTAGAATAATTTTTGAGATAAAAAGTACGAAAACTTGTTTGGTTTACTTTTTTTTTAGAAATTATTTTGGAAAATTATTTTGGGGAGAGAGTTTTAAAAAAAGTGATTGATTTGATGTGTATAAGAGAGTGATTTTGGAAAGTAAGTAACCAAATAAAATTTTGAGATTTCTTTTGGAAAAATTTGTTTTGTTTGATTACTTTTTTCCCAAATTTTTTTTTGAAAAACAAACCAAACAAGGCCTATGTCTTTTAGTGAAAAAAATCAAAAAATACTCAAAACCAAATCTTGCCAAAACACCGCCTTACACAAGGAGTGATTAGTGCATTAATAAAGGTGAACCAATTTCTGTCTCTTCATTTGAGTGTTTGACATACCTTTCATCATTACCCAAAGCATCATTTGGGTCATGACCATCTCTACTTCCCATATAGACCACATACACCTGCATATAATTTTAAAGAGATAAGGGAAAGAACTTCAAATTTTCATCAAAGTATCCACCAAGCTCATGAAACATTTCCCTCAAGGACGTTGCCCAAGGTGAAAGATTGACGGTACATTTCCTTCTTTCTTTTTGTTTCTTGAAGATAAATTTTTTATGGGTTGAGTTTCTTGTATCTATTATGAAAGCACTTGTTTGTGTTATACTTGGAGAAATTTTTTGTTCTATTTCTAGTTTGTTTGATATATATATATATTTTTTTTAAACTTTGTTGAAAGTTTCATCTTGAACGAAATTGTTTGTGCTTTCTAATAAGATTCTGTATTATTCCCATATGCCCAAATTTGTGTATTATTCCCATATGCTTATACACTATTAGTTGAGCTCCCTCCAAAATCAACCGCCCAAATGTTTCAAATTTCATTTGCATCCTCAAAATTTAACAGCTACATTTGTCCTTTCTAAGCCTTTCATTCAAGAGAAACAACAGCCCGAGCCTTCATCTTAACAAGAAGAGACCATCATAAAACAGAGCATATTGAAGAAGAAGTACACCATACCAAAAGAACTTCCAACCCAAATCATACTCAAAATCCTCTCAAGACTCCCCATCAAAACTCTCTTCCTTTGCCAACTCGTTTACAAACACTGGCTTTCTCTCATTTCAGACCCTCATTTTGTAAATCTCCACCTCTCAAGATCACCAGTCAGCCTCTTGCTCAAATCCTTCTACTGCAACCGTGGATCGAACCAACTCCACTTGGTTGACCTCCAAACCCTCCATAAAATCCATCCCCGCGAAGCCCAATTGAAACTCAACCCCCAAATTAACTTCCCACTTCTTGGACACCAAATAGTTAACTCCTGCAATGGTTTGCTTTGCTTGTGTAATAGATCTGAAATTTTCGTATGTAATCCAATTCTGGGTGACTACATTACCTTACCATGGACAACATATGATGGGATTAAGTATCGTCGTACTGTCAATGCTCTCGGTTTAAGTCCCACGACTAACCAATACAAAGTGATACGGTTTTTCCTTCAACGGGTCGTTGAGTCTTTCGACCCCTTTACTGAGTTAGAGACTTATCGGGATGAGGCAAAGGCTAAGATTTACACAATTGGTGAAGGGTTGTGGAGAAACATAGGGAGTGTTCCTTACTATTTGACAAATCACTCATTCAATTCTGTCGTCAATGGAGCTCTTCGTTGGCTTAATTTTGCATATGATAGTCCCGGCTTCATTTGTATTTTTTATTGTGAGCGAGCAATTTCGGGTTGTTCGTGAACCTCCTGAGTTTGGTCTGCATGAGGAGTTTCTTGATCATATACGTGTGGGTGTGCTACGAGATTGTCTCTCCGTTTGTGATTTTTTTAGTCCTGTTCGTATTGATATATGGTTAATGAAAGATTATGGGATCAAGGAGTCTTGGAGCAAAGAGTTGGTAATTGAAAGTGGAATTGGTATGAGCGGGAATTGGGGCTCTTATGAGCCAATTATGATGCTAAAGAGTGGGGAATTCTTGATGCTTGTTAACAAGGATGTTCTCATGTCGTATAATCCTAAGTTGGGTAGTTTTAAGAAGTTAAATATTTATGGGATCAAATCAGAATTTTATGGGATTGCTCATATTCCGAGCTTTGTTTCCCTCAAGGATGTTGCCAAAGGTGAAAGCTTGATGGTACATTTCTCTCTCTTTTTTGTTTTGTTTTGTGAAGGTAAATTTTTGAAATCAAAATTGTTTGAGTTTCTATTACCTATTATGAAAGCTCTTGTATGTGTTATAATTGGAGAATGTTTGTGTTCTTTCTAAAATTTGTTTGTTATATATTTTTGTTGTCTAGTATTTTAACTTTGTTGAAATTTTTGTCTTGAACAAAATTGGCTAATGTGTTTTCTAAGATTCTGTATTAGTTCCTCATACTCAAAAGATGTGCAGCTTTTAATTCTGCTTTAAAATGTTGGAGATATGACACAATTTCTTGAGGTTCTAAACCCATATATATATATATATATATATATAATGTGTGTGTTTGGTTTGAGTTTTTTGGATTAAGTTTTTTGAAAATTGAGTTTTTTGTTTTTCGTGTTTTTTTTTTTTAGTGAATATTTTTAAAATTTTAAGCATTTTTTTAAAAAAATTTTTAGATGCACCTTACTTAGATATATTTAAAAATTAAAAAAATTATGAAAAAATATTTTTAAAAAATGAAAAATAGACTGAATTCTTGTTTTTTTTTTTTGTGTTTTTGGTATTTAATGAATTTTTAAAAGATTTTTTTCACAAAAATTATACTTTTTATGTATATTTATGTTTGGTGTGTCTAAAAATTAAAAAAAAATTATTTAAAATATTAAAAAAATTCAGTAAAAACAAAAAAATATGAAAAACAAGAAAGTAAAATTTTCTAAAAAATGTTTTTGAAAATCCAAAAACAAGCAAAGTATAATGTTTTTTGGGGTTTCTTTGAGAACTCATTTATGTAAAAAGGAATGAAGCTTGGAAGAGCTTGGTGTTAGAAAATTTGAATTTAAATTTACTCCAATAGTTGTGTCTCTTGAGATGGAAGGATGTGTCCTTTTAAAATGTCACAACCTTTCTGAAGAGTTACATAGAAGGCTATAAATTTCATCTCTCTCACTTCAATTTGGATATAAAATTCATCATTTCTTCTTCACTTTGCATTTTATTCTTCATATTTCCTGAGTCTAATTTTCCTATAAAGAGAGTATATGCACAACGAAGTTCACTAGGCTTGCAATAGTAGTGCTGCTAGTGCAAGACATTGATCGTTGTATCCTGGGAGATAGACGTCTATTGAATCCTAAGTACCGGTGGGAGGACGAATCTGTCTTAAGGAAAGAGTGTCACACACTCGACTCAATCAGGTTTTATCTATTTATGTGTTGTAAGTTTTGCTACGTTATTTTGTCAATTTATTACAATTTTGATTTTGCCCAAAAATGGTTTACATATTTTTAAATTATATTTTCCAGATAGTTTGGTACTATTTTTCTAACAATCTTAGGACAGACTAGTTTTTTGGGAAAATATTAATTTGATTAGTGTAAATAGAAACACAACCCAAACAAAGGAGAATTTCCTGGGAATTCCAACAGTATATTCATTGTCACTGTTTGTTTGTTTAATTTTCCAAAAATGAAGAGAGGATTTCATTTCCTTCCTGTATGCATGAGAATATCAGGTTTTATATATGATCAAGATCATATGGTGATTTCACTGGAGACGGGTTACACTGGATTATCACTCTTTAAGTGGTTATTACTAAAATAGTTGCAAACAGTTACTAATAGAAATTCTAATTATATAGGCACCTTTTCAAGTTGAAAGACATGTTTTCAGAATTTTCAAATTCTGAAAATTCAGACTAATGGTTGTGTTCTTTCATAAAGAAAACTCTTTTGAGTGGGGGCAATTATCACTTTAAAGAAAATGTCCACAATATGCCTCAAAGTCGTTTTTGGTTGATTCTTGTTTTTCTTTTAACTTGCTGTTTCTTACAATTTTGAGGTGATATTTCGATCAGTTTTGATGAATCAAGAGTTCGTGAAATTGGACAAGTTTGATGGAACACATGATGGTACAGTTTTGGAATTTGTGTTTGTTTTTTGATTTTTAGTTCTAGAATTGTTTTTGGAAACTGTTTTAACAGTTTTGAACTTATAAGTTTTGAGTGATTTTTGTGTCAATCTGGATAACCCAGATCAAAAAAAAGGCAAAAATCAGTAAAATTTCAATGTGGGTATCAAGTTTCAGAGATTTCCTAGGGTGTTAAGGTTCAAGATATGTATTATGTGTAACCATTTGAAATTTACGATTCTTGTTCACAAGTACGAGAAGCCCAATGTGGCTCGTGTGATGGGTACTAGGGACGCTGTTGTGATGATCCCAACGAATAAGAAGTCTGAATCTGAGGAACCGGGTTACGTGGTTGTTGGATTTGAGGTGATCCCTTGTAGTTTCCAGCACAATATTGAATCTTTGAAGAACTTGAAAATGTATGATAAATACCCGTCTGCATTTGAATCGGTTCAGTGGCTATGGCTGTTAAGGAAAAATGAACTTGCGGCCTTCACCTACGAAGTCACATTTGTAGAGAGTGTTATCAAATGGCCATCAAGATGGGATGCTTATTTAAAAATGAGGAAAAAAAAGGTTATGTTACACGTAGCATGCATGCTACTTTTCTACCCTTTGTGTTAATCATGAAGAAGAATATATATACACCGCTTTGATTCAGATATATACTTGTGTCTACTTATTTAAATAAATGTTCTCATTGGGTATGACATGATTAATTTTTATTTGAGAAATACTATGCATTTAAATTTTTTAATTGTTAGAATTTCAATTTTGTAAATTTGTTTATAAATTAATATCTCAAGTTCCTCTTACGAAAAGGTACAAATATTTGACAAATATTTTGTGGAAATTTTCAAGAATGTGTTTTTAAAATCAAAATATGATTTTAATTACTAAAATTTGGTATGGTTTTTGGTTTGTGAATTCTTGAAATTTGAGAAAATATAGAGTATATGTTATATACTTGGGAAAAATTTATGAATGTGATTTGATGTCATTAATTGATATATTTGATATATCGATATGGTATGTGGTATATTATAAATTGATGTCAATTATTTATCAAATATTGATAAAAATGTGAACTTATGTGTTTTGACATAAGAGGAATTCTAATTATTTTTTGAAATAATGACTGAAATTGGTGTGGTGACCAATAACTCCATAATGAAATATTATATGAATTAAAATATTTCATGGGAAAAGACACTTTGGTAATTGTCGACGTAGTCACCAATACTGGATAAGACAAATAAAATATAAATGTATTTATACAGTGATATTTATATTCCATGTTGAGATTAGAATTAAGGGTTGCAGTAAACAAAAAGAAATTAATCATGGCTAAAGAAAAGTTATTTGACAAAGTGTTGTGGCCACAACCGATATTAGTCATTTCTTCTTTGTACTGTAAAAGCAAGTTATGAAGTCTAATTGTATTTTAGACAAATTAGTATTGTCATTATATTCACAAAGCAATTTACATCTTGTTATTTAGTTCAAGTACGCCAATTAATGTAATATTCTGATTTATCTCTGAATTGTGGGGGTGTATTTATTATACACCAACAAGAGAAATTAAGTTTCCTTGGAATGCTTAAAATGTGGGGATGCTTGGAGGATTTTACCAAAGTAACGGTTCCGATTATAGGTCCACAAAGAATCTCAATTCTTTTTATAGGACAAAGTTGGAGTAGAAACAAATATGGTTTCATTAACTCCTAAGGAACACCTCTATGTTTATTATTTAAATTTGAAAATATGAGTGACATAGAGTAACGGTAAGTCTTGAAGTAATCAAAGACTTAATACCGTAAGACATTTGCTTTCTGTTGTGCATATTGTCTAAGGATAATATAGTAGATCCACGAACTACTCAATGATATACAACTAATGTTAGGTTTTTATTGTTGGCAACCCCGTTTGACAAAACTCCTTTGAGTTGTAATTTTATTCACACTTTTTATTTCAGTGAGGCTATGAGTTTATTAGATGCGAATCCAAACCCGAATCGAGCCTGCAGAGAAGTTTGTGATGTTAATGCTTTCAAGATTGCCACTTCGCTGATTATTACGGGTCGAAGCCGGTCACCATCGGCTCAAGCAAAATTCAAATTTGCATTCAAAATTGCATGTCAGCCGTTGCTCGCTCGAGCCAAGGAGTGCTCGCTCGATCTAAGACTTGCTCGCTCGAGCCAAGGATTGCGTCCATACAAAAACCTGAAGAAGTGAATTCCTCGCTCGAGCCAAGGATCCGTCGCTCGAGCCAAGGCACTAGTAGAAATCATGAAAATTACTCTCCTCGCTCGAGCGAGGAAAGCTTCGCTCGAGCGAGCCTCAGAATCCGGATTTCTCAAGGAGTTTGTTTTCTTCCCAATCTTGGATTACTTTTGGTTCTCTATAAATACTTGGTTTTCTCCCAAAACTAAGAAATTGATTGAAGTCCTCCAGATCTTCTTTTTGGTTCTTAAAGGTTTATATCTGGGGATATTTTGTTATTTTCTTTGATGTTTTATTGAGTATTTAACTCATGGTTTAAAGAGAGTACATCAAAGGTTTGTTTGTTATACACAAAAGAGAGAGTTGTTCTTCAGTTGTGAATTCTGAAGAATTCGAGCCTGAAGCTTTGGAGGGAATCCGGAGTGGCTCATCAGAAAGACAATTCCGTGCTGAAGATGGGGTTGGAAGAGGCACATAGAGGTTGGTTCAATTAGGCGTTGTGAATTCGCTAGATAATTGAGAGTGATACCTGTGTAATTCTTTTATATCTTCTTAGTGGATTGTTCTTGTGGCTGTTGCCCGTGGTTTTTTTTATCACAATTGGAAGGTGTCCAATTGTGATTTTTTCACGTAAAATCTTTGTGTCTATTTCTCTTGATTGTTTGATTGGGATTGTTATATTTTGCTTAAAATTAATATATAATCACAAATCAACATCTAGGAGGTTTCTAGATTTTTCAACTAAGAAGGTCAAACGGAAAAATAGCGGCCGCTAAACACAAGTTTGACCAGAAAGCAAATGAGGGAAAGTTCATCAAGGGGAATGTAATTAAAGCCTATTACACCAGAGTCACCATAATGGTAACCCTACTTAGGTGACTGGAGATCCCAAGGACTAAGTTCAAAGGGACAATTAAGTTATGTGTGACTCGCCAGAAATCACTAAAGGAGTCTATCTCCTATCCATTCCTATAATGAGAGTAATATCTACAACATGTGTTGTATGTAAGGAATTTAGGGTAAGCTATGCTTTTAATGATCACTTATATCTTGAAAAACCTAGAGGGGTATCTTTCAAGAGGAGTATTTAAGGGACTCGAAATCAAGATCACCTATATGAGTGTGAAGGGGCCGTTTCAATGAGAATTTATTAGGCTAAATTCTCTAAAGCACTCATGAAATACCAGGACTTGCCCAAGGCCAAAACGAGCACAACCGTGAGAATTAAGCTGTGTTTGGAAGTATTCTGTGTGAATTCTATTGTCTTGGCTTACACAAATGGCTGAACAGTTCAAGGTATCACGTCCACTGATTAGCTAGTAAATTCGATAGGCTTTCACTAGGGAAGGTTCAAAGCCAAAAGCTACCCATCCTGATGCAGGGTATTTCCTTAATGTACTTTCTCTTTGTCTGCATGTTGTTGCATGTCCTTTCCGTAAACTTCATTCATGTGGAGGATTGTTAGAAAATTTGAATTTAAATTTACTCCAATGGTTGTCTCTTGAGATGGAAGGGTGTGTCCTTTTAAAGGGTTACAACCTTTCTGAAGAGTTACATGAAAGTCTATAAATTCTATCTCCCTCACTTCAATTTGGATATAGAATTCATCATTTCTTCTTCACTTTGCATTTTATTCTTCATATTTCCTGAGTCTAATTTTCCTATAAAGAGAGTATATGCACAACGAAGTTCACTAGACTTGCAATAGTAGTGCTGCTAGTGCAAGACATTGATTGTTGTATCTTGAGAGATAGACGTCCATTGAATCCTACGCACCGGTGGGAGGACGAATCTGTCTTAAAGGAAGAGTGTCACACACTCGACTCAATCAGGTTTTATCTATTTATGTGCTGTAAGTTTTGCTACGTTATTTTGTCAATTTATTTCAATTTTGGTTTTACCCAAAAATCGTTTACATATTTTTAAATTATATTTTCCAAATAATTTGGTACTATTTTTATAGCACCAAACTTATAGTACCAAACTATCTGGAATAGTACCAAACTATCTGGAAAAGGTTAAATTCTAATTTTCTTTAATTATAATTTTCTCAAGTTTAAATGTTAGTAATTAGTTTAAAAAAATAATTCTCATAAATTTTATGAAACTTAGTAATCATTATCAAATTGAATGACCCCATTCTTATAAATTTTTGGAGTCGCTACGGTATAGTAAGAAAAATTAGAGACATAGGTAATATTGACACACATTACATGTGCCAAACACTAGTAAATATAAAAGAGAAAATTGGTAAAAAAATCCACTTTAACAATTGTCTAAGGCTTTAGGTGGGATATTTTTTGTTGATAAGAGGTCCACACTTTGTAAAATAATTTGGTGAGAAGTCCTGGAGAACATTTTGTTTCAAAATTTACCCCTTATCTTTTTTTTTATCTATTTAAGTTTTTGTCAACTATTTGTTCAAATTTATATCTATCTGTTAAATTGTTTTTTATTTGTTCAAATTATTTTCTATCTGTTTAAATTTGGTGTCTATCTATTCAAATTTATATCTATATGTTCAAATTTTTTGTTTATTTGTTGATTTTTTTTAACATATCTATTAAATTTTTATAATTTATTTTTTCTATTTGTTCAAATTCACACTATTTTCAAACTTTCTCTCTCCACATATCTTTCTCTCTCTATCTGTTTCTCTCCTTTCTCTTTTCTCTATGTTGAATTTTTTTGAATCTATCTGTTAAATTTATTAAGCTTATTTTTAATCTATCTGCTCAAATTTTTAGAAAAATATTTTTTCAAAAAAATAAAAAATAAAAAATAATTTTAAATGACAAAATAAAAATATTTTTTTAATTTTTTATATTTTAAAAATAGAGTTTTGAGAAAAGTTTTGAGTTTTGAAAAAAGTTTTGTATTGAATGTTTAGTTATGAGTTTTGAAATTTTTTTAATTGAAATTATGATTCTAAAATTAAATCAAACACTATCTTTCTTTTTTTTTTTTAATTTTTTTTTTTTAACAATCACTTAAAAAGGTAAACTCCAAAAACCCATACCCTAGGGCCCGTTGGTTTGGGGTTATAAAGAGAGGATTTGGATTGATAGTGAGGTGAGATCCACTATCTTGATGTTTATTTTGGGAGTTGGCATGTGGATTCGTAATCCCTTTCGGATTATGAACCCCTTGGGGAGAGGATTCAGATGGGCTTCAACACTTGGTATTAGAAATTAGTCCGCCGGACTTTTCTTTTTTTTTTTTTTGTAATTTTTTACATGTTGGGCATTTTTTTTGAACATTAATGTTTAATTTTTTTGTATTTTTTGTCAATTAAAAATCATTGTTTTAATTTTTTTATTTTTTTTGGAAATTTTTATTTTTTACATGTTGGGCATTTTTTTTGAATATTAATGTTTAATATTTTTGTGTTTTTTTTATTTATTTTATTATTTTATATAAAAATAATTGGGGGATGCACCAATAAATCCCAAATTAATAACTTATGCACTGTTTAGTCCTAAAAGTTTTCTTATAGACTGAGAGGTCCCATTACAATGTTAATAACATCAGATACAATGTTAATAACATCAGAGTCATGTTACAAACATTAGATTTCAAACATCTAATGTTCATCAAATTTCAATAATGTTTGAAAATATAGGATGAAAAACATCTAATGTTCATCAGATTTCAATAAATTTTGAAATTATAGAATGAAACATCAGATCATTTACATCATTAACATCATGTTGATGTAAAAATGGGACTAAATGGAGCATAAGAAAACTTTTAGGACTAAATGGTTCAACGTTTCAAAAACTAGGACTTATGGGTAAATTTTTCAAAATAATTTAACAATCCTACACCGACAACTATCATTAAAACAAACACAATTTTGCTTAATCTCCTCACTAATAATCCTCTTACTATGAATTCTCTCCATGCTACTTTTGAAAACAGACGAGGTCTAGGCTCCCATGATGAAAATGATTCAATTTCTTCTATAGTGATACTAGGATCTAGAAAATTCATCTAGAAAAATACTTAAAAAACACATTATGTGCTGAAAATAAATGTTAAGTATAAGGTGGTATTTAAAATTAAATGTATTAAATAAAAATTAATTAAGCTACTTACCAATACTACCGCCGCTACCACATCGTTACTACCGTCGTTGCCATCACCACCATTATTGCCGCCACCACCCTTTCACAACCACCACCTTCATCACCATTATCATTGTTATCAAAAGCACCACTATTATTTCACTAGCACAACTATAGTCACCACTGTATTACAACCACACAACAACCACTACAACCTTTCACCTCAACAACCATTGTCACCATTGTCATAATCACCACCATCATTCTAATTTCTACTACTACAATAACTACTATCATTGCACCATTGTCACCACCATTATTTTATTTTCACTATATTATCACTCCATTATCACCAGAAGCATGGTCTCCATCTCTTCTACCATTGGCACTGGCATTGTAGGCATCATTATTGCTTCCACTACTATCACCACCATCATCACTCACTATCACAATATAAAATTCAAAAATAATAATTTTTAAATTTAATATTCTACAATTTAAAAATAACTTTTTATCAAATAATTTTTTAATTTAAAAAATTCAAAATTATACTTTCAGAACTTATTTTTGTTTTCAATTTTATCAAGTGAAATACTATGGTACACATCCCCCTAGGGTTTGTACTATATGTAAGGTATATTATTTATGAGTTTGATTATCACAAATGAAATATCTCAGTATTATGAGTCATAACTAAAAAAATTTAGTTATAACTAAAAAACAGATGAGGTATAATCAAACAACTATTGAATAATAATCAAATTTTGGTCATAACTAATGTATCATAACGATTCATAACCAAATGTGTATATGATATACACTGTAGAAGGAGTGTATACCATACAATTTTCCTTAAATACTGCTACTTACTCACATTATTAAAAACAAAAGATTGTTTGTGTATGGCTTAGAACACCTCCAATTCTACTCAGACATTTCATTAGATTTAAATTTGATAAAATAGGCTTCATGTTATGTTTGGCATCAAACACATATCAAATGAGGGAAAAACTAAAAATTTCATCAAACCGAGCATGCGTTTATCAAATTTTGGATATGACTGTTAGTGAACGACTGTAGACACTCCATTTTTGACCGACCTCAAGACTTCAATGTTATCGTTTGTGCACACGGTGATTGCGCATGTTTGTGCTAGTTATGAGTTTCCGGAGTTTTCGGCTGAACGCCTTGTCTCGGGACCTCTTAACTCTCTTTTTCTTGGTTTGTTTTTGGACCATGCCTTGGTGCCTTTGCCTGGAGGGAAAGAGAGGCTTGTAGGCCACTTTTTGTAGCTGTAGGCTACTTTTCCCTCTTATAGGCCACTTGCAGTGGCTAGTAGGCTAGTTTCAGGAGCTTTCGGCTGAGTGCCTTGTCTTGGGGCCTCTTAGCTCTCTTCTTTTTGGTTTGGTTTTGGACCAAACCTTGGTGCCATTGCCTGGAGAGAGAGGGAGGTCTGTTGGCCACTTTTTGTAACTGTAGGCTACTTTTCCCTCTTGTAGGCCACTTGAAGTAGCCTATAGGCTAGTGGAAGTGGCCGACGACCATTTTTCTATTTTTGCAGATATTTTTGATACCAGCTGTGCCAGCTATTGGTCACTGAATGCATCCTCCCTAGGGAGGGATTCAAGCAAGCTCTAAGCTTGTCAAACAAGCTCTTTCTTGCATTTCCTATTTAAGGGGAGGTGCCTCCCCCTTCTAGGGGGTTCATATTTTTTAGAGCAAAAAATCTACTCTCTCTCTAGAATTCTCTATATATATATATTTGTGCTTGAAAGGCCTTGAAAGTGGGAATTCTTTGTGCATTTGCAAATGGACTCTTAGCAAAACACCACCATCATTGAGCTGAGGTTCTTGGATGTCATATTTGAGTTCTAAAAGTTGGTTTTGGGCTCAAGAACTTGCTGTTATTGCTGTGCTCCAAGGGTGAGGCCTATATCCTTTTTAAAGCTTTATTCTAATTGCTTATTTGGCCACCTTTTCATGCTATTTTAGGCCTTGCTTGCAACTACAAAAACTTTTGTTTTTAAGTGTTTAAAATGGTTGTTTGAGGCCTTCTTTGAGTTAGGGGTGGTCTACCCCCTTTTGTGGCTTATTTTGCTTTGCTTTGTGCTACCTTCTAAAGCCTTTGAGATCACCTTTGTTTGGCCTTTTCACCACTAAATTCCAGAGGAATTTCAATGGTGGAAAGTGTGTTTTGGGACCTAAAATAGGTGGGGGAGGTCCCCTCCCATTGTACCTTGTTTGCATGTATTGGTGGCCTATCAAATGAGCATGTATCTCTCACTCCTTGAAGCTTAGTTTGAGCATGATTTTATGACTTTTTGGACATTCTTTAACTCTGTTTATGGTTGATTTGGCTACCTCTTGCATGCTTCATACACTTGTAATGTAATCCTACTTGCTAGCCTAACATGCTTCATGTCTTAGCCTATAATTCTAGCATGTTTTGGCTCCACTCTAGCATGCTTTTACCCATGTTTTAACATGCTTAAGCACTATTTTAAGTGGTCTTGGCCATGTGAGACTTGTTGTGCATGGTTGTAGTGTAAAGGCCCTTGACTAGATTTGAGTTTCAAAGTCTCTAGCATGCTCTACTTGAGTTGTTTGCCTGCCTAGGCCTTATTTCTCACATGATTTTAGTGTATGTAGTGTAGTCATACTCTCATATGTTTCACTCTTTCAATGCTTTTGGAGAGTTGTGCCTTATGCCTTGATCATGAGCTAATTTGTATGCATGCTTGTCTAAGCTTTTGGGTTACCATCTCAGCATGTTTTTGGTCTTATTTTGCCATGTTATAACTCTAATTTTGGTTGGTGGGGTCACCTCTTGCTTGGTTTTGGTACTTGTAGTGTAATACCACTCACTAGCCTAACATACTTGGTGTTTTGGCCCATTGTTCTAGCTTGTTTTAGATCTATTTCAGCATGCTTTTGGCCTTGATTTAGCATGCTTAAACTTTGTCCCAAGTGGTTTTGGTCGTGCATGTCATGTTTTGTATAGCTATAGTGCAAATGCCTTGCTAGTCTTGTGTTTTGGAGACCCCTAGCATGCCTTATTTGTGATGTTTGTATGATATGGCATCATTTAGCATGGTATTTCAGAGCATATACTTCCATCATACACTCATATATTTCACTCTTTAATTGTGTTTGAGAGTTGAGCCTTATGTCTCGTTTATGAGCCAATGCATGAACATCATTTTCTTGCTCTTTATGCTATCTTCTTGGTTTATTTTAGCCACTGTTTTGGCATGTCATAGCTCTGTTTTGGGCTGGTTTGGTTGTTTGTGCATTGTATTGCATGCCTCTAGTGTTGTGTCCTTCACTAGTCTCGGTGTTCTTGGCTTTTAACATGCATTGCATGAGTTGTTAGCATGTTTTAGAATCATTTGTCATCCTATTTCAGTGCTGAAATGTATAGCATTGCATGCCATCTTTCATTTGTTGTATCACTTTGAAAGAGGTCTTAAGCCCTTTGTTGGTTTGAGCACGAAATTGAGGCATTCATGCCTAATGGTTTTAGCCTTCTCTCGAAGGTTTCTACTAACCAACGGCATGATGCTTCTTTCATGCTTAAGAAGCTTGTGGCTTGGTCCGTCTTTCCAATTAGAGGACTTCTCACTTTTGGACTTAACCGGTTAAAGAATTAATCGGTAATCTAAAACGAGTAAACAAAATGAATCAAAGTAAAACATACCAAGATAACATGTTTGTGTTGCATTGCATGTGTTTGAATCGGACGTTAATCCAAACACGAGAAACGAGGGGTGTTTCATACTCAAAGTGATGAAACGTGCCTCATTTCTTGGTCGCCGTCCCCCTTGATTATGAATAATAGGGTAGAGGCATCTTGAGTCTTGTGTGTTATTTGTGTATTCATTGACTTGTACAAACTTGGCTTCTCGGCCATCGTGCATTGTCATGCTCAGTTGGTGGCCCGAGAGTCGAGTACCACACTCCTTTGAGCTTGAGAAATGATAAGGAAGATGGTTGTACACACATATCCTGCAAATACCTTGCTTTGCCCCTTTTGTACTCTGTTTGCAGCAAAATTGGAGTGTGCAGAAGCAAGTGGCCGACCGGCCAGAGCAAGTGGCCTACAGCCCCTTTAAGTGGCCAACAATTCTCAGGCTCAGAGGTGGTCCAAAATTATTCTGTTTCTGAAGTAGAAACAACCTGGAGATTGGTTCGGTGTTCAAGAATCAAGGCGAATGCAAACAGCGGCAACCGGTGGCAAGGCGACGGATTTTCGGAAGGAAGCCGATCAAGCATGCATGTATCCCTCGTCCCGAGGCCTTTTAACTGTTTTGCTTAGCTAGTTAATTCATTAGTTTTGTACTTAAATAGTTAATGTGCTTAGCTAATCAGTTTGTGTTGTAATAATTAATTCGCTAGAATAGTTAGTTAATTAGTTTGATTTGTAATAAGTAGCTTAGCGTAGCTTAGCTTATTATTCGGACCCTCCATCGAGAGGGCAAATGTTGTAATAAGTGTGCGTACGTGTGTGCATGTCTTCCAACCCCATTTCTTTCTCAATTTTACTTATCAGTTTTTGATGGTTAGTTTAGGACATGTTTTGATTAGCATACCTTATGCTTGCATGTTTGCATCATTCATTTGTCTTGTATGCACCGGTCTCGACGCATCATTCAAACTGCATTGTATTTCAATACCTATTTGAATATATGTTATCAAATGCCGCATTCATATGTCATGATTAGGTAGTCAAGTCTACTTAGTTGCATTTTGCATGTGTTGCATCAGGCATCTTAACATAATTAGGATCATGCATGATCTCTAACTAGTTTTCTATTTTGGCTCGGAGTACACTGTAAGTGTTTTCGCTTTAGCATCCTTGCAGGAGTGTGAGTATTGCCATGACAGCATGCTTGCCATGAGGCTATGTACTTAATTGCTATAACTGCATGAATGTCTGTGGATGAAGACTTCATTACTTGAATTGGAATAATTCATCAAAATGTGAGTTTTAAAGCCCACTTGGAGTGGCAAATCATCATGTTTTAAGCCTACCTTATTTGGTGGCAAATCTGCGTTTTAGCCTACTTGCAAGTAGCATCTTCAAACCATTTTCGAACAACAAACATGAGATATTTTGTTCCAAATCAAGCAATTTAGTCTATACTTGTGTGTTATGCGCATCACATAGTAATTTAGCTAATAATCAAACAAGAACACATGTGTTTTCAAAAACAATATATCATGTTTAGTAGAAGCCGATCTTTGATCGGGCGAGCGGGGGTGCTCATTTCAGGGCCTTCCCCTCTCATACCCAAGTTCCCGAGCCGAGGCAACTTTGGTGATGACGAACACGTGGCCTTAGGCACAAGTCAGGGTTTCCTAAATTTCCCAAAACAAAATATTCAGGTGGCGACTCTGAAATCTGGCAAAGCAGTCCATGTTTGGCGCTTTTCATTGAAATCGATTTTCCAAAACGATCTGCCGGATTTAGACTCTTTGGTGATTTATTAGTCTTACATTGCACTTTGTGAGATTAGATTCAGAACCGTGACAGGGGTCCGAACTGTAGTAGCTAGAACCCAAATCCACGCCCTCTCCAAAAAGGGGGCGCGCGGAGGAAGTTCGGGCAGTCTATAACGACCGACTAAATGATCTCCCGGGCAACCGGATTTTGAAGTGAATTTGATAAAAATTTAAATCATGGTTAACTTTTTAGACAAGTTTCATGGTAATCCCTTGTGTCGATAATCCCTTGTGTCCCTTGTGTCAGTTCCACTGTCTTTCCCATATCATTCAAAGGTCTCACAATCCCTAACCCTCCTGCGATGTATTTGAATTTTCACCTCAATTTTTTTCACAAGTTCAAATATTAGAGGAGAGACTCTTTGCTTGAGCTCCTCCAAGAACAACCGCCCAAATGTTTCAAATTTCAATTCCATCCTCCCCTAAAATTGCAATATATATATAACAAGTTACATTTCTCCTTCTAATCCTTACATTCAAGAGAAACAAATAATCTCCATCTAACAAGAAGACACCATGATGAAACAGAGCATACCCAACAAGAAGAAGAAGAAACACTACATCCCAAAAGAACTTCCATCTCAAATCATCCTCGAAATACTCTCAAGACTCCCCATCAAAACCCTCTTCCTTTGCCAACTCGTTTCCAAGCACTGGCTTTCTCTAATCTCATATCGTCACTTCGTCAATCTCCACCTCTCAAGATCACCAGTCAGTCTCTTGCTCAAACCCTTTTACCGTAACCGTAGATCGAACCAACTCCACTTAATTGACCTCCAAACCCTCCATAAAATCCATCCTTGCGAAGCCCAATTGAAACTCAACACCAAAATTAACTTCCACTTCTTGGACGCCAAATAGTCAACTCATGCAATGGTTTGCTTTGCTTGTGCTTTGATGATTCTGAAATTTTCGTATGCAATCCAATTCTGGGTGACTACATTATCTTACCATGGACAACATATGATGGAATTAAGTATCATCGCACTGTCAATGCTCTCTGTTTTAGTCCCAAGACTAATCAATACAAGGTGATATGGTTTTTTCTTCATCGGGTCGTTGAGTCTTTCGACCCCTTTACTGAGTTAGAGACTTATTGGGATGAGGCAAAAGCTAAGATTTACACAATTGGTGAAGGGTTGTGGAGAAACATAGGGAGTGTTCCTTACTATTTGACAAATCACTCATTCAATTCTTTCGTCAATGGAGCTCTTCATTGGCTTAATTTCGCATGTGATAGTCCTGACTTCATTTGTTGTTTTGATTTTGGCAGCGAGCAATTTCGGGTTGTCCCTGAACCTCCTGAGTTTGGTCTGCATAAGGAATTTCATGATCATATATACGTGGGTGTGCTACAAGATTGTCTCTCCATTTGTGATTTTTTTAGTCCTCTTTGTATCGATATATGGTTAATGAAAGATTATGGGATTAAGGAGTCTTGGAGCAAAGAGTTGGTTATTGAAAATGGGATTGTTAAGAGAGGGCATTTGTGCTCTTATGAGCCAATTATTATTTTAAAGAGTGGGAAAGTTTTGATGCTTGTTAACAAGGATGCTCTCATGCTATATAATCCTAGGTTAGGTAGTTTTAAGATGCTAAATATTTATGGGATCAAATCAGAATTTTATGGGATTGCTTATATTCCGAGCTTTGTTTCCCTCAAGGACGTTGCCAAAGGTGAAAGATTGACGGTACATTTCTTTCTTTCTTTTTGTTTCTTTAAGGTAAATTTTTTATTGGTTGAGTTTCTTGTAGCTATTATGAAAGCTCGTTTGTGTTATACTTGGAGAAAATTTGTGTTCTATTTCTAGTTTGTTTGATATATATTTTTGTTGTCTAACATATCTTGAACAAAAATGTTTGTGCTTTCTAAGATTGTGTATTATTTCCACATGCCCAAATATGTGTGTAGACGTCCCCGAACGCCCCGAGAGGAATGGGTACCCCCCGTTCTGTTCGTTTTGTGGGTCTACTACAGTTCGGACTCAAATTGTCACGGTTCTAAATCTGAACCAAAGAGTCCAAATCTGGCAAATCGTTTTTTGAGAAAACAGATTTTTGAAAAGAAGTACCAAACATGGACTGCTTTGCCAGATACAGAGTCGCCACTTAAATATTTTAATGGGGGAATTTAGGAAACCCTGACTCGGTGCCAAAGGCCACGTGTCCGTCATCACCAAAGTTGCCTCGGTTCGGGAACTTGGGTACGATCGGGGAAGGTCAGCTATGAGCACCCCCTCTCGCCCAATCCGAAGATCGGCCTCTACTAACCATGATATCCAATTTTGAAAATGTTATGTGTTCTTATTCCGGTTATTAGCCTAGAATTACTATGTTATGCGCGCAGCAAACAAATATAGACCAAATCGCCTAAATTGAAACAAAACATTTTATGTTTGTTTTGAAAATAGTTTGCTACTCGCGAGTAGGCTAAAATGCAGATTTTGCCACCCTTAAGTGGGCTTTAGAAAACATGGTTTTGCCACTATCTAGTAGGCTTAAAACTCTTAGTTTTAATACATTATTCCAACTTAGGTAATTTGACCTCCATCCACAAGCATTCAAGCAGTTATATCACATAAGCAGCTAGCCTCATTGTAATCATGCTATTATGGCAACATTCACACGCATGCGATATGCTAAAGCATAAAAGCTTACCTAGTACTCCAAGCCAAAACAAAAGCTAGTTAGTAATCATATGCATGATCCTAGTTCATGTTAAGATGGCTAATGCAACACACGCAAAATGCAACTAAGATAGGCTCGGCTAATCTACAATGACATGTGAAATGCTACAACTAACACGTATTCAACTTGGAATTGAAGTACAATGCAGTTAGTATGATGCGTCGAGCCCGGAGCATGCAGTACAGATGAATGATGCACGCATACATAGCATAAGGATGCTAAAACAAATATGCCCTAGTACTAACCATTGAAAGCAGGTAAGTAAAAGGGAGAAAGAAGTGGGAGTTAGAAGACATGCACACACTCACCCACACTTATTACAGATTTGCCCTCACTCGGAGGGACCAAAAGAATAATACAATCCGAATAATGAATTACCTATCCTAGCTAATTAATTATTACAAAACTTCTAATTTAACAAATTAAATGCAGAAGGAATGTGGCTGCAGCCCTGCCTCGGGATGCGCGAATGATGCATGCTTGATCCGGCTCGCCCGGAAACTTGCTGCCATAGCACTACTGCCTCTGTTTTCACTGCCTTACTTCTCTGAAGACTGCCAAAGTCCCAGGGTATCTTCTATGAACACTTCAGAACACCATCGGCTAAGGGAAATGACCACCGGCCATGGTAAAATTCCATCGGCTGCTAATGAAGTTATCGGCCATTCACCAAAGGCCAGTCGGCAAAAACTTCCTGCAGAAAATAGTTTTGACAGCAATAGAGAACAGGCAGTGTATGGCATGGAATTTCAAAGCAATGTGTGCATGGCCACACTCTCTATCATGCAATGGACTCAAGAGAGTGCGGCCCTTGACCCTCGGGCCATCAATCACGCATTTCAATGCATGATGGCCCAAAAGCCAAGTGTGCAACTCAATGTAAATGCATGGACCAAACAAATGAATGCTAACACCCTATCATATTGAGATCAAGGGCATCGGGGACCGAGGGTTGAGACGTGTTTCGTCACTTTGAGTACGAACACACCTCACCCCTCATGCTTGGTTTGACACCCCAAACCAAGCAATGCAATGCATGTATACAAACATGGCTCAAGTATGCAAAATGGCTTAAGCATGCAATATGAAGCCAAGTTGACAAGCATGCTAAGTGTATGTGCCAATCATACAAGATGCAATGCCATGTAATCTATCATGCAAGCTAGGACATGAAATGCAACTAGCTAAACAATGTGCACATGTACAAGCATGATACAATACAAGCATGAAACCAAAGTAATGCAACATGATCATGCAATGGTGGACTTAAACCGCAAAGGGCAGACCTCAACCCATCCCAAAACAAAGGGCCAAACATGATGCATAAGGACACAAATCATGCATGCAAACATGCACACACCAAGGACCATCACCTAAGCATGAAAGGGGGATTCCACTACAACTATCCCAACCACACATGGCATGGATTATGCAACCAAAAATAGAGTTTTAATGCATCAAAATACACCCCAAAACCCACATGAATGGCAGCCCAAGTGACTTAAACAAAAGGCATGCACCAAGGCTCATTTCAAGGCACAACAAAACAACTCTTCAAGGCATGAAAGGGATGATAAATGCAATCATACAAGCATGATATAGGGACTGAAATAGCATAAGAAATGACTCCAAATCATTTAAACAACCTAACCAAAGCATGCTAATGACTCACTCACTCAAGGCCAACATGCTAGAATGCAAAGGGGCTATACAAAGCATGAAAGATATGACCAAATCAAAACCTAACAGACCTCAAACATGATGAGACATGGCTAAGAACTTCACAAAGTAAGGCCAAAACATGAGAGCATGGTGGTCCAATGGAGAGATGCATTTCTAGGCAAAATGGAGGAATACAAAGCAAGTATATAATACATGCCAAGGGTCAACAAACCAACATGGGACAGAGGTAAAACATGCTAAATAAACCCCAAATAATCTCTGAAATGAAGCCAAACAAAGCTAGGCATACAAGCTACCCTTATGAGCCAAAACACAAGCAAATGAGACAATGAAGGGAGAGGGGTGTCCCTCCCCTATACAAGACCTCAAAATCACTTCATCACTGATCAAAAATCCACTGGATTTCAGTGGTGAGAAGGCTAATACAACAAAGTAAACAAGGATTAAAGAAAAGGCACCAAAATAGGCCAAAAGAGGCCTAAGAGGAGGAGTTCGACCCCCAATGCCAAAACAACCTTAATGAAAGATGTTAAGCATGAAAATATAAGACTTTTTTATGTTATGCACAAAGCTTAAATTAGCATGCAAGGCAGGTCAAAAACTATTGCAAGATTGGGGAAAATAAAGCAAAAGTCTCACCCTTGAAGAACACTTCAAGAACAGCTGGTCCAGCCACCCTCCTCTGACCAAAATCAGTCAAAAATCTCAAGAATCAACCCTCAACGCCTCCTAAACTCGAAGCAAGGTGTAATGGTGTGTGTATCAGTGCAAAAGTAAGGTCAAAATACACTTTTAGGCCACAAAACACACACAAAAGAGGAGAGAGAGGGAAAATGTAGAGAGAGAGGGTGTATATATCAGATGTATATATCTATAAGCTCTGGTTTTTCTTTTGATTCAACAACCCTAAACAATGGAGAATGAGAGCTCCTTATATAGGCCAAGGCAAAGGCTTCAAGCTTCTTAAAGAAGCTATTGTAGAAGGGTCAAGGGGGTCAAGGCTTATCAAGGAAGCTAAGGCAAGGGTGCAAGCTTCTTGAGGAAGCCAAGACAAGGGGTCAAAGCTTCCTCAAGAAGCCTTGAGTAAAGGGTGCAAAAAGAGGGGTCAAAGGTGGTCAAAGGTGCAAAATAGCCACATATATGCACGGGAGAGCAGGGTCTGTGCATCCCAGCTGGCACAGCTGGCATACACCATGCCTAGAAGGTGCAAAAAGGTCAAACCGGCCAGAAAAGGAGGTCGTCAACCAAAATTAATGGCCGGTCGGCACAATAAATGGCCGGTCGGCTAAATAGATTTCCGATAGGTGCTGCCAAGGTCACAAAATGGCCGGTGGGTGCCCAGATTGAAGCCCCGGAAGTTATCTTTCCAATGGCGCAAACCTTGCATTAAAATTCCTCCTGTGGAAAAAGTTATGCCCTTTTTGGTGAAGCCGCGCAAATTCGATCCAACCGGACTGATCCCCTATTTCAACCAACCATATCTCCCCCACCCAGACTTGGTTTTAAGAGATTCTTGAGTGCAAAATGAAGCCCCAGAAGTCTCCTTTCCAACGGTGGTGGCCTCATAGCTTAACTCCAAGCGTGTAGACAAATGGGCTTGATTTAGCGATGACTGCTCGTCCCTCTTCTACCCAGATTCATGCCAAACTTCTTCTCTAACTTGGTTTCTCCCCTCTTCTCCTCTTCTCTTCAACTTCAAACCCCTAAGTAAGGTGTTTTGAAAGATATTTCAAAGATTTCATCTCTCTTTCATTCATCTCCACTTTGTCCTTGCTCGGTTTATCGAAAAGCTCATTATTTGACAAAATGTGAGCGTCGGAACATTGTAGAAACTTTATTTCAAAAATGTTTTGAAAGAGAGGGTTTTAAGGTATGAAAACCATCCAAAATAGCTTTGGTCCAACATGAGGTGTGAAGTTGAGATTTGTCTCTCCCCTTGCCGAATAAACTGAACCTTTGCCCTGCACACTTTCTCCACCATGCAAACCATCAGTAATGCCCAAGTCTTGAGGGCGGTCAAAAATGGGGTGTCTACAATGTGCAGCTTTTAATTCTCTTATTTGTTGGAGATGAGACACTATTTCCCAAGGCCTAATGCTTATATACTATTTGTTGATGATAATGTTTTAGAACAATTTGTGACCAACAAAAATTAGGATGGTGTAAAAGTCCAAGGGACCTTTCTGCAAGAGAAAGAGAACACAGGGCTAATGCTCGAGGAAAGGCCAAGTTAGACTCTCACTTATTGGTTGGTAGGTGTTTGTTAACTTTGCAAGGCTCCAAGGGTCTTGCCCCTAACTCTTTTTTTTTTTTTTTTTTTTTTTGTGTGCACACGCACTCGTGTGTGGTTCTAAACCCAGATATGGAAGTCTTATTGGGGTTTTTTCCGAGATGACTCATTATGTAAGAAGGAATTAGGCTTGGAAGGATTTGGAGCCACCTTCTACCATCATGTTCTTCTCCATAGTGAAATATTTCTTAATTTTCTTTGCTCATAGATTGACAGAACCATGTAAAGTCACTTTGCTTTGTGTTTTCTGCATTTTGCAATGCTTCTCTAGTTTATAGTTTATCCTTGCTTTGTATTGCAACAGCGAGGTGGAGTCATTCTGAAGCGAAAGAAGTGGGTGAATAGTGGAGCATTGGCTTTGGCAAATGGCATGGAAAATCTCATCCAATCTTTGAAGACACAAAGCAGGGCAATAACTGTCAACCACGTGATAGTGATTTCAAAAGTTTCGATTGGGGATTGTGTTGCGAAGTTGTACACTCTTTCGGGAATTGACCCTTCTGATCCCCTCATCCAGTACGGTGTATCACTTATGGACATTGTTGTGAACAGGGAGATGTTAATGAGTATTCCTACTGATGAAGGTATAATTGGATGGCTCAAAGCTAAGAAAGAGCACGGCGGGGGTAAGTCTTTACTGGCAGCATTATTGAGGAGCCATGGCTTGTGCTTCTGATGGTTTTCCCTTTGTGGTGATGGATATTAATGGGTGTGAATGGGAGTCATCTTAACACTACTTATTGCTTATTCATGTTTTAAAAGTCACTTGAATGGTGGATGCAACTCATCTTGTTGGAGCATTCCTAACAGAACTCTTATATTCTCTTCTTATTTATTTAAAGGGGTTTGATGGCTCTTATACACTTTCAGCAGTTTTCTTAAACACTCTCCTAAAATAGGAATTGCTACAGTGCCTCCTTATTTGTAGGGAGTTATTGTAGCACCCTTATATTTTTTTTTTTTTTTATTATTATTATTTTTTTTTTTTGGCTTCTTTGTTTAGGGACTGTAGTACACATTGATGATTTTTATTTTTTTTAAATTTATAATGAAAAATTATATTTTAATAAAATAGAGAAAAAATATAGAGTTTATTAATAAAGTGGGTGTTTGGGAAGTGGGTTTTTTTAGTTATAGGATATTATTGGAGAAATTTTTTTTTGTGTTTGCGAAGATAATCGAGTTTTTTTGTGATTGGATATGATGTTTGTGATATAAAAAGTGAAATAATTATGGGGTTTGATGTGATATTTTGTTTGGATTGGTTTTCTTTTGTTTTGTAACCAATTTATCTTTTAGTGGAAAAAAACAAAAATAAAAAATAAAAACCAAACTTCCAAAAAAGAATAGGGAGTTTGTTGAGGGAAGTAAATGAAAAAATAATTCTTAAAATAGTGAATAAATTTTTTAATAATATTTTAAGATAAAATATAAGATAAAATAATCCTCGTTTTAAGTCACTCGTATAATAGGTGCAACTCATATTGTAATGAGAGTTATTTAAACAACAGTTATTTGCTTTGTTAAATTTTGTTTTTGGTTGAGGGTGATTGTGATGGTTATTAGTGGTGGTAGTGATAGATTTCACTATTTTGGTTCGACGGTAAAATTCCATTTATTTAGTAAGAATTTTGAGTGTCAAATATTTTTACCGGTGATAATGAGGGTGGTAATGATGGTAAAATTAAAATTTTATTGTTAAACTTTTACATTAAAACAGTAAAGTTTTACTCTTTTTTTTTTTAAATATAATTTTATATAGAATATTGGTCTTATTTAGTAGATAACAGAATATTATAAAAATAACAATTTTATGAAAAAAAATTGAACATCTATGTTAAAAGTTACAAAATTTAAAAATAATACTAGGGTATTTTTCACAAACAAGCTATATGCTCCGGTGTACTCTGTACATGTCGTTGGAGCAAATCTGTGAAACTAGTCATTCTCCTAATCTATTTTGCCCTAGTTTGATATGTGGATTTTTTTGGATTTTTAAGTTAAATTAGTCGCAAAAAAAACAAAGGGAGAGGCTTTTCTCTAGTTTACTATATTGTTGGGCCTGTGGAGACTACCGTGGGTTCTGTTTTAATGATCCGAACAGTTCAATGTGTAAAGTTTGTCGAGTATTTTATGTCTATAAAAAATCACGTTAATTGAATATTGGTAACTTCTTCATTGGAATACATTTTTGTCAATGATAAATATGATTTTTAAAATAAATTGTTAACAAAAATGTGTTCCGATTAAGGGTTATCGATATCAGATTAACGTGATTTTTTACAGACATAAAGTATTCGACGAGCTCTACATATTGACTGTTCGGATTATCGAAACGGGACCTGTAGTGAACCCCACGAGCCCAACAGTATGCTCTAATCTACTATGTGGACTGGAGAGAAGCCTCTTCTAAAGACAAAATAAACTAAAAAATCAATAAGATAAAATGTCACTTCAAAGCTATAATTACTTTACTTTCTTTTCTCACAAAAGTCAAAAAAGTCAACCCAAACAAACTTTTTAACTTCAGGTTAAAATAGCCAAAAAGTCAATCAATGGATTAATCTTGTTTCTAGTTGGGTTTTCCAACTAAAGCACTTTGTTGGATCTATGTGAGTCTACCATGGAGTATATATCGATGGTCTAAACTAATTAATGTGTAGGGTTCATCGAGTATTTTATTTTTGTAAAAAATTACGTTAATCGAATATTAGTAGTGACTTGATTAGGTCATATTTGTATTAATAATTTATTTTTAAAATTATAATTACTATTGATACAAATTTAATCTGATCAAGTGGTTATCAATATTCAATTAGTGTAATTTTTTACAAGGATGAAGTGCTCGATAAATTCTAAATGTTCAACCGTTCAAATCATTGATATGGATTTCATGACGGGCCCATAAAACCTAACAATACACTCCAATTTGATTTCAAACTGAAGAGACACTATATTATAATGTGAATTTTTGTAGACAAAAGCATGTAACATTGTTTATTTCCCTAAATTAAATTTACATGTTTAAATAACTGTCTCAATTCTTTGGTAAATGCTTCTGACCTTTTTTGTGTGGGGTATGGATGATGGGACAATGGGTGATTGCTCTTAATGGGACTCACTTCAAATTTTATCTCAATTATTTCAACCGTTTACTTTTTAAAACTCGGTTAAATAATAGATATTTATAAAAAAAATTAAGTTAATCAGATATTGATAACCTTTTATCAGGATACATTTATATATAAAGACTATACAATATTTGTGATTTTGAGTATTAATCTAAATACAAATATGATTGAATATTACTTGACAAATTTTAAATGGTGAATAACTATAAATAATCGAGATAGAACCCAAATGGCCCCACAAAGAGAACAACTGTGTGTGCGCGCCAACCGCTAGCAAATATAAAAACCCTCTTGCCAGATCTCCCATTTTATATATATTTTGTGTTTGTATATCACTTGAGTCTTTTACCAACCAAGATTGTTTGGCATATACTTAAAAAAATAGTTATTTTTTTTCTTTTTTTTTTTGTGTATTTACTAATTTTTTTTAATATGTCAAAATTTTTAACTTTTCAATCCGTCTTTTGTAAACGAATCTACAAAGTAAAAGAAAATAATAATAAATTTGTTCATTTTGGACTTTTTTTTCTACAAATTAAAAAAAAAATCACTGTATTTAGTTTTAATTTTTTGAATTCATTTTTTTTAATTGAGTTTTTTGTTTTTTCTTATTTTTTATTTTTAGTGATTATTTTTAAAATTTTAAATACTTTTTTAGATGCACCTTACTTAAATGTATCTAAAAAGTAAAATATTTGTTAAAAAAAATTTAAAAATATCAATAAATACACAAGAATACGAAAAATGTACTAAATTTTTATATTTTTTTTTTATATTTTTGATATTTAGTGAATCTTTTCAATTTTTTTCATAAATATTATAATTTTTAAGTGCATTTATGTTAGGTGTATCTAAACAATCCCTACACCAGCAACTTTTTATTTGTTTTATTATTTTTTATTTATTTTATATAAAAATAATTTAACAATCCTTACACTAACAACTATCATCAAAACAAACACAATTTTACTTAATCCTCTCATTATCAACCTCCTCACTATTAATCCCTTCCATTCTACTTCTGAAAACAAACGGACCCTAAATGTCTTAAGTCATCACTATTATTATTGTTACCATAAGGACCACTATCATTTCATTAACACAACCAGGACTGGCTCTGGGAGTAGGCCGGCAAAGCCAACGCTTTGTACCTCTAGATTTGAGCAAATATTTATTTTTATTTTTTTTAGGACCTCAATTAAATAAAGGCGTCAATTAATTTGATTGTTAACTTATTAAAATTGACTTGACTCTAAGCCCTTAACACCAAACTCAAAACAAAACAGTTTTTACATATGGAGGATTCTTATTACTTTGATTTTAGCTTACCAAAATGCAACTACATTGAGCACTTAATACCAAACCTAATACTATTTTTATTACTGGAAAGCTCTAAGTAATTAATTTCACTTTATCAAACTCCCCTCCAACTCAATTCACCATTTTGATATTAAACTTTTATGGTCTTAATATTCTCTTTATATGACTTCAAATTTTATATCATTTCAAGTTCTGCTTCAATTGTTTGCTAACTTTACTTAAAAATTAAAATCTCTATAATTGAATTAACTATTACTTATTGAATTATGGAATAGATTATTTATTTAATCATATTTCCGAGAAAGTATAGAAGAATTAATTGAATCTCAACAAGAACTCTTGGCTTAATTCTACAACTAAAAATGTAAGAAAAAGTAACGTTTATGTGATAGCATTCAATTTTCTTTGGTGTTACTGATTTTTTCTTTTTAAGTGATATGTAGAAATATAGGGCCCAAAATTAACACTTTACTTTGGGCCCGTAAATGTTCAGAGCCAGCCTTGACCACAGCCATAGTCACCACTGTATTGCCATCCTCACAACAACAACCACTACAACCTTTCACCTCAACAAGCATTGCCATCGTTGTCATAATCACAACCATCATTTCACCACCACAATAACTACTATCATTACACCACTATGGCCACAATTGTTTTATCTCTCCACCATTACCACAATCACTATTTCTCTATTTCCACCACCATTGTCATTGGTGTTATACGCACCATTGTTGCCTCCACCACTACCACCACTATCACCATCATCAACTCACTGTAACAATATAAAATTAAAAAATATTATTAAAAAATAATAATTTCAAATTTAATATTCTACATATTAAAAAAAATTGAGTTCAACAACAATTAAATTTTTATCAAATAAATTTTTAGTTTAAAAAATTCAATATTCCACTGTTAGTATTTAATTATCTGTTTTCAATTTTATCAAAAATTGTAAGTCACATTATTTATAAAAAAAAAAAAATACATTTAAATCATGGGTTTTTAACCAACCAGTCCCAATAATTGAATCTATTACCCATTAGGTCTTAAGTTTTCATCTCATGCACCAGGAAGTCCTATTATATTTTTTTAATCTCAATTTTGTCCCTGCTATTATACTGCCAGAGCCATTGATTGCGCTACTATAATGTTGGGGGGAGACGAAGGGGTCATGGCATTGATGGCAATGAGGAAGTTTGCGCTGAAGACTCGACAATCGAACTGTTGTTCGTTGGTGTTGGTAAACATGAAAACTACCTCTATGATTGTAATAACCTGACTCTCTCATATGTTGCTTATACTCTAATCCCCTCATTATTTGTGTAATTATATGTTTGATGTGAAATTTCATGTTTAAATGTGTGAATTATGTGCTTATGAGATTGTATCTGTCGGTTATAAGAAAATCTGTTGAAATTACGACTTTTGGACTGCAAATTGAAAGCCTTAGAAGTGCGATAAACCGAAATTGACTTTATAGTTATAATTAGCATGATTTTTAGAATATAATATGAAGTTTTGTAAAAATTTGATTCGTAGTGAATTAATTAGATTTATTTAAGCCAAACCCTTAACTAAGTTGAAATTGACGACTTTAATGGGTTCAGAAAACAAAATTGAGTACATGGATATGCTAATGGGAATTATTAGAGTCATTTGGAAAGTTTAATTGAAAATTGATTCAGTCTGATTCGTTAAAGCGTGTTTGGCAAGTGTCCTAGGTAAATATATATATACATGTGATATAAGCCCCTTTTTGAGCTCATCTCCTCTTATTTTGTGAGTGGAAAATTCTGGAGAGTCATCCAAGAAAGGAAGAGTAGAGAGAAATAGAGAGAGAAGTGAAGAGATGGAAGAAGAGACTCACAATCAAGCTAGAATACATCAAGATTATGCAAAATTAAGTAGCTATCAAGATTCTAGGCAAGATTTTACCTCTCAAACCTTGAAGATAATGAATTAAGAGTTAGATTTATGAATTTTATGGAGACTTTTACATGTATTTTGTTACATAAGGCAAGAACATATATAGCATGATTTCCTAAGATTCGTATTTATAACTTGCTTTCATGCATGATTTCTAAGATTCATAAAGATTTCAAGTGACTTTCTCCATGGATTTTGGAATTAGAACTCATCACATGCATAGCCTTTATTTTTTTTTCTTGACTTTAAGTCTTTGAGCTTGTAAATGGAATTTTGGCTTTGCTTTGAAATCATGATTTTCATTGAAGTTAGAATTGTTCGATTCAACATGGTGTGAAAGGCTTTGGGCCTTGATTTGTATAAAATGAAGTTGATTGTGAGAAGTTGAGCCTTAATCTTGAGGTTTTTCATGGTGTGAACTCATTAAATTATGTATGAAATGAAGATCTATGTGAATTTGAAAAAAGAAGTTTCAAAAAGTTTGAAAAAGAACTAAAACAAGGATTTTGATCTTTCTTGCTTGAAGATTTATTGTATTTTTGATGTTTTGATTTAGAAAACAATCATAATCTCATGTTTTCTATTAGTTTTACATGTTTTTGAATGATTTGAGTTGAAATCTAGCTTGGAAAATTGAAGAACAAGTGTTAGAACCAACAAATATTTTTGGTAGTAGGTTTTTGCCCAGAACCGCACATGCGGTGGGGCTTCCTGCACATGCGGAAGTCTCTTTCCAGCAACATTTTGTATTATGAAATAATTTCACGACCCCCCGCACATGCCCTGATTCTCCCACAAGTGCGGTTTTGGTCCGGCACATGCGGAACTCCCCTGTTTCAGCCTAACTTTGAATAGGCATATCTTTTTCATCCGGACTCCGTTTTAAGTGATTATTGAGCCTAAATTCAAGCCCCGGAAGTCTAGTTTCCAATGGTGGTAGTCCCATATCCAAATTCAAAGTACACAAATAGATATGTTCAAATTAGTGAAGGATGTTCACTTTCTTTCTGACTGTTTCATGCTACTTCCTCTCCTAACCCAGTTTTCTTTCGTTTCTTTCTATTTTCCTAGACACGAATTATGACCCATTGAGAACTAATAAGTTTAGAACCAACATAAGTAATTGGTTAAAGAGCAAAGTAACAGATCGGTTTATTTGATTAAGAAAAATAAATTTGATTAAGAAAGTAATTTTATATTTCAATATGTTATGCTATGTGCATTGTGATTGCAGGTCAAGATTCGAGGACCGCTCAACCATTTCTAGAAAATCACTGTGAGTAGTAGTAGTGTAACAATATGTTATGCTTATATGTTATATTTATGTACTTTGACATGTTTTATACAACTTATGTTTTATTGAAGATGATTGAACATTGGATCACAGTGGCATATAAAATGGACCCGAGATCGTTCTGTTTCTATTATTATGATTAGGCCCGAGGCCGTTCTGTTACCATGTGATTGGGCCCGAGGCCACTCTGTTATTATGATTGGACCCGAGGCCATTCCGTTAGCATGTGATTGAGCCCAAGGCTATTTTGTTAACACGTGATTAGGCCTGAGGCTGTTCTGTTACATGTGGGCCTGAGGCCGTTCCGCAATAAGTAGGCCTGAGGCTGTTCTGAAAATTTGATTATGAATAACGATATGCTTAACGTGACTATGATGAATGCTCTAAATATTGTACCTTGGAAAAATATTGAGTTTACATCACATGCTCTTATTTAATTCAAACATCTTCATTGGATCCTCTTTACTTTACTATTATTCACTGAACTTCGCTTACTCTGTATTTATATATATTTTTATGTAGGTGATCAGCTTGCAGGTCAACCCTAGGTCAGCTTTAGGAAACTTTTGTGGGACCTGTTTTGCTAAGCCTCCAAAATTGGAGCCTTTTGTCCTTTGAAGAGCTCCTTTGATGCCACATTTTAGTTAAGTTTTTGGTGGCTTTTGTTGAACACTTGGTTAATATGTAAATTTTGGGTTGTGAACTTTTTATATATATCGATATGACTTGGATCTGTATACAGAAGAACTGTGAATGTGAACTCTTCATATGGCATGATTAATCCTGGCATATAAACACAACTCAAAGGACGTTTTGTTATTTATTTTGCTTCCTCTTTAGGCCCCAATATATTTTAGATATTTCAATTTTTTTTTTTTTGTTTTGAGGCCTAAATGTAGGCCAGTCATGGCCTAAACTTTTAGAGGCAGGTTTGGGTCATGACAATGGCCCTTGGATTTGAGAGAGATGGTGTTAGATCTGAGAGAGACCAAGAAAATCGACATGAATGGAGATGGGTGTGTTGACATTGACAAGTTCAGAGCTCTGTACCAATTAATAATGTACGAGTGAGACGAAAAAGAAGACATGAGAGAGGTGTTTAGGGTGTTAGATTAGAATGGTGATGGGTTTATCTAGGTATTTTCAATGCCAATCAGAACACCTATCTTGTGTTAAATCAGTGATAAATTTAGTAGTAAATTTGTTAAAACCAGTGATAAACCAGTGACAAATTTGTTTAAACCAGTGATAAATTTGTTTAAACCAATGATAAATTTGTTTAAACCAGTGATAAATTTGTCACTGTTGAATTTGTTAAAAAATTTACAAATAGCATACTTGATTTGAGAGAGAGAGGGGCATCACAACAAATTTATCATTGAATTAAGTAACAAATTTATTAGATCAGTTACACGTCTGTAGAAGATCAACAACACCTTTCAATGCACTAATTGGATACTTTACATCCCAAACCGATGATGGAAGAAGATGGTGACAACGACGATGTCGAAGATGGTAAATCGATGATGGAGGATTGCGGTGTTGAAACTAGCAGATGAATGATGAGGGAGGAACAACGGTGATGGCAACAAGGGAGAAGGAGATGGTGGTTGAGCCGAGCGACATATATAGTGATAGAGGAGGAGGAGGAGGAAATGGTGTGCCAGTGACAGAAATAGAAGAGAGAGAAAGAGATAGGGATGTGTTTGGGTTTAGGGTAAAATTAGTCAACTGAATGTAAGGGGTAAAATGAAAGATGGACTAAATTATTTTGGGGTCAGGCCTTCTAGGAATTAAGTCTGGTCCAAAGGATCGGCCTGTAACTCCCCCTTAAATCATTCATCACCTTTAGGATAAGTTTCATGGTTAACTTTTTGGAAAAGTTTCATAGTTAATTCCTTCTCGGCCCAGGCTTCTCCGGTCAGAAATAGAATTGGACCATGTTATTAGGTTTTGTGGGCCTATTATGGATTTTACATTGATAATTTAAATTGTTCAATATTTTAAATTAATCAAATATTTTATTTTTGTAAAAAATTATATTGATTGAATATCAATAGTCAATTGATCTGATCAAATATATGTCAACGACAATTATGATTTTAAAAATAAATTGTTAATACAAACGTGATCTGATTGAGTAATTATTGAAATCTGATCAACATAATTTTTCACAAAAATATAATATTCAACAAGTTGTACACATTGAACAATTTGAATTATCGATAAGAATTTCATGAGAAACTTATATAGGTTGAACAAGATGCTCAAATTGAGAAACCCAATTTAAGACCATCTGTAATGGTTACTCAAACCTTTCATCAAATTTAAATTTGATGAACAATGAGTTCTTTTCCTACTCTAATAGTTGCATCAAATAAGTATCAAATTGAGAATTTCACTTTTCTTTCATCAAACTGAGGACAAATGTGCCTTTCCTCAAATTACTATTCATTGTCGTTGCCGGATGTCCCCCTGGATGTCCTCTCGGATGACTACCTCAAGGCAAAAATTTGTGAAAAAATTGACTAGTTAGTTGATCACCCAGTTGACCACCTCAAGGTTAATAAAAAAAAAAAATTACACTGGCCGATCGACATAATTTTTCACAAAAATATAATATTCAATGAGTTGTACACATTGAACAATTTGAATTATTGATATGAATTTCGTGAAAAACTTATATAGGTTGAACAATTTGCTCAAGTTGAGAGACCCAATTTAAGACCATCTGTAATGGTTACTCAAACCTTTCATCAAATTTAAATTTGATGAAAAATGAATTTTTTTTTTCTTGCTCCAACAGTTGTATCAAATAAGTATCAAATTGAGAATTTCACCTTTCTTTCATCAAACTGAGGACAAATGTGCCTTTCATCAAATTACTGTTCATTGCCATTGCCGAATGTCCCGCTGGATGTCCTCTCGGATGACCACCTCAAGGACAAAATTTGTGAAAAAATTGCACTAGTTGGTCGACCACCCGATTGAACACCTCAAGGTTTTAAAAAAAAAAAATACACTGGTCGATCGATTGGCCAGACATCCACCTGGTCGATCGATGTTCTGATGAAGATCCAAAATCTTCTGTTGGAGCACTTGATATCAAATGAAACTTTTACTCAAATGTTTACTCAAATTTGATGAAAAAATTGATGCACCATTGAAGATGCTCTAAGGGAAGCTAATTCATTATGTGTAAATGTGTCAAATTGTAGCTTGGCTTTTTCGTGCCCCCCTTTCGAAAACTTGAAAAGAAACCCTACAGTTCGGACTCCCGCGGTTCTGAATCTAATCTCACAAGTGCAATGTGAAATTGATAAACACCAAAGAGTCCAAATCCGGCAAATCGTTTGGAAGATTGATTTTAGGATAAAAAATGCCAAAATTGGACTGCTTTGCTAGATACAGAGTCGCCACTTAAATATTTTATTTTGGGTAAATTTAGGAAACCCATGACTCTTGCCAAAGGCCACGTGTCTGTCATCACCAAGATTGCCTCGACTCGGGAACTTAGGTACGAGAGGGAAATGTCATGAATTGAGCACCCCCGCTCGACCGATCAAAGATTGGCCTCTACTAATCATGATATGATTTTTTATAAACATTATGTGCTCTTGTTCTGGTTATTAAGCTAGCTTTATTATGTGATGCACACAAGCAAGTATAGACTAGTTTGCTCAAATTGGAACAATTCAAATTCATGTTTGTTTTGGGAAAAGGGTTTGAATTTGCCACCTCAAATGGGCTTAAAGTTGTGAATTTGCCACCGAACATAGTGGGCTTGAAATGTACATTCGTTGAATTGTTCCAATTCTAGCAACAAGCCTTCATCCATAGGCATTCAGACAGTTTAGCAAGTAAACATTTAGCCTCATGGCAAGCATGCTAGACATGGTAATCACTTACACTCATGCAAGTATGCTAAAGCATTAAAAACTCACCTTGTACTCCAAGCTAAAAAGATATGAGTTAGAAAAATATGATGATTCCTATCCATGCAAAATGACTAATCCAACGCATGCAAAGAATGCAACTAATAGGCTTAGCTACTAATATGGCATATGAATTAATTTGATATCATGCGTTTAAATACGTATTCAAAGAAGGATTGAAATGACAATACAGTTAGAATGATGCGCCGAGCCTTGGTGCATGCAATACGGATGAATGGATGCAAGCATAAGGTATACTAATTGAAACATGTTCCTAATCTAACCATCATAAGCAGATAAATAAAAGGGAGAAAGATGTGGGGTCGGAAGACATACACATTATTACATTATGCTCTCACGAAGGAGAGTCCGAATGAATATACTAACTAACCAAGCTAAGCTAAGCTAATTAAGCTAATTAGATTAATTAGACTAATTATTACATCACTTGAATGAATTAACTAGTAAGCTAACTAATTAAGTTACAACATAAATGTGTGCAAACTAAGTAATTGAAGTCCCTAACTATGTTGCCACTACTCCGTCTCGGGAAATGAAAGATGCACAGGCTCGGATACCACACGAAAAGAACTCCGTTTTGCTCTCGAAATTCTCTGTTTGCAAAGTTAAACATTTCCAGGATCATTTTGCTCCACCTTACCAACATTCTACTGAGGTTTGCATCGGTAGCCAGCCGACCACTGGAAAAGACTACCGGCCAGGTGCCGACCATAGAAGTGGCCTGTCGGCCATCTATGGTGCCCTGCCGGCCACCTGCCGGCCACTGATGCACTGTTTCACCTGTTGCAACAGAGGACAAACAGAGCAAAAAGAAAGGCATTCTCACAGATTGTTTGCACAACTCACTCCTCCTTTTCATGAACAAATCCAAGGAAAGGTGAACTTAAGCCACAAACCACCAATTCAAGCAATTTCATTGCATGATGGCTTGTGACTCAAGTGGTGCAAGTTCAATAAATGCAAAATGAGACACAAACCACCTCCCTTTCATGAAAGAACACAGGAAGAAGTTGACCTTGGAGACTTGGATCATTTCATCACTAACAAGTATGAAATGGTCCAAGTTTCATGTGTTCAATTAACGTATGATTGAACACATCAAAACACAACCAAATTCTTATCTTGGCTCACTTTTAGTTCCAAGTTTTAATTGCTCATTTTAACTTTACCAACTATTCCTTAATCCAATTAAGTCCAAAAGGTGAATTAAGGTCCTCTAAAGGGAAGGAAGTGTCAAACAAGGGGTAGTTTAAGGCATGAGATAAGTTTCATGCCGTTGGTAATGAACCCTCAAAAGAGGATTAAGCTATTAAGCATGAACCTCAATCTCAAGCTTAAAGAATCCCAACCCTCAAAGCAAAATAAAAAGTCAAGAAATGAGGGAGGTTGCAGAGCTTATAAGTGCTGAAATGAAGTGCAAAATGACACCAAAGCATGCGATCAACTCAAACAAGAGGTGCCTAATGGCCTAAACCACCATTTTTGTGAGGACCTTTACACTACAACCATGCAAAACAAGACTCAACTGACCCAAACAGTTCAAAATAGAGCTAAAACAGTCTAAAAAAAAAAAGCAAAAACATGCTGGAATATAGCTACAAAAAGCTAGAAAATCATGCTAACATATTGAATTAACTAGACTAGAAAACAAGACACAATGAGGGGAGGCTAACCCGTCCAATTTTGGACTTCAAAACATGTTTTTTGCCACTAAAAATACTCTAAAATTCAGTGGTTAAAGGCCCAAAAAAGGTTAGTTTGAAAGTGGAAAACAAAGGTGCAAAAGCCTTAGAAGCAAGTAATAAAGAGGGGAGAGACACCCCTCTAACCTTAAATGGCTTAAAACACCAATTTCAGCCCCATTAAAACAGAGATTTTTACAGTTCAAAAATGGCCCAAAAACAGTGGGAAAAGATAGAGAAACAAGTGTACTAAAATAAGTTAAAAGACAAGTGTTATACCTCTGGAAGCCAATCACAACTTTAGGCACAAATATAAGTCAAAACCACCTTCAAGAGCTCCAACAAGACCTTAAGGGACCTCAGCTCAAAGGTGATCAATTTTGGTTAAGAATGTGTATGCAAAAGAGTGATATAACTAGGCAAGTGTGCACAAAGTTGCAAGAGAGAGAGAACTCTAGAGAGAGAGAGAGAGAGAGAATTTTTGAGTGTGAAATCTTCTAACCCCAAAACATGAGAGAGGGGGTCCCTATATATAGAAAACATGAAATATATATAAGGTGATCCAGCCCTCCACATGTGGACAGATGCAAGCATCTGTGCAAACAACTGGCATAAAATATTTACAGAAAACACTAGTAGCCGCCTGGCCGACCATCAGTGATGGCCGACAAGGCACATCAATGGCTGGCAGCCTCTATAGATGGCCAGCAGGCCACCAGAGACTGCAGGAGGGAAAGGCCAAGACATGGTCCAAAAATGAGACAAAATTGATGTAGGGTTTGAAAGGCTTAAAGCTGTGGCGTTCTGCTAAAGACTTCGAGAGCTCAGCGAGCAATCAGACTCATCATTGGATGTACTTGCAAGAATATCCAAGTCTTGAAGGGCCGTAAAAAAATGGGATGTATATAGTTCCCCCTTTTTGACAGAACTCGGAGTCATAAAATGACGTGAGTGAATGTCAAAGCCCAAAGACGACCCATTTTGACAAGGTTGTAAGACTTGGACAAACAATCAAGACAAAAAACAAAATGGTTACACCCGTAGGCTGCCTATGTATCCCTTTGCAAGGAATCAAACTAGCGTAGTTCTGGGGCAAAATGCAAATGATATGCATGATGTAGGAACATTACTTATGATCATGTAATGAGGCTGTGCAATGAAACATTTAAATGCAAATACTATGCAAAGAAATGCCATAGTTAAACAAACTGAAACGAGGCATAACCATTTCGATTATGAAAAGAAGCAAGTAAACAAACACGAGTCCAAACTACAATTCATGCAGAAAGGATGTAAGAAAATTATGCAAGCTTAACTACGCGACGCGCAGGAAAGGCGAAAGGCGGCGTAACCATCGAGGACAACCGAGGTCTCAACCGAGGTTCTAACGCGTTGCACGAGGGAGGAGAAAAAGGATGGTGTGAACACTGGTCACACCCAAATGTTTTTAACCGATACAAACAATCCTAACGCGTCTCATGTGAGCGGAGGAAGGGTGGTGTGAATACCGAGACGCACCCGAATGTTTTTAACCGAAGCAATCCTAACGCGTCTCACGCGAGAGGAGGAAGAGGTGGTGTGAACACCGAGACGCACCCAAATGTTTTTAACCGAAGGGGTGGTGTGAACACTGAGACGCACCCAGATGTTTTTAACCGAAGGGGTTGGTGTGAACACTGGGACACAGCCTAATGTTTTTAACCGATGGAGTGGTGTGAACACTGGGACCCACCCGAATGTTTTTAACCAAAGGAGGTGGTGTGAACACAGGGACGCACCCGAATATTTTTAACCGATGCAATCCTAACGTGTCTCACGCGAGAGGAGAAAGAGTAAAAGGATGCAATCCGAAGAGCACGAATGATTATACCTGAAACTCCTCTAAATGAACCGTACATACAATATCGTGCATTTCTAAGAAAAAAACCTAACAAGTGAAATTCAATAGGAATGCATGTTCTATGCCAGACAAACAACCAAGATACAATGTTAATGGCATGTTCAATGAGAGAAAGAAACTATCAAGAAGCATATTCTATGCATGATTGATAACAGGAGCATATTCTATGCGTGATTTAAAAGTGGATGCACATTGCATGCATGATTCAAGAACAAATGCAAGACACGTAGGTAATTCCCACGAGATGCACATCTTACAACAACATATGTGAAATGCATATTCTATGCCACAAAGTGAAGTGCATGTTCTATGCAACAACGAATAGAAAATGCATGTTCCATGCAAGCTATCAAAGTATAATTTAACGAAAACAAACTCAATAGCAACTTCTAATTCACCTCTCGGAAGAATTACAATGTGTTTAAATGATACACCTCATTCACGTTGACAAGTGATGAATATCGCGCACCGAAAACACAATTTTAAGCTTCCGTAGAGACATTCTGAACCAAACAGTGAACAATCCCTTCATTTCTTGGAAACCAAGGACACAAAACAGCATCAGGACCCCAAGGAAAGCTATCGGCCACCTGTCGGCCATGAGGGAGGGCCGCCGACCAGGTGCTGGCCACCAATGATCCTTGCCGGCCATCGATGGCAGATTGGGAATTTTTTGGTCATTTCGGTTTGGGTCTTTAAATATTCACCCCCAAACTTCATTTCCTCACTTCCTTATGCCTGAAAATCATCTCCCACTCTCTTTAGACACTCCTTCTCTCTAGATTTGCGCTTTCTACGCGTTTTTCAACACCCCGCGCAAAGTTGATTTGCTAAAATCTCTTTATTTCCTTCACTTTGAACTGATTGAAATTTGATTTCGGTGCTTCTTTCCTTATTTCCACTGTTCTAGGCTCATTCCCCTCGAGTTTCTCTCGAGTTTTGTGCACTTTTTCGAACTTTGACTTTTTCCTTCATTTTCTCTCTCCTAGGGTTTGACTTTTTCCAAGTTTGACCCTTTTCCTTCATTTTTCTTCACTTTTCACCCATTTTGCACCTATTTTCAAATGGCGGACGAGATTCCTCATGACGGGGCTCCTCCGGAGGTTCCCCTAGTAGTTCCACCTATGCCGGAGGTAGAGGAGCTGATAGCTGACCTTGAGGCTGACTTAAAGGCGGAGTTCAAGCCCAAGGCCGAGCCAGAGCCGTTACCACTGAGGGTGTAGCCTTTCAATCCGGCGAGATATCACCCACAGACACATATATTGCCCACTTCCGGAGGCATAAGACGCTTCACCGAGTTTGCTCGTGGTGCACCGGAGGACCTTTTGCTGAGGGAGCCAGATTCTCACTTGTCGACCATTGCCATTGAGGTAAGCACCATGTTTTCATGTATTTTTGCCTTTCATTATTTGTAATTCCTGTAATGCCTTGTATCAAATCCACCTGACTGCATTTCATACACTGCCTTGTATCTGAATACATCTTGTGCACTGCCTTCATCTGATGCATTTCATACACTGTCATCATCAGGTTGCATTTCATGCACTGCCCTCATCTGATTGCATTTCATGCACTACCCTCATCTCATGCATTTGTCTTCTGCGACAGGGCGAGTCTCGCACCTTCAGAGGCTATGGTGCTACGACCGCTAGAAACTGGTATGACAAGCTCCCAGCTAGAGTTCGAGACATCATTGACGAGACAGGCTTCGGCCTCTTCTGCTCTAGTTTAACTTGGGTCACCACGAGCCGTCCCTTCCTAGGAGCACTCGTGGAGAGGTGGTGGGATAATACCAACTCTTTCCACTTTTCTACCATAGAGGAGATGACAATGACTTCTTATGACTTTGCCATGATCACTGGCTTAGACGTAGGGGGTGATCCGATCCCTATTACTACAAATATGGAGGAGTGGAAGACAGCCTGGTTCGAGCTACTAAGGGCATACCCACCCATATACCAGACGAGGATGGTCAGATACACTTGGTTCGTAGAGCGATACAAAAGGACCGAGCCCAAGACGATAGAGGAAATCAAGTAGTCCGCCAGGGGTTTCCTAATGTTCGTCTTCGATACCACCTTGTTTTCGAACAAGTGGAAAACCATTGGCCTGTATTTGCTGAGTGCCCTAGTGACCCTTACTCGGGTTCGTTTCTATGACTAGGGCGGAGCTGGCCTCACTACGTTGTACGGATATATGAGCTCTACCTCCCGTCTAAGGAGAGACTCAATTAGAGGCTACTGGCGAGCCTGGGAGGTACACATCTCTGTTCCCTCTTTGTAATTTATATTTTCTTTCCAGTTTCTGCTTTACATCTATTTCAATAAATGCTTTCTGCTTCGCATTTCTATACCTGCTCAAACACCGTTCATACACTGTGCTTTCTATTTTGCACTTTCTATATCGGCTCGATATTATACTGATCACACACCGCTGCATTTTTCTTGCAGCTATGAGTATACGCATACTTTCCGACTCTCGCCTCGGAGCCTATAGAGGAGTTTCCATTGACAGTACCTTATTCGCAGAGATACGATGGTCAGCTTCGTCGTAGGACCCGTGAGCCTTTCACATTCTTCAGGCAGTACTTCGACACAGTAGCTGCCCATGAGGTAATCCGAAACACAATCATTTTTGCTTTGAAATTGTTCTACTTCACACATTTAATAACAGACAACAACTAATAATCCGCACAACTTCTGTTTGCAGATCACATGGCAGCCGTGGGCCTTGATGCCAGGGGGATCCAGGACCAGTTTACTGGTGCCTGGGCCATCTTCCGCTACCACATTCTGCTTGAGGGTCCAGTCTATCAGGCCTGGTTCTTGGGTGAGCACTTTGTTCACCAAATTATGGGCTTACTGGACCCAATCGTCCCAATGGCTCCACCAGAGTCCATGCGGTCTACAGAGAGCCTATCTGTTGAGGAGGTCATCCAGTTCATGGTGGGCCTTGACGTCGACTTCTTCCAAGTAGAAGGCGACTATGTGGCTTTCATCTAGACACACATGATATCGTCCCCAACCGGTG
This sequence comes from Camellia lanceoleosa, assembly GCA_025200525.1. NCBI lineage: Eukaryota > Viridiplantae > Streptophyta > Magnoliopsida > Ericales > Theaceae > Camellia > Camellia lanceoleosa. The sequence continues at coordinate 61,241,711 of CM045762.1, forward strand.
TTCATAGAGATGAGGAGGCGAGGGCTTCTGCCACGAGAGCGAGGCGCAGAGTGACCTGGGTGAGCAGGGCCCGTGGCAGAGGGGCTTCCCGAGCACGGCAAAAGATTGATTGGCCAGAGCTTCCCACCACACTGACTTGCTGGCGACACATTGGGGATGCCTACCAGATCCTGATTGAGCCCGCAGTGGCTAGTCATGAGCTTGTCGGGATCCGAAGCCCGACTCCGGTATGAACCACACTTTAGCACTTGCACTCCATATGACATTTTAGATATATTCATTTGCAAATACTGATCATTCAAATTGCACTTACATGCATCGATCGAGTATAAAGGAGGCGCCCTCAAGCTGATAGCCTCACTGATGGGGATGGTATAGAGGAGAGAGTCGCTGTTCGGCTTCTATGGTATTTAGGTAATTTCTTCAGTTTTACATTCCAGGCATCAAATTTCCACTAACACACTAACACTGACATTTCAACTGAAAATTTCCCAAACTGTATTGACACATTACATTGACAGACCACATCTAACATACTGCGCTTGCATACTGTATTCACACACTGTATCTGACTTCTGCATATACTCATTCTGCATGCCATGCTTACATCTGATACACATGTTGTAACTGATACGCAACAACTGTCTTTTTCAGATTCTACCCATACTGATGGCACCAACAGCAACTGCAGCACCTGCACCAGTAGTACCTTCCCCAACAATATGGAAAAGAGAGAGACAAGTTCCAGCACGGGGCCGAGGTAGAGCTAAAGGCATCCGAGACGGGAGCGGCCCTTCAGAGCCCATTCTAAGTGATGACGAGGCTTAGACGACTGACTCTAACGAGTCAGCATTTAGAGTCATCTGAGAGTGGGAGCGATGTCGAGGTGAAGAGCAAAAATGGCTCTGGTTTAGACTCTGGTTCAGAGGGAGAGTCAGACAATGGTGCCGACGTAGACAGTGCTTCAGAGTCCTCTCCTCTGAGGAAAAGGACGAAGAGGGCTTCTCGAGCCTGAGGCGACCAGCACTGATTTTTGTATTTTTTCTTAGTTTCTTTTTGTTTATAGTTTTGGCACATTGTACAGCTTCAGACAGGTTTATTTGCTTTAAAAACTTGTATTGCACTTTTGTAAAGACAACCGTGATCAGAATGAAAATTGACTTTTCTTTTCTTTTTTTTTTTAAAAAAAAAAGTGTTGTATTTTGCATTATGAGCACCACTTAGCATGGAAATAAGATTGAATTTGATACTGAAAACTGAACACTTGTATTGGCACAACATTCTTAATCGGGTAATAAACCGACCAACAACCACAACTCGATAAATAACACAACAACAACTCGATAAACAAAACAATGACAACTTGATAAGCAAAAATAACACAAATACAACTCAATAAGCAAAACAAAACGAATAGAACTCAAAAAACTTGCTAAAGCCAAAAAGGACTCAAAACAAGACTCTAAAACAGACTAAAAGCAGAACAAAATGCATGCTTCCAGCACTATTCAGCACAAAGAAGGACAGCAAGTCAGAGTGAGAGACTATCGGCCATGAGTGGTGGTTGCCGGCCATCACTTCCTCTTGCCAACCATCGATGTTCAGGACCTACAAATTTTGACACTTGGCTTCCACTCACTGCCTTATCTTCTGCAAAAGGTTGAGCTGTATAACTTCTTTATTTCAGCTGCAAATTCTTCACAAATGGAGCCTTTTTTTGCCCAAAACTCTCAAATTGGATTGCTACTTTGGTGGGCTCGGAAAAGGTGAATTTCTGGAGTTTTGGCTTAAATGCACTATTCCTGCTAAGTCGTTCTCCACTTTGATTTTCGTTCCTTCACGCCGCGGCTAGATGTTAGAACCTGATTACACACATCTTTAGCTTTGGGGGACAAGAGGTATGCCTAGCAATTCAAGAATTTAAGGCACTAATACAATCTTGGCGCAATGAGGAAATCATACCTCAGCCCCGTTTTGGCAACATCCAAGCTTTGGGACGGATGTGCGGGCTTACTCTATACGAGGCTCGATCCTTGGTTCACAATGGAGAGCTGGACATTCCCAGCCTGATTCGTCGATTTTCTGAAGTCAGCGATCGAGGCGATCTTCTTTGGCGGGATTTTCGGCAACACGCCCTTTGTTTGTGTATGCTAGCTCATTTCCTTTTTGCTCCTAGTTTTGGCGGGTCTAGCATTCGTCTAATTGAAGTGGCCCAAGGTTTGAAAGAGGACAAGAGTTGCATCGTCTTGGTATTGGCCGAGACTTTGATGGGCTTAGACGCCTTCTATCGGCAAGAGACAAACAAATTCGCAGGGAGTCCACTACTTCTTCAGGTAATATTTCCCACCCTTTCTAATATGTACTTCTCACATCACTCGGCATTTATGCTCTATTTTTCTCTCAAAGCCCTTTTCTCACTTTTCTCTCAACATACATCTCTCTATTCTTAATCTCTTTTTTCTTTCATCCTTTCCTAGGTGCGGCTAATGGACAAGCTAAAGGTAATCGACTCTTGCCCTGCATACTCTACCCGAGCATACTTTTTTCCGCCAACAACTAGTGGATTTCCCAAATGAAGGATGGTGGTGCCACTTGATGTGCAATAGGTCTGCTACTGACATTGCTTGGCGTTGCCCCTGGCTTAATCTGACTGAAATGAGCTACAGCATGACTCGACAACCTAGCATTCAGCTGATTGGCCTTACGCACTGTGTATTCTATTTTTCATTCTGGTTCAGGCGTCAGTTTGGACATGATCAAACTTGCCTAGAGGAGGGGGTAGAGTACCTAGTTTCATTCCCCATTCGAGGTTCATATTTGGCTAGGTACCTCACTGCTTGGAGGACGAGAGAGCTTCTGGCCCATGCCCCTAGTTTCAACTGCACCCTTTCTGGCGAGTGCCTGACTTGGCTCGAAGATGAGGCATAAACCGGCACCACCTTAGCATCAAAAGCTTCCACAAGCACAAACGGGGGACGCAGAAGCACCAGACTCATCTATGCCCCTAGTTTATTACTTTGATCTTACTTTTCAAGTTTTATGAATGTAATAAAAACAACTTTGATTTGTATTGAGAGTTGGAGAAATTTGTATTGAAATCAATGAAATTAAAGTTGTGAGCACTAAAAATTCTCCTTTTGGTCCAAAAATGGTCTAAGTTGTAAAAGGTAAAATTTGAACAAATTCAACTTTTATCAAAACTTTTCAAAACCATTTTCAAAAAGGATCACCACTTGACACGCACGTAATCAATCTTCGAGATGTAAAATCCTGAATCTAAAGATCAGAGATTGCCCCTTGACTGAATAGCACTGCTCAGCATTGTAACCAATTCGCAGAGAGGATCACAACCGAACATTCAGATAAAGGATAGACAAAGATGACCTGATCAAGCACATGGACAAAATAGTTGATTTGGAGATGTTTACGGCCGAACTTCAGGATTAAGTTGTCTACGTATCCCGAAGATGGAAATCAGGCCTTACGTAGTTCGGTTCGAGTTCACTCGAGTATTAACGCTCTCCTTTTGCGTTCTAACTTTTGCCAAGGCTGCCCTTTAGGGTTTTCAACCTTGCGAGCTCAGTTTTTCTTTTTTCTAATTTTTGTGCTCTAACTTTTGCCTAGGTCGCCCTGCTAGGTTTTCGGCCTAGCCAGCCTTTTAGGGATAGTATTTCTTTAACTTGTCCATGTTGATCGGTTAGGAAAATTCTAAGCCATCCAAGTCCATGAGAATAATAGCTCTACCCGACCAGATAGTTTTGATGATGTAAGGACCAGTCCAATTGGGTCTAAACTTGCCCCTAGGGTCCTGGATGAGAGCTCAGTTGTCTTTCAACACCAAATCCCCTTCTTTGAGATTCCGGGACTTAACCTTCTTGTTGAAAGCCCTGGCAATCCTGCATTAATAACCCTGAACATGGTACAATGCTTTCAGCCTTCTCTCATCAAACAACATTAGTTCTTCAAACCTGCTCTGTTGCCAGTCCACCTCTGCTATCTGATATTCAGCCATAACCCGCAGTGACGGAACTTCTATTTCGATTGGCAAAACAGCTTCTATCCCATAGACAAAAGAGAAAGGAGTTCCCCCTGTAGACGTCCGAATTGAAGTTCTATAGCCCTAGAGTGCAAATGGCAATTTGTCTAGCCAGTCCCTCTAGGTCTCAACCATCTTTTGCAAAATATGCTTGATGTTCTTGTTGGTGGCCTCAACAGCTCCATTGGTTTGCGGCCGGTATATAGATTACTTATGGAAAGCCACATTGTATTTCTCCAACAAGTCGATCACTTCCGTCTTGAAATGGGAGCCATTATTTGAAATGATGTCGTTTGGAACTCTATATCGGCAATGATGTTGTTTCGGATGAACTTAGCCCCATGCGCTGCTTTCAACACTGCATAAGACTGAGCTTCCACCCACTTTGTAAAGTAGTCAATTTCCACCAGAATGTATTCATGCCCATTTGACCCTTTCGGTGTGACTGCGCCGATAACATCGATTCCCTAGATTGAGAAAGGCCATGGTGAAGTCATGTCGTACAGCTTCGACAACGGGATGTTCATGCGATTAGTATAAATTTGGCATTTGTGGCATCGCCGAACAAAACCGATACAATCTTTCTCTATAGTAGACCAGTAGTAACTTTGCCTAAGAATATTTCAAGCTAACATTACTTCGTTCATGTGCGCTCTGCACTCTCCTCCATGGAGGGCCTCCATTAGTCGCTTTGATTCCTCTGCTTTAACACACAACTTGTGCATTCCCAGATGACCCCTCTTGTACAGTTTACCTCCGCAGATGATAAATTGAATGGCCATTCGCCATATTGCCCTCTTATCTTTGACATTGGCCCCTGGTGGATAAACCTCCATTTCCAAGAAGTTCCAGATATCATAAAACCAAGGGTTTTGATCTTGCACTTTATCTATTGCGGTGACAGACTCATAGGCCGGCGCATATCTCTGTTCAATGATGATCGGATGCATCTAGGCTCCAAACGGAATGTCTATCATGGAAGATAGAGTTGATAAGGCATCAGCGAACCTGTTGTTCTCTCTTAGTAGATAAGTGAAGGTTAGCTTTTCAAACCTAGGAATCAGAACGTGCAAGGTCTTGTGATAGATCTTCATCTTTTCTTCTTTGACCTTCCAGTCTCCTTTTGCTTGAGACACAACTAGGTTTGAGTCCCCAATGACGTCCAACCTTTTTGCCCCTAGTTCTAGGGTGGCTTCCAAACCAGCGATACACGCCTCATATTCTGCTTCGTTATTAGATACCTTGAACCGGAGTTTGAAGGCTAAGGATATATGGGAATTGTCGGGTGCTATCAGAAACACCCCTATCCCATAACCGTACCGATTAGACGCTCCGTCAAAGTACATTGTCCAAATCTCTTCCTCGACATACAAAATAGCTTCATCTAGGAACAGGTATTCTACCGCATCATCCCCTTCTACTGGGTGATCTGCCAGGAACTCTGCTACTGCTCTCTCATTGACAGAATTGCGAGTAACATACTTTAGATCAAATTCAGAAAGAAGAAGCAACCAACGAGCTAGCCTACCCTGTAAGAGCTGGTTTCTCAAAGAGATACTTGATGGGATCTAATCTCGAAACCAGAATTATGGAGTGAGCTAACAGGTAGTGCCTCAACTTCTTAGTAGCCCATACTAAGGCTAGGCAAGCTTTTTCCAACGGGGTATAGTGAGTCTCGTAGTCCAGCATTTTCTTATTCAAATAGTAGATGGTTTTTTCCACCCTATCCTCAGATTCCTGAGCAAGCATGCATCCCATTGTTGTGTCTGTTACTGATAGATACAGAATCAAAGGCTTTTTCAGCTCTGGTAGCGACAACACAGGTGGATTCTGAAGATACTGCTTGATCTGCTCAAAAGCAAATTGACATCTATCATTCCATCGGAACTTCTTTCCTTTCTTTAGGAGACCAAAAAGTAGTTCACAAGTCAAGGTTAATTTAGAAATAAACCGTCTTATGAATTGCACTTTACCCAGAAAGCCTCGTACCTCCTTTTCAGTCCTTGGTGGTGGCATTTCTAGGATGGCCTTGATTTTGGAAGGATCTACCTTGATGCCCCTCTGTGTGATCAAAAAATCCAACATTTTCCCTGCTGTTACACCGAAAGTACACTTCTGTGGATTCAATCTCAGTCTGTATTCTCTAATTCGTTGAAAGAATTTTTTCAAGGCAGTGTGGTAGCTCTCTCTTTCTTTGGACTTAACAATTATATCGTCTACGTACACCTCGACCTCTTTGTGGATCATATCATGCAGAATTGTGGTTGCAGCCCTTTGATAGGTAGCCCTGGCATTCTTCAGCCCAAACGGCATCACCCGATAACAGTAGGTTCCCCACGGTGTAGTAAAAGTAGTTTTCTCTCTGTCCTCGGCGCCATCAGAATCCGATTATACTCGGAAAATCCGTCCGTAAAGGAGAGCAATGCATGACCCGCGGTGAAATCCACTAATTCATCAATCTGTGGCAAGGGAAAGTCGTCCTTCGGACTGGCTTTATTCAGATCTCTGAAGTCGACACACACCTGAATTCTGCCATCTTTCTTTGGCACTGGAACAATGTTGGCCAACCAAGTTAGATACTCAAATACTAGCAAGAACCATGCGTCTATCTGCTTGGTGACCTCTTCTTTAATCTTCAAAGCCTAATCCAGGCATATCCTTTGTAACTTCTGTTTGATGGGTCGGGCCTTGGGGTCAAGAGGGATCCGATGCTGTACAATCTCAAGATCGATTCCAGGCATGTCTTCGTAGGTCCACGCGAAAACATTTTAAAAATCTTTTAATAAAGCGACCAAGCGCTCGTGCTCCTCCGAAGACAACGTGGACCCAATCTGAATCAGATGCGGATCCTTCTCAGTACCCACATTAATTGGAATGATTTCATCAGCAAGGGGTTTTGCAAACCTCTCCTCCTCCCGATTAATCAAATTTTTCAAAACCAGAGGAATTCCTTCTCATCGTTTTCATGCAAATTTTGAAAATCATTATCAATGCAATAAACAAGAGGCATAAAGAAATACTCAGAATCTGCAGTGGCATTCTCATTCACAAGGTCAATATGATCCAGTTCCTCAGTTACAACCGACTCAAAGGAAAAAGAAAAGGACGACCTGAACAAAACCTTGGCATCCGGGTTATCAACCCCAGGAATACCGGACCTAGACTCAGAAGAACCGAATCTGATTCCGACTCCATAGATGCTGTGGAATCAGATTCTGGCTTATTACCTGACTTAGAACTACTAGACAGGTAGCCCTCCTCCAGTTGCCAAACGAGGGATGGTGCGTCAGATGCATCCAAGATGCTGCTAAAAGGGTTCACACCCGATTGGTCCCCGATCATGGAAACGGTCAGGTTATCCCCCAAGCTCTCTGAGTTGATCGGAGGATCCCAAAGGAGACATGTCAGTGCTGCTCCTGCTTCAAGCTCATTGTTATTGGAATCACTTTCTATGCTCTTCGCAGCTTCAACAGTCGGTTTAGACATTTCCACCGTATCACTGTCTTGCAGCTGCAAGTCGAAGAAAATCTCAAAGCCAAGAACCCGCTACTTCTCATAATTAAACTAGGGTTCGGGGAAACCACTGAATGGGAAGTCTTCACCCTCCCGAACAAAATGACCATTCAGGGTTCCCCGGATTGGTCTGTGCACCAGTTCATAGTGCTTCCCGGTTTGCTTAGCTCTAGCTCTTCCTGCCATTTCTTTCCCTTTTCTGATCTAGTCTTTTTTAGTGGGCATATAGCTAAGACCAAAGGCATGCGGGTTATGTGGCACATCGGCCAATGCTATGACACCTTTCCGGCCACTCTTTTCCAGTCTCATTCCTGGCACGTGATGGAGCTTGTTCATGAAGTATACAAATTGGGCGCTGACATACAAGCCCTCATCAACAACCAAGATATTTTGCACTACCTAGGCCTCAGCCAAGGTAAACCCCAAAAGGAAAACATCCTCTTCGCCATACACAATCTCCAGCACAGGTGTAGTGACCTCTGGCGGAGGATGTATAAATGAATTCCCAAAGACTATGGCCACCCCTTTCCCATGGGCGTATTTCAGTATTTGGTAGATGATGGAAGATACAGCTTTTACTTGGTGCAGCCAGGGTCACCAAAGTAGTAAGTTGAAAGTGGCCAGAACATCCAGGACATGGAACTCGGTGTCTTGTTGAGCTGGGCCAACCTATATAATCTATATTGTTCCCATTACCTCTCTACCGGTATTGTCATACGCCCAGATCACATGGGCTGTAGGCACGAAATCTGCCAGTTTCAGGCTAATAGCATAAGCCGTGCAACAAGGACAAACGTTAATTGCTGACCCAGTATCGACCAATACCACTGGTACCTACTTTTCTCGGCACTCCACTGATATGTATAGAGGCTTGTTGTGTGCAAAGCCTTCCGGCGACAGTTCCTTGTCCGAGAAGGTTAGAGTTGACGCAGCGCCTCCTGGGAAGACTAATCCTACCAGTTGTTTCGAGGTAGTGTCGATGGACAACTTAGCTTTATCCATCGCCAGCAGTATAGCCTGTCTGTGCACTCACGAGGCCATAAGCAAACCCTAGATAGATATATCAGCTTGAATCTTCTTCAACTATTTCAACACAGCCTCTTCTTCCAACTATTTTTCCCTCTGCTTCTTAATTTCTTTATCCTTCCCGGATTCCTTGAGTTGGTCCAGATTCGATGGTTTGAAATATCAGCCATTTCTCGTCATATGGTCGACCTCTTCTACATACCAAGTGTTGTCGGAAAGATATTTACCCCAATCCTCATTAGTATGGGCCAGGTGTAGGTCGTCGTCATCCCACCAAATTCCTTCGGCAACCGACAAGAATTTTTCCGACTCTGTTCAGATTATCTTCTTGTCATAAATCTCCCCCGTAAGGTGTTGGGCTTTTCCAGCTTTCTGGTTATTTTCACCCATTTCTTGCTCAAAACGCTTCAGTGCGGCTTCTTGCTCTGTATGTACAGTACTAACAATGCCCAGTTCCTGAATCAATTGTTCTACACCGGTGTTTTCTGGCAGTTTACTCTTCTCATCGGCCATTCCAACCATTGCAGCGGTTCTCATTTTCTGTTCTTCCAGCTTCAATTCAGTTCCCTCATCTCTATTAGGTTCATTACTTAGCCACCCAGAATTGTCTGTCGACCTGTTCAAATCAAACCAATCAATATGCACGTCCCCTTGACCTTGCTCATCAAAGAACTACAAATTATCTAAGTCTTCTTCTAGGTCGGCTAGATCATCTAATCCCTGACTTGGGCCATCCTCTCGAACTACACTGACCTCCATCCCAGCCGGCAACACCACTTCTGGATTAGCTTGATTGATTGGCACAATATAGCAATATGGGTTGTACACCCTTCAAATAAGTCCTCGGAGCCCACGGGCAACGGATTGACATTTTCTACCAAGGCCAACCTCCCTTCATCTACCACTGTCACTACCATGGGTTCAGGTTGGAGAGTAGACATGTTCATCATGCACAAGTCCGTGCTCTCAGGGATGAACAACGCTAGTTTAGGTAGGTGGGAAGGGGTGATATATATAGTGGGGTCATAAGGGACGGCCAGTGTGTGGATAAGGCTTATATGCCGGGGTGGAAGGACTTGATTATGTGGTGGGAGAGGATTTGTAGTGACATTGGGTTTCTGGGGAGGTGCTATCACCTTATTGTCGATGAGATCTTGAATCTCATGACATAGCCTATAGCATTGATCGGTGTCGTGACCGTACTGCTGGTGATGCAGTAGAGAAATAGCAGTCTCAACAATATGTAAATGTTTTCTCTCTGCAACTCCATTTTGGGAAGGAGTGTGAGGGCATGAAAATTTATGAAGAATACCAGTAATGTGCATAAAAGACTACATAGAAGTGTTAATAAACTCACCCCCACCATCAGACCTTAAAATTTTAAATGGAAAACCAAATTGTCTTTCAGCAAACAGTTTGAATTCTTAAAATTTAGAACAAACTTCACTTTTATAAGCCAAAGGATAAAGCCATGTAAAACAACTAAAATCATCCACAAACAACACATAAAATATGTAAGAAGAATTAGAATAAGAAAAAGGGCCCTAAACATCAATGTGGATTAAAGCTAAAGAAGCATTTACAGTAGAATTAGAAAGATAAAATGGTAACCTATGACATTTTGCAACAGAACAATCATTACAAGAATGAAAATCTTTATTTATGGAAACAAGCAAATGATTACTTAGAATACGAAATTTATGAGATAATGGATGGCCAAGTCTCTGGTGCCAAAGGGAAGCAGATTTAGTAGTTGGAGAGTGATGACAGGCATAAGAAGGAGATGATGAATGATGCAAAAAATGATAAAGACCATGAGTATGAACACCCCTGTGTAGAATAGCCTTGATGTGATTATCCTGAATGAAAAAGGAATTACCATCAAATGTTACAGAACAATTATTATTTGTAGCCAATTTCTGAACAGAAAGAAGATTAGAAGAATTAGATAGGCCATGTAAGACATGCTTTAAGTGAAAAGAACGATGAGAAGTGGGTAAGATACCTTTACCAGTATGCTAGATATGAAGAGACGAACCATTACCAATGGTTACCTGATCAATACTAGTATAAGGCTTATAAGAGTTCACCTGATAAAGATCATGTGTAATGTGATCAGTTGCTGCAAGATCCAAGAACCATGGGGCGGAAACCTGAGAGGAGCTATCTTCTGAAAGTGTAACAACATAGGCCTTAGACGGATAAGGCAGTGAAGAAAAGGATGGATTTGAAGTAGATGGAGGAGGAAAATTAAAATTTGTATCAAGCTTATGCCAACATTCAGACGTAGAGTGATTAGGCTTGCCACATATTTGACAAATAATGCCAAAATTAGACTTGTGAAATTGAGATCTGCCGCAAAATTGGAAAAAGATCTGCCACGAGAGGATCTATTTCCTCTGTAATCTCTAGAATCATATCGAGAGTAACCTATGCCAGATTGATATGTAGTAAAACCTTTAAAAGAGGATGAAGTTGAATCCTTCATAGCAGCATATGCAACTGTTAACTCTGAAGATTGTTGAAGCTTGCTTTCAACATGAATGGCTTCAGAGCATAATAAAGAAGAAAGAGCCTCCATAGAAATAGGCTCAGGTCTAGCCCTAATAGTTGTCTTGAGAGGATTACACTCATCAAGACGTCAAGTTAAAGTAATGAGCACAATGTCTTCATCATCAATTGTGGATGATGCTATACGCAATTGATCAACCAAATCCTTGATTCGACTGAGATATGTTTCCATGGATTTAGAACCTTTGGGTGCACCGACCATACCACTTCGAATTGGTTAGTCATCGGACTAAAACCAAAAGCAACAAAAGCACAAGTATAGTCTATGGGAATTGAGCTATTGGGGGATTTTGGAAGGGTAATGTACTCACCCAAAATGGGATTGCATGCATAAATGGGATCATTGGTGGACGGTTAGACAAACAAAGCAAGCCATCGTAAGAGTTGACTAGGTTAAATGCAATACATGGGTTCTTTGGGAGGTTGATTTTGGGTACCAATTTCATTGAAGCATTGCGGGGATGGGCCTACCACGGGTTCCTATTTTGATAATTTGAACCGTTCAATGTGTAGAACTCGTCGAGTACTATATGACTATAAAAAATCACGTTAATCGGATATCGATAGCTATTTCATCGGATCAGATTTTTATCAACCGTTTATTTTTTCACCGTTCATTTTGTTTTATACAAAACTGATTTGATCACGTAGTTATCGATATCCGATCAATGTGATTTTTTACAAACATATAGTATTCGACGAGTTCTAAATATTGAACGGTTCAGATTATCAAAATGGGATCTTTGATGAGCCCTCACAAGCCTAACAACAGCCTCCAGTCCGATCACGGATTGAAGGGAAGCCAAACTCACTAATTCAATCATCCAGAGTTCGAAGTAGGGCTACGAGAAAAAAATTGTAAACGGATTGCTTTTCTAGTTTTTGGTTTAATTTTTAAATTAACTATCGAATTACAAAATCAAAAAATATGTTTGGTTTATCATTTTTTAAAATTGTTTCAAAATTATTTTTTCTCTCTCCTCTCTCTCTTTTTTTTACACATCAATCAATCAATCATTTTTTTTCTCCTCTCTCTTCTCTTTTTCTCTCAAATTCTACACATCAATTAATTAATTTTTCTCTTACATCCATTTATTCAACTAAAAGAATTACAAATAATTCCAAAATTATTTTCAAAACTCATAACCAAAAATTTTTGTAACTGTGTTTAGTTTAGTTTTAAAATTTTGATTTAACTCTAGAGTTGTGATTTAACTGTGAAATTGTGAGTTGAGTTTTGAAAAGAAAAAAATTGCTTGATTATAAGTTTTGAAAAGAATTTTGAGTTGTATTTTGAATTATGAGTTTTTGAATTTTGAGTTGTATTTTGAAATTTTTTAGATTTATTTTTTAAAATATTAAAAAATGTTTAAGAAAATTTTATTTTTTAATTTAAATATATAATTTTCATTTATATATTTTTAAATATTTAAATTTTAATATTTTAAAGTCAAAACACAAATCCACACTCTAATCGTAACCAAACACCTAATTCAAAATTCAATTCAAAAACTATTTTCAAAACTCATAACCAAGTACATAACCCGAAACGCCACACTACTTTCAAAACTCCACACTTAAATCGTAACCAAACACATAAAAAAAATTTAAAATATTTAAAAATATATTTATAAAATAAAATAAAATATTTAAAATAACATTATATATTTAAAATAAAAAATAATTATTTTAATATTTAAAATATTTTAAAAATACAGCACACAAATGTATGAAATATAGTGCACATTAAACTAAATAAATAAATATTTACCCTAAAAAATAAAATTAAGAAAATTTTTAAATATTTAAATATTTTTAAAAAAAAACTCAAAATACAACTCAAAATTCTTTTCAAAACTCATAACTAAACAAATTTTCTCTTTTCAAAACTCAACTTATAACTCAAAACATGACTCCACACTTAAATCATGATTCTAAAATTAATTTTAAAAAACAAAGTAAAAAATAATTTTTTTGATTTTTTTTAAATAGAATTTTGAAAAGAGTTTGCTTTGAAATTTTGAAAAAAATTTTGAATTGAGTTTTAAGTTGTATGTTTGGTTATGAGTTTTGAAAATAATTTTTGAATTGAGTTTTGAGTTGTGTGTTAGGTTATAAGTTTTGAAAACAATTTTTTAATTGAGTTTTGAGTAGTTTTAAGTTGTGTGTTTGGTCATGAGTTTTGAAATAAGTTTTGAAATTTTTTTATTGGAATCATAATTCCAGAAGAGAACCAAACGCATCCTTCAAGTTTCAAAACTCTTTTTAAATACTTATCTTTTAAAATACAAATCAAATCTCAAAACCGTTTTTAAAAATTAAACCAAACGGAGCCTCGATTTTCTCAATATATGATTAGGTTTTGATTTTTAAAATAGGTGAAGAGGAAATATCATTTTGCCCTCTCAAATTTTGACACGTTTTTCAATTTGACTCACAGACTTCGTATAATATCAATTTGCTTTTCAAACTTATGAAATTTTGATAAATTTGGCCCTTGCCATCACATTCCGTCTACAATCAAATGGAACTTATTGATGTGAAACCAAATTTCATTTAGAATTTCATTTTATCCCCAAACTATACCTTAAAAATCAATTAGCCCCTAAATATTAAAAAAATATATATTTAATATTTAATTAATAATTTTCTATCTCAAAAATAAAAATTTTAAATTTTAAATAAAAATTGAGTATTAGTCCTGTTGAATATTATTTAAATAGTAATTGAATTTTAAATTTTTTTTCCCACTTAATTTTGAAATTATTATTAGTTGATTAATTCTATTTAAATTAATTTGGGAAATACACTAGTTACAATGCCACGTGTACACACATAGAGTGACCAAAAAAATTTCGGTTCAATAAGTTTTTTTCAAAATCGACTCGAGATAATTTAAGACCTATGAAGTGCATGTACAGCTATGAGCACTGGTACTTGTACGATATGAGTACGTCGGTATGATAATATAGCGACCCTAGTTTTGACCTATCTCTTGTGGTGTTCCGGACTCGGGTTTGTATGGGCTAAATGGTGGTTCATGTCTTACTTTTCTTGTCTTCCCCTTAATGTTGGTTATTGGGTTGCAGTTGTGTGTTTGGAACAGGTTAGTTGCTTGTTTTTCAAAAACTTTGTTACCCAAAAATTTGCTTCTTCGCTCGAGCGAGGCTTCTTGCGCTCGAGCGAGCTCTGTGAAAATGTGTCCTCACTCGAGCGAGATTTCCTTCGCTCGAGCGTACGTCTGCGTCTCTGTAAAACCTGAAGGTTGGTGTTCTTCGCTCGAGCGTGCTTCTGCATTGCAGACCTGAAGCTTTGTATTGTTCGCTCGAGCTATGTCACGCCCCACTTTTTATTACTCGGATTACTATTACCAAGCCTTTATTATATATTCAATTTCAGAGTTAGCATATAGAAGCTCATAATATTCTCAAGGAATATATATATATACAGAATTCTCCCAGTCGGATTAAAAATGAATGCAACCTGAATATACAATTAAAGAAGTTGCCCGTAGGCTTACATCATTAAAAAAAATCAAGAAGAAGGGTGTAACCCTTTTACATCAATGGCATTCCGCCTACACATAAAGAGGCCCCGTGGCCAACAATAAAGAAGATCCGAAATCTTGTAGCACATCCTGATTACCACCTGAAAAGGATTCAACAACGGGGAATGAACATATAGTCCAGTAGGGATCTCAACATGATCCTCAACAATAACAACTTACAGATAGCTATGATCATGAAGGCTAATCTCATACCATATAAATAATGTGACATTTTATAACCAAAGTATATATATATATATGTACTATTCTCAAAATCATTCAGTTATTTAACAACATCAATTTCCACTTTTACTACCCTTTTTCCCACTGAACAACTCTTACCCATTTCCATGTTTTCATTTGTGACAAAAACCCATAATACCCACTTTATATTTTTGAAGACACGTTCACCAAAACCAATACCCTCATATATTTATCAAATTCAGAATAGAAACCCAAGTCTAGCTCCACACATTCGTTCCATCTCAAACTTACATTCAAGTTAAAGAGATATTATCAAAAATTCATTGTTGGTAGGCAACTCCCTCAACCACTCTCAACACGTCCAAACATACTCAAACACGTCTACACTACATATAAGACAATTCCTTCTCGCCAAATCATGATCATTACAACACATAATACACATAACCAAGTAAGACAACAATAACAATAGTTCTCCGCTTTACTTGCCTCAAGCACAGTAAGCCAATGATTTCACCTCTCAACAACAACATGCCAATTTACCAGACACCAGCTGGAAGGGAATGGTACCTTCGCTCCATTTTACCAGGCGCTAGCTGGAAGGGTATGGTACCTCTGATTCTCAGCGCAACCAATTCTCCAGGTGCTAGCTGGAAGGTAATGGTACCTCTGATTCTCAGCGCATTACACCCCTTTCGATCATTACAACACGACAAGGTACAACCAACAAATGCAATGCATACACGCAACCACAACAGAGTGCAACCAACTCAAGCGTAAAACATACACGTAACTATTCCACACAACAATGTCATCCTCCACCGATGACCAAGGACAAAACCTCTATGTGTTTGTTTTTCAATGCATGTGTTTTTGCAATTCAATTCTCATGAGGTTTTAAGTCCAACAATCAACAACGAAGAAGTAAAGCATTAGTGATCCAAACTCAAGTAAGTCTCCGGGACTCATATTATGTTAACGTTTCCTTCCTTCCATTACAAAACCAATTACCTTTTTCTTCTGCAATAATATTCTCCACCTTATGCCTTAAATCCAATTTTACTTCATTTCACAAAAATATGACCAATTCACTTTCCATCATTTTAAATAGGAGATTTCTATCATGGCGGCAAGTTATAATTCACATCATTTCTAATCTAATTTCACGGTCATATCCCCTTTTACAATTAACAAATTTATTAATTTATTGTATTAAAACGTAATCAATCCAACACCAAAATAATACCCAAATCGTAAGATCCAATTAAAACTTAAATCAAATTCCAACACATTAACCTCATTTCATAAGTTCATAACATAATTATTTCACAAATTCCATCCCTTTTTATCCATTAGACATTACTTCAAAAATTAGGGCTTTGACTCTCTACTCATGAATATATTAAATCACATCCCAACTTAACCCCAACATCCCCCACCTCATGAAATTTCAATCTCTACACCCCTACCTTATACCCTCTTACATGATTTTCGAAAATGAATCCATACCACATGGTTTTTATGCAATAAAAACATATCACATATCTATCTCTAGTAGAGGCATTGAAAAAAATCAAAGAAATTCCTACCTCTTGAAGCTAAGAGATGACGACCCTAAAGTCAATGGCAATGAAACCACGAACCAATCAGACCAAGAGGAAGTCCTCGTTGAGATCTACACTTTTTCTCAAAGGACCATGGTGAAACAATCACTCTAGGTGAGTAGATCTAGAGATCTTAGTGCCAAAAACTTGATTTTAGAGAGAGAAAGGTGAGCTCACGGTTTGAGAGAGAGAGGAAAGAGGAGAAAAGTGAAATGAAATTATGTTTGGGACCTATTTATAGTTGTGGAGAAGTAGCCCCAAGGTCAATAAAATAATAGGCCCAAAACCCCTCCCCCCCAAAGGTAGGGCCCAAACCAGCCCAAAAATCTGAAAAAAAACACGCACGTGTCGACACCGCCAAGGATGGTGTCGACCCTATTTTCCAGCCACCAACATACATAGATTCTGCAACACAAGAGGGTTGACCCTTTCTCAGACTAGTGTCTACCCTTGTAGACATCAACAAGAGGCAGGTGTCAACACCACCAAGTCTGGTGTCGACCCTATATTCCAGCAACACTTCCAGAAACATTACAACATGCAAGGGTTGACCCTTAGGAAGGCTAGTGTCGACCTCAAGGCAAAATTTCTAAGTTTCCTATGAACTTTAGACCAGAACAAACACGAACAACCAAACCCAACGAGATTAGATCAGATTATACTCCTCCGAAACCAACATTCAATAACACCAAAGATTCCCAAAACAAAATAAAAGATTCAAATACACTACCCAAAAGCTTTAAAGGACACAAATGCTACAAGCTAGCATTCTTTCGCTTGAGCGAGGCGACCTTTTTGTGTATGGTCGCTTGAGCGAGAACTCCTTCGCTCGAGCGAGCCTGTTCATATCAAATCGTGAATGTGACATTTTAAGTCACTTTCAGCAGCCCATTCTCTCTCTAAAACTCTCCATAAACGAAGATCTTCATACTCTCTCTCTAAAACTCACCTTCTCTCTAAGATTTCATCTAGATCCATTATGTTCTTGACCCTAGTGTCCTTGAGAATAAGGTAGAGGGCGTCAAGAGCTTTGTTTTGATCCAAGAAGAAATTGGTTTTGTCATCTTTGGAGTTCCACCTTGTTGCTTGGGTTTTCTACACTTGAGGTAGGGATTTTCTACACTCTAATATGGTTTTTAGCTTAATTATTTGCTATTGTGTATAGATAATGAGATTTGGTTATGATTTGGACAAATCTAAGATTTGGGTGTAAATTGAAAAGAGAGGTTTTTGATGATTATGAGATCAATGATGTTTGGGGTTGAATATAAACTCTTGGTGTACCAAAATAGTTAATTGTGGGTATTTGGGTCAATATTGGAAAAAGAGAGATTTTTGCCCTAATTCGTTAAAATGATTATTTTGTATAAATAACTGAAATTAACATTGAATATGTTAAATTGGATGATTATTGATATAGATGATGATATTGGATATGTATTATCTCACCTATGGAAGTTTTGAATAAACTATTAAATCCAATATTGAATATATCTTGGAAATAATTGTATTGGGTTATCGGTGGAGGATAGCTATGATTGTTGTAGAAATTGTATGAGGATTAGGCGATATAATGCTAATCTATAGTTGGTTGTCATTGAATATGACCATGTATTAAATACATTGTATATGTATTTTTATTGGGAAGAGAAAGGGGATATACTCCATAATTGATAATGTTATAAATACATTGTATATGTATATTTATTGGGAGAAGAAAAGGGATGTACTGCATATATGATTATATTTATTAATACATTGCATATGTATATTTGTTTGGGGAGGAGAAAGGGGATGGACTCCATTTAAAGCAAGTTGGCCGGAGTGTCCTGGGTGAAAGACCCGAAAGTATATATATATATATAAATGGGTACCGGTTCCTTCGGACGAAATATCCGTAAAATGGCAAGGTTTGAAGTGTTTATGTGTATTTTGCATAGTTGGAAAACCATTGAGTTGTAATCTCATTTTGGTTGTTGAAAGATAATGGATTTAAGTCATGAATTGAGTAGTATATATGAACTGGAAATGAATTGAAGGAAAATGGAATAAGATTGGTCTTAGTGGCATATGAATATGCGGGCTTGTGGATGCTTCCATATCGGTATTGTTTATGTACATGGTATTGGTTGAGAAATATGTTGAGAGAGTAATTTATATTTAAATTGGGCCGAGCTGAATTCAATGGGCCGAGCTGGGCCAAGCCAAGTAATGGGCCGGTTTGGGCCGCACTACAAAGGGCCGAGTAGAATGACCATATAAGTTACTCCGGTCTGGAGAGGTAATATTGGAGTTAGACCGGTCGTACAACCGAGATAATTAGCACGGTTGCATAAGGCCTTATTTGTACTTCGGTTGAGAAATATGTTGAGTGAAGTTCGGTCTTCAACAGTGAGTTCGGTCAAGGCGCATGAAAACCGAGGTGTGCAAAGTCCTTGGGAAGGCTTGGTCCTAAAGATAGTTCGGCTCAACTCTCTTATGGTTAGCTCGGTCTTAGTATGGGAAACCGAGGTAAGAGAAAGAGAAGTAAGTGCCTAACTAACGTGTACTTCGGTCATACTGGTAGTTCGGTTATGGTAAAACCATCTCACTTGGTTTAAGCAGTGAGGAGGGTGTTGAGAGAAGCATCATCTCTTAGGAGTGTGAATCCTTGGAGGACTCTGCATGGAGGAGTAAGAGTCCTATTAGGATTGTGTCACACGAAACCTATAAAAGCTCACCTATATCACCTTTGGAGGGGTAATGCAACTTTGCTTCTTGAATACATAGAGCTTTTGCCTATTTGTCTCGCTTACTAACTTAGGCATCGGAGAGGTTTCCGGCCCACACCCGCCGGGTAGCTCACGTTTGTATTTTCAGGTGGTAGAACGACATCGTACGGAGGAACGCAGACTTGATCAACAGGATTATACGAGAAGGTATATTTCTTTCCCGTACAATTGGTGCCGTCTGTGGGAATACAGACAAGAACAACCTCTTGATCAAGCTTTTTCTCTCAAACATCAATGGCGAACAATGAAGAGTTACCCCAGTCCGCCATTGACGGACAAACCCCAGATGGGGGTGCAAGGCGGGAAGGCCTACCCTTGGTCACTCCCATGGCGAACCTAGAGCCGCAAAGACAGAATTCCAGGAGGGATGTAAGGGGACGAAGGCGGAATAACAGCCCTCATCCCTCTCGTTCGCAAAGCCCAAAAAGACAAAGGCGCAGGATTGATCCTCAAGCTTTGGAGGATCGCGTCAGGGAACAAGACGAGTTGATTCTTTGGATGGCAGCGGACATGGAATCTCTTAAGCGCCAGGTAAAAGGAAAAGAAGTGGCAACAGGAGAGGGGCGCAACAACAAGACGCCCCCTCGCCACTCAGAGGGTCGTAGTAGGAATTCTACACCCTCTCAAGCAGAGAATAGAAGCCTCAGGACATGCGCCACGCAATCCAGATCTTCCAGGACTCGTCATTCCAGGTCTGAGAGGACGAGGTCTGAGAGGTCATACACTGAGGGAAGCACATATTGGCCCTCACATACGCACCAGACGAGGTCTAGATAGACGGAATTACCTAGATCGTCCGACCTACGATCCGTGCTAGAAGAGAAGGCACGATGGAAGGAGGACGCCAGGGCGCGCGATCCACGCAGGGTTCCTGCCTTACAGCGGTTGGCTCCTCGGACGCATGGAAGCGTCGAGGTTGGAATGCCAATGCCGCGCCCGGCATACGAACCAACGGACAAGGCATTGGCGAGGCTGCAGACCTCACCGTTCATCCCAGCAATAGAAAATGCGCCCCTTCCGTCAGGCTTCCTACAGCCTAAATTCACAACGTATGAGGGGAAGACGGACCCCTACTCGCACTTGAGCCACTTTCGCCAGGTCATGGCTATATACCGGCGGAACGAGGCCTTGATGTGCATTCTATTCCCTTCAAGCCTTGGGGACCTTAGCTTGACTTGGTTTGAAAAGCTTCCAGAGGGCAGCATAGCCTCCTGGGCGCAACTGGCGGAGGCGTTTGTAACGCGATTCAGAACAAACACGAAAACCCCGGTGGAGATCGACCAGTTACTCTCCATCGACATGGGCGATAAGGAGACCCTGAGGTCATACAACAGTCGCTACTGGGAGACATTCAACCAGATTGGGGACTGCCCAACCAATCTCGCCATTGCGCAATATAAAAGAGGCCTTCCAGTCGGGAACAGACTGAGGGACTCTATCACCATGACACCGCCCCTAACCATGGAGGCCCTGATGGAGAGAGTGCATCAGCACATCAGGGTAGAAAAGGATGGTGCTCGTGCAAAAGCAAAATCTGGCACGACCACAGCGCCAGAGAAGAAGACCTCAGCGAAGGTCAATACGGTAGATCGCCAAAACCGAAACGGACGAGGCAGGCGAGACAACGGCGAGGACCAGGGCAAGAGATGGTTGAGAGTCCGCACTGCCATAACCACGGTATTCAAGAAACCGATCTACCATATACTTAGTGAGATTCGAGACGAGCCCTTCGTCAAGTGGCCAGCCAAGCTAGGCGAGGCCCAGAAGGACTATAATGACAGATCCAGGTGCACCTTCCACAAAGAAAAAGGGCACCGCACTGAGAATTCCACGCCATTAAGGCAAAGATCTGGAAGAAATGGTGGCGTGAGCCACTGGACAAATACATAGAGGAGGGCGGCCCAAAGGACCACAATAACCCCAATGGGATGCCGATCAACACCCCGCCCCAAGGCGTCATCAACGTAATACATGGAGTCTTTGAACCTGAGCGTGTATGCGAGCTCAGAGGTTCAATTAAAAAGGCTAAGCACTTAAGAGAGGTGCTAAGTGCCCAACCAGTCGTCAAGAAGGGAAAGACAGAGGCCACAAATATCATGTCTTTTTCGGATAAAGACTTGGCAAGGATTTATTGCCCTCACAACGATGCCCTGGTCGTCACTCTCTGAGTCAAGGATTTTGACGTCAAGCGGATTCTGATTGACCAAGGTAGTTCATGTGAAATCATGTACTATGAAACCTTCAAACAACTAAAGTTACAAGATAAAGACTTGGCGCCGGCCGTATCTCCCCTCATTGGATTCAACTCCATGCCATAATGGCCCGTCGGCAAAATTATCCTCCCAGTCAGAGCAGGGAGTGTAACAAAACAAGTGGAGTTCTGGGTGTTGAAGGTCCCCTCCACCTACAACATTATCTTGGGCAGAACCTGGCTGCATGCCATGCGCTCGGTGGCGTCCTCCTACCACCAAGTGATACGGTTCCCCAACGACACCGGAGTAATAGAAGAACTATATGGAGATCAGATCATGTCAAAGCAGTGCTTTGTCACAGTGAACGGCAGCCGCGCTGCCAAAGGATACGTTCATTCAGTTGAAGAACCTGAGAGTAATGAACTATTCGCGGATGTCGGCAAAGCAGCTAGTCAAAAAGCGGTAGAGGACTTGGTGGAGGTCAGAATAGATGAAAAGAACCCGGATAAGTTCTTTCTGCTTGGCTCATCGTTGTCCAGCACCGAGAGATTGGAGGTCTTGGAATTTCTGACCTCCAACATCGAAGTGTTCGCCTGGACCCCATACGACATGCCAGGCATTGATCCCAACTTCATCAGTCACCAACTCAACGTCCACTCTTCTGCCAGACCGATCATTCAATGCACCCGCAGATCGGCGCTCCACCACGCCGAAATAGTGGCTAAAGAAGTAGGAAACCTACTAGAAGCGGGGGCAATCAGAGAGGTGCACTACCCAAGATGGATTTCCAACACCGTCGTAGTGCCAAAGAAGAATGGCAAGTGGCGTGTCTGCGTCGACTACAAAACGGTCAATAAGGCGTGCCCAAAAGATAGCTTTCCTTTACCAAGGATAAATCAACTGGTAGACCTAACGGCAGGGCACAACCGACTTAGCTTTCTGGATGCATACAGAGGCTACCACCAAATCGCCATGCATGAACCAGACCAGGAGGTCACATCTTTCACAACTCCAAGAGGATTGTACTGCTACAAGGTCATGCCCTTCGGCCTGAAGAACACAGGGGCGACATTTCAAAGAATGGTCACCAGGATGTTTGAGCCATTGTTAGGCAGAACAATGGAGGCTTAAATCGACAATATGGTGGTCAAGAGCAAAGATGAGAATGACCATCTCAAGGACCTAGGTGAGATGTTCGAGAGCCTGAAGAAGCATAAGTTACGCCTCAACGCGTCGAAGTGTGCGTTCGGAGTAGGATCTGGCAATTTCCTAGGCTTCTTGGTGACCAACCGAGGTATAGAAGCGGACCCTTCTCAGATCAAAGCAATACAAGATCTGGAGAGGCCAAACTCAGTGAAGGAAGTGCAGCATCTCACTGGCATGGCGGCTGCACTCAACCGATTCATAAGCCGGTCATCAGACAGGCTACGACCATTCTTCCATGCACTGAAGGCTAAGTTTGAGTGGGACGAAGAATGTGACCACGCCCTGGAAAGCCTAAAAGAATACATGTCTTCTCCACCGCTACTTGTAACTCCAATCCCTGGAGAAGAACTCTTCTTATACCTGGCGGTCTCGCAACATGCAATTAGCGTAGTATTGGTCCGCGCAGAAGGAATCCAACATCTTCCTATCTACTATGTCAGCAAGACATTACTGGGCGCCGAAACAAGGTACTTCCCACTGGAGAAACTGGCATTGGCCTTGATGATGGCCTCAAGGAAGTTGTCGCATTACTTTCACGCCCACACCATAGTTGTTCTCACAGCCTTCCCATTAAAGGCTTTATTTGAAAGAGCAAACTTCTCTGGACGAATTCTGAAGTGGGCAGTAGAGTTGGGACAATACGACATCAAATTCCAACCTAGGACCGCAATAAAAGCACAAGCATTGGCAGATTTTGTCGCAAAATTCACACCAGAGAGTCATTACATCTGCCCGGTCGACCTAACTGAGACAACCGAACAAGGAATGGAAGTTGACGTCGGAATAACGCAACCCCTAGTGCTGGTTACTCAGTCAGGCCCCAAGACAGACCAGAGTAAAGAAAGGAAGGAAGAAACAAACCATGCTACACCAAGTCAGGATTCACCGACAAATAAAGACTTGGTACAAACAGAAAGCAAGGGGCAGGCAGCCAGCGTGGACTCTGAAGAAGCCACCAGTAACATGGAAGATCCCAAGGCATCATCTGATCCCTCCACCTGCTGGAAGTTGTTCGTTGGAGAGATGTGGAAGCTCTTCGTGGATGGAGCATCCAACCGACATGGAGCAGGACTTGGCATAGTTCTCATCTCTCCAGACGGCCTCGTAGTGGAGCAGGCAATTAACCTCGGCTTCCCAGCATCAAACAACGAAGCGGAGTATGAAGCGCTTCTAGCAGGTCTCAAGTCAGCACTCTACATAAAGGCCACCGAGCTAATGGTCTCTGACGACTTCGCGGTGGTGAACCAAATATCTGGCGACTATGAGGCAAAAGATGATAGAATGGCCAAGTACCAAGAACTGGTCAGAACAGAGATAAAGAAGTTTGAAGTGGTGCGGATAGAACAGATCGGCAGAGAGGAAAATAGCAGAGCAGACGAACTCGCAGGCTTCGCCTCAATGGCAGATACCTCCATACCTCACCCACTACTAATCGACTACCTGCCTAGACCAAGCATTGAAGACCCAGAAGCAGAAGAGGTATGTTGTGCAGAGTTAGGCCCTTCTTGGATGGATCCCATCATACTGTTCCTGAAAGACGGCACCTTACCAGAAGACAAGAAAGAAGCCAACAGAATAAGAGCAAAGTCACAGCGGTTCTGGCTCTCCCCATCCTTGGCATTGTACAAGAAGTCGTTCTCAGGACCTTACTTGAAGTGTGTTCACCCCAGCAAAGTGGAAGCATTCCTATTCGAAATACATGAGGGTGTTTGTGGCAGCCATCAAGGAGGAAGATCATTGGCATACAGAGCAATCTCGCAAGGATATTGGTGGCCATACATGCAAGCGGACTCGGAGAAGTATGTTAAAAAGTGCGAAAAATGTCAAAAATTCGCACACCAAATACACCAACCTGCCAGAGAACTTTTACCTTTGACTAGTCCATGGCCCTTCGCAATGTGGGGATTGGACATAGTAGGCCCACTTCCAACAGCACCAGGCAACAGGAAGTTCTTTCTTGCCGCAACTGACTACTTCACAAAGTGGGTGGAAGCAGAAGCCTTAGCGTCAATCAAGGAGAAAGATGTAAAGAAGTTCGTCTGGCAGAATATTATCACTCGCTTTGGCATACCAAAGGCTTTAATCTCAGACAACGGCACTCAGTTCGACGGAAGGATTTTCAGAGGCTTTTGTGAAGAGTACAAGATAGAGTTCTACAATTCTACACCGGCATATCCCCAAGCAAATGGTCAGGCAGAGGCGTCAAATAAGGTAGTCTTGGATGGATTGAAGAAAAGGTTATAGAGAGCCAAAGGCAAGTGGACAGAAGAGCTCCCCCATGTTTTATGGGCTTACCGCACCACACCTCGATGATCAACGGGAGAAACACCATTCTCCTTAGCTTATGGCATGGAAGCAGTTATCCCATTAGAAGTGGGTCTCCCCACAATCCGAAGTGAAAACTTTGATCCAGACTTAAATGGCGAAGCCATAGCATTAGAGCTTGACCTTACGGAAGAAAGAAGAGACAAAGCATTGGTTCACATCGCCTCCTACCAACAAGAGTTGTCTAGAAAGTATAACAAAACAGTACATCCAAGGCAATTCAAGATCGGAGATTGGGTACTGCGCAAAGTGATGGGAAACACCTTGGTTCCAGGAGATGGCAAGTTGGGACCTAATTGGGAAGGACCTTACAAAGTGGTCGGATTAGCAGGCAAAGAAGCCTACCACTTGGAAGATAAGGACGGCAAAGCAATTCCCAGGCCATGGAACACAGCAAATCTCAAGTTGTTTTATTTCTAGCTTTTTTCTTTTGTGCCATGTGTAATTTTTTACTTTCTCAATAAAACAAATCGATTCTTTTAGCATACTTGTTTTCAGTAGTAAGTAGCTTTCATAAGTTAGTAGCATTGTAAACATAGTTGGCCGGAATAACCAACTATGACCCTTCCTAAGCCCAGGATCAGGATCCAGGCTGCAGGACGTTTGGTCGGTATAACCAAACACTTTATTCTAAGTTGGCTGGAAAAACCAACTTAGAGGTTGGCTGGATTAAACCAACTCTTTATACTCATCAGCCTTAGTGTAAGGCTGATGAGTAGTTGGCTGGATTAAACCAACTCTTTATACTCTTCAGCCGAAGTAAGTGTACGGCTGAAGAGTGGTTGGCTGGATTAAACCAACTCTTTATACTCTTCAGCCGAAATAAGTGTACGGCTGAAGAGTGGTTGGTTGGATTAAACCAACTCTTTATACTCTTCAGCCGAAGTAAGTGTACGGCTGAAGAGTGGTTGGCTGGATTAAACCAACTCATTATACTCTTCAGCCAAAGTAAGTGTATGGCTGAAGAGTGGTTGGCTAGATTAAACCAACTCTTTACACTCTTCAACCGAAGTAAGTGTACGGCTGAAGAGTGGTTGGCTGAATTCTTTGTACTCTTCAGCCGAAGTAACCTATATCGGCCGAAGAGTGGTTGACTGGATTAAACCAAATCTTTGTACTCTTCAGCCGAAGTAATTATATCGGCTAAAGAGTGGTTGGCTAAGTGAGTTAGACAGCTCAAACCAGAATAAGAGTTGAAGAAGATTTTTTCATTGAAGAAACAAGCAAGTACAATTGGGGGGCCGTAGCCCGGTTACAAAGTTCAAACAACAGAAAGAAAAGAAAGTAAAAATCAGCGTAGAAGTGCGTCAAGTTCAGCATCAAATTCATCCTTGGCATTCGTCCGGAGTCCAGCATCAGCTGGGAGCACGGTTTGGACTGGGAGCTCGGTTTCGGCTTGAACCTCCGTCTCAGTTGGCTGCATTTTGTCAGTCAGAAGCTCGTTAGTACGGTCTTCAATGACCGGCTCCAACCGAACTGATTGGTTGCTGGGTTGCTCATTAATAACCGGAGTGGGAGTTGGCTCATCTTCTTCAGAATCATCATCATCATCATTTTCATCAGACCCTTCCAAAAATTGTCTTTGAAGATCGGTGGCATACTGCGACAGTGAAGCTGGAATGGAGTACGGTGGAGCATTGTAGACCTCGGTGTCGGGCGTACAACCGAGCTGCTCCACCACAGTCCTCCAGCCACATTTGAAAAATAGATCTTTTGCAGCGTCACATTGAAGGGTGTATGCGTCTTCGGCCTTCTTAAAGCCTCATTTTTCGGCTTTCTTTATTCCGGCCTTCAATTCGTTTATTTCGGTATCTTTCTTCTTCTCCATTTTTGCCAAGTGACGCAGGTACTTGTCCTTTGTCTCAATGGCGATTTTTTCCTTCTTGGCCTCGGCCGAGTTAACTATTTCGGTCAGTCGACCGTTCTCTGCTTGAAGCACGGCCAGCTACCTTTTTGCCTTCTCTAATTCGGCCATCTTTAGTTCGGCCTCAGCCATGGCCTCCCTTGTGTTCCTCCTAAGCTCCATGACCCTCCTGTGTGTAACTTGATTTTTCTAGATGGCCTACAAAGGAGAAGTAACGTTAGCCAGACTGAAAGTTGGAAAAAAAACTACATAGAAGGTAGATAGTTATTTACCAGGATCATGGACTTAGTGGAAGACCGGATTGACTTCAGCTCGGTGTTGAGTTGTTTGTAGTGGTGCTCCATATCTTTTGGAAGGCACACACTTTTGGCTAGGTTAAAAGCCATTAAGTGGTCCTTCTCTGAAACCACCGAATCGGAAACGGTGATATCTCGGTCGTTGAAGGTGAAGGTAGGAGTCCATTTGGAAGAGGAGGCAGTTCGGTCGGATTGCTCCGGTTGGATGTTTTGTTGAGGGCTTGGTAGAGGGCTTTGTGGAAGGACGGTCTCGTCTTCGTCAGCAAGACGTGGCTCGGTTTGGCTGGTCCGAGCACGCTTGTTTCGGCGAGAAGAAGATGGCTGCTGGGATGGCAAGGCCACCACGGTTTCAGTGGTTTGGCCGGTTGGTCGCACGTCGGGTGGAGTTGTTACGGTCAAAAGAGCCTTCAGCCTGCTCTTCTTTGCCATTTCTTGTTCGGCTGTGAGTGGAATTAGATTTATTTGGGGCAAGGATGGGTCCGGTTCAGGCGCTTCTTCAAGAAGGAAGTCAATCACTCTTGCTTTTTGTCGACTGGTGTATCTGTACGTCGGCTCAAAGCTGAGAAGTTTTGCCCAACTTCTTTCTTGAATACGTAGTGCGGCGCGGAGGATACCAAGATTGGGGTGGCTGTACAATGAGTGTAGATGGGCTGAGTCTGCATGGAGAAAACAACTGTTAGTCCGGTCGAAAATTGGAAACCGAAGTAAAAAAGAAGAATGCATGGAGAACCGAAGTAAGTTTACCAGGGATTCCTTTGTCCCAGTTTATACTTCGGCCTGGGATCTGGGCTTGGTGATCCTCAAAATTCCCAGAAACCCAGAAGAAGTCGCCGTCGTTTAGGTCTTTATCCGACGTATCTTTTATTATTTTTTCTCTACGTCGGCATATCCTAAGGTAGTATACCCACTCATCTTCTTTGGACCCTAAAGAATATTGATGGAATATTTTGGCTAGACCGAGGTTCAAGCCGATTTGGCGGTTTAGTTCGGCGATGCCCATTATTATACAGTAAGAGTTGGTGGAGAGTTGGGTGGGGCAAAGCCTGGTCTGCCTAAGGAACTCACAAATTAATGGTTGGACCGGGAATCTTAGTCCGGTCTCAATTATTGAAAGAAGGGTAAAAGGTACAAAATCGGGGTTTCCCCAAGGTACAATATTTGGTTCGGCTAGGGTTAAGTTTACATCGGCAGGGATGTTATAATCCTTTCTAAATTCGGCTAGGCCTCCTGGGGTTTCTACCAAAAATCTGTACTTTCCCATTTACTGTATAAATTAAGAATAAATTATCTCAGTCGAACAAGTGTGCTCGATGCTTCGGTGGCCTTGAGAAGTGTCTGGCAACCTAAGTCTGCAAAGTGGAAACACAAGGTGTTAAGCACAGATCGTTGGCCGTGCTACAAAAAGCAAAGCAAAAAAGTCCTACTTCGGCTACGCAGTATACTTCAGGATCTACTTCGGTTGTAACCAGGGTGCTTGTTATCTCAGCTTGGTAAGATGTTTGGCTATCTCGGTTCTGCCTATGGTTTTTGTTACTTCGGTTAAGCGTCAAGGGGCAGATTTCTGAGTTCTGTTTAGGAACTGAGAAAGCTGGCTTAGCCCCCAAGGCTTAGCTCGGTCGAGGGCCAAAATTTTCTAGTTCGGTGCATTTTGATTTCGGCTAATGTGAATCAGTTGGTGGCTTATTCAAACTACTGTGATGTGCACAAGTGCTAGTTCGGTTCCAGTCTACCTAAGTGTTCCAGTCTACCTAAGTCTTTATATAGCAACAACAGTTTCCTAGTTCGGTTGGATGTGTTTTTTGGATCAAATACGCGTTCTACTAGCTATTACTTGAAGATTCATCAGGTTTTACAGAGTTTTTTCCAAGAAACCATACGAAACTAAGCATAAAGAGTGTTTTTCAAAAACAAAGGAAACAAAGAACAGATTCGTGTGCTTACCTGGAAGAGAGGAAGAGCTGGAGAAGGAAGCAAGGCGGTGGAAAACACAAGCTTCGAAGTTGCAGGAATGAAGAACAGCAAAGAGCTCGAGATTGAGGAAGCACAGAAGCACAGAGAGAAGATGTAAAGGAAATGAATAGTATAGAGTGAGATGCAAAAGAGGAAGGGTTTGTTTTGTTTAGGTAGAAAAGGGAAAAGGCGGGAACAATTCAATTTTTTCGGAGTACGAGGGCGGCTTGACAGCTGCAAGGAGTCAATCAGATGCTGCCACGTGTCATTGGAATGAGGAACGATTCAGCTGCTACAAATTGAAGAGACGTTTTGACCGGACGTGATTAGCTCGGCTGGAAAGGGTCTTAGTTCGGCTGGAAAGGCTAATGGGTGTTTTTAGCTCGGCTGGAGAGGTTAGAACTTTAGCTCGGCTGATGAGCAGGTAATCCCTATCATGCTTTGCAGACGGAATTAAGGGGCAATTGAGAGGGTAATTTATATTTAAATTGGGCCGAGTTGAATTCAATGGGCCGAGCTGGGCCAAGCCAAGTAATGGGCCGGTTTGGGCCGCACTACGAAGGGCCGAGTAGAATGACCATATAAGTTACTCCGGTCTGGAGAGGTAATATTGGAGTTAGACCGGTCGTACAACCGAGATAATTAGCACGGTTGCATAAGGCCTTATTTGTACTTCGGTTGAGAAATATGTTGAGTGAAGTTCGGTCTTCAACAGTGAGTTCGGTCAAGGCGCATGAAAACCAAGGTGTGCTAAGTCCTTGGGAGGGCTTGGTCCTAAAGATAGTTCGGCTCAACTCTCTTATGGTTAGCTCGGTCTTAGTATGGGAAACCGAGGTAAGAGAAAGAGAAGTAAGTGCCTAACTAACGTGTACTTCGGTCATACTGGTAGTTCGGTTATGGAAAAACCATCTCACTTGGTTTAAGCAGTGAGGGGGGTGTTGAGAGAAGCATTATCTCTTAGGAGTGTGAATCCTTGGAGGACTCTGCATGAAGGAGTAAGAGTCCTATTAGGATTGTGTCACACGAAACCTATAAAAGCTCACCTATATCACCTTTGGAGGGGTAATGCAACTTTGCTTCTTGAATACATAGAGCTTTTGCCTATTTGTCTCGCTTACTGACTTAGGCATTGGAGAGGTTTCCGGCCCACACCCGCTGGGTAGCTCACGTTTGTATTTGCAGGTGGTAGAACGACATCGTACGGAGGAACGCAAACTTGATCAACAGGATTATACGAGAAGGTATATTTCTTTCTCGTACACATGTGATTTTAAATTTTATAATTAACTGTGCAAACATTAGCTCCAACGATAAAATTTCACATCAATGTTAATTCAAACAATAAAATAATACAATGTGTTCAGTTTCTAAAATTGAGTATTTTGTTTTTCATATTTTTTATTTTTAGTGAATAGTTTTAAAATTTTAAGTAATTTTTTTATTTTTTTAGATATACGTTACTTAGATGTATCTAAATAGTAAAATATTTATAGAAAAATATTTTAAAAAATTAATAAATACAGAAAAATACAAAAAAAAATGTATTACATTTTTGTATTTTTTTGTATTTTTAGTATTTATTGAATTTTTTGAAAACAAATTCATAAATATTATATTTTTTCAGTGTATTTATATTAGGTGTGTCTAAAAAAAATTTTAAAAAAATTGCTTAAAATATTTTTAAAAAAATTCAATGAAAACAAAAAAATAAAATTTTCTGAAAAGTGAATTCTGAAAACTGAAAACAAATAGAGTGATAACTGTTTCAGATCAATGAAAGTGCAAATGAAAACTGTGGCCCAGAACACAACATTCACTTGAGCATACATCTCACTTGCATGCTATTGATTTACAATTAAATTTTCTCATTTTTTATACTTTACTATAATTCTCCCCATGTTCTACTTACCTCATCTACAATAACATGTCATTGAATCCTAAGAAGTAAACCTTCAATTCACAAAACTTCTGCAAACCAATAGCCAAAAACCAAAAGTTCAAGGTCTTAAAAAATTCTTGCTTGTGCTGACACAATAAAGAACTAGAACCAAAAGAGAAACTTCACCATATTTTTCAAAATTTTATCGCTAAAAGTAGTGGCGGAGCCAGAAAATTAGGTTAGATGTGGCACATATTAATTATAATTTTTTATTTAAAAAAAATTATGAACAACATTAAGATAACAATCATTTTATAAGATAAATTTAAACATAAAAAATTACATATTCATTATTAATAAGAACAAATCAAAATTCTATAATAGTGTGGAATAGCTCGGTGTGAGATGATGATGTAAGTTTACAATTTTATCACAAAAAATTATGGATCAAAATTCCTAATTTTAAAAAATAAAAACACATCATTTATAGCACAGATTATAATAAAATCTATTTAATTTTTATTTGACAGAAAAATATTAAAGAGATAACATTGTTTATAAATGATGTGTTTTGAATGAAAATTATTAAACAGTCTTAGATTACCATATGACGTTATCTACGTGATGCTCAAAGCATAGAAAATCACAAATCACACTAAGTGGTATGTTAATTACTTGAAAATAATAAGTTCATTTTATCCAATCTATAATATTTTTCGCTACACTACTGATTTAAATTACTACATAAATAATATCACATAGTGTTCTCAAAGTATCAAATAACTACTTGTTGTGAACAATATAATAAATTATTAACCAAAGAATATGTTAAGAAAAAAAAAAAGAGAATACATTTTATACATGACCAAAAAAAAAAAAAGATTGCAAAACTGAGGGGGGGCACGTGACCCCTCTCGGCCTATACTGCCTCCGCCCCTGGCTAAAAGCCTTGTTTTTTACTTTTCGGGACGACCTTTTAGCGACTATCCTCACGATGATAGAAATTGGTCCCTAAATGTCTTTTGCAACAAAATTTTCACTTTTAGAGACTAAAACATTTAATTTCCAAAACTCTTATATGTTGTAGTGAGAACTACACCCAAAAGCCAACTTTCACTCTATGAAGCACCACTACGATCCATCAGCCTTCCTCCTAGAAAAAAAGGGTTTGGTTCCTTTCCAATGCTTTAGCCTCTGCACATCCGGTAAATCTAAAATAAATTTATGGTGAAAATCTTTAATTTAGAGGCAAGATTTACTATTAAAAAAAATAAGGGACAAATTAGTTAGTATGTTTTAATCCAATAATAGTTGTATTTTATTTAAATTAATGGAGAGAGAAAATAAAAATAAAAAACAAAAGATAATAATCTAGAGCCTTTTGTTTAGATATATATATATATAGGAACCTTTGGTTGCCTAATACAATATATAGCAGCAACAGCAACCACTGGAGAGAGAGGTTGAGAGAAAAGAAGCGGAAAAAAAAAAAAAAAAAAAGTTGCAAACAAGGAAGGATTTTTGGGTGTGTAGCAGGTCTTTATCTTTCTTCTTTCTTCTTCCTTTTGCTTTTATTCTTTATCCTTATTCTATTATTATTTAATTCATTGATGGAGAGATTGTAGGTTTATGTATGTTGTATATATATACGATTAAAAAAAATATGAGAAGCTAAATTCATACGTAAAGAATGGGTGTAATTCTTTATTCGAAAATTCTATACAAAATCGCAGACTTTAGAAATTTAGAAACCATATTAAACGAATAAATTTTAAACTAAGATTTTTACAGTAATCTAACTACATATTGAATTTAATACCAGAATTTTCTTATAATTTTTGGGAGTCAAAATCTATATAAACCGATGCGTTCAAATCTATCCAGAAAAGTAGTATAAAACAGTAACTTTGGAAGTGTCATTCTCTTTGGGTATAAATTCAAAAATTATCAAATTAGCGTCATTAGAACCAGTTACGAGTCTAGTTTCTTATATTTTTTTCCTTGCATTGATTACTCGGGTATACTAAGAAAACCATTAATTTCTTTAAAGCACTGCAAAAAGCAAACTGTTTGGATATAATTAATTGTAAATAATTATTTTGATAAGAAAATCAAGTAAAATCAATTGGGTTTGAAACTTGGGATATATTAGTTGATATCTGGAAGGTTTGGGAATTTTTCTAACAGCATGGAGTGGGTTTTTAATTTTCAAATTTAGCGAATGGATTGAGACAACTTGTTTAAAATTTTGTTTTATCTTAAAGTTACTTTTAATTAAATTTTGATTTGAACCGTTGTCTTGGGTAATTTTAGACCTTGAAGAACATGAACTTAGGTATTATTTAATAGGAACGGTGACTTGGGTTGAGCAGTGACAATGTGATTTAGCTTGGGGTTACTTAATTTCTTATTCTTTTTAGTATTTTTGAGTTACTAGTGACATGTAGTTTTCGTTTCAAGGCACTAGTTAAACTTTTCTATTTGGTTTGAGGATTATATTATACTGTGTTCAGGTGAGTAGTTGCATACTACACATTTTTTTTATAAATGTTTCCCTACCCTGAACTATTAGAAAATTGAATTGTTGTTTCAGGACTAAACTGTTTTGATAAATTATTATATTGTCAATGGAATTAAATTATTTCTGAAATATGTGTAAACTTGGCATACTGTAAACTATTTGTTATGATCTCATGTTTATAATAGTGAACTACCATGTTTTGCGAAACTGAATTGTATTGATTATTAGGACCATCTGTATATAAAAGTCCAAGGAAATTATTCCACTGTGTGTGGTGACTCTGGCCACTAGGAAACATATCTAGATTAGGCTGTGATGACTCTAGTGCTCAACAATTGTAAGGAAAAGATCCGGGCTAGGCTAGGTGACCTTCAATCGGATCATCTTAGAAAAAAGGCCCAGGTTGCTACCCCGATAATGACTCTTGGTTCGATATTAGATCCAACGAGCTTGCCTTGAGAACTTTGTGGCGTGTTACTTGTTATTCTTGGCATCAAGAAAATTATTGATGATCATGTTGTAATCTATTTTAAGTGGAGAATGTCATTTGTTATGTTCTTGAGACATGAGTATTTTAACTGTTGAACTGTGGAACCTTCTTTTTAAAACAGATTATCTTTATCAAAACTGTATGTCAATCTAGTTTCTGTAATATATATCTTATTTTGGAATTGAACCCTATTTTTCAAAACTGTATTTACTATCCATACTTCTACTCACTGAGCTATCAGCTAACTTAATTATTTACCATTTCCAAGTGATTAGGGTTGGTTTTGTTGTTTATACTTGTGACTTATAACTAGAATGGGTTTTGATTTATTTATTTTTGGACTATCGTTACATTTATTTTTTGTGATATTGGGTTCATGTTTAAGTTTACATGTGCCTTGGGCTAAGTCCCTATAGGCCACGGCCAATCATGTGTAATTTGGGGTGTGACAGCTTGGCACTGATAGCAAGCCCCAGCACTTACTAGTTGAAGCCGATAGCAAGCAACAAGGATGTTAGTATAACACGACGACCCCTTGAAGATGGAAACAGGGTAGCCCCAAAGCAAGGGCCTCATTTTCATATATCCTGGTTAAAGATCTATCTTGGTTACATAGACAGGACCAAGAAAGCCTCCTTAGACTTGGTACGAGTCATAACCCTTGCAGTGGTCTGCGCCCTAAGAAGCTGGGGAGTTTGTGGTTAGGTGGCTAAAAGTGAAAGAGTCATTGAAGTAGAAACTAGTATGGCTATAATAGGTCATAAGTCTTGTGAATACATGTTTTGGGCAAATCGAGCTAAGAAGGCAAGTGCCGTGGTAACTAGGACACCTCCTGCTGAGGTTCATCCCAAAAAGGTATATGCTAAGGCTCGTGCCAAACAGATAATACAGTAACACTCGCTGAGGTTTTATACCAAATAGATAGTACATGTTAAGAGACACATGTCTATGAAGGCTTAATGGTTTAGGATGGAATATCCTAAAACACATGTCACAGCACTGTTTGGCCACTTGGTATATTCTGGTATCAAGGAAAGCCTATAAATAGGACCCAATTCCCAAGGTTCAAGAGAAAACGTTTTGAGGATCAGGAGGATACGCTGCCCACTTTATTGCATTGCCATGTCCTTGTTCTAGACCACTTGCTCCACCCTCACCTGGTTTGAAACAAACAGGACCGTTTAGATATATATACTCAAATATCTTATTAGTATCTTATACATTTGTATAATTTGTTATTTACGATAGACAATCAAATATCTTAATGGTATCTTGTATATATTCGTAAGTTTTTAACTCTTTGTTTACAAATGTATTCTTGAATAATAGTAAAACTACTTCTAAACAGTTATTTAAATAATTTTATTTGTAAAATAATAATATATTTATTGATCTTTAAACATGTTGTGAATAATGAAAAAATTCATGAAAATTGTAGTTTCAACCCAAATCGAATTGTGTTTTCATGCTTTGGTTTGATTTGGTTCTAAAATTTTCATTATTTGATTTAGTTACGAATTTTATAGAATTGTAAATAATGATTTGATCTTAATTTACTTCAAAACCAAACTGATTCACGCTCAACCCTACCATGAGATTTGTGTGCTAGGATTAAGTGGAATTAAAAATTTATTTATTTATTTATTCATTTGTACGAATTTTTATTTTTTAAGCTTAAATTATCTATTGAAACAACAATTGAATGTGTTTTGGATTTACATTGCGCATTTAAATTACCATTACAAAATTTTAACAGTAAATTACACTCATCTCCCCTACAATTTGAAAATGTTACAACTAGTCCTACATTTTTAACATAATTACACCAATCTCTTTAAAGGTTTCAATTTATATAATACTCGAATCTTTTCCTCAAAAAAAAAAAAAAACACTCGAATCTTTTTCATCAACAATTTACAAGTCATATAATTGTTTGGTTTTGGTTTCCAAAAACCACTTTTCAATGAATTTTTTTTTTAATATTGTAAGTATTTTTTAAAATTTTTAGACACACCTAACATAAATACACTAAAAAGTATAATATTTGTAAAAAAAA
The DNA here is from genome assembly GCA_025200525.1 of Camellia lanceoleosa. Taxonomy (NCBI): domain Eukaryota; kingdom Viridiplantae; phylum Streptophyta; class Magnoliopsida; order Ericales; family Theaceae; genus Camellia; species Camellia lanceoleosa. The sequence continues at coordinate 61,277,762 of CM045762.1, forward strand.
TTTAAAAAATTCACTAAATACCAACAACAACAACAAAAATACACACAAAAATTCAATACATTTTTTGTATTTTTGTGTATTTATTAATTTTTTAAAATATTTTTCACAAATATTTTTACTATTTAGATACATCTAAATAATGTGAATCCAAAAAAGTAAAAAAATTATTTAAAATTTTAAAAATATTCACTAAAAACAAAAAAATACAAAAAACGAAAAACTCAATTTCAAAAAACTAAAACCAAACACGTGTTATTTATCTATTTACCTACCATTTGCATTAATTTGATGATTTTAATTTTATTAAAAGGATATTAGTGTAATTATATCTAGTAAGGCTAACTATTTTTTTGTCAAACCATAAGGGAGGAGAGTGTAATTCACCCAAATTTTATTGTATATTGCAAACAATCACATGACTTGGGGTTCAAAACTGGAGAAATAATATGAATTACTAATGCGTTGTGCTGAACAATTCAAAAGGAATATCTAAATCCATTGGTAGAGTTTTTTTTTCAAATTTTATTCTATCAAATCCATGTGATTTTATATTATTCATTACCTAAATTCAAAAGGAACATCTAAATATATTATGGTAGAGGTTTTTATCAAATCCATGTGATTTTAAATTTTATAATTCACTGTGCAAACATTAGATCCAACAATAAAATTTCACAACATCAATGTTAATTCAAACAATAAAATAATAATTATTTGCAGATCAATGAAAGTGCAAATGAAAACTGTGACCCAGAACACAACATTCACTTGAGCATACATCTCACTTGCATGCTATTGATTTACAATTAATTTTTCTCATTTTTTATACTTTACTATAATTCTCAATATGTTCTGCTTACATCATCTACAATAACATGTCATTGAATCCAAAGAAGTAAAACTTCTGCAAACCAATACCCAAAAACCAAAAGTTCAAGGTCTTAAAAAATTCTTTCTTGTGCTGACACAATAAAGAACTAGAACAAAAAAGGAAACTTCACCATATTTTTCAAAAATAGCAACAAGGTATGGTTAGCCAACAAAATAGCTCCTGCATAACTACACCCAAAAGCAAACTTTCACTTGCTGAAGCACTACAACAATCCATCAGTCTTCCTCCAAGAAAAAAGGGTTTGGTTCCTTTCCAACGCTTTAGCCTCTGCACATCCGGTTCGTTAAATTATAAGTCAGACAGTAGCATACTCTAATCAAAACCAGTTTGGATCTTTCAAATGAACTGTCATAAATTTTTTGGAAGACTAGTTTGTCAGATTTTCTACAATTGGCCCCAATCTAGACGCGATCCTATATAATGATAAGAATAGTTACTCCATTACTTGGCACAAGGTTATTTTTCAGCAAAATATGTACCAAGAAAAGGAACATGATACATTTACACACGAGCACAAATTAGGAATTGATGAGTGTATATACAGAAGAAATGCACACCAATCAATATTCATACTAGTGGCATCAGAGAGAATACTGGTCTGCCTGTAGAGATGAATTATATAACTGCTATAGAGTTTTACCTAAACAACATACACCATTTGGATTTTCCACATGAATGTCACAATAATGAATAATAACCTCAAATCTTTGCCATAGCAATGAGCATGGATAAATCAATTTAAGTATGACATGATTGTTGCAGGAAAGTAGCTGTCAGTACTGAATACTAATAAATCTAATGAACTTGCACCACAGCAGCATACAGCTAAATTTATTTCCAAACAGCTACACAAGTGTAATATCTTCACAATATGACCAATCTTGCCAGTGGGTTTACATTCATAACGATGATCCTATGAATACTTTGTGGTCCGTGATAATGGTTTCAGGTGAATTTCATTCTACCCAAAACACTATACTTTTATAGAGAGCCCAGAGCATATATTGCAGTCAACACCAGCCCAAACACCTCTAATATCACGTATGCCACAGATATCTAGTGATTTTTTCTTGCTCTTTATTTATTTGTTTAGCTCTTCTTTTTTCTGTTCTTTTCTTTTCGGCTTCTTTTTTTTTTTTTTTAAAAAAAAGAAAATAAACTTAATTAGACTTCATCTGACTGAAAAACAGCAGCAGCCAAACTTGAGTGTGAGCGAACCCTTAAAGAGGAATGTAGATCTCCATGCTTTGCTTTTTTTTGTCTTTGGTCAAGAGAATTGAAGGGACTCTGCAAAAGAGCTTATGTTCGCACCAACTGCATGAACTTTTATGAGGAGCCATGAAAAAGGCTGGATATAATAATTGAGAAATCAGGTTGTTTTCCCCAATCAGATTGGATAAACGGCTTCAAAACTCCAAGCTGAAGTTTCAGAAATCAGAGGGGATGAAACAACAAGACCCAAACCCATTCTATCCACCCTCAATCCCAATATTTCTCACTACCACACCAAGGGTTGTGATTGTAACTCCAAGTATAAAGGATCCATCACTATCATTATGAATCCCCTGAGGGATGTTGGTCCAAACGCAGAAGGCACAGGGGACCTCTGGCTCTTCCCCTTTCGAAGATTGGGAGGGGCAGGAGGCAGTTTCCAAACTCTAATAATGCCTGAGGGTTTTGATAACAGTCTTCTCGGGAAACACAGAATCCCTCAAACTGAAAATCATTGATTTATGACATGGTGGTAAGGAGGAAAAAGAGTTATAGAACAAGGAGCCACATCAAGGAAAATGCTGAAGACAACGGAGAGCTAGTTTTTTCATTATTATTAAAATACCTCAATAATATTGGTTGAAAGATAGAATAATGCAAAAGGACCAGTTCGCGTATTCTACTCCATAGCATATGCCATTCCTCAACATTAATTATCACTCAAACTTCCCTAATAGGTATACCACAATACTAGGTAGTCAAAATTTCAAGTTAAAGTAAAACGCACTTGGCAGACAAAAGCTATGAGGCAAATATAGACGAAGTGTTGGGGATCAGGGATCCCGCCCAAGACCTTATAAAAATTATACCAAGTAGAAAAACACACCCACACTCAAGGAGACACCATATTTAACGTAGTTCGGCCACAATGCCTACGTCCACGGGAGAGTAGCCAGTTATCACTATAACAATGGAGATATTACAGAAAGATTACAATAAAGGAGGAGATCACAGCATCCTCACTCACTCACTCACCCGTCTCCCTCTCTCCCTCTCACACAGAGAGAGACGGTTTCTCTGCCTCACATCTCACTCTCTTTGGCTTGCTCTATCTCTCAATTAACTCTCCTCTCACCATCTCTATTTATACACCTTAAGATGGAGGTGAAGAGGCTGGAGAGCACAGCTGGCTGAAGACATAGCCAACTGTGTATGTACCTTTCAGTGCCGTCCATGTCGATTGGCAAGCTGACTTGTACGTTGGCTTCACATGAAGAGTTCCTCACTCATCATTCCTCACATGGGATGATAGATATCCAACAAATCACCCCCTCAACCCACGTGAGGTGATCCACTGCACATACTGCTGCTAATCTTGTCACACCCAGAATTCAACATAGTTCCCATCTCTTCACTAAGATGCCTGCATCCCCTGAAGCTAAAGATAATACACCAGAGATACAAGAAGATAAGAGAATCCTACATCCTCAACTCAACTCACACCACTCTCTGATTTGGAGAGAGCCTCTGCTCCTATCTCCTACAAATCTCTTCCACGCTTTCTGTCTCAGATGTCTTCACTTGCTATGTTTCAACTTGCATAACCAAGATATCCGACACCCCCTGATTGGATGTCCTACACCCCCTGCTGGGATGCCTTTGACTATCATGCATTACCTCACAGGACCAATCATTGGAACAATAAAAAACTCGTAGTTAATCCCATCAACGTCCTCGATTTTCTTTGCTCGGAGCTCTTTCTCTGAACTATCAGCCTTTGTCCTCTGCACTTCTGAACAACCTCCTAATGTTTCCACATACGCTTGTTGTTTGTGCTTTTGCAATCCCTGATTTGCTGTCTAGTAGATTGATGGTTTACAATAGCTCTATCTGTCAAAGCATCGTCAGCTATGCAATTCCTTGCATAGTGCTCGCACCCATGGCTTCCGGTCTCCTTGCGTCGAGCTCGCCTGAGAGATCCGCATTAACTCTATCATCCGCTGCCATGGAACTAAAGAAACCACCATAGAAAAAAGACTTGCCACTCCTTGGCGCGCACTCTTGTGTTTTATCCGTCTTGATTTCTCTGTCTGGAAGTTCCTGTGAACTTTTAACAACCCGTTGCTACACACTTTTCTCGCGTCTTCTCTACACTGTATATCTGCACCTTATATGCCACTTGTGCTTTTGTACCTCTATGCTTGCGCTCAGTATGCTTCTCTGCAACTATTGTTCTACACGTCCACGTACCACCAGTACCTACTCGTACACAGTAGCTCCAACAGCCACAGCATTTCCCTAAGCCTGAACTGGTTGCCAAATCATCTATCCGTCGATGAATGCTCTTCTCTTCTGATTGAACCAAATTTTCCGATGAACTTCGAAGATAATCATCTCTGCAATCCTCTAATCGCCCCTAACTAATCCTGATCTCCCTCGATTTGCAATTTGATCAAGCTTGATCTCCTTTGTTCTTCAATGATCTATCTCTCAATTTGTATCTGGTTGTCCAATCTGGTTAGAATATACCCATTCTAACCTCTTTGGTGAATCCGCAGCATTCCACAATATCCGACAACCTTTCTTCGGCTATCGAAGATGACAAACTCCCATGTTTTGACAAACTTTAAAAAAATGCTCAAAATTTCACTATTCTGACCTCGCGGTTGCGTCCGGAACGGTCCGTTTAGCTAGAACCAACCTTCGCTGCAATTCCAAGGGCCTCATTGAAAAACATCCCCTAAAGTTGGGCCACACCACAATTTTCTGAAAATTTTGGGCCAAATTGCAATTTTTAGAAGTTTAGGGAATATTCTGTGTTCCAACAGAATATTCCGTCCACTGCACCTAACGCCGTCTACCACTTTGATCTTCTTTCTTTTTACAGAAATTCTGATTCCAAAAAAAAAATCGTACGGATATGTCTAGAATACTCCAAATAGTTGAAAAACACTATTTGATCATCAAAAACGAACTCCCAATGACTCAAATCAAGCCAAACCAGTTTGGACACTTCAAATCTGCGCTGTACCTCAGTCGCGTAGCACCAGATCACTCCTCCTGCAGTTACAACTTAGCCGCGAAGCACTGGATCAATCCTTCCGTGTGCTGACGTCATCGGCTTGGTCAGCAGCGCGACTCGGCTCGGTCAATGGCTGGTCAGCGACGCGTGACGTCACACTGACATAAAACTCACGCACCTTCCCACTCGTCTTCTTCCTTCAATGACGCGTGGGGCGCGTGCTTGCACGTGAGTCTCACGCGCCTTGTTCAGGCGGCGCGTGAGGTCTCCTATGGGGTTTTGCTTTGCATTTTTGGACTCTTCTCATCGAGACCTTGCTCCTAGTATGCTCAAAACTTGATTTCGAGCAACTTGATTTCTAGGCAGTTTCGAAAATCACACTGTTTTTGTTTCGAAAACGACCGACAAGGCTCTGATACCACTTGTTGGGGATCAGGGATCCCGCTCAAGACCTTATAGAAATTATAACAAGCAGAAAAACACACCCACACTCAAGGAGACACCATATTTAACGTGGTTCCGCCTCAATGCCTACGTCCATGAGGGAGTAGCCAGTTATCACTATAACAATGGAGAATTATAGAAAAATTATAATAGAGGAGGAGCTCACATCATCTTCACTCACTCACTCACCCGTCTCCCTCTCTCACACCGAGAGAGACGGTCTCTCCGCCCCTCTCACATCTCTCACTCTCTTTGGCTTGCTCTATCTCTCTCAATTAACTCTCCTCTCACCCTCTCTATTAATACACATTAAGATGGAGGTGAAAAGGCTGGAGAGCACAGCTGGTTGAACACGTGGCCAGCTGTGTATGTACCTTTCGGTGCCGTCCATGTCGGTTGGCAAGCTGACTTGTGCGTTGGCTTCATATGGAGAGTTCCTCACTCATTATTCCTCACATGGGATGATAGATATCCAACACAAAGTATTTGTGAAGCCATACCGATCACAAGCTCTTCTTCTACCCAAACCAAACCTGCTGCCTTCCAATCAAGTATATTTCATTGTGAAGAAGAAGAAGATGGTAGGCAGCTCCAGGCTCTTCCAAACTTAAATCCTTATTTACATAATGTTTTCTTCCAAAAAACAAAAACAATCCCAAAAGCAGCTATTCCGTATTTGGGTATAGATACAAGGGAGGATAAAAACACAAACATTTGGACTGGACTTGCAAAGGTTAAAACACTTAACAATAAGCAAGAATCTGACTTGGCTTTTCCTTGAACCCTAATGCCTATTGTCTCTATTTGTGGAAAGTGCCCCTGGACTCTTAAGGGGTTGTTTGGGGTGTCCTAAATAAGTGCACTTTTTATCTTTTTAGACTAAAAAATTAAAGTTGAAAATATGAATGTTTGGGTTAACTTGTTGACTTTTTATGGAAAATGTGTAATAAAAAATTGTAAAAATTAGTTTGTAGGAGAAAATTAAAATTGGGAGTTGTGTAGTCGTAATTGTTAACTTTTGGTGAATAGTGACAACTTTTTAACTTTTTGAGTAACTTTTTGACTTTTTAGGGTGTTCCCAAACTTGGCCTAAATTCAAAACTCCATCCTAACAAATTTTGTGACAGTGCATTTTTGAAAGTACAAAACACAAATGAGTTTGGTCAAGACTAAACTTCAACAAAGTTAAAATGCCAAACAACAGAAATATATAGTGGACAAACTTGACATGGAGCAAATTATCAGCAAGTATAACATATACAAGAGCTTCCATGGCAGATACTAAGAACTCATAATGATGCATAACGATTTCAATTTCAAAAATTTACTTTCACGAAACCACAAAAAAAAAAAAAAAAACCACAAATACAAATACGTACCTGCATTGGCGACCGTTAACACACGAAAGAAAATTTCTCTCTTTTGGTAACATCCCTGAGGGAAACAAAACTCGGAACATGAGCAGTCGCATTAAATTCTGATTTAATCCCATAAGTATTTAGCTTCTTGAATTTACCCAACCTAGGATTATACATCTTGAGAGCATCCTTGTTAACAAGCATCAAGATTTCACCACTCTTTAGAATCATAATTGGCTCATAACAGTCCAAATTCCCTCTCCTACCAATCCCATTTTCAATAACCAACTCTTTGCTCCACGACTCCTTAATCCCATAATCTTTCATTAACCATATATCCATACGAAGAGGACTAGAAAAATCATAAATGGAGAGACTACCTCGTAGCACACCCACGCGTATATGATCCGAAAACTCCTTACGCAAACCGAACTCAGGAGGTTCAAGAACAACCCAAAATTCCTCGCTATCAAAATCGAAACATCGAATGAAATCAGGACTATCACATGTAAAATTAAGCCAATGAAGAGCTCCATTCACGAAAGAATTGAACGAGCGATTCTTCAAATAATAAGGAACACTACCTAAGTTTCTCCACAACCCATCACCAATTGTGTAAATCATAGCCTTTGGATCATCACGATAAGTCTTTAACTCAGTAATGGGGTTGATTGACTCAACAACCCGTTCGATAAAAAACCGTATAACCTTGTATTGATTAGTCCTGAGAATAAACCCAAAAGCAGTAACAGTGAGAACACAGTAATGTCCATCATAGGTTGCATATGTGTTGGCTATATATTTTGTAAAAGCCAATTACAATTCAACACGTGGCAGAATAAGGGTATTATGGGAAGATGATTTTAATCTTCGATCTCAATCGTACACGTGGCAATAAATATTGGTTCTCAAGTGATCTGAGTAGCACTAGATCAGTGATGAGATACAAGGTGACGTGGTTTCAACGGTTACCTATATTCAAATTCAAATACAGGAGGGAAGCTTAATTGCAAGTGATGGCGTAGTGGAACTACTTCTAAGGCAGCATGATTAGCGATCACGGGGGAGCAGTTCGACTGTTCGAAATGCAGTTCGAAGGTCATCCTTGATAAGTATAAATAGCAAGGAAGTCCCCAGAAAAGACCCCCGGACTCAGATCATACAAACCAGTTTTACTTCATATTTTCCTTTCCAGTTTTACATTTCTTGTTCTTTAAATACTTGCACTTTCAATACCCGCACTGTACTTCGATTCATAGGAGTAGTTTCAAGTAGATTCAAGTAGACTGTTGCTGTAAACCTCTTCGAGGCTGAGTTCGAACTATTGTAAGTGTTCATTTTAATGAAATACTTCGACTGTTCTTCATATTAACTGTTATTTCTCTTAATTTCTCCTAAGTCAAGCCACCAGTAAAAGTCCTCTTCATTGAGGCCGAAAGAACTAAAACACAATCGTCTGATAATTGGTTGGCAATTATAATTTTCGCAGGCGATTGATCCTTCTTGCCTTCGCCAAGATTTACAAAAATACCCTTCAAAAAGCCAAAAAGCCAACATATATTTTTGGCACGCCCAGTGGGACTTGTTAAAATGGCTAGACGAAGACGACAAGGAGAAAATGAACGCTTGGAAGATGGCGTAAAAGGAGAGGTAGAAATACCTAATCCAGAGGAGAATGTGGTAACACATCCTATGGAAACTCCTATGCTATCAGAACCTTTGGTCGAATAGACCAGTACTTCTAGACAAGAGCCATATGTTCATAATATTGGACGAAACCAAGGAATTGGACCATCCACCATTCCATCTGCTCAGCCAACAAATCCATGGGATGGCTTGATAGATGCTATAGGACAACAATTAATGAACACAATGGAAAGGTGGGCAACATCCTTTTTGGATCGAATGAATAACCACCAACCAGCAAATACAAGACACACAGAGGAAATTTTAAATGTCCCTCAGCAAGGATTGGCTAGAGAAAAACAGCCTATGCAAGTTAATGGACAATTTAATAGTCAGACTAGTACTCAAAACCATGAAAGACCATCGCCTCAGTCTTGGTATGAACCCATTTCAAGGCCTGTAGTAGGCCAAAATGCCTCAGTACTCAACAATGAAGCCACACAAGTTGGTGGATCTAGCCAAGTACAAGAAACTGGCATAGGAATGGTGGCAAATCCCATGTTCGAAGCCATACCTGGCACTAGAGGGTATAATAACCCCTTATTCGAATTTACTCCCGGGGGGTTGGAAAGTTTTCCCACAAATGGAAGGGACACAATACCTGTTCCAGCACCTTTCACAGGTCCTTTTGCAGGACAGGCTCAAAGGGGTTACCCATACCCTCAACAGCAACCTGCACCACAGGGGCAACTAGTCCCAAATATACCACCTTTTGGACCAAGAGGACCACAGGCACAAGTTTGTCCACCAAACCCTGTGTTTGTCCCTCCAGTAGTGGTTCAGCAAGCCCAAAATATGGTCCCTAGGGACCAAATTGCTGATATTGTTAGGAAAATGTGTGGACCAATGGCTCGGGGGGTCCAAACTCCTATATACAGAAAGCCATACCCAGAGTGGATAGATAGAGTACATGAATACCCAAGAGGATTCAGAATACCAGATTTTACCCTATTCTATGGAACTGGAAATCAATCAACAGTAGAGCATATTGCGGATTCATTTGCTCAATGTGGTGAATTCACTAATCATGACTACATAAAACTGAGATTATTTCCAAACTCTTTAACTGGGGGAGCGTTTGTATGGTATATCAACCTTACACCTGGCTCCATTCAAACTTGGCAACAAATGGAAAAGGCATTTCATGCCCAATTCTTCCAATCGGAGCCAGAGGTGTCCATGGCAGACTTGGCAAGATTGAGTCAAAGGCCTGAAGAAAAGGCTACTCAGTTCATTGCAGTTAAAAGGGCTCGAAATAAATGTAGAGTCATCCTTCGAGCGAAATTTGTAAGATTGGCTCAAAAGCGGTTTAGAGTTCAGCTTGAAAGAAGTTTGACTCAAGCAATTCGAGGATTTGGTCGAATTAACCTATAAAGTGTCTCGATATGAAGCATTACTAGAAGAAGAACAAGATCGAAACAATGCTTCGTATAAGACATACTATAGAGATCCCAATTATGAGATCGATGCAGCAGAGATTGTGGGTAAAGAACCTGTAATCTATGAAGCATTAATTCATAAGGATACAACCATCGACCAGCAGTTTAAAAAGAAAGACTTTTACAGAAAGTATTCTTTAGATTTAACAAAAGCAGATGACATTTTTTATCATTTGCTTGCAGCCAATTTCCTTAAATTACCAAAAAGGGTAAAACTGCCGTCTCTTGATGAACTTAAAGGAAAAGTATACTGTAAATGGCATAATTCTTGGTCTCACTCAACTAAAAACTGCATTGTTTTTCGAGACAGGATCCAAGAGCAAATCCGAAAAGGCAGTCTGAAGTTCCCAGCCAAAACAGAGAAAGCCATGGGAATTGACAGTAACCCGTTTCCAGAAGTTGGAGAAAGCACGGCTAATGTGGTCGTACCAAACTTTCAGAATCTATCTCTGCAGGAATTGGAAGAGGTCAATGTGCAAATGCATATTGCTAACCAGACAACTGCTAAGAAGGAGACCAGAAACCCGCCAGTTATTGGACAAGGTTTCTCATATCAGAAGGAACATTCTGACGAAGAAGTATTGGATGGCGATTCCTTGGAAGCAGCTATAATGCAGAGGATGTGTCCCAGATGTAGACTAAGTTACAAATGGTTAAAGGGGCTTCCAATTGATGGGAAGCAATACTATAAGGATGTTCAGAGACGTCCTAAATCAACCAACGCTTACAACAAAAGGCCGTACCCGGCTAGTGATAGGCAGCGACCAATGGTGGTTGAGCCTGCAGTTGACAGAATAAATGCTAAAGGCAAAAGGTCCTTGTATGAATCTAGGCCACTTAACTACTACAGAATGGAGAGCAAACATTCTGAAAGAAGATTGGAGAGGAGTTCAGGTTATGGGACTAAAGCCAGAGATTGGCCCCCCAGACCAACCTCACACAGAACAGAAAGTGGCCACCTCCATCAGAGGCCAGAATCAAGCTCGAAGCATGAGACCAGAACCAAGCACTTACCTCCACGGCCAGTTTCGAGGATGGCTTCGAAGGTGGAAAAAGGTGATTCAACATCTGAATCAGTAAGCTCTTGGGTACCTGGGGTTCCAGATTGGTTTGTAATGCAAAACAAACCTAGGGAATTATCTGCCAGGAGAGATGTTGGACTCACAGGCAAGATGGTCAAGCCTCCTTTGGTGGCTCCGAACAACTGGGTATTGTTGAAACACCCAAAGACAAAGGAACCAAATATGGTTCCAGTTATTTCCAGATCTCAAAGAAGGAAGATTCAGCGTAGGTACACCCAGTACCAGCAAGATCTGAAAGAAAGTGGGGAGAGTTCTTCACAGGTCAAGACAAAAGCAAAGAAAACTTCGAAACCAGATCATGCTTCAAAACCGACTCTACAAAGTAAAGTGGTTTGTAGCAGAGAACAATTGGCCCAAGTTCATTCTGAACTAAAGGCTAGGGAGAAGTCTAGTTTGGCAGGGCTGGAGAAGGCTCTGATGGAAAGTGATAGCGAAACAGAAGAAGAGATTGGCATGAGCCAAAAGAAGGAAATGGCAGAAGAAGAAATGTTTGAAGCCTTCATGGCTGAACAAACATTTCTGACTGAAGAACCAGTTGAGAAGGATCCTTCGAAGGGATCAGTTGTCAATGAAATACCAGAATCTGACATGGAAGATCTTTGCTGAAGACACCGAACAAGGTAGCCAAGAGGGAAGAAGGTCTGACCCACCATCGGTTTGGCTCATTTCCCCTATGTCGATCAACATGGTACACATACTACCTCATGAATTCCAGGCTGAAAATGAGGATCAGGGTGACCAAGACATGGATCCAATTCCTGTCTCTAGCGAGGAGTCACAAGTGAGTATGGTACAGGATGCTACTGAAACGGCTACTCCAATGGAAACTGAGTTTGAAAGTGAAGAAGAGGTGAGCATCAACCTCTCATATCCTTTTGAATACCCCTCAAATTCTATGACCCAACATGTCAAGCCTTTGTACATCAAGGCTTTCTTTGATGGGATACAGCTAAACCGAGTCCTAGTAGACAATGGGGCAGTGGTAAATCTATTACCGAAATCTTCTTTGAAGAAATTAGGGAAGAAGAATCCCAGGTTGATCCCAACCAGTACGACCATTGCTGGCTTTGCTGGAGATAAGCAAATGGCCCAGGGGATTCTGCCTATTAATTTGAGTGTGGGAACCAGAGACTGTATGACAGCATTCTTCGTAATCGACAGCAATGCTAAATATAATGCCTTACTTGGGAGAGATTGGATCCACACTAACAAATGTGTGCCTTCCTCTTTGCATCAGAAGATCATGATGGCCCTAGGCAATGGAGAGACAGAGGAGATTGATGCAGATCCTCAACCCTTCATAGTCTGTGCAGACTTTGCAGAGGCCAAATTGTATATTGAAGGAGTGACACCACTCAGTATTTTGAGGAAAGCTGATGGCTCAGCCGAAGTGACGGCTGATGAGGAAGTAACACACCTGAAGCACTTAGTCCAAGAAAGTGCTGATGAAGAGGTTGTCGTGAAAGATGATAATGATGCCTGGTTATAGGCAAAGAAGTGAAGAACGAGAAGCCAAGTCCTTGGCTTTGATTAAATTCTCATCATTGGACGTAAAAGCAATAGTCCAGAACGTACAGAAGCAAGAGAGAGAGGCCATGGTAATTGGCTATAAACGAGAACAGCAACAGGTCAGAAGTTTGACCCTTGGGAAATATTGTGCATTGGACATTGAAACAAAAGTCCGGAGATCTGAGAAGAAGACGCCTTATGGACAGATTTTGTCTATGAGGAAGAGGGCAGAGATGTCGAATTAATGAATCTAGGAGCAGAACAGGGCGAAAAGGTTGCTTCGAAAGTTGAAGAAACCAAAGAAGAAGCTTCGATGAGTTCTCAGACGCAAGACCCCTTAGAAGAAGTGAATTTAGGGGAAGGTTCTGTGCAGCAGCCCACCTATATAAGTACTTGCTTGAATGTTCTGGACAGAGACCAGTTATTGGTTGTTCTAAAGAAATACAAAGATTGCTTTGCATGGTCATATAATGAACTACCAGGATTTGATAGATCATTAGTGGAACATAGGCTCCCCATGAAGCCTAATTTCAAGCCATAAGAGCAGAAACCAAAAAGGATGAGTCCAGAAGTAATTCAGAAAGTCAAGGAAGAAATTCTTAGATTACTCAAGACAGACTTTATTAGGACAGCCAGATATGTTGAATGGCTATCTAATATTGTGCCTGTAGTTAAGAAAAATGGCAAAATGAGGGTATGCATCGATTTCAGAAACTTAAATCTAGCAACTCCTAAAGATGAGTACCCTATGCCTATAGTTGATCTGCTGGTAGACAGTTCAGCAGGGCATCAAGTTTTGTCGATGATGGATGGCCACTCTGGTTATAACCAAATATGCATTGCAGATGAAGATATCCACAAGACAGCATTCAGATGTCCTGGGAATATTGGCACCTTCGAATGGGTTAAAATGCCATTTGGTCTGAAGAATGCTGGGGCTACATATCAGAGGGCTATGAACACTATCTTTCATGATCTCATTGGAGGGTATCTAGAAGGTTATATTGATGACATTGTGGTGAAATCCCAGTCCATGGAGGAGCATTTGTTTCATTTAGAAACAGCTTTCGAAAGAATGAGGAAGTTCAAGTTGAAACTTAATTCTCTTAAGTGTGCTTTTGGTGTATCATCTGGAAATTTCTTGGGTTATGTAGTGCACAAGAAAGGAATACAGATTGATCAGAATAAAGCTAAAGCCATCATTGAAGCTAGGCCTCCATCAAGTAAGAAAGAATTACAAAGGTTCCCGGGGCAGGTTAACTTTCTTCGAAGGTTTATTTCTAACACTGCAGGGAAAACTAAAGTATTTTCTTCCTTGTTAAGGCTGAAAGATGAAGAGGAATTTGTGTGGACAGCAGAGCATCAAAGTGCTTTCGAAGGTATCAAAGCCTACTTGGCCAAACCTCCAGTGCTGATGCCACCAAAGGGGAACAAGCCTTTGAAGTTGTACATAGCTGCAGCAGAAGATTCATTGGGAGCTTTCTTAGCCCAAGACAACGAAGAAGGCAAAGAGCAAGCTATTTATTACCTTAGTAGGTTTTTAAATCCTTGTGAATGTAAATATTCAGCTGTTGAAAAGCTGTGTCTTGCTTTGTATTTTGCTGCAATGAAATTAAGATATTATCTTTTACCTACAACTGTCTTGGTAATTGCAACCACAGATTTGGTTAAATACATGTTGTCTAGACCTATGTTGAGAGGAAGAATTGGCAAATGGATACTAGCCTTATCGGAATTTCATTTAGAATATGTCCCTCAAAGAGCAGTAAAAGGGCAAGTTTTAGCCAATTTTCTGGCAGATCATCCATCTAAAACAGAAAGTCAAGAGATAATGGAGTTTGGTATGGTTAATGTTGAGCCATGGCAGATGTGGTTTGATGGGTCGAAAGCCAATGGTTTAATTGGAATTGGTGTTGTGATTAAATCTCCACAAGGGGTAGAAACCACACATGGTTTCAGAGTGGACGAGGCCACTTGTTCCAATAACCAGGCCGAGTATGAAGCCTTAATAGTAGGACTAGAAATCCTCATTGGATTACAAGTACATGCAGTTGACATATTTGGGGACTCTCAATTGGTGGTTAACCAGGTGAAAGGGATTTTCAAGTGTCAAAGCATAAGCATCCTACCATATTATGTTGTTGCATTACATTTGCTTTCTCAGTTTCAAATAGCAAATGTAACCCACATTCCAAGATTCTTGAATAATAGAGCTAACGATGTGGCTCAAAAAGCTTTGAACTTCAAGAGAAGGGATAATACCCAAAGGGACATAAGCCAAACAACATATCAGAAATTAATACAGCCTTTGAATAAAAGGAATGTGGTCTTAGAAGTCAACCATAATGACTTACAAGAACAAGATTGGAGGTATCCAATAATGCAGTATTTGGCTGGTCCATCTTCGAAGGCCAGCAGAAGAGTCAAATTGCAGTCTATGCAATACATGATATATGGTAATGCTTTCTACAAAAGGGGGGGAGATGACTTATTGTTGGAATGTTTAGGCCCAAAAGAAGCATTAACAGCCATGGCTGAGGTTCATGAAGGCATTTGTGGTGCCCATCAGCCTGGTGTAAAGATGAGATGGTTGCTTCGAAGACATTCCTACTATTGGCCAACTATTCTTAAAGATTGCATAGAATATGCAAAGGGTTGCCAGGCATGCCAAAAACATGGCACAATAAGACATGTGCCCATAACTGACCTACATGCAGTAGTGAAACCTTGGCCATTCAGAGGGTGGGCCATGGATATGATTGGAAAAATACATCCACCTTCTTCGAAGCATCATTGTTTCATCCTAGTGGCCACTGACTACTTCACTAAGTGGGTCGAAGCCAAACCATATAAGGCTGTAGACCAAACAGAGGTTATTGGGTTTATTAAAGATCTGATCCATAGATTTGGCATCCCACAGACCATAACAGTTGATAATGGAATTGTGTTTGATGGAAAAATGGTAAAGTCTTTTGTGGCAGAATTTGGAATTAGCCTTATTAATTTCACACCTTATTATGCACAAGCCAATGGTCAAGCTGAGTCATCCAATAAATCCTTGAAAAAGGGAATACAAAAGATGGTGGAAGATAATCCTAGGGATTGGCATAACCTATTGTTGGGTGTTTTATGGGCTTACAGAACTTCCCCAAGGTCAAGCACAGGAGTCACCCCTTATGCTTTAGTATACGGGCATGATGCAGTGTTACCTGTGGAGATTAATGTTAAGTCTTTGAGGGTAAGATGCCAAGATCAGCTAGATCCTGAGCAATACCATCAAAGTATGTGCTTGGAGTTAGAAGGCATAGATGAAGCCAGGATATTGGCATTAAATAGCATTCTTTTCCAAAAGAATAAAGCAGCTAAGAATTACAACAAGAAGGTCAAACACATTGGCTTTGATGAAGGTGACTTGGTATGGAAAACAATACTCCCAATAGGAATTAAAAGCCATAAGTTTGGCAAATGGTCACCTCACTGGGAAGGACCGTATCAAATTCATAGAGTTCTGCCTTTTGGAGCATACCATTTAAGAAATTTAAATGGTTATGTACATCCCAAGAAGATTAATGGAAGATATTTGAAGCCTTATTTTCCAACCATTTGGGAAACACAAGGAATAGAATAAATATTATGTACAAAAACACAAGATACTCAGATAATAGATAAGGATTTGATTTTTCATAAAGAATCAAGTACGTGGTGCCACAAATTGGCCCAAAAATCATTACAATGTTTCAATTGTTTTTGTACAGTTGATTTCCTACTACTAAATGATGGAAACAGGTGAATAGCTGCAGCCATGTCTTCTTTTCGTTCAGCCAGTTCTTGGTTGGTGATTTGCAATTTGGTGTCAGTTCGAACCAAGGCCCGGTTTACTGCAGCTAACTCCTCCTCAAGTTGAGTTTTCTTCTCCAGCAGCTGAATTCGAAACTGGGAAGCAGAAGAGTGTTGTTCCTTGAGATCTGATATTTCGGTATGCACTTGAGAAACAAAACACTGATCCCTAGCCAATTTCTCATTGGCAGTATTGGCAGCATGACAAATGTTGATATAAAAGTCAATAGTAGCTACAGCCTGGGATAGATGACTTGAGACATTCATACTGGACTGCTCAGCAATGTTACAACACTGAAGAAACCCATTCTTGATAATAGGCCTTTGTAGAGCCTCGAAGGGGATCCTCGAAAAAGAAGTCAACAGTTCCAGACATGTGTCTAAGTCAACTGAAGGTGCAGGAAGCTTGCTGCTAGAAGAAGGAGGACTCTCAAAAATTTCCAGCAAGGAGTCAGCCAAGATTAATGGCTCAGCTTCAGCATTAAATGTTGGAGAGGTAGAAGGTACGTCGAAAAGACTAGCTAGTCTTCCTTCGAAGATGTCTACCTCATCCCTAGACATGAAGGGCATAGAGAGTGTTGTGGTGGAGGACATAGGGGACTGCATGGGGATGGGAGAAATAGATGGAGCATCTTTGGCAGCCTCTATGGTCTTAGCCACCAACGAATCAAGTGAAGAGGGGCTGGAAGTAGGCACAGGTGATGAACCATGAATTGGGGAACTACCAGCACCCTCTGTGGAAGAATCAACTGCCATTGGGAATGGAGCAGCAGTTGGAATTTCTGAGAAGGAAGGAGGAAAAGCAAGGCTCGAGGAAGAGGTAAACTGAGGCTGATCAAAAGTCAAAAAAGGGAGAAATGGCTCTAAGCCAAGGAAAAGGGATGCAGGGATGCTTGGACTCAAAGAAGGCGTATCAAATATAGGCTTGGAAAGTGGGAGCATGATTTGGATGGTTTTCACACGTTGCATCTGGTCAACTTCAGCTGAAATCAAGGGAGGCCTCGCTAGAAAGATAAATGTAGTTGCTGTTGCTGCAAAAGGAAGAAATACAAAGGATTGTCAAAATTCAATATTTAAAAAAAAAAAAACTGACGAACGAAAAACAGCAGAAATATGAAAGAAATTACTTGTTTCAGAAGTGTTGGCATTGATGGGAGAACTGCGAAGGGTATAATGCTCGATAGTTTGGTGTTTTCGTGCAGTTTCTCTTTGTAATGTATCAGTAGCAGCAGCTTCATCCCTCAGAAATTGTTGATGTCATCTCTTCTCGGCTCTCTCAAAGACAATTATTGCCTTGGGGTGTTCCTGCTCTACTGTCTTGGTAGTTGCTTCGTGAATGGGATCCTCAACCAAGACAGTAGTTGAAACAGTTACCTTCCTTTTCCTCTCTATGGCTTGGGCGATTGTTTCGGAATCAGAGTCCTCAGTGAAGTCAGAAGGAGAGACAGTAATCTTTCTTCTCCTCTTCTTCTTCGGTGGGGATACTACTGGTTCCTTTTCGATCTTCCTCTCTTCAATTTGGGTTTCAGATTTTTCAGAGGTTAGTTCTTTCTCCATTACTAAAATGTTTGCCCCGAGATCAGAAGAGGAGGCAGCCACCTTTTGTCTCTTTGTTCTTTGTAAGGGCACTTCCTGCTCTTGTTCAACTGTTTCTTCTTCCAAAGTTTCAGATTCTTCAGTGGGGAGGATCAGCTTCCTTTTTGTTTCTGTTGCTGTTTCTTTTTAAGAATAGCTAATGTTTCAGCTCTCTTAGGAGATTCTTCTTGCGGAGACCCTGTACCAAAGAACATAAGTATAAAGGAAACAAACAAAAGATTCAAAAGGAAAAAAAAAAAGAGAAGTTGAAAGTATATACCTTTCTTTGAAGCAGCCCGAGTGGCTTTCGAAGGAGTTGAGGTAGCAGGAATGGACTGAGTTGTAGGAGGCACAGTAGAGGAAGGGACAGTTTCAACTCCTTTGGGCTTGGATACATCTAATACCTCCAATAGGTTTTGTGGTGAAATGGCTAAATAAAGTTCCATATTATTTTCCCACCAGTTTTGGTATCTCTTCAATGCAGTACCTTCAGGAATGAAAGGAGTATACTCAAACCCAGCCAAGTCATCCATGAATTTGAAGGTTGCCTCCTCTAGTCTCGATTTCCTAACCTTCAGATCTTTTTTTGTAAGGCTCAGATTAGTGTTGCTGCAGAGAGGTATTGGGACCCCTTGTGTGAAGCCAAATTGTCTAGCAAATTGAGCAGGACAATAAGGTTCAGCTATACATTTATAAGCCCTGGGGTTTGTGGTCCCAATAAACAGCTCCATAGGAAGTAGAAGGGAGGCCCATATATCTTTGTGAATAGGTGAAGTACAGAGCCTGTCACTTAAAAAGTGACTCAACCAAGTTGGACCTATGTTGGTCTCGAAGGGACGAAAGCGGTGAATAGGAAGGGCGGCTGGTAGTTGATGGAAGAAAGAGAAATAAAAAGCAAAAGAGGAAGGATAGAGGGAAGCATTGACTAGTCTTATGCCATGGGTGAGAGAGTGTAACCCAAAAAATTTAAGGCATTTGGATTGTAGTTCAGTGAAATAGGCAAAAAGCCAAAGCTGAAGGATCCAGAATGGTCCCCCTTGGTTAGCATCTAAAGGCTTCTCACAAAAAAGGGAACAAACTCTGTATACATGACCTAGAATGTATGGGGCTAAGGCTACCCTTTTTTGCAAAACAAAGGCTTTGGCAAGTGGAGCAAATTCAGGCAAAATTCTTTGTGAAGAGGTGCAGAAGAGGAATTTGCAAAGCCAGTATAACAAGAAGGAAAAGAATTCCCTGTTAGTTACTGGGCCCTCTTTTTTATTTTCAGCTTTAACAAAATCGCTGTAAGATAAGTTAAGAGAGGAGAGGGAGAAAGAGACTGTTAAATCAGGGAAGTCTGGTGTAATAATTGTACCAATGGGGGATACTCCTAGTAGTTATCCCCTAGTAGATGGCAAATATCAAGAACAGTAGGAGCCATCATCCCACATCTAAATTGAAAGAAATTGAAGATAGGGTTCCAAAAGCATAAAGCAGCAGGGACTAAGAAAGGGTCTTCTGGGATAGTTACCCTAGATAATCGAAGAGTATCGAGAAGGCATAGCTCTTGAAGGTCCAGTGTCCTCGCAGGGATGACCCGATCATACCACTCTTGCCACTCCGGTCTCATCGTGGGCCAACATCGGTGGGGGCGATTGATTCTCCAGTTCCTCCAATCAAGACCACCTTCATAAAGGAGACATTGGTTTTCCAGACGAGGGTACAAAGTTGGGAGCTCAATAGGGATCTCCTTGAAGATTGGCCCAAGCACGTAGTCTTGTCGCTCATGACGACGAGGGACAAAGACACGCCCATCAATGGCGCTTTTTTCCCCAGCCTTGTACTTCTCACACTCCACATCAATGAGCCTTTTCAAGGCTAAGGATGAGCTCACACGTTCGACGATTGGCACTTCTGGTGAAGAAGAGGCCATTGATGATACGCTTTTCGAAAAAGAAAAGGAGAAGTAAAGAGAAGTGGAAGATATGAGGGTTTGAACGTTAAAAGAGCAAGTAATTTCAGAAACACGAAGTGAGAGGGTTTTAAAAGAAAAGCTTTTTATGTCTGAAAATATATTGCATAAGTCATTAAGTACTAAAAGTATGAATACGAGGAGTCTCTTCCAATATTGATAGTTTTGGAGGAAAAAAGTATATTCCGGATATTGACGCCAGCTTCGAAGCAAGATATTTGGCTTCGAAATGAGATTTTGGCGCTAAAAAATCAAATAACGACAGCTTCGAAATACATAAGTCGGCTTCAAAGCATATTACATGCTTAAAATTGCTAGAATGCTCGAATATTGGTCCACCTCAAAGGGTTTTAAGACCTGTTTGAGGGTTAACGACCTTTGGAGCAACTCCTTGGATCCTTTGAGGATGAGCACTGTTCGAAGTATTAAAACCAATCGTTGGTTTAGAATTGCTTTTGAAACCAAAAAAAAAAGTGTGGGTTACTCTTCGAAGCAAAATATTCAATTTGAAATTGATTGGCTATATTAGCCATGACCATATATTGGTTATAGTTAGTTTTGAGAAGTAATGTTGTTAAAACTCAAAGCATTAATATCAGCCAGAATTGTCAATTATACTCCATAAATTGGAAAAAGACATGTTGGTTCTTTCAGCACTTCATTAAACAATTGAGTCCAGATTCGAAGGGTGAAATTGTTCAATTCGAAGCTATAAGTTGGCTTTTGAAGAACAAAAGGAAACAGAGTCAGACAATGTCAAATACAGAAAGACTGTGTTTGTATTAAAGCCAAGACGATTACATTAAGTAACCTTATTTGGGTACAAATTCAAGTTCATAAAAATAAGGAATAGAATAAATAACAAGATCATGAAACTTCGTCCAACAATGATCAATGAATATTTGTTCTTTCTTTATTATATCTTCTATCTCCTCTAATGTTGGCTGCATGAGTTGGTGTGCTCTCACTTCATAGTAGAGCTCCTCAGCCTTTATTTCGAAAGCCTCTTCTCTCAACTTTTGTTCCAACTCATCTATAACCAAATCATCCCAATACGCAGAATCTTTATTTTTGAAGTCATCGAAATCTTCGATGAAATTTTCTGCTTCATACTGGGCATGAATTCGGAGAGATGAAAGTTGATCCAAAGATTGGATGGTGGTTTTGGAATTCCGATGCCAGTGGAGGAGTACCGGAAGTTGATCTAAGAACATGTGAAGTTCTGCTTGGGCAATGGGATTAAGGACATGGCCCCTAGTCAGAATATCACAAGCCCATCAAAAGTTCTTAAGAGGAATGTCATCCTCAAGAACATTGAAAGGCAAGTAAGAGAAAGCCGCAAGCAGAAGTTGAGCTTGTTTCCGCTCAGATGGAGTTGGAGATGATGGAGGTTTGTAAGGTGGAAAAATTTTGTCCATAGGAAGGGCAAGCCTTAATTTCTCTGTCCAGGAAAGAGTGGGAGGAGAAAAAGGAGTAGATGGTTCTGCTTCAGAAGATGGAGAAGGTGTGGATGCTTCTATTCCAGAAGATGGAAAAGAAGAAGTTGATGCTTCTGTTAGGGGAGATGACACGGGAGTGGAAGGAACAAAGGCATTAATATAGTCAAGCCAGTCAGAAGAGCAAATATTCGCCTTCTTGGCTAAAAATGAAGGGGTATACCCTTGTGATTCTTCCAGACACCGGGCAATGTGCATTATCCTTGTGGGCATAGAGGATGTGTACCAGGCCACAAGCAAATTCTCCTCCAAACTGCGTCGAAGGTCAATTGGCACATAAGGATAGACCACCGAACTTCGAGCATAAGAAGGAAAATCTAAAGGATCAGTGAACTCAACAAAATGGTGATTAATTCATTCCCTTAAGTCCCAGTATTCAGGTGCTGACCAGTTCATTCATCCAGAAACCTCAGAAAATGAAGAAGTTGTAGCTTCATCCCAAGCAGAAGTTTGTGAAAAAGAACTTCCCAAGTCCATATTTGCAACTTGTTGAAGCAAAGGCTTGAGAGTAGTTCGTTCAAAATGCGAGGGGAGTTTAGAGGAAGAACTTCTTGTATCAGTAAATTTGTAAACCAAAGGATTGAGGGCAATGTGTTCGTAGTCCAAAGGTTGATAATCTGCAAAAGCCTCCATGACCTGAATATAGAAGGGCGGGTAAAGGTGGCTAATAAATGCGTGAAGATTCTTTCGAGGGGAAACAGCATTACTCAATGGCTCTTCGTATGCTTGATCAATAGAGTGAGAAGTTGATTGAGTCATAGTCCGTTCGAATGCTAAAGGTATTGGAATGTTCAACAAAGTTGAGAGTTAATAGGTGACGGTTGTGTTTCCTGAAGATGGATTCTATGCACGTTCCAAAAAGCGCGGGAAAAGCTTTTGATTCACTAATATCTCCAAGTATTGGGCATATTAGTGCGGGGGGTAATGTTGGCTATATATTTTGTAAAAGCCAATTACAATTCAACACGTGGCAGAATAAGGGTATTATGGGAAGATGATTTTAATCTTCGATCTCAATCGTACACGTGGCAATAAATATTGGTATTCAAGTGATCTGAGTAGCACTAGATCAGTGATGAGATACAAGGTGACGTGGCTTCAACGGTTACCTATATTCAAATTCAAATACAGGAGGGAAGCTTAATTGCAAGTGATGGCGTAGTGGAACTACTTCTAAGGCAGCATGATTAGCGATCATGGGGGAGCAGTTCGACGGTTCGAAGTACAGTTCGAAGGTCATCCTTGATAAGTATAAATAGCAAGGAAGTCCCCAGAAAAGACCCCCGGACTCAGATCATACAAACCAGTTTTACTTCATATTTTCCTTTCCAGTTTTACATTTCTTGTTCTTTAAATACTTGCACTTTCAATACCCGCACTGTACTTCGATTCATAGGAGTAGTTTCAAGTAGATTCAAGTAGACTGTTGCTGTAAACCTCTTCGAGGCTGAGTTCGAACTATTGTAAGTGTTCATTTTAATGAAATACTTCGACTGTTCTTTATATTAACTATTATTTCTCTTAATTTCTCCTAAGTCAAGCCACCAGTAAAAGTCCTCTTCATTGAGGCTGAAAGAACTAAAACACAATCGTCTGATAATTGGTTGGCAATTATAATTTCTGCAAGGACTGATTGATCCTTGCTGGCACGCTCGCATTTACAAAAATACCCTTCGAAAAGCCAAAAAGCCAACAATATGGTAAGGTAATGTACTCGCCCAGAATCGGATTACACACACAAATCACAGATTTGTAGCACAAACAGAGCAACCCATTACAAGAATTCACAATTTCTTGACCCGCATATGGGATGTTGATTTCAGTAGTGAGCTTGAGATGGGCTTCGCGGGGATGGGTTTTGTAGAGGATTTGGAGGTCGAACAAGCGGAGTTTTCTGGATTCTCTGAAGATGGGTTTGATCAAGAGGCTGATGGGTGATCTTGAGAGGTGGAGTTTAGCGAAGTGTGGGTCTGAGATTGAAGAAAACCATTCTTTGCAAACGAGTTGGCAACGAAAGAGGGATTTGATGGGGAGCCTGGAGAGGATTTCGAGGATGATTTGGATTGGAACTTGTTCTGGGATGGACTGTTTGTTCTTCTTCTTCTTCGATATGATACTCTGCTTCATCATTTTTTATTTTTTTTTTCTTTTCAGATTGAAAGGATTAGAAAGGAGTGATCGATCTCTACAATGGTATTGATAGCAGTGTTTAAGATGGGATGTTAATCAAGGATTTGGGAGGTTGGTTTGGGAGGGAATTGGAACAAAAAGTCCCGCCAGAATATTGGGTAAAAACCATAAATCCAAAAAAAATTCACTAAAAAAAAAAAAGTATTTTTTAGGGGGAAATTCTAATATACCTCTTTAAAAATAGGTATAACATGTACCTTCTTAATTATGTCATCTTTTTTAGTGTGATTAATTTTATTTTTTTTTTAATTATGATATTATTTTAGTTATAACTCATGAATTCTTTAATCATGTCTTATGTTGTGTTTAGTTATGATTTAAAAAATTAAAATTATGTTTTTTTTTTTTTTAGTTATACCATGTATATGGTATACACCTTTTTAAGGAAATTATATTGACATGTGTTAGTCGAAAAATATTTACAAGAAATTAAATCGATTATTTAGAAGTAACTCTTCAGTCAGTTCTAGGTCAACCACTTTGCCCTCAATACCTAATCAAGGATTAGTAATTAATGAAGAAGATGTTGAAATACAAAATGATCAAATTGATGTAGACTGGAATATACCAAAATTGCCAATTAAAGAAATTTATAAAACTTCTTTTATACAAAATACTTTCAAAATCTCTTTGCATGTTAAGACAATTGAACAAGTATATGCTTTAGAAAAACCCAGAGAAACCTGTCAATTATTTGATGCTAATCTCATAAAAACATATTTAAAACGTGATTACAATTTTATTCATATAGGTTTAATTCAAGTTGGTGTCAAACCATTAACTCAACAAGGTAAAAATACTTCTGTTTTATTATGTTTAAGAGATGCTCATTTTCTTAATTACAATGATAGTTTAATGGGTATGATGGAAACTGGTCTTCATAAAGGTCCAGTACACTTTAATTGTTTTCCTGATTTTACTCTTAGTTTACGAGATCCAAATATTTTACATGCATTAACATTAAATATACAATTACATGGTTCATTTACCAATATGATGAATAAAACCCATAATATTGCTTTAATCTATCGTGTTCATTATAAGTGCATGAAAACTAATTTAAATGTTCACGCATTGCACAAGTCCCCTAAAGATAAAACTTTACTCATCCAAAGTAGTAGTACTGATACCCATATAAATGTTCCCCAAATGATTGAATGGAAAAATGTAGATTTACCAGATCAATGGATCACTGTCAATGAACATTACAAACATAATCAACAACAATCATCTATCCAAGATATTCAGGATATTCAACAAATTCATGATGGTACAGTTCATATTAAATTTAATCGTAGTCAATCATCCAGACATAGCACCTCAAGTGTACCTTCTGAAATTAAAACTGAAGATGAAATATTTTATACTCCACTGTTTCGAAAAAATAGTCAAATTCATTTAGGACAAACCTCTAAATTAAAATGTATTGATAATACTGCTACTTCTCAAATTAGTAAACCTGTTTACTCTACACACACACATTTACCTGAAGAAACTGCTTCAAATAATTCTCCAAGTCAAACAGATTTTGAAGAATTTATACCTCCAGTCAATCCTCAACTTATGACCATTAAAAAGGATTTTAAACCTGATCTTGATAAATTATTCATTGAATTTAAGTCGTTTAAAAATAAAAAACTCCGACATGCTTATTATGATACCTATGATAAACAACACCAATCCAGAATCACTAGACATTGGTATAATTTTATGATTGAATATAGTTTTGAATTACCTCTCTTGGAATATGTTGAAAAATATTACAAAAAGCTAAATACAATCACCAAATACAAATGGAAAACTTCTGAATCTACAACTGTTAGTTCTAGTCACCCTCCTCTTGAAAAAATAATTATCAAACAATAAGGTTCTGACATTCCTGCTTCTCCTTTCAAATTACCTGGCGATGATGCTAAAATCAAAAAAGTCATTGAACAAAATAATTATACTAATCAATGTTTAAACACCATTGGTAAACAATTAGACAAAATAGAGACAAATTTAGAATCTGTTACATCTACTAAACCACAACCTTTAGATCAACCTTTACTTAATCTACCTAGTCATCGTTCCAAAAGAACTAGTTTGGTAACCACTGATCAATCTACTGTCAAAGCTATTGAAAAATTATTCACTAAACTATCTACCACTGATAATGCCTCACCTTCTAAAGATAAAGGTCTTACTGTTTTAAATCAACAACCAATTATTGACACTGTTTCTACCACATCTGAAACTGACACTACTGATGATGAAATAAATCAATTAGCCCAACAATTCCAATCTTCTAATCTTAATAAAATTCATTATCCCAAAGTTAATCCTCAAACTACCAAAAACTGGTATTCTCGACCTACTCCACCTGACCTCCAATATGAAGAAAATAATATTAGTAACCAATTTTCTGTTTCTGCTAAAAAACTATACGAATGGAATATTGATGGTCTATGTGAAGATCAAATACTCCAAAAATTAAATCATTTATCTATGGTTTCAAATAGTTACCTCTCTAATTATCCCCAATATTCTCAATCTGAAATTGTTTCCTTAATTACTTCTGGTTTTACTGGTATGCTCAAATCTTGGTGGGAAAAATACTTAACTGAAGATCAACGAGACTCCATCATATATGCTAATCAAACTGATGATAATGGTCTCCCTATTTTTGATGAAAATATTGGTTGTTGCCACCCTGATGGTATTAATACATTAATTTATACTATTGTTCGACATTTTATTGGTACACCTACTAATATTTATTCTCGCATACATGATCAACTTAGTAACCTTACTTGCCCAACTTTAAGTGATTTTCGATGGTATAAAGACGTATTTACCTCTAGAGTTATGTTACGTGAAGACTGTACTAAATCATTTTGGAAAGAAAAATTCATTAATGGATTACCTAGTCTATTTGCTCACAAAATTAGAGATGTTCTTAGTCAACCTACTGGTGTTATTGAATATGACAATTTAACCTATGGTGATATAATTAGCACTATTCAAAAAGAAGGATTAAAAATGTGTATTGATTTAAAACTTAGTCAAAAAGCCACTAAGGATAAACATAAAGCTAAATATGAATTAGGAAATTTCTGTGAACAATATGGTTTACCTCCTGTTGCACCTTCCCGTAAGAAATCACACAAGTACTCCAAACATAAATATAAATCCAAATACTCTTCTAATAAATATCGCAAAGATTATTCACCTTCCAAATCTCATGATAAATTTTATACTAAACCCAAAAAGAAATATTATAAAAAATCACATCCCAAATCTAAATTCAAAAAAGACATTACTTGCTATAATTGCGGTCAAAAAGGACATTATTCAAATAAATGTAAAGAAAAGCAAAAATTAAAGGATAAAGTTAACCAACTTCAAATTGATGATAATTCCAAAAATCAGTTATTTGAAATCTTCCAATTAAATCAATCTGTTAGCGACTCCTCTTCTGATCATCCAAGAACTTCATCTGATTATCATTCACCTAGTAACGATTCTGACCATAATATTAATCTAGGATGTAATGATGTCTGCCAGAAACCGCTTAAACAAATAACTGTTCTTACTAAAAACACCCAAGAAGAATCTGCCCTTATTGAATTAATTAGCAAATTAGATGATCCCAATTTAAAACAAAAATATATTGATAAAGTAAAATCTTTATTAATTCATTCTGATGATAAACCTAAGATTGATAAACCTATTATCAGTTTATCTAAGACTTTAGAAAGATTTAAAAATAAAACTAAAGAAATTACACTTCAGGATTTACAATCTGAAATCAATCAAATCAAACAAACTATTAATGAATTAAGACAAAAAGATCGAAAATTAGAAGATGAAATTATTACATTAAAACTTAATAAAAATTTAGATAATTTCCACAACTCAGTCCATGGATCTCCTAATGAATCTGAACATAATTCTGATCCTGATTCTGATCACACTAATCCTGATAAATTAATATTTGACAATAGATCACAATCCCATACTCTTGACGATAAAAGATTAAATCTAATCAATAAAATCTATATGCAAAAATGGTATTCACGAATTAAGATAGTTATTAATGACTTTGAATTAAACTTAATTGCTCTAATAGATACTGGTGCTGATTTAAACTGTGTACAAGAAGGCTTGCTCCCTACTAAATACTATGAAAAATGCCATGAGAAATTAACCTCTGCTAATGGTAGTAAAATGCGTATTAAATATAAATTACCTAACGTTCATGTTTGTCAAGATAATGTATGTTTCAAAACCTCATTCGTTTTAGTAAAAAACATGACTGATAAAATCATATTAGGTACTCCATTTATACATTTACTTTATCCATTTACTACATCTGCTGAAGGGATTACCACTCATGTTTTAGGCCAACCTGTTACTTTTAAATTTTTATTTCCGCCTGAAATGTTCGAATTAAAACTGTTAAAAGATTGTTCTATTTCCCATACTATTAATCGCTTAACTAGGCAAATCAATTTTCTTAAAGAAGAAATTAATTATAAAAGAATTGATCAACAATTAACTGATCCTGTTATTATTTCTCAAATTAATGATTTTAAATTAAAACTAGAATCCACTGTCTGCTCCAATTTACCTACTGCATTTTGGCATAGAAAAAAGCATGTTGTTACTTTGCCATATATTAAAAATTTTAATGAAAAACACATCCCTACTAAATCTCGACCTATTCAAATGAATTATGAATTACTTGAAATGTGTAAGAAAGAAATTAATGAATTATTAAAAAACAGAATCATTAGTCCAAGTAAATCACCATGGTCTTGTCCTGCTTTTTATGTTAATAAAAATGCTGAATTAGAACGAGGTGTCCCTCGCTTAGTTATTAATTATAAACCACTCAATGCTGTTTTAGAATGGATTAGATATCCTATTCCTAATAAAAAAGATTTGATTACAAGACTTAGTCAAGCTGTTATTTTTAGTAAATTTGATTTAAAAAGTGGGTTTTGGCAAATCCAAATTCACCCTAAAGATCCATATAAAACTGCTTTTAACACACCCTTTGGTCAATATGAATAGAATGTAATGCCATTTGGTTTAAAAAATGCTCCTAGTGAATTTCAAAATATAATGAATGATATTTTTAATCCATTTAGTCATTTTTCTATTGTTTATATTGATGACATCTTAATATTTTCCAAATCCCTTAATGAACATTGGAAACATTTAACTGCATTCTTTTATACAATTAAAAGTCATGGTTTAGTTATATCAGATCCTAAAATCAAACTCTTTCAAACTAAAGTTCGATTCTTAGGCTATGACATTCACCATAATACTATTCTGCCAATTAGTAGATCAATTGAGTTTGCATCCAAGTTCCCTGATGAAATCCTTGATAAAACCCAGTTACAAAGGTTTTTAGGTTCCCTTAATTACATTGCTGATTTCTACAAAGACCTTAGGAAGACTTGTCAACCATTGTTTGATAGATTAAAGGATAATCCTCCTCCTTGGTCATATGTTCATACTTCTATTGTCCAAAACGTCAAACAATATGTTAAGTCTCTCCCTTGTCTTGGTATTCCTACTGAAAATTCATTCAAAATTATTCAAACTGATACTTCTGATATTGGTTATGGTGGCATTCTTCTCCAAAAAGTCACTCCTCAATCATCTGAACAAATTGTTCGTTATCATTCTGGTGTCTGGAATAAAGCACAATTAAATTATAGTACTATTAAAAAAGAAATTTTATCTACTGTTTTATGTATACAAAAATTTCAAGATGATATTTTAAATCAAAAATTTTTACTCCGTGTTGATTGTAAATCCACTAAATATGTTTTGGAAAAAAATGTTCAAAATCTTGCTAGTAAACAAATTTTTGCTCGTTGACAATCTATTTTAAGTATTTTTGATTTTGATATTACCTATATACCTGGTTGTCAAAATTCCCTTCCTGATTTTCTTACCCGGAAATTTTTACAGGGGGGTAAGGGATGAGTGCTATTCCACATATTCCATATTTAAAAACCCAAATTACCTTTTATCAAACCCTACTCAAACAAGTTAATCGCCGTATTAACCGCCTCAAATCCGCCAAACCAACTACTAAAAGAGCCCAATACATCATTCACCAACAGATTCAAGCCCGTCGTATTTTGCGACATGATTATTACAACCATTTACATTATTTCCAGAATTATCTAGATCTCCTTTCTGGTTGTTAATCTCTGCTACTTGTTTCAACAGATGTCTCGCCCAAGGCCTCCTTCTAAGGCTTTGGTTCCTTCTAGTCAACCTTTTGTTCCTCCTCCTTTGGAATTAGTAGGACAATACCCTCAGCCCATTCAAATGATCAACCGTTACCAAATCCTTGGTAATATCCCCAGACCTAATTACTCAACTGCTTTGGCTACTGATCCTTTTGCTCCAAGCCAATCAGTCTCAGTTAATCCATTCCCTGCTAACCCAGTCAGGTCATCTCGATCTGATTATACCAAATCACACACTACTAACCTGTTCTATATAGAACCCAGTCACCCTAAAGGCCAAGTAATCCATGAAATTGCTAAATCCCATTTTGGCTCTGGATGCCATTTCATCCTTCCACATCCAGAGAAAACACTCACCTATTACAAAGATATTTTGATCCATCATCAATCAGTCTTGATTAAACCCATTTATGATCGAACCTATGCCAGCAAGGTTCTGTATCATTCCATTTACATCCATAGTATTGTTTCCCAAGCTGAATGGGGTCCTCCTTATCAGCTTCGAGATTTACCTGGTCATTCCATCCAGTATAATTACCATGATTATGTTGATGCCTGGTTCAAGATTTTCCTGTACCAAAATGAAACTTTTAGTCACTCCTGGTTCATCTCCTTTGATCAAAAATTCAAATCCGAGTTTCCTACCTGGTTTCTGAGATGGTAGACTCATTATGGTGCCATTTCAGACATCCTCCCAGGAGATCTCATTGAACTAGTTAACTATTTCTCCTCTGTTTACCCATTCACCACTCATCAGAGACAATTTCTATCTTTGTTAATTTTTATATCCAAATATAAACTCCCATGGATATTTAAATGGCATTATGGAATTGATGGTAACATAATCACCCGTCAACATTCAGTCAAATGGTGGGCTAAGTACAATGTGCCCAGAATTTTTGAAATTGTTCATGAAGAATTCCCCATTGATCAATGTGCTCCAACTCCTTCTATGATCAAAGCCCAGCAAAACCCAACTGCTGCAATTAGCCAAGGAAGCCAGCCCAGTCTTCCTCCAGTCAACCTTGGAAGCCCCTCATCTAGTGGTTCCAAGCCCAAATCATCCAAATCCAAATCAGTTCAACCTGCCCAATCAAAATCCAAGGTGAAGTCCAAAGCTCCTGCAATTCCGGACCAGCCCAAGGAACATTCACGGCCCAAATCAAAATCCAAAGCTAAGGCTAAGCCCATTTCACCTCCTGCTCAGCCCAAAGCTAAATCCAAGGTCAAGCCCAAGATGTCTAGAGATGAATTGCTCCAGTTAGCCCATCAATTAACAGATCAAGCTAAAGAAGCTCAATCAACCAGTTCAGAACATTCAGAAGACAGTTCAGACCAATCACAATCTTCTGAAGGATCAACTACTCAACCCATCTCATATGGCAAATCCGAGTTCCAAGATGCTCAGGACCCATATGCCTGATCAACATAGGATTCCCTATAAATATAAATTAGCTTCAATCAATACTCTTTTGAGAAAAGCTGCTAATTTGTATCTATATTGAGTCCTATATTCACATGATGAATAGTAAAAGTTACTGTTCACCGTCACTATTCACCAAATCAACTTTTGTTAAAGCTGCATATTCGTGCTATCACTCCACCGAAAGCAACCGACAGCATCTTCTTTATCCCATGCGCTGCCAGCTGCTTTCATCAAAGAAGTCACAAGATTACTGTATTAGTCACAAGATTACTGTATTAGTCACATGATTACTGTATTTTCCTTTTCTATATATTGTAACATATTCATTCAGAAAGCTTCAAGTTTTTCATTCTTCAGTCTTAAGAAAAAACAGAAAGCTCTGAGTGACAATTTCTCCTTTCCATTTGTAACCCAATTAAAGATCCTTGCAGTTGCTACTTGTAATTGTAAGTTATTTTCTGTATTTTAAATTATGACGTTTTAATATTTACTTTTTAATTATGTGCATTCCAAATCTGTTGTTCTGTTGTTCAATTTGAATTATATTTGATTTCGTAATCCATGTTCTTCATTCTACTTGCTGCTTTCGCGATTTTTATATTTATAATATTTTTTATTAATTTGTAATTTTTATTACTATCAAGT
This sequence comes from Camellia lanceoleosa, assembly GCA_025200525.1. Taxonomy (NCBI): domain Eukaryota; kingdom Viridiplantae; phylum Streptophyta; class Magnoliopsida; order Ericales; family Theaceae; genus Camellia; species Camellia lanceoleosa. The sequence goes on from CM045762.1 coordinate 61,309,783, forward strand.
AAATCCCTCAATTTTTTACTTATGTTTCGTTTGGCAACTCACTGTTTTAACTTAAAAGTCAAAAAATATTAAAAAAAACTAAAAAGTCAACAACATATAAAAGGTCAAAGATTTCATTTTTTTTCTATTTTTTGCATATCTTTTCATAAAAAATCAAAAAGTTATTTCAAACATATTAATTTTTTTACCTCATATTTTAACCAAAAATTAAAAAGTTACTAAAATAACTTGTTTCTAAACAAGGCCTTATCATTGATTTTAGTGAATTTTTTTATTTTTACATTTTTGGTTGGTCTAATAAAGTATATTTTAAAAGTCAAAAGGTTTTTAATTTTTTTTTAAAAAAAATAATCAAAAAATAAAATAAAATAGACGACCGAAAAATCACTGAAAAATTACATCTTAACAAGTCATTAGGGTGTGTTTGGTAACGTTTATGTTTTCAGTTTATATTTACAAAAATTTTATGAACTGATTTTTGTTTATTTTTTAAAAAACATAAACTACAAACGCGTTTGGTAATTGACAAAATGTTTTAAAAAATTTAAAAATATAAAAGAGTGAGAAATGGCAAGTGGCGGCGGAAGACGGTGGTGGAAAGTGGTGACGGTGGGTGGCGGGTGGTGGGTGGTGGTAGCAGGTAGGTGGCGGATAGCGGGTGGTGGTGGGTGGTGACGGGTGGATGGTGGGTAGTGATGGTGGGTGGGTGGATAGGTGACGATGGCGGGTAGTAGCGAGTGGGTGGTGGTGGTGGTGGTGGTGGTGGCGGCGGCAGCGGCGGGTGGTGGTGGTAGGTGGGTGGCGGATAGCGGGTGGTGGTGGGTGGTGGCGAGTAGGTGGTGGGTGATGGTGGTGGTTGTGGTGGATGGTGGTGGCGGATAGGTGGGTGGTTGGTGGTGAATCGTGGTGACAGGTGGGTGGTGAGTGGTGGTGGCAAGTAGGTGGCGGGTGGTGGTGTCGGGCGGTGGATGGTAGCGGCGGGTGGCGGGTGGATGGCAGGTGAGTGGTGGGTGGAGGTGGGGATAGTGGCGAGGGGTGGGTGGTGGTGGCGAGTGAGTGGCAGGTGGCTGGTGGGTGGTGATGAGTGGTGGCGGGTGGTGGGTGGTGGTGACAGGTGAGTGGTAAGTGGTAGTGGCAAGTGGGTGATGGTGGCGGAAGACAGTGGTGGAAAATGGTGGCTGGTGGTGGCTAGTGTTGGGTAGTAAAAAAAAAAAACTGAAAACGGAAACACATTTTTTGTGTTTTCATTTTTTGGCTAAATTTATAAACTAAGGCCACTGATTTATAAATCAAAAATTTTACCAAACAAGTTTTTATTTGAGTTTTCTAAATTTTTGTAAATATAAACAGAAAATTAAAAACGTAAGTGTTATCAAATGGCATCTAAGGAATTACGTTTTGAGTTTCAAAAAGCCTTAGCCCTCGTTTGGCATGTTAGAGCATTTCCAATGCTATTTGCTATAATATCATTGTCATTGCTATAATTTGACAGTGAATATTAGTAATTTGCCAAATTATAACAATGGTGTTCCAATGATACACATGTTATTTTGGCAAATATCAACTAATTTTCTCTCCAAGTTTGTAGGTGGTGTTCAGATATAGGTTTTTTAGTAATTTTTTTTATATTTTTTGTCTTTTATGACATTTTTTTAATTGTTTGTAAAAAAAAATTATATATTTACATTATACCCAACTAGATAAATATAAAAAATTAAAAAGAAATTGAATTTTTTTTAAATTAAATATAATTCACTCTACCAAAAAATAAACCCTACAAAAAATAAAAAAAATAAAATGTTATTCACCCTCATCGTTGGATCTTTATATAATCTAACGGCTGAGATCGACTTCTAGAATCATATTCCCTTCTCTTCCCAAGTTGCTCTCTCCCTCTCTTTCACTCTCACCTCTCTGTTTCTCTTTTCTCTTCAGCTTTCTCTCACTCTTTCTCGCACTCATTACCGACCAATGATCACCTCATCATCAATTACTGATCACCGACTCTTACCTTTTTGTTTCTCTTTCTCTTCAGCTTTCTCTCACTCTTTCTCTCACTCATCACCAATCACCAATTCTCATCACTTCTCTAATGATGAACCTCTCTCTCTCTCTCTCTCTCTCTCTCTCTCTCTCGCCCTTCAAATCTTAAATCGTTTGAGAAACCCGAAACCCATGAAATCAAAGATGAAGACGAAGATGATGAGGCACAAACAAACCCTTATCCCTTCATCGGATCTATCATTCTAATGAAGATCAGTCCAATGAAAGTCAAGATCAGTCCGACGAAACCCTCTATTGATCAGTCCATTTCTCTCTCAAAATCTAGGCATCTCTCACTTCTTGGTGTTCGGCAATCCCTTGAGGTTTTTCTTTCTTTATTTATTCTTAATATTTTTTTTCTACAGCCATTTTGTATTGGTGAAATTTGTTGAAATTTGTTTCAAAGCTATAAATTGGTGAAATTTGTGTCTAGGAAAGGCACACAAATTGGTGAATTTGGTGATTTTTTTTTTTTTTTTAAGACACACCTTAAAGTAACAAATTGGTGAATTTTGTTTTGTTTTTTTTTAAATGGTGAATTTCTTTTTTTTTTAAATAATAATAATAATAATAATAATAATAAAAAAACTTCAAACATTTTTGGGAGGTTTTATTGGAAAATGCCCAACTGAAAGGGAAGGAGAGAAGGAAGAAAGCAGTTGGTTTTTGGTTGACCTAGCAGATTTGGTAGCTGCTATAACATGCCATTGAAGAAGCCATTTTTGTCCAAACTATCATTGTAGACACCCCATTTTTGACCGCCCTCAAGACTTGGACATCACCGCCTGAACACCCGGTGATTATCCATGTTTGTGTTCGTTTTGAGTCCCCGGAGGTCCCGACTGCACGCTCTGCCTCAGGATCTCTTAACCGGTTTGTTCTGTGCTTGGTTTTCCACCAAGGCTTGTGTGTGTTTGCATTTGAGGGTAGGGGAAGGCTTGTTAGCCATCCCTAGAACCCACCGGCTGCCTCATACCTCCACCGGCTCTCCCTTGTATCCATCGGCACTATTTTATTCAAATCCTTGGCCGATCGGCACTGTATGATGCCGTAGGCACATTTGTGCCGGTGACTTCTCGAACCCCTCGAGGATGGTGCATGCGGTGTGCCACCGGATTACACCATCACTCCTCCGTGCATAACATTGCACCCTTTGCACCTTTGCACCCTTAAAGCTTCTAGAAGGGTGACCCCTTTTGGCCAAGCTTCTTGGAGAAGCTTGGCCAGCTGTCTTGGCTTCCCTTAGAAGCTAGGAACCCTTTGCACCCCTTGACCCCTTTGCTCTTACTTAGTCATTAAGCTTAGAGCCCTTTTGTTGCCTATTTAAGCTTGTATTCATCTCCTTTGTAGGGGGTTAGCAATTTTAGGTCAAAAACCAGAGATTATACATACATTCTCTGATATACATCCATATATATCTATATTTCCCTCTCTCTCCTCTTGTGTGTGTGTTTTAGGCCCCAAATAGTGTGTTTTACCTCACTTTTGCACCATTACACACACTATTACACCTAGCTCCGAGATTGGGAGGCTTGGAGGTTTGTTTTGTGTGATCTTGGATTGATTTTGATCACTAGGAGAGGGCTGGACCACCTGTTCTTCATTGGATCTTCAAGGGTGAGCTTTTTACTTTAGTTTCCCCATTCTTGCAACCTATTTCTACCCTCTTTACTTTGTGATTTTGAGTTTGTGTTTAAGATAAAAAAAGTCTTGTTTTTACTTGTTCTTGAACCTTCATTAAGGTCATTTTATGGTTTGAGTTAAGCCTCATCACTTTGAGCCTTGTTTGGCCATCTTTGGTGCCTTTTTCTTAGGCCTTCTTGTTTTGGTGTTCTTTGGTCTTCTCACCACTGAAAACCAGTGGGTTTTCAGTGGTGAGGATGATATTTTCGAGCCTCATTTAGGGGAGAGACACCCCTCTCCCTTTGGTCCTTTGTTTGCCTTTGTTTTGGGCTCATAGCATAGCATGTGTGCATGTTTGCATTTGGCTTCATTTCAAGACTTTTTGGGCTGTTTTAGGTCATGTTTGATCTCTGTTTTTGGTTGGAATTGTAGCCTCTAACATGCCTCTCATACTTCCTTTGAAATGCTCTCTTGTGCCTAAAAGAATGCCATGTTTTGAGGCCATGATTTTTGCATGTTTTGACTTAGTTTCTTGAAGATACTAGCATTGTTTTGCCATGTTAGAGGGCTGTGAGCCACTGATTTTGTCATGTTTGGTGTGCTTGAAGTGGTTGCCTTGCATATCGGCTTGTAGGCCTTACTTGTATGGGGTGCTAGCATGCTTAACTTGTCTTTATCTCATGATTTGGCATCATATTAGACCCTATTTCAGTCCATTAGTCATGTTTGTATGTTGGCATATGTGGCTTAGTTCATGTCTTAAAGGTGTGCTCTTGTATGCTTTAGAGTAGGCCTTTGCATGCTTACATGTTTAGTGCATTTTTGGGGGTACCATGGGAAGATTTGGGTGTCATTCCACATGCTTAAAATCTGTTTTTGCTTGTTGAATGCATGTCATGAGTGGTTGTATGAATGATGTCAAATTACTCTCTTTGGTGTCCTAGACTTGGGCCCATTGAATAGCATGCTTATGTGGCATTTTCATCATGTTGTGAGGCTTGTTTTGCCACTGTTTTTGGGAGCTTGGGGGCTGCCCTCTATGGCTTGAGTCCATTGTCACATCCTTATTTCATGATTGTTGATTGCTTGGTCAATATAGCCTTGAATGTATGCTTGTTAGTTCCATGTTAATTGGCCCATCTTGCATGCCATTTGTATCCTACATACTTTAGCTCTTTGCATGCTTAACGTGATAGGTTGCATTGCATTTGAGCCTTGCTTGCATACTTGCATCTCATAGCTTGGTTTGGGGTTGTCAAGCCAAGCCTAGGATTGAGGGGAGTTCACATTTCAAGTGGTGTAACTCACCTCAATCCTTGGTCACTAAGGCCCTTGATTTCCACTTGATAGGGACTTAGTATTCATTTGTTGTGTTGCATGCATATTTACATTAAAATGAGCAATCTTGGTTCCTTAGGCTATCATGCATCAAATGCACAATTGATAGCCCTAGAACCAAGAGCCACACCCCTTGAGTCCCTAAACATGATAGGGATGTTGGACATGCTCACATTTGCCCAAAAACCATGCCTATGCATTGTCATTCTTCTTCATTGTCATCCGTCTGTGCAGGAACTTTATGCCGACCGCATAAAATATCGCCGACCGGCACTATTTTTGTGCCGATAATTATCAAGTGCAAATTGGCCACCGGAAGAAGCCGATGACTACTTGCCGGTGGATCATTTCAGGCCTCTTGGAAGGTATTCTGAAGTTTTGAGAATTTTTGGAGAGGCAGAGCAGTAAAAACAGAGACAGTAGTGCCAAGGTGTGGGCTTTTCGGGCAAGGTGGGCATCGGGCATGCATCATTCGCGCATCCCAAGGCAGGGCCGAGGCCCCATTTCATTTCACTTAGATGCTTTAATTTCAGTACTTAGAAATTTGTAATAATTTATTTATTCATTTATTCTTCAGTCTGTATTATTTATTTATTTGGTCCCTCCGAGCGAGGGCGAAAATGTAATAAGTGTGTGTGAGTGGGTGTATGTCTTCCAATCCCCATTTCTTTCTTCCCTTTTATTTACCTGCTTATGATGGTAGATTAGGGCACGTTTAATTTTAGCATACCTTATGCTATGCATGCGTGCATTCATGCATTTGTTTACATGCATCGGGCTCGGTGCATCATACAAACAGCATCGTACTTTCAATTCCAAATTGAATACGTGTTATTTGTAGCATTCCATATTCCATGTTTAGGATAGCCGAGCCTGCCTAGATTACATCTTTGCATGTGTTGCATTAGACATTTCAGTATGCTTAGGTCCATGCATGGATTTCTAATAAGCTTCTGTTTTGGCTTGGAGTACTAGGTGAGCTTTTATGCTTTAGCATATCGCATGTGTGTGAGTGTTGCCATGATAGCATGCTTACCATGAGGCTAAGTGCTTATGTGATATAGCTGCATGAATGCCTGTGGATGGAGGTTGAATTACCTAAATTGGGACAACGCATTAAAACTGTGAGTTTTAAAGCCCACTAGATAGTGGCAAAATCGTCTTTTCTAAAAGCCCGCTTAAGAGTGGCAAAACCTGCATTTTAGCCTACTTGCGAGTAGCAAATCATTTTCAAAACAAACATGTGGCGTTTGTTCCAACTTAGGCGATTTGGTCTATACTTGTTTGCTGTGCGCATAACATAGTAAATCTAGGCTAATAACCGGAATAAGAACACGTAATGTTTTCAAAATCGGATATCACAGTTAGTAGAGGCCGGTCTTCGGACCGGGCGAGAATGCTCATAGTGACCTTCCGATCGTACCCAAGCTCGAGCGAGTCAACTTTGGTTATGACGGACACGTGGCCTTGACCGAGTCGGGGTTTCTAAATTTCCCATTTTAAAAAATATTTAGGTGGCGACTCAGAATCCGCAAAGTCCATGTTTGGCACTTCTTTTCAAAAATCAGTTTTCTCAAAGCGATTTGCGAGTTGGACTCTTTGGTTCAGATTTAGAACCGTGACACAAAGGAGTCCGAATCAGAGCGAGGTCCTCGCGACGCATGATTCTGGCGACTCTTTGGGATTTTAGAGAGCGACTCGAACTCGGGATATCTGTTTTGACTACACTTATGTGTTTCTTTGCATTGCATGTGCATTGGTGCGCCTAGGACACCGTGTTGGCCATCTGCTATTCTGGCGGTTTCTTGGGAGGCTTGTCTTGTCAAGGCATGTCCATAAGGTGACGGTTCTTGGGCTCTGCCGATGTGGGAACACAAACCCGGTTTTTACCGGCACCCTTTGGACCATTCGACCTAGTTGCATAGTCGAATCCGTAGTGACCATTCCAAACTAGGACGGGTTGCTTACCCGATTTAGGTTGTTTGAAACATTGCGTGCGTAGTGAAACCCTAGCTCGACAAAATAGGACGGAAACCCTACCCCAACATAGGGTGTTTTGGTTCTCATTTACTTGCTATGTGCTTTAGAGTGTAACTCTGCGAGGAACATCTGACTCGGTTGCAAGTTTAAGTATCGGGCAGGGCATCGATGTCGATGTTTTGGGAATCGGTTATGCGTGGATATCGATTCGTGCCTAGGGGCAATGGTTCATGATCGATGATCGATGGTTGAGAAACAGATGTATCCAAAGATTCGACCGTTTATTTTAAAATACCCGACCGTGTGTTGTGTGTTTATTTACTTTTACCGTTATCTTTGTCCGATTATCTGTTTATATTTATGTGTTTTATTTATCTTTTTATTAGGTAGTTGTGCACAATTGCTACCGATCCGATAGATATTCCCCACGCACCCTCGGTCCGGGGTCGTCGACTCCTTCGATCGAGGATCGATGAGCGGACAACGGTGTACTACTCACTACCCCCGGTTACTAAACGGAAGTCAGTAAGGCAGAGGACATCAGTACAACAGTCAGTTCAAAGGGCTTTGTCTACCCCACCTGTGTTCAGTAGAGATCGGGGTTTTGTGTTACCAACAGAGGGGGAATTTATACCAGTAATTCAACCAGAACAAGATAGTATGGCCAGTTTGGAGGAGATGGTGCGCCACCTTCAAGAGAGCATGAAAGCAATGCAACAGATCTGCGTCCGTCAGCGAGACTTCGCCAGAACAGCGAGCCCACGGTTGTGAGAAACGGCGAAACAATTGCGAGCTAGAAACGACAAACGAGCATCTGCGCATCAAGTTCCTCCCCACCAGAGTTCTAACGCCGGGAGACACCAATGTTCGGACGTCTGAGCTACCCAGGACCACCCCACCTCCAACCCTACCCCAAATTCAACCTCAACTATCAAAAACACCCACCAATCTACAGACTCTCCTTTGAGTTTGAGATCGATCCCGCACTCAAATTAAGCAAGCTTGAAAAGCTATTCAAGAGATCTCAAGGGTCAAGACTATCCCGATATCGAAGATGGTTACACTTGCCTTGTTGTGTGTTGCCAGCAGTTCAAAATGCCTCATATCGATCGTTTCGATGGGTCTGAGGACCCTATGGTACATTTAAGACTATTTTCGGACGTCCTAAGGCCAATGGGCCTCAGTAGGCTCCAGAAGTTGTCTCTGTTTGGTCGAACCCTGTCGGGTGTGGCGTCTGCATGGTACGCTAAGCTAGATGACGACGTGAAGAAAAATTGGGACGAAATGGCTGAGGCCTTCATCGCGCAGTATTCATACAACACACAGATTGAGATCACTACCCGTGATCTCGAGACAACCAGACAAGATCCTAAAGAGAGTTTCTCTGATTTTGTAACCCGGTGGAGGGCGAAGGCATCGATGATGACCTTAAGGCCAACAGACAGAGACCAAATACGGATGATTGTGCGCAATCTCCAGCCGGCGTTAATGAAGAAGATGATTGTAGTTCCCTTCCCCACTTTCGCAGATCTGCATGATATGGGGATGCAAATAGAGGATGCGTTGAAACAGGGTCTGTTTGACCAAGATCGGGATCAACCCCGAAGGACCTTCAACCGCAACACTAATACAGGCCCGAGTGGCACATCTGCTACCAGAACCTCCGAAGTGAGCATGGTCACCACAAACCCCCCACAAAGAAATGCGGCAGCTTCGCCATTCTCCGGTGCGTCCGGAAGCAACCCACAAACAACCAAATACCCACCCAAAAATTCCAGAACTTTCGCTCCGCTCTATATGCCCCTATCCAAAGCTCTAGGGGTATTAATCAAGAAAGGGCACCTGAGGCCCCTGGAGCCGCGGCCCCTACCAGAAAAACTTCCCCCTAACCATAACCCGGCCAAATCTGTATTCCACCAACAAAGACGGTCACGACACCGACCAGTGTTATCGGTTACGCCATGAAATCCAGGATCTCATTGATAATGGGGTGATTTTACCCCCTGAGAGACCCAACGTTACTACAAATCCCCTCCCTACATACAACCAAGCTCCACCGCCCAAAAGACTCAACTTCATCCACATCGGGCGTGTCTTACGACCCTAGTATCTACATCACACCTACCCATCTGCCCAAACCAGAGGTGTCTCTTCCCGATTGCACCAATTTGTGCATGATAGGCACCTCCATCACCCAACCTAAGCCAGTGGTGGTGACCGCCGAAAACAAAGGAGAGGAGATCCCGAAGGGAAAACGAGTTGTTGAACCAAGGTCTGCGGAATTTACAGCTTGCATTGAGAAAACGTATAGTCCGAGTGACTACATTTTACCGATAGACCGGGATGTGTCAGCGGTGAAGCTTCCACCCAGAGGAGAACTGTGTAATCCAAGGAGATAGCCTAGGACAGGAAATGGATAGTGTAACAACCGTGGGAGAGGACTTTGCCAGCCTTCGGTTTTACTACAACCAAGATCCAGAGGACTCAGCGGTCAACCGGATTCGATTATGGGAAAACAAAGAGGCCATTGGGTGGTTGGACGATCACCCAGATGTGATAGAAGAGTTTGACGAAGAGCCCAAGGGCAAGAACATCGATAACGGTAAGAAGGTTGAAAAAAGCGAGTATATTGCGGAAGCGCCGACGAAGAATTTCGCTTCGGGATTGGAGCATCTTGACCCACGAATTGTTGAGCAATGGGATATATTGGCACGGTCGAGCAGGAAAGGTTTGAGGAATCGAGAGAGCCAGAAGGCAAAGGCCCATGTGAAATTTGAAACCGGTGTCGCAGAGACGGATAATGCTACGAGTACGAGAATGAAAAGTGCCGGTAATCGAGAACGTCCATGCGAGCCCGACAGATGTTTGTCGATTCGATGGGATGTGGTGGGAAGATGAGGATCTTTGTCTTGCCCATACGCGAAGGTCAGAAATGATCAACTGACGGTACACGGTACAGGAAATCAACCACATGACTAGGAGTGGACGGTATTTCAAGCCTCCGCACCTGGAGCAACCAGAGACGTCCGGAAAGGATAGGGAGGCAGAGAGACAGAAAGAAAAGCAACTTGAAGATGAGGCCGTATTAAGACAGTTGAAAAAGATACAAGCAGACATCTCCATCTGGGGACTGCTTATGGCTTCTCGAGTGCATAGGGAGGCTGTTTTATCAGCCATGGATAAGGCAAAGCTTTCAATAGAAACAACACCAGAACAGCTAGTGGGGCTAGTCTTTCCGGGAGGGGCTACCCCGATGTTGACATTTGCTGATAAGGAATTACCGCCTGAGGGCACAAATCACAACAAGCCACTCTACATCTCCGTAGAGTGTAGGAATAAATGGATACCGGTAGTCCTTGTTGATACAGGGTCTGCCATCAACGTCTGCCCGGCAAGGACAGCTTACGCGATTGGTCTGAAAGTCGCGGACTTTGTACCAACAGTCCAGGTCATCAGGGCATATGACAATACAAGCCGAGAGGTGATGGGAACCGTTAAAATCCAGACCAAGGTTGGCCCGGGACAGCAGGAGATAGATTTTCATGTCTTGGAAGTACCTGCAACTTTCAATTTGTTGTTGGGCGGGTCGGGGCTACATCAGGTGAAGGCAGTATCATGTACTTTGCGCCAAATGTTGAAATACCCCTATGCGAAGGGATTAGCCATCGTCTTCGGGAATTCATCAATTCATCCACCACCGAAGTATCCACGCTGTCGAGATAGAGCATGGCACGGAAGACGGTTTATATCGAGTTTTACCTTGGCCGAGGCTCGGGTTGTACGTAACATCATGGCGACTAGTGAGGAGTATATGTCGGTCTTGTGAGCGGTATATCTCATGAACAAGCTCCAACACATCCCCGGGATGGGATTGGGAAGAAGCGGTCGGAAAGGCGTTGCAACATTGGCCGAAGCGCCGCACAACCCTCACACCTTCGGCTTGGGTTACCTGCCCACTAAGGAAGATTGGGTAAGAAAAGGAAAAGAGATGGCTGGAAGAGCCAAGGCAAAACAGATGGGGAAACCTTTTGAATTGATGCACCGGCCCATCCGGGGTACCTTGAACGGACGTTTCGTCCGGGAAGGGGAAGACTTCCCATTCTGCGGTTTTCCGGAGCCATGGCTGAATAAAGAAGGGAAACGCACGCCGGGATTTGAGATTTTCTTCGACTTGCAATTATCTGGGGATGATGTTCTTTGAAGAAGCGAACCCGGCTGAATTTGGTAACATAGCAAGGAATTGGAGTCTGCGGACACAGAGTTTGAAATGGGGGTAGCACTGGCATGTCTACTTTCAGATCCTTTGATCAACCAGGTGTGCTCGGGGGATGACTCTTCGGTGTCCATGATCGGAGATGAAACGGCTGTGGGCCAACCAGCGGCTATTTTGGATGCGTCCATCGCACCCTCCCTCATCTGGCAGTACGAGGAGGGATTTTTATCAAGCAGCACTGGATCAGGTAGTGAGCCGGAATCTGATTCCACTGAGTCTTGTGGGTCGGAATCAGGTTCCAGCTCGTCTGAGTCTGAGTCCGGTATTCCTGGGAGTGATAGCCCGGATGCCACAGTCCTGTCCAGGTCGTCTTTTTCTTTCTCTTTTGAGTCTGTTGTAACAGAGGAATCGGACGGTTTGGAACTATCTAATGAGAATGAGGTAACTGTGGTTTCCGAGTACTTTTCTGTGCCTTTGGTTTATTGCTTAAATCAGGACTTTCAAAATTTTGATGAAAACGACGAGGACGAAATTCCTCCGGTTTTGCAACGACTAATTGAACAAGAGCAAGAGAGGTTTGTTAAACCCTTAATTGATGAAATCACTACTGTGAACGTCGGTACTGAGAAGGACCCGCGGCTGGTCCAGATCGGGTCCACGTTGTCTTCAGAGGAACGCGAGCGCTTAGTCGCTTTATTAAAAGATTTCAAAGATGTTTTCGCGTGGTCCTACGAAGACATGCCTGGAATCGATCCTGAGATTGTACAGCACCGGATCCCTCTTGACCCCGAGGCCCGACCTGTCAAACAGAAACTCAGGAGGATCCGCCCCGATTGGGCCATTAAGATCAAGGAAGAGGTCACCAAGCAAATTGACGCAGGCTTCCTGCTGGTATCTGAATACCCGACTTGGCTGGCCAACATTGTACCAGTGCCGAAGAAGGATGGTAGAATCCGGGTATGTGTGGACTTCAGGGATTTAAACAGAGCCAGTCCGAAGGATGACTTTCCCTTGCCACATATCGACGAGTTGGTAGATTTCACAGCGGGGCATGCTTTGCTCTCATTCATGGATGGCTTCTCAGGCTATAATCAGATAGTAATGGCACCCGAAGATCGGGAGAAGACTGCCTTTACCACCCCGTGGGGTACATATTGCTACAGAGTGATGCCGTTTGGGCTGAAGAACGCCGGGGCTACATATCAACGGGCTGCAACTACAATATTACATGACATGATCCATAAAGAGGTCGAGGTGTATGTGGACGACATGATTGTCAAGTCCAAAGAAAGAGAGGGCCACTACACCGCCTTGCAAAAGTTTTTCCAAAGGATCAGGGAATTTCGGCTGCGGTTGAATCCTCAAAAATGCACGTTTGGTGTTACAGCGGGCAAAATGCTGGGATTTCTGATTACACAAAGGGGCATCGAAGTCGACCCTTCCAAAATCAAGGCCATCTTAGAAATGCCACCACCAATGACTGAAAAGGAGGTGCGAGGCTTTCTGGGTAAAGTGCAATTCATAAGGCGGTTTATCTCTAAACTAACCTTGATTTGTGAACCACTTTTTGGTCTCTTGAAGAAAGGAACGAAGTTCCAATGGGACGGCCGATGCCAAGCCGCATTTGAACAGATTAAAGAGTATCTACAGAATCCACCCGTATTGTCACCACCAAAGCCGGGAAAACCGTTGATACTGTACCTGTCAGTGACTGAAACCACAATGGGCTGCATGCTCGCGCAAGAGTCGGAAGACAAAGTAGAAAGGGCCATCTACTATCTGAGCAAGAAGATGTTGGATTACGAGACCCGCTACACTCCGCTAGAGAAGGCTTGTTTGGCCTTAGTATGGGCTACCCGGAAGCTGCGGCACTACCTGTTAGCTCACTCTGTAATGTTGGTTTCACGACTTGATCCCATCAAATATCTTTTCGAGAAACCAGCGCTTACGGGTAGGCTAGCTCGTTGGTTGCTGTTGCTCTCAGAATTTGACCTCAAATATGTGACGCGCAAGTCTGTAAAAGGGAGGGCGGTGGCAGAGTTCCTTGCCGACCACCCGGTCGAAGGGGATGAAGCGGTTGAGTACCTATTCCCAGATGAAGCTATTCTGCACGTCGAAGATGAAACCTGGACGATGTACTTTGACGGAGCGTCAAATCAATACGGATATGGGATAGGGGTGTTGCTGATAGCGCCCGACGACTCCCGTATCCCTTTAGCATTCAAGCTTCAGTTCAAGGTCTCGAACAATGAGGCAGAGTACGAGGCGTGTATTGCCGGTTTAGAAGCTGCCCTAGAACTAGGGGCAAGGCGGTTGGATGTCATTGGAGACTCGAACCTAGTTGTGTCTCAAGCAAAAGGAGATTGGAAAGTGAAGGAGGAAAAGATGATAATATACCACCAGACCTTGGATTTGTTAATCCCTCGGTTTGAAAAGCTAAATTTCACTCACCTATTGAGAGAGAACAACAGGTTCGCAGATTCGCTAGCAACTCTATCTTCCATGATAGACATCCCGTCGGGAATCCGGATGCGTCCAGTAATCATTGATCAAAAGTTTGCGCCAGCATATGAGTCAATCTCTGCCATAGAAGAAGTGCAGGATAACAACCCTTGGTATCATGACATATGGAATTTCTTGGAAAAGGAGGCATATCCACTAGGGCAAAGCGTCAAAGACAAAAGGGCAATCAGAAGAATGGCTGTTCAGTTTATCATCTGCGGGGGTAAATTGTACAAGAGAGGTCATCTGGGAATGCACAAGCTATGTGGAAGCTGAAGAATCGATGCGCCTGATGGAGGCCATCCATGGAGGAGAATGTGGGGCACATATGAGCGGGGTGATCTTGTACGAAAAATTCTCGGACAAGGCTACTCTTGGTCTACCATGGAGGAAGATTGTATCGGTTTTGTTGGCGATGCCACAAATGCGATTCACGCGAACGTATGAACATCCCGCCATCAAAGTTATACAACATGACATCACCATGGCCATTCTCGACCGGGGAATCGATGTGATCGGGCATTACCGAAGAATCGAATGGGCATGAGTATATCTTGGTAGCAATAGACTATTTCACAAAGTGGGTCGAGGCCCAGTCCTATGCAGTGTTGAAGGCTTCGCATGTCGCGAAGTTTATCAGAAACAACATTATCTGCCGTTATGGAGTCCCGAATGAGATCATTTCGGACAACGGTTCTCACTTCAAGAAAGAGGTGATTGATTTGCTAGAAAAGTATAAGGTGGCTTTTCATAAGTCATCTACGTATTGGCCGCAGACCAACGGAGCAGTTGAGGCCGCCAACAAGAACATCAAACACATACTGCAGAAGATGGTAGAAACCTATCGGGACTGGCCAGACAAGTTGCCATTCGCTCTGTGGGGCTACCGGACTTCAATTAGAACTTCAACTGGAGCAACTCCTTATTCGCTGGTCTATGGGATGGAAGCCGTTCTACCAATTGAGATTGAGGTTCCGTCGTTGCGAGTGCTGGCTGAGTGTCAGATAACTGAGGCGGATTGGCAGCAGAGTAGGTTCGAGGAACTTATGCTCTTTGATGAGAGAAGGCTGAAAGCACTGTACCATGTCCAAGGTTATCGCCTTGAATCGCCTGGGCTTTCAACAAGAAGGTTAAGTCCAGAAATTTGAAGGAAGGAGATTTGGTGCTCAAGGACAACCGAGCTCCCATCCACGACCCAAGGGGCAAGTTCAGACCTAATTGGACGGGTCCCTATATCATCAAGTCTATATGGTCGGGTGGAGCTGTGGTTCTGATGGACCTAGATGGCCTAGAGTTCTCCCAACCGATCAACATGGATAAGCTGAAGAAATATCACCCCTGAGAGGCTCGCTAGGCCGAAAACCCGGAAGGGCGACCTAGGCAAAATTCAGAGCACGAAAAATTAGAAAATATAAAAACCGAGCTCGCAAGGTTGAAAACCCGCAAAGGGCGGCCTTGGCAAAAGTTAGAGCGCAAAAGGAGAGTGAAAATACTCGAGTGAACCCAAGCCTGAACTACGTAAGGCTTGATTCCCATCCTTGGGATACGTAGGCAGCTTCATCCTGAAGTTCAGCCATAAACATTTTCCCCGATCAGCTTTGTCTATTTGATCGTCTTGGTCATCTGTGTCCATCAGCATTCATCGCAATCTCCGGTGCAGTGCTATTCAGACTAGGGGCAACTTTCCGTTGCCATACAGCGCCGCGGCACCATTCAAACTAGGGGCAATTTTCCAATTGCAGGAATCTGGGGTTGTACATCTCAGTGACAAATTTCAGGCGTGTCCAGTTCTGATCCATATCGAAAATGGTTTTGAAAAAGTTTTAATGAAGATGACTTTGTTCAAATAAATCTTTTTACAACTAAGACCATTTCTGGACCAAAACGGAAAATTTTCAGTACCACAACCTTCAATTTCATTGATTTCAAATAGAGTTCTCTTGCTCTTGCACGCAATCGAAGTTGCTTTTTTTTTATTACATTCATAAAGAAAACTTGAAAAGTACTAATAAAGCAATAAATCCGGGGCATGGTCAAGTCAAATGTCCCTGCGCCCCCTCCCAGAGCTGGTCGAAGCCTCTGATGCCAAAGTGGGTCCCTCCTGTGCCTCTTCATTAAGCCAATCCAAGCACTCATCAGACAAAGTACAACTGAAAGTGGGAGCGGGGGCCAGGAGTTCTCTCGTCCTCCATGCTGTGGCATACCGGGCCAACTGTGTGCCTCGGGTTAGGAATGCGGCCGGGTACTCTATCCCTTCCGGCGGGCAAGTCTGATCATGACCAAACTGGCGCAGGATACGGAATGGGAAGTAGAAAACACAGTGAGTCAAGCCAATCAACTGGATCCCCGGCTGACGGGTCATACTATAACTCATCATTGGGAGATTGAGCCATGGGCACCGCCAAGCAATGCGATCCGCAGACAAACTGCACATCCACTCAAACCACCAACTCCCATCAAGAGCGTCAACTAGGCGTTGCCTGAAGAAATAGCCGCGCGCTGAATATGCTGGGCAAGAATCCACAACCTTCAATTTATCCATTAACCACACCTGGGGAGGGATAAAAAATGAGAGAATAAAGAATAGAGAAATGCGATGAGAGAAAAAAGTAAGAAAGGGGTGTGAGAGAAAAAAAGAGGCTGAGAGCCGAGTGATGTGAGCAAACATAAAAAGTGAGATAGGGTGGGAAACATTACCTGCAGTAATAGTGGACTCCCTGCTAATCTGATCGTCTCCCGACGATAAAACGCGTCTAACCCCAGCACTGTCTCAGCCAGGGCCATGTCAATGCAGCCTTTGCCCTCCTTCAAGCCTTTGGCAACTTCACTGAACCCGACACCGGATCCTCCGGAACCAGAGACGAACAGAAAATGAGATAGCATACATAGAGCAGGCGTGCCGCCGAAAGCCTTGCCGATGATGGTCGCCACGATCACCGATCTCGAAAAACGCAGACCAAACTCGGAATGTCTAGAGTCCGTCACAAATCGAGAACGAGCATCGGATATTGAGTTCCCACACACTTGTGCTAAGGCTTGAGCATGGCCAAAACGAAATTGGGGTAGGATTTCCTCATTGGGCCCAGATTCCATTAGAGCTTGGAAATCTTGAAAGTGGGACACACTTCTTGCCCGCTAAAACTAAAGACATGCGTTCGGGTTCCGAGAACCTTGCGCGGCATGGAGGAACGGAAAATGCAGCGGTGCGGCGCAAAAGTAAATAGTGCGTTTATCTTAAAGTCTTAAACTCAGCTTTTCCGAGCCGTCCAAGTTGTTAATCCAAGTTGCGAGATTTTGAGCAAGAAATTCCTCCATTTGGAGTCAATCAGTGTGGAAATGAAGAAGACCACGAGGCTAAGATCTTTTGTAGAAGATAAGGTTGAGTGGAGGACACATGTCAACATTCTGCTGGTGCAGACAGTCTACAGCCGACCGGCAGTAAAAAGTGCCGACCGGCCACAATTTTGTGCCGGCCGACCAAGTATTATGCCGATGACAATTATATTCGGCCGACGACCTTGGTGTCCAGCCGATGGTCTTCCTTCTATGATTTCTAAGCTTTCTATGCTGAATATTTGGGAATTCCACCCCTCTCAGCACTCTCCGGTGATTGATTCCCGTTGAGTCACGCGTATTTGTTTATCGAGTTGTTGTATATTTGCTTATCGAGTTGTATGCCACTCACTTTAAGTCTTTGATGTGTCTATCAAATTGTGCTTGCACTTGGCTAGTCTGTCGAGTCTTTGATTTGCTTATCGAGTTGTAGTTGGTTTACTACCTGATTATTACGATCACGATGCTTTGTTTTCATAAACACAAGTTTGATTTGATCACATTGTGGTGTGAAACTTTGCGATACGCTGCATAGAACATGCAAATGCAATACCTTTTGAACATATAGTTGTTTCATCTCCATCATATGTTTTGCAAAAAACACACGATTTCGAGAAATAAAACCTGCCTGAGGCAGTGCAATGTGCTTAAACTCCTAGTAAAAAGGGAAGTAAAGTAAGAAAATAACAGGGTAGCGGGGTGCTGAGTTTGACATTGGTAACCTCCTCCTTTCGGCCATTGCACCTTTTACGCCCTTGTTCGAGATAGTCATGTGATTTGGTATCTTTATTGCTCAGGGCAGTCCAAGAACTGGCACCCTCAGAATATAAGCAGAATTTCGAGTTGACCTCGTACTACAACTTCGGTGAGCGATGCTCAGAACGCGCGAAGGATGTCCCTTCTCGTATCCTTTTACGTTTCGTAAATTTCAAAAGAAATTGTTTCAATTATGCTGTGTTGCAGTACGTCGCATTTCAACATCATGTTTTACTATGTTCAATTTCAAGTTCCTCTCTATACACATTGCATTGTATGCGTGCTATGCTTTACTGATATGTGTTCAATTACATTCTATACACATTGCATTGTATGCGTACTATGCTTTACTGATATGTGTTCAATTTTCTATACACATTGCATTGTATGCGTACTATGCTTTACTGATATGTGTTCAATTTTCTATACACATTGCATTGTATGCGTACTATGCTTTACTGATGTGTGTTCAATTTTCTATACACATTGCATTGTATGCGTGCTTTGCTTTACTGATATGTGTTCAATTACCTTCTATACACATTGCATTGTATGCGTACTATGCTTTACTGATATGTGTTCAATTTTCTATACACATTGCATTGTATGCGTACTATGCTTTACTGATGTGTGTTCAATTTTCTATACACATTGCATTGTATGCGTGCTTTGCTTTACTGATATGTGTTCAATTACCTTCTATACACATTGCATTGTATGCGTACTATGCTTTACTGATATGTGTTCAATTACCTTCTATACACATTGCATTGTATGCGTACTATGCTTTACTGATATGTGTTCAATTTTCTATACACATTGCATTGTATGCGTGCTTTGCTTTACTGACATGTGTTCAATTACCTTCTATACACATTGCATTGTATGCGTGCTTTGCTTTACTGACATGTGTTCAATTACCTTCTATACACATTGCATTGTATGCGTGCTTTGCTTTACTGACATGTGTTCAATTACCTTCTATACACATTGCATTGTATGCGTACTATGCTTTACTGATATGTGTTCAATTTTCTATACACATTGCATTGTATGCGTGCTTTGCTTTACTGACATGTGTTCAATTACCTTCTATACACATTGCATTGTATGCGTGCTTTGCTTTACTGACATGTGTTCGATTACCTTTTATACACATTGCATTGTATGCGTGCTTTGCTTACACGTGGTCAAATTATCTCACCTTACACATTGCATTGTATGCGTGCTCTGCTTTACTGTGTGTGTTCAAACACACTTTTCTATACACTGAATGCGTTGTCACGCACTGTCGATTGTATTGTCATGGATATTGCTAACAGTGTCATACCTGCTAAGTTTGTTTTCTTTTCAGGCACGATATTGTATGTACGGCTCATTTGAGGCCGGTGAAACCGGACGAACCGCACAGGTATTGTATCTCCCGAGTTGAGACGTATTGAGAATGCCATAATTCTCTTACACCCTTTCTGCATTGTAATGTAGACTGATGTATGCTAGCTTGTAACTGTTGCATGTGTGCTCCATTACGGCTTCCTTTGCATGATCATGAGTTATGCTCGGCTTCTTGCATTTTCAGTTGCATTTTGCCCCTGCCCTCGGGCGCATATCTTGTTTGCCTTGTATGCTTGTCCAAGTCTTCGGCCTTGTCAAAGATGGGTCGTCTCTGGGCTTTGACATTCACTCCCGTCATTGTTATGACTTCCGAGTTCTGTCAAAGAGGGGCAACTGTAGACACCCCATTTTTGACCGTCCTCAAGACTTGGACATCACCGCTTGAACACCCGGTGATTATCCATGTTTGTGTTCGTTTTGAGTCCCCGGAGGTCCCGACTGCACGCTGTGCCTCAGGATCTCTTAACCGGTTTGTTCTGTGCTTGGTTTTCCACCAAGGCTTGTGTGTGTTTGCATTTGAGGGTAGGGGAAGGCTTGTTAGCCATCCCTAGAACCCACCGGCTGCCTCATACCTCCACCGGCTCTCCCTTGTAGCCATCGGCACTATTTTATTCAAATCCTTGGCCGATCGGCCTTTGTATGATGCCGTAGGCACATTTTTGTGCCGTGGTGGATTTTGGACCCGGTGAACCCCTCGAGGATGGTGCATGCCAATTTGTGCGGTGGATTACACCATCACTCCTCCCCGTGCATAACATTGCACCCTTTGCACCTTTGCACCCTTAAAGCTTCTAGAAGGGTGACCCCTTTTGGCCAAGCTTCTTGGAGAAGCTTGGCCAGCTGTCTTGGCTTCCCTTAGAAGCTAGGGAGCCTTTGGAACCCTTGACCCCTTTGCTCTTACTTAGTCATTAAGCTTAGAGCCCTTTTGTTGCCTATTTAAGCTTGTATTCATCTCCTTTGTAGGGGGTTAGCAATTTTAGGTCAAAAACCAGAGATTATACATACATTCTCTGATATACATCCATATATATCTATATTTCCCTCTCTCTCCTCTTGTGTGTGTGTGTTTTAGGCCCCAAATAGTGTGTTTTACCTCACTTTTGCACCATTACACACACTATTACACCTAGCTCCGAGATTGGGAGGCTTGGAGGTTTGTTTTGTGTGATCTTGGATTGATTTTGATCACTAGGAGAGGGCTGGACCACCTGTTCTTCATTGGATCTTCAAGGGTGAGCTTTTTACTTTAGTTTCCCCATTCTTGCAACCTATTTCTACCCTCTTTACTTTGTGATTTTGAGTTTGTGTTTAAGATAAAAAAGTCTTGTTTTTACTTGTTCTTGAACCTTCATTAAGGTCATTTTATGGTTTGAGTTAAGCCTCATCACTTTGAGCCTTGTTTGGCCATCTTTGGTGCCTTTTTCTTAGGCCTTCTTGTTTTGGTGTTCTTTGGTCTTCTCCACTGAAAACCGTGGGTTTTCAGTGGTGAGGATGATATTTTCGAGCCTCATTTAGGGAGAGACACCTCTCCCTTTGGTCCTTTGTTTGCCTTTGTTTTGGACTCATAGCATAGCATGTGTGCATGTTTGCATTTGGCTTCATTTCAAGACTTTTTGGGCTGTTTTAGGTCATGTTTGATCTCTGTTTTTGGTTGGAATTGTAGCCTCTAACATGCCTCTCATACTTCCTTTGAAATGCTCTCTTGTGCCTAAAAGAATGCCATGTTTTGAGGCCATGATTTTTGCATGTTTTGACTTAGTTTCTTGAAGATACTAGCATTGTTTTGCCATGCTAGAGGGCTGTGAGCCTTGATTTTGTCATGTTTGGTGTGCTTGAAGTGGTTGCCTTGCATATCGGCTTGTAGGCCTTACTTGTATGGGGTGCTAGCATGCTTAACTTGTCTTTATCTCATGATTTGGCATCATATTAGACCCTATTTCAGTCCATTAGTCATGTTTGTATGTTGGCATATGTGGCTTAGTTCATGTCTTAAAGGTGTGCTCTTGTATGCTTTAGAGTAGGCCTTTGCATGCTTACATGTTTAGTGCATTTTTGGGGGTACCATGGGAAGATTTGGGTGTCATTCCACATGCTTAAAATCTGTTTTTGCTTGTTGAATGCATGTCATGAGTGGTTGTATGAATGATGTCAAATTACTCTCTTTGGTGTCCTAGACTTGGGCCCATTGAATAGCATGCTTATGTGGCATTTTCATCATGTTGTGAGGCTTGTTTTGCCACTGTTTTTGGGAGCTTGGGGGCTGCCCTCTATGGCTTGAGTCCATTGTCACATCCTTATTTCATGATTGTTGATTGCTTGGTCAATATAGCCTTGAATGTATGCTTGTTAGTTCCATGTTAATTGGCCCATCTTGCATGCCATTTGTATCCTACATACTTTAGCTCTTTGCATGCTTAACGTGATAGGTTGCATTGCATTTGAGCCTTGCTTGCATACTTGCATCTCATAGCTTGGTTTGGGGTTGTCAAGCCAAGCCTAGGATTGAGGGGAGTTCACATTTCAAGTGGTGTAACTCACCTCAATCCTTGGTCACTAAGGCCCTTGATTTCCACTTGATATGGACTTAGTATTCATTTGTTGTGTTGCATGCATATTTACATTAAAATGAGCAATCTTGGTTCCTTAGGCTATCATGCATCAAATGCACAATTGATAGCCCTAGAACCAAGAGCCACACCCCCTTGAGTCCCTAAACATGATAGGAGATGTTGGACATGCTCACATTTGCCCAAAAACCATGCCTATGCATTCTTTGTCATTCTTCTTCTTTGTCATCTGTCTGGTGCAGGAACTTTATGCCGACCGGCATAAAATATCGCCGACCGGCACTATTTTTGTGCCGATAATTATCAAGTGCAGCCGGTGGCCACTGGAAGAAGCCGATGACTACACTGCCCAGCCGGTGGATCATTTCAGGCCTCTTGGAAGGTATTCTGAAGTTTTGAGAATTTTTGGAGAGGCAGAGCAGTAAAAACAGAGACAGTAGTGCCAAGGTGTGGGCTTTTTCGCAAGGTGGGCATCGGGCATGCATCATTCGCGCATCCCAAGGCAGGGCCGAGGCCCCATTTCATTTCACTTAGATGCTTTAATTTCAGTACTTAGAAATTTGTAATAATTTATTTATTCATTTATTCTTCAGTCTGTATTATTTATTTATTTGGTCCCTCCGAGCGAGGGCGAAAATGTAATAAGTGTGTGTGAGTGGGTGTATGTCTTCCAATCCCCATTTCTTTCTTCCCTTTTATTTACCTGCTTATGATGGTAGATTAGGGCACGTTTAATTTTAGCATACCTTATGCTATGCATGCGTGCATTCATGCATTTGTTTACATGCATCGCTCGGTGCATCATACAAACAAAGATCGTACTTTCAATTCCAAATTGAATACGTGTTATTTGTAGCATTCCATATTCCATGTTTAGGATAGCCGAGCCTGCCTAGATTACATCTTTGCATGTGTTGCATTAGACATTTCAGTATGCTTAGGTCCATGCATGGATTTCTAATAAGCTTCATTTTGGCTTGAGTACTAGGTGAGCTTTTATGCTTTAGCATATCGCATGTGTGTGAGTGTTGCCATGATAGCATGCTTACCATGAGGCTAAGTGCTTATGTGATATAGCTGCATGAATGCCTGTGGATGGAGGTTGAATTACCTAAATTGGGACAACGCATTAAAACTGTGAGTTTTAAAGCCCACTAGATAGTGGCAAAATCGTCTTTTCTAAAAGCCCGCTTAAGAGTGGCAAAACCTGCATTTTAGCCTACTTGCGAGTAGCAAATCATTTTCAAAACAAACATGTGGCGTTTGTTCCAACTTAGGCGATTTGGTCTATACTTGTTTGCTGTGCGCATAACATAGTAAATCTAGGCTAATAACCGGAATAAGAACACGTAATGTTTTCAAAATCGGATATCACAGTTAGTAGAGGCCGGTCTTCGGACCGGGCGAGAGGGGGTGCTCATAGCTGACCTTCCCCGATCGTACCCAAGCTCCCGAGCCAGGTCAACTTTGGTTATGACGGACACGTGGCCTTCGGCACCGAGTCAGGGTTTCCTAAATTTCCCATTTTAAAAAAATATTTAGGTGGCGACTCTGTAATCTGGCAAAGCAGTCCATGTTTGGCACTTCTTTTCAAAATCAGTTTTTCTCAAAACGATTTGCCAGAGTTGGACTCTTTGGTTCAGATTTAGAACCGTGACACAAAGGGAGTCCGAACTGTAGCCGAGGTCCCTCGCGGACGTGCTACAATCATGTTGTGGCTTTGGCAACTGTTTTAGCAATGCATTGGAGATGCTCTTAGGTTGGAGAACTTTTTGCTAAAATAGTCACATAAAAAAACAAAAAAGTCAATAAGATAAAATGTCACATCCTAATCATAATCATTTTAATTTTCTTTCACAAAAGTCAAAAAACCTAACCCAAACGAGATTTAGCCCTAGGCTAAAATAGTCAAAAAAAACCAACCCACTTTCCAAATGAAGCCTTAGAATCTAGAAATTTAATGTGTGATTTAGATGTAATTCTTGTATTGCAGAATTCATGAAAAATTCTCCTATACACACCTCATATCATATATACTCTTAAGTTATACTATTTTTTTTCTTTAGTTATAATTAATTTTCTTCTTAGTTATGACCATATTTTAGTTATGAATTATGAGATCTTTTGTTATGCCTCATATATTGTTTAGTTATGACTTTTCATTTTTATTTTTTAATTATGATTCTAAAAATATGAAATTATGTCATTTTATTGTTTAGCTATAAAATGCATATGGTACACACCCTTTGAGAGGTGTGCACCATAATCTTTTGGAGAACTCATACAAAAAATGAATATCAATCATCTTCTTCTTTTTTTCTTGTGGAGTATTTTGAGTTTTGTTTTGCAAAATTGGCAATAACGTAAGACATTATCTAGATAATAGAATTCTCCTTATTATTAAATTAGTGCAATAAGAGCATCTCCAATGGGAGTTATTATTGTCAAAATTTGGCAGCAGAAAGACCAAACCTTGCTCTAATGGCAAGTTATGGCAGCTGTGAAATATGACAAATGCCAACACTTGTGTAGCTAACATAATCGTCAACTCACAAAAACAACAACCCTCTCTCTCTTCTAGCAAAACATTCATCCCTTCCTCCTATCCAGCATTTTTGTAGACGAAAGTTGAAAACTGGTGTGTGTGGGACATTTTGTAACAACCCAAATTTTTAATTATTCTGTAGAATTTATACTAATATTATTTAATCTCAGTTCGGAAAATATATAATTTATTATATATTATTATGCGTAATTTTGTAAAATATTATAATTAGTAAAAGTTTAGGGGTCAAAATATAAATAATAATAATATAGATAACAATAATAATAATAATAATAATAGATGTGGTACTAAAATAAATAATTAATTTTCTGTTAGTATAAAATAAAGTATAACTTAATTAAAAATTAATTAATTTATATAATTATATTAAAATATTGGGTCAAAAAGTAATTATCTAAAATATCTATTAAGGATAAGAACAAATTTATGAAATCATTATCGAATCTGTCACGCAGCGCCTTTTCCCCCTATAAATAGGGAGGCGTGTCACGCCTAGAAAGAAAACAGAAAGAAGAAAGAAAAAGAAAGGAAGAGAGAAAGAAAAGAAAGAAGAAAGAAAGAGAGGAAAGGAAGAAAAGAATAATAGAAATTGAAAGGGTCTTTGATAGTAGAAAGAAAAAGTAAAGTACTAAAGTTAAAGTGAGTTAATTATACCTTGAGTCACCAAAATGCATTTTACGTATGTTTTGACTTACCAAAATCTATTTTATACAAGTTATGTTTTATTAGTATATTAATAAAAGTTATGTTTTATAAAGATTTCAGTTACGTGGATTATCTTTTGAACCCTATTTGCTTAAAAGGAAACTTATGGATATGTTTGTTTATATTTTAAGGAATATTTGGCTATGATCTTATAAACAATTATGTTTTGTAAGTACCACCACAGGAGTCCCACGCCTTGGGGAACTTAAATAACCATTGGCCTCTGTTTGACCACTTTGTGGTCCTCTGTTTGTCATGGATCCATTGATCTCTATTCTGTGTGGAGCTCAGTGCTACACTATTGTAGAAGCCACCTCTAGAATCCGTACGAGCCACCTCTTGAATCCGTATCTCTGTTCTGTGCGAACCAAAGTGCTACACTATTGTGGAAGCCACCTCTAGAATCTGTACGAGCCACCTCTTAAATCCGTATCTCTGCATTTGTCCATGACCGCTACTTCGTGACCTCTGCTCGCTCTGTGGTTATGGTTATATATTTACATACTTTATGTATTTCAGTTTCTGTTATTCAAATGATTTATTCACCAAATTTAGTTATGTAAATGTTTTGGCCTAACTAACTATCCATGGTTATTTCGTGTCCCTTATACTCTTGGTATAATATTTCTCACTCTGCCATGTGCTTATAGTTGTTTACCAATTTTCAAGAAACAATGCAATTCAGAAATAGTTTTTGGAAAGTCTTAGATGCGAGGCTGCGGATTAGACATACACTACACTTTTATTGATATTTTTATATGTAAAGATCGGCCTTTTTGGTCGATAAATTTTGTAATAAAAATAGAAACTCCAATGATTATTTTGGTACCCTTACTTAAATATTTC
This sequence comes from Camellia lanceoleosa, assembly GCA_025200525.1. NCBI lineage: Eukaryota > Viridiplantae > Streptophyta > Magnoliopsida > Ericales > Theaceae > Camellia > Camellia lanceoleosa. Next base: position 61,335,650 of record CM045762.1, read on the forward strand.
TTCCGCTTGCGTTTATTAATTTATTTAAGAATTGGCCGGAGGTAACTTCAGTTACTGGCCATCACGATACTTAACCCTTGGGTACGAGGAGCGGGTCGTGACACATTTGGCCAAACGATCAGCCGAATGTCCCTCACTGTAACGCCCCACTCCCAGGTCATTAAATACACTAAAATAGCCTCAAAAAAATACAAGTTTTGCTCCCAAAAATAATAACTACAAAATTGTCTCCAAATGGTACAATATCCTCCAAATATTCTAATTACCTCAAAAATAAACAATATTACAACTATCTCCAAATTTAATAATTACAGTGATGGGTTCCAAATCTCTATATTAATAAATTTTTTTAATCTCAATTTCGAGCTCTGCTAAAATCTGCTTCGCACCTAAAAAGTAAATTAATTCGGGAAGTATACAATACGACAGGAATACAAGGCTCGGATACAGAATAAATTAACAGGAACCCAACAATTTAAGACACTAAATCAACGATACAATAATCAAGCAATTTACCAAATTGCACAACAATGCAACCATAATTTATCTAGACCAAATACCCAGTCCTACTCAAGACATGACCAGTGAATAAATTCATTTATTCACCCACCTCACCCAAGCTCCACGCTTATCCGGGCATATTGGTGTAAACAATTAATAAGATTCACTCGATTCATGTACAGAGTATTTCCATGTCATTCAGTCAGACAAATCATCATTTAACACAGAATATTTGTAGAGAATTTTACCAAATGATCAGAATATCAACGATTCAACAACAAATGATTTTTACGAAATCTATTAATAACCACATTAATCAAGTGGATTACAAATTAAGGATAATTAAAAATAAAGAACTCTTTGCAAAGAGATTTAAGTAGAGCATATTGTATACAACCCGAATTTACCTCATAATAATTGACTTCGTCACCATAAATCTGAAATTGCTCCATGGATCTCCAAAAATAACTCTGATTAAACTTCTAAAGCATAAAGTATATATAATTTAATAAAATCTACAACTCTCAATTTATTTATTTATTTTATAAAATACTCATTTTCACTTTAAATACTCCTATATCTAAACTTAATATTTCTACTATATACAATCTATGAGAGTGCGAGAGCCGAATGAAGGGAGGATTGTGAGGAGCCCCCCGCACTCTGAGCTGATTTATAGAAGAATAAAGGAGAGAAAGAAAATTAAAAAACTTAAAAGTAAATGAAAAGAGGGAATGATGGATGGTGGGTTTGGTGTGGCAAGTGAAGAACTTTGGGTTAACAGCCTACGGTTTGGTTGTTTGTATTTTTTTTTTTTATTTTTTTTTTTTTCTCACATATTGGGAAATGGTAGGAAGAGTTTATATATTATTATATCAGAATAAATAATCATATGATAGATATAGAAGAGATGAGATAAATATAAATAAATAATTTAAAATTATATTCTTATCTAAAAATCTCACCACTAAATTATTATAATAAACCATCAATACCACTCACTAAATATTAATACCTCAAAATACGGGGTGTCACACTCACACACCAATTTCTGTGTCAAAATAGCAAAAATGACTGCTCTCTATTAGAACACCATTGCTATAATTTTACCAAAAGTCTACTATTCATTGCCATAATTTGACAATGACAATACTATTATAACATTTGCTATTAGAAATGCTATAATGAAAATGTATATCAAACTTAGATTTGTACCTAAGATTAGCAGTTCCATTCCTCATCTCATTGGTTTACACAATTTGTTTCATTACTCTCCCTCAAGTTTAAATTTAAATTTGAAAAATCTTAAAAAGTTTGTGATGTTGGTTACCGATCCCGTTTTAATTATGAATACCGTTAGAATTGATTCTATAATCTTAACTTTTCTATTTTATCATATTTATATTTAAAAAATAAATTTTTTTTTTTTTTTCAAAAAATTGCCGTCCATTTTTATAAGGACAAATTACAGCGCTAGTCCCTATACTTGACCCTTGTGTCATTTTGGTCCTTATAATTTTAATTGGCATGATTTTGATTTTGAATTTTTTATTTTGTATTTTGTATTAAATTGGTCCAATTGATTTCAATCATTAACATTTTTTAATGGAAAATGCACACATAAGCAATATGTGTCATATTTTTAGGGCCAAAATTATGAACTCGATCAATTTAGTAATTTAACATCAATCAACTCAATGATCATTTTCTGTCAAAAAGTCTAATGGTTTTATTAATTGGATCAAATTAACAAAAGCTAAAATTAAGGGTCAAAATTAAGCAAAATTAAATTTTAAAAAACCAAAATGACACAAACGACAAAATGTAAAGACTACCGATATATCTACCCCTTTTTTTAATGTAATTAAGCTTACTTTTTTCCATTTCGATAATGTTTGAACTAGCTAGAGATCTTGTAGGCTGTTAATAGTGTAGGCTTGAATATATTTGGTGTTGCTTCCAATTGCTCCTTTTTAACATGGCAAGAATCATGATTTATCTACTCCTTTATCATGATATACTCTTTATTTTTTATTACAATGAAGTTCTAACTTTGCCCCCAAAAAAATTTAAAAAATTTATTGCTATGGAATCATGACAATACTAAGGGATTGTTTGGGATGACCTAAATAAGTATATTTTTTGTCTTTTTACGAAAAGATGTACAGAAAAGTAAAGAGGTGATGTGATAGAAAAAAGATAAAAACATGGATTATTTTGTAGTAGCCAAACTTGGCCTAAAGTTAATTTTTGACATGCAATAATCTCAAAATATTATAACAACACCACTACATCTACATAATTCTTTTCATCTGAATGTGCATAATTGAGACTCTTAATTGTATGCATTCAGACAGAGAAAATTATGTGCATGAATCATTAATCATATTATAATTTGACAATCTTACTTCAATTGAGGGAACGTTATTTCTTTTATTTTTTCCTCACAAAATATCAAATGAAAATATTGTAAACCATTCATAAGAAACATAAAAAGAGAATTTTTCCAAAGTACGGCAATAATTTTAGCAAACCGATAGAAATGAATTTTTGAATAGCCTTGCCAACTTTTTACTTTGGCAAGAGTCGTAGCGTGCTAAAAACATCTCTAGTGGTGTGCTATCCTCAACGTCAAAATCACGATTTGGCTACTAACTATTCCAAACCTGTCTCTAATTGAATGCTATTTTTCATGCCAAATTATAATAATGTTCAAATTTGACGAGATATAGCCCAACAAATAGCATTCGTAGTCACAAATGAAAGGAACCCACATCCCACTTTTTCTTTCCATTGCCCCATGCCTGGACAGGACTCACCTGATTTCAGTGGAAGAAATCAAACTATATAGCATACACTATGGTTCCCAAAATTGTAAAATATCAATTGACATAATCAAGCCAACAATTGAAAGATATTCTGTTGTAACTCATGGGTAGAAAGACAATGTAAATTCATTTGTAATCCAACATACCAATTATAAACAGTTGATCGACCAACTCATAACATATTAGTACCAGGGGAGAAAAAGAGAAGCAAACAACATTATTTACATCTAGAAGGTAACAAGGAAAAAAGAACACACACACACCAAAAAAAAAAAAAATAATTTTGAGTACTCGGACCAGTCATCAGCAACTTATGAGGAATAAGCAAGTCTGTCCTAAAGCTTGACATGGAATGAACTAATACAATGTCACCATTTTAGACGGTCGAGTTCTAACATTTTCCCAATAAAACTAAACATGTAAATACTCCCATCAACCTCACATCAAACATTGAAGGGTATTAACGACATTCTAACTCATCTATTAGTGCCAAATACTCTTAACCAAAGAGCTAAAAGCACTACATTTGGCTCTCAACCATTTTAGTGTTTGGACACAACAAATCACAAAGTAGAAATTTCAAATTTTGGGAATTTAAGGATTAACTTGCGATTCATTTATGTAGGAAATAAATTATATTCCTCCAAATGCCCTTCAAATGCCTAATGTGATGGTGCCGAAAACATTTTATGTTTGCTAAAGGACATGATTACATTGGATGAATATATTAAGTTTAGGGATGCAATTAATACAAATTAAATATTAGGGACCAAAATAAAACAAATTGTATAATTTACTCTTCTTTTGTGCATCTACAGATTCTACACAGCACATTAACTACAGTAACATATTTTTGAACCCAAAGAAGTAAATATGTTCATTCAATACCATATGTTGACTGTTTTACCTTTCAGTTCATTCCAAATAGTGAAAAAAGCTTCAATTTACAAAACTTTTGCAAACCATGCCCAAAATCAGAAGTTCAAAGTCTCAAGCAATTCTTGTTTGTGTTGAAACACATAAAGAAATAGGACAAAAAGCAAGAAACTGCACCTTCACCATATTTCAAAACCATAAACAAGCTGTGGTAATCAAAGTAGCTAACAGCAGGCCTGGCTTTCTTGACTTGTCCGAAATAGCTGCTGCGTAACTACACCCAAAATAGAACTTTCACTCTCTGAAGCACCACTGCAATCTGTTCATCAGTATTCCTCCGAGAAAAAAAGGTCGATTTGTTTTCTACCGGCTCAGCTTCTGCACATCCGTTTCATTAAATTACAAGTCAGATGATATCATACTTTAATAAAAGCCAATGTAGGTCTTTCAAAAGATTTTTTTTGTAAGTCATAATTTTTCAAATTTTGCATCAATTGCATGGGCTTTAATATGAGCCATGAGAAAAGCAAAATATAATGATTGAGGAATCAGATTGTTCTCCCAAGTTTCCCTTTCACTTTTTTTTTCCTCCTGGTTTTTATTTCATTATTTATTTACTTTTGGGTGGAGGTGGGTAATAAATATACTGCTCTTAATCTGAATCTCAAGTTTTAGAAATCAAACCACAGTTAAGAAAAGGAGGAAGGTGAAGGGGATCTATGCTCCACCTCAATAGTATTGGTTGAAAGAATAATCCCAAAGGTCCTGTTCTACATCATCTACAACATATATATACTACTCTTTCACAATATTAATTGTCACTTCAACTCCCATAATAGGTATTCTACAATATCAGGTAGACAATATTTCAAATTAAAACCAAAACACGCTTATTCCTAAAACAAACTTAAACTTGTGACCTCTATTGCCTGCAGATAGGCCCCTTAAACTCTAAATTGAAGACACCATCCTGACAATTTTTTATCACAAGTTCTTCTAAAACATATCATCCAACACTTACCATGTAAGCATTAGAACTTAAGAAAGTGTCAAAGCTCCAACTCCAAGAAATTTAAGGAGAATTAAAAGCTACACATAATTGTGCAGGTGAACATAGTCCAGAATCTACGAAAGTGCATTAGCCAAATTATTTTGTTCAAGATTAAAAATTTGAGAAAAGTCAACAAAGACATATAGCAAACAAACTTCACATATTTCAAATTGTCTTGAAGTATGACATATACAAGAGCTTCCACGGTAGATAAACTCAGAATGATACACAATGATTTCAATTTTAAAAATTTACCTTCGCAAAACAAAAACAAATAGAAAGATAGATGTATACCTTCAAGCTTTCTCCTTTGGCAACATCCTTGAGGGAAACAAAGCTTGGCATATGAGCAGTCCCATAAAATGCAGGGTTGATGTTGATCCCGTCAATATTTAACTTCTCAACCCTACCTTCCTTAGGACTATAAAGCACGAGAACACCCTTGTTAACAAGCATCAAAATTTCACCGTTCTTTAAAATCATAATTGTTTCATAATAGTCACCATACCCTCTCATACCAGTCACATTCCCAATAACGAACTCTTTGCTCCAAGACTTCTTAATGCCATAACCTTTCATTATCCATATATCCCAATGAAAGGGATTAGAAAAATCACTAATGGAGAGACTATCTCTTAACACACCCACACGTACAAAACCCATAAAATTCTTCCTAGGCAGACCACACTCAGGAGGTTCAGGAACAACCCGAAATTGCTCAGACCCAAAATCAAAACAACGAATGAAGTCGGGACTATTTTGGGTGAAAGTAAGCCAATGAAGAGCCCCATTCACGAAAGAATTGACTGAACGATTAATCAAATAGTAAGGAACAATCCCTATGTCTCTCCACGACCCTTCACCAATTGTGTAAATCATAGCCTTGGCTTGGTTAATGGGGTCGAAAACCCGATAAACAAAAAATTGTATAACCTTGTATTGGTTAGTCAATGGACTAAAACCAAAGGCAGTGATAGTACGATGTGGCTGTTTTCCATCATATGTTGAGATGGGTAAGGTAATGTACTCCAGCAGTGATTCGGCCCCCGAATCAGGGGGGCCCGAATCCCCCGAATAACCCTTTTAGGTAAAAAAAAAAAAAAAAAAAAAGAAAACAGTTTCCATAAAAGGAAATTAGGGGGATTAGGGGGAACTTTTTTTGAGGTCCAAAACATTTTTGAATGTACTCACCCAGAATCGGATTGCATACGTAAATGGGGTTAGAAATACAGGACAAACAAAGCAAACCATTGCAAGAGGTCACTGTTTGGTGTTCGAGAATTGGGAAATTGATTTTGGAGCTGAATTTCAATTGGGTTTCGCATTGTAGGTCGATCAAGCGGAGTTGTGTTGATTCGGGGTGGTTTCTGTAGATGGGTTTGATCAAGAGACTGATTGGTGATCTAGAGAGGTGGAGCTTGGCGAAGTAAGGGTCTGAGATTGAAAAAAACCAGTCTTTGCAAACGAGTAGGCAATGGAAGAGGGTTTTGACGGGGAGTCTTGAGAGGATTTCAACGATAATCTGGGTTGGAAGTTTTTCTGGGGTGTACTGTTTCTTCTTCTTCCATATGATCTGATTCATCATCCTGAGATCGTTTCTCTTGTATGAGAGGATTGGAAAACTCTGAGGGAGGTTGGGAAATTTTGATTTGTATTGGTATTTATAGCAAATGTATTTACAAGGAGGATAAGATTAAGAGGTGGGAAAGATAGAGAATCATTTGATTTGTTGGGAAAGATGTGTTTGAATCACGATTTATAAAATACAAAGTTATGATTATTTTATGACTGTTATATATATATATATTATATAAGGATTATGACTGATATGATCTATCTATATCTATATCTATATATATATATCTATATAATATGGGAAGAAAGTTTTTGAATTTATAGTAGAGACAATTGTCTTACTAGGACATTTGAATGGTGAAGTTTCATTTGTCTATTTACATAGATGGCTGAGATTATCCCTTAAATATATATCAATATATACCTACACTTGCTTCTCGCCCAAAGAAAGAGTGAACTTCTTACTCTCCCACATCTCCCCTCTATTCTATCCTTATCTCTCTCTACTCCCCTTCCAGCTTGCCTACGTCTCCCCTCCCTTCTATCTTTATCCCTCTCCCTTCTCTGTTCTCATCAGTTTGTTCTTGCGATCAGATTGTAACCGACGCTCCTCTTCATCACAAGGTATTCTTGTCCTCCTCCCTCTCTCTGTTGTATTTTTTTCCCTGAAATACAATCAGTTTCTGAATGATCAAGAACAGATTAAATGGGATCCCATTTAAGTGAATCAATCTACAGAAATTAAATCAGTTTGTTCTTGCGATCAGATTGCGCCGCTGCTCATCATCACCACTCGCAAGGTTCCCTCTCTCCCACCCTTGGTTGTTCTCTTCGCAAGGTAATTTTGGTCTCTTTCTGTTGTATTTCACATTCGGAGGAAATAGGTTATGCTTTAGGGTTTTTCTTTGTCAATTGTCAAGATGAATCCTAATTACATATACATTTAAATCAATGGTCTATATACATTTAGTTCCCGCCCGTTTGAGAAATACTAAAAAAAGAAAAAAGAAAAAATGAGCAGTGGGAGTCGAGTGTTCTGTAAATCCTTCTTGGTACCTTCACTCGCTTCGACTGAACTCATTCGATTCAAGTTTTTCAGAGCTCGAACTTCCTCATCCAACCCTTCTAGGGTTTTTCGAATGGCCACCGAGCCTCCTTCTTCATCCTCATCATCACCACCACACTCCGCTTCAGCTTTCTCTAATGGCGATTCATCCTCAATCCCCGCTTCTTCTGCCATCGATTTCTCTCTTTGTCATCGTCTCAAGGTATTTTTGTTTAGATATGTATATATGTATGATTCATTTCAGTGTTGATTGTTTTGGACTCGAATATTATTGCCTAAATTTGTGATTTTGTTTTTTGGGTTTAGGGGTTTTTTGGGGTTTGATCAGACGATGAAGAGAACGAGATGGGTGCGAAGGGATGTTGAGAATCCAGAGTCCATAGCCGATCATATGTATCGAATGGGGTTGATGGCTCTCATTGCTTCTGACATTCCTGGAGTCGATCAAGACAAGTTAGGGTTTCTATTACTTTTAGGATTTTTGTGTTCCATCTTGGTTATTTGTTATTGTTGCATTTTCTAAAGATTTTAACTTTTTTTGCTTCTTTTTTTTTTTTTTTTTCTAAATGTTAGGTGTATAAAATGGCAATTGTCCATGATATTGCAGAAGGTAATGTGTTTGGTTTGAGTTTTCTGGATTAAGTTTTTTGTAAACTGAGTTTTTTGGTTTTCATATTCTTTTGTTTTTAGTGAATATTTTTAAAATTTTAAACATTTTTTTAAACTTTTTTAGATGCATCTTAGTTAGATGGATCTAAAAAGTAAAAAATTTGTGAAAAAATATTTTAAAAAATTAATAAATACATAAAAATACAAAAAATGTACTGAATTCTTGTTTTTTTTTTTTTGTATTTTTGGTATTTAGTGAATTTTTAAAAGATTTTTTTTACTTTTTAGGTGTATTTATGTTAGATGTGTCTAAAAAGTAAAAAAATTGCTTAAAATATTAAAAAAATTTAGTAAAAACAAAAAAAAATATGGAAAATAAGAGTGTAGAATTTTCTGAAAAGTGTTTTCTGAAAACTCAAAACAAGCATTTAAACTCAAAACAAGCTTTGCATTTAAATTTTTATTTATCTATTAGGTTCTCATATGTATCCTTTGGCTGATAAAGTATGCTTGATAAAAGAAAAAGGGTTAATTACACTTTTATCTCCTTCACTATCACCATTTTTTTTAGTTTGTCCGTAAACTATAATGATTTGAGTTCATGTAGTCCAATTGAAGATGATTGTAAAAATTAGTAATTGTAAAATTCTAACCTCATGAGAAAAAAGTCATTTCTACATTTTAAACAATCTAAACCAAACCAAACATCCATCTTCTTACTTACATTATATTGGACAATCTACTCCCTGCAACCAAACAACCATCTTCTTCCCCACCCCCCTCCCTCATTGTTTTTCTCTCCTGCTCTCCTTCCTCACCTGATAAACCTGATAACCTCCCCTACCACCACTATTGAACCCCTGCCCATAACCCATCATCAAATAGAAGGATATGTTTTTCTCTCTGAGTGAATTTCTCTGCACTTTCAACATTTTTTTACTTTAACAACCAATTAAATTAATGGTAAAATCCTGTTGTATGTGTATTTTTTATTTTTATTTATTTATTTATTTATTTTTGTTCTAATTCTCAACCTTAGAACTTTCTTTTGTTTAATTTATTTATTTAATTCCGATCGTACGAACTTTACTCTCTCAAATTGGATGTACTTACATTTGTTATATATTATTGCTATGTGGTTTACTTTATGGATTACCTACTGGATCTGTTTGAATGATTTTGATCGATTTTGGTATTTAACTGACTATCTTTGATTGAGTCCTGTATGAATAGGATTGCTTTAATGGTGGTCTATGATAAAAAATTTAAAACAATTTTTTTTTTTATTGACTATTTTCCATCTGTTGCAATTCGGGTTTGAACTATGTATAATATTTTTTTTTGCCTCTGATTTGGAGATATTATCTGCTTAATTTTATGGTTTCTTTGTGTATATGGACTATGTATGTATGTATTTAGTTCATTTGTGAGGATGTGGAGGATTGCAAGGCAAAAACTTAGAGCTGGCGGATTTCCTGTTCCGGTAGGTCTTTCAATCGTATGTTTTGATTTTAAAAAAGGAAGATTTTTTTGCATCTAATAGATAGTATTTAATTTCAGATTTTAGAACAATCCTTGCAAAGGATACAAGATGAGCCGCTACCGAGATGTTATTCATCTGCTACCAAAGAGGTAGTTGTGGATTATGTTCATTGTGTTGTTGTTCAATTTTTTCATTTTTCTTTGATGCTTATTTGGTTGTTTAGATATGTTAGAATTAATTTTATTTCATGAGCTGATTTTTCCTATTTTGAAAATCATGAAAACATCAATTAGGTTATTGAAAACTTAACTTCTCACTTTATTTTTTATTTTTTAAATTTATTTATTTATTTAGTTATTTATTTATTGTCAAATACCATGACCTGATTCTAACATATCCCTTTTTGGTAATGTTTATTGAGATGTTGGTAATTTTTTTTTTTCTAGTTAAATACTTTCTTTGTTTTTTTAATTTTGTTGTATGTGTATTTTTTATTTTTATTTATTTATTTATTTTTGTTCTAATTTTGTTTCCACATTATGTCATTTAGTTTTCACTACTCATGGATTGCAATGTGCGACATGGAAATTGCTCTCATTGTTGTTATTATTATTGTTTTATTTCGTTTGAGGTGTCATCTTTCAATCGCAATCTGAATTCTGCAAAGTTTCAATCAAGCATTTTTGGTACTGTTGTTCCTGGCAAGCCATCTTCCTTACAGTTGAGTAATCCACTGTTTCCTCTTTGTGCAGTTGAGTAGTGTTTGCTTATATTGTGATGAACACAAAATGATTTGGTCCAAACCATACAGAAAATGTATTGCTAGGAGTATGCAACCTATCAAAGCAACTGCAATGCCTCCTACAGTTGTTCTTCAACCAACATCCCATACTATTCTTTGTTTCAGTTTTTCATTGACTATGTATGTAATTTATTTTCCTTCAATAAAAATTTGACATCATCTTTGGGATTCTTTTTGTTCAATTACCCCACTGGTATTTGCCAGATGAAGAAGATCACTGTGCTGAGGTCCACAATAACCAATCTTCAGCCTAAGGTAGGGTCCATACTTCTTTCTAACTCTTTTTAGTGTTGAATTTCTTTTGTGGTGTGTAGTGTGGCTATGTAATGATCAGCTGTTGCAATTGTTGCTTTTGATAGATCTTAGTTGGATTAACACTTGAAAATTTTTCTGTAACCATATATATTCTATATCAAGGATTCAAATGTGGGTCTGACAAAGGTAACCCATTGTCCCTGTGATTGATTTGAATAGAAGTAGCTAAATCAGTTGCACAATATTATCTTGAACAGTATGATTACCCAATTCTAGAAACAGTTCTACATCTAGGATATTTTTGATCACTCATTAATCTCAGTTGTTTTGAGGTGGTCCATTTACCATATTTATTGTGCCTTATATTTTCTGTGGGCAATCATTTTTGTTTTATTTGTATTTCCTTTAAATAATGTATTGTTAATGTTAGACAAAAGAAAACACCTAAACTGATATGGAATATGATAGTGAAAAAAATGTCAATTTTTCTCTATACTATACAGTTAAATAATGTATTGTTCCTCTTGCTATTAGGCTCCATTTTCAAATTATCCCTATACAGTTAGGCTCCATCATCTGAGGAGGCATCTTATATGTCATACATATGTGTATTTTAATGCATGAAAGGTGTCTACTGATGCACTAATTCTGTGATTACATGTCAAATGGATATATAAATTTGGTGTAAAAATTGGTAATCACACAACAATACTCTACAAAAAGTAGGCATCTTGCATTTGGAGATGAAAACAATTTTGTTCAATGATAGAATAGATGTGTATATTTTCTAAATTTTGTGGTTAACAGATGTCATAGGATGAATTTTGTTGTGAAGCTACATACCATCTATAGATTTGATTGGCAGCAGTAGCACTAACTGATTTGCATTTTAATTTTAATTTCTTTTAAATTGTAGAGCACTGGCTGATGTGCATTATTTGATATTTAATTTTATTTTTATATTTGATTTGTTTGGAATTATAGCGTACAGTAACTGGTGTGCATTTTAATTTTAATTTCTTTTAAATTACAGAGCACTGGCTGCTGTGCATTATTTGATATTTAATTTTTTTTTATATTTAATTTGTTTGGAATTGTAGAATACAGTCTGTTAAATATATTTTTATAATTACATTTTAATCTTAATATTATTTACACCGTACCTTTAGGCACGAGCATACGTTAGTATATTATAAGGAAAGAGGTATCTAAGGATTAAGACTGATATGATCTATCTATATCTATATCTATATATATATATTATAAGGAAAGAGGTATCTAAATCATAAGTGTTGAGTTTCAAGTTTTCAATTTAAATTTTATAATTTTTTGATATTTAAAAACTAAAAAAACCTTCCATTGACTACTTCTTATTCAAATAAAAATGAATAAATAAATAAAAATTAATATCCCTTGATTTATGACTTTCAAATAGAAATTAAATATAAAAAAAATGAAAAATATACTAATTCATTTCAAAATTTAAATTTGAGGGTCACTAAATATGAAAAATAATCTATTAATTTAAATTTAAAATTGGCACAATATAAATTTAAAATTATAATGATCTATCCTATGATTTCTAAGTTTTAAATACAAATTTAAAATTACCATGATTAACTTATAATTTTTGTATTTAGAAGCGCAATAAGAGTGACATTAAGATTATTTATATATTTTACAAAAAAAATGTTTTTTAAAAAAAGATACTATAAGAGTTTCAAAACCTTGTACAAAATTTATATACTATTATAATTGAAAAACGTTATCATCCTATTAAAGTTTAGAGTTGCAATTCTTTTTTCTTTTTTCTTTTTTTGATTTTGTTTAATTTTTATTAATATGTGTCACAAAATGATTGGTTTATAAATTAATTTTATATTCTTAAAATAAAATTTTAAATTTAGATTCTTCCTTAAATTATGTTACCAGAATAAGATAAAAATTCATTCCTTAATTTATGCATCTTTTATTAAATTATAAAATAAAATTTTAAATTTAAATTCTTTTTAAAATCATGTTACTATAATTAGAATGAGATTAATATTCACATGTGTTATAATGATGTGTCATAATATTATTGGTCTAAACATAATATGTTATTAAATACACGTATTCAAATTATTAATCACTATTAAAAGTTTATATTTTTATTTGTCATTTTTGGTTTTAAATTTTATAAATAAAAAAAATTATGTCCTTCTAAACTATAGGGACTTAAACAATAAATTTTTTTAATACAAATGTTTTTTTTTAAAAAAATACAAAAACATTAAGAAAATGAATGACTTTTTTAACAATTACCAAACATAATGGATTCTATTACTTTTTTTTATCTCAATTGTCAATTAAATAAATTAAAATATAAAAAAATAATTTTTTTGGCTTAAATAGTTAAGAAGTGACTTTTACTAAAATCAAATAGAAATAAACATTACTTTTTTCTATTAAGACCATCTCCAATCGTTCACCAAAACTGATATCAGATTTAAATTCTGATGAAAAGCGTACTGTTCACACCTCCAACCGTTCACCAAAATTGATATCAGATTGACAATTCATCAAATATTTCATCAGACTGAGGACGAAGAAATGAATTCATCAAAACATTGTTGCGGACCGTTGGAGGGGAATCCGGTCGACCAACCGGTTGCCCGGCCGGTTGACCAACTGGTCAACCAGTAAAAGATTCAAACAGTTCAGCAAAAAAAGTTCAAACCGTTAAAAAAAAAAAAAATTTTGCCTAACCGGTCAACCGGCCGGTCGACCACCCGGTCGTCCCGAAAGAAGTTCAGAAAGTTCAAAAAAAAAGTTCAAAAAATTCAAAATAAAATAAAATAAAATTTGGCAAACCGGTCAACCGGCCGGTCGACCCACCGGTTGACCAACCGGTCGCCCCACTAAATTTGATGCAGCGTTGGAGTAGGTGATTTGAAATTTGGTGAAATGGGTTAATTTTGACTCAAATTTGATGAAAAATTAGGTACAGCGTTGGAGATGCTCTAAAAGTGATAGTTGGTGAAACTTTTTTAATTATATAATAAAAAAAGAAAATGGGAGTTACATGTAATAATTTATTGTTCCAGCAATGCTACAAACCCACATTTTCACCTACAATGATGTGACAAGAGAGTTGGACCCTATATTATTGAGTTTGTAGGAAATCAAGAATTGACACATATGATACGATATCATTGTGGATAAAATTGTGAGTATCTTTTTTTGTGGGTCTCAAACATTTTTCTTATTATTCATCTAGATGTTTTTAGCACTTGTGAAATATGGTGGATCCTGTTAATTTTTTTTTTTAATCTCAGTTGTCAATTAAACAAACTAAAATAAATAATGAAAAAAATTTGGCTCAAATTCCTAAAAAGTGAGTTTTGCTAAAACAAATACAAATAAATGTTATTTTTTAATAAAAGTGATGGTTTGTGAAATATCTTTTTTTATTTAAAAAATGAGAATTATAGGTGATAATTTATTGGTCATCTATAATTATTTTTAGATTAAATGAGAATATCATATTAAATTTTCTTTTTACCTTTTTTTTATATACAGATACTTTTGTTTTGTAGAAATTTAATTTTATTATATTTAAATATTTTATTTTAATTTTTAAATTAAAAATTATTTTTGAAAAATTATATTTAAATTATTTTATGTCATTATAAAATACAATTTTTTTAATATCAACTTATTGGATGATACCTTTCTAAAAAGTGTATTTATTTTTGTTCAATAATATTAAATTTTTATTTAATCTTATTTATTATATATACAATTTTGTTTCAATTGCTCAAGTTATTTGGTGTCTCTGTCCAAGTCTATTCATATTTATTCGAATTTTTTAATTTTACATAGGTTCTCATCGAATTAAAAATTATATTGCACAATCTTTAAAAATTTACAGACTTGACTCAAGTAGCTGGGTTCAACTCGCTCAAATTTACAATTTTAGCAAGGGGTTGAAAGTTACATTATTGAAATTGTAACAAATTAAAAATTAATACATAAATTGTGATAAAATTATAAAACTTAAATTGTAAGTTTCAATATTTTTTTTGTTTTCATAATTTACATACAAAAATCTAATTATTTATATTATTTCATATAAACATATTTTATTAATTACTTCACATCCTGTGCATAACTTTCACTAGTTGAGAATTATACAAAATAAAATTTTCAAATTATCAAAACAAAATTCGTGATAGGTCTCACAACTTTCTCAAATTTATTTAAGAGCTTAAGAGAAATCCAATTCTTTCCATAAATTTCTTTCTAGATACCTGATATAAACACAACCGTAAAACCAATTTGACTATTGTTGG
This sequence comes from Camellia lanceoleosa, assembly GCA_025200525.1. Lineage (NCBI taxonomy): Eukaryota > Viridiplantae > Streptophyta > Magnoliopsida > Ericales > Theaceae > Camellia > Camellia lanceoleosa. Next base: position 61,351,030 of record CM045762.1, read on the forward strand.
TTATGAATTTTTACGTTTAATAAGTTGAGTTCATCTTCTGTGCATCATTTTTTTGACAATTTGAATTTTAAAAAGAAAAATGATTCAGGCCTCAACAAAGTCGAGGCGCGAATGGCGCGAGAGAGAGAGAGAGAGAGAGGAGGAAGAGAGGGAGAGAGGGAGAAAGAGAGAGGAGAGGGTCGCCGTCGCCGTCTCTGCCGTCACGCCTGTCATGCACTCAGCCTCCGCCTGTGCCTCAGCCTGGCCGTGCTCGCCGTCGTCTGCCCCGTCACTCTGCCCCGCCTCGCCTCCTCCTCCTCCTCCCCTCCCCTCCCCCTCCATTTTTTAGGCCCCCTCCAGTCCCCTCCTCCCTCCTCCTCTCCTCTCCTCTCCTCTCCTCTCCCCTCCTTCCTCTGGTTTCAACAAACGAAGAAGAAGAAGAAAAGAAAGAAAGAAAAGGAAGAAGAAGAAAGGGCAAAAAAAAAAGAAAAAAACAGAGCCAAAACGACGTCGTTTTGGCCAAAACGACGTCGTTTTGGTTTCGAGGCAGATTCGCGCCTCAATGATTCGAGGTCTCTATCAGCTCTGTTTTAAAAATGATATGTTTCCATTCAATTAGGGTTACAAATGAATCGAACTGTTCATAAATAAGCTCGACTCAGCTTGTTAAGAGCTCGGCTTGGCTTGACTCAGATCGGTTCGTTTAGTAAACGAGCCGAGCTCAATCTTGAATATTAGGCTTATTTAGTAAACGAGCTGAGTTCAATTTCGCATAAGCGTAGCTCATTTATCTTTATTAAATTATATAATAAATATATTATTTATTTATTAAATAATAGTATAAGTACATTATTTATATAGTAACTAATATAAATAATATTTTTTATTTAAATAATATAAATAATATTAAAAAAAATTATCAAGCCGAGCCAATCTCAAATTTCATTAATATTAACGAGCCGAGCCGAGCCCGAACCCAGTTCCTTATCGAGCCGAACTCGAGCTTAATAAACGAGCTCGATAAGTAAATGAGCCGAGCCAAGCACGACTCGGTTCATTTGTAGCCCTACCGGATTGTTGAATTTAGTTTGTTGGGATTTATTTCACGTTTTATCAATGTAAATGAGAACCCAACACACATATTAAAGAGAAATTTTTTTTTTTTTGGCTTTAATTATTTCTCTTCATTTTTTTAGAAAACCCCATGTAATAATTAAGATGATCTATAAAGTCCTGGTGAATTTAATTTTTTCATTACTTTGCAAATGATTGGAGTTTTCTTTTCAAATGCAATTCAATGAAACAGTTAAAGATGCTTGATCAATTTGATATTTTATAAATATATTCTACCTGAGAAGTTTTTATGTGCATTAGGGCCGAGTTAGGCCCAAGCATAGTAATGGGCCGTGATGAAAAGGGCTTAGCAAAGTGGACCTTGCTGTTAGCTCGGTCCAAGTATGGTTATAGTTGCCACGATCAGAGTGGTGATAATTAGTTCGGTCATAGTATTCGGAGCCGAGGTGTTTGGGCTTCTTAAGGTGGACCTTGCCCTCGTTAGCCCGGTCAAAGCTTGCTGCAGTTAGCTCGTTCTAAACAGACAAAACCGAGGTACAAGTGAACAAGAGCCGAGCTACGTGTTGCATATGAAGGCGCTGGATTAAATGTGACAAAGGGCTAGTGTTAGCTCGGTCATACTATTATCCAACCGTGGTAAAACCATCTCACTTGGTTTAAGCAGTGAGGGGGGTGTTAAAGGATAAGCATTATCTTTCAGGAGTGTGATTCCTAGGAGAACTCTACATTGAGGGATAAGAGTCCTATTAGGATTGTGCCAGGCAAAAACTATAAAAGCTCTCAACAGAACCTATGTAGAAGTAACACAACTTTGATTCTCGGAATACACACAGTTTTTGTCTATTTGTCTATTTGTCTATTTTGCTGACTTAGGTATCAGAGAGGTATCCAGCACACACCCGCCGGCAAGCTCATGTTTGTGTTTTCAGGGAATAAAGTGACGACGTTCGGAGGAGCGCAGACTTGATCAACAGGATTATACGAGAACATTATTTCGTACTCGTACACTACCCAATATACTTTAAAAATAAACAATTTATATTATCGATATCCAAAATAAATTCTAGTAACCGTACAGCTGTGATTATTGTGCCTTGCATAACAAATGCCCCATTTTCATATTTAATTATATCTTTCAATTCATTATGATGTTGCATAAATATCTCGTATAAACAATTCTAAAAAAATCATCGAAATATGGAAAAATATTAAGGGTGTGTATGTTAGAATTTCTCACAAACATCCAACCTAAATTTCATAATACAGTTACCTAATCAGTGCATAGTATGCTCACATCAGCCAGCATCAACAAAAATCTGCTTGAAAATTATGGAGGAAAAATATCATGTAACGCCCTCAAAATAATATATAAAACCCATCACGAAAGACATGAATTGATACAAGAGAAATCAACTATTTTTATTTATCAAGTACTTCTTACAAAAGTATTACATGTTAACAATAAAAGCAAATGCCCTACGGGCTTACAGCTTTCCAAGTTAACACTTGGTTACACACAAGAAGAGTGCTAACTCTATACAAAAGAAGTCCTTGGCTTGATATACATATAATACAAACAAAATAAACAAAAGAGTCTTCAACTCTTATCCCCATCATCCAAGCTATGTCCTTGGAGGTGGCATGCTACCTGTACCTGAAAATAATGTCCCATATAGGGTGAGCCAACGCCCAGTAGAGATATACTAAACACAGTATGAGCAATGACTAAGACATTAGCAATTGATAAATGTTCAATTCCCATAAATCAATTTACAACCCATTTCCACTTTATGACCACTATGTTCATGTTTCGTTTCATTTTCCATTTCTTATCAACTTCACAATTTACAACAACGGCTCAGAACATGGCCAACCACTTATATGAGACAGTGACTCATATTAAACGTTTCCCATTTTATAATAGATAAACATAATAGTTGTATCAACATCTCAATAGATAAGCATACAAGCTGTATCCACTTTTCAACAGATAAGCATATTAGCTATATCAACACTTCCAATGATAAACATATGAGTTGTATCAACACTTCCTTAGATAAGCATATTAGATATATCAACACATTAACTGACAAGTATATGAGCTGTATCAGTGGAGTCCATTCCCTATCTTCACCCAATCAACAACCGGTTTAGAGGTCCATCCCCTATCTTCCCCTAAACCGTGGAGTACATCCCCTATCTCCTCCCACACACACAAGGTATATACATACAAGTCATATACACAATCAATCAATACATAACGTTAATGTATTCTGTCAACCGTCATATTCTATGACATATCCAATTGATTAGCTTTAGTTTGCCTAATTATCATGCATTGTCTACAACAATCAAAACTACCTTCTATCGGTAACCCAAGCAATTATTTCTAAACAGATAATAAGAGCTCCAACAGATAAAATATCAGTGTTTTCAAAGTGAGCGATTCATAAATCCAACGCTACCATTCTAACATATAATGAGTCAATTCCATTATTTCCAACTCAATTCCATATAACAACACTTTTTCCAAATTAATTATACCAATTAATTTATACAACAAACTAGGGTTTTCTACCCCATTTTCCAATATTGACCCAATGGTCTATATATCAACAACCAATAACAATCTCATTATTTTGAAACCCAAATTACATGTTTTAGAGTCAAAATAACAAAACCCCCTTTTAACATTTTGAAACCCTAAGTCCCAAAATCACCCCACTTCAACACTTTATCAAAACAACCAAAAATCTATGTCAAAGACCATAAGAGTGAGTAGGAATCCCTACCTCAAGAGTTGACACCCAACGAAGAAGGAGATGAAAACGAAAATGCTCCAAATCACAAGTTTCCCGGATCAAAAGATAGCCCTCGACGATCAACAACTTTTATGTAAAGGCCAAAGGTGAGCAAACAACTCCTACTAGATCAATACCTAGAGAGAAGGCAAGGTTCTAGAGAGAGAGGCTCAACAATGGAGTTTTTGGAAAAGTAAGAGAGAGAAGAGATGTAAAAAAGTGATTTTAAAAAGTCAAAACACAGAGTCTTAAACCAGTCGTCCAGCTCGAGCATGGAAAACCTCGTTCGAGCGTCACTCACAAGCCCTCGCTCGAGTGTCCAATCCGCCGCTCGAGCGGTGAATACGCACTTCCAGTACTTTCACAGAACCAGGTCCCCGCTTGAGCGTAAGACACAAACTCCCGCTCGAGCGTCCAAACCACTGCTCGAGCGTACAACACTACAGAGGAGATATTGCATGGTTGATTTTCCCGCTCGATCGTCAAAACCCCCGCTCGAGCGGACAAGCTACAACAAAGGCCCCGCTCGAGTGCCAAAAGCTTCGCTCGAGCGGACAGGCCAAAATCTAGGCATCTAGTCTTGGTTCCTAAGCTCAACCAACCTGTAACAAACCTGCCCAACACATCCTATAACTCAAATACAAAGTACGAAAGGATGTAAACAAGGTATAAGGAACTACTAACATTTACGGAAACAAGTCCGGATCACCGTACACAAGGAGTAAAACCCGGGATCGCTATAACCTCCCCCCCTTAAAGAATTCGTCCCCGAAATTAAACACAAGTTTTTAAAAACATGTTTTTCTCCATTTTCAACAATATTACAACATAATTTTAAACATTCCGACCCATTACCGGTCAATCTCATCTCTTATCAAGAGGCAATTCACATCATAAATAACAACCTGCATTTTCAACATGTATTCCTTTGGAATTTACCAACTTCAACTCATTTTCCACAATTTCATAACACATGCAACATTAATATCATGCTTGCATTTCCACAATACTTAACATATACAATGTTAACATAACTTCCATTTACCAAAACATTCACAATGTTTTACAACTTAAGACATACATAATGTTCTTAAAGTTCAATAACGTTACAAATTTCTATACATGGTTACACATCAACAAACAAGTCCGAATATTTCTCACGGACCTCTAACTCACATTCCCAAGTGGCTTCCTCCACTCCGTGATGTTTCCACAAAACCTTTACCAAGGAAATGGTCTTACCTCGCAAGACTTGATCCCGCCTATCCAAGACCCGAACCGGTCTCTCCTCATACGAGGCATCCTCATCTACCTCCAAATCAGTCCAATCCAATACATGGGACGGATCCAGCTCGTACTTCCGAAGCATACTAACATGAAATACGTCATGAACCCCAGACAACTGTGGTGGCAAAGCCAAACGATAAGCAACTTCCCCAATCCTCTCAAGGATCTCAAAGGGACTGATAAACCGAGGGGATAGCTTCCCACTCTTCCCAAACCTCATCAAACCTCGCCTAGGTGATATCTTCAGAAAGACGCGATCACCTACCTCAAACGCCAAAGGTCTCCTCCTACGGTCGGCATAAGATTTCTGACGACTGGTCAGAATAAGCCTCCTCTGAGATAAGCTCAACCTTCTCCGTCGTTTCCCTCACTAATTCCGGACCCAACAAAGGTGCATCCCCCACCTCGACCCAACACACTGGAGACCTACACGGTCGGCCATACAAGGCCTCAAACGGTGCCATACCGATGCTAGACTGAAAGCTGTTGTTGTAGGAAAACTCCACCAAGGGCAAGTGCCTCTCCCACATCCCACTAAAGTCAAGGACACAACCTCAAAGCATATCCTCAAGGATCTGAATAGTACGCTCGGATTGCCCGTCAGTCTGCGGATGATAAGCCGTACTAAAGGTCAACTTAGTGCCCAAGGCACCCTGCAAACTCTGCCACAACCTAGCAGTAAAACGAGGGTCTCTATCTGAGACGATCGTCACTGGGACCCCGTGCAACCTCACTATGTTCTGAATATACAAATCGGCAAGGTGATCTACCGAATCTCTCACGCGCATAGGGATAAAGTGCGCCGACTTAGTCAACCGGTCTACAACCACCCAAATGGCATCACTACCCCGCTGAGTCCTCGGAAGACCTACGACGAAGTCCATAGTGACATGCTCCCACTTCCACTCGGCAATAGGCAAGGGTTGCAACAAACTCGCTGGCCTCTGGTGCTCGGCCTTCACTTGCTGACAAGTAAGGCACTTCGATACGAAAACAGCCACATCCCTCTTCATACCCCTCCACCAAAACTGGCGGCCCAAATCACGATACATCTTGGTGCCTCCCGGATGCACCGCAAGGCGTGAATGGTGGAACTCTCGGAGTACCTCCTCTCGGCAGGATTCCGGCACGAACAATCAGTCTCGGTATCTCACACTCTGGTCGGGATACTCAGCCAAACCCTTCTCAACTTTTCCACTGGAGATCTTCTCTCAGAGAGATTCTACCTCAAGGTCACCTCTCTGTGCCTCTAACACTCGAGTCATAAGTGTAGGCTGCGCAACAACAGAAAACAAGGCCGCAGTCTCAATGGATTCGCCCAGAAGCAAATCAAACTCGCCAAGCGCCCCCAACATCTCTCATTCCCGGATGGCTATACGAGCTACATCACCTATGGATTTCCTACTAAGGGCATCGGCCACAACATTGGCCTTCCCCGGATGATAGTGCAACTCGAAGTCGTAATCCTCAATAAACTCCATCCACCTCCTCTGCCTCAAGTTCAAGTCTTTCTGTGTAAACAGATACTTCAAACTCTTGTGGTCCGAGAACACCTCGAACTTCTCACCATATAGGTAATGCCTCCAGATTTTCAAGGCAAAGATCACTGCTGCTAGCTCTAGGTCATGTGTAGGATAATTCTTCTCGTGTATTTTCAACTGACGTGAGCCATAAGCTACCACTTTCTCCTCTTGCATTAACACACAACCCAAACCCTCTCGTGAGGCATCACAGTAAACCGCATAACCCAACCCTCTCTCCGGAATAATTAAGACCGGAGCGGTGGTCAATCTAACTTTCAGCTCCTAAAACGACTTTTTACAAGTCTCACTCCATACGGATTTGACTCCCTTCCAAGTCAATCTAGTCAACGGTGAAGCTAGTCTGGAGAAATCCTTCACAAACTGGTGGTAATACCCAACTAATCCCAGAAAACTACGGATCTCAAACACACTCTTAGGCTGTGCCCAATCCTGCACTGCCTCAATCTTGGATGTGTCAACAGACACTCCTTCCCGAATACTACATGGCCCAAGAACTTGACTTCTCCTAGCCAGAACTCACACTTCCCGAACTTGGCATACAGCTTATGGGCACTAAGCAACTCAAGCACCACTCTCAAGTGTTCCTCGTACTCCTTCTCAGAAGGTGAATAGATAAGAATGTCGTCCAAGAAGACGACTACAAAACGATCTAAGAATTCCCGGAATATCCGATTCACCAAATCCATAAAAATTGCCGGTGCATTGGTGAGCCCAAATGGCATTACCAGAAACTCATAATGGCCATACCGCGTACGGAATGCCGTCTTCGGAATATCTTCCTTCTTGACCCTCAACTGGTGGTAATCCGATCTCAAGTCTATCTTAGAGAAACAACGGGAACCCTTCAACTGGTCGAATAGATCATCTATACGGGGCATCGGGTACTTATTCTTGACCGTAGCCCGATTCAACTTCCGGTAATCGATACACAATCTCAAGGCACCATCTTTCTTTTTAGCAAAGAGGGCCGATGCTCCCCACGGCGAAACACTAGGGCGAACAAATCCCTTATCCAGCAACTCCTGGAGCTGAATCTTCAACTCACTCAACTCGACTGGGGCAAAACGATAAGGTGCCATAGAAATCGGCACCGTGCCGAGCACTAAATCAATGGAGAACTCTATCTCACAGTGAGGTGGCAAATCAACGAGATCCTCGGGAAAGACATCCGAATACTCACAAACCACCCTCAGCAATACAATCTAGGTCTCGTCACACTCACCACGCGAAAAGCTAACAAGTAGACCACTAAACTCACCCCGCCCTCGCGGATCATACATCGGTGGCAACACACTACCAACCCGATCCCCCAAGAAATGGAAACACTCCCTGCTCACGGTACAACAAGTGACCCTCTAGCGGTAACAATCAATAACTGCCCGGTATGACGATAACCAGTCCATACCCAAAATAACATCAAAGCCCTTTATGGGCATACCAACAAAAGGGAACGGAAGCCTATGATCGGCGACCTCTATATCACAACCTCTACATCCGTGCTTCAAAATCAATTCGCCCCCAACAGGCAATACAACACATATAGGAGATGCTAATAGTGCTAACTCCAACTCTAACACAGATGCAAATGCAGCAGACACAAAAGAATGAGATGCACCTGTATCAATCAACACATTAGTAACCAAGTTGCAAAACAGAAAGGTACCTCTCACTACTGATGGAGCTGGTACTAAGTCTTCTTGTGATAACGACATACACGCGCTCAGAGGGCCTGATCCACTGCTCACCCCTAGGAGCATAAGATCATGCATGTTGGGATGACGGTCCCAAATTGGCCCTCGAGGCCTGCACAGACTGAACTGGTTGATAACTCTGCGTCTGCCTAGAACCAGACACTCTCGAAGTGGCACTCAACTGTAGGCAAAACCTCTTCAGGTGCCTAGGCTGTCCACACTGATAGCAAGACAAAGGTGGCCCTGCCTCGACTTTGTACGAGGTCTAGCTGAAGAAAAGCACTCGTGACCCTTCCTTCATGGGTAAATCAAGACTTGTGACCCAGCTGGCCACATGTATAACAAGTCAAGCCTCTCTAACTACTTCTCCCGGAAGCACCTTTGGAAAGGTCGATCTAGTCAAACCGCCCTGAGACTGCTGAGGGTTAAAACCTCTGTCTCCTGCCATCACTCTAGCCATCTTGGCTCCTCTTGGAGCCTCTATGTTTCTCATCATCCTCCTCCTGCATCATAAGCTCCATATGAGCTGCAGCATCCACCAAACGTCTATACTCCCGGATAAACGACCCTCCAACCCTTAACTTGAGCCCACGCCTCAACTTTCGCTCAAACTCAAAGCAACGGCGTTCCTCGGACGCCACCAGTTCAGGTGCAAACCTGGACAGACTGGTAAAACTAACCTCAAACTCGGCCACTAACAAACCCTGCTGTTTAAGCTGGCAAAACTATTCCCTCAGCTTCTCCCTAGCAGCTGAAGACAAGAATTTCTCTTGGAAGGCATTCACAAAAGCCTCCCACGCACCAGTAACACGGCCCTTCTCGTACTTCCACCATTGACCCGCATCTCCCTTCAATTGGAAGGATGCCAAGGTCACTTTTAAACCCCTGTCCTCGATGCCAAGCATCTCGAACGTCTTCTCCATCTGTTCCAACCACTCATCAGCCATAAATGGCTCTTTCGGATCTCCAATAAATTCGTCTGGGTTAGACCGAAAAAATTCCCTCTTCAAGAAAGAAGGCCCTGCCTCTGCAACCTGATGCTCAGCTCTGAGAATACCCAAAGCTCCCGCTATTTCTCGGGCCAAGGCACCCATAGCCTGCTGACCCACTGGCTCGGCCACATTGGCCTGACCAACTCCCTCCTGCACTTCCGGAATGTCATCCGGTAAAGGCACCTCCTGCCTCCTAGGCCTATCACGCCTACCACCTCGTCCTGACATCCTATTAAAGATAACAAAGACTTTAGCACATTCATAAATGTGCTGAAACTAAACACTCGCGTCCTAATGCATGGACAACTGTAATTCACTCCACGTAAGCACATAAACACATAAGCACTTACAAATTTCATTCCCGGATAATGACAGTCCCAAGGCATTACTGGAGTTCCAGTTAGAAACAGCATTGATCAAGTGCTTTTCCAACAAGACTCACAGAAACCCAAGGAGCCAATCAATATCCTAAAAATCAAATCCCATACCCAATTAGTCACATAAGCATGCTATCACATAAACACATTACATCACACTTAAGTCTCTAACAAGCGAGACAAACCCATTGTGATACTAATCACTTCTCACGTACCCAAAGCATTCGAACCCGGTACGCTCTGATACCAAGTTGTAACGCCCTCAAAATAATATATAAAACCCATCACAAAAGACATGAATTGATACAAAAGAAATCAACTATTTCTATTTATCAAGTAGTTCTTACAAAAGTATTACATGTTAACAACAAAAGCAAATGCCCTACGGGCTTACAGCTTTCCAAGTTAACACTTGGTTACACACAAGAAGAGTGCTAACTCTATATAAAAGAAGCCCTTGGCTTGATATACATATAATACAAACAAAATAAACAAAAGAGTCTTCAACTCTCATCCTCATCATCCAAGCTATGTCCTTGGAGGTGGCATGCTACTTGTACCTGAAAATGATGTCCCATATAGGGTGAGCCAACGCCCAGTAAAGATATGCTAAACACAGTATGAGCAATGACTAAGACATTACCAATTGATAAATGTTCAATTCCCATAAATCAATTTATAACCCCTTTCCACTTCATGACCACTATGTTCATGTTTCGTTTCATTTTCCATTTCTTATCAACTTCACAATTTACATCAACGGCTCAGAACCTAGCCAACCACTTATATGAGACAGTGACTCATATTAAACGTTTCCCATTTTACAATAGATAAACATAATAGTTGTATTAACATCTCAATAGATAAGCATACAAGCTGTATCCACTTTTCAACAGATAAGCATATTAGCTATATCAACAATTCCAATGATAAACATATGAGTTGTATCAACACTTCCTTAGATAAGCATATTAGCTATATCAACACATTAACTGACAAGCATATGAGCTGTATCAGTGGAGTCCATCCACTATCTCCTCCCAATCAACAACCGGTTTAGAGGTCCATCCCCTATCTTCTCCTAAACCGTGGAGTACATCCCCTATCTCCTCCCACACACACAAGGTATATACATACAAGTCATATACACAATCAATCAATACATAACGTTAATGTATTCTGTCAACCGTCATATTCTATGACATATCCAATTGATTAGTTTTAGTTTGCCTAATCATCATGCATTGTCTACAACAATCAAAACTACCTTCCACCGGTAGCCCAAACAATTATTTCTAAACAGATAATAAGAGCTCCAACAGATAAAATATCAGTGTTTTCAAAGTGAGCGATTCATAAATCCAACGCTACCATTCTAACATATAATGAGTCAATTCCATTATTTCCAACTCAATTCCATATAACAACACTTTTTCCAAATTAATTATACCAATTAATTTATACAACAAACTAGGGTTTTCTACCCCATTTTCCAATATTGACCCAATGGTCTATATATCAACAACCAATAACAATCTCATTATTTTGAAACCCAAATTACATGTTTTAGAGTCAAAATAACAAAACCCCCTTTTAACATTTTGAAACCCTAAGTCCCAAAATCACCCCACTTCAACACTTTATCAAAACAACCAAAAATCTATGCCAAAGACCATAAGAGTGAGTAGGAATCCCTACCTCAAGAGTTGACACCCAACGAAGAAGGAGATGAAAACGAAAATGCTCCAAATCACAAGTTTCCTAGATCAAAAGATAGCCCTCGACAATCAACAACTTTTTTGTAAAGGCCAAAGGTGAGCAAACAACTCCTACTAGATCAATACCTAGAGAGAAGGCAAGGTTCTAGAGAGAGAGAGGCTCAACAATGGAGTTTTTGAAAAAGTAAGAGAGAGAAGAGATGTGAAAAAGTGATTTTAAAAAGTCAAAACACGGAGTCTTAAACCAGTCGTCCAGCTCGAGCGTGGAAAACCCCGCTCGAGCGTCACTCACAAGCCCCCGCTCAAGCGTCCAATCCGCCGCTTGAGCGGTGAATACGCACTTCTAGTGCTTTCGCAAAACCAGGTCCCCGCTTGAGCGTTCAACTCCCCGCTTGAACGTAAGACACAAACTCCCGCTCGAGCGTCCAAACCACCGCTTGAGCGTACAACACTACAGAGAAGATATTGCATGGTTGATTTTCCAGGTCGATCGTCAAAACCCCCGCTCGAGCGGACAAGCTACAACAAAGGCCCCGCTCGAGCGCCAAAAGCTCCGCTCAAGCGGACAGGCCAAAATCTGGGCATTTAGTCTTGGTTCCTAAGCTCAACCAACCTGTAACAAACCTGCCCAACACATCCTATAACTCAAATACAAAGTACGAAAGGATGTAAACAAGGTATAAGGAACTACTAACATCTACGGAAACAAGTCCGGATCACCGTACACAAGGGGTAAAACCCGGGATCGCTATATATCAAATGAAAAATAAGAAAACTAATAGCAAACCAGGGGGCATGCAAGAGAGAATTATGCTCCAAGACATAGCTCTCACTTGCACCGGGACACATGTATCACTTACGTTCTATTGATTTACAAATAAGGGTTTATTACATTTTTAACTTTTGCGTTTTGATTCAAATTTTACATTGTTTTTATAATTTTAAATTGAATAGTTTAGTTCCTAATCCTTCCATCCAAATTTTTGTTAAATTTTTCAAGGGTTAAATTCATTTTATCCCCTTATGGTTTGGAACTGAAGCACTTTGGGTCCTGTTTATTTCACTGGATATAAAATGGAGGATATAATATGATGTGGGATTTAGTCAGGATACATAATGAATAGGATAAATGAATTGGATAATACATCTCCCAATTCATATTTGTTGACTTGATATATAAGACTGCATATATATTATCCATGTTTGTTTTATAAAATATATTGTGGGATATAAACAAGTAATTTCCAAGATTGCCCTTATAATATATTTTAAATACTCATATTGGAACTAATGCAAATAAACAAATTAAAAATTCATATTATTTTTTATTGGAACAAATTAAAGATTCATATTAAATTCAATAATTTTTCCAAACAAAAAATAAATTATATTATACTCATATCAACCTGATAATGATAAAAAAAATTATATTATATGAAATTCAAAAATTATATTAAATTAAATTCAATAATATTATATTATATTAAATTCAAAATTTATATTATATTATATTAGATAGACAAGAGGGTAAATTGGACTTTTTAAATCATATCCCAACCTATGGGATATGATATAATTGGGGGATAGTGGTATTGTATATCCTCCAATTTTGGGGGATATACAATCCTATAGTATGTTACTAGCGGCAACCCGTGCTATGCACGGGAATGTATAATTTAAATAATTTATTATACTCATTTGTGTATTATAAAATAAAAAATTCTTACAAATTTAAAATATAATCGGGAGTTATAACTAACAACTATTTTGAATATGATAACTATCTAATACCTAAGTTCATGCATTCATTTTTTCCATAAATTTGTCATTTGAAATATTGATTATAAAATTATCTTAGTCCAAGTAGGTCATTTAGCAGCATGAACTATATTTCTATCAGACATTATTCTAGCTTTAAAAATGAATAGTGTAAAAATGGGTACTATTACAAATAATGTAAAAATGAAAACTACTACAAATAATGTAAAAATGTTCAAAGGCCCCTTTAAAGAAAACAACAAAAAAAAATGCCCCCATTACACATACATATAGGTATACAAAAAGAATAAAATTCATCAAACCCTAAAATCATACAACTGCCTAACCAATTGTAACGTTGTTGATGGTTGAATGTAACTCAAATCTTAAACGCAGAGTTTGAACAAAACTTTATACCCAATATGCAAGCACTAAAAAAACTCGATGGTATGTTAAAATATATAGCTGAAGTGTGAAGCATTTGAAAAATAGGATAGAAATGAATTTGAAGATAATTATTAAGATTAAAATAAATTAAAAAAAGGGGATCATACAAAAAATATAATAAAAATAAAGTTGGAGATAATGATCAGATTGGAGATGAAAAAATAAAAATTAAAAAATTAAAACGGAAGAAATAAGAAATAAAGAAAAATGAAAATACTGGAGAAGATTAAGCAAAATAAAAATTCAATAAAAAGAGATAAGGTGTCTTAGATAATAAAAAGATTTTAAAAGTTAAAAATTTAAAATAAAAACAATAGTAGGAGAAAAAATATTTTTTATTGGAGAAAAATAAGGATAAAAAATTAAAAACATAACTTTGAGAGAACAACATGTAGGAAATAGAATCTTAACTCTGCTTAATTATTAAGTATTGGGACTTTGAAAATTTTAGAGAACACACTATATTTGCTTATATATATATATATATATATTGTGGAGAAGTGGTTTGGAAATACTCTTCTGATCTTGGGGAACGCTCGTGATCCTCTTCTGGTCACCTGAAAATGAATAAACACTCCGGTCGGGGGTGCCAAAATTAACACTCCGACGAACAAGTCAGTATCCACACTCAGAAATGCTAGTATTCTAAGTTAAGCACTATAATTCTCACATACCTCCTTCTGGCTGATGTTTCTTCTATTTATATCTTTTCTTCTTTGGGCCTCGGGATCAAATCCATTCCCCACCTCATATTCGGCACATTTTACAATGGACCGATCTTCACTCAACCCCTTGCTTAATCGGTTATTTGGCCGAGCAGGGTTAGATTTGAGCCTTCGAACCAATTGCCGAGTGCTTCGAACCTCGACTCTCCCAGATTCGACTATCCGAAATCTCTACGACCCCCAAATCTCGGCCCCCACAATTGCCCCCCAAGCACTCCACTAACGACAGTTGGCTGGAGTGTTTGGCTTTGAACTCGAAGAGTCAGAGCCGAACTTCGGCGGCTGACCGTGTTCCAACGCAAATGTCTGTACACACGCTTCTCGGTTATCATTTCAACTTCCTACCTCTTCGTACACTTCTATTTATTGTGATTTGAAATTTCGACGTCTTTTCAAATGCACACACGCTTTTAGACGCCCATCGCTGGACTGCCATTCGAACTACCTCTGCAACTTTCTACTCCTCTATCTCCTTCACCTCTTGTAAGTTCTCTCCTTCTCTGCTTTGTTTTTTAGCTTAGCCTAATCTTATTGGCTGGGGGGAATGGCGAAACATTTAAAAGATCTCCTCTTACCGGATCGAATTTCTGGCTTCCGACGCCATTTTTCTATTCCTGATGACATCCGTCTGTCATTTGTGGCAGACGGCACCCTTGATTTGGAGAGGGTTGATGAAACCATGTTCGTCTTCCCTCTTCTGTCAATCGCAGAGGGTGTGGTCCGTTTCCCCTTTCACCCACTCCTTAGGGCTGTGCTTTGCCACTGGGAGTTAATCCCTTCCCAACCCAATGTCAACTTCTTTAGGGTCGTGATGGGGATTATCGCACTAAACAACCGCCTTGGGCTTAACCTTGGCATTCCCGCTATTTGGCATTGCTACGCCATGGCCAAGTCTTCTGGTCGGCATGGGCGTTATTTCCTTAGGGCCAAAGACACCGACCATCAACTAGTGACTATGCTTTCCAGCTTTGGAAAGCGAGTCGATGATGTTATGGTCATCGTCCAAGGAAACTGGGAATTCGGTGAAGGTGAGGATTGCCTTGATCGCATTCCTAAACGGAGGGGCGAACCAGGTGGCCGAGTATATTCTTTTATTTATTTACTTCTTGTATTTATAAAACTTTGTTTTCGGGACCTCATGGTTTTGCTTTTGCAGGAAACGATTTGAAGAAAGTCTTGACCTCGACCGACGACGTCGTCCTTTCAGAAATCAAGACTGCACTCAAGTATTTCGGCCGACCGAGTCTTCAGAAGCAGGGGAGGGCGGCCCACGTTCTGCTCCGCTACCAGCCGACTTATACGACCTTTTCGGTGGCGAAAAACATCCCAATTCCGAGGGGTGAGGAGTCTCTTATCGCCCTTATCTTGACTGATTTCAGAAATTTGAGGCAAGTCGGTTGCGAGGGATCAGATTCGGAGCGACTGGAAGTGGCTGAGGCCGCCGAGTCAGACCAATCCGAAACTGAGGTTGACGAGGCTTTGAAGTTAGCATTTGAAGAAGTCGGCCTTAATTCGGCTGATCCTCCATCCACCTCGGGTCGAGAGGACCGTTCGCTTGACGATATTTTTCACGGTCTGAAGGACCTTCCTGGCGCGTTCCCAAAAGATATGGCTAGTTTGAGCCTCACTAAACTTGCCAAGAAGGCGAACGTGAAAAGGATGGCCGCGCGGCGAAGGGTGGAGAGGATTCGGGCTGCCGAATCTCAGTCCCAGTCCTCCTTGCCTGTTATTGAGGGGACAGCAAAGAACGGAAGTACTGAGGCGGAACCTTGTGTGCAGGCAAGTGTAGAAGTTGAGCAAAAGGTGGAGAAGCGCCCTGCCGATGTCGAGGCCGGCTTAGAAGAAGATCGTGCCGACAAACGACCTCGTTTGGAGAAGTCGGATGTGATTGTACCTTTTGTTATTCAGCCGAAGATAAAAAATATGCCGATCTCCTCCAATGCTTCGGTGATCAAAGATCCAGCGGTTGCCCTCAGCTTGGTGATGTCCGTTTCACTGCCTGCTGACAAGGCGGTTTTTCGGGCAGAGCCTGATCTGGTTACAATTGGGTTGGCCGCGCAATCGGCTCTTTTGGTATATATCTGCACTTTGTCTTTTCTCTTTACACAAAGGCCGTCGGAAGGATAGCCGACATGGGCCGTCGCTATCACGATGCCATCGAGTTAATTGACCGTTTACAAGCGGAGGTTGAGGACCAAAAGGTAGAAGCGCAGACGGAGGCGCCGTCTGAGGCCAAGATGGAGAGAGCCCGCAATGCTGAAGAATTGAGATCAGTCGCCGAGAAGAGGGCAGATACGAGCAACCACGCGCTTAAATTGGCCTAGGAGGCGATCTCTAAATTGGAGGCTAGGTGATGAAGACGGCGAAGGAAATAGCCGACCTGAAGGCTTCCAGCGCATTCGATGCTGGAAAAAAATCTGCTTTTGATGAATATGTAGACGAAGTCCCCAAATTTGAGAATCGGTGATTTAAACACGGTTGGCTCAAAGCCCTTGTTGCTACTGATGTGACATCGGCTACGCCAATTCCATATGAGCAAGTGGATGTTGAGTCGCTGGAGTCTAACTCCGAGGGCTAATTTGGATGGCTCTTGTTTTTGTTTTAGGATTTGCATGTAATTTTCAGCTTTTTACAGCTTTTTGTCTAGTAATTTTCATATGTAAAATGGTTACAATTTGTGCCCAATTTACTTACTGAAAATTCATTTTGAACTTTGCTGTTACTAATGAACGAAATTGTTTGGTTGCTGTTTTGGATAAAACGTTTTGTATACTTGCCGACTAGATGATAGGCCGTTTAGATAGTTAGGCCGTTTAAAAAGCCAAAAATCAGTACAAGTGGCTGTGGCACATATCAATCGGCATGGGGCCAAGATGCTTGGCCGGTTAGATTAATAAATCTGCCCTTGCCCCAACCAGTGCATAGACTTCGAGGCATTCGCCCATAATTGCCGTTTAGATAATTAGGCCATTTTAACAAGCCAGAAATCAATACATGAAGTGGCTGTGGCACATATCAATTGGCATGGGGCCAGGATGTTCGGCCGGTTAGATTAATAAATCTACCCTTACCCCAGCCAGTGCATGGATTTCAAGGCATTCGCCCATAATTGCCGTTTAGATAATTAGGCCGTTTTAACAAGCCAAAAATCAGTACATAAAGTGGCTGTGGCACATATCAATCGGCGTGGGACCAAGATGCACGGCCGGTTAGATTGATAAATCTGCCCTTGCCCCAGCTAGTGCATAGATTTCAAGGCATTCACCCATAATTGCCGTTTAGATAATTAGGCCGTTTTAACAAGCCAAAAATCAGTACATGAAGTGGCTGTGGCACATATCAATCGGCATCCGTCGTTTGGAGTGCCAAAAGCGTTAATGAAATTGCCTCAGGGTCGCTGTATGCCTACGAATAAATGGGGTGGGTTCACGCCAGTGGGTTCATTGATTCTTATTCAGACTCGATTTGAACTAGCTTGGGGCGAGGGCGAATGTCAAACAGATTGTTCTTCAACAGCAGAGGAGAGGGACGAATGCTGGCTGAGCTAGATACTGCGATGAATCACAGCGGTGAGCCTACGCGTACGGGAGGAAGGGCGTCCAAGGAAAGCGAAAAATGTCAATCTTCAAGCCATCGAAGCAGATCACCCCAAAGAGAGAAACATCAACAGGGAAGCTCCCCGCGACCACGACTGAGGAATGAGTCAGACGCGACGCCACGACCATTGAGTTTTGCGGTGTTCTTGGGGAATAAACCTATGACTGAGGCAGATTCCATCATCAATGATCCAGGAGTAGTGGTCGACTTCGCTTGACAGATCTTTCCACCGGAAGTCCAACAATCGATGGTTGGACGACGAGATTTCGAAGTGTTTCGAGAAAGTATTCATGGGGCGGTGAAGGGGTTATACACCACCTACGAAGTTGGCATGCGTCTGCGCGCCGCACGGCGGGAGATGAAGAAAATGGACGAACGGGTCCGCAGTTCAGAGGCTAGTGCGGAGAAGGCGGAGGGCGAGCTTAGGAAGGTTAAAGTCGCCGATCCGCATACGGCAGGTCAATCTAACCCGATTGTGGACGAGAGGGTGACCCAACGGCTATTGAGTCAAGCCATCGCCGACCGAGATACGGCAGGCATGTTTGCCGTAGCAAATGCAAGGGCCAAGGGTTACGAGGAGGGTTTCCATGCTGGCCGGAAAGTTGGGATCGACAAAACGAAAGAAACACTTGCTGAGGAGGTCTACCGATGCGAGAATCGCGGCTTTAAGCATGGTTGGATTGCGGCTCTTCAGGCTGCGGAGGCTCTTCAAGCGAAGGGTGTCGATTTCAACTTATGTAACCTGGATCATCGTGATCATTTGCCCTTTTCCGCCTTTGAAGTTGAAAAGAGCGATGATGAGGGAGACACAGAATAAAAATATTCGTTATAAAAGTTAAAATGCGGATCGCGTCTAAGATTATGTAATTATTGGTTGGTCAAATAAAAAAGCATTTTATTTTCAATGTTTTGTTATAAGTTTTGTTCGGCACACACGTGCTTGCATGCGTTTTATTAAATAAATGTTTGAATAAACGTATTCCAAATGATTGAATAGACATTGTTCGGCTTGATTTAATCGACATCATTGTGTTACGCACGACCCGAATGGTACCTTGATCGGCCCAAAGACGTCATTCGCCAATGGGGCTCCGAATGCGGAGACTTGAATTGGCCAATCGTGATATCCAAGAAGGGTGCTCTGAATTCGGAGGCTTTATCGGCCCAAAGATGTCATTCGCCAATGGGGCTCCGAATCCGGAGACTTGAATTGGCCAATCGTGATATCCACGAAGGGCGCTCCGAATTCGGAGGCTTTATGGGCCCAAAGACGTCATTCGTCGATGGGGCTCCGAATGCGGAGACTTGAATTGGCCAATCGTGATATCCACGAAGGGCGCTCCGAATTCGGAGGCTTTATCGGCCCAAAGACGTCATTCGCCGATGGGGCTCTAAATCCGAAGACTTGAATTGGCCAATCGTGATATCCACGAAGGGCGCTCCAAATTCGGAGGCTTTATTTGCCCAAAGACGTCATTCGCCAATGGGGCTCCGAATGCGGAGACTTGAATTGGCCAATCGTGATATCCATGAAGGGCGCTCCGAATTCAGAGGCTTTATCAGCCCAAAGACATCATTCGCCGATGGGGCTCCGAATCCGGAGACTTGAATTGGCCAATTGTGATATCCACGAAAGGCGCTCCAAATCTGGAGACTTGAATTGGCCAATCGTGATATCCACGAAGGGCGCTCCGAATTCGAAGACTTTAATTGGCCAATCGTGATATCCACAAAGGGCGCTTCGAATCCGGAGGCTTTATCGGCCCAAAGACGTCATTCGCCGATAGGGCTCCGAATCCGGAGACTTGAATTGGCCAATCGTGATATCCACGATGGGCGCTCCGAATCCGGAGGCTTTATCGGCCCAAAAATGTCATTCGCCGATGGGGCTCCAAATCCGGAGACTTGAATTGGCCAATTGTGATATCCATGAAGGGCGCTTCGAATTCGGAGGCTTTATCTACACATCTTTAAACTAGATTCTGTAGTAGGTGAATGGGAATCTTTGTATTACAGAAAAAGAGATGTACATAGCGAACAGTTCGGAACAAGCATCATGTCCCACAAGTCGGGTTAATGATAAAATTTGCATAAATGCGCGGAATTCCAGGGCCGTGGCAGACTCCTTCCTGACATGTTTTTGAGCCGATATGCCTCTACTCCGGCGATTGAATCAATCTGGTAGGGCTCATCCCAGTTAGGACCCAATTTTCCATCGGCCGGTTTCTTGTCAGCTGGAAGCACCTTCTTCAGGACCAATTCTCTTGGTGTGTAGCGGCGCAGCTGAACCCGTTGATTATACGACTTTGCCAGCTGTTGCTGGTACCGTGCCATGGACGCAAGGGCTCGGTCTCTTCGTTCTTCGATTAGAATCAAATCCATAGCCAGCATCATGTCATTTCGGCCCGTATCAAAAACTTGCGACTTGAGTGTCGGGTGGCCGATCTCCAGTGGTAAGATTGCCTGGGTTCCAAAGCATAGGGAAAACGGCGTTTCTCCAGTCAATCTTCTCGGTGTAGTTCGATAAGCCCACAGTACACTCGACAATTCTTCGACCCATTTCCTTTGGCTTTTTCCAACCTCTTCTTGATGCCATCCAAGATGGATTTATTAGAGGCTTTGGCCTGGCCATTGCTTTGGGGGTAAGCCGGCGTAGAAAAGTAAGGCCGAATACCATATTTGCTGCACAGCTCTCGATATACGCCATAATCAAACTAGGTGCTGTAATCTGAGATAAGAGCTCTGGGAATGCCGAATTGTGTTATGATGTTCCTCTACACAAAGCGCTTAACATCAGCATCTCGAATGTGTGTTAACGCCTCCGCTTCAACCCATTTCGTGAAGTAATCTGTTGCGACAATCAGGTATCGCTTGTTCCCTGGGGCCCTCGGTAATGGTCCTACAATATCAAGCCCCCACTGGGCGAACGGCCAAGGACCGGTGATAGAGTTCAACTCTTCAGCAGGCAGATGGTTTAACGGGGAGAATTTCTGGCACTGTTCACACTTTTTTGCATAACACTCGGCGTCCGCTCTCATTGTCGGCCAATAATACCCCTGCGTTATAACTTGATGGGCCAAAGAGCATTCGCTAGAATGGGCTCCACAACTGCCTTCGTGTATCTCAGTCAGAAGCTCTCCGACTTTGTCCGGGTGCACACATTCCAAATATGGGTCAAAGAGTGACTTTTTATAAAGCCTTTCTTGCGGATCCAAGTAGTATCGCATGGCTTTGTTTCGCAGCTTGTGTGTTTTTTTCTTGTCCTCTAGGAGCCGTTCAGAAGATAGGAATGCAACAATGGGATCCATCCAACTTGGTGCAGATTCTACAACGTTGATTTGGACTTCTTCCAGAGGGCCAATGCTTGGCTCTGGGATGAATCCTACTTCGATGGTCCGTTTAACCTTTGAGTTGATTGCGGAGGCTAGGCAAGCCAAGGCATCTGCATGGGTGTTCTGATCACGTGTTATCTAGTTCAACTCATGATGGTCAAATTTTGCCAACAAGGAATTGGCCGTTTTCATGTAGGCTGCCATATGGTCGTTTCTTGCCGCGTACTCCCCCTTTAGTTGATTGATCACCAGTTTTGAGTCGCAAAATACAAGCAGACGACGAGCACCCAGAATATGCGCGTTCCGTAAACCGACTAAAAGGGCTTTGTATTCAGCTTCGTTATTTGATGCTTCGAAGCCGAGCTTGACGGCCTGCTCAATTATTGCGCCGTCGGAGGTCATGATTACAACTCCAGCTCCGCTGCCCCGTTGATTAGATAACCCATCACAATACAACTGCCAAATGTCCTCAACATAAATCCTCCAGTTCGGCTTTGGTCGAATTTCATCTGACTTGAAGTCGGCGACGTTAGACTTGAAGTCGGCAAGGCCCCCAGTGAATTCGACGACAAAGTCGGCAAGCACCTGTCCCTTGATTGAGGTTCTGGGTAGAAATTGAATATCGTACTAGCTAAGTTCCAGAGCCTACTTTGAAACACGTCCAGATGCTTCCGCACTGTGTAGTACTGATCGGAGAGGATAATCTGTCAACACCCCAATACTATGTCCCTGGAAGTAATGCATGAGCTTCCTTGCCGAGTTTCTTCTTGAACATAGTGGTGACTAGTCTCTGGTAGGTTACCCCCACATTCTTCAACCCAAAAGGCATTACCTTATAGCAATAGGTTCCTCTTGGGGTGAGGAATGCAGTTTTCTCTTGGTCCTCCGGATGCATAGCGATTTGATGATAACCTCTATAGGCATCAAGGAAGCTCATACACTGATGGCGCGCCGTAACATCTACAAGCTGGTCTATCCTGGAAAGAGGAAAACAATCCTTTGGGCAGGCTTTGTTTAGGTCCATGAAGTCGACGCACACTCGCCAAGTCCCATTTTTCTTCTTCACCACCACCGTATTAGAGAGCCATGTAGGGTAGGTCACTTCTCTAATTGCTCCGGCGTCAAGCAGCTTGTCAACCTCCTCAACAACGGCGGCAGTGTGCTCTGCGGCTGACCGCCAGCTTTTCTGAATGATCGGCTTACACTTAGGATCGACATTCAAATGGTGCTGTAAAACTGACGGATCTATACCCGACATCTCGTACGGAGTCCATGCAAAGATATCGAGGTTGCTGGCCAGGAAAGATATTAGCTGCCGTTTGTCGGCCTGATTCAAGAAGGCACCGACCATGAAGAACTTGTCGGGGCTTCCATCGATTTGAACTCGTTCTAAGTCTTTCGTTGCCTTTTCATTTGGGGGCCGCCCAACATCGTCGAGGCTTTCTCGATCCGGCAACTCAATGGAATTCACCTGTAGTTCCTTTGGCGTTTTCTCAGCAAGGAGATAACATGCTTGTGCCGATTTCTAGGAGCCACAAATTTGCTCAATACCGCATTCTGTCGGGAAGCAGAGCAGCTGATGATAGGTGCTGGGGACGGCTCGCATAGTATACAACCAGGATCGCCCCATGATGAGATTATACAGCGACGACAGCTGGACAACCAAGAATCCCACATCCACTATTCGGGAACCTGCTTGAACGGGAAGTCTGATTTTTCCCAACGAGTACTCTAGATTGGCATTGAAGCCGAATAGGGGGTAAGGGGCTGGAGAGAGATCGAATTCGGAGAAGCCAAGTTTGGTGAATGTCTTGTAGTACATAATCTCCGATGTGCTCCCCGGATCAATGAGTACACGCTCAACGGTGAATCGGTTTACGCGCAACTCAATTACCAAGGGATCAATGTGGGGCAATGTTACTTCGGCCAAATATGAATCATCAAAAGTGATAACCTCGGCTTCATGGGGCCGTTTAGCCGGAGTGAGTTGCTCTTGATGGTTAGACTTTGGCTGAATTGTGTGCACCGCCGATGACATTGGCAGGCTGTATATCATGTGGATCACGCGGAGCGAATGTGAATCCCGTGTCAAGGCTATTGCTTTGGTTGGGTTGCCTTTTCGGACGTACTGTTGTAGCCGGCCATCTTGTAACAATTTACCGTCGTATAGGGTGAATGACGGTGCTTTGAATTTCTTAGGTAGCACTGCCTTTGCGATCCGTCGTAGAAAATGATCGTCTTGATCGTCATCCGAGCTGTTTCTTCTTCGCTTACGCGTTGTACGGGGACTCTCTTCAGAAAAACTAGAAATTTCAGATCGTCCCTTCTTCTTGAGCTCCGAGGATAATGAGTCGAAGTTGCTATCAGTATCTTGTTGTCGGGCTCGAGATCATCGACCAGCTGCCCTCACGGGTCGTTCCGAGCCTTAATATGCAGCTTGTTTGGACTTCGCCACCTCCAAAGCCAAATCCTGACGGAGATGTTCATTCTCTGCAATCATGTTCTCCAATCTTTGTTCATTTTGCTTTGCTTGTTCCAGGATTGCTTGTATTGCATCGTGCTTTGAAATCGAGGATGAGGCGAAATTCAAGGCACATCTTGCGGCGAAAGTCTCTGTTCCAAGCATGGTTGTTGGAGTGGTTACATCTTCGGTATAGGGTTAACAGTGACTGTTGGAGGATCTTCCGTCACGCTCGCCATGGATGTGCTTGAGTATTCTCACAGACGACGTCAATTGTGGAGAAATGGTTTGAAAATACTCTTCTGATCCTGGGAAACGCTCGTGATTCTCTTCTGGTCACCTGAAAAGGAATAAACACTCCGGTCGAGAGTGCCGGAATTAACACTCCGACGGACAAGTCAGTATCCACACTCAAGAATGCTAGTATTCTAAGTTAAGCACTATAATTCTCACATATCTCCTTCTAGCTGATGTTTCTTCTATTTATATCTTTTCTTCTTTCTCGGGATCAGATCCATTCCCCACCTCATATTCGGCACATTTTACAATGGACCGATCTTCACTTCGCCCCTTGCTTAATCGGTTATTTGGCCGAGCAGGGTTGGATTTGAGCTTTCGAACCAATTGCCGAGAGCTTCAAACCTCAACTCTCCCAGATTCGACTATCCGGAATCTCTACGACCCCCAAATCTCGGCCCCCACATATATATATAGGTAAAAAGATAGATATCAAATCTAATTTGAAAAGTAAAATAGACATTCTACAAAAAAAAAAACAGAGAGAAATGTGGCAATTCAGTTGTTCATAATAAAAATTTTAAAAAGATAAAATATTTATGAAAGATTACGTATGAATAAAAAATAATTTAATTTTGTTTGTTATCATATATATTTTCTTGAATAGTAGCAAAATAAATTTACTTTTTTAATAAAGTTGTAATAAAATAAAATGTATTTAATTTTTAAATTGCATGCTTAATGATGATTTTTTCAACAAAAAAATAAAAATAAAAATTATAGTGATAGAAAATTTTAAAATTGATGGTAGTCAGTTGTTTTCATTATAGCCAACAAAAAGAATTTTGGATAAAATCATGAATAGCTAATAAAAAATCAACACTTAGCATTAAATTTCGTAAAAATTTAAAAAAAATGGAAAATTCATAATAAAGTATTGGAACTCCTCGAATCATATAATTAGACATTCTAGTTAATTTTAAAATTTAAATGTTAAATCTAGTAAAATTATGCCATGTGAGTTAATTCAAAATTTAGATAATACACTAATAGATTTGAACCATTTTTTTTACTATTTAAAAAAAATTTTCAAAATTTTAAATTAGATATGTTTAGATAGAATTTAAAGATTTTAAAATTTTAAAATTAAATATTGTTAGATGTACCTTTCACTTTAAGCCAAATATATTTTTTATTTTTAAAAATTTTTAAAATTGAGAAATTGTGGGTTTTGAAACTATTTTGTGTGTATTTAATTGGGTGTATATTGGTTGCAAATGATTCGAAGAATTGTCATCTGAGAGAGCTAAAAGGAGAAAATGTGAGATTAACTCTATGCATAGCTGATCATCTTGATTTCGAGAGTTTACCCAAAACCATTAATGGGTCTGATAGTGTGATAAATATGAGATAAAAAAAAACAAATAAATAAATTAAATTCAAGATTTGATGAGTTTCAAATCTGATTAAATTGAAGAACAAATGCAAATCACAAATTAAAATAATTTTTTTTTTAAAAAAAAAAAGCACGTCCAAATCATGCAAAATGTAATAATGATGAAGATGAAAAGACGTGTAAATGAATTGAAAAATATTAGAAAAAAAATATACACACAGAAAAGTAATAGACACTGGAAAAATACATATAAAGTAGGAAATAATATTAGGAGCATAAAAATGGAGAAAATAAAAAGATGTGTAGATAAATTGAAAAATATTAGAAAAAAATATATGCACACAAAGTAACAAACACTAAAAAAATACATATAAAGTAAAAAATAATATTATAGTGACATTTTAATGATTTTCACAGATTATCAAACTTGCAAAATATAACAATCGAGAAGATGAGTTATTTTGAAAAAAGATAGGTAGATAAGAGAATGATTGAATGTAATAATAGAGAAGATGAAAAGATGCGTAAATAAACTAAAAAATATTGGCAATATATATATATATATATATATGATACAAAAGTAATAAATACTGAAAAAAATGCATATAAAGTAAGAAATAATATTAGGAGCATAAAAATGGAGAAGATGAAAAGATGTGTAGATGAATTGAAAAATATTGAGAAAAAAATATATATACACACAAAGTAACAAATACTAAAAAAATACATATAAAATAAGAAATAATATTACATTGACATTGTAATGATTTTTCCAGATCATCAAACTTGCAAAACATAACAATGGAGAAAATAAGTTATTCTAAAAAATAAAAGATTGGTAGATGAGAGAATGATTGAATTTAATTAGAATAAACTGAATAGAAAAACTCGTGTGTGGAAGTTACAGAAGTTGTGGGTTTCCTTTTCTTTCTTTTTTTAAATTCAGATCGAGAGAGATAGATATTATTAAACTGACATTGTAATGATTTTTCCAGATCATCAAACTTGCAAATTGTAACAATGGAGAAGATGAGTTATTCTAAGAAATAAAAGATGAATAGATGAGAGAATGATTGAATTTGATTGGAATAAACCAAATAGAAAAACTTGTGAGTAGAAAAACTTGTTAACTTGTTAACTTTAACTTTAACAAAAACTTGTAGATCAATAGAAAAACTTGTTAACTTGTGAGTAGAAGTTATAGAAGTTGTGTGTTTCTTTTTATTTTTTTATTTTTTATTTTTAAATTGAGATCGAGAGTAAGATAGATATTATGGATGAACATTTTACTAGTTTGGGATAAATATTATTGTTGGTGATGGATATTGATGAATATTTTATATTTTATATGGATTTGGTTATGGTGTGCAACTTACACCTTACACCTTATACCTTACACTTACACCTTACACTTACACCTTTTGTGAAAAATTAAATCTTACACTTACACCTTTTTTGAGGTTGCACACCATATGCAATCCACTTACACCTTACACCTTATACTTACACCTTACACTTACACCTTATACTTATACTTACACCTTACATTTACACCTTTTGTGTAAGTGGCACATGGTGTGCACTTGCACACTTAAAAAAACTCCATTTTATATATATGGAGAGAGATTGAGAAGGCTTGAAGAGTGGAAAGGAAGGAGAAAGAAACTGCCACGTAATTTTTTTTTTCTTCAAAATTATGAAAATTTAAAATTCAAGTTTTGGAACCTTTTGACTCAACAACTAAATTTCGTTATATATATAGTATAGAGATATAGATAGATAGATAGATATCCTCTTTAAAAAAAAATTGTAAACATGAAATATGTGGACCTCACAGTATGTAATATCCAATCCCACCTTTTATATTCTGGAATCAAACAAGGCCTTAGCTCCTATCATTCAAATATAGCCATAAAGTCCCCATGTGATTTTAAACTAAAGTCCTACCGTTAATTTTTCTATCTTAACTAACAGAAAGTGCATTACACACTATTTTATAGAATGGATTTTGTTTTCTAAAAAATTAGAATTAAATTAATACAACAAAATTACAATTTTATCCTCATTTTCTCCAAACCTAAAATTAGATTAATATGTTAATCAAAATAAAATAAAATAAAATAAATCTAAAATATAAAATAAACAATAATTAAGAATAAATCTAAAATGTAATTAAATTAAAACTAGATTAACATGTTAGAAATTATAATAAATAATTAAGAATTTAAGATTAATTATGATCTAAATTAAAATTAAATTAAAAAGTAAATAATAAATAGTTAAATATTTAGGATTAATTGTGATCTAAAATATAATTAAAATAAAACAAAAAGAAAAAGAAAAATTTAAGAATTATAATAAATAATTAAAATTTTAAAATTAATTGTTATTTAATTAAATTAATATTAGACATTATAAATTATGTATATCAGAAATGAAAAATAGAAAGAAAAAAAAATAACAAAAAACTTAAAATTTAAAAGTATTATAATCATTTCATATTTATAATTAACAGTGTTAATAATTGTAATTTAATCCAAAACCACATAAGAGACATATAACTATTTTTGAAAAAATAAAGAGATAAAATGCTATCAAGTCATATCACAAAAAGATAAAATAAATTTTGCCCTAAGAAAAAAGTTAGACTTTTTTGGCTAAAATAACTACAAAAAACAAAATAAACTTTTTAATTCAATAAGACAAAATATCACATCTAATCTATAATCATTATATTCTTTCTTTCACAAAAAAATCAAAAATCTTTCCCAAACAAGACTTTTTAACCCAAGCTAAAATAACCAAAAAAAAATCAAAAAGTCAACGCACTTCCCAAACGAACCCATACCTTAAGAGACTAACAAATGTTCAAAATTGTTAACTTTAAATTCCAACTTAACACAGACCAAACTATTCAATTTAAAACTATAAGAATCAAAGTGAAATTCGAATCAAATTATAAAAATAAAAAAGTGTAAATAACCTAATTAATTTCTCTATCCACCAATATTTCCTACTTGCAATTAGTTTCTCTACTCCCCCTATTTTCTACTTGCATCATCAACAATAACACATTATTAAACCCAAACAAACTCAGTTCACAAAAGTTTTGCAAACCATGCCTTAAGGCCAAGTTTGGGGTGTTTAAAAAAAGCTAAAAAGCCAAAAAGTTACTCAAAAAGTTAAAAAGTTAACACTATTCACCAAAAGTCAACAATTACGGCTGCACAACTCCCAATTCAAATTTTCCTCTAAAAACTAATTTTTACAATTTTTTATTACACATTTTTTCATAAAAAGTCAAAAAGTTAACCCAAACATCCATATTTTCAACCTCACTTTTTTAGTCAAAAAAGACAAAAAGTGCACTTATTTAGTCTTCCCAAACAAGGCCTAAATCCCAAAGTTCAAAGTCTTGAACAATTCTTGTTTGTGCTGATACAGTAAAAAAAGCTAGAGCAAAAGGCAAGAAAAACAAGAAGCTACGGTAATTAAAATAGCCATTGCATAGCAGCAAGCATAGCTACTAACTAATTCACCCAAAAGGGGACTTTCACTATCGGAAGCACCACTACAATCTATCATTCTTCCTCCCAGTAAAGAAAAAAAAGCTTCAGTTCCTTTCGCGCTCCTCAGCCTCTGCACATCCGGTTCATTAAATTATAAGTTAGACAGTGGCATACTCTAAGCAAAACCAGTTTGGATCTTTCAAATGCTTTGTGTCATAAATTTTTCAAAAAACCAGCATGTCAAATTTTCTACAGATGCCCATAATCTCAAATTCATCTTATATGAATAATTACTCCATTACTTGGCACAAACCATAGTACCTTTTCCGCAAAAATGGACCAAACTAAAACCCAATCAGATCATCTTCTAGCATATACAATCATGCCAGGTACACACGAAGCACAAATTAGGTATTTATTAGTGTATATACAGAAGAGATGCACAGCAATCAATATTAGTACTAGTGGGATCAAAGAGATTACTGGTCTACCAAGTAGAAAACTTTTTTATTCATAGAGAGTATGAATCCCAAATGAATTATATAACTGCTACAAAGTTTTACCTAACCAACCTACATCATGTTGGATTTTCCACATGAATGTAACAATAATGAATAATGAACTCAAATTTTCTGCCCTAGCATCATCGAGCATGCATAAACCAATTAAAGTATGACACAACTTTTGCAGGAAAGTGGCTCAATACTGGATACTAATCAATCTAATGAACATGCACCGCAACAGCAATAGTTCAAATTTGTCCAAACCACACTAGTTTATTACAATATGACTTAACCTTGCCAGTGGATTTACATACATATTCATGATCCAATGCATGCTTCAAGGTCTATGATAATGGTTTCAGCTGAACTTCATTCTTTTTTCTTAAATTCTTTTGATAGGCCTATAATATCTTTTGATTTTTTTCCCCCCTCATCCTTTATTTATTTAACCTTTTTGTTTTTTTTTTCTTTTGAGAAAGTGAGGTTAACAACTAGGCTGCATCTGACTGAAAAGCAGCTGGCAAAAATGAGTGTGGTTGACACCTTTAAGAAGAATACAGATTTCCAAGCTTGAACCTCCAAGAGAGCAGCCTTACTGCAAAGGCAATTGACTTAGGTCGAGAGAATTAAAGAAAGGGAATCTGCAAGAGAGCACATGTTTTCACTGACTGCATGGATTTTCATATGAGGAGCCATGACAAAGGCTAGATATTATGATTGAGGAATCAAATTGTTCTCCCCAGTTTTCCTCTCATTTTTTTTCTTGCGGGGGGAGGGTAATGAATAAAAGGCTTCAAAGCTGCAAGCTGAAGTTTCAGAAATCAGAGGGGATGAAATAAGAAGGCTCAAACCCATTATATCCACCATCAATCCCACTCTCTCTCACTACAAACACCAAGGGTTTTGACTGTAACTCCAGGTCCTGTTCTCATCTGCTACTCTATAACATACACCATTCCTCAACATTAATTATTACTCCAACTTCCCTAGTAGGTAATTCCACAACAGTATGTACTCAAAATTTCAAATTAAAAATAAAACACACTTAGTAGACAATAGCTACAAGGCAAATATAGATGGAGCATTTGCAAAGCCATACCACTAGCTCTTGTTTTGCCAAAGCCAAACCCACGAGAAAGAAGACAGAGGGAAGGAATGCTTGGAACATCCGGGATACTTGCAAAGGCAGCTGTCATATATTTGGGTCTAGACACAAGGGAGGAGAAAGATACAAACATTTAGGCTAGGGGTCTTAACCTTGGATACTTGCAAACGCTGAATAACAAGCAAGAAGCTGACTGGCCTGTCCTCAAACCCAAAGGCCTATGGTCTCTATTTGCAAAAAGGCCCCTTGCACTCTAAATTCAAAACAGCATCCTAATCATTTTTGTCAGACTATTTGTGCACGTGGAAGTAATACATCAATCTAGGAAAAGTCCGTAAGAGCATCCCTGACCCTTCACCTTATTTTTCATCAAATTGTTTCAACAATTTAAATCAAAAGCTTAATTTAGGTTAAGTTTGGCTAAACCAAAAAAGTGTACTTATTTCATCTTTTTATCTTTTTTGAGTCACATCAATCAACATCTCCTCTCTACTTTTTCTACACATAATACAAGAAAAGTAAAAAAGTGCACTTACTTAGTCTTTCCAAACTTGGTCTTAATATTAGCTCAATCCAATGGTGAGAATTAAACTTTCCATCAAATCTTTTTTAAAATACGTACCCTATCCCAAAAATCCTCATTTAATCAACTCAAGTGAAAAAAACCCATCTCCAACCCTTATCTTTGAACAATTTCATCAAATTTAAGTGAAAAAAAAGGTGGTGGGAAATTTGATGAAAGATTTTATGCATCCCTCATTTGATGAATTTTTTTTATGAAAACCTGATTTGATGCAAGTTTGATGAATGAATTAGATCTCATTTTCACCAAATTTTTCATTAAATTTAAATTTGATGAAGGATTTAGTGAAGAATTAGAGATGCTCTAACACAAATTATTTTGGTAAAGAATAAATTTCAACAAAGCTAAAATGCCAAACAACAAAAATATAGAGTGGACAAACTTGACATAGAGAAAAATGTCAGCAAGTGTAACATATACAAGAGCATTTATAGCAGATACTACAAACTCAGAATGATACATAATGAATTCAATCTAAAAATTTTACGCAGATTAAACAAAAAGAAAAAAAGAAACACAAATATGTACCTCCATTGGAAACTTAATAGACAAAAGAAACTCTTTCCCCTTTGGCAACATCCCGGAGGGAAACAAAGCTCGGAGTATGAGCAATCCCATAAAATTCTGATTTGATCCCATAAGTGCTTAGCTTCTTAAATTTACCTAACTTAGGATTATACATCACAAGAGCATCCTTGTTAACAAGCATCAAGATTTCCCCACTCTTTAGAATCATAATTGGCTCATGACAGTCCAAATTCCCTCTCTTACCAATCCCATTTTCAATAACCAACTCTTTGCTCCAAGACTCCTTAATCCCATAATCTTTCATTAACCATATATCGATACGACGAGGGTTAGAAAAATCGCAAATAGAAAGACTATCACGCAGCACACCCACTCGTATATGATCCGGAAATTCCTTCCCATGCAGACCAAACTCAGGAGGCTCAGGAACAACCCGAAATTGCTCGCTCCCAAAATCAAAACAACAAATGAAGTCGGGACTATCGCGTGCAAAATTAAGCCAATGAAGAGCTCCATTCACAAAAGAATTGAATGAGTGATTTGTCAAAAAGTAAGGAACACTCCCCATGTTTCTCCACGATCCTTCACCAATTGTGTAAATTATAGCTTTCGCCTCCTCGCGAGAAGTCCTTAACTCAGTAATGGGGTCAAAAGAGTCGTTCAGCTCTTCAGTTAAGGGGTTGAAAAAAGACGCGACAAAGTTTTTAATGGTGGGGTCGAAAAACTCGACAAACCGTTGGATAAAAAACCGTATAACCTTGTATTGGTTAGTCTTGGGACTAAACCCGAAAGCAGTGATGTAACGATCATATTCTCCATCATATATTGGGAATGGTAAGCAAGTGTACTCACACAGAATTGGATTGCATATGAAAATTTCAGGAACATTACACAAGCAAAGCAAACCATTGCAGGAGTTGACTACTTTTATTCCCAGAGGTGGGAAGTTGATTTTGGGGATGAATTTCAACTGGGCTTCGCGGGGATGGATTTTATGGAGGATTTGGAGGTCGACCAGGCGGAGTAGACTCGATCGGTGCTTGGGTTTGATCAAGAGGTTGACTTGTGATCTTGAGAGGTGGAGTTTGGCGAAGTGGGGGTCTGAGATGAGAGAAAGCCAGTGTTTGGAAACGAGTTGGCAAAGGAAGAGGGTTTTGATGGGGAGTCTGGAGAGGATTTCAAGGATGATTTGGGTTGGAAGTTCTTTTGGGATGGGGTGTTTGTTTTTCTTGCTGGGTATGATTTGTTTCATCATCGTTTCTTGTTTGCTTTTCTGGTGTTAATGGGCGTTTCTTGTTTTTCTTGTTTGCTTTTCTGGTGTTAATGGGAGATTGTTGTTTGGCCTGAATGAGAAGGATTGATGATAATGATAACTGGTGTGGTGGCTTGTCTGAGACGTTTGTTATTTTTAGTAAGTTATTTTACTATTTTAATAAATTAAAATTTTTATGCTTTGGAAGATTATTAGATTTTGGCCTATTTTGAAAAGATAATTATAATCTGTTTTTTGGTAAAAAATTATTTATAAGTAGTCTTTTTGTGAGAGAGAAAGTTGGTAATAATCTGAAAAGCAGATTATTACCAACTTTCCAAAATAGGCCTTTATTGTAATTGAATGTGATATTTATGAGAAAAATAAAATAAAATTATTATGAATTTGATGTAACACTTTGGCCTCGTTTGGGAAATGGCTATTTTAGTAGGTTATTTGACTATTTAGTTATTTTAGTAGGCTATTTTATTTTTGTGTTTGGGAAGTTGGGTTAAATTTTTGGATTAATTGTTGTATTGAAAAATGTGTTTGAAATGATGTTTAAATTGAAATGACAAATCTATCCTTCACTTTATTTTTTTAAAATTGATATATAAGGGTAAAAATGTAATTTATCAAGCCTGCCGCCTACACTGTTGGTGGCAGTGTAGGCGCACCAACAGTGTAGGCTGCGCTCTGCAGCAGCCGGCCAAAAGTCACCTTTTTCTTTTTTTTTCTTTTTTTTTTTTTTTGAAAACCAAGGAAAAGGTTGCTACATGAGGGCTTTTGGGCTGATTTTCAAAATTAGGCTATGGCCTCGTTTGGGAAGTGGCTATTTTAGTAGGCTATTTGATTTTTTGGCTATTTTAGTAGGCTATTTTAGTTTTGTGTTTGGAAATATGAGATGAATTTTTAATTGAGTTGTTGTATTGGAAAGTGTGTTGAAATGATATTTAAATTTAAAATGACAGATTTATCCCTAACTTTTTATTTTTAAAATTGATATAAATGGTCAAAATGGTATTTTTGCCGTTGCTGTAACACTGTCCGGCTTTTTTTGAAAACCCATGCACAGTGTTGCTTTTGGGCTAAAAAATCAAATGAGGCTATAATAGCCTAATTTTCAGATTCCCAAACAGCGCCATAATAGCCGGATTTTCATGTTCCCAAACAGCGCATTTATCTTGTTAATTATTTTAGCCTATTTTGGTTTTGTTTGGCAAAGACTAAGGCCTCGTTTGGGAACAGACTAATTTAAGCCAAGTTTGGCATAACCTAAATAATGCAAAAAGTCAAAAAGTCAATATCCTATTTAAGTCACATCATCTTATTTAAATCACATCACCTCTCTAACACATCACATCACATCAAACACAACCCAACTCAAACCTAACCCATATAAGCCAATAAGTCAAAAAGTGTACTTTTTTAGAACATCCCAAACCAACTCTTAGGGCTGGTTTGGGGTAAACTATTTCAGTCAAAAAGCCAAAAAGTTACTCCAAAATCCAAAAAGTCATCACTATTCAAAAAAAAAAAAAAAAAAAAGATTTTTTTTCTGCCAAACGTACACCGAATTGACCAAAGCAGCAGCGGCAGTGCACATATAACAAATGATTGGGTGTGATTGGCACACACTGCTGTTTGGCATGTGGGGGCTATCACGGGTCCCGTTTTGATAATCTGAACCGTTAAATGTGTAGAACTCGTCGAGTACTATATGTCTGCAAAAAATCACATTGATCGGATATCGATAACTATATGATCAAATCAATTATGTACGGCAAATGGATGGTGTTATAATTAATGATTGAAAAATAAATATATCTGATCAGATAGCTATCGATATCCGATTAACGTGATTTTTTATAGGCACATAGTGTTCGACGAGTTATAGACATTCAACGGTTCAGATTATTAAAATGGGACCCGTGATGACCCCCACGGACCAAACAAAACCGTCTGAGCTTTGTATAAAAAATAGCAAATAATTTCCAACTTACCTTCACAGCTGCCGACTTGTACGGCTGGCCCCACCTGTCACTATTCACCTCTTACACACTCTTTTTATACAATTTTTTAATACACATTTTTCCATAAAAATCCAAAAAGTTAACCCAAACCTCCATATTTTTTTTTTGTCTTTTTTAGTCCAAAAAGACAAAAAGTACACTTTTTTAGTACACTCCAAACAAGCCCTTAGTAACTTTTTGGTTATTTAGCTAAAATATGAGTTAAAAATACTAGTATGTTTGGGATGACTTTTACTATCCTATTTAAGTCACATCATCTTATTTAAATCACATCACCTCTCTAACACATCACATCAAACCCAACCCAACCCAACCCAAACCTAACCCATATAAGCCAATAAGTCAAAAAGTACACTTTTTTAGAACATCTCAAACCAACCTTTAGTAACTTTTTGGTTATTTAGCTAAAATATGAGTTAAAAAAAACTAGTATGTTTGGGATGACTTTTTGACTTTTTACGAAAAGATGTGCAAAAAGTAGAGAAAAATATAATCTTTAACTTTTTTGTATGAGTTGTTGGCTTTTTGGTTTTTTTTGACTTTTTTGCTAAACCGGTCTATTGCCAAACAAGGTCTAAGGCCTAGTTTGCCATAATACAAAAAAGTCAAAAAGTCACTATCCTATTTAAGTTACATCATCTCATTTAAATTATACCATCTCTCTACCATATTATTTCAAACTCAACCAATATTTCACATTTTTTCGTAAAAAGTCAAAAATACACTTATTTAGATCATCCCAAACAACTCCTAAAATTTTACGTTTTAGGTTAAAATTTACAAAAAAAAAAAAAGAATAAAATAGCCAATAAGATAAAATGCTACATGAAATCCATAATTATTTCACTTTTTTTCTTACAAACATCATATCCAATTACAAAAAAATGCATTCATCTTTCTAAACACAAAAATTTTAACCTATTAAAATAATCAAAAACTAAAATAACCTACTAAAATAGCCAACTCCCCAAACAAGTCCTTTGTCTTTTTGTGAATTTTAGGCTAAAAGCCGCCTAGAGCATCTCCGACAATTTATGTCTTTTTATTATTATTAATTTGAGTAAAAATTTCATTTGATATCAAATGTTCTAATGAAAGATTTTGAACTTTTATTGAAACATCGGTCGATCAAACAGATGTCTGACCGGTTGACCGGTCAGTGTAATTTTTTTCCAATTTTTTACAAAAAAAGTGATCATTCGCAGAACATTCAAGAGACATTGAAAATGAAACGGCTATAAACAGTAAATTGATGAAATCTACTAAGACCATCTCCAACGGTTTATCAAACCTTGCATCAGATTTGAAATTTGGTGAAAAAGTCACTTTTTGGAGTTCCAATGGTTTCAGCAAATTGGTATTAAAATGAGAATGGAACAAAAAATTCATCAAAGTGAGAACATGCTCCAGATTTCATTATTTTACTGTGCTTTACCGTTGAGGGAGACCAATCGGTCAACCAAATGAACTCAATTTCTAAGCTAAATCTCGATTGTAACGAAAATCTCGGGAAATTGAAAATTGTTGACTTTGAATCTCCATTTTCTGGGCAAAAAAATGATTGCAATAAAAAATACGGGGAAAACGCAAGTTTGATCGGAGAAAAATGCAAGCAATAAAGCGTGAAGCTTGGCTCGACTAAAACAAAAGGAAGTTCGATCCGGCTAACTAGACAAAACTTGACCACCTATTTTACTAACAAATAAGGAATTAGTGGACGACCGTTTATTTCTCTTTTACCAAATCTGAATAAAAAAATAGGTTGTTTTCTTAATTTGATACGGCTTCCTCCAACGGTGAGTATCAAACCTGTCAAACAAAATATATGCAGAATTGAGGGAAGGGTCGACCGGCAAAACTATTTTTTTTTATTTTTTTTAGCTTGTTTGAACCTACCTATTTGAAAGGGAACCGGTTGACCGATTGATCAACCGGTTGGATATCCGACTGGTTGACCGGTTGATCTTCCCCAACAGTAAAGCACAGTAAAATAGTGAAATCTGGAGTCTGTTCTCACTTTGATGAATTTTTTGTTCCGTTCTCATTTTGATACCAATTTGCTGAAGCCATTGGAGCTCCAAAAAGTGACTTTTTCACCAAATTTCAAATCTGATGCAAGGTTTTGATGAATCTTTGGAGATGGCCTAACCATCCTCAATTTGGTGAAAGATTCATCATATCCACAATTTAGGGGTTGTTTTTTATGTCCTAAATAAGTGCATTTTTTAACTTTTTAGACTAAAAAATTGAGAAAAAAATATGATTGTTTTGGTTAATTTTTTGACTTTTTTACAAAAAAATGTGTATTAAAAGATTGTATAAATTAATGTGTAAGAGAATTTAAGGAGAGTAGGTAGTACGCTCCGTACCATATAGGGCAGAGTGATTTGATATAAGACATGATTGCCTCATTTTCGAGCATTACATTGGACGATACTGTTCGTCCCGTGGAGGCCCACCACGATCCCGTTTTGCTAATCGGAACCTTCAATGTGTAGAACTCGTCAAATACTATATACTTGTCAAAAAATAACGTTGATCGAATATTTACAGCTATCTGATTGGATTAGTTTTGTTTCAACCGTTAACTATAACACCATCATTTTTTTATACAAAACTGATTTGATCATATAGTTAGCGATATCCGATAAATGTGATTTTTTTTAAATATATAATACTCGACGAGTTCTACACATTCAATAATTCAGATTATTAAAAAGAGACCCACGATGGGCCCCTACGGCCCGAACAACACCGTGTTGTTTGTGCACTCCGCCTGTGCAATTTTTCCAAAAAAATCAGCAAAAGTCTATGAGACTTCAGACTAAGTTGTAATAATTTTTGTGTAAAATTAAATTTTTTTATTTTTTTAGTAAATAGTGATAATTTTTAACTTTTTAAGCTATTTTTTAGTTTTTTTAATTATTTGGGGTATATCAAACCAGCCCTTAATACTTATTTGATTAAACTATTGAAACAGGAAAAATGATGATTTTTTATCAAATTTAAATTTGATAAAAGAATTAATCAGTACGTTTGGTTTCAGTTTGCTGAATTCTGTTTTTTGAAAATTGAATTTTTTTTTATTTTTCAATCTTTTTATTTTTGGTGAATATTTTTAAAATTTTAACCAATTTTTTAACTTTTTTAAATGTACCTTACTTAGATGTATCTAAATAGTAAAATATTTATGAAAAAATATTTTTAAAAATTAATAAATATACAAAAATATAAAAAAATGTACTAAATTTTCATTATTTTTTTTAAATTTTTTGATATTTAGTGATTTTTTTTTAAAAAAAAATCACAAATATTATATTTTTTCAAAATATTTATGTTAGGTGTGTTTAAAATTTTAAAAATTTACTTAATATATTAAAAAAATTCATTAAAAATATTAAAATATAACAAATAAAAAAATAAAATTTACTGAAAATTATTTTCTCAAAATCAAAATCAAACAAGCTCAATGATACTTGGAGATGGATAAATATAGCGGGTGTGTTTGGTTTGTGTTTGTAGAGTAATTTTTTAGATAAAAAGTACGAAAACTTATTTGGATTACCTTTTTTTAGAAATAGTTTTGGAAAATTATTTTGGGAAGAGAGTTTTAAAAAAAGTAATTGATTTGATGTGTATGAGAGAGAGTGTGATTTTAGAAAGTAGGTAATCAAACAAAATTTTAAAATTTTTTTTCAAAATTTATTTGATTTAATTATTCTTAAAAATTTATTTATAAAAAATTTTTTTCAAAATTTTGTTTTAAAAAACAAACCAAACAAGCCAGCAAGTATATGGTATTGAAATTTGAAACATTTGAGCGGATGTTTTTGGAGGGAGATGAGGCTGAGAGATTGAAAACAAAAAAATGAATAGGGATTGATTGAGTGAGACGTTTGAGTGTGGAGGAAGAAACGTGAGCAGAAGAAACTGAAATACAATCATTTTGACTGTCAGAAGGTTTTGGAGTTCGTATCTTGTTGACTCACTCCGAAATTGATTATTTTAATAATTTTTTAATTTTTTATTTAAAAATATGTAAAATAAATATTAAAAAAATGATGTAAGTGAGTTTTTAATTTTTTAATTAAAAGCGAAAGTTCCAAACGACGCCTAGATGTAGCAAGTTTATGGTATGGAAATTTGAAACATTTGAGCGGTTGTTTTTGGAGGGAAATGAAGCAGGGAGATTGAAAACAAAAAATGGATAGGGATTGAGTGAGACGTTTGAGTGCGTAGGAAGAAAGGAGAGCACAAGAAGCTGAAATACAATCATTTTCACTGTCCGAAGGTTTTCGAGTGGGCATCTTGCTTTGTAAGCCTCACCCCGAAATTGATTATTTTAATATTATTTTAATTTTTTTAAAAAAAAAAATAAAAAAATAGAGAGAGTGGTATAAGTGACTTTTTAATTTTTTTAGAAAAATGAATCGTAACTCAAATTCAATAGTCCGAATTCAGCTCAAAACCCAAAATGACATTGTTTTGGGTTTCGTTTTTTTTTCTTCCCCCTCTCTTTTTCTTCCTTTTCTTTCTTCATTTTATTTTTCTTCTTCGTTGAACATAGAGCAGAGCAGAGGCGAGAGAGAAACAAAGTTGTCATCGCAGCTCGTCGACGTCGACAGCTCGTCGTTCGTCGGTGGGAATCTTGAACTGGCGTTGCAGCTCGTCGCTCTGCCTCCGCCCGCCGCCGCTTCTGCCTCCGTATCCACCCGATTTTGATGGCCCCCTCCAGTTCAGTCCAGTTCTTCTTCTCATTCTCTTCTTCTTCTTCTTCTTCTTCCTCTTCTCCGAATTCGAGCCAAATTCGAGCCTCCGAATTCAAGCTACGAATTGAAACTGATTTTTTTAGTTAAAAAGGAAAGTTTTCAAACCAAGTCTAAGGCCTCGTTTGGGAATTGATTAATTTAATAATTTTTTAATTATTTGGCTAAAAAATGAGCTATAAAAAATTAGTATGTTTGTGATAAATTTTTGATTTTTTGGTATAGATATGCAAAAAAATGAGCTACAAAAAGACATGCAAAAAATAGAGAGAAAATAAATCTTTGACTTTTTGATATAGATTGTTGGTTTTTTATTTTTTTAATGACTTTTAAGCTTTTAGGCTAAAAAAATCGCTTGTCAAACGAGGCCAACGGCTTAATTTAGATAGTGGGTTGACTTTTTAATTTTTTGAATTTTTTAATCTAGGCTAAAAATTTTTGTTTGAGTTGAATTTTTTATTTTTTTAATTTTTGTGAAAGAAAAATTAAAATGATTATAATTTAAAAATAACATTTTATCAAATTAACTTTTTAAATTAAAAGTTGATTTTTTAAATTTTTTTTTAAATGTATAAAAAAATAGATATGTGATGTGACTTAAACAAACTAAGGTTGCGCTTGTTACAACTTC
The DNA here is from genome assembly GCA_025200525.1 of Camellia lanceoleosa. NCBI lineage: Eukaryota > Viridiplantae > Streptophyta > Magnoliopsida > Ericales > Theaceae > Camellia > Camellia lanceoleosa. Next base: position 61,391,356 of record CM045762.1, read on the forward strand.
AAAATTATGATTTGAGAATAGAGTTGTATTTTGAGTTTTGTTAGTTTTAGAATTATGATTTAAGTGTGAAATTTGATTCAAAAATTTACAGCTCATAACCAAACATGCAATCCAAAATTGTATTCAAAACTCATAAAAAAAAAATTTAAAAAACTCTAAAATATTTTTTATTTAAAATATAAAAATAAAAAGTGCAAAAAAAAAAAAAAACTGTTTCGGACATCTGGAAGACATCCAAGAGGATGACCCGAGTAGATTCGAAATTCAAGAATCTTCTACTTTTCAAAATAAAGAACACAAACGAGAGAGAGTAGCCGAATAAGAAAGAGAAACATGTTTTGAAATGTGTGATGAAATCACAATTTCAAAACTCTATTCAAACAATGTATGCAAATGGAAGGGTGAATTAAGGCTGTGTTTTGTACAGCTTTTGAATCATGATTCTACTATTTAGTTTGAGTGCGGCGTTTATTTACAGTTTTCAAAACACATTTTCACACTCGCGTTTGAAAATTCGTGTACCCGGACATCCGACCGGTTGTCCGAAACAGTGTTCTTGAATTTTTTTTTTTCCACTTGTTATTTTTATATGTTAAATAAAAAATATTTTCAAATATTTTATTTTTTATTTTTTTATGAGTTTTGAATACAATTTTGGGTTGTGTATTTGGTTATGACTTGTAAGTTTTTGTATAAAAATTATGTCACATCATTCAATTCAAAAACTCTTTTTAAAACTTTTTGTCAAAACTATTTTCAAAACTCATTCACCAAACAAATTTCTACACTTAAATCATAATTCCAAAACTTACAAACTCAAAATATAACTCATATTTTCAAATCATATTTACAAAACTCTACCAAATGCAATCTAAGTTTTCAAAGCTGCATAAAAAACAGCCTAAAAAGCCAAAAATCTAGGTTTTAATCGTGTTGCCAAAATAGGCCTAAATCTAACGCTCCATTTAGTTTAGTTTTAAAATCATGATTTGAACTTTGAGTTTTATTGTGAGTTTTGAGGTTTTGAAAAAAAAAAAAAAAACTTTCACTATGTTTGTTTTCAGTTTTTTGAAAATACTTTTCAGAAAATTTGACTCTCTTGTTTTCAGTATTTTTTTTGTTTTAATTAATTTTTTTCAAATTTTAGACACACCTAATATAAATACACTTAAAAAGTATAATTTTCATGAAAAAAAAATCTTTAAAAAAATCACTAAATACCAAAAATACAAAAAAAAAAACAAATTAAAATTCAGTATATTTTTCATATTTTTGTGTATTTATTAATTTTGTAAAATATTTTTTTACAAATATTTTAATTTTTAGATACATCTAAGAAAGGTGTATCTAAAAAGGTTAAAAAAAATGCTTAAAATTTTAAAAATATTCACTAAAAACAAAAAAAACACAAAAAATAAATAAAAAAAACTCAGTTTTTAGAAAACTAAATTCAGAAAACTGAAACCAAACACACTGTTTGGTGAAGAGTTTTGAGTTTTGAAAAATATTTTGAGTTATATTTTGAAATTTTTTTGGTTTATTTTTTTTAAATATATTAAAATTTTATTTTTTTATTTTCAATATATAACCCAATAGATCCTACAGTTTTCTTGTGGACACATCTAATAACTTGATTAATGATAATATTATACATAGAAAATCTAATATTACCATAGATTATAATCATATCTATATGGTTAAAAATTTAAAATTCATAAGACCATATCTTGTATAAATTTTCCAAATACAACTTATAAATAATTTACCCTAATGTTATTTTAAATATTTTTTTTATTTTTTATTTAAAAAAATTTATTTTATCAATATTTTGAAAATATTAAATATTTTTTTATAAATATTTAATATTTTTAAATTTTAAAAATGTTTAGATCGCCCATATATATCTAAATCATAATATTTACCAATAAATCTCATCTCACAAACAAGTATTCCAATTAGTCTTAACTTTTTTTCTATTGATCTGTTAAGTCCTATTAGTGGAGAGTTTCTTTCTGTGTAGTTCTATTTTTTATTTTGGTAGTGTTTTGGTGGATAGCTATACCCTTTTATTAATGTAATACTCCAATGTGATAGGTATTAATGTGACACTCCAATGATATGACATTCCAAAAAAAATAAAAACTCTTTTGTGTACTTTTCATAAATGTGACAACGTAACTGATATAATGTGACACTCTAAAACTTTTACTAAAAAAAACAAAAACAAAAACTCCTTAATATATTTTTTCCAAATGTGACAACGTTGTAGATATGATGTGAAACTTCAAAAAAATAAACTTTCTAGTCTCTATTTCTCAAACGTGATAACGTGGTGAGTATGATGTAATACTCTAAAAAAATTAAAAATTCCTTAGTGTACTTTTTTCAAACGTGACATGTGACACTCTATTATGGCGGGTAAAAATTAAAAACTCTTTAATGTTTTTTTTCCTAAATGTGACACTCTAACGTAGCGGGCATGATACGATACTAAAAAACTTTTTAGTGTACTTTTTTCAAATCTGATACTCTAATGTGGCGGGCAAATGAGTCATTATACATCCAAAATAACTAGATGGATTACAAAAAAAATATGAAAATATATGGATTACAAGTCTAAAATAAGGGACTTATTGATCAATCTCCCATAAATTATTTGGTCAATATTTAAAAAAATAGCAAAATATTTTTTCCAAAAAAATATAAAAAATATTTTTTCCAAAAAAATATAAAAAATATTTTTCTTCGGATAAAATAAAAAATGTTTTTTCAAAAAAATAAAAATAGTTTTTTCAAAAAAATAAAAATAGTTTTAAAAAACAAGATAACAAAAGATTTTTTAAAATAGAGTTTTAAAAAGTGTTTGATTATGTGTTTTGAAAAGAGTTTTTGAATTGAGTTGTAAAAAAATTATTTGGTTATGAATTTCGAAAGAAATTTTTTTTTGATCCAAATCATGATTTTAGAGCAAAACTAAACGCTACATAAGGCTTTGTTTAGGAAATGGGTCGGCTTTTTGTTTAGCCTAGGGCCAAAAAGTTTTTTTTTTTTTGACTTTTGTTAAAGAAAAAATGAAATAATTATGGTTTAAATGTAACATTTTGTCTTATTAGCGTTTACTTCTTTTTTTTTTTCTTTTGTCTAAGGTCTCACTTGGCAGCTATATGTTTTAGCTAAAAAGTCATTATAAGTTGTCACATCACTCTATATTTTTTTGCACGTCATTTCATAAAAAACTAAAAAGTTATTAAAATAGCTTATTCCCCCCTTGGGCCAATCTCCTGGGCGAAGCACCGTTGGTTAGGAGGTTGGACCTCAAGTTGTCTAGTCAGCACTTGGTGTGGGTTCAATGCTCTCCCGCTGTGCGAGTCCTGACTTAAGCGGAGCTTGTATTTGGAGGTCGGGGCAAGTTCCTAGGTTATAGTCTCCTCGCTCGGAACGGCTAACAGGACACCTTGGTGATCTCTGCAAAGGGCGCTGCCTTGGACCTACGGGAGGGTAGGGAGGATTTTCCTGTAACAAAAAAAAAAAGAAAAAAGAAGCTTATTCCTAAACGAGACTTAAAAAAACCACCAGCTTCATTTTAGCCCATTGTCAAACGAGGACTGAGGGTGTGTTTGATTTGTGTTTTGAGATAAATTTTCAAAAAAAAAATAAAAAAAAATTAGGAGAGAGAGTTTAGAAACTTTTTTCGTTTGTTTGGTTTATATTTTGAAAATAATTTTGGAGTTTGGGAGTTTTAGATGATTTGATATTTTGTTATAATTGAGTAGATGTATGTGAGAGAAAAAGTGACTAAGAAGGAGAGAAGTGAAATAAAAAGTGATTGATTGATGTGTAGGAGAGATAAAGGCCTTGTTTAGTTTGGCTTTGGGAAAAAGATTTTGGAGAAAATTTTTTGAAAATTTTGTTTGGTTTGTAATTTTTCTCAAAAAAATTTCAAAATTACTTTTTCTCTTCTACATGTCAATCAATCACTTTTTTTCTCACATACATCTACTCAATTACAACAAAATATCAAATCATTCCAAACTCTCAAACTCCAAAACTATTTTCAAAATATACAACCAAACAAACTACAAAAATTTCTAAACTCTCTCCTCAAAATATTTTTGAAAACTTATCTCTCAAAGTTAAACCAAACACGGTCAAAGTGATTTTGAAATTTTTTTTCAAAAAATTTGAACCAAACAAAATTTTTGAAAATTTTCTTGAGATACAAATCAAATAAACCCTAAATCATTCACTCATTACTTTTCAACATATGGAAAAGTTTTCTAAAATTCTCTATCTTTGCTTGGGTTGGAAAGTAGGTTAAAAGTTAACTTTTTTTACTTTTTTTAAAAAAAATAAAAAATAAAAAATAAAAAGATGATGTGATAAAAAAAAATGTTAAAAAGTAAAAAAATCAGCTTTTAGCCGAGTTGCAAAAACAAGCTTATTTGGCGCAATTTGTAAATAAAAAATTGATAATCAAAAAGTAAAAGTTAAAAATATCTCCCTCCTAACTTGATAATCAGTTTTTTTTTATTTATTAGTTTATTAAAGTTATTTTTAACTAATAATCTGGCCCCGTTTAAGAGCAAATTATTTTTAGTTGGCTTTTAAATTTTTTTTCCTATTTTAACCTTGCTAAAAAAGTTATGTTTGAAATAATAGTTGACATTTTTTAAAATTTGACGGTTGTAAAAGAAAAAGTGAAATAATTATAGTTTGAATGTGATATTTTGTCTTCTTAACTATTTTAGTCTATTTTGTCTGAACCTATTTGGCAATGACTTTTTTTTTTTGCTAAAATAGCTAATAAGATAAAATGTCACATTCAAATCATAATCATTCCATTTTCAACAATGCTAAATCTACCGAATTTGATGTCATCCAAATTTGTTCATACCGGTCGTCCAAATGATAGAGTGACTTTGTGACGGTCGCGGTAAATGAGGGTTGTCTAGCTAACATAAATTTTTGCGATTCGGGCAACAACAAATTCGGTGGATAATTCATTTCACTTCACTTTTTCTCTTACAACTATAAAATCAACTATAAAAAATAAATAAAAACTTTCAAAACACAACTTTTTTAGCAAAGTTAAAATAGCAAACAAGTAAAAAAAATCAACTAAAATAGCCAACTTCCTAAACGAGCCCTTTGGTAAGCAAAAATTATATCAAACTATTTGAGACAAATTTTCAAATTAAAATAAGTCATAACTAGTTTTATTATATTATTTTTTAAAATTTTTTTTTTTACCGGCAAAGAGGGCCTTTGTTCCTCTCTTCTTTGCTCAAAGGTCTCATTTGGTTGTCCATATTGAATATAAAAGTTTGAAGAGGATATATAATACTTAAGTATAAAAATTAGATATAATATGTTGTAGGATATGAGATGGATTATATACTGTGAGACCATCTCTAACGGTTAAGCAAAACCATCACCAAATTTGAATTTGGTGAAAAAAAACAACTTTTTTGACTTCAATAGTTTCATCAAACTAATATCAAAATGAAAACCACCCAAAAATTTCACCAAACTGAGGAGCTAGACAGATTTCACCAAAACACTGTGTGTTTACGTTGGAGGTGGATCCCACCGGACAACCAACCGGACATCTCACCAGTCGTCCCTTACATACAAAAAATGCCAAGCTCCTGTGCAATGTTTCAGTGTTTGGTTGGGTTTCAAGTAGATGCCAAAGGACAGAGAATTGGGTTGAACAGGGTTGACAGAGGCAGTCTGTTTGCAGAGAAAATACCCAAGAATTCAGGTATCACGCTTGAAATTTTCATGGACATATGATGTTATTGCTTTCTGTTTGTTATTATCATCTACAATTAACCTTTCTCAAGTTCAGATCCAACACTCAAAATTTTACTATAGCATTGCTCTCTCTCTCTTTCTCTCTCTCTCTCTCTCTCTCTCTCCATTTTGTTGGGTTCTTGAAAAATGAACAAAAATTAGTGTAAAATTATACTTGAACATACCCAATTGCTCCTGTTTGAATTTTTCAACAGGATAATGATATTTCAGTATTTTAACATTCACATTTTTTACCATAGGCTTGTTCTCTCTCTCTCTCTCTCTCTCTCTATATATATATATATATAATTTTGTTGGTTTTCTTGAAAATTGATAGAAATTAGTGTAAAATTATACTTTTGAGTGTTTGAATTTTTCAACAAGAGAATGATCTTTTAGTATTTGAACATTCACATTTTTTGTTTCATTTGGCGGCAACTGATTGTTTATTTTTGCTTTCTCTTTCAATAACACCAAAGAATTGTCTATCTTTTAAAATTGTCATTAGAATAAACCCAATTACGCAACTATTTTATGCAAAATTTAACTAGATTATCATCATTTGGCTCTTTCAATGGAATTTTATGTCATAGAAATATGCCTCAAGACAGTCTAAGATCAGCTGTCTACAGATCATTTATCACATGTGATGATCCCAAATGTGTCATTGAATGTAGGACAATTAGAAAATCCAAAACTAGTTCTAAAAAATCAGATAAAATCGAAAGAAATCATTAGTCACACAAGGAAGGAGGAGAGGAGATGGGCTCTAAAAATGTCACTAAAGATTCACCTAGCAACCCATCTTGCTTTCAACTTATGGAGGTGTCAAAAGGCGCTCATAAAATCAACCAAGTGATCGATTCGTGGTCTAAGAGAACGAGCTTTGATAGGAATTGAAAAGAAATAACGAAAGATTTGTTGAAAGGAGCTCTTGATTTGCAAGAGTCTTTGATGATGCTTGGCAAATTACAAGAAGCTTCTCAGTACATGGCTCAGTTGAAGAAAAATCAAAAGGAGAAATTCGGAGAGAGAATTTCAGTCTTTTAACTGGTCGACTGGCCGGTCGTCTCACTAGATGTCCCCAATCTTCTGATGCAAGCTACAGTGCAATTCGTTGGAGCACCTCGTATTAGATTGAGGAAATCATTTTTTTTCCCCCCTCAAATTTGATGAAAAAATGGTTCACCGTCGGAGATGCTCTGAGGTCATTTATATTATATTTGGTTAAGATTGGATATAAGATAGGATAAGAGGAGGGTGATTATTTTTGACATTTGAATGAAATTTTTTGACATTTAGATAAAAGATTCCCTATATCCAACGGTGGGAGATACACAATACTATGGAAAGTGCCATTGCATATCCCTTTTTGTATCATATACTATATGGACTCCCTATATTCTAAGCAACCAAATACAAGATATAAGGAGACAAAAAAATGTGTAAAATGCATCTTATATTATGGGGTGTTTTGAAAAGTTGGTAAAAAATTGATTTTTTGACACTTTTGTGGTCTTTTGGCTTTTTTTGTGTTAAAAAAGCTAACTTTTTTGTGACTTTTTTATGTAAAAAAGATAAAAAGCTAATTTTTTTGAAAAGTTTCCAAAACACCCCTATATCTTGTCCTACCTTCTGTAGACGTCCCCGAACGCATCCCGGGCGAGGGAGTGCGAGTCCCCCCTGTTCTGGTTCGATATTGGGTCACTACAGTTCGAAGGACTCAAATGTCACGGTTCTCAATCTTGAACCAAAGAGTCCAAATCTGGCAAATTGTTTTGAAAACAGATTTTTTTGAAAGAAGTGCCAAATATGGACTGCTTTGCCAGATACAGAGTCGCCACCTAAATATTTTATAATGGGAAATTTAGGAAACCCTGACTCGGTGCCAAAGGCCACGTGTCCGTCATCACCAAAGTTGCCTCGGCTCGGGAACTTGGGTACGATTGGGGAAGGTCACTTCGTGAGCACCCCCGCTCGCCCGGTCAAAGACCGGCCTCTACTAACCATGATATCTTATTTTGAAAACATTGTATGTTCTTATTTCGGTTATTAGCCTAGGTTACTATGTGATGCACACAGCATACAAATATAGACTGAATCGCCTGAATTGGAACAAAACACTTCATGTTTGTTTTTGAAAATGGTTTGATGGTGCTACCCGCAGGTAGGCTAAGACGTGGATTTGCCACCCTCGGGTGGGCTTAAAACAAACATTTGATGAATTGTTCCAATCCAAGTAACCCAACCTCCACCCACAAGCATTCAAGGCAGTTATATCACATAAGCACATAGCCTCATGGTAAGTATGCTATTCATGGCAGTCACTCACACGCATGCAAGGATGCTAAAGCATAAAACTCACCGAGTACTCCAAGCCAAAATAGAAGCTCGTTAGAAATCCATGCATGGTTTCTAAGTATACAGAAAATGCCTAATGCAACACATGCAAAAATGCAAACTATAGCAGGCTCGGCTATTCTAAACATGGCATATGAGATGCAACAGCTATCAAGTACTCAACTTGGAATTGAAATACAAATGCAGTTTGTATGATGCGCCGAGCCCGGTGCGTGCAAAACAGATGAATGATGCAAACATGCTGTCATACTGTATGCTAATTGAAATATGCCCTATATCTAACCATCGTAAGCAGGTAAATAAAAGGGAAGAAAGATGTGGGGTTGGAAGACATACATCACACTCACCCACACTTATTACAATTTTGCCCTCGTACAGAGGGTCCCAATAAATAATACAGTCCCAAAATGAAAGAATAATACAGTCCAAAATATACAGTCCGAATAATATACAAATCCCTAATTAATTAACAAATTAACTAAGAAAAATAAAAATTGGCATGCAAGCCAGGGACTGCCTTGATTCTGATGAATGTCAGATGCTAGGGTCGCTTGCCATGAAATAATCCACTGGGATGCCCCGATTAGCCTCTGTTTACACCTTTTCTTGAAATGCGTACCAAGTCCCGAAAATTTGCTGATTCTTGATTTTGCTGCAACAGAGAACAGGAAAGGGGCATAGCAATGTATTTCATAAATATATGCATGCCTCGATCCTCGTGCCACCAATCATGCATATCGATGCACGATGGTCGAGGAGCCGAATTGCACAACTCAATATAGGATGAATGCATATGAATACTATAACAAAACCTAACTCCATCATGGATAATCCGGAGTGTCGGTGACTCGGGAATTGAGACACGTTCCGTCACTCGGAGTACGAAACGCACCTCGTTTCCTGTGCCCGGGGTAACTCCTATCCCGAACACGATGCGATATGCATGACATGCATGAAATGCAACTAATATACAATCCTAACATACACAGTGTTATGAAATGGCATACATGCTACACGAGGTAATACACAACCGGGCATACACAATGCTATGGGCGAAATGGCATACGCAATGCAATAATGGGCTTACACCAACATGAGAGAGCCTCAGCCACACTCACACAGGAGGCCATCAGATGAAAACAAGATACCTCGAAGTGCGTGCCCGCGGGCACTGAAATGCCACTCTAATGAGACATGGCAAAGACATGGAATATGATATGCAAACATGCAAAAATCAGTGCCAAAATGAGGGGCAAAACAGCCCCGAAATGAGGCGAAATAATACCCGATGCATGAAATGATCCCGAAATGCGAAGATAAGTGCACGAAATGGCTTACAGCTATACAATACATGCATAATTGATACATGACATGAAAAAGAAGAAGCAAGGCAGCCCCAAAACTCACATTTTTACAGTACAAAACATGGACAAACAGCGATCACAAGTAGGGCTAAAATGGCATACAAAAATGGCTCCGCAAGGGAGGTCATGAAGCAAGTGGTAGATGCAAAGCCCAAATGGAAAAATACCCTTATACAACACTGAAGAGGAACTAAAAATATGAACATTTACAGTAGATTACAAGCCTCAAATCAGTATGAAAACATGCTCAAAATGCAATGCAAGAAATAGGCCAACGAGAGGCTATAACATGAGGTATACAAAGAATTCACCAAACAGCTAAAGACCCTTAATTAGATATGCCAAGAAGGTCAAAATATGGCAATTTTCAGTTCTGATGATGGCCTAAAAACAGAAGCAAGACAGGCCAACAAAGCATGCAAAAATGGGGGCCAAAGAGGGGTATAATGGTAAGTGCTACATGGAGGCCCCCAAAAGTGTTGAGCCCTTCTAGAATGTTGTATAGGGGCTCAAAATAAGCCAACTCACAGTTTATATCATGCTCAAAAACAGATCACACATAGGCTAGAAATATCATGCAAGATTATGGTATTTAAGAGGGTATTGAAGCAAGTACCAAATGGGGGGCTCAAACAGGGTTGAGCCCTTAAACAAACATGAATAATGGCTCAAAAAAATGACCCTTTCAGTTAGGGTCGGAGCCTAAAGCAGTAAGCAAATAGGCTAGAAGAATGGTGCAAAAAAGTGCTACAAAAGAGGGAGATTGACACTTACCCTTGAAGACCACTTCTTTGCTACCTCTTGGACCAAGGAATGTTGCTTCTAAGCCTCTGAAAAACCCCTCCTTGCTGCTGGAATGGAGTAGTGATAGTGGTGCTTGGTGGTAGTGAAGAAATGGAGTTGGAACTTGAGAAAATGAGAGAGATAGAGAGGGATGTGTGTCTCTATGCTTAAGAGCAATTTTTTCAACCCTTGAGGGAGAGCTAGAGCTGCTGTTATGTATGCAAGAATGGTGGGGCAATGGAGGGAAAATGTCTAGGAAAAAGGGATTAAGTTTCCCTCTTCTACAAAAATCCCCCGAAATCAGATATTTTGGGGGAAAAAGCTATACAGCTGTAAAGCACACATCCCAAGGAACATGGCTGGCCACCTATTTTTGTTGCAGGTGGCCGGCCGGCCAAGGGTCAAAAGGCTCAAGAAGATTTTCTGGCCGGCCACCAGAGAAAGGTGTCCTCCCAGGTCTCCTCATCACAACCCTGTGGTTCAAAATTGGCAACTCTAAAACAGGAGAGAGAATAGGCCACTTTTAGGAGGGGTTCAAAAGGTTCAATTTGAATTACTGGCCGGCCATAGACTTTTAGGGTCCTCCCATGTGTGTACAACACAAATATGTGGTTTGGGGTTGAAGAAAATGGCCCTAGGGTGGTCAACATTGGCTCGGAAGTGAGAAAAACGGGCGTCGGAGGGCGCCGGAGGAATATAACTGGTTGCTGAGACAATTGCTAGCCTCCCACCCTTCAGTGACCTTCCTGGTGATAAAACAGAGGTACCTGCCAAAAATGAACGAAAATCGATGCAAAACGAATGCTCGGGGGCCAAAACACGCAGTTCGGGGTTCCGAAAATAGGCTGTTAAGCACCGAAAGTGGCATTCGGCCACGAAGTAGCTCTCTCAGACCTCAGTGTCCCTCAAAAAGGAGTAAATAAGATGTATGCCAAAAATCGGAGGAATCGGAGATGGTTAGACCGTCCCGAACCAAGGCACACGGCCTGACGGCTCCGAAAATCGGGAACCGGGCTCCGAAATGGGCAAAATGGCCTACGGCCACGAAATATAGCCCACGGCCACTGAGAGATGGTCTACATGACCTCTCCCTTCCTTCAGGAAAAGAAACAGAGAAAACCGAGTCTGGTTCGCAAACCGAGACAAGGTACAGAAGAGGGTTCGGAAGTCCGGAGGCAGGGCTCACAGCTGTGACTCTGAGACTTCTGAACGAGCACAATATACAACATCACCGAGCGCTCAATCGGTGACGTCTGAGTCTTAAGGTCGGTCAAAAATGGGGTGTCTACACCTTCATATCCATCATTTTTATACGGTAAGCAACATGCCAAAGGTCTCACTATCCCTAACCCGCTTCCCATTTGTTCACCTTAATCTTTCCCTACGTCTATACATCAAGGTCCCATTTGTTTTCAGAGTGGAAGGGATTCATAGCGAGGGGAGTGTTAGTGAGGGAATCCATAGTGAAGGGATTAAGTAAAATTGTGTTTGTTTTTGATGATAGTTGTTAGTGTAAGAATTATTAAATTATTTTTATATAAAATAATAAAAAAATACAAAAAATTAAACATTAATGTTAAAAAAAAAATGCCCAACATATAAAAAATAAAAAAAATTTAAGTCCTCTCACTATTTTTCTAATACCACCTCCACTCCTCCATCCCAATTATCTTTCCAACCTCTATCTTAATCCTTTCCTCCATCATAATTCATTCCCCAACTCTACAAACAAACACAACACTAAATGGATCCCACTTCCATCCTAATCCCATCCCACCCTCCACCCCCAAAACAAACGGGACCCAACAACAATATTCTAGTAGGACTCTCTGCTTGAGCTCCCTCCAAAAACAATTGCCCACATGTTTCAAATTTCAAAACCATCCCAACTAAAATTGCTAAAAGTTATGTTAGAAAATTCAAATAATTTATTGAGGCTATGTTTGGTGTGAGTTTTTAATTAATTTTCTATCATCATATTTGAATGCTATGTTTGGTTTTAGTTTTCAAAAATTAATTCCAATGCCACATTTAAATATACATTCCAATGCATGTTTTTTTTTTGAATTTTGAATTTGTGAATTGAGTCGTTCGTTCGAACATCCCACTGGACGTCTGGTCGGTTGACCAGAACAATTTTTTTTTTTTGCAATTACAACCTATTATTTGAAAACAAAAAATGTATATTTGTTTTTGATATTTTTTAAATATAAAAATTATTATTTTTAGATCGTTGTAAAACAAAACAATTTAAAAAAAAAAATCGAACCAAATACACAATCAAGAGTAATTTTAAAACATTAGTTGAATATATATTTTTTAATATTTTAAATAAAAAAATATTTTCAAAAATTTTAAAATATTTTGTTTAAAAATTAATTTTTTCTATAATTAATTTTTTGAAAATTTTAAAAAGAATTTGATTATGAGTTTTGAATATAATTTTTAATAGAGTTTTGAGTTGTATGTTTGGTTATAAGTTATAAAATTTTCAATTAAGTTTTAAAAACTCATAACCAAATAACTTTTTTCATTTCAAAACTATTTTGAAAACTCTTTTTTAAAATTCATAACCAAACAAATTTTATTTTTCAAATCATAATTCAAAAATTCACAAATTCAAAATATAACTCCATACTCAAATTATAATTCTAAAACTCAACAAAACGCTACCCATATTTTATTACTAAACCTTTCACAAGAGTGTAAAATCTACACACATACGAGTTTATGCGAGTCACACATTGGCGCTGTTTGGGAAGAAATTTTTTTGATTTTTTTATAAATTTTTTCTACTAAAAGACAAATTGGTTAAAAAAAAAAAATTCAAACAAAATATCACATCAAATCCCATAATTATTTTATTTTTTCTCTCACAAATATCACATCCAATCATAAAAAAATCCAACTATATTTCCAAACATATTTTTTTTTCTCTAATAATATCTTACAATTAAAAAAATCTTTAAAAAATCCACTTCCCAAATATCCACACTATATGAGAGATTTCGTTTGGAAAAAGCTAAAATAGTCTAGCTTTTTGGCTATGTTAGTCTCGTTTGGTTTTTATTTTTGAATTTTTTGAAAGAAAAAATATAATAATTATGATTTAAATATAACATCTTATCTTATTAACTTATGTAACTAATTTTATTTTTAGCATATTTTTTTAAGGAAAATGCCTCGTAGCTCGACTGCTACGAGGCTCGAAATGGCTCGAGAAAGAGAAAGAGGGAGAGAAGAGAGGAAACAGAGGAGAAAGAGAAGGGAGGGAGAGAAGGAAGGGAGGGAGGAGCTCGCCGCCGATCGTCCGTCGCAGCAGACCGTCGCCGATCGTCGCAAGGAGGGAGGAGCTTCAGACCGTCGATCGTCGTGGCCTCGCCTCCGGCCGTCCTCGCCCAGCTCCAGATCGTCACCGCCGTCCTCCCTCCGCCTCCGCCGCCTCCTTCTCCCCTGTTATTAGGGCCCCCTCCCCTCCTCTCCTGTTATTAGGGCCCCCTCCCCCTCCCCCTCCCCCTCCCCCATCTTCTTCGTTCTGCAACACAGACAAAAAAAAAAAAAAAACTCAACACCAAAACGACATCGTTTTAGTGTCGAGCCGCGATTCGAGCTACCTATCATCACCCTTTTTTTAATCAGAAAGCTAAAACCATTTTTCAATTGCTAGTATAGATAACACTTGGGACATCACTTTTTTCTAATCATTGGAGAAACAACAATGTCCACCAAAGAAGGCATCATGATGAGCATCATGATGAAACAGAGCATACCCAACAAGAAGAAGAAAAACTCCACCCCAAAAGAACTTCCCTCCCAAATCATACTCGAAATCCTCTCAAGACTCCCCATCAAAACCCTCTTCCTTTGCCAACTCGTTTCCAAACACTGGCTTTCTCTCATCTCAGACCCTCACTTCGTCAATCTCCACCTCTCAAGATCACCAGTCAGCCTCTTGCTCAAACCCTTCTACCGCAACCGCGGATCGAACCAACTCCACGTGGTTGACCTCCAAACCCTCCATAAAATCCGTCCCCGCGAAGCCCAATTGAAATTCAACCCCAAAATTAACTTCCCACTTCTTGGACGCCAAATAGTTAACTCCTGCCATGGTTTGCTTTGCTTGTGTAATGATAATTCTGAAATTTTCGTATGCAATCCAATTCTGGGTGACTACATTACCTTACCATCTCCAATATATGATCGAATTTACTATGATCGTACCATCAATGCTTTCGGTTTTAGTCCCAAGACTAACAAATACAAGGTGATACAGTTTGTTCTTCAACGGGTTGTCGAGTCTTTTGATCCCATTACTGAGTTTTGTACTTATCGTGATGAGGCAAAGGCTAAGATTTACACAATCGGTGAAGGGTTGTGGAGAAACATAGAGAGTGTTCCTTACTATTTGACAAATCGCTCATTCAATTCTTTCGTGAATGGAGCTGTTCATTGGCTTAATTGTGCAGGTGACAGTCCCGACTTTATTTGTTGTTTTGATTTTGGCAGCGAGCAATTTCGGGTTGTCCCTGAACCTCCTGAGTTTGGTCTGCATAAGGAGTTTCCTGATCATATTCGCCTGGGTGTGCTACGAGATTGTCTCGCCATTTGTGATTTTTCTAGTCCTCTTTGTATTGATATATGGTTAATGAAAGATTATGGGATCAAGGAGTCTTGGAGCAAAGAGTTGGTAATTGAAAGTGGAATTGGTAAGAGCGGGAATTGGGGCTCTTATGAGCCAATTATGATGCTAAAGAGTGGGGAAATCTTGATGCTTGTTAACAAGGATGTTCTCATGTTGTATAATCCTAAGTTGGGTAGTTTTAAGAAGCTAAATATTTATGGGATCAAATCAGAATTTTATGGGATTGCTCATATTCCGAGCTTTGTTTCCCTCGCGGATGTTGCCAAAGGTGAAAGCTTGATGGTACATTTCTCTCTCTTTTTTTGTTTTGTTTTGTGAAGGTAAATTTTTGAAATCAAATTTGTTTCTATTACCTAAAATGAAAGCTCTTGTATATGTTATAATTGGAGAATGTTTGTGTTCTTTTTTAAATTTGTTTGTTATATATTTTTGTTGTCTAGTATTTTAACTTTGTTGAAATTTTTGTGTTGAACAAAATTGGCTAATGTGTTTTCTAAGATTCTGTATTACTTCCTCATGCTCAAAAGATATGCAGCTTTTAATTCTGCTTAAAAATGTTGGAGATATGACACAATTTCTTGAGGCCTAATGCTTTTATGTTATTTGTTGATGAATATGTTTTTGAAGAATTTGTGACAAATTGTTAGGATGGTGTCTTAAAGTTAGAGCCTAAGAGGCCTTTCTGCAAGCAATAGAGAACACAAGCCTAATGTTTGAGGAAAGGCCAAATTAGATTCTTGCTTCTTGTTTTGTTACCTTCAAAGGAATCCAATGGTAATGCCCCCCAACCCAATTATTTTTTTGTGGTTCTAAACCCATATATATATATATATATATGTATATAATAGTGTTTTTTTGGGGTTTTTTTGAGAACTCATTCATGTAAAAAGGAATGAAGCTTGGAAGAGCTTGGAGCCACGCTTTACCATCACGTTCTTCACCATAGTGAAATATTCTTGATTGTCTTTGCTCATAGGTGTAGGTTTTTGACAGAACCATGCAAAGTCTCTTTGCTTTGTTTGTGTATGCATTTTTTCAACATTTCTCTAGATTCATGGCTTATCCCTGTTTTGCATTGCAACAGAACTGTTTTTATTTATTTATTCGTAAATTTTTGTACCCAAAGTTTATCCCTGGTTTTGATGTTTCTTTTTTTTTGTTTTTGTTTGTGTGGGTTTGTGTGTGTGTGTGTTTGTCCCTTTTTCTTATACCCACAAAATATCAACCATGGCATACTAAACAACTATTTTGTATGTTATGCTTATTGTTCCACCATTTGAAGATGAAGAAACAGAACAAACCTCAATTTTGGATAAATGTTTATTGAACAAGGTCTTGTAACTCTTGTTGCAGTAAAAACCATTGTATGGGTGCAGAGTAGTTTGACATTTTGCATGCAAATTGTGGAAGCTAATCTGATTCAATGAAGTGGTGGATTGATCTTGACGTGATACTTTTAGAAGCGATGGAGAACCAGTCACAGATTTGTAAAATGATTATTCATATTGCTGGGGATTAATAGGGAACTATGACTAAGTGTAAAGCATAGTAGTGGCCCTGATCATTGTTTTGTATGATGAACATTACATATGTTGCAATTGCACTTCCCTTTTCATAAACACTTGATTGTGAAACCCGGGTGTGGTTGTAGCATATGGCTGATTCTTGAAAAAGTGATGGCATTTTAGGGAGAAAATAACATCTTGTCATTACTGTCTTCACAAAACAAATCAAAAGTATTCCTTTAGATATTCAAATTTCAAAGTATTAAACTTGTGCATTGGATTGCTTTATTATTATTATTATCTGTTAGGGTAAATTACACTAAACCCCCTTCAACTATATGACTCATTTTTTAGTGGTTCCCCTCATGTTTAAAACTCAACACTTCACCCCCTTCTCACCACTGCCCACATATTCTTTTCCCCGTCCAGCCACCTCTCCTTCCCCCACACTGGCCGCCTCTCCTGCCTTATCCAGTCCCTTTAGTCAATTATGACCACCAACCACACCTTTCTTTTCCCCCACCCTCATTTTCCCTTCATCACCCAATTCAACATCCTCCTCTTACCCTCAATGTCTCTTCGTCCTTCCCCTTTTTCTCTCGTTTTATTTTATTTTATTTTAATGTTAAGGTCATGTTTGGTTATGCAAAAATAAGTAGTAAGGGTATTTTTGTCCTAATAACTCAATTGGTCAGTCATGTGTCACTCACATGGCATGCTTCTGTCTAACAAATTGTTAACAGAAGGAGTTTAGTATCAAAAGATGAAACTATGAGGGGGTTAAGTGTTTAGTTTTAAACATTAGGGGGCAACTCAAAAATAGATCATAATTGAGGGGGTTTAATGTAATTTACCTTTATTCTTCTTATTATTGTTATTATTTACTAGCAGGAGAGGAAAATTCAAAAGCAGAGGACAAGTGATGCCTCCAGGATGTCCCAATTGGAGGAACTGTATGATGCAGTGCGGAGACAGAGGAATGAGCTGACAATAAAGCATACAATCATAGTGGGGAATTCACAGGTCTCGGAAGAGGACTGTCTTGAGAAGTTGAAGATGCTCCCCGGGGTTACACAAGGAGATCCATTGTACTTGTTTGGCACAGAACTAATCAAGAATCCCTTCAAAAGAGAGGTGTTTGTGGAGCTGCCTAATGACGAGTTTCGGGTAGCTTGGGTCAAGATGGAGAAGATAATGACTTGTGGCCAAACACTACCTCATCTCTTATGCACATTACCATGGTTATAACACTCCCCCTTCTGGTAGTGTTTGATTTTGTGGTGGTGGTTGTATAACTTGCATTATGGTGGTTGCATAACTTGTATTATGTGTTTTGTAGACAGTTCCTTTTATTTATTGTATTGTAAGTTTATGGATGTTTGGTTCTTCAAATTACTGTGGATGCTATTTGCTATTTTGTGTGGTTTTTGTAATAGCTAAGAAGACTTTATGCACATTTTGTACTCTTCAACAAGTTCAAGTTCAACTATGATGCGTATGTTGTTTACATTTACCATTGGCTAAAGATGAAAGACGACAAAAATATAGATGGTGCAATGCAAAGCAACTGCAGCAGATAATTATGTGAAAAATAGCACATACATGAAAAACATATACTATAAAAATAAACTAAAATCAGTGGTAAAAACTTTGTAATTGATTGGATGTGCAATCAACTGTTTAATCTTTGAAGGCTTTTATATATATATATATATATATATTCATACACTGGTAATTGTTTTGGTAAATTTCAAGAGTGCTTTAATGGATTGGTAGATAGTGTTCAGTCTGTGATGGACTCAATCATCTATTGAAGGACGAAAATGGTGAATATACCAGCATTCTTACAAATTTGTGGATTTTATAATGTAGATTTTGTTAAAATTGATTTGTAAGTTGTGATTATTATTGTCTTTATGGTGTGTTGATTGGTTAGATTAGGTTAGATTAGATCTTGTGATTTTTTTTCCAATTATATTTTGTGTTTAAAATTGTGAGCCTATTTTTTTGTGTGAATAATTTATTTTACATTTGCTATTTAATCAACTAAATAATTTCAAAGCATATTCATATTATTAAGAAATCCAATTGTTTTCTAAAATAAATAATAAATAATAGCCTATCACACACACTTTTTTTTTATATTTGTTTTCTTTATTTTATTTTATTTTTATCATTATGCCTTAAGAAATATGATTGATTAAAAATAGAGTTGAAGTTAAGCATATACAAACATTTGATTGGTCTTGTATAAGGCTATGGCTAGGTTTGGGAAGATGATTTGCGGCTATTTTAGTCACAAAAGATAAAATAGGTTATTTTAGTCACAATAAATAAAATATCACATCTAACCCATAATTATTACAATCTTCTCTCACAAAAAAAGTCAAAAAGTCAAAAAAAGTCTTCCCAAACCAAACTTTTTAGTCCAGGCTAAAATAGCTAAAAAAGTCAAAAAGTCAACCCATTTCTCAAACGAAGCCACATGTTTGGCATGGGCTTTTTTTTTTTTTGTGAGTGTGTGGCTATTTTAGCTATTTGGGAAGTTGTTATTTTAGTAAGTTATTTTAGTTTTTGGCTATTTTAATAAATTAAAATTTTTATGTTTGAGAAGATTGAATTTTTTTGTAGTTGGATGTGATGTTTGTGAGAGAAAAAGTAAAATGATTATAAGTTTGATGTGACATTTTATCTTATTAATTATTTTAACTTATTTTATTTTTTTCAAAATTTTAGCCTAAATTAAGCTAAAATTTCACTTTCCAAACACCTCCAAAATAGACTAGAAAGTTAATAAAATAAAATATCATATTCAAATAATATTTATTTCATTTTTTTTCTCACAAAAGTCAAAAAAACTAAAAAATTCATCACAAACAAATTTTTTTAATCCTAAACTAAATAACAATAAAAATAAATAAATAAATAAATAAACAAAAAAATCAACTCACACGTCAAAGGAAAGCTTTCAAATAATCTCTCATGCCTATGCTTTGTCTGACTCAACTTCGGTGCTAAAATATCTTCTAAGATCAATCCTAAAACGGTATATTATAATTCAACCCATCTAACAAAATTATATATTAATAATAAACATTATAAAATTAAATCAGAAAGGCCATTTTCATTTCTAACCCCTACTCAAAATTTTATTTAAATTTAGGCCTCATTTGAAAATTAATTATTTTAATTAATTTTTTATTTTTTATAAAAAGATATATAAGAAAATAAAGAGAGTGATGTGATAATTAATAATAACTTCTTAATCTTTTTTACTAAAATCTTAAGTACCCAAACAAGTCCTTAGGTAAAACTTTAAATAAAACCTTTATTAGAACTCGTCTGACAAGAGCCAAGACTACAAAAATGTTAAAAGTCAACAAATTCTTAAAAAATCTTTCAAAGCATATTAATCCTTTCGATAAATTAAATTAATCTTCATTCAAATTTAGGGAAAATACCAACAAAAAAAAAAAATCCCACAATATTTATACGGATAATCCTTTGTAGCTCGAAAGCTCTTTGCGCTGAATGGCTCGACTACCCAAAACGACGTTGTTTTGGGCAGGTTTTTTTTTTTTTTTTTATCATCTGAAACAGGGGAGAGAGGAAGAGAGAAAGAGAGAGAAGAGAGAAGAGAGAGAGGGAGGGCGAACTCAGAGAGAGAGAGAGAGAGAGAGAGAGTTAGTGATGGTGATAGTGATGGCGATAGGCGATGGTGCGAGACGTTGATAGGCAACGGTACGACGATGGGCGACGGTGTAGATCTGTGCTTGGTTTTTTTTTTTTTTTTTTGATTTTGAAAATCTATGTTTGATGATGTTGATGTTGTGTGTTGTTGTGGTAGATCTGTGTTTGGTTTTTTTTTTTTTTTTTTTTGATTTTGATTTTGAAATCTGTGTTTGATGATGATGATGTTGTGTGTTGTTGTGGTTATTGTTGATAATGATTTGAACAGTCTGATTGGTTTTGGTTGTTGATGATGATGTCTGATTGGGTGGGTTTGATTTTTGGTTGATGATGGATGATTCTCTCTCTCTCTGATCCTCTCATCGTCTCTTCTTTCTTTCTTCTTCTTCTTCTTTCTTTTGCCAGTTATGAAAAAAAAAAAAAATTCAAAACGACATCATTTTGAATTCAGGCCAATTTCAAGCTCGGAAGTTTCGAGTTACATAGCGGAATCGTATTTATACCTAGGTGAGAGGTGTAAATTTCAAAACCCTATCATTCTATTAACTGCTAATTTCATACCTCCTTTGTATGTGCCTTGCCTGCACTAATATCAATGTATGACAACAGTTTGATCAAGTTCATGAATGTCTATTATATTATAATGTAAATTTGTGTAGACGAAAGCATGTAATATTAGGGGTGATCGTGGATCGATTTTTGATAATTTGATTTGCGATTTGAATAGGCCTGCATGTTGTAGCTCGCTTTTTGTGCTCCTTGGAGGGGTTTAGTCTCCTCGGATACAATAGCCCTACAGTTCAGACTTTCGCGATTCTGAATTTGGTTTCACGAGTGTAATATGAAATAGATAAACACAAATTAGTCCAATTTCAACAAATCTTTTGGAAAATCGATTTTTAATCAAAAATGCCAAAAATAGACTACATTGCCAGATTTACAGAGTCGCCACCTAAATATTTTTGAAAAATTTAAGAAACTCGTGACTCATGCCAAAGGCTACTTGTCCGTCATCACCAAAGTGTCTCGGCTTGAGAACTTAAATATGAGAGGGGAAGGTCATCAATTGAGCACCCCACTCACTCGATAAAAAATCGACCTCTACTAATCATGATATGATTTTTATTTACATTATATGCTCTTGTTTTGGTTATTATGCTATATTTACTATTTAATGCACACAAGTATAGACTATCTCGCCCAATTTGAAATATTTTGATTTCATGTTTGTTTTGAAAAGTGTTTGAATATGTACCACTTAAAAAAGTGATCTCATATGTGCATTAATCAAATCATCCCAACTTAAACGAAAAAGCTTTCATCCACTGGCATTCAACACATGTATATCAATTAAGCACTTGGCCTTATGGTAAACATGTTTGATATGGCAACACAAATGTAGATGCAATATGCTAAATCAAGAAATGCTCACCTAGTACTCCGAGAAAAGCCAAAAGAAATAAAACAATTAGAAAAATGCATGCTCTAATATGCAAGTGACTAATGCAACACATGCAAAATGCAACTACTAGGCTCAGTGTAACGACCTAACCCTTCACATGTCATCGATATTGTCCATGTTGGGCCACGCCCGCACGGATTTGTTCTTCCCATTGGGTCACCTATCCTAAAACTACTTCAACCTAAGCACATTTAACTGGGGAGTTTTGCTAGGGATTTCACCACTCGGGAAAAGGCCTCGATGTTATATAAGGGTCTAGGTTTTTATTTTTATAGCCCAGGAACTCCCACTCCATTCCCAATTTGGGACACTAGGACCTTACAATCCACCCCCCTTAGGGTTGCACGTCCACGTGCAGTAGCTTGCCAGCTCACAAGCCTGTCCATATGCACCGAGAGACGCAAGGAGCCCATACTCTATACTCCGGAGAACCTGGCTCTGATACCATTTGTAACATCCCAACCCTTCATATTTTATCGATATTGTCTGCTTTGGGTCATGCCCGCACGGATTTGTTCTTCCCAGTGGGTCACCTATCCCAGAATTACTATAGCCTAAGCATGTTTAATTGGGGAGTTTTGCTAGCGATTTCATTACTCGAAAAAAGGCCTCAATGTTATATAACAGTCTAGGTTTTTACTTTTATAGCCTAGGAACTATCCTTCCATTCCCAATGTGAGACACCGGGACCTTACAATAATAAGGTTACTGAGATTTGAACTGGTGACTTGACACTCAGCACTATCAATCTTGCCACCCTAGCGTCTATCGGTGCATATGGGCAAGCTTGTGAGCTGGAAAGCTACTGCACGGGGATGTGCAGCCTTAAGGAGGGTGGATTGTAAGGTCCCGGTGTCCAACATCGGGGAATGGAGGGAGAGTTCCTAGGCTATAAAAGTAAAAACCTAGACCCTTATATAACATTGAGGCTTTTTTCCCGGGTGGTGAAATCCCTAGCAGAACTCTCTAGTTAAGCGTGCTTAGGCTGGAGTAGTTTTGAGATGGGTGATCCACTACGAAGAACAAATCCATGCGGGCATGACCCAAAGAGGACAATATCGATGAAATATGAAGGGTTGGGGTGTTACACTTGGCTACTAGCATGGCATGTGAGTCAATTCAAGGCATGCGACAAAGCACGTATTTGAATAAGGAATTTGAAATTGACATTGATTAGTATGATGAGCCGAATGCTTATGCATGCAAGACGAATGGATGCAAGTTCAGAAAAATGCTAATTAAAACATGATGCTATACAACCACAGTAAACAGATAAATAAAAATGATAAAGAAATGGGGGTTGGAAGACACACAAATTATTACATATTTGCCCTCGCGCGGGAGGGTTTGAATGAATGTCCTAATGAGGCTAATTATTACAATACCAAATAAATGAATTAACTATACTAACTAATTATTACAAATTAGAATTAGGCTAACTAATTAATTATAACACGAAATTAATCAACTAGCTATTGGAAATCGAACGCTAATTAATTACAACACATTATGTATGAAATCTAATTTGTACGGGAACCGAGGAATCACACGTGCAACCAAGAATATCCTCCCGAAAATGCCTTTGTTCTGCTGCTTGATTTTGTTTTGCCTGCAGTTAGAAAATAATTTTGTTTTTGTTGTGGCTTTTGCTCTGTTTTGCAAGAAAAATGCCACTATTTGCTCAACAAAAGGTAGCCGACTGGCCAAGGAAAGTGGTTGGCCGGATGGTAGGGTGGCCAACCAGCCGGCCACTAATTTTTGATACTGCCTTGCTATAACATAATGGAAACAGAGTAAAAACATAGTGTTTCTAGGAGATGTTTATCCTCTCTACCTCTTCCTATCATGAAACAAATCAAGGGAGGGGTAGACTCGATTCGCAAACCATCAATGATTGCAAGGTTGTTGCATGATGATCTATGAATCGATGGGATAAAATCTCAATAAATGGAAATAAATGACCAACAAAACTTCCTCCTTATCGTGGAATTACCTCTCTAGGGAAGTGGTAGACATTGATTCTTGCCTCATTAACATCACTAAAAGTATGTAATGACACAAGACTCAATAGATTCTATTAACGTCCAATTGAACCCAAACCAATTTTATTCCTCTTGTTACCATTTTAACCCTTTTTAATTACATTTCCATTATTTAGTCATTTTGTCCAAATGTGAGAGTTATGTCCACTAAAATAAGAGAAGTGCCAAACAAGAAGTTGTTTTTGGCATGAGAAAGATGTAATGCCTTAGTAATGAACCTCCGAAGAGATTAAACCATTAAACATGGAAGGGTCTCTTTTGTATGCTTTAAACAAAACTCGTTTGAAACGACTCTCAAACAAAGAAAACCAAGAAAGGAGTGAGGGTGCAGAGATGGTTATTGCAAGTGTGAACACATGTATGAAAGCTATGAAAATAAAAGCTATCAACTCAAATACGTTGGTGTCTAAGACCTAAACCACAAAACTTATGAGGACTACAACATTACAAGCATACTATGCAAAGCATAGATAAAATAAGCACACTAAAACAGTCTTAAAACTCACAAAAACAGTGTTGGAAATACTATGAAAAAGTTAAAAAAGTAAGCAAAAAAATAAAAGAGAATTGAAGCTAGTAAGCAAGCTTAAGGAGGGGTGGCTAACCCCTCCACCTTTTAGACCTCAAAACCACATATTTTAGCCTTGTAAAAATCTAAAAATTAGTGGCCAAAAGTTGAGAAAGAAGTGGGAAATACAAGGACAAAAGCTTAGAGAACAAGGTTCAGAAAATGGTGGTTAACCCCTCCACCTTTGGTAGCTTTAAGTCACAAGTTTCAACCCATAAAAAAATGTCCAAAAAAAATAAAAAAATAGCAAGAAAAGAGAAGGAAAAGTAGTGTAAAGAAGGCAAAAGTTATATCTCTTGAAGAGAGGTAACTCTTTGATTCATAAACCAACAAGTGATCACCCTCAAGAACTGAAATTTTAGCTCAAGAACCTCAGCAGGAAGCTTTAAATTTTTGGTTTAGGAAGTGTTGGTGTACTGTATGTGTGTTGCAAGATATATATATAGAGAGAGAGAGGGAGAGAGAGAGAGAGAGCTTTTCAAGAATTTGAGTTTTGGTAATTTTTTTAACCTAAAATCAAGATGGATGGTCATCTATATATAGAAAAATAGGTGACTCTGTCTAAAATATCTGTATAGAGACAGCTGGTGCAAGGCATGCACATAGGGGGAGGATAGTTGGCAGCAAAATATCTGCCTGTCGAGACACCTGGCCGACCGGCCAATGACTTGTACGACCGGTCACAAAAACTACTCTCAAGCCCAATTTCAAACAGGCATATCTCATTCATCCAGACTCGGTTTTAGTTTATTCTTAAGTCTAAATTGAAGTCTCGGAAGTCTACTTTCCAATGGTGGTGGCCTTACATCTAATTCTAAGTGCACAAAGAGATATGCCAAATTTAGTGAAGGCTGCTCATTTATTTCTTAACAGATTGATGCCCAACTTTTTCTTAAACTAGTTTTCCTCCAACCCCTCCTATTTCTTTTAACTTCAAACCTATAAATAAGATGTTTTTAAATATTTTTCAAAAGGTTCACCTCCCTTCTATTTGTTTCTACTTTGTCTTTACTAGGTTTACCGAAAAGTGCAACATTTTAAACGAAATGCGAGCCTCAGAACATCTTAGAAACATTTGAAAAAATATTTTGAAAAAGTGGGTTTTAATGTCTAAAATAGTTTGGCCAAAATGGGGTGTAAGGTTGGGCTAAGAAGCTCAAAAATCGAAGCCTTTTGTTGAAGAAGTTGAACGATTGTACTACGTAACTTCTCATCATCGAGTGTTCATCATGAGGCGCCCAAGTCTTATGGGCGGTGAAAAATGGGATGTCTACACATGTCTGTGATTTGGGAAAATTGAACCCGCAATCCCCCGCAATGCAATTGCGGTTTTTGTGGTAAGATTCACGGATGTGCGGACGGTTTACAGATTGAGCTTTTTCTTTTAAAAAATTATTTTTTGGCTTGTTTTTTCCTATTTTAAAAATATTTTTGATTATAGGAGATTCAACACTATACTCCATTAAAACTAGATTACAAAAAATTAGAATGAAAATTAAATAAAAACTAACATGGAAAAAAAAAATCACATAATTAGATTTGTAAAAAATTGAAAAAATTTCAATTGAACAATAAATATTTCAAACACGGCAGTGTGTGATATTATTATAACGTTATAACGTTAGAGCATACAGGCTTGATAATCACATACTTACAAAACTTACAAGAAAATCTGATGGTCTAGATTTTAAAAAAAATTAAAAAATTGTATATAGATGCGGTCGGGTAAGTGCAGATGCGGATAAAACTCGCGATCCACCTGCAACCCGCAAAATAAGAAAACTCTAAACCGCACCCGACCCTAATAATTTTGTGAAACCGCCCAAATAGACTTGGACAATTCAAATTAGATAATTTTTACGAATCGAATAACCCTATACCCAACCTTATGTAACATTGTTTATTTCCCTAAATTACCTTTACATGTCTACATATCTCAATTCCTTGCTAATTGCTTCTCACCTTTCTGTTTATGGCATGGATGACAGGACAATGATGGGACTCACTCCGAATTATATCTCAATTGGCTTCTTTTGTAGAGTTGATTATTTTAGTAGGTTATTTTAATTTTTAGTTATTTTAATAGATTAAAATATTTGTGTTTGAAAAGAGAGTTGAATGTTTTTATACTCCCTGTGTCCCAAAATAATGGTTCCTTTTTGGGAATCTAACTTTTTTTGGTAGTACAATTATTGCACTTTAAAAAAATTAATTTTTCAAAATTATCCTTTTGATAGTACAATTTTTGAGAATATCAATGTCATAATTGTACTTTTTATATTGTTTATTAATTTAAAAGAAGGACAAAATAAGAAATTTATATTATTTTTGTATTTGATTTTTGAAGAGGGACTAATATTTTGGGACAATGAAAAATGGAATAAAGGACTAATATTTTGGGACGGAGGGAGTAGTTAGATGTAATATTTATGAGAGAAAAAATAAAATAATTATGAATTTGATGTGATATTTTGAGTTATTTTGGAAAGTAGGTTAAAGCTAGTTTTTTTTTTTTTTTTTTTTTTATCGTTTTTTGAAAAAACGTGTAAAAAAGTAGAGAGATGATTTGAGCCAAATGAAAAAAAGCCAAAAGGTGACTTTTAACTAGGACCCCAAAAGAGGCCTTTGTCTTATTGGCTATTAGCCTATTTTATCTTTTTGTGAATTTTAACATATTATTTGAATTGTACTTTTTAAAGTCAGTTGATTGGTATATACTCGTAGGAAATAGAGCTAATCAGACATCAATAATCTTTTGATCAAAATATATTTATATTTAAAAAAATGAATGATATGTGCAATTTTGAGTGTTAATCTGAGTACAAATATGATCTTATTAAAAAGCTATCAATGTCTAATCAACTTAATTTTTTGCATGTATATATATTACTCAACGAATTTTGAAAGGTAAACGTCTAAAAATAATCAAGATAGAATGTGAAGTGGAACCCACCAAAAGAACAACAATGAATGTTGTATAGTAACAGGGGCGACAGCATGAGGCAATAGGATTGAGCAAGGAATCCGTATAATTCGCAAATTGAACCGGTCTAGTCCAATTCGGTAAGTTTGGTTTGAGTTTTTGAATCCGTAATTCGGTTATGGATTGGAAACTTAAGGAACCATAGTTAATGAATTGGTTCCGATTTTTAATTCACGATTCCGGATTAGAACCGATCCAGACCATTTGTCATGTATTCTATATTTTGTGATTTAAAATAATTATTTTGGGATATAAGTTTCATGATTTCAATATCTCTTGTGAAGTCATGTTTCTTTAGTTTTTGATTGGTAAGGTGAAGTGAAAATATTTGCTCATTTTGCTATGCTTTAGCTAATTTTCTGTTTGTTTGTTCAATGCATCACTATTGTGTTCCAGTCTTTTGGAAGGAAAGTCTGTAATTCAGAATAGTTTTAACAAATCTTTTAGGAATGAAACGCTGGCATTATTTTCTGGATTTATAAAACGCTGAGAGTATTTCCGACATTGCGTTTGTCAGGATTTGCCAAAATTGTCGAAAAAAATGCCAGGAAGACTTTTTCCAATGTGTTTTAGACTTTTACTAGGATTTAAAAAACGGTAGGATATAGTGACATGTTGAGATTATGTGAAACTATGGTTCAAAATCAATCCGAACCATGTTTAAATGGTTTGATTCGGATTAATTCCATGATTTAATCCATCCATCCACACCAACAAGCTTTAAAATATTTGTTTTTTACCTTAGAAGTTTTGGATAATAACAAATTGACCTCAATAAAAAAAATAACAATAAAAATACACTAATTAAAAGTCAAAATTTGTACATTCCGATTGGAGGTGATTTGAGAAGAAATAATGAAAAAAGTGGACTCTTTTTTCAGGTTTGATTTATAAGTTAGGTGAAAAATGATGAGAAATTATAAGAAGAAAAAAAAAATTCTCTTATCAAGCCTATTTCATTTTTTACTAAAAGTGATGAGATTTAGTGAGAAACAAATTAATTGCTTATAAAATATTAGAAAATTATGATTTAAATTGACAAAATTAAAGATTCAAAGTGTTCATTTTGTTATAAAAGTTAAATTCTAATTTTTTTATTATAATTTTCTCAAGTTTAAATGTTAGTAATTAATTTAATTTTTTTTTCTCATAAAATTTATGAAACTTAGCAATCATTACCAAATTGAATGACCTCATTCTTATAAATTTCTAGAATCGCCATGGTATAGTAAGAAAAATTAGAGACATAGGTAATATTGACACACATTACATGTGCCAAACACTAGTAAATATAAAAGAGAAAATTAATGAAAAATCTATACTAACAATTGTCTAAAGCATTAGGTGGGATATTTTTTTGTTGATGAGAGGTCCATACTTTATAAAAAAATTTGGTGAGAAGTCCTGGACAATATTTTATTGCTAATTTTACCCCTTATCTTTTTTTATCTGTTTGAGTTTTCGTCGACTATCTGTTCAAATTTATATCTATCTGTTAAATTTTATTTTTTTTTGTGTTCAAATTATTTTTTATTTGTTTAAATTTTGTGTCTATCTGTTGAATTTTTTTTATCTATCTGTTGAATTTTTTTGTCTATCAGTTGAATTTTTTTAACCTATCTATTAAATTTTTATAATTTATTTTTTCTATTTGTTCAAATTTACACTATTTTCAAACTTTCTCTCACCACCTATCTTTCTTTCTCTATCTATTTCTCTCTCTTCTCTTTTCTCTATGTTGAATTTTTTGAATCTATCTATTAAATTTATTAAGCTTATTTTTAATCTATCTGTTCAAATTTTGATCCTATTTGTTCAATTTTTTGATTGTTTCTATTTAAATTTTGATCATATATTTTTATCTTTGTAATTTTTTGACCTAACTATTCAATTTTTGTGTCAAACACAATATTATCTGTTATATTTTAGATCAAAACAACATTTCTTGTCCAAAACACAATAGATAGACACACACACACACACACACACACACACACACACACACACACACACACACACACAAAACCAGAGAGATAACCAAAAACAACCATAATAATCAACAACAATAAAAAAAAAATTACAAAATAAAAACACAACATTAGACCTGGTTTGATGCACTATGTTCTATTTTATTTTTAATTTGATGGTTAAAAATCAGAAATTAAAAAGTCAATAATCAACTTATATAAGTTAGTTTTAACCAATAAGCATAAATTAATAAATTTTCAAATTAAAAAGTTAACAAACATTAGGGTTTAGGTGCGATGGTACTACCTGCTGGAGGAGTCGATCGGCAGTCTTCGACAGTTTCACGGCTTGAAGGAGTTGTAACTCCTTGAAAAGCCCATGGAAATCTTTGGAGAGAGAGAGTTTTACACAGAAAGAGAGTAGAGAAAAAAAAAATTTGTTAGAGGACACGATAGAGAGAGAGAGAGAGAGAGGAGGGGTCAATCAGCGATCGCCGGATTTAGATATGAGATCTCATATCTGTGGCGGCGGCAATTATGGAGGAGGTTGAGGCTAGGGTCTTGGTGAGAGAGAGAGAGGATGAGGAAGCCGATGAAGTGTTTGCCAGAGTCGGAAAGAGGGGATGAACGCTTGGACTTTTGGACACTGAAAATTTAATTTTGGACTTTTGATCCAAGTGCCCAATATAAAAACGTGGAGTTTCTTGCCAAATCTCCAATTTTTATATATATTTTGTGTTTGTATATCACTTAAGTCTTACCAACAAGATTTTTTTTACATATGTTAAACAATTTTTTAAAAAATTATGTCAATATTTTTAACTTTCCACTCAATTTTTTGTAGACGAATCTAGAAAGTAAAAGAAAATAATAAAAAAAAGTATTAATTTTTTTGTTGTCCTTTTTGGACTTGTTTTAATTCAATTTTTTTTTTTAAAAAAGCATTCAGCTCGTTTAGTCAAGTAAAACTTAAAAGCATAATCCATTTAGCTTAGTTTTAGAATCATGATTTGAGTGTGAAGTTGTATTTTGAAAGATAAGTTTTTGAAATGAGTTTTGAAAATAAAAAACTTGCTTGGTTATGAGTTTTGAAAAGAGTTTTGAATTGTATTTTGAGATTGTTTTGGGTATATATTTTTAAAAATATTTAAAAAATTTCTTAATTTTATTTCTTAGGGTAAATATTTTTTATTGTAAATATTTATTTATTTATTTTAATGTGCGTTATATTTACTACATTTATGCGTTGTAATTTTTTTATAAAATATTTTAAATATTTTTTTAAATGTTCAAAAAAAATAAATATTATTTTATAAATATATTTTTTAATATTATAATTTTTTAATAGTTTAAATTTTTCTACAATTTTTTTTTTTAAAATATATTATTTTTTTAAATTTTAAAAAACCGAATCGCCATATATATCTAAATCATAACAAATTATTTAGCCAATAATTAAAAAGTAACAAAATATTTTTTTGAAAAAAAGAAAATATATATTTTCCTTCAAAAATAAAAATAAAAAATATTTTATGGAAAAAATATTTTTTCAAAAAATAAAAAATAATTTTACAGAACAAAATAAAAAAATATTTTTTTGAATATATATTTTTTTAATTTAAAAAACAGAGTTTTGAAAAGATTTTAAGTTTGAAAAAAAGTTTTAAATTGAATGTTTAGTTATGAGTTTTGAAATTTTTTAATTAGAATTATGATTCCAAAATTAAACCATTTTTTTTTTTCAACAATCACTTATCGTGTGTTTGGGAAGTAAGGTTCAGGCTAAATTAGCCACATCACGACAAAAGAGGCTTATTTAGCCACTTCATGACAAAGGCGCTCCAATGGGTTGGAGAGGAACCCTTCTTCAGGTAAATTTACCAAAACACCCTCAAACATCCTCTGATTCATTTTGCCCAACGCCAAATCCAAACACACAACACAACCAAAAACTAGGGCGCAGACGAAGCGAAGGAGGCGATTAATGGCAACCAGCGGCGACGACATCTGAGCCAGGCTTTTTAGAGGAGATCGGATCGGAGTAGGTAAACTCCTACCCTCTCACGATGGAAATGATTCAATTTCTTCTTCTATAGTGCTATTGGGGTCTAGAAAATTCAACTAGAAAAATACTCATAAAAACACATTATGAGCTCGTTTGAGATGTGAGTTGGTTTTTTTGATTTTTTTTTGCTTTTGACTATTTTAGCTTGGGTTAAAAATTCTCGTTTGGAATAGGTTTTTTTGACTTTTTTGACTTTTGTCAGAGAAAAAATAAAATAATTATGGATTGGATGTGACATTTTATCCTATTTGGCTAAAATAGTCTATTTTGTCTTATATGACTATTTTAGCTCCAATGTTCTTCCCAAACAAGCTCTGTGTGCTCAAAATAAATGTTAAGTATATTGTGGTATTTAAAATTAAATGCATTAAGTGAAAATTAATTAAGTCACTTACCAATACTGCTGCTGCTATCACTACCATTACTGTTTCCATTGCTATCACCACTACTATCACTACCATCGCTACCGCCACTACCCTTTCACGACCACTTCATCACCATCATCATTGTTATTATAAGCATCACTATTATTTCACTAGCACAACCATAGTCGCAACTGTATTACCACCCCTCACAACGACAACCACTACAACCTTTCACTTCAAGAACTATTGTCACCATTGTCATAATCACCACTATCATTCTACTACTATAATAACTATTATCATTACACCACTGTCGCCACCATTATTTTATTTCTACTATATTATCTCTCCACTATCACCCACTACTACAAATACAGATAAAGATCACACTTTTTTTGTGTGATGTATATTTTTTATTCACATCTTTTAAGTTTTATTAAAGTGTGGTCTTTGGAAGTGATTAAAAGGAGCCATTTTTAATCATACTTTTTTAGTGTCATTAAAAAAGGATTTCATCACATCTTTTAAGTGTGATTAATAATATTTAGATCACATCTTTTAAGTGTGATTAATAACTAATAAAACCTGTGATAAAAAATAAAAAAAAGAATTCGACATATTTGAAGAATAATCAATATTATTTTTGAACACGCATTTGAAGAATGTAATACACACTATATACTATATTTTGAATCACAACCATATATTGAATGGAATAACGTCACATATTTCAAAAATGAAAGTTAAATGTTCAAAAGCATATACAAAAGAATTAATAAAAAGTTTTAACTGTTATTATATATATTAAAAAAATGAAAAAAAAAAAAACTTGAAAAAACTAAGTTCTTAAATTCTTTGACCATATTTTGCATCTCTCCAGAAAATTTCTGACCTGAAAAATAAAAACACAAATTAATTTATAAGCGGCTAGAAGCAAATGAATAAACTTACTATTTGTAGAGACTGTGCTTGTCTTACAAAAGACAAAATCAGACATTTTCTCATCACATTGACTCTTCATCCCTTGTATCAATAGAGCAGGAATAACGACTTTGATTGTTACTAGTATAAAATGTTTGTATTACCATATATAAATATGACATACATAGAATCAATAATCCAAAATGACAATTTTCAATATATGGCCAGATATTTTAAAGTCATAAAACCAAATATATATAGAATCAACAAATCCAAAATTATAAACACCCCCCTCCCCCCCCCCCCTCATTTCTCACCAAATCACTCTAAACAGAGTGTTTCTAGCAAACAAAAACTCAACTTAACTCGACTCCATTGATTCATAATCCAACTAATTTGAAATTAAAAATAAACAAATAAAAGAAAAAAGAACTGCATAATTGGTTCACTCTCCAATTATGAAATAACAAAAGGTTACTAGATTTGGATTTATCAAATCCAAAATGAAATCTTGAAATGATTATATATTCCTTACCAGCCAAAGAAATTGTTTATTAGCAATTTAAAGAACGAATGGATTCAACCAATTTAATGTATATTTGGACCCAAAGTTCTAACTTCTAATCTTTTGTGCAGATCATGCATCCATAATTTTTAGAGTCTCGATTTTAACTAACCAGAAATAGCTTCATTTGTATGCATAAATCAAGTAATAGATGGCCAACTAGGTATCCACATAGGATAGCTTCCATTTTCAACATACTCCCTGCTTTCTTGTTTGCATTACCAAATATAGTTGGCTAACCCCATCAAAAAGTAATTTAAGCTTCTCTCACTGGTGAGCAATTAAGACTTTTAGAGACTTAAGGCCCTATTTGATTAGTTTGAGTATTAGTGATGTGATTAACAATCTCACAGGATTAATAATCTCATGGGATAATCATGTGTAGGATTGGTAATACCTACCCTCCTTTGGTATTCAATACGCTGCAATTTTGTAGGATTAAGAATCCTACGTATTAATAAGCCAAATGCCATTTGTGTGATCCAAACGCAGGAATATAAATTTGATAGGATTGACAGTCTAATCATATGTCGTTGTCAAGCAATATGTTTGTATGTTGCAAATGCGCAGAAGGTACATACAGCAAGCATCCAATCTCCATCTCTGTCTTCATAGGTGAGCACAAACTCAGATGACCCGTCCAATAACTTTGAGGGAGGTCCTGTTGCTTCTGTCCTTATATTATGTGCTTCTATGCTTGGTCCTAATCATAAAGATATTGTCGTTCCATCATTCATGAGATGAATACACAAAGTCTGCATAAATACTAGCTAAACACCATAGTTTATCATGTCCAAAACTCAAAACCAAGACCCAAACAGTATTTCAAAAGGATTAACATTCTACATCGACCACAAACTGAGTACCAATTCCAAAAAAATTTAAACTTGACCAGCTTCATCCTATTTAATACAAAGTCATAAATATAGTTTTAAACTTAGTGTTTGCCTATATGCAAATGCAAGAAAATCAAACGGTTTTCTGATCATTAGTGAACTGTAGAGAATTAACTACCCAACTACTAGAACTAGCAAAGGTAGTGGCATGCTAAGAGTCACATTTGGATTGGCTTGACCATGAAAATAGTAGAATCTATTAATCTATCCTCCTGCAAATTAATTCTGAATAAACAAGCTTTTGAAGCCATAAATTAAACATCCAATAGCTCATTAATCTTTCCATTACTTTATTGTTTATTTGTTTCTCATGGGCTTGTTGAGGGGGAGTGGACTGGAGGTGATTTGGATTCAATGAACAAATGTATCGAGAGAAGAAAAAAAAAATTAAAAGAGAATATTCATGTCAAAATAGAAAGGAGAAGAACAACTCACGCCTCACACTGATAGTTGTGGTGGGTCTACACAACATATCCTCCAATGTTTGTGCTAAGGTTTCATAGTAGTTATGAGCATTCAAATCCACCTTCCTTTCAATTGGAATTCCATCCATATTCAACTTCACAAACAGTGAAGTCTTCAGCTCCCTTTTCTCCTTAACATTGTTCTTGTTCTCAAGGATGCCACTATTAGTCATATCTACCACACCATTCTTGCTTTTAGTTTTCTCTAGTGTGGACTGAAATTCTTTGGTGGCGGGTAATTTTGTTTGGTTCACCATGTTGTTTATCCTATGAGCTCTTAAAGGAGGCCATCCTACAACTTGACGGCTTCAAGAATCAAATTACAATGGAGGGAAAAAAAAATTCCCATTAGATAAGAATCAGTAATTTATGTAGCTGCAATCCAATCACCTCAATAAAATATGTTCACAACTAACATCAGCAATTACCTCATCCACAAACAATTAAAAGGGAAAGGATTATAGATATAAGAATTACAATAAAATGTAGCTCATTCAGTCACTCACGAAGAATGCACATATGATCATTGGCAATCAGGCTGTGGTGCCACTAGACATCAATGAGTATCCAATGGTCTAAATATCTCTGATTTAGAATTTGGCAAGTGTCATAAGTTCTATAGAATTAAGAAAAAAACACAGAAGCAATACTATATATATATATATATTTCAGACACAGGCTGATAAAACTTATTAGTTTCTTATCATCATAAGACAAAGAATAACTAATGTTGATTTTAAATTCAGAACTGCCACTACTGCATCATTTTAGGGTTGGGGATGTGAAGAGCATTCCTTAATCATCTCTGTTGTTTGAGTAAGGGACCTTTAGGCAGCAAACCATGACCTTCAGTACCTCAAAATCTCAAGCATAACTGCTGACATGATGCTATGACAATATGAAGAGATGACATCATGAACAATACAAAGGCCTAACAAGTGCAATTACTTTTGTGAACCAAATCGACGCAATGGGGACATAACAGTCTTGAACAACATATAAACTCATTAGTTTATCCTCTCTAGCCAGATTCATAGAAATGTAAACCCCAAGAAGGTGAAAAAGAACACGATTCTTTCCTTGAAGCTTGCTTTTGGGTTTACTCCCTTTCATTCATATGTTGGGTCTGGAACATGTTTTCCCTTAATGAGACAGTCCTAGTATCCAAATCCCAAATCATTGAAATAACCCAAATTACTCTAAATGCTTGAGAAATAATACATCATCATTTCTCTTAATTAATTTTGCTTCCTCACCAAAGATTTTTGTGTGTAAATCTCTGTTCATGCCATATATGGTTTTATTTGTGTCACGTGGATACAAAATCCCAACACATACAAGAATACAGTTGAACAGAGAATACAGTTATATGGATTCCACTTGATTTTGGTATGCAAAATTGCAGACTTCTATTCACCTCAAAATCTTTTACTACTTTCAGGTGATGCATCCATTTTCTCTGAGTAACAATGTGTTCGTGTGTGTCTCTGTCTAAGAGAGAGAGAGAGAGAGAGAGAGAGAGAGAGAGAGAGAGATTTTTACTTTGGGTAATACTGTAGGCTCTTCAAAATTCAATGACTGGATACCAATTTCTTGTTTTGATGTTTCTGGTAGCAAATTGAAACCCATAAAACAAGAATGAAAAGAGGACCAACCAGATATCAATAAAAAGAACACAAATAGAATTACCATTTACTGGATTCCTGATTTATAACAGTCATTCTTTCAGGCAAATGGGAAGGAACATAGACAGACATGCTCTGCAATTTTTTTTGCTGCCGCAGTGACACCTCAATGAGTTTCTGCAGTAAGAACAAAGAGCTCTCACCTCAACCAGAATTACGATTTAAACTTAATGAACTGAACATCAAACTTTTTGGCTCATACACAATTTTTTCCAACCAAACAAAATTACAATCCACTAATGACATCACAAAATTTTCAATTTCTATTTTCTTCCAACTAATTAAGCTAAACCAAACTAAGGGCTTGTTTGGTTCAGCTTCTTGCAAGTTATTGAAAACAGAAGTGAAAAGCACCTCTACCCTTGCGTCTCAATAATGAACTTTGTTTAGTTTATTGACGCTATTTCTACCTTGCCCCATTTGTTTACCGAACTTGGTTGGATGAGATTATTAATACGGTGAAATTAAATGAGGAGATTACTAGTGTAGTGGTATTAAGTTAGAAATGTAAGATAGATTGTGTTTGTTTGTGAGTGGTATGATGGTATTCGTTAGTTGGGATTAAATATATAAAATTACGTAAAAGTTCTCATCATGTAGAAGGTGACTTTGTTGTTTATAATTAGTAACAATAGAAATTCAAATATAATTTTATTAAGATCGTAAAACCACTACTGAGTAATCATGTTAAGTATTATGTGCTGAGTTACATCTCTATGACATAAAACTTGGATTCCTTTTAACATGGGTTGTTACTTTTAAATGGTGATTTATCAAACAAACTTAATAGAAGATCCACTGAAAATTTCCACATTTAAGCACTTAATGGTGTTATCAAATGAGCCAAATGTTTTAATAAGATTAATTCTTTAAGGGGCGCACTTTGCCATAACTGAAAGACTCATATTTGAAAATAATTTCTGTTCCTGAATAATCAAACAAACATGCAAACAAGTTTGAGGGAAAACATGAATTGTCAAGAAGAAAGTCGAAATCTAAACAATAACAAAACCTTCTAACGACTCATTCCAAGAAAGCCAACAAAAACCTCAAATTCAGCATGCCTGAAAACTGAGACTCCTAGAAACCAAATTTCCCAACATCTCAACACAATCAACCGAAAAATTCAAACAACTAACCAATACATAACCCATATCAATTTTGTTTCTGCCCACTACAAACATACAGAGAAATCCATTTTAGAAATTCTACCAAAAGAAAGACAAAAAAGCCCAAGCACGAGAAGCAAGCAGTATATATAACACCAATCTGCAGGTACCCAATATTCCAAAAGTGTAAATGATCTCAGCCATGTATCATTTTAACCACAAAAACTTGATTGGGTCATGAAAGCCTTTGATGATACAATTAATATACAACGGGTACCTGGCAGAACGGGTCGGACTGATCCACGCTTCTCGTGCCAATATCTGAGTGATCAAACCCACCAATAAACCTGCAGACAAGTTCAACGGGGAACAGGGAGTCCTCCAGTGAACCCTCCGACGAGTAAGTTAAAAAGAGAAGTAGAGTGTAAAAAGAGATTGGAGATAGAAAGCTTAACCTTCTTCTTGTCTTCAACGTCTGCTTATATCCTTTGGTAATCATTTCGTCGTCTCTTCCGACCTGCCACCTTGGCCGAAAGTCTATGCTGTAGGTTACCTTGTTCAGGGTGAGGGGGTGCTGTTCCGACGGAGAGGTGTTGTCATAATAAATGCTGTGATGGGCTGCATTAATGGCGATGTGCAGTGGCAATAACTTTGCAGATCTTTGTCTGCTGATGTAGTTTGTCCTTTACCTGCCACATGTCTGAATATCATTGGTTCTTCGTGCCATGTTGGTTTCCAGCTGTTCAGGATCTCATCAGTTGGGTTATGTGTTGGGCTCTAAGTGATGGGCTTGGGTTGTTCATAGTGGGCTATGACCTTTGTGGGCCTAACCACATCAGTAGTCCCCCATTTCCAAGTGCAGCTTTAGCCCAACGAAGGGAATACTAATGGAGAAGATGAGGAGGACTGACCGCGAAGGGTGGCCGAGTGGAAGGACCGACCATGAGGAGGATCGACCGCGAAGGGTGACCGAGTGGATGGGCTGACCATGAGGAGGACCAACCGCGAAGGGTGGCCGAGTGGGAGGGCCGACCATGAGGAGGACCGACCGCGAAGAGTGGCCGAGTGGATGGGCCGACCATGAGGAGGACCGACCGTGAAAACACAAAATAAAATTAGGCTTTAAATATTCCCCCCCCCTCCCAAAAAAAAAAAAAAAAAATTTTTGATCACACTTAGGCACCGTTTTGGAAAAAAGCTTGTAGGCTTTTTTGGCTATTTTAGCCACAAAAGACAAAATAGACTATTTTAGTCACAACCAACAAAACATCACATCCAACCCATAATCATTATACTCTTCTCTCACGAAAAAAGGTCCAAAAAGCCAAAAAGCCAACCCACTTCCCAAACCAACCCTTATTTAGAAGTTGTGATTAAAAAAATCATATATAATCACACTTAGAAGGTGGGATTAAAAAATATATATATAATCACACTTATTTAAAAAGTGAGATTAAAAATAAATATTATCACACTTAATCAATTAAGTGTGATTAAAATATTAATCTAATTTATTTTTTTTTTTATCATACTTCTAATAAAAGTGAGATATTTTCATTTATTAAAGTGTGATCTTTAACTGTTTTTGTAGCAGTGACCAGAATCATTGCCTCTATCTCTACCACCATTGGCATTGATATTATAGGCATCATTGTTGCTTCTGCTACTACCATCACCACCACCATCACTCACTATCAGAATATAAAATTCAAAAATAATGATAGCGTTTGGTTTAATTTTCAAAACTCAATTTTGCTTTCAAATTATGATTTGAATCAAAATTTATAATCAAACAAAATTTTAAAATACAATTCAAAATTACTTTCAAAATTCCTTCTTCTCTTTTTATTTTTATTTTTATTATTAATTAATCAATCAATCACTTTTTCCTTCCCATCTCCCCTCTCTCCTCTCACATTCTGTACATCAATCAATCAATAAAAAAAAAAGTACAAATCATCCTAAAACTATTTTCAAAACTCATAATTAAACAAAATTTCTTTTTTCAAATCATGATTCAAAAACTCAAAACTCAAAACATAACTCCACACTCAAATCATAATTTTAAAAATAAACCAAACGGAGCCAATAATTTTCAAATATTCTACCATTTAAAAATAAATTTTTATCAAACAATTTTTTAATTTAAAAAATTCAAGGTAGCGTTTGGATTGTGTTTAGAATTATGATTTGAATGTGAAGTTATATTTTGAGTTTGTGAGTTTTGAAATTATGTGGGTGTTTGGAAAGTGGGTTTTTTTGTAGGTTTTTTTAATTGTAGGATACTATTGGAGAAATTTTTTTTTTGTTTGCGAAAATAGTTAGATTTTTTTGTGGTTGGATGTGATATTTGTGAGAGAAAAAGTAAAATAATTATCGGGTTTGATGTGATATTTTGTTTGGATTAGTTTTTTTTTGATTTTGTAACCAATTTGTTTTTTAGTGAAAAAAAAAACCAAAAAATCAAAAAACTTCATTTCCAATTTGTTTTGAAAAGAGTTTTGAATTAAATTTTGAATTGAGTATTGAATTTTTAAAATGAGTGTTGAGTTTTTGAAAAGTTATTTGATTATGAGTTTTGAAAAGAGTTTTCAAAACTCAATTCAAAAACTTATAACTCATAACCAAACACACAACTCAAAACTCTATTGAAATTTTTTTAAAACTCATAACCAAACTTTTTTTAAAATTCAATTCACAAAACATAATTATTGAAAGAAATAAATTTTTTTATTTAAAATTTTTTAAAAATTTAGAAAATATTTTTTATTTAAAATATTTAAAAAAATTCTATCATTTGTTAATAAAAATATTCAGCTAGTGCTTTAATATTACTTTTGATTGTATATTTGGTTGGAAATTTTTTTAAAATTGTTTTGTTTAAAAATATATATTTTTTTAATTTTTTAAAAATTATTGTGACAAATTAATTTTATCAAGAGAAAGACTATGGTACACATCCTCCTATGGTGTGTACTATATGTAAGGTATGTTATTTATAAGTTTAGTTATCACAAATGAAATAACTCAGTATTATGAGAGTCATAATTACAAAAAATTGAGTTATAACTAAAAATCACATGTTATAATCAGCTTTTTGGTGAAAAGCTGATTATAAGCAGATTATAATCAGCTTTTTTGTGAGAGAAGAGGAGATAAAAAATCTAAAAATCAAATTTTTTATCTCTTCCCAAAAGAGCCCATAATCATACCACTCTTGGATGATAACCAAAATTTGGTCATAACTAATGCGTCATAACTGTTAACTCAAAAGTTATAATCAAAGGTGCACATGATATATAGTCTAGAAGGAGTGTATGCCATACAATTTCCTTTAAGGCTTCATTTGAGACATGAGTTGGCTTTTTAATTTTTTAACTTTTTTGGTTATTTTAGCCCAGGACTAAAAAACCTTATTTGGAATAAAGCCAAGTTTGGCATCTACTAGTAATACAAAAGGTCAAAAAGTCACTATCTTATTTAAGTCACATCATCTTATTTAAATCACATCACTTCTGTAACACATCACATCAAATCCAACCCAAACCTAACCCATATAAGCCAATAAGTCAAAAAGTATACTTTTTTAGAACATCTCAAACCAACCCTATGGCTTTGTTTGGCATGAAGGTTTGTGTTGGGTTGGATAGGAGCTATTTTAGTCACAAAAAAATAAAATAGGCTTTTTAGTCTAATAGAACAAAATGTTACATCCAAACCATAATCATTTTATATTTTCTTTCACAAAAGTCAAAAAATTCAAAAAATCCATTCCAAACAAGACTGTTTAGTCCTAGGCTAAAATAGTTAAAAAGTCAAAAAACCAATCCACGTCCCAAATGAAGGCTATTAAAAATAAAATATTGTTTGGGTATGGCTTAGAGCGTCTCCAATTCTACTTAGACTTTTCATTAGATTTAAATTTGATGAAATAGGCTCCATTTTATGTTTGGCATCAAACACATATCAAATGAGGGAAAAACTAAAATTTCATAAAATCGAACATGCGTTTATCAGTTCATCAAATTTTGGATATAACTGTTAGTGAACAACCGACTGAACGACTTCTTGGACAATCAGATTTTGAAATGAATTTGATGAAAATTTACTTTTCACTGGGTAATTGGCGGAACAACCGGCAGATGTGATGAAAACTATTGAAGTCCATCATGTTAGATCAAATTTTTCATCAAATTTTTACTCAAATTTAATAAAAAGTTTGATGAGGCATTGTAGATGCTTTTATAAGTTAATATTTTTGCTTATTATGAAAAAATGAATAAAAAAAATAGGGTAAATTACATTAGCACCCCTTGAGGTTTGCTCCAATTACTACTCACTCCTTGACATTTTGAAAATTACATTCCCACCCCTGTAGTTAATAGTTTCATTTCACAAACCCCCCTACTGATATAAAAGTTAACGCGTAGGTTTGGTTTGTGTTTCTGAAAAAAATTTCAGAAATTTTCTCTACAAACAAATTTCAGAAATTTTCTCTACCAAACAAATTTTCTCAAAAAAATTTCCCAAAACACACAAACCAAACAAGTTTTCCAAACAAATCTCTCTCACACACACATCAAATCAATCACTTTTTCCAAAACTTTCTCTCAAAACAATTTTCCAAAACAAATTTCCCAAAAAACCAAACCAAACATGTTTTCGTATTTTTTATCTGTAAAACACATCTCTCAAACACAAACCAAACATACCCAACAACTCCTAGTAGGAAAACAGAAGAAATTACATTTAAAAAAAATAGTAAAAGAAAGGGAAAAAAAAAAGAGAAAGTAAAGTAAAGTAAAGTAAAAAAAGAGAGAGTGCATGAGTTCAATGTCTTCATTCTGTCTAAATAATTACAATGACAAGAGGATTAGTATAATTTTTCAAACGTCAAAAAATAATATATAAACTTTAAGGGGTGTAAATGTAATTTATCAAAAAAATACAGAGATGATTTGATGAAAATAAATTAATAAACTATTTAAATCATGGTTAACTTCTCAGATAAGTTTAATGGTTGACTTTTCGGAGGAGTTTCAGGGTAATCCCTTGCGTCTCTTGTGTCAGTTCCACTGTCTTTCCCATATCATTCAAAAGGTCTCACAATCCCTAACCCTCCTGCGATCTATTTCAATTTTCACCTCAATTTTTTTCACAAGTTCAAATATTAGAGGAGAGGGACTCTCTGCCTGAGCTCCTCCAAAAACAACCGCCCTAATGTTTCAAATTTCGATCCCATCCTCCCCTATTGCAATATATATATATATATAACAAGATACATTTCTCCTTTCTAATCCTTTCATTCAAGAGAAACAAATAATCTCCATCTTAACAAGAAGACACCATGACGAAACAGAGCATACCCAACAACAAGAAGAAGAAAAACTCTATCCCAAAAGAACTGCCATCCCAAATCATCCTCGAAATACTCTCAAGACTCCCCATCAAAACCCTCTTCCTTTGCCAACTCGTTTCCAAGCACTGGCTTTCTCTAATCTCAGATCCTCACTTCGTCAATCTCCACCTCTCAAGATCACCAGTCAGTCTCTTGCTCAAACCCTTTTACCGCAACCGTAGATCGTACCAACTCCACTTGGTTGACCTCCAAACCCTCCATAAAATCCATCCCCGCGAAGCCCAATTGAAACTTAACCCCAAAATTAACTTCCCACTTCTTGGACGCCAAATAGTTAACTCCTGCAATGGTTTGCTTTGCTTGTGTTATGATGATTCTGAAATTTTCGTATGCAATCCAATTCTGGGTGACTACATTGTCTTACCATGGACAACATATGATGGAATTGAGTATCATCGCACTGTCAATGCTCTCGGTTTTAGTCCCAAGACTAATCAATACAAGGTGATACGTTTTTTTCTTCAACGGGTCCTTGAGTCTTTCGACCCCTTTACTGAGTTAGAGACTTATCGGGATGAGGCAAAGGCTAAGATTTACACAATTGGTGAAGGGTTGTGGAGAAACATAGGAAGTGTTCCTTACTATTTGACAAATCACTCATTCAATTCTTTCATCAATGGGGCTCTTCATTGGCTTAATTTCGCACGTGATAGTCCCGACTTCATTTGTTGTTTTGATTTCGGCAGCGAGCAATTTCGGGTTGTCCCTGAACCTCCTGAGTTTGGTCTGCACAAGGAATTTCATGATCATATACGCGTGGGTGTGCTACAAGATTGTCTCTCCATTTGTGATTTTTCTAGTCCTCTTCGTATCGATATATGGTTAATGAAAGATTATGGCATTAAGGAGTCTTGGAGCAAAGAGTTGGTTATTGAAAATGGGATTGGTAAGAGAGGGCATTTGTGCTCTTATGAGCCAATTATTATTTTAAAGAGTGGGAAAGTTTTGATGCTTGTTAACAAGGATGCTATCATGCTGTATAATCCTAAGTCAGGTAGTTTTAAGATGCTAAATATTTATGGGATCAAATCAGAATTTTATGGGATTGCTTATATTCCTAGCTTTGTTTCCCTCAAGGACGTTGCCAAAGGTGAAAGATTGACGGTATGTTTCTTTCTTTCTTTTTGTTTCTTGTAGGTAAATTTTTTATTGGTTGAGTTTCTTGTATCTATTATGAAAGCTCTTGTTTGTCATATTTGGAGAAAATTTGTGTTCTATTTCTAGTTTGTTTGATATATATTTTTGCTGTCTAACATTTTAACTTTGTTGAAATTTTCATCTTGAACAAAAT
The DNA here is from genome assembly GCA_025200525.1 of Camellia lanceoleosa. Taxonomy (NCBI): domain Eukaryota; kingdom Viridiplantae; phylum Streptophyta; class Magnoliopsida; order Ericales; family Theaceae; genus Camellia; species Camellia lanceoleosa. The sequence continues at coordinate 61,435,299 of CM045762.1, forward strand.
TGTTTGTGCTTTCTAAGATTGTGTGTTATTTCCACATGCCCAAATATGTGCAGCTTTTATTTGTTGGAGATGTGACCCTATTTCTCAAGGCCTAATGCTTATATACTATTTGTTGATGATTATGTTTTAGAACAATTTGTGACCAAAAAAATATAGGATGGTGCCTTAAAAGTCCAAAGGACCTTTCTGCAAGCAAAAGAGAACACAGGGATAATGCTCGAGGAAAGGCCAAGTTAGACTCTAGGTGTTTGTTAACTTTGCAAGGCTCCGAGGGTCTTGCCCCTGACCTCTTTTTTTTTTTTTGCGTGTGTGCACGCACTGTGTGTGGTTCTAAACCCAGATATGCAAGTCTTTTTGGGGGTTTTTTCCGAGATGACTCATTATGTAAGAAGGAATTAGGCTTGCAAGGATTTGGAGCCACATTCTACCATCATGTTCTTCTCCATAGTGAAATATTTCTTAATTTTCTTTGCTCATAGATTGACAGAACCATGTAAAGTCACTTTGCTTTGTGTTTTTCTGCATTTGGCAATGCTTCTCTAGTTCATAGTTTATCCTTGCTTTGTATTGCAACAGCAAGGTGGAGTCATTCTGAAGCGCAAGAAGTGGGTGAATAGTGGAGCATTAGCTTTGGCAAATGGCATGGAAAATCTCATCCAATCTTTGAAGACACAAAGGCGGGAAATAACTGTCAACCATGTGATAGGGATTTCAAAAGTTTCGATTGGGGATTGTGTTGCGAAGTTGTACGCTCTTTCGGGAATTGACCCTTCTGATCCCCTCATCCAGTATGGTGTATCACTTATGGACATGGCTGTGAACAGGGAGATGTTAATGAGTATTCCTACTGATGAAGGTATAATTGGATGGCTCAAAGCTAAGAAGGAGCACGGCGGGGGTGAGTCTTCACTGGCAGCATTATTGAGGAGCCATGGCTTGTGCTTCTGATGGTTTTCCCTTTGTGGTGATGGATATTAATGGGTGTGAATGGGAGTCTTCTTAACAGTACTTGGTGCTTATTCGTGTTTTGAAAGTCACTTGTATGGTGGATGCAACTCATCTTGTAATGGAAGTAATTCGAGCAGTAGTTGTTATCCTCTTTTTAAGTCACCTGTATAATAGGTGCAACTCATCTTGTAATGGGAGTTATTTAAACAATAGTTAGTTGCTTTGTCAAATTTTTTTTTGGGCTGAGGGTGGTTGTGATGTTTATTAGTGGTGGCGGCGATAGATTTCACTATTTTGATTCGGTGGTAAAATTTTATTCCATTTATTTGGTAAGAAAATTGAGTAATTCAAACATTTTTGCCGGTGATAATGAGAGTGGTGATGATGGTAAAATTAAAATTTTATTGTTTATCTTTTACATTAAAGCAGTAAAATTTTATTTTATTTTTTAAATAATTTTATATAGAATATTGGTCTTATTTAGTAGATGACAGAATATTATAAAAATAACAATTTCAAAAAAAAAAATGAACATCTATGTTAAAGGTCGCAAAATTTGAAAATAATATAAGGGTATTTTTCACAAACGAGCTATATGCTCCTGGTGTACTCTGCACACGTCGTTGGAGCAAAGTTGTGAAATTTGTCAGGTGTGTTTGGTTTGCGTTTTGAAATAAATTTTTAAAATTTTTTTGGAGAGAGAGTTTATAATTTTTTTTTGTTTTGTTTAGTTGTATATGTTGAAAATAATTTTGGAGTTTGAGATAATTTGATATTTTGTTGTAATTGAGTAGATGTGTGTGTGAGAAAAAGTGATTGAGAATGAGAGAAAAAAAAAAAAAGAGAAAGTAATTGATTGATGTATAGGAGAGAGTGATTTTAAAAAAAAAATTCAAAAAATTTGAACCAAACAAAATTAAAATTTTTTTTTTCAAAAATTGTATTTTGATATGCAAACCAAACAAACTTGTCGTTCTCCTAATCTATTTTGCCCATGTTTGGAGAATGACAAAATAGGCGATGTCATTTTTGTGAGAGAAAAAATGAAATAATTATAATTCAGGATCTACAAGTTGTGGATCTTAGATTTACTAATATAAGTTGGGTATATGTGTGCATGCATGTAATGTAAGTATGTATATATGTAGTTTTGTTGAGAGAGAGAGAGAGATTATCGGCGATGTCAGTTGGAAGATCCAGGCAGTATAGAGAGTCGACATCTTGACGCGCTGCCCTGGCCGTTCACTTTTGTGTAGCAGTCTTTGGAAGAAGAAGCATGGTGGCTAGCAGAGGTGATGAAATTAGGGTTAGGATGAGAGGGTTAAGGATGATCGTAGAAATGAAATTTTATTTTTGGACAAAATTGGAATTAAATTTTTTTGTTGAAAGAATGGGGGTCCAAAGTAAATAGGTAGGTGCTAATAGTAGCCCTCCTTTCCCATATCATTCATGTAACGTCCCCAAAATAATACAATACAAATAACCTAAAGCATGAATTACAACTGTATAAATTCGAGTGTAAAGTCCTTTCATTTCATAACGTTAATAGTACAAAGAGTTTAACAAAAATAATTGCCCTTAGGCTTACACCTTTCCAAGACTTAGTTTGGTTATAACAAAAGTGAGACTAGCTCATACAATTTTAGCCCTAGGCTATACAAAAATAAAACTAAACAAAGAAGCTCTCACTTCTCAAAAGTCCCTTCAATGCTATTGCCTTGGTGGAGGCATGCCATCAATACTTGAAAACGTTTTTCCGAAATAGGGGTGAGCCACAGCCCAGCAGGAATAATCTAATACAATACATAAGATTTAGTAAAGGTATAAGTACAATACGCATAAACAATGCCTGTGATAAAAACATCCACATTTTTGTATAGTCATAAGATATCAAATTCAATTCTTAATCCATTTCCATTTGATTCATTTTATCACATGAGCCAATTTCATCATATCTCAATAATCCAAATGAGACTACAAGTCATTAGTTCTATAATCACATCATCAACATATAAACACTTCAAACTGCCATTTTACGGATATTTCGTTTGCAGGATCGGCACCCATGTATAATTTCAATTTGCCATTTTACGGATATTTTGTTTGCGGGATCGGTACCCATGTATAATTTCGGGACTTTCACTCAAGACACCCCGACCAACTTAATTATAATGGAGTTCATCCCCTTTCTCCTCCCAAACAATGGAGTCCATCCCCTTTCTCCTCCCAAACAATGGACTCCATCCCCTTTCTTATCCCAAACAATCATACATATACAATGTATTTAAGCATAGTCATGTTCAATGACAACCAACAAGAGATTAGTTTCAATTTACCTAATCCTCATGTAATTTCTACAACAATCAGGACTATTCTCTACCGATAGTCCAACATAATTATTTCTAAACAGATATACAATCTCAAGACAGATAGTTTATTCAAAAAATTTCCAAAGGTATGAGATAATACTTATCAAACCCCATCATTTGTATCACTAATCGACAAATTTCACATTTCTAATGTCAATTCCAATTATTCATCCAAATTAACATTTTGATGCCATTAGGGCAAATCCCTATTTTCTTTTTTTCTTTTTTTTTTCCAAATATCAATCCATGTACCAAAATCAACCATTTAAATACAATATGGTCTCATATTCAAACCCCAAATTCACTTATTCCACATCCGTCAAAAACCCCTCTTTTCATTTTATATCCCAAACCCTAGGTTTGTCCATAATACTTCCAAAATCTCCATTGTTACACAATATACAAATAACTAAGTTAAAAACCATAACAAAGTGTAGAAAAATCCCTACCTCAAGAAGATAAGACGAGCAAAACAAGGTTGAAACTTCCAAGACACCGAAATCCAAGTTTGTTCGGATCAAAATGAAGATCTTGAAGCACTCTACCTTTTTCTCAAAGACACTAGGGTGAAGAGATCAATGGATCTAGATGAAATAGAAGAGAGAATGTGAGTTTTAGAGAGAGAAACTCAAGATTTAGGTTTTTGAAAAGTTCTAGAGAGATAGAGAAATGAAAAAAGTGATACAAAATGTCATTTTCACGGACTGTTATACACGCAGTCCGCTCGAGTGTGGAAAAGGACACTCGAGTGTCAGACACAAAGTTCCGCTCGAGCGTGAAAAGTTATGCTCGAGTGTGGAATACATACTTCCAGAAGTATTGTAGACGAAGGACCTCGCTCGAGTGCAAGACTAGATGCTTGAGCGTAAGAAACACTGCTCGATCGTCGAACACACTCTCCCAGTATTTGCAAGTTTGCAAAAATACTGAGAGTTAACAAATCCCGCTCGAGTGCAAGAATGGCCGCTCAAGCGGAGGAGCAAAATTTGTGAAGCCTGTTTGAGTACAAGAATGCCTGCTTGTAGACTGCTCGGAACTCTTTTTGCACGGCCTCTCTTTCAGAGAGGGCGCGAATTAGGTTCTAACTACTACAGTTCAGACTCTTGTCACGGTTCTGAATCTAATCTCACAAAGTGCAATGTAAGACTGATAAATCACCAAAGAGTCTAAATCCGGCAATTGGTTTTGAAAAAAACAATTTTGAATCAAAAGCGCCAAACATGGACTGCTTTGCCAGATTTCAGAGTCGCCACCTAAATATTTTATTTTGGGAAATTTAGGAAACCCTAACTCGTGCCTAAGGCCACGTGTCCGTCACCACCAAAGTTACTTCGGCTTGGAAATTTGGTTACGAGGGGGGAAGGTCATGAAATGAGCATCACCGCTCGCCCGATCAAAAGATCGGCCTCTACTAACATGATATGTTATTTTTGAAAACACATGTGTTCTTATTCCGGTTATTTAGCTAACTTACTATGTGATACGCACAACATACAAGTATAGACTTGATCATGCGAATTTGAACAAAACAACTCATGTTTGTTTTTCGAAAATGGTTTGAAAGTGCTACTCGCAAGTAGGCTAAAGCGTGGATTTGCCATCCTCAAGTGGGCTTAGAAAAACATGATTTTGCTACTCTACAAAGTGGGTTTAAAACTCACAATCATCGAGTTATTCCAATTCAGGCGATCAAACCTCCACCTACAGGCATTCATACAGTTTATCACTTAAGCAAATAGCCTCATGGCAAGCATGCTATCATGGGAGTCACTTACACACATGCAAGGATGATAAAGCGTAAACACTTACAGTGTACTCCCAGCCAAAACAGAAGCTAATTAGAAATCAATACATGATCCTAACTATGTTAAGTGCCTAATGTAACACATGCAAAAATGCAACTAAAATAGGCTCGGCTATCTAAGATGGCATATGAATGCAACACTTGATAACATGCTTTGAAACACGTATTCAAGTAAATGTATTAAAATACAATGTGATTTGAATGATGCGCCGAGCCCGATGCATGCAAGACAAATGAATGATGTAAACATGCAAAACATAAGGTATGCTAATCAAAACGTGCCCTAGAACTAACCGTCGAAAGCAATAAGTAAAAGGGAGAAAGAAATGGGTTGGAAGGCATGCACACACACACTCACCCTTATTACAACATTTGCCATCTCGACGGAGGGTCCGAATGAATAAGCAAAGCTATTTTAAGCTAAGCTAAGCTAACTAATCTAATTAAGCTAATTAGACTAATTATTACACAACCAAATTGAATAACTAGTAAACTACTTACTAATTATTACAACAATTAACTAATTAACAAATTAATTAATTTACAAATTCTAGCTAACTAACAAGTAAAGCTTTAAAACTACAAACTACACTGCCTCAGCTCTGATTGAAGAAGTTGAGCATGCTTGCATTCGGCCTTCGGTTTCTCCGCAGTTTGCTCTCTTGAGGCTCTGTCTGCAGGGTGTCTTTAAGATCTTACTGCTGAAACTTACCAAAACAGTGCCACCAGTGGCCTGCCGGCCATGAAAGGTGGTTGCCGGCCCCCTGCCGGCCAAGAGTGGGCTTCTGCCGGCCAAGGATGGAAGGGTGCCAGCCATCAATGTGCCACTGCCGGCCACTGGTGTGCTGTGACGCCATTATGCAACAGAGCACAAAAACAGAAGAAATGGAGGGTCTCCCTAGGATATGTGTGTATTGTGTCACTCCATATCATTTCAAAACATCAAAGGAGAGGCACTATTGGATCCAAAATCATCAATCAAGCATGCAATGCATGATGGCCAAAAATCCAATCTTGCAAAAATTCAATAAATGCAATGCAAACAAGACTCTAAGACCACGGCCTTATCATGAGTGATCAAAGGCAATAAAGACAAAGGGGATTGGCTCACTTTCATCACTTTGAGTATGAAGTGGGCCAATCCACCTTGTGTTCAACATAACGTCCAGTTGAACACGACTCAATGCAAACAATATGCTCAACGTGGCATGAAATGCAAGACTCTAACATGCAAACAACGCATGCACAACATGTTAAGAGACTTAAGCATTAAAACTAGTGAAGGATACAACATTAGGACCATGCAATACAATGCTCAATGGACTAAACCAACCCCAAAAAGACCTCACGCATGCCAAAATAGTGGCCAAGATGATCTGAAATGATAGTATGAAAGGCAAGAGAATAATGTTCATGCATTGGCTCACAAACAAGGCATAATGCTCAACTCTCAAACACAATTAAAGAGTGATAAACATGAGAGTATAACAAGGCTATATGCTCTGAAATCATGTGAGAAATGAGGCTAAGGCATGCAATCATCACATTCAAAGCATGCTTGGGACCTCAAACACAAAGCTAGTGAAGCCCAACTACACCATAGCTATACAAAGCTAAGCATATATGACCAAGACCACTTAAAACATACCTCAAGCATGTTAAATCAGTGGCAAAAATGTGCTGGAGCAAAGCTAGCACATGTTAGAATGATGAACTAAAACATGAAGCATGTTAGGCCAACAAGCATGATTGCACTACAAGTACCAAAAGCAAGCAAGAGGTGACCCAACCAACCAAAATTAGAGTTAAAGCATGTTAAATAATGGCCAAAAACATGCTGGAGCAGAGCTAATACATGCTAGAATTATAGGTTAAGACATGAAGCATGTTAGGCTAGCAAGTAGGATTACACTACAAGTGTATGAAGCATGCGAGAGGTGACCAAACCAGCCAAAAACAGAGTTATAGTAGGTCCAAAAAGTCACAAAAAAATGCTCAAACTAAGCCTCAAGAAGAAAGAAACACATGCTCATTTGGTAGGCCAATAATATATGCTAACAAGACAAGAGGAAAGGGGACCACTCCCTCCTATTTGGGACCTCAAAACAAGTTTTTCACCATTGAAATTCCTCTGGAATTCAGTGGTTAAAAGGCCAAAACAAGATAATTTTAAAAGCTTTAAAAGAAGGCAAGAAGCTTAGCAAATAAGCCACCAAAGAGAGTGAAACACCCCTAACTCAAACAAGGCCTAAACAACTATTTTAAACACTTAAAAACAAAGGTTTCTGTAGTTGAGAGTAAGGCCTAAAAGAGCATGTAAGGATGACCAAACAAGCAATTAAAATAAAACTTTAAAGAGAATATGGCTTACCCTTGAAGAACAGTAAAACCAGCAGCTTTTCTGAGCCAAAACCAGCTTTAAAAAGCTCTAAACAAACCTCAAGAAACCTCAGCTCCAAGGAAGGGTGTTTGGCTAAGAGGGTTGTGTACAAAACTGCAAAGAAAATACACTTCTAAGCACAATATATATATATAGAGATATTTTGTCTCTAAAATTTTTCTCAACCCCTCACAAGGGGGGGACCTCTCCTTATATAAGCAAAGCAAGGAGAAGCTTGCTTGACAAGCTTAAAGCTTGCCTTCCATCCCTCCATACACGTGTATGGAGGATGGCTTAGTGAGCCACAACTGGCTCAAAATATCTGAGAAAATATCTGTTGAAACATGGTGGCCGGGAGTGCCTCATTGATGGCCGGCAGGGCCTATCTGTGGCCGGCAAGGCAAATGCCATGGCCGACTGCCCTTGATCATGGCCGGCAGTGCATTAAAACAAGCACTAGAGAGGGACCAAAGCATGGTCAAAAAATGGGGCAGAAATAAATCAGGGTTTGGAAAGCTCAAATCTGTGACATTCCGTTGCGAAGTTCGAGTGTTCGGCGAACAACCAAACTTGTTGCTGGATGTACCTGCAAGCACAACCAAATCTTGAGGACGGAAAAAAATGGGGTGTCTACACCGCTTGAGTAGAAGAGCCAAAATCTGGGTATCACAGGTTTAGAAAAACAAGCAACTAACCTGTTTCAAATACACAATTACAACCCGAAAACCAAAATAGAGGGGAGACAAGTGAAACAAGATATGAATAACCACTCAAAACCATACGGACCCGAGTCCAGAATACGACAAGTGACGGGTCAAAACCGGAATCGCTATGACTCAAAGGTCTCACAATCTCTAACACTTCGTTTGAATGTAAAGGTTTGGTATGAAAAGAAAAGAAAAGGGTGAGAATGAGAAACTTCTTACTTGTTTGGATGGTTAAGTATGGTGAGAAATGATGAGAAATGGTAAAAAAAAGACTCTTACCAAACCTGAGTTTTGTTTTTTACCAAAATGGTAAGATTTTGTAAGGAAAAAAAATTTGGTTTAATGAAACTTTTTTAAAATATTAAAATTACTTTATGAAAAAATATATCTCATTAATATGTGAGGTTATTTTAGTAAAATGAAATAACTCTATTATTTCTTTTCTCTTATTTACTTTGGGTAATTCTATTTCCAAACACCAAAATCTCTCACCCACATACTCTCTTAATATACACATCAACTAATTTTAAATTTTGTAATTTTCCTCAATACACAATCTTTTTTGCCAAAAATATCCATCTCTTTAACATTGAAATCCTCAACCAACACCCATTACTACCGGTCGATCATTACCGCTATATACTTATCGAAAAGCAACTGAAGCACCATATGGGTTCCAATATACCCAGCACTACCAGTCACAAGTATGTTTTGCGCCGTAACTACACAAATCCAATTCACATATAGTTATATATCTCTGTGTCTATATAAAGAGAGAGTAATTTAAGACTTTAGACATTTTGGATCTAATAATGACAATTGTGACTTTGATCAAGCTTTAACAATCTGTAAAGTAATCCATAAACTTTATTGAAAAAAAATTTGGGAAAAAGATGAACATAGTGGATTGGGTTAGGTTTTGGACTCGTCTAGAATTTGGTTTTCAAATGCTCCTCTTAGATGAAGAAGAAGAAGAAGAAGAAAAAGAAGACCAGAGAGAGAGAGAAGAGAGGATGGCGGTTTTGTGGTAAAAAGTTATAGTGGAGTTGATGGCGGTGACGGCAATAGCAGTGGGCGGTGGCTACGATTAGGGTTAAGAAACTAGAGTTTTGGTGGAGAAGATAAGGACACTTTAGTAATTTTATTTTAGGACAAAATTGTAATAAAAAAATAAATCATTAAGGGTGTGTTTGATTGGACGGACTGGATAAGGGGGGATTAGAATTCATCAGACTTGAATCTTAGGAATGTGAATCTCCTAGACTATTTGGTTGGATTGGATGTGTATTCCGTGTTTGTTTTTTCATGGAATTAGATGTCTGGAAATGACTATTTTAAGTGAATCTAATGTTTGGTTGGACGGACTGAATAAGATAAATGAACAAAATACTATTTTATCATTTTTCAATTGATTATTAAGTAATAGCAATATTAAACATATCTTTAATATTTTAATTATTTTTAGCTAGATTAAATAAAATTTTATTTTATTTTATTTTTTTACACAATTAAATAAATTTATTTTTTTTAAAATTAAATAAATAAAATATCAATAAAAATATATGTTATTTTTTAATTAAAATTTTAAATAAATTTATTTTTAAAAATAATAATAATTAAACAATGAAATTAAATAAAACATCTTTTAAAATTTAAATAATGAAATTAAATAAAATATAAACAAAATTTTAAAATAAAATATCAATAAAATATCTATAACATATTATTTTAAAAAATTAAATAAATAAAACATTAATAAAAAGTTAAACAAAATTATTTTATTTTTACATTGAGACATTTAAATTTTATTAAATTTTACTAAATATAATATATAATTAAATAGTAGAGGGTCAAAATGGTCATTTCACATTATAATCCCAACAGTAAATAGTCCAATAAAAATTGTCCCATACTCCCCATAGGATAGTAGAATCCCCCATATAGGGAATAAAAAGTCCGGCCGGACTTCATGTCCAGCGAACTAAAAAAAAAAAAACAAACGCCGAATAAAAAGCTTCCCCTGGGTTATAATCCCACCAGTGGATAGTCCTCCTCTTATCCCCCCAATCAAACACACCCTAAGGCTATATTTGTTTGGGCGGATTGAATTAGGTTAGATTAGCATTTCTATGACTAATAGTCTTAGGGCTACAAATCCTTGTGTATCCTATTCTATATTTGGATTAAGTTAGGATTATAAAGAGAGATTAATAAAATATTATCTAATCCAATATTTGTTAAGGAGATTAGAATAGAAAGGACATGGGATATCCAATATATTAACCACAATATCTCTACTATGGTCACTTGATAAGTTAGTCCAGACTTTGACTTCTTTGTTTGGCAAGGAGGTTTGGGGTTATTTTAGCCACAAAAGATAAGATACGCTATTTCAGTCACAACAAACAAAACATTACATCCAACTCATAATCATTACACTTTCTCTCATAAAAAAAGTCAAAAATGCCAAAAAGCCAAAAAACTCTTCCCAAATCAAGCTTTTTAACCCAAACTAAAATAGCCAAAAAGTCAATCCACTTCCCAAACGAAGGCTTAATCCCTCGATTTATGTCCTACCCCTTATATGGGATTGAATAGTCTATCATATGTAGGATATTATATCCGGATAAATTGTTAGTCTGTATTTCAATTTTTTAACCAAATATCGGATTAATAATTTTATTGGACTATTAGTCCAATCCCAAGCACATGTCTGTCCAAACAAACATGGCCTTAAACAATTGAAGTACAGACTAATTATTTTAAACTTGACTATTAGTTAAGATATGATACATAATCCAACGGATTCGTAGTCCTAGAACTATTAGTCATGGGAATACTAATCCAGTCCGCCCAAACAAACATGACCTAAGTGTATGCATAAGGATAAGTAGACGTGTGAAAATAAAATTTTTCATTTACTCTATTTAAATAAGATAAGTTTCTCTTTTTTATTCATTCAAATATGATGGTAAGATATCATAATCATTTCATTTTTTTTTTTCCCCATAAACCACAAACATTTCTTTTCTCTCTCTCCTCACAATCCAAACGGAGTATGCTCTGCTCTGCTCCATCTATTTCACCTCATTTTTTTTTCCCAAGTTGCTTGAGCTCCCTTCAAAATCAACCGCCCTAATGTTTCAAATTTCATTTCCATCCTCAAAATTTAACAGCTGCATTTGTCCTTTCTAAGCCTTTCATTCAAGAGAAACAACAGCCTCCATCTTAACAAGAAGAGACCATGATAAAACAGAGCATATCGAAGAAGAAGAAATACTCCATACCAACAGAACTTCCAACCCAAATCATACACGAAATCCTCTCAAGACTCCCCATCAAAACCCTCTTCCTTTGCCAACTCGTTTCCAAGCACTGGCTTTCTCTGATCTCAGATCCTTACTTCGTCAATCTCCACCTCTGAAGATCACCGGTCGACCTCTTGCTCCAACCCTTCTACATAGAATCGCAGATCGAACCAACTCCACTTGGTTGACCTCCAAACCCTCCATAAAATCCATCCCCATGGCTTGATTGAAACTCAACCCCAAAATTAACTTCCCACTTCTTGGGCCAAATAGTTAACTCTGCGATGGTTTGCTTTGCTTGTGTTTTGATGATTCAAATTTTCGTATGCAATCCGATTCTGGGTGACTACATTATCTTACCATGGACAACATATGATGGAATTAAGTATCATCGCACTGTCAATGCTCTTGGTTTTAGTCCCAAGACTAATCAATACAAGGTGATACGGTTTTTTCTTCTATAGGTCGTTGTGTCTTTCGACCCCTCTTCCGCCTTAGTGACCTATTGGGAGGGGGCAAAGGCTAAGATTTACACAATTGGTGAAGGGTTGTGGAGAAACATAGGGAGTGTTCCTTACTATTTGACAAATCACTTATTCAATTCTTTCGTCAATGGAGCTCTTCATTGGCTTAATTTCGCATGTGATAGTCCCGACTTCATTTGTTGTTTTGATTTTGGCAGCGAGCAATTTCGGGTTGTCCCTGAACCTCCTGAGTTTGGTCTGCATAAGGAATTTTATGATCATATACGCGTGGGTGTGCTACGAGATTGTCTCTCCATTTGTGATTTTTCTAGTCCCCTTCGTTTCGATATATGGTTAATGAAAGATTATGGGATCAAGGAATCTTGGACCAAAGAGTTGGTTATTGAAAATGAGATAGGTAAGAGAGGGAATTGGGGCTCTTATGAGCCAATTATGATTCTAAAGAGTGGGAAAATCTTGATGCTTGTTAACAAGGATCTTCTCGTGTTGTATAATCATAAGTTGGGTAGTTTTAAGAAGCTAAATATTTATGGGATCAAATCAGAATTTTATGGGATTGCTCATATTCCAAGCTTTGTTTCTGTAAGAGGGGTTAATTTGAGCCCACTAAATTATTTAGGCCCAATAACCCAAGATTAGTCGGCCCGAATTTATCGCAAGTCCAAGATTGGTGGGCCCGGATTTATCGCCGTCAAACGGGCTGAATGGCTCTAAGCCTCGAAAAGGTTCGGATCCACGAACCTAGAGACTTACTCGGGCCCGGACTCGAAAGGGTATTAAGCAAGCCTAGAGATCCGAGGCACTCGGACTCGAAAGGGTTCGGATCCACGAACCTAGAGGTCCGAAGCACTTGGCTTTGAACGGATTCAAACGCAATCTAGAAGCCTCTCCGTTAATGAGTCCCAGAACACTTGCGGACTCGGAGCTTTCCGGGATCTACGCACCAGAACCATGGGCCTAATGGAGTTTGAACAAAGGACCCGATCCCGAAGACGGTGAGTGGAGATAAATTCACTCTTCGGTTAAACTAGCCTATACCCGGGTCGAGGTGGCACGATCTAAGGGGTCCCTGAGACTCGGCAATATTTGCGGCAGGGCGTTCTCTTGAACTACCCCTGACCCTGATGCGGCAGGACGTCCTCTGGGACTACCCCTGACCCTTTGGGATGATTGGGGATCATTGGTTAGGTGTGGCTAAGAAGAAAGGTTCGCCGAGGGGTTGATCTCCTCTTCGGGGTTTTTTTCTCATCCTCGGAGAAGTCACCTCCTCGGAGAAATCACCTCCTCGGAGAGGTCACCTCCTCGGACAAGATGGTTAGAGAGAATATCCCCCATGTGCCTTGCACATAGGCTCCATCCTACATCATGAGGTGCCTATAAATAGCACCCATCCATAGCTTTACAAGGGATGGATTTTGGAGATTTAACTTTTGGGAAAGAACTAATTTCCCTTCTCCATTATCAACCTTGAGAGTGAAAGTGGGAGATCCATGGGAGAGCCTTGCCATTATTCTCTCTCTAGCCATTTTGCCTTCTTCACCCAATCTCTTATCTCCATCATCTCCTTTGTTTTTGTGTTCCTAAGTTGAGATTATTGAAGAATCTAAGCCTCTCACCATCTTCTAGAGAATTCGAAGTTGTTCTTTAAGGATCTTCGAATTTTCTAACTACTTTCTTGAACCCTCTCTTACATTTTGGCGACTTCGCTGGGGAGGCGGATTGGTTAATGGTCTCAACGAGATCTGGAACTCATACAACACCGACAAAAATGACAGATAATGAGACTCATCAACAAGGCTCTTCCAATGGTGATGATGAAAGGACTTAAGTTCAAGACTCACCTCTCATCCTTGAAGCCATTCAAGAATTCCAACACACTCAACAAGAGATTCTCACGACCCTTCAAAATCTCACCCACACCATGTTGGTGATGGGTTCGAATTTTGCACCACTAGCAACAAATGGAGGTCAAGTCGGCACCGACAAGCATCAACAACTTCATGGCAATGTTGGAAATGGTCAAAACCATCAAGATCCACCCCAAATTCTCCCTGAAGTTGTACGAAATGGTGTGCAGAATCAAGTGCTAGGAGGAACAAGTCATGGCCAACCTGCGGCTCGTGGAGCGCAAAATCATGCACCTGGAGGATCAAGCCATGGTCCAGCGGTGGTTGGAGGAGTTTCCGGCGTGATGAATGATGCTCCAACAGCTGTGGAAGTTCAAAGAAAGCTTACAGAAATTTCTCTGCAAAATGGTGCTCCATCTATGCCTAATTTTGTTCCACCGATTGTAATTCTACTCATGTACCGAGTGGTTCTCCTTTGGCTCCGACACCAAATTTGCAAGCACAACCCGGTACAGCGGCCCCGTGCGGTGGACTTTACGGGCCTCAATTCAATGTCCCATTACCAAATGGCGTGTCCATAGGTGCCGATGGCCAATTTCATCATGTGTCTTCACCGATGGTGAATTCTCAACACCCAAATGGCCAAGTCGCCCCTAGCTCAATCTTCGGGTCTACAAGTCAAGTTCCAAGAATACCACTATCAAGTTCTCTCCCTCAACAATTTCTCACTCTCATGGGTTGCAAGCCATGTTCGATCTTGAGCAGGCAAGAGGACTTACCCTCTTTGCGGATCCAGATGTGAAGCCACCATACCCTATCGAGATGTCGAGTTATCCATACAGAAGTACACGCATCAAGTTCATCAAATTCAATGGCAAGTAAGGAAATGCTCAAGAACATGTTGTTCGGTTCATCGAGACTCTGGGTATTCATGGTTCAAACCATGTCCTCCGGCTGAGAGAGTTCTCCAAATCCCTCACCGATCGAGCATATAGTTGGTATGTTAATTTGGCCCCAAATTCTGTCCGAAGTTGGGAAGAGATGGTCAACAAATTTCACACCAAATTCTTTTAGGTAGCCGAGAAAGTGACCACACTTACCCTGTGTAAGGAACAGCAGCGGGAAGGTGAAGACATTCTTGAATATGTAAAGAGGTTCCAAGACAAAGCCGTAGACTGTCATGAGGCTGTGGAGGAAAGTTACTTGGTCCAAATCTGTGTTGAAGGGGCATTGAACGGGTACAAGATGCTTCTTGTTAATCACAAGCTACCCACCTTCTCGGCACTAATGGAAGCATCTCGGAACATCAACGTACCTCAGTCTCAGGAGATCGGGTTCGAGACTAGTTATAAAACCAGTTTCAAGTCATCCCGAGGACCTTCTGTCACTGCGGCTTCCGCGTCTTCTACCCGAAAGTCGCAGGGGGAGGAATTCAGAGGTAAGAAGAGAAAATACTGCGAAGATGACACTCCTTTTCCGTGTAGTATTGAGGAGGTGAAGGCCTTAGTTAAAGAATGGGTGGCAGACGGAGAACTGAAGTTGCCTCGTATCGAAGAGCTTTTGCCGAAGAAGGATCGCGAGGGCCCTAATTATTGTATTTTCCACTGATCACTAGGACATCCTACAGAAAAGTGCTGGATGCTTAAGAAGATCTTTAGAAAGAAAGTCGAAGCACATGAGATAGAGTTCAGAGAATAGGAGCCCCAGGATATCTTAGAAGACATGGCTATGATGGTGCATGATGGACATAACCCGAGCAACTGGTGAAAGCTTTCTAAATGACCTCGCAACTTTAGGGGCAAATGTCAACATTCCGTAGAAGAAGTCTATCTATGACATTTACAGTTCGCATTTACTGCATTGTCCATGAAGTTTTATCTTTCTTATATTATGAAGAAATTTATTTCCTCCATATTATGTATCTCCATTAGAAGTTATTTTCTCTACAGTGTATATCTTCATTATGTTATGTTGTTTGAAACAGTTTTCAATTATTGTTGCCCCTCAAAGAAGAAAGAGGAATAGTAGACTCAGTTACCAACCTGAAGGGAGTTTTCTTGACACAGTAGAAGTGTACTTCCACTCGGACCTCCGAAGAACAGCCATGGCTTCCATCAATGCAAGCTTTGAGGGTCTTTCTTGCTGAAGTAGAATGTGTGCTCCCACTCGGATTTCCGAAGAATAGCCCTTACTTCTATCAATGCAAGCATCGAGGGTCTTTCTTGTTGAAGCAGAATGTGTGTTCCCACTCGGACTTTCGAATAATAACCCTTGTTTCCATCAGCCATTGCTTCCTTCAATGCAAGCTTCGAGGGTCTTTCTTGCTAAAGTAGAGTGTTGCTCCCACTCGGACTACCGAAGAACAACCCTTACTTCCGTCAGTGCAAGCTTCGAGGGTCTTTCTTATTGAAGTAGAGTGTGCTTCCACCCGGACTTCCGAAGGACAGCCCTTGCTTTCATTTGAACTGCCGATGGATAACTCTTGCTCTCATTAGTGCGGGTCCGAAGAACAGCCCTTGATTTCATCAATACGAGCTCCGAGGATCTTTCTTTTCAAAGTAGAGTGGACTCTTACTCGAGCTCCCGAGGGATAGCCTTTGCTTCCATTAGCTGCTGAAGTAAGTCGCATCCTCGGACTTAGAGGGCGACCTTGTTTTACTCGGACTTCGAGGAAGAGCCTTGTTTCGCTTGAACCGAGGGACGGCCTTTATACCTTTCGGACTTTTGAGAGACAATCTTTACTTCTGTTGGTGCAAGCTTGTTAGACTCGATTGCCTTCCACAAGGTTATTTCTCGCCAAAGTAGGGTGTGTGTTACTATTCGGACTCTCGAGGGACAGTCTCAGACTTCTGAGGGACAGCCTTGCTTCCGCTGAAACTTCCGAGAGACAATCTTTACTTCTGTTGGTGCAAGCTTGGTAGACTCGGTCGCCTTTCAGAGGGATCTTTCTTGCCGAAGTAGGGTGTGTACTACTTTCGGACTCCCGAGGGGTAGTCTTGCTTCCGTTCGAACTTCTGAGGAACAGCCCTTGTTCTCATTAGTGCGGGTTCTGAGGGCACCGAGGTCATGGATTTCGATCAAGAATTCATTTGCCTGAAATAGTAAAGCCGACAAACTAGATAAACAATACCAAGTTCAGATTATGATTCAAGCGTTACCGAGATAGATGCTACATCAACAATATATGGTTTTACTTTCTGCTATGGCACTACATCATTTCAAACAAATTGTTCGCTAAGTTTGGGTATCGAGAATTTATTCATCGGTTACATAAAAGTCAAGTATGATGTTCTTGCATTATCAATAAAATAACTAAAAGAGCTTACTCACAAATTTACGCCAACGGAGGAAGAGTACGGCTGGAAGTAGTGGCAAGACCACAAATGTGAGCCAGATACACCTGAGGCCGACGCCGAGCTAAGCAGTTCTAGACAGGCCCACACACACGTCGCGTTGAAAGGGCAACGTGTGTAGTCGGCGTTGGAGATGTAGCTGAGTCGGCATCGATCAAGATCAATAAGACTGAGCTAGGCCGGGCAGGACCACACACGTTGCATTGAGTGGGCGAACGTGCGTGGTCGGCGTCGGACAAGTTGAAGCCAAAAGCAACGCTGGTACCACAGAAGAGTCGGCAACCACACACGTTGCGTTGAGAGGGCAAACGTGTGTGGTCTGCGTTGGAACTGTCGAAGCCAACAGTGATCGGAGGTGGAGCGAAGAGAGGCTGATGACGGCTTAGTCGGAGCTGGAGCAGCGAGAGACTAACGGCAACTTGGGCCACGACAATGTAATTATGTGCTAGCAGAACAAGATCTGGGTAATTCAAGCTCTAAACAACAATATATCATTTTTATTATTCGGCAAGGTATTTCATCATATCAACAAGTCCTACGATGAATTCTACATTAGGAGTTCCAGCATGATATCTAATATTCTCGGGTTTGCAACAATTAATCATTCGATACTTGAGATTTATATACGATGTGAGGGTTTATTTCCTCGAGTTTCATCGACAACAACAATATTTATTTTATTCGTCCCATGCAAGCAAAGATAGCAACAATACTCACTTATAGTCCATGTTCTCTCTCAACATCAATAGCCTAGTGCAAGCATCAAATATTTTGTTTATATCATATTTATCATCAGCATAGTTCAGATCCCAAGTGAGGATTCAAAGTGTATTTTAGCAAGCATTATCAACAGATAATTTGAAATGTAAATCCTCAGATATTTCTGGAAATAGTCTAGAGATATACCATAAATCAACAACAGACACAGTGGTGAATCAGCTCACAGAAGCAGTGGCAGGTTTCACAGGATGAATGAATATGACTTGGAGCAATCGGTGGATGATCTCGGTGGTGTTGCTGAATGGGATTCGATCCTTGAGGAGCTGCAGGAGATGGGTTTCTGTGATAAAGAGACAAACAAGAGGCTTCTGCAGAAGAATAACGCGGGCTCCAATTGAAGAAGAATAAAGCTGGGCAATCGTGTATGCAAGGCAGGGTCGGAGCTGCTCTCGCAAGGACCGTTGGAGTATTGCACGACGATAGGAAGGTTGGACAGCGCTGCTCTGTCGCGTCTGAACCAGTGGCGATGCTATTCGGCGGAGTAAAACCAAAATCAGACGCCCCCAGAGCTCTGAGGGGATGTGTTGTTGGGCTGAGTTGAAGTACCCACAATGGCGGGGTCTGCAACTGCAACAATGAATTGCGTGCGAACTGAAAAAAAAAATCCTTCGATAGTGAGGTAAGGAAGATGAAGCACAGGAAAATAAATAAATAAATAGAAAAGATGTCGTGGATGCAAGGAGTTGGTGTCGGCCTCTGTTATTGCAGAAATAGAGCCTCTAATTTGTTGAAGGAGAGCACAACATTAGCCTCTGATTTGTTAAAGAAAAAAAATGTTGAAATCTGGGTGGTCTCTGGTATTGCAGAAGCAGAGCTTCATTGAGGAAGATGGTAGGCTGGGTCTTGCCTCGGTTTGCTTGCAAATAATGGGCTGAAAATGAGCTTGGCAGACTTTGTATTCGAAGAGTTTTGGAGCACTGGAGTGAGGAAAAATAAGAGGAATTTCAGAATTTCAGAAAGAGGAAAGAGCACACCCAGAAAGAAAAAGAGCCCGACAGTGGCGTCTAGTAGTATTATAGAAGCAAAGTTCTTCTTGAAAATGAAGAACTGGGTCTCTCAATATAGAGAGAGAGTAAGCTAAGAGAAGAAATGTGGGTGATTTCGGCGGCTGAGGCAAAAAAGTTGGTGAAGAATAGGGTTTTGGCCTTTTCTATAAATAGATAAAAAAAAAGGGGGAATTATGTTTGGAATATTCTTTCATATATTCCTTCGTATATACCTATACATATAACGGCTGCTGAGTCAGTCACTTGCCAAGCAAGGAGAAAGTTGATATGAGTCTTATCATTTCTTTTTTTGTTAAGAATAAAAAAAAGGGTTTGATGCATAGAATATTCTATCAGATTTTTTTGAATATATATATATATATAAGTGGCTGCCGTGTTTTCCAAACCCATAAAAGTGATTGAGCCTTACCATTTTAATAATATTAAAAAAATTGGGTGCTATGGGTGCTTTATTTCATTTGTTTATTTATTTTGGGGATAGGAAAAGGGATCTTTAGATATTTTTGAAGAATTTGGAATATGTATGCTGTTCAAAAGAATTGAAGATTTAAGTTTGACTTACAAAAAAAAAAAAAAAAGTTCAAAAAAAAAAAAAAAAAGAAAAAAAAGTTATATATTTATTTATTTAATGTTACTTGTCGATTTTATCTGTAAATTACGGTGAGCCCTCGGCTTTATCCATAGACTCTGTAAGGACCAAATATTCGCCAAGACGTAATGTAAAGCATGGCTGACAAGGTGAAATTATGCATGTTTGAGAAAATTACAATTTTTCATACACGCAAGGGGCAAATGTAAGAGGGGTTAATTTGAGCCCACTAAATAATTTAGGCCCAATAACCCAAGATTAGTCGGCCCGAATTTATCGCAAGTCCAAGATTGGTGGGCCCGGATTTATCGCCGTCAAACGGGCTGAATGGCTCTAAGCCTCGAAAAGGTTCGGATCCACGAACCTAGAGACTTACTCGGGCCCGGACTCGAAAGGGTATTAAGCAAGCCTAGAGATCCGAGGCACTCGGACTCGAAAGGGTTCGGATCTATGAACCTAGAGGTCCGAAGCACTTGGCTTCGAACGGATTCAAACGCAATCTAGAAGCCGCTCCGTTAATGAGTCCCAGAACACTTGCGGACTCGGAGCTTTCCGGGATCTACACACCAGAACCATGGGCGTAATGGAGTTCGAACAAAGGACCCGATCCCGAGGACGGTGAGTGGAGATAAATTCACTCTTCGGTTAAACTAGCCTATACTCGGGTCGAGGTGGCACGATCTAGGGGGTCCCTGAGACTCGGCAATATTTGCGGCAGGGCGTTCTCTTGAATTATCCCTGACCCTGATGCGGCAGGACGTCCTCTGGGACTACCCCTGACCCTTTGGGATGATTGGGGATCATTGGTTAGGTGTGGCTAAGAAGAAGGGTTCGCCGAGGGGTTGATCTCCTCCTCGGGATTTTTTTCTCATCCTCGGAGAAGTCACCTCCTCGGAGAAATCACCTCCTCGGAGAGGTCACCTCCTCGGACAAGATGGTTAGAGAGACTATCCCCCATGTGCCTTGCACATGGGCTCCATCCTACATCATGAGGTGCCTATAAATAGCACCCACCCATAGCTTTACAAGGGATGGATTTTGGAGATATAACTTTTGGAAAAGAACTAATTTCCCTTCTCCATTATCAACCTTGAGAGTGAAAGTGGGAGATCCATGGGAGAGCCTTGCCATTATTCTCTCTCTAGCCATTTTGCCTTCTTCTTCACCCAATCTCTTATCTCCATCATCTCCTTTGTTTTTGTGTTCCTAAGTTGAGATTATTGAAGAATCTAAGCCTCTCACCATCTTCTAAAGAATTCGAAGTTGTTCTTCAAGGATCTTCAAATTTTCTAACTACTTTCTTGAACCCTCTCTTACAGTTTCCTTCAAGGATGTTGCCAAAGGTGAAAGCTTGATGGTACATTTCTCTCTTTTTTGTTTTGCTTTGTTTTGTGAAGGTGAATTTTTGAAATTGAAATCGTTTGAGTTTCTAGTATCTATTTTGAAAGCTCTTGTATATGTTATACTTGTAGACTGTCGTGTGTTCTGTTTTAAATTTGTTTGTTATATATTTTTGTTGTCTAGTATTTTAACTTTGTTGAAGTTTTTGTCTTGAACAAAATTGGCTAATGTGCAGCATTTAATTCTGCTTGAATATGTTGAAGATATGAAAATTTCTTGAGGCCTAATGCTTTTATACTATTTGTTGATGAATATGTTTTTGAAGAATTTGTGAGAAATTGTTAGGATGGTGTCTTGAATTAAGAGTGGCCTTTCTGCAAGCAACACAAGCCTAATGTTTGCCAAATTAGATTCTTCCTTCTTGTTAGCTTTTTGTCACCTTTGAAGGAATCCAATGGTAATGGCCCCAACCCAAATATTTTTTTTTTTGTGTGGTTCTAAACCCATAATAGTGTTTTTTGGGATTTCTCTGGGAACTCATTTATGTAAAAAGGAATGGGTGTGTATCAGGGAAAAAAAAAAAATATTACAAATCAGCGTTAAAATTTACCATGGTGATGTTATTCCCCAAAAGGAATTAAGCTTGGAAGAGCTTGGAGCCATGCGCTCTACCATCATGTTCTTTACCACGGTGAAATATTTCATGTAAAGTCTCTTTGCTTTGTTTGTGTGTGCATTTTGCAACGTTTCTCTAGGTTCATAGTTTATCCCTGTTTTGCATTGCAACAGAACTGTTTTTTTTATTTATTTATAAATTTTTATACCCACAGTTTATCACTCATTTTTGAAACTTTTTTTTTTTTATGGTTGCTTTTATACCCACAAAATATCAACTATGGCATGTTAAACAACTATTTTGTACGCTATGTTTATTGTTCCACTATTAATTTGAAGACGAGGATACAAAACAAACCTCAATTTTGGATAAATATTTATTTAACAAGGTCTTGAACTCTTGTTGCAGTAAAAACCATTGTATGGGTGCAGAGTAGTTTGCCATTTTGCAAGCAATGGAAGCTAATCTGATTCAATTAATTAGTACACGTAATGTGTGTTTGGGAGTGAGGGGAATTGAGTACACACCTAACCTTTGATATAATACATAAAGTGGTGGTTTCAAGACTTGAACCCATAAATCTCAAGGTTATTTGACCAGGTGTTAACCATTGAACCAATGGTGACTCCTAACTAGTCACAGATTTGCAAAATGATTATTCATGTTGCTGGGAATTAATAGGGAACAATAACTAAGTGTAAAGCATAGTAATAACCCTGATCATTCTTTTGTATGATGGACATTACATATGTTGCAATTGCACTTCCCTTTTCACGAAAGGAAAATGCTAGAGAGCTCTAAATCTAGAGCTCTAATTTGAGCTCTAGTGATGTGTCAAAGCAAAAAAAAAAAAAAAACAAAACAAGGCACAAACATCACATCAGGGTGGGTTCCACCTTCCCATTAGAGCTATTAGAGCTCCTATATTAGAGCTCTAAAGCATTTTTGTTCACGAAACCCTTGATGGCTCCCTCCTATCAAGATGATATATTTTGTCCGCATACTGAGGCAGCTTTTTCCCTTTCCCCCACAACTGTCAATGGTTTTGTTACAATTATGCAATTTCAATCAGTCTATTTCCCTTTATTAATTTCTAAATTTTTTCCTTATATTTTCCTTGTAATTTCCCGAACTTTTTTCCCTTGTTTTCCCTTGAGTTCTTATAGTTTCTTTTGTTATTTTATTAATGTTATCTTTTCAATTCATTTGCAGACAAACAAGTTGTGTGCCAAATTCAAGACGAAACCATTGGCGCATGAGGATTTGATGCGAGATGTGTTCTCAGGTAAAATCACGGTGAGGCACGCAATTGGTGCATCCACGAAGCATGCCATTGAGGACTATATGCACCGGCTTATGGCTATACCCAGTTTTGTCAGTACCCCTCTATTCCACTTCGCCAGAACCGTGTTGGAGAACTCTGATTACCGTGAAATACTGATGTACATGCCTAATGATGACAGTGTGATTGGGTGGCTTGCGGTAAGGAGACCAAAGGTGGTGGTTGGTCGAGGTTTTGTGCTGGCAACGTGTTGCGTTTGATATTGGAGGGTGTGCTGTGTTGAGGGAAACTGGATTGGTCGTTTTCATTTTGTTTTTATGTATTTTTTTTGTTTTTTGTTTTTAAAGTTGGAAATATTTGGATTGCACTGGAGTGTGAAGTTTTGGTTTGTTTTCATGCTTGCTGGTGGTTTTTTGGAAATCTTTTCAACGTTAGTGGTTAATGGTTTTACAATGGTTGGTGCTCGTTTAATTCCTATGGCTTTGATATTGAATGGTTGGGTACGTTAATAATTTATTAATTATTGGTCGGTATTTGAAAATTTAATTGGCATGATGGGTATTTTTATTTAATTTTTGGACAAAATTTAGTTGTGATTTGGGCTCGGACTAGTTTATCCCCATATGGTTCAAAAATAGATAGGCAATTTTGTTGTTATTTTAGACTAAATTACAATATTAATTCTGTTAACGGTAGATGTGAAATTACCTTAATACTCCTTTGGCCTTCTACCTTATTTTTTTTTTCTTTAAATTTATTTATTTTTTCACTTTGACATTTTATATTTTAAATTTTTTTCAATTTGCTTTTAAAGTTAATATTTGTTAAAAATTAGATAAAAAATGACACATTATCAATTATGTGGCATAAAAATATTTTATTATATATGATTTACACCTTTAACATAAACTTCAATTATAATATAATAATATATTTTTTATGTTGTGTAATACTAATTATGGTATTTTTTGTCTAATTTTGAACAGAAGTTAATTTTAAGAGTAAAGTAAAAAAAAATTGAATCATGAAAGGTTAAAGTAAGAAAAAACAAATTCAAATTTAAAGAACTAAAGTAGGAAAGTGATCAAACATAAAGGGGTAAAGTGTAATTTACTTGAAAATAAATAATAAATAAACTATAGATCTCTAGTTTTTTATTTTAATTTTTAACTTTCTAAACTAATTTTTATTTTATTATATTTTACACAAATATGTGGTGTTTTGAGAAGTTATTAAAAAATTAATTTTTTTGACTTTTTTAATTTATTTTATCTTTTGATAAGTAAAAAATATAATAAGTGATATGATCGAAAACAGCTAAAAAGAAAAAAAAAAAGAAAGTAAAAGCTAACTTTTTATTTGATTGGCAAAGCATCCATATATATATACACACAGATTGTGTCAGTGAAGCACTTGGTATTTTCATTTTATTTTATATATATATATATATATCTATAGATACACAATGTATATACACTACATACAGACTGGAACACCAATATATATATACTAGAAAACAGAAACACATGTATAGGAATAATATATATGTAAAAACATTGAAAGCAGCCTCCCCCTCAGATCATTCGACTCTGATCTGCAAGGCTAGTTTAATAATTACAAGACTTTGACAATGCAGCATACAGAAAATCCTCCATGGCTTTGGCTGAAGACCCCTTGAACCCTTTCTCATCATTCTTGGCATTGTTAAGCATCTCCATAACCTCACAAGCTTTGTTTTTCATGTCTCGCCCTTTAGTTGACCCACTCATCACCAAATCAATCTTTTTCACTATGTCTTCATGATTAACCTCTCTGCTCCCACTTGCCACCCCAACACAGAGTCCCATATCTTCCTCCAACATCTTGGCATTGAAGTTTTGCTCTGCCCCCATCGGCCACGAAAGCATTGGGACTCCATTGCTGAGAGCTTCGAGCACTGAATTCCATCCACAGTGGGTTAAAAACACACACAGAGATTTATGGGACAGAATTTCCAACTGAGGTGCCCATTGTTGCACTAGCAGCCCTTTGTTGCTATCTTAATACGCCTCTCAAAGCCTCTCGGCAACCATTCTCCATCATTATGGTCATGATCTGTGACTGAGTTCGGTGGTGACCTAACCACCCAAATGAAATTTTTGCCACAAGCTTCCAATGCCATGGCCAATTGGATTGTTTGTGATGGTGATGGTGCACTTTGTGACCCAAACGCCACATAAAGAACTGAATTTGTAGGCTTCGAATCAAGCCATTTCATGCAAAGATGCATTGTGGCTTCAGCGTCATCACCAGCACGAGCTTTGCTTCCCAAGGAAGACAGAATTGGCCCAACTGGCCATACGGAACACCCAATTTGCTGCCTAAAATACTCCATCCCAACATGGTCAATCTCCTCCATGGTGTTGAACAAAATCCCATCACTCTCCAACCAATCTCGAAACATATCTTGTGAAAATGAGCACCACGAATCACCGGGCACCGCTACTTGAAAATGTTCTGGTAACTGTTTGGTGTGAATCCGGTGACCTTTGCGGAAGCCCGGCAAAGGAAACTCCTCGGAATTCACTTTCTTGTAAGGAAGGTGTAGCCATAAAGAGTGAAAAGCAGCCATGCCATAGCCTCCACCAGCATTGAATATAGCATGAAATGCACCGAATTCATGAACAACTTTGGCAGACCATCCGAAGAACATGTCGGAAATAATGCAAAGTGGTGGGCGGCCATGTTCGCGGACAAGGCCAGAGATCAGGTCTCGGAAGGCGGGCTCGAGAGCGGGAGAGATGACGATGAGGTGGATGAGGAGAGGGAGGGGGAGAGAGTCGGTGTTTTCGGAGTCCAGAGGGAGGCCGTGGTCGGAGCTGTTGAATGGGATTTCAAGAAGGCGAATGGATGAGTTTGGGGGGATCGCAGGTCGAAGTTTCTTGATGTTGAGTCGAGTGTTCACAAAGGTTATGGTGTATCCATTTTTCTTTTCTAACTCAAGTGCTAATGCTAAGAAAGGGATGATATGGCCTTGTGCCATAAATGGGAACATCACTATGTTTTCTTTTCTTTCTGTCATTTCTCTTTTGAGAGAGAGAGAGAGAGAGAGAGAGAGAGAGAGAGAGAGAATGGAGTGGATGGTTTTTGGACATTCCAGAAGGCTGTATTTATAGGGCTCGAAACTTTGATTCTAGGGTTTTCATGGGGAAGCCATTAATATCGATGTTCTCATTAATTTACATTTGCATACGCGTGCCAAAGTTAACTATTGACATGGTTTTCAACTATAACGGCAAGAAAATGAGTAGGAAAATGGTTTTGAAGTTCACGTTTTAGATTCAGTTTTAAAATTTAGTCATATGTGAAAGAGATGATTAGTTGTTTATAAGGGAACAAAAAAAAAAAAAAAAAAAAAGGGGTAAATTACAAACACCCCCTCGAGGTTTAGTAAAAATACAGATTTTCCCCTGAGGTTTGAGAAATTATAAATTCCCCCCTGAGGGTCAAATTTTCATAATAAATTAGGAAAAATTAGGGGAGAAACTGCATGAAAATAAAAACCCTAGGGGGCAATTTGTTATGAAAATGTAAACCTCAGGGGGCGGGATGTAATTTCTCAAACCTCAGGGGAGAATCTGTATTTTCACCAAACCTCGAGGGGGGTGTTTGTAATTTGCCCAAAAAAAAAAAAAACCACGAATTGACTTAAATATTCTAGTAAATTATCATATTATTTCATTTGAAAAATGAAAACAACTTTGAGTTAGACTAACACAACTTTTTACTATCTTAAAAAAATATATTTAAAAAGAAAAAACTAATAAAAAAATCTATTTATGTATATCATTACTAGCAATTCATCTAAAAATTATACCGCGCGTGTATTAGTTTAACTTGTTAGAGAGATATGAATAAATTTAGTATTTAAATTATATCCCCAACACGCTCTCTCACGTGTGGTTTGATTCTAATTCGTAAGCTGGGCAAACACGTACGCATGCAAGTATTTTTTTTATTATCGGGTAGTAAATGATCGAAGACATGACATATTGTCTACTCTAATATTATATTGAAATGTTAATTGTGAACTTATTTAAAAGTTTAATTAGAAAGAATGATAACTTTAATTATATTATATTTTTAACACAGCATATTATTACTTCTTAATTGTGCTAGAAATACACTAAAATTTCACAGATTGATTCATAAATACAAGACAAAATGATAGCCCCACCTCTTTGTCTTGCATCTGTAATTGAGTATGTGAACATTTTCAGTGTGCTAGACATTTTGATTACTTCTAGATACAATCAAAGATTAAGTAAATCACATTAAAATAGCACAAAATACATTACCAAATATTAATAGATGTCAATAGGTGTGACATTCCATCATAAATATCATAGTTTTAGACAGTAATTGTTAAAACTAATAGTCCGGGGTAAACTAACCTAAGGATAATCCCAATTCCAAGGCAAGTGGTCGAACGGTAAAGCTTAGAGGATAAAATCAAAAGGTCTCAAGTTCGAGCCACACCTTAGGGTCACTGGAGGTTTGTCCGGCCGTTAACTTTAGAACCTCAATATTAGTTGAGATGCGTGAAAGTTGAAAAAAAAAAAAAAAAGGATAATCCCACCCAAATATATGTAGAGAGAGTTTTAAATAGAGAGACTTCTTGTTAGTTTATATCATTTGAAGTGCAAGAATATTTAAGTGGAGTGCAAATAAGCCTCCTAAAATAAATATCTCACATACGTAACACAAGTTTATTACTAATAGTTTAAAAGGCAAATTATGATGGTAGTTTTATATTTTATTCATTATATTATTTTAGTTTTTATATTTTTAATTAGCTTAATTTTGATCATGAATTTATAATTTTATCTCAATTTACTCCAATTAATTACAACTCTTATCACTTTTTTTATTTATAAAAAATATGTATATAAGTGTCATCACATGCCATATTTTTAATGAAAAAATTATAAACTATTCAACTCAGTTAATTTCAACAAATTTAATGATAATTTTTTTTAAAAAAAAATATTAACGATATTATTAATTAGACTAAATTAAAATAAAATATAAAATTAAAAGTAAAAATTAAGTCAATTGAAACTGTAAAAATTAAGATGACATAAAGTATAAAACATAAGAACCACCGATTGAAAAAGTATAATTAGGATACATGTTATATAAAAGATAAGGTAAAGTAATGTAGCCAATGGTGGCCTAGTTTAAAAAGTAATGTATGGTTGACTCATAAGTTGGAGTATTATGGTATCCCCATCCAACAAGGTAGGTCCACCATTGGTTACATTATTTTATCACGGGTGTAATTTGCCCAGTTTAAAAGTATTATTAAGATACATGTTATATAAAAAAAAGGTAAATTACATTGACACCTTGAGATTTAGATTTATTATAGTTTTCTTTTTCACCTTTTGAAAATTACATTTCTCCCTTGAGATTTAAAGTTTCATTACAGATTCTCTCTCTCAGTAATTTAATTTTTTTAAATACCAAATTTGCTCTTATTGGGTAAATTACATTGACACCATTCACATTTTAGAAATTACAATCCCCTCCCTAAGGTCTAAAGTAGTATTACCAATTGCCCCATCGGTTAGTATTAGTTGGAAAAAAATTCATTGAAAAAAAAAATTAATTGGAAAAAAATTATTTGAAAAAAAAAATTAATTGAAAAAAAAATTTGTCAGTAAAATTTTTAAATTTTTGTTTAAAAACCAACGTAAACTCATTTTTTGAATTTATGTTTTTTCCTCAAATTTATAAATTGAGACAATCATTTATAAATCAAAAAAATTATTAAACAAGTTTTTATAACATTTTTTAAAATTTTTATAAATATAAATTGAAAACTAAAAACGAAATGGTTACCAAACAGGTTTCAGATGGTAAAAATGTCGTAAAATTAACAAATAATTAAATAAGTTACCAACGTAAGAAATGACTTATCAAAAGATTTTTAGGCTATGTATAGTTTTATTTTTAGAATTTTTTTTTAAAAAATTAAAAATTAATTTGGTTAAGAAATAAAAAATAATAATTATCATTTAAGGGTAAAAAATAATTATCATTTTAAATTTTGAGCAGGTTATATACATACGTATAGCTGTTTCAATTTAATTTGTAAAAAATTATTTCTAACCACTCGAAAGATAAAAATTATATAAAAATGATAATTATTTTTTATTTTTTATTTTTTATTTCTCAAACAAATTAATTTTTAAATTTTTTTTTTTCTAAAAATCAAACTATACATAACCTAAGAATCTTTTGATAAGTCATTTTTTACGTTGATAACTTATTTAATTATTTTTTAATTTTACGACATTTTTACCATCTGAAGCCTGTTTGGTAACCATTTCATTTTCAATTTATATTTACAAAAAATTAAAAAACTGTCATAAAAACTTGTTTGATAATTTTTTTGGTTTATAAATGGTTGTCTCAGTTTGTAAATTTGAGGAAAAAACATAAATTCAAAAAATGTGCTTACGTTAGTTTTTAAACAGAAATTTAAAAATTTTACTAACAAAATTTTTTTTCAAATAATTTTTTTCCAATTAATTTTTTTTTTCAATGAATTTTTTTTCCAACTAATATTAATCAAGGGGATAATTGATAATGCTACTTTAAACCTTAGGGAGGGGATTGTAATTTCTAAAATGTGAGGGGTGTCAATGTAATTTACCCAATGAGGACAAAATTGATATTTAAAAAAATTAAATTGCTGAAGGGGGAATCTGTAATGAAATTTTAAACCTTAGGGGGGAGATATAATTTTCAAAAGATGAGAAAAAAATTGTAATAAATCTAAACCTTACGAGGTGTCAGTGTAATTTACCCATAAAAAAATAAGGTAAAATTCACTTTATCTACTTCTCTTTTTTTTTTTTTAATAATTTTATATTAAAATATTACCATTAATTTTTCTACTAAAAATAACAAAGTGTGCCACACTCTCCTGAATTGAGAGTGGACAGTCCAAAAATTCCAAGTCAAAGTAAAAAATAAGATCAAATGTCAAAAATACTCTCATATTCAACTTGTTCTCCAAATTAAATCATAGTCCTAACAAAATCCTAACCATAAGCTTAACTGTCATTTTCTATCAACAATTTAGTTTAAAACGTTATTAAATAATAAATTTTAGTAAAATTTTAGAATTAGATTAAAGTAATTCTATGGTAATGAATTAGGGTATTTATGATTTAATTTATTAAATAATATATATAATATGTATGTTTAATTTAAAATGTTATTAAGGCTTCGTTTGGGGAGTGGCTATTTTAGCCAAAAAGTCAAAAAGTTACTAAAAATTGTCACATCACCTCTCTACTTTTCTGCACATCTTTTTGTAAAAAGCCAAAAAGTTACTAAAATAGCTTGTTCCTAAACGAGGCCTAAGTAAAAAATTGAGTTAAAATTTAAAAATTAGATTAAAATAATTTTATGGTAATAAGTAAGAGTGCTTAAGTTAATTTATGATTTAATTTGTTTAATATGTTATTAAGATAGAAAATTATATGTATTAGAGAATAGAGAAAAAGAATATTGTATAAGGGTATTTAGGTAATTTTGTCACTATTATTAACAAAGTTAGTTTTGCACTTAATTCAAAACTATAGTGTTCTCGATCTATATTTGAACTATAAGAGATAAAATGTTCCGAGATGAAAACCGCAAGAAAGAAAGTAAAGTGACTTTTACATTTAAAAATAATTATACATTTTTTAATGCACTAACTAATACAACAAATCTAAAATTTCCCCCCCCCCCCCAAAGAGGGGGAAGAGTAACAAAAAATAGACTGTAACAAATCTCAAAATTGAAAGAGAATCAAATAGAAAGCCACAACTATTACCCAAATTTGCCCATATATCATTTTTTTAATCCCCAAATCACCCTTACTATAAAAAATAATAGATGGAAACTTAGACAAGATATATAAGCAAGTATATAAAATAAAACGACAAAAACATATAAGAATCTAACTAACACACATGCTAAGACAAAAAAATAAAAAATAAAAAGCCTATAACAATCATCAAGACAATCAAAATATGATAACCGCCCCCATAAGCCCAGAGTCTTTGTCACATATATGTTATTAAAGTATCACATAACAGTGACATCTATAGTCACTCACCAAGCTGTCGCTCAGTGACTCAGAAAAGAAAACCCAAAACTGCTAACTCGCGAATTCACAGCAAAATTCCAACCCGTGGGCCCTAGAAACCCACAAGGAGCACACAACTTGACAACCCAATGGCCCAATAAAAAACAGTCCACCAGATTTTAATCAAAAACCGTGGGCCATAACAAAGCCCACCAGATTTTGTGAAAAAAAACTTGGGTTGCATTTGCTCATTCAGCAAAGAAGACCACGTGTTTGGAAAGTTACTAATAGATTATTTTAATTTTTAATTATTTTAATAGACTAAAATTTTTGTATTTGAGAAAATAGATAGATTTTTTTTTATAATTAGATGAGATGTTTGTGAGAGAAAAAATAAAATAATTATGGATTTGATATGAAATTTTATTTTATTAATTATTTTAACCTATTTTATATTTTTGTAAATTTTAACTAAAAAAAAAAAAAAAAAAAGACTAAAATTCAACTTACCAACACTCCTCTACGGAAGTTTACGGAGTGCTTTTCTTGAGTTCTCACAACCAATCACAAATGCACATGTGGCCTTCCTCTTGTAATAACACATCAGAAGACTTTAAGAAATAAAGAAAGAAAGAGGACAACCTACTCTCACTTGCATTTGTGCGTATTTCTTTTCCATAGCTTATAGTAATACCAAAAATAAAGAAGAGTACTCTCGTGCCGCTCTCTAGGTGGATTCTGACAATGTTTCGGTGGTGTTTTCGCAATATTTTGTTTTGGTGATTTATTTTATATTTTTAGAGTGTAGATTTATATTTTTAAAGTATAGATTTATAGTTTTAGAATATAGATATGAACTTTTCATGTCTAAAATAAAAATTTTGATAGCTTTCTCTTTCGATTTGGACATAGATTTTTTGTTTTCTGACACTCATAATAGTTTTCTCTTATCTCAAGCTTTCTTCCATACCATTGTAGGTGTACTTCCTTCTCCGGCGACGGCGGCAAAGTTGGGCAGCAGCGAGGAGGATGGGAACGAAGTCGACGGGAATGGTGGGCTTTCAAGCAAATTTTGCTTTTTAAGCCACATCTTTGAGAAAATTGGTAGTTTTTCTTGAATTGTAACTGTTTTTTTCGCGGATTTGTTTTTTGTTTTTTGTTGGTTTTTTGGTTTGGTTGGGATGATCCTTTGAGGTCTTGTTTATGTATAGTTGTTCTTTTATTAATATAATGTTTTCCGTGTTCTCAAAAAATAAATAAAGAAATAAAGAAAAGCCTCATATATTTATATATATATATATATAAGAACTGCTTAGCTACTTAAGATTTGTCTTTTCTTTTTAATTTTGACTTTTTATTTTGAATAATTTATTAATGGTGGCCTATATGTTGAGTGAAGGTTTTTTCATAATTACGCAAACATTCTTGGTCAATCATGCACCATGTTTTTTCGTAATTACGTAAATATTCTTGGTAAAGTATGAAACAAGTTTTTTGTAATTACGCAAACATTTTTGATCAATTATGAAATATAAATCTTTTATTTTTTAATAAATTACAAATACACCTATAAGATTTGTTTAAAATGTGAATCAGTCTTATAATATTAAAAATTACAAGTATCGTTTGTTAGAAATTTTAATATAATACAATATTCAGGGAAAAAAATTATTCTCCTATGCAAAAATAAATTATCAAAATTGTATATTGAAAAATATTTATCATATTATTAAAAAATATTAATTAATTTAATGATTTATTTATTAACAAAATGATTAACTAAAAAATATTTTTCATATCATTAAAAATTATCAATTTACTTAATGATTTACTTATTAATAAAATTAATCATTTGTTATGCGAGTATGATTTATGTATTAATAAAATTAGTTATTTGTGTATATATATATGTGTGTTGTCTTCTGCTTGTTTATTAGTTCAGTCAGTTATTGTAGTAGTTTTTTTTAGGTGAAAGAATTATCTTAATATTAGTTTTATATTTATATGTTGAGAAAACTATAAACCATAATTTTTTTTATAAATTCGAAAAAATATTAAAGACTCATAAATTCACCCAAAATGATATGATAATAGAATTGGAGTCTACATCATTAGGTGTATAGCAAATCAAGAAATGATACATAGCATATCACATAATTCTATCACATATCTAATGATTTATTCTATTCAATTTCATAGAACAATACTCTAATTTAAAAAAAAAAAATCAAAATACAAAATTTAAACATACTGCAATAATAGCCTGTGCCGGGCCTTTTTAAACTAGTATATATATATATTTGGATTTCTTGTGGTATTTTTTTTTTGGGATTATCATAATATTTATTAAGTGATTTATTAGATGAGTACCTTTTGCAATATTTATTATGTGATTTATGTGAAAGTTTAGTTTTACTATACTTATTATGTTTTCGATGCGCTGGTGTTATTGGAGGTAGATCATATTATTTGCAGAAATTTCATAATTCATATTTTGCTTTGTATTTATCTTTAGCAACTTTTTGACTATATACACTAGTTTAAAAAGGCTCGTGCAAGGCACGAGCTATTATTAGAATATGTGTAAGTTTTATATTTTGATAATTTTTTGAAAATTAGAATATTATTCTATGAAATTGAATAGAATAAATCATTAGATATATGATAGAATTATATTGTATGATATGTATCATTTTTTGATTTGTTATACACCTAATGATGTAGATTCCAATTCTATTACCATATAATTTTGAGTGAATTTATGCATCTTTAACATTTTTTCCGAATTTAAAAAAAAAAATTATGATGTATAACTTTTCTTAACAGATAAATATAAAAAAAATATTAAGATAATTCTCTTATATAAAAAAAATTATAAAGATAATTCACTGAACTAATAAAGAAGTAGAAGAAAATACGTATATATACAAATGATTAATTTTATTAATACATAAATCATACTTGCATAATAAATGATCAATTTTATTAATAAGTAAATCAACAATTTGTAATGGTATGAAAAATATTTTTCAATTAACCATTTTGTTAATAAATAAGTCATTAAGTCAATTAACAATTTTTAATGATATGTGAAATATTTTTCAATAAAAAATTTTGATAATTTATTATTGTATAGGAGAATAGTTTTAGTTCCCCTTGAGTATTGTATTAAATTAAAATTTATAACAAATGGCAGTTGTAATCTCTAATATTATAGAACAGACTCATATTTTAAACAGACCTTATGGTCGTATTTGTAATTTGTTAAAAAATAAAAGATTTATATTTCATAATTGATCAAAAATGTTTGTGTAATTATGAAAAACTTTCACTCAACATATAGGCCACGATTAGTAAATTATTTAAAATAAAAGGACAAAATTGAAAAGAAAAGACGAACCTCAAGCAACTAAGTGATTCTTATATATATACTAGTTTACACAGGCCCGTGCAAAGCACAGGATATTATTACAATATGTTTAAATTTTGTATTTTGATAATTTGTTAAAGATTCAAATATTGTTTTATGAATTTGAATAGAATAAATCATTAGATATAAGATAGAATTATGTGGTATGATATATATCATTTTTTAACTTGTTATACACCCAATGATATCGGCTCCAATTCTATTACCATATCATTTTGGGTGAATTTATGAGTTTTTAACATTTCTTCCAAATTTATATATAAAAAACCAAATTATGGTATGTAACTTTTCTCAACAGATAAATATAAAACAAATATTAAGATAATTCTCCTATCTAAAATAAATACTAAGATAAGTAGCTGAACTAATTAAGAAGCAGAAGAAAATACATATATATATATACAAATGACTAATTTTATTAAAACATAAATCATATTCGCATAACAAATAATCAATTTTATTCATAAGTAAATCATTAAGTAAATTAGTAATTTTTAATGATATGAAAAATATTTTTCAGTTAATCATTTTGTTAATAAATAAATCATTAAGTCAATTAACAATTTTTTCATGATATGAGAAATATTTTTCAATTGACAATTTTGATAATTATTATTGCATAGGAGAATAAATTTTTTTTCCTTGAGTATTGTGCTAAATTAAAATTTATAACAAATGATAGTTGTAATTTCTAGTATTGTAGGATCGATTCATATTTTAAACAAACTTTATGGGTGTATTTGTAATTTTTTTTAAAATAAAATATTTATGTTTTATAATTGACTAAGAATAATTGCGTAATTATGAAAAACTCTATTTCATAATTGACCAAGAATGTTTACGTAATTACGAAAAAACCTTTTGTATAATTGACCAATAATGTTTGCATAATTATGAAAAAAACATGTACTCAACATATAGGTCACCATTAGTAAATTATTCAAAATGAAAGGACAAAATAAGAAAAAAAATACGAGGCATAAGCAAGAAAGAGCTTCTTATATATATATATAGATATATATAGACACTATATATAACACCAAATTGTTTGAGGAAGATCATAGAATCAGTTGAATCAATTGAATCAATTGACAAATCTAAACAATTATTTATTCGAATCAAGGAGGTTTTTTTTAATATCCTAAAATATCAAACTATTTATCAAAGTAACTCACTTTTCAAATTACTTATCAAACTAAATTACTTTTTAAAAAATATATGTTCAAATTGCGACTTCATCATGAAATCACACCTTCATATTAATATGACTTACTGGTGTGTAGATGTGGGTCATGTCAATATAAAATTACATGTTCAAGATGTGATTTCACCATGAAATCGTATTTTGAACCCGCAATTTTAAAAAAATGAGTTAGTTTGATAAATAATTTGAAATGTTGGTTATTTACCTAAATAGTTTAATTTTTTAGAATATTCACAAAAAAAACTCCAAAATCAAGAGCAATTATATACAAAATGGGTGTTCTTCATAGGTTTTGAAGAACCATTAGTAAGGAAAGGTGGCAACAGTGGTGTTCCTTGAGGGGATATAAGTCGGCGATCCAAATCTAAGATGGAGAAAAGGCAGCGATCTAGATCTGAGAGGGAAGAAGGAGCGATGATGAGAGGAGGGGAAGAGATAAAAGGTTTCGGCAGGTTGTTGGGAAGAATGATGGGGCAGTCGGGTGGGACAAATGGTGGTGAGAGGAGGAGGAGGGTTAGAATTAGGGTTAAGGTTTGAGTTTTATGTTGATTGGAGAAGAAGATGAAAGTGAATGGCATGTTTGTCTTTTAATAATGAATTTTTACTTTGGTTTTTAATTTTTTTCATTGCCAACTCTTAATTTTGGTAAGTGTGGAACACACTCCGTCATTTTAAATGGAATTAATAATGGTAAGAAGGCAATGTGCAAAATGGTCAAAACTATAAGGAGGCTTATTGGTGATTTTTAAATGATTGGGGGATAAATTGCTTCGAGCCCAAACCATAGGGGGCTACAGTGAATTTTACCCTTAATTTTTTAATTGTGTCGGACTTAATGCTTTTAATTGTGGTGCAATTTACAAGTTGAGTTTTGTGTCGTATGTGTAGGCATCGAAAAGGTTTAAACAATGTTTAAAGGTCAATCAAGCAAAACTCGAGATTTTGACGATGAAATTATTGAAATGTTAATTGAAGGACACAATCTCTATAACTGCACATACGTTGAAGTAGCTCACCATGTAATGGAATATTACCAGACGTCCATGCAAAAGACCCCATGTCAGACTTCAATTTTGACCGGGCGTAAGTAGATAATGGAATTATTTTTTGGCCACTTAGGCTGTTGTGAAGAAAACTTGCATATGTCGAGGTAGATGTTTACAGCGTCGTGTGAGACCTTATTTAGGGACTTCGACTTATAGGTACACCTACACGTGACCATGGACTACACGTTCAAGAAAGTGTTGCAATGTTTATCCATGTCTTGCCAGGCTGCCAAAATCGAGAGCTTCAAGAACAATTTCAATACTCGGATGAAACCGTTTCTAGACATTTCTATGTTGTTTTGGATACAATGAAGTTGTTCATAGTTGTGCACTGTAGGCCCACAAGAGATAAGAATTAGAGGCATCCATATTTGCGGTCAAGAGCTAAATGCATACCATTCAAAGTGTGCATCAACATGTCGGTACTTTCTTTTGTTACGATCTTACAGTTGTGTTGTATCATTGGTAGGATTGTATTGGCACATTGGATGGCATGCATGTTCAAGCCATCCTGGATGCCCGCGAAATGGGATCGTATTATGGTTGAAAAGGGTATCTCACGCAAAATATTTTAGTTGTATGCGACTTTGACTTGTGCATCATTTTCATTTCTCTTGGTTGGAAAAGAAGTATGCATGATTGTTACATATTCAATGAAGTTCTTCAAAATGAAGATGCACCGTTCCCCCCACCCACACAAATGTATTAATTGGTTGTAATAAGTTGGGATTTTCTGTCATATGTGAAATTAATAAATATACTTATACAAAATCAATATTATAGGTAAATACTACCTTGTAGATGCTGGATATCCTAACAAAAGGGGTATCTTGCACTATACAAAGGAAATTGGTATCACCAGGATGAGTTTCAGCACAACGGAGCACCAAGGAATGCAAGGGAATTGTTTCACAAGGCACACACATTGTTAAGGAGTGCAGTGGAAAGAATATTTGAGGTGTGGAAATCACGATGGAAATTCCTAAAAAGGATGTCACAGTATGATTTTTGAACTGTCAAGTGCCATTAGTTGGTGCGTTAATGGTGTTACACAATTTCATCCGCAGACATGAGACAGCTAGCAGGGAAGAAGATGTTGCATGTTCATCGTTTTTGGATGGCATAGGGAGTGAAGAAAATGGAGGTAATGATCTTGATGATGGCCTCATGGTTAGAGATACGGATTTGGATATGGCGAGAGTTTGGGTTCGCATCCGAGACCATTTGCTTAATCTAGACAACATCGCTTGTTGTGAAAAGTGTTGTTTGATGAACTTCTAATGTATGTGTTAGAAAATGCTTGTGTGCATTTTCTGTTAGGACTCTGAGACACCAGAAATCAATCACACACAATAACACAGGAGATTTATGTGCTTCGGCAATTGCCTACATCCACGGGAGAGATATCCATTATAGAATTATCCCAGAGGGAGATTACAATACTCATACCTCACAACTCTCTCTATAGCACTCTCACTCACAGATTATACACTCTGTGTCTGCTTTTCAGCTCTGTGTGTCTCCAATCGCTCCTCACTCATCTCAATTTATACATAAGAGAGGAAGAGTAGGTGAAGAGACAACAATGGGTGGGCTTAGTTGGTGCTACCTTTACCATCTACCTTTAGCACATAGTGCCACCCTCACCATGTGGATAGTAGGCTGGAGCTACCCCACTATCTTCCTTTAGCATATGGAGTGGGCTGGAGCTAACAATTCCCACCTCTACGCCCACTTGGATAATTGACTTCTCACTTGAAGTCTATCCGGGCCAGATTCTTGCAAACTTCCAGTTTGTCTCTGATGACACCCTTGGTCATCATGTCAGAAGGATTCTTGTCCGTGTGAATCTTCACTAGTTTCATTAGTTACTTTTCCATCACTTCTCATATCCAATGATACCGAACATCAATGTGTTGTGTACGTGAATGGTACATGGAATTCTTGTTCAGATCAATTGCACTCTGACTATCACAATGTACCTTGTATTCTTCCTGTTGTAGACCCAATTCTTGGAGAAACCATTTTAACCACAACATTTCCTTTCCAGCATCTGCAGTAGCAATGTACTCTGCCTCTGTTGTAGATAAAACAACACACTTTTGTAGTTTGGACTGCCATGAGACAGCTCCCCCTGCAAAAGTGAATAGAAATCCTGATGTAGACTTTCTACCATCAAGATCACCTGCTATTTCGGCATCTGTAAAACCCTCCAAAATTGGTTCAGCTCCTTCGAAACATAAACACATCTTTGAAGTTCCCTTCAAGTACCGAAGAATCCATTTGACTACCTCCTAATGCTCCTTTCCTGGATTGGCAAGGAATCTGCTCACAACACCAACTGTGTGAGCTATATCTGGCCGAGTACACACCATTGCATACATCAAACTTCCTACTGCAGAAGAATAAGGGATCGCCTCTATTTCTTTCCTTATAGAGCTGGTCGTGGGACACAAACACTTTGTCACATTGAAATGGTTGGCCAGTGGTGTGCTGACTGGCTTAGCATGTTTCATGTTGAACCTTTCAATCACCCGTTCAACATATTCCTCCTCTGATAGCCATATCTTCTTGGCTTTCTTGTCACGAACAATCTTCATTCCCAAAATCTGCTGTATTGGGCCTAAATTCTTCATGTCAAAATACTCTGACAAGTCCTTTTTCAACTTGTTGATCATAGTAATATCTTGTCCGATGATCAGCATGTCATCGACATACAACAGTAGGATGATGAAGTTTCCATCTGAAATCTTTGTGTCATCGACACACTGGTCTGCTACTGTTCTTGTGTACTCGTGATCCACTATGAATGAATCAAACTTCTTGTACCATTGTCTTGGTGCCTGCTTCAGGCCGTAGAGACTTTTCTTCAGTTTGTAGACTAGATTCTGTTTTCTCGTAACTTCAAATCCTTCAGGTTGCTCCATATAGATCTCTTCCTCCAAATCACCATGGAGAAAGGCAGTATTGACATCCATCTGTTCTACTTCCAGATTTAAGCGAGCTGCTAATCCTAGAGCTACTCGAATGGAAGTCATCTTCACAACTGGGGAGAAGATCTCATCAAAATCAATTCTTTTCTTTTGCCTAAAGCCTTTGACCACTAAATGAGTTTTATGCTGCAATAGTTTACCATTTCCATCTTTCTTCAACTTATACACCCATTTGTTCTTCAAGGCTCTCATGCCTCTTGGAAGTGGAACAAGCTCATAAATGTGGTTCTTCTGCAAAGAACTCATCTTCTCCTTCATGGCTTGTATCCAACAGTCTTTCTCTGTATGACTTTTTGCTTTTGAAAAACTCTCGAGCTCCCCCTTATCAGTAATCAAAATATACTGAGAAGCGGGATATTTGGTTGATGGCACGGCAGCTCTTCTAGATCTCCGCAATTGAGGCCCAGTTGCCTCTAGTTGAGGAGGTTGCTCCTCCTGCTCAACACTCTCTTCATCCAGGTCTTCATCTCTTTCCTCTTGATCATCAATTTCTGGCATATGATTCTGCAACTCTGGTACTTCTTGTTATACATCATCACATCTAGCATTTTGTGATGGCTCGGGAGATGGGAACAAGTTTGGAGTGATGACATCTCTAGACTTTGCAGATTTCTCAAAATATGCTATGGTCTGGTCTTCATGGAACACGACATCTCTGCTCCTGAACATCTTCTTGTTCACTGAGTCCCACAACTTGAATCCAAGTGCTGCATCTGAATAGCCCGCAAATATGCATGGAGTGGACTTGTCATCAAGCTTCGGTCTGTTTTCCTTGGAGATGTGTGTAAACTCCTTACACTCGAAGACTCTCAAGCGAGAATATGATACCTTTCTTCTGGACCAAACTTCCTCAGATATCACAAAATTCAACAGGACTAAAGGCGACTTGTTGATAAGATAACAGGCTGTACGGGCGGCTTTAGCCCAGAATGACTTTGGTAACTTTGCTATTCTGAGCATGTATTTGACTCTTTCAACAATAGTGCGGTTCATCCTCTTTGCCACACCATTGTGTTGTGAGGTGCCGGGAACTGTTGTCTCGTGCTGGATTCCTTTACTAGCGTAATATGCTGCAAAAGCATTGGAAATGTACTGACCTCCATTGTCTATGGGAAGACACTTCAACTTCTTCCCAGTCTCTCTTTCCACCATTGCATGGAACTCCTGAAAGTGCTGAAATACCTCATCCTTTGTCTTCAGGAAATACACCCACAACTTCCTTCATGCATCGTCAATGAAAGTCAGAAAATACTTGCGGCCGCCGAGTGACTTCACTTCGATTGGGCCACAAACATCCGAGTATACCATACTGAGCACTTCTGTTTTCCTCTTGCTCGTTGAACTGAATGATACTCGATACTGTTTGCCATAAAGGCAATGATCACACGGCTTCAGGGCACTCCCTTTGGATAAGGGTATCCTAGATTACTTTGCCAACAGATGCAATCCCTTTTCACTCATGTGAGCCAGTCTTCTGTGCCATAAGTTCAGTGACTCCTTGTCTTCTGCTGCATTAAGACTTTCCAGACAGATCTTCGTTTGAGTCTTATACAGTATTGAAGAATCTCTCCTCTGGCGATTGTCAAAGCTCCTTCTATCAGCTTCCAACGGCCATTTCCGAATGTACTTGTATAGCCCTGTCGGTCTAGGGCGCTTCCAGAGATAAGATTGAGGCGCAAATCTGGAACATGCCTCACATCTTTGAGAACTAGCTTGTGCCCGACATTAGTCTGAATACTAATGTCTCCAATACCCATAATCTTTGAATAGCTAGAATTCTCTATTCGAATAGTGCCAAAATCTCCAGTATTATACAAGCTGAAGAGTTCTCTGTGGGAAGTGGTGTGATAGGATGCAGCTATAGCTATCACCCACTCTGTACAGTTGTGGTAAGCTACGTGAAGGCAATTATC
The DNA here is from genome assembly GCA_025200525.1 of Camellia lanceoleosa. Classification (NCBI taxonomy): domain Eukaryota; kingdom Viridiplantae; phylum Streptophyta; class Magnoliopsida; order Ericales; family Theaceae; genus Camellia; species Camellia lanceoleosa. The sequence continues at coordinate 61,476,829 of CM045762.1, forward strand.
CTCTTCACCAACTGCAAGAAGTATTTCATCAATTATTGTGGCTGTTGTGTTCTCATCTCCCTTTGGTTTACTGCTTTGGCCTTTATCTTTCTGGCTTGAACAGTTCCTCTTTATGTGATTCTCCTGGCCATAGTGAAAGCAAGTGAAGCTTGAGTTACCTCTACCTTTGTTGTCTCTGGATTTACTCCTGTTGTTCCAGCTGCCTCTATTCTTGCTTCTTCCCCTGTCTCGTCCTTTACCTCTGTCTCTACCTCTATCTTCTATGACAAGAGCATGGGACTGATTATCTCCCATGTCTTTCTGCCCTGTCTCTTCATTATACATGGCGTCTGTGACCATGCTTATGGTCAGCTTCCCTTCTAGTGTAGAGTTGTTGAGAGAGACTACCAACGTCTCCCAATTATCCTGTAAAGAACTGAGCAATAATACGGCTTGCATTTCATCGTCTAAGCGCATCTTAACGGTTGCAAGCTGATTCACCAGATTTTTGAATTCACTGGTGTGCTCGGCGACAGACATACCATTATTTAACTTCAAATTGACAAGCCTTCTCATTACCAAGGCTTTGTTTCGAGCGGTCTTTAATCGGTACATGTCGTCTAACATTGTCCATAGAGAATAGGCATCTGTCTCCTCAGTGACATGATGGTACATACTGTGATCTATCCATTGTCTGATACAATCGATAGTTTTGCAGTTCATCTTTATCCAGTCATTATCTTTCACTTCTTCAGGTTTAACCTCTTTTACAAAAATAGGGTCAAATAGGTCTTTATAATACAGGATGTCTTCCATCCGTGACTTTCAAATTGCATAATTGGAAGGAGTCAACTTGAACATAGATCCTGAAATTGATATGGATTCCTTCATCATATTCTTTCTTTTGACAAAAAACTCTGAATGAAAAATCTGACCGTACGGATGTGTCCGGAATACTCCAAATAGTTGGAAAGTACTATTGGATCGCAAAAAACGGACTCAAAATGGCTCTAATAAAGCCAAAACAGTTTGGATAGTTCAGATCTACAGAATCTAGTGCGTCTGAGATGCACCAGATAATTCCTCTGCCTCTGGTTGACTGGTCAACTGGGTGTTGACGTGCCAGACACGTGGCACTAGGTTGTTGATGTGGCAGTCGCGTGGCAGATAACGTGGCAGACACATGGGCTAATGTGGCAGATGACGTGGCAGGCACGTGTCGCTGACTTGGCAGGCATGTGTCGGTGACGTGTCGGTGACGCGGCTCATCTTTTTCCCTCAGACGCGGGTGAAGCGCATGTCGAGCCTAAGGTGACGCGCTAGCACTATTGATCAGCGCGTGAGGCTCGTGTGGGCACGTGAGACTTACGTACTTTCTTTGGGTGGCGCATGAGCGCACGTGGATTCGCTTCTGGGGCTCTGCTTTGCAATTCTGGACTCCTCTCTTGGAGACCTTGCTCCTGGTATGCTTAAAACCTGATTTCTGGGCAGTTTCAAAAAAACGCACCCTGTTTTTTCGAAACGCAACCGACGAGGCTCTGATACCACTTGTTAGGACTATGAGACACCAGAAATCAATCACACACAATAACGTAGGAGATTTACGTGGCTCGGCAATTGCCTACGTCCACGGGAGAGATATCCACTATAGAATTATCCCGGAGGGAGCTTACAGTACTCACACCTCACAACTCTCTCTATAGCACTTTCACTCACAGATTATACACTTTGTGTCTGCTCTTCAGCTCTGTGTGTCTCCAACCCCTCCTCATTCATCTCAATTTATACATAAGAGAGGAAGAGTAGGTGAAGAGACAACAATGGGTGGGCTTAGTTGGTACCACCCTTGCCATTTACCTTTAGCACATGGTGCCACCCTCACCATGTGGATAGTAGGCTGGAGCTACCCCACCATCTTCCTTTAGCATGTGGAGTGGGCTGGAGCTAACATTTTCATGTATAGGAAAAAATTTGGACGCAAATGGTAAGTAAAAACTTCAATGTTCAGTTTCAGGCTATTTTATTTTTAAAAAAAAAAATACAATTCAAATAAATATTTACAAATTAGTCTATTCACAAATTAATTGCAGTCTATTTTATTTAAAAAGGAAAATAAAATAATATTGTAATCGTGTGACGGTAATAATTCAATGATGCAATTAATTGCAATTAAAATGAATTCCACTTAATTGCAGTTGGATGCTTCGATTAATTGCAATTAATAATAATTGTGATTATTCATTGATTAATAGCAATCAATAATTCAATAATTCAAATTATATTTTTTTTTTAATATTGGAACGAGTCGTGGTTACAAAAACGAAATGAAAACTGGTAGAAAAAAAGTGGGTACGAAATATGAGTTGTGGTACAAAAAATATATGTTCAAAAAAAGTAGAAAAACATTATAAATAAGTTTAATGTCAAATACATTAGGTGATATATATATATATATTTTTTCAAATACACAGCAAGTATTTAAAAGATTTGTAAAAAAATGAAAATTTTGCTGTCTTTTTTTTCGCCTGTTGGTAATACTTTTTTTTCGACAGTTGAGCTTTATTTTTTGTAATTTTTTTATTTTGTTTTCGGCTGTTGAATTTATTTTCGGCCGTCTAATTTTTTTTCTGTTGGCAGCAATGGGTGGTAAAGAAAAAATACTTAGAGACACCTAATTTAGGAAAAGATTATGGTACATACCCCTTAAAGGGTGTGTATCATATACACTTTATAACTATAGGAAAAAAAAATGACATAATTTCATATTTTCTGAGTTATAATTAAAAAAGAAGTCATAATCAAACATAAAAAAAGTTATAACAAAATGTCTCAGAATAATGTCATAAATAAAGAAAAAAATTTGTCGTAACTAAAGAAGAAAATAACATAACTAAGGTTGTATATGGTAGAGGGTGTGTATAATAGAATTCTCTCCTAATTTATCAACACTAAAATCACTTCTAATATGATGTGTTTAATAAGTGTCAAATTTTAATTTATCAAATATTTCATCATGTGAGGTCTAATTTCAATATTACATCATTAGAGATTATTTAAAATGATAAATTAAGGTATGTAATATTGTTAAAAAAATATCTGCAAGACAATTTATTTTTTTATGTAATTTGTCACGCACCAAAATATTGCAATAAAGATAACTCATATGCGCATTAAATATAAGAAACATCATAAATTCATATATCAGAGTTCACTGTTTAGCAAGCAATTAAATGCCATATAGGCTTTCATCTTTTCAAGACATTGCTCGGTTACACAAATAGAGTCTCGCTCATTACACATTAAGCCATTGGCTTTACAAATAACACTCATGCACACATAAAGCATAACTAGGAAACTCTTGCTTCCCGAGAGTCCATCCATGCTATTGCCTTGGAGGTAACATCTCACCTGCACTTGAAAATGATATTCCCATATAGGGTGAGCTAACAGCCTAGTAGAGATATGCTAAACATGATATGGGCAATAACTAAAACGTAAGCATTCGATAAATGTTTGACTCACATATATCCATTCATAATCCATTTCAATTACATGATAAATGTATCCATGTTTCATAATAATTACCATTTCTTAATTCATAATCCTGGCTCAGAACCTGGCTATACCCTTTAAGTGAGATTATATCTCATATCAACAGTACTTCCATTTCAATTGAGATAAAGACTCAAATTAACATTTCCGGTTTCATGACATTAAGTCTATGTTACATTTCATTTCTCATTCCTTTTTCAACTTCGAGTTTGAAAACAAGGCTCAACACTTAGCCCAATAACTTAATGAGATTAAGACTCATCTTTAAAACACTTTTGAAATTCATGATGGATACACATTTTAATGCTGTATCGATAACACATAAACTATTTCCACACTTTACGAAAGATACACATTTCGGTGCTGTATTAACATAACATGGAATCACTTCTATACTTCACAATTGATAACGATATACATTTTAGTGCTATATCAAATCAATTTAAACACTTCCATAATCAACACTTGATACACATTGTAGTGCTGTATCAATGTCACACAAAATTCGATTTAGAGGTTCTTCCCCTATCTTCCCCTAAACCGTGGAGTACATCCCCTATCTCTTCCCACACAACACATGTATATAAACGTAGATCATATACAATCAATTAATACATAAAGTTAATACATTATTCCAGTCGCTATATTCGATGACATATTCAATTGATTAGTTTTAGTTTACCTAATCATCATGCATTGTCTACAACAATCAAGACTATCCTCCACTGATAGCCCAAAGCAGTTATTTCTAGACAGAAAATAAATGCTACAACAGATATATATAATCTCAACATTTTCAAAGTGAGTGATTAAAGAATCCAACTCCATCATTCTACCTCATATTGAGTCGATTTTATTATTTTCAACTCAATTTCATATTTCCGTATTAATTTTCATTAATTATAGTAATGACCCAAATATACCCAAACATGGCATTTTTTTCTTTTTCTCAATATTGACCCAAATGCTCAAATATTATCAAAAACATCAATAATCTCCATTTTAAAAGCAAAACACACAGGTATGAGTCAATTGAACAAAACCCCTGTTTTCAACATTATACATCTCCAACCTTAAGTTCTCAAATCAAATCATCTATACAAATAACTCAACATTTATGTTAAAACACATAAGAATGAGTAGGAATCCCTACCTCAAATTCGGAGCTCAAATAGAGAAGATGAAAGATGAAAAGAGATGAAACTCGATCTCCACCACACACCACAAAGCCCTCGAGAAATTACACAACTTTGGCGAAGGAACTATGGCCAAAATCCCAATCGAATTATGGCCAAAATCCAGCTCGGCACAACTAAAATTTATAACTCGAGTTCGGCTCGTAATGACTCATTAAACCAAGAAAGAACCATAGAAGCTGATAAGCTAACCCTCTGCACTTGCACTTATATAGAAGTTTGTCCACCTTAAATTGTATCTTGTAATCGATGTGGGACTTCCAACAAACACACCAAACGACGTCGTTTGGCACAACACTTTCGTCCACTCTTTGAGTCCCACATCACTGAGAGATGAAACATTTTGTGTCCAAATGCTTATAAAGTGGAAACCTTTGAACACAAACCTATGCTCGAGCGTGAAATACGTTCTCCAAGTATTTTTGCGGACATAGGTCAAGTAACTTTGAATGCATTATGAATTTTTGTTTTGAAGGGCGCTGTCCTTCAACCCCTTGATAGCGCCTTATGGAACCATAAAGGCGGCCAGGCGGCTCGACCCTGTTGCCCTTGGACCCATGAAGTGGCAAAACATAAAAAAAAAAAGATTGAAACCGGGATTGCTACATAATTTTTTTTTAACAAACAAGCCACAATTTATTAAAATCTAGTGTTTTGCATGGATAGAGAGGTTAACTTTTATATGTATTAATCTAACTACTAACTTTCACCGATAAAAAAAAACAAGAAGTGTTAACGTATTGGGTAATAAGGTAAGGCTAGGCTATTCTTGATGAGGAGTAATGCAAAATCTTAATAAATTTTTTCTTTTTTTAAAATTTAAATATTATTTCAAATAATACTTATTACTTTATTGTGATTTTTTAATGTAAAATTCAATTTTCGCTTTGAATATGATTGCAATTCTTTACCGGTTGTTTATAATCTTTACAAAAAGTGATGGGCATAACTCAGGCGGGCCAAGCCTAAAATAGGCCCAGCAGCAAACAAAGAATCCATAGTGGCTCAAGCTCAATTACAACTAGACACATGTCGAAGTAGAAAATTGGCACTACAAAAATTTCACTTTTAGCAGTGGCTAAAACTGTCGCTAAAAGCAGAAAAAAGCGTCGCTAAAAATTAGAAAACTTCTACCTACGGTTGAAATAGCGGCGGCCAAACCGCTACAATAGCCCCGTCGACATATCCTTATAGTGACATTTTCCTCAAACGCTGGTATAGTTATTTTTGTTGCGACAGTCGATGTAGTGACAGTTATAAATGTCACCATATCTTAAATTTACGCATTACTTGCTAACTTTATAGCGATGGGTCGATTGCTGCTATATCCTTCACTGTAGCGACATTTTGTGAACCGCTGCTATATTTTGACTCTTTTCCATCAGTTTTACACTGTCACTATAGCCGTAAAATTCTTTTTGAATTTTATTTGTAGCAACTGTTATTAACCGCGGTTATAGGCTATATTTACTATTCAATTACCAATAATATATAGCTTGAAATTTTTAATGATTTGCTAACCATTAATGGTTGTCTCTCACTTATCCCTGCTCACATTATATATCTATAAAAACACTATTTTATTCTAATGGGTCAATACTCAATAATTATAAAAGGTAAAAGAGTCTGCATTTTCATAATCCCAAGATATCCAAAACACCTTAATTAAAAGGTCCATTACATAAGCCTATAATACAAAATAGATCCAATATTTCTAGCAAACTAATAGCCCACACCATAATCTACAAGGTACATATAAACTTGTCACAATACAATAGTCCTCAAAAGTATTACTCATGACGCCATTTTACAAAGACCTCCATAAAAAAATGTTCAAATCGAGAAATGACATCTATTGTTTGATGCTTTCATATTGTCATATTTCCTGCAATAAAAATAATTGAATAAGCATAAGTATCATTTTCAATTTCAAAATCTATAAAGAAAATTTAGACTACAAATAATTCTCGACAAGTCTTATTTTTTGGTAAGTATGTGGTTTGCATATCAAAAACATAGATTATAATGAAGTTGAATATCATATTTGTATATTAAGATGGATCAGCCATTAAGAGAGAAAACAACAGCAAATGGTTAGATTGGTCGTATCAATTGAATTATTCAAGTTGGGCTACCCAACAATAGAAGGGATTAGCATAAACTGAGGACATATTTGATTAACTAGCATACTGCAAATAATAAATAAATAAATAAATTCAATGCCCAAAAATAAAAAGCAACTTCAATGAAACTACTAGGTTCATTTGCTTCAATTTGAATTTGAACAATATAATGTTTACAAATTACTTTCTAAAAAAAAGACACAACAACAACAACAACAACAACAACAACAATAGCAAGAGATCAAACAGGGTTGAACAATCAGAGAATTAACAATTGAATCAGCCCAATAACAATCGAACAATAATAGGCTCCATTTGTTTCCAATAAAATAAAATAAAATAAAAATATTGAAAAAACATCTAAAATCCAGCTTAAAAAAAAAAAAAGACCATTTGAGTTTTTAAAGTTGAAAACCCAAAAAGAAGAACCAAACCCCCTATTTTAGAAGTGCATTGTTTAAGCACATTATTTTAAGCTAAATAAGCCACAAATTTTTTAATTTTTTTTAAACAAACAGGGCGTATCTAAGTCTAACCCAAATGAATAACAAATTGTCCTGAAAACCAAACTAAACAGGACAGCAATAATCAAGCTATTGTGATTAATAGTAATCATTGACATAAAACTCTATCTAGCCCAGATGGGACAATGGATGATCAATTCAAACATCAAAGGCGAAGAAAGTGCAGGACCAAAACTTCTTGCACTGTAAAACTAAGATAATGACTCTTAATATAAAGTTATCCTAGGAAAGCAATCTGGAGGTAGTGAAAAGCTTTAGTTGAAGCCTTACCAGGAGACCAGACAACACGAATCAGACTTCATTGGCAACTTCAATTAAATTCCAAGTGCTAAAGACCTATAGGGAAAAGCTGGTTAGAAGGATCATGGCCATTTGAGTACGAACAAGTCACCCAATTGCATCCACTAAGAAAATGGTAAATCAGTGATGATCATCCTTGTGCCAACTGTCTCTGCATGTGGGTCAGCAAGTTGGGACAGAAACATACAATTGTGTAAAATCTATTTTTCAACATGTCATTTGGGAATATTCACACCTCTCAACAAAATCATAAAAGCTCTCGAGTATGACTTGGTATGATATTTCATCTAGCCCCAACATTTCCCAGATCAACCCTACTCAAATCAATGGAAATTCAAGGCCAAAACTATGAGAAACATAAGAAAGCAAAAATAAATTGGATAAGAATAGTTCCTTTGTTAACTATTGCTTCTAATTTACAAAGGCAAAATTAAAAAAATAATAACCAAAAGAAAAGAACTAATCCATGCTGCTATAACCAGCGTCCACAAAATAAAGTTCAAGCTAATGCGGAAGCCTAGAGTCATGGACATGTGTAGAAGCTACATTATGAAACTGTGTTGATGCCACATTATGAAACATGGTTGGCACTACATTATGCAAATGTGCTGGCACAAGATCATGTAACATACTATGAACGTATTCCGTACTATATGCATTGGATGAGTTTCAGTCTTGGCTCCAAGAACTGCAAAAGGAAAAGGTAATTTATTTCATATTGTTCGATTAATATCAATTTGACTAACTTTCATACCCACTGAGTCAATGAATTTTGGTTGATTATTTGATCTGGTGGCAGAGTGAGAGGTTGCACAAGGTCCTTGAATTTGTATCAAATACCTGCTGTTTAAATATTGACTTGTTTTTTGTTGTCAAGGCTGAGGTGGAAGTTGAAAGGCTTGATCAACTAAAAGCTAGCAGAATGAAGGAAATTGCTTTAAAGAGGCAAACTGAGCTTGAGGAGATTTTTGATCATGCTCATAGTGACATTGATTTAGAGGCTGCTCAAGAAAAAATTATGGCTCTAATTGATTCTAGGAATGTCGATCCTTCTGAGTTACTTGCTGACATGGATAACCAGATAATAAAAGCAAAGGAAGAGACTCTCAGCAGAAAAGAAATATTGGATGAGGTTGAGAAATGGATGTTTTGAGGACATAAGATAGTCCATGGAAATCATATAAAAAAAGAAAGTAAAGCATAGTACTCGAATTGAAAACAATAACTACATGAATACATTGCAATTGAAACAAAAGCTTGTTGACTGGTGAAGGGCAAAAAAGAAGCTAGCACAACACATGTTGAATGGAAGAGAAAAGACTTCCTAGGAGAATCTTCGTTTTAATAGACATTCACAATGGATAGTGGAATAGTTTTCAAATGGGCCATACATCTATATATACCAATTTGATAATGTAAAGAAGTTCCATTTCTTTTATGAGATGCCATAGATATTGAGCCAACTTTGAATAGCATGTAAAATGTGTGACAAGATGACAACATGCACACTATCTAATACCTTTGATTCTCAATGGCATACATGAAAAATATGTGTGGTAGCAATGTAGGAGAGATGTGTTCTTGTGTTTCCCTTTGGGGTTGTGCCCGAGGTTTAGTGTACATTCTGTTTTTTAAGTAATAAAAGCTTTCAAATAAATATAAATAAATAAAAGGTGCAGTGTAATTAAACCCCAAAAACTGCTTGAAGCATATGTGATTCATTTAAAAGGTGCTCTCTCTCAACAAAAACAGGAAAAAAAAAAATAGGAAAAAAAAAAAATTCAGGCCTCGTTTGGGAAGTGGCTATTTTAGTAGACTATTTAGCTTTTTGGCTATTTTAATAGGCTATTTTAATTTTGTGTTTGAAAAGTTGGGTTAAATTTTTGGGTTGATTGTTGTATTGGAAAATGTGTTTGAAATGATGTGTAGATTGAAATGACAAATTTACCCTTTACTTTATTTTTTCAGAAATTGATATATAGGGGTAATCTTGTAATTTACCAAACCTGCAAACACTGCTTGTTGGTGGCGGTGTAATTGCTGACTAGATCGGCCAAAAGTCAAAAAATTTTTTTTTTTGAAAATCAATACAAAGAGTTGCTACAGTAATGCTTTTTGGCTTATATCCCAATTGAGGCTATAATAGCCTGAATCTCATGTTCCCAAACAGCGCCAATGTGCAGTGCAATTAACCTTGGATCCCAGATTTGAATGCCCTCAGGTAATGGGTCCAATATTTAATATAATAGCTAGTGATAGTACTCCTTCTACAATATCAGGCCTGTATTGAGCATCCTTCTCATCCTATCCAATAGTCTAAATGACCTTCCAAATATTCTCTCTTTTTTTAAAGTTTTTAGTCAAGTTTTACACACATCACATAAATGAAAAGTAACGGCCATTGTGATTTTAGAGGCATCCATCAAACACAAGCCTCTCTGTTTCTCCAAATTTTAAAAAAAAATATCCTGAAAGAGGATGAAATCGACAGGCAAGTGGTTGCTGCGATTGATGCATGGAAACATGCCGATTTTCTTTGCCGGAATTACGTCTTGAACGGACTTGACAACACATTATACAACGTCTACAGTCCAATCAAGACAGCAAAGGAACTTTAGGAATCGTTGGAGAAAAAGTACAAAACGGAAGATGCCGGCTTAAAGAAATTTGTGGTTGGCAGATTCCTGGATTTTGTAATGGTTGATTCAAAAACTGTGATCAGCCAAGCTCAAGATTTCCAACTCATTCTGCATGACATTCACATAGAAGGCATGTCTCTCAGTGAATCCTTCCAAGTTGCAGCCTTAATTGAAAAATTACCCAAAGGCTGAAAGGAATTCAAGAACTACCTTAAACACAAGCGCAAAGAAATTTCTATGGATGAGTTAATTGTGCGTTTAAGGATTGAGGAGCACAACCGCAATTCTGAAAAGCAGGTTGGTAAGAATCCTATGGAGTCTAAGGCAAATGTGGTGGAACATGCTTCAAAAACCAAGAAACGTAAGTCTTCTGGAGAAAGTTCATCACAAGGCTCTAAAGAGGGGAATAATAAGAAGTACAAGTTTAATGGCAAATGTTACATCTGTGACAAAGAGGGACATCGGGCCAAAGATTGCCGTAGCAAAGGCAAAGGTAAGAAAAGAACTAGCAAGAAGCCTGCTCAAGCCCATATGACCGAAGTGGACAATATTTCCAATGGTGTCGATGATATAAATCTTTCTGCAGTTGTTTCCGAGGCATATATTGTCGGAAATCCTAAAGAATGGTGGGTGGACACTGGTGCTACTCGTTATATTTGTGCCGACAAAAAGATGTTCACATCTTATTCTACAGTGGACAATGGTGAACAACTCTTTATGGGCAACTCTTCAACTTCCAAAGTTGAAGGACAAGGAAAGATTGTACTCAAGATGACATCAGGAAAGGAACTCACTCTCAACAATGTGTTGCATGTACCGGACATTCGCAAGAATTTAGTTTCCGGATCTTTGTTGAGTAAGAATGGGTTTAAGCTAGTTTTTGAAAGTGACAAGTTTGTACTTACTAAGAATGGGATGTATGTAGGAAAAGGTTACATGTTTGATGGCCTTTTCAAGTTAAATGTAATGACTGTTGTACCCTCTGTTATTAATAATACTACATCTTCTTCTTACTTGCTTGAGTCTTCAAATTTATGGCATGGTAGACTAGGACATGTTAATTATGGATCTTTGCGTAGATTAATTAATATGAATTGTTTACCTAAATTTGACATTGATTCAAATCATAAATGTGAAATTTATGTTGAGGCAAAATTATCTAAAACTCCTTTTCATTCAATTGAAAGAAGTACGGAACCACTTGAATTAATTCATAGTGACATTTGTGATTTTAAATCAATTCAAACAAGAGGTGGAAAAAAGTATGTAATCACTTTTATAGATGACTATACTAGATATAGTTATATTTATTTAATTCGAACCAATGATGAAGCTTTGGAAACTTTCATTCAATATAAGAATGAAGTTGAAAATCAACTTGATAAGAAAATCAAGAAACTTAGAAGTGATAGAGGTGGTGAATATGAATCACCTTTTGGTGAATTTTGTAAAGAACATGGAATAATTCATCAAACCACCGCTCCTTACTCACCTCAAAGAAATGGAATTGCGAAAGGAAAAATAGGACTTTAAAAGAAATGATGAATGCCATGTTGATCGCCTGGATTACCTCAGAACTTGTGGGGGGAAGCAATACTTTCTGCTAATTATATTTTAAATAAAATACCCCGAAAGAAAGTGAATCAAACACCTTATGAATTGTGGCATGGAAGAGTACCATCCTACAAATACTTAAAAGTGTGGGGGTGTTTGGCTAAAGTGGCTATTCCTAGTCCTAAAAAGACTAAGATAGGTTCTAAGACTATTGATTGCATTTTCATTGGTTATGCCAAGAATAATAGTACATATCGGTTTTTGATTCATAAATCAGAACATACCAAAATGCATGTAAATACTATTATTAAATCTTGGAATGCATCTTTCTTTGAACATGTATTTCCAAAAAAGACTGGACAAGAGACTAGTACTAATAAAAGATCTTTTGATGCTATTACTAGTCAGGATCAAGAACATGATCAAGAACAAGAGTTAGATCAAAATGAGGAAGAGGAACTTAGGCGTAGTAAACGTGCTAGAACCTCAAAATCGTTTGGTCCAGATTTTCTAACATATTTGTTAGAAAATGAGCCTTTAACTTTTAAAGATGCTATGTCCAGTCCTGAAGCTCCTTTATGGAAAGAAGCTGTCAACAGTGAAGTTGAATCCATCTTGCAAAATCACACTTGGGAATTGGTGGATTTGCCACCAGGTTGTAAACCTCTTGGGTACAAGTGGATTTTCAAAAGAAAATTAAAAGCAGATGGATCAATTGACAAATACAAGGCAAGACTTGTAGTCAAAGGTTTTAGACAGAAAGAAGGTCTAGATTACTTTGACACATACTCACCGGTTACTAGAATAACATCCATTAGAATGTTAATTGCCATTGCATCTTTATATAATCTAGAAATTCATCAAATGGATGTGAAAACCGCTTTCTTAAATGGTGAGTTAAATGAAGAAATTTACATGGAACAACCAGAAGGTTTTTCTGTTCCAGGAAAAGAAAAGAAAGTATGTAAATTGGTTAAATCTTTATATGGTTTAAAACAAGCGCTAAAGCAATGGCATGAGAAATTTGACAAGGCAATGATGTCAAATGGTTTTAAAATTAATGAGTGTGACAAATGTGTTTATATTAAAAACACAGACAAAGGTTATGTCATTGTATGTCTTTATGTAGATGATATGCTCATCATTGGTAGTAATAATGATATGATTAAAACTACCAAGAAAATGTTGAATAAACATTTTGACATGAAAGACATGGGCATTGCTGATGTAATTCTTGGTATGAAAATTACTAAAACATCAGTAGGTTATACTTTGTCACAATCTCATTACATTGAGAAAATACTTGACAAATTCAGCAAAGATGATGATCATCTTGCTAGAACTCCTGTAGATGTTAATTTGTATCTTTCTAAGAATGTACAGGAAAGTATTTCTCAATTAGAGTATGCCCAAATTATTGGAAGCTTAATGTACTTGATGAACTGCACTCGCCCAGATATAACTTATGCAATAAGTAAATTAAGTAGATATACGAGTAATCTGGGAGTAGAACACTGGAAAGCAATTATAAGGGTTCTTAGATATCTCCGATTTACTCGTAACATTGGGTTGAATTATACTAGATATCCAGCAGTACTTGAAGGATACTGTGATGCAAATTGGATATCAGATACTAGAGACTCGAAGTCCACCAGTGGGTATGTTTTTACTCTTGGTGGGGCGGCTGTATCTTGGAAATCTTCCAAACAGACTTGTATTGCTAGGTCTACTATGGAATCTGAATTCATAGCGTTAGACAAAGCTAGGGAAGAGGCAGAATGGCTTCGCCACTTCCTTGAAGATATTCCAATATGGCCAAAACCTAGGTTCGCTATATGCATACATTGTGATAGTCAATCAAGAATTGGTAGAGCACGCAGTCATATGTATAACGGTAAGTCACGACACATTAAATGTCAATCGACATAATACCGTAAGACAACTACTCTCTAATGAAATTATTTCCATAGAATATGTTAAGTCTAAAGACAACATAGCAGATCCACTAACCAAAGGGTTAGCAAGAGAGTTAGTTGAGAATTCATCGAGGGGAATGGGACTTAAGCCTATTAATTAAGAGTTACCACAACGGCAACCCAACCTAGTTGACTGGAGATCCCAAGATCTAGGTTCAAAGGGACAACCGAGTTGTGATTGACTCAGAAGGATCACTATGGAGTCCAACTCCTACCCATTTCTATGATGAAATAAGTGATGTCTGCAGCATTAAAGGTTAAGTAAAATTTTAATGATTCTTATATCTAGGTAAACCTAGTGGAGTATGGCAGGATACTCTTCATAAGAATCACCTATGTGAGTGTGAACTGGGCCGGTTCTGTGAGATTTGTGAAGGGCTACAATTCTCTAGAGCACTCATGAAGACCAGGTTGTTCAGGGCCAAAATGAACACAATAGTGAGAACTAAACTGTGTCTGGGAATATACTGTGTGAGTTCTATTGTCTTGGTTTACACAAACGGCTGAACAGTTCAAGACATCATGTTCACTATTTAGCTAGTAAATCCGATAGTGTCTCACAAGGGAAGGTTCAAAGCCAAAAGCTACCTATCCTTTGCAGAATATTACCAATTTTTGTACTCTCTGATTAAATCATGTTGTTGCATTTTCTCTCCGTCAAATTCCATTCATGTGGGGGATTATTGAAAAAATGGTTTTATATAGGCATATTTTTAGCCCAATCTGGGTGGACCCCAAACGTCTTTTGGGGTGGGTCCGAAGAGGTGAAGTGTTCCTTGCTGCGTGGCAAGTCACACAGTGAAGATGGAACGTCAAAACCATTTATGAGTGAATGGGAAGATGACGTCGTTTTCGGGTCTAACATTAATTTTTTAGATAAAATTCTTTTGAATTTTTTCAATAAAAATTAGTGTGAAAATTTAATTTAATTCTAAATTCAAATTTTAGGTTCCTTAAATTTCCTAAAGTTTGTACCTCTTTATTTATTTATTTATTTAACTATTTCAATAATTTAATATATAAATATATTTTTGAAATAGTTTAAATAGAATTGTTCCAAACAGGTTAACTGTTCTCCAACGATAAACAATTTGAAATAATGTGTTTGACTATTCAAATAGTTTTACAATTGTTTGTATTTGAGCAACAGTCAGATTTTGTCAAATCTATTCATTTGAATAAAGAGGTGCACCTTTTCTCATTTGTGGCACCTTTTCGGATCTTTGTATTTGCCTATATATACTTGGGTTTTTCCAGCAGTCTTGGGGTAAGAAATTCAAACCGAGAATTCAGTCTTAAATTCTTGTCTCTTTGCTGTCCATTTTTTTTTAGTGCATTATTCTTCATATAAAATATTAGGAATAAATTTCAGAGAGTTATAAAACACAAGGTTCTAGTTCGCCGAACAAATTTATTTGAAGTGTTTCTATAAATTTGTGAAGATCATTGTATCTTGGGAGATAGACGCCACTCAACCGTAAGCACCGTAGCGGGGCGAATCTTTCTTAAGGACAGAGTGTCACACACTCGACTTGGTCTTGTAATTTTTATTTGGTTCAAGAAATAAATTCGGTATGTTATTTAATTATTTTGTTTGAATTATTTCAGTTCATTTTATTTACACAGAAGATTGTTCCAACACTTTCTTCATCTATGTTTAAAGGGCTAGGGTTTCAAAGATTGCCATGGATAAGATTTTGAAGGTCACCATGGCTAAGGTTTCAAAGATTTCCATGGCTACGGCGTCGTTTGGCTATACAAGACCGAACCTTTTGAATCAATTTGGTGCTTCACAACCGAACAAGTAACCTTTGTTCGGCCCGAATTCAGTATTTCTGAACATATTTCATTTGTTCGAAAATATATTTACCACCACACACTAGTGTTTTGTTCAGAGCTGGTTATTCAAATGGTGGCAATGATGGTTATGGAGGCAAAGTAAAGGGTTGAAGTGCTCTTGGTTACCGTTACTATGTGTGTGTGCGGCGCATTAAAGAAGGTTATAGGTATGGTTGCTAAAGATGAAGGGCGGTGAAGGTGAAGAATGGTAGTGGCATTGACAAAAGACTGAGGGAGGTTTAGAGAAGAGCGGGGTTGGCGGGTCTGGGCTAGGCTGCAGAGGCCATGAGACTACTAACGATTATGGTGCTGGACGGAGCTGCGTTGCTGGCCGAAGTATGGGTGGGGATAAGATTAGGGTTACGGTTTGTGAGCATAGGAAAGGGAACTAAGGGTTGGTTTGGGAAGTGAGTTGGCTTTTTGATTTTTTGGTTTTTTTGACTATTTTAGCTTGGGTTAAAAAGTTTGGTTTGGGAAGGGCTTTTTGACTTTTTGGCTTTTTTGACTTTTTTTGTGAGAGAAGAGTGTAATGATTATTGGTTGGATGTGATGTTTTGTTTTTTGTGGCTAAAATAGTATATTTTGTCTTTTGTGGCTAAAATAGCCAAAAAAGCCCAATGTAGCCCTTTCCAAACGGAGTTGGAAATTAATGTTAGGACAAATTTTAATAAAAAAAATATGAAAAGGTAGGGGTCCAAAGAAAAAAGTAGGTGTATTTAGTAGCACTCTTTAAACATAGGGTATGAGTCCCCTCTATTCTCTTATCCTCTATATTTTTTCATACTTTATTTTTTTGGGTTTCATTTTAGATCCATAATGATAATTTAAATCGTTCATCTAATAAATCTCATAATGAAAACCGTCTATACAACAAATTAATCTTATCAAATATCGATAAATACATAAACAAATTACTTTTTGTTTTATAGAATAAAAGGTTTAAATTTAAACTCACAATTATTATCCATTTTGAAAAAAAAAAAGATGCAATTTATTCATATATCTAGTGATATCTTATGAAATTTGCATAATTCATCTAAATTGTTGAGATTACAATATAAACGATTTAGATTATCTATATGGGTTTAGAATAAAACCCAAAAAATAAAGTACGAAAAAAATATGAAGGATAAGAGTATGGATGAGAGTCATTCCCTTAAAGATATTCTCTAATACACAAAAATCCAAATATATATATATATATATTCATATTTCAAACAAAAAAATTAATATAACCTATTAAAATAATTAATAATAAAAAAATTAATGAAAATAATTTATTCTCAAACCAACCCTGAGTGGGGGAATTCACATGATTCAGAAGAGGACTGTCTGGAGGAGTTAAAGATGCTCCTCGGAATTACACAAGGAGATCCATTGTACTTGTTTGACACGGAAGTAATCAAGAATCCCTTCATAGGGGCTCCAGCAAGGGAGGTGTTTGTAGAGCTGCCTAATGAACTTCGGGTAGCCTGGATCAAAATAATTTATGGCCAAACATTGCCTTATCCCTTATGTCTGTTAATTATTATATTTTAGTATTATTATATTTTAGTTACTTCAATGAATAAGTTATTACTCCCTCCGTCTTAAAATATTAGTCATTTATTTTATTTTTTATTATCTCAAAATATTAGGCTCTTTTTAAGAATCAAAGACTAAAATAATATGAATTTTCTATTTTGTCATTCTTTTAAATTCATTATAATATAAAAGTACAATTATAACAATTGATATTCTCCAAAAAATGTATTATCAAATGGTAATTTTGAAAAATCAATTTTTTCAAAATGCAAAAATTGCACTACCAAAAAAAGTTGGATTTTCCAAAAAAGACTATTATTTTAGGACGGATGGAGTATAGTAGTTATTTTAACAAAAAATTTTAAGGCTTGTTATATTTAACAAGTCTTGAGAGACTTTTTAAACAGTTTGTTGTAAACATAAATTTCAGAATATAAACCTTACACTTCGGATCATTTACTATGTGTATTATCAAGAAATCAAGACAAAATGACATACCTGAATCCATTGATGAACAGTTAAACGGAAGCGTGATTATCAATAGACTCTTTGTTATTGATTATGTTATTGCCTTCTAGTCCTTTCCCCTTTGGTGCCTTATGTTTCTCCTTGAGAGGATTTAGAAAAATGACAGTGTTTTTTTTTTTTCCACTTGGGAAGGAATAGGGACCATAACTTTTTAAAGGTTGTAATTGGTTTTCAAAACTGAAAGGTTGTGGAAGTTCAAAAGGAATGAAAACCAACTTTAACCATTATTGGTTTTAATTTCTATTTATTGGTTTTCAAAACTGAAAGATTGTGGAAGTTCAAAAGGAATGAAAACCAACTTTAACCAATATGTTTTAATTTCTATTTCTGCCCCTCATAGAAATAGAAATTATACAACTAGTATCTATACATTAGGTCCATAACACATATACCCTTAAGCCTATTAACTAAATTGAATCACTTAAATTGTAGGCTTCTTATAAATGATAACACCACATTTAATTATGTGGTTTCATTGAGACATTATCTAACAATCTCCCACTAGACCACATATGTATCTTGAAAAATGTGTTTAACTTTAGTGAGCTCAGAAATTTGTTATCATAACTTGAGGGTATCCAAACAATCTTGTCCATTAACTATATTAATATAGGATCAAAGCGGTCTTCGTTACATCAATCGTAACTCGACCCACCAATGGTTACGTATACTAATACAGCTAAATGACATAGATCAATCATGGATGCGTAGCATGGAAATTACATGTGATGTGATCCATACATGCCTATTTCCAACTGGTCCTACTTAACTTTATTGAGATCAATCTTCATAATACGTAATGAGCGTAATAAATCAATATTTCATTTCGCAGAAATTAATCTAATTACATAGATAAAACTCAAGGTGACATAAAGCGAGAATATAAATACAAACTCCCACTAAACCAGAATGTTCTCAAATAGAACAACACCCATCTGAGCAGTGTGCTCATGAAAGACCTTGGGTGGTAGTCCCTTCGTAAGTGGATCCGCTATCATGGATTTTGTCCCAATGTGCTCTATGGAAATCTGTCCACTCTGCACTCTTTCTTTTACAACTAGGAACTTGATATCAATATGCTTTGATTTTGTCGAGCTCTTGTTGTTATTGGAATATAAAACTGCAGACTTATTGTCACAATATAACTTAAGTGGTCTTTCAGTGCCTTCCAAAATACGCAACCCAGTGACAAAATTCCGCAGCCATATCCCTTGGTTTGATGCCTCGTAACATGCTGCAAATTCTGCGGCCATGGTGGATGAAGCTATGAGCGTTTGCTTTGCAGACCTCCAAGAAATTGCTCCGCCAGCTAACAGATAAATATAGCCTGATGTGGATTTCCTACTGTCTTGGCATCCAGCAAAATCGGAGTCGGAATATCCAATGACCTCTAACTTATCCGATCTCCTATATGTGAGCATATATTCCTTTGTTCTCTGTAAATATCGCATAACACGCTTGACTGCTTTCCAATGATCCATGCCAAGATTACTTAAATATCTGCCTAACATGCCAACTATAAACGCAATATCCGGATGTGTACATACTTGAGCATACATTAGACTCCCTACAGCCGAGGCATAAGGAATCTTCTACATTTCTTGAATTTCAAGACTGTTCTTCGGGCATTGGCTGAGACTAAACTTGTCTCCCTTAGCAACCGGGGTTTCACCTGATTTACAATTTTGCATGCCAAATCTATTGAGTACTTTTTCGATATAGCTCCTTTTTGATAATCCCAGAATACCCCGAGAACGATCTCGGTGTATTTCGATTCCTAATACAAAGGAAGCATCACCAAGATCTTTCATTTCAAAATTCTTAGATAGAAATCTCTTGGTGTCATGCAATAAGTTTATATCGTTTGTGGCAAGCAATATGTCGTCAACATATAAAACCAAAAATATGTGTTTACTCCCACTGAACTTGTGATACACACATTCATCAACAACATTAGTTTCAAAACCATACGAAGTGAGAACTTGATAAAATTTGAAGTACCACTGACGAGAAGCTTGTTTGAGTCCATAGATGGATTTAGTCAATTTGCAAACCATATTCTTTGGGTCTCCTGACACAAAGTTTTCTGGCTGCACCATATAAATTGTTTCTTTAATTTCACCATTAAGAAAAGCTGTTTTGACATCCATCTGATGCAACTCAAGATCAAAATATGCAACAAGCGTCATAATTGTCCTAAAAGAATCTTTCGAAGAAACTGGAGAGAAAGTTTCTTTAAAGTCAATTCCTTCTTTTTGAGTAAAGCCTTTGGCTACAAAACGTGCCTTATACCTCTCCACATTACCATTTGAATTCCTTTTGGTTTTAAATATCCATTTACAACCTACGGGCTTCGCACCAACTGGTAATGAGACAAGTTCCCAAACTTTATTGTCTTGCATAGACTTATATTCTTCATTCATGGCTTCTATCCACTTATGAGAGTTGGAACTTTCCATGGCTTGACGAAAGTTGATTGGATCATCTTTCGACATTCCATTTTCTACCTCATGTTCCTAGAGATATACAATATAAACATCTGAAAGTGCAAATCTCCTTTCTCTTGTGGATCACCTTAATGGCACAGATTCTTGAGGTTGAGGTTGTAGAGTTTGTTCCTGAGGAACAATTACCTCATCTTGAATGGGGGTTTGAACTATATTATCTTGAACAACATTGTTTGGTTAAGGATCCGAAATTACTTCTCGAGAAATGACAGGTATAGGAACCTGTGATTGGTTGTAGAGTTTGTTCCTCAAGAACAATTACCTCATCTTGAATGGGGGTTTGAACTATATTATCTTGAACAATATTGTCTGGTTGAGGATCCGAAATTATTTCTCGAGAAATGACAGGTATAGGAACCTGTGATTGGTCAAAAGTAGTAGTAGTAGGAAGTGGGATTACTCCTGCTTCCTCCTCAAAGACAATGTCTCTAACTGGATTTCTCCCCCCAAACTCAACATCCTCAAAAAATGTTGCAATTTCCGTCTCAAATATTGACCTATTTGTGGGATCATAAAACTTGTAACCCCGTGATCGTTTCTAAGATAGCCAATAAAGTAGCTGCTAATGGTTTTAGAGTCCAATTTTCGTTCATGAGGTTTATAAGGCCTCGCCTCAGCAGGACACCCCCACACATGCAAATGTTTTAGACTAGGCTTTCGCCCAACCCAAAGCTCATAAGGTGTTTTTACAACTGCTTTAGTTGGCACCCGATTTAAGATATAAGTTTCTGTCTTTAGAGCCTCACCCAGAGGGTCTCTGGTAAAGTAGAATGACTGATCATACTTCTTACCATATCCTTAAGAGTCCAGTTTCGTCTCTCAGATACACCATTCATGCTAGGTGATCCTGGCATGGTGTATTGTGGAACGATTCCACATTCCTCTAGGTATTTTGCAAACGGTCCTGAACGTTGTTCACCTGATCCATCATATCTGCCATAGTATTCACCACCACGGTCAGACCTGACACTTTTAATCCGTTTGTTGAGTTGTAACTTAACTTCGGCCTTAAATGTTTTGAATACGTCCAAAGACTATGATTTCTCATGGATAAGAAATAGATACCCATATATGGAATAGTCGTCTATGAATGTGATAAAATATTGTTGACCATTCCAAGACGCCATAGGGAATGGGCCACAAATGTCCGTATGAATTAATTCTAAGACATCTGTAGTCCTATGGGCACCATATTTCTTTATTTTGGTCTGTTTTCCCTTGATACACTCAACACAGACATCAAAATCTGAAAAATCAAGAGAGTCCAAAATTCCATCAGACACAAGGCGCTCAACTTTAGATTTAGAGATGTGACCTAGGCGTTTGTGCCATAATGAGGTTGAATTTTCCTTAGTTAATTTACTCTTTGTACCTCGTGATTCCACGTGCAAGGTTGCATTATAAGATGCAATAGTTTCAAGCAAATATAGATTATCAAACACATTAAGTAAACCAGTACCAATAACATTGGAATTAATAGACATACTAAACTTCATATTTCCAAAAGAACAATAATATCCCAATTTGTCCAATACAGAAATAGAAATTAAATTCCGTCTAAAGGACGGTACAACAAAAGTGTCTAATAAATCCAAATAATAACCAGTTTTCAGTAATAATCTAAAGTGCGCTATTGCCTGCACTTCTATTGACTTGCCATCACCCACAAAGATGTATCTTTCAGCATCAGTTGGCTTTCGGTAGTTCAGGCAACCCTGCATAGAAACACATATGTGAGTAGTAGCACCAGAATCTACCCACCAAGTGTTTCTTGGTACTGGCTAAATTTATTTGAAACGCACCAAAACATGAAATGTACCTTTCTTTACACGCCAGCGTATTTGGCACAATCCTTCTTTTACGTGTCGGGCTTGCCACAAAAGAAACAACCATTCTGCACTTTCTGTTTCTTTGGTTCCGGACCCTGAGGAATAGCAACTTCCTTTCCCTTATGCTTTCTTTTGCCCGTATGCTTGGAGGTGCTTGCCAGATGAGCACTTTCAGTCCTTTCTTGCTTCAATCTCTCTTTCTCTTGCACACAAAATGAAATGAGCTCATTGATAGTCCATTTCTCCTTCTGGCAGTTATAACTGACCTTAAATTGGTTAAATTGTGCAGGAAGAGAGATGAGAACTAAATGCACGAGCAAATCATCAGATAGGTCGAGCTTTAGTGCCTTAAGTTTTGAAGCAAGATGAGACATTTCCATGATGTACTCGCGAACATTACCCTTGCCTTTATACTTTATTGAAATCAAGCTTGCTAAAAGCGTGTTTGTTTCAGCCTTATCGTTTTTAGCAAAACGCTTTTGAATTTCTGAAAGAAATTCACCGACAACGGTAACATCCTCTATTATTGTACCCCGAAAGACTTCTGGAATCCCACGCTTCATGATCATAAGACTTAACCTGTTAGAATGATCCCATTTTTCAAAGTACACAATTTCCTCAGGAGTACTTTGTGCAGTGAGAGCATTCGGTTTTGGCATCCTTAATGCCAAGTCTATGTCCATGCAGCCGAGAACAATCAATATGTTCTCTTTACAGTCCTTAAAGTCTGTTCCATTTAACATTGGAACATTGTTCATGTTGGCAGAGATTGAAGTAGTCGACATTAAAGCTGAATAGAAAAGAAAATAAAAGGAATAAACAATTATGCTCACATTAAGTTACCAAACAGATAATCTCTAAATAAAGTAATTTAATGACAACATCTCAAGATACCTAGCACAACATTAATACCAAGCATTTGGGTAGTGATATTAACTGTAAGTGGTATTCTTGTTGTAATGATCAAACATTGACAATAAGTTATGTCAAATAACAAATCTATCTTTTGATGGATTTATTATTCACATTAGGTTTTCTTGACAATTGGCACATGTTTATCACCACAAAATGTGTGTGTAATTCTGCCAAGTCTTAATCATATCTTTGGACCGATAAATACCCGCATGAGATACACATACATGAACATCAAAACATTCCATATAAAACAATCTAGACAAGAGAGATCACTTTTGTGACATCTTGTTTGAATTGACTTATTGTCACGACCCCAAACTGCCCCTAGTAGAATGGTGCCGTGATGGCCAGTAATCCGAGATTACCAAAGGCCCACTTTCAAAAAATCACACACAATCAGAGTATACATATGGGGCTAACAAGAGCGGAAGCAATAACTTAAAATACAAGTGGTCCATAAGAGCTGTGCATAAGTCAAATGAAATGGCATACATCTTTACATAACTTTACAACTTATAAAATATACATTACATCATAACAAAAGGGCTTCTCAAGCCGACATAAACAAAACACATAAAATACAAATCAAGAATCATCATCTTCAGAACTGCCGACATCAGTACAAGATTGCCGACCTAACATGCACACAAAACATCGGCACAAAACACACACCTCGGCGTAGCCGACTTCTAGCTTGGAACCTACATATATACATAGAGAGGGTGAGCTTGGATACTCAGTGAATGGTACAAGTAATAAAGGGGTTAAATGAATGATTCCCGAGGTCTTGTCAAAACAATACATATATCATAGCTTGTTCAAAACTTGTACTTAGTATAACGTATACAAAACATACTAGGCATAATTTGTGTCAAAACATACTTGAGCTTTCAAAACTTGCTTACTTATCAAAACATAGGATGAACCGTATTCATCAATCTTGATCTTACAAAACTTACAAACTTGTGTGACTTAGGCCCGTAGCCCGTTTTCACCTTGAGATTTGTGTGACTTAGGCCCATAGCCCGTTTTCACCTTGAGATTTGTGTGACTTAGGCCCATAGCCCGTTTTCACCTTGAGATTTGTGTGACTTAGGCCCGTAGCCCGTTTTCACCTTGAGATTTGTGTGACTTAGGCCCGTAGCCCGTTTTCACCTTGAGATTTGTGTGACTTAGGCCCGTAGCCCGTTTTCACCATATGGTGCTGCGAAAGTTTAGAGTCCTCCAGCACAAGGGACCTGTGTTACTTATGCTTAAAGTCCCCTGGCACGCACGGACTTGTGCCACTTATGCTTAAAGTCCCCTGGCACTCACGGACTTGTGCCACTTATGCTTAAAGTCCCCTGGCACGCACGGACTTGTCTAAAACATCATCAAAACAGAGCTTATACTTGATATATAAAATAAGGGATAATCATTCATGCTTGACAAATACTTTTCAAAACGAAGCAAAGCAAAGCTTATTCAAAACATTAGAACATAACTTTATTAAAGGTACCACTCACCTAGTTCTTGGAACGTCGGGGTCACAACAAAGGTCCAAGTCCTACAAACACATGGCAAAGTCTACTGAACACACTTCTCAAACGAGTCTCACATACATGCAAATGATCTCGGAAAACATGCTGGAAGTCAAAACACTGCTGTACATGTCAATGAGACATCTTTGGGCACCAACAGTCTATCTTGAGGTCCCACACCTCTGGCCGAGGTGTGGTTGCCGGCTTCAGGCGTCTTGCAGGCCGAGGTTCAAACAAGACAAGTGCAAGTGATCATGCAAGGTAGGCCAAGGTGAGATACGATGCTTGGCCTAAGTGTAAGGTCTAGGTAAGAATGATCTCGGTGACTACACTTCGGGAAGTGAAGTCTGGAAATCTGGGTTTTCACCCGTGAAGGACATGAAGAACATGAATATGATGGATGCCAAAATCATAACTTGCTTATACAAAATCTGGGTTTTCATGCCATGAGTTCGAAAACATGGACCTGGGTACCCATACTTGAAGATCATATGAAAACAAACACAAAAACATATATCTTGACATGAGCTTTCGGATCAAAACATGACTTTTCTTGAAGAACACTTGAATATCATTTTCTCTCTCTAAAACCGAACTTCAAAACGATGCATGGCTTACAAATCATATTCAATCATGCAATGCAATAGCATAAACATAAAGAGCTACATGAGCAAGTCAAGAATCTAACCTTAGAACACAAATCTAACGGTTTGATCTCTTGGAATCAAGCTTGGAAATCTACTCTCCCTCAAGAACTCCTCTCCCTCTTCTAGAGCTTCTCTCTCTTCTTCCTTAGAACAAAACACAACAAATGATAGGTTTCTCTCTCTATCGGCTGACTTAACACTCTGCTCGGACACGTGGCAACGGTGGGTTGGTTCTCCTCAAAAAGGTAACAGATTGACAAGACTTGACTCTGACAAAGCGTACTCAACAAGCTACACAGCAACACACTCCGGCAAGGAATGACATCGGCAAGGGTCAAGGCATCGGCAACAGAGGACAATGACTTCGACAACTAAGGTAACAATGATCTCGGCTAGGAAGGACAACACTTGACTAAGCTGTGCCACACCTCGGCCTAGATGTGCCACACCTCAGTCTAGGTCACACCATTCCAGGACAAGATCACTTCGGTACAAGGATAGCATCTCGGCCCAGATAATACACATCTCGGCCTTGGCGATATACACCTCGGCCCAGATGATAATCATCTCGACCAATATGCCCGGACGAAGGTGGAGGTCAAACAAAGGGATTCCAAAATAGCTAAAGGCTTAAGATGACCTCGGCTTGGAAATGATCTAGGCTTAGCATGACCTAGGCTTAACACAACCTAGGCTTGACAATACTAGGGAGGAACAAAGCATACATATACACTTAGGCAAATCACATACGTACAAAACAAGGCAAGATTCATGAATGCAACTTAACAAAAGCATGGTTATGGAAATGCACATGAACATGACTAAGATATGAATGTGGGTTATTACACTTATATTGAGAATGTTAGAAAATTAAATTTCTGTAGACGTTGTATGAAATTACATTAAATTTAAAGATTTCTAAATTTGTGACCCCGTATATGTTATATAATCTGCAACAATCCCAATTATATACATACATATATAAATAGAATTGACGGGTCCAAAAACAAATAGTTTTTTATTTTTATTTTTTTTTATGATGTTCAAAATTAAACCGATCAAATCGCAAGATATATCTATATATATATAAATACATGATGTTCATCCATTTGAGAGGAAAAAAAAACTGCCCACCGAATCATTTTACAATTCCAGAAAACAAATTGCCATTTTCACAGAACAAAACAGGAAAAAATAGAATTTACATCCATAAAAAAATTCAGAATCTGATTCCAGGAAACTAAATAGAATGAATAAAGCATATCAATTCTGATAAGACACATGATATGCTGGCTCTGATACCAATTGTAAACATAAATTTCAGAATATAAACCTTACAGTTCGGATCATTTACTATGTATATTATCAAGAAATCAAGACAAAATGACATACCTGAATCCATTGATGAACGGTTAAACGGAAGCGTGATTATCAATAGACTCTTTGTTATTGATTATGTTATTGCCTTCTAGTCCTTTCCCCTTTGGTGCCTTATGTTTCTCCTTGAGAGGATTTAGAAAAATGGCAGTGTTTTTTTTTTTTCCACTTGGGAAGGAATAGGGACCATAACCTTTTAAAGGTTGTAATTGGTTTTCAAAACTGAAAGGTTGTGGAAGTTCAAAAGGAATGAAAATCAACTTTAACCATTATTGGTTTTAATTTCTATTTATTGGTTTTCAAAACTGAAAGGTTGTGGAAGTTCAAAAGGAATGAAAACTAACTTTAACCAATATGTTTTAATTTCTATTTCTGCCCCTCATAGAAATAGAAATTATACAACTAGTATCTATACATTAGGTCCATAACACATATACCCTTAAGCCTATTAATTAAATTGAATCACTTAAATTGTAGGCTTCTTATAAATGATAACACCACATTTAATTATGTGGTCCTATTGAGACATTATCTAACATTTGTGTGTATTGATAGATAAAATAAAGAGTAGTATTGAAGTTTATAGATAAAAAAAAAATTAGGTAAAATAAAGAATTATCATTTTTATATTTTAACTAATAAAAAATGAAAAGTATAATTAGAGTTGCTTTAAGTTAATGGATATTTGCTTTTTAAAATTTATTATGTATGCTATTTGCTATTGTGTGTGGTTTTTGTAATAGCTACGGGTTGATTTGGAAAGTGAGTTTTCAAAATAATTTTTTAATTTTTTAGTTAAAATATGAGGTGAAAAAAATTAAATTGTTTGGCAATAATTTTTTTTATTTTTTATAGAAAAATATGCAAAAAGTAGAAAGAGTGAAAATGAATTTTGACTTTTTCTTTTGTATAAATTTTTTTTTCTTGGTTTTTTGGATTTTCTGAAATTTTTAGTGACTTTTTGCCTAAAGCTAGTGCTAACTCCGATTTTTTTTTTTTTTTCCAAGTAGACATTTAAAAAATGTAAACTTTATAAATATACTAAGGCTTTGTTTGAGAAGTAAGTTGGGACTAATTTAGCCCACTAAAAGAAAAAATAGGTTAAAAAGCTAATAAGATAAAATATCGCATCAAAACTATAATCATTTCATTTTCTCTCAAAAAATTACAAAAAAACCAAAAGTTTTTCCTAAATGGAACTGTTTTAGCCAGGATAAAATAGTCAAAATGCCAAGCTAAAAAAGTTTTTCCCAAACGAAGGCTTAAACTTTTCAAAACACACACAAAATAAATAAATGATAAAAATGAAATTTTTTTCTTGCTGAGTCTTTTTTCTTTATGATTAATTTGTGCAGTAAGTTATAAAAATAAGTTTTCAAAACATAAGATTTGAGACAAGAAATAAAATATATGGATATATATTATATACTTTATATTGGATTATTGTCAAAAAATTTATATACACTAGAGAGAATAAACAAAAACAAAGAAGAATCTCTATATACAAATTGAGAAATATTATGGTTCACATCCTCTCAAAAGATGTATATAGGGGTCATCAATGGGACGACTGGGCTTACCCAGCCTGGAACTATTGTGTCCACATCTCATATATTAATGGATTTTTCGGGTTTTGACCAATCAACGTACGGGCAGGACTTATTTAAAAAAATTAAAACTACGTTCCATCCGTAAGCCCAAATCTTACGGATCAAAATCAAACTAAACCGAGTTACACGTTTTTTTAGTAGACTTATATTATTAAGTTCTACACATTTATTTTAATTATTTTAATAATTCATATGATCAAATTAATTAATGCTATTAAAACAATCAAATTAAATATAAATTCACCAAATTAACAAATTATGTCAATGACAATATTATATGTAAAAAGTTGAGAGTTAGAAAGATATCACCAATCACTATAATTCAATTTTAACAAATTGTGTTTTGTATTTTTTTTAATACAATTTATAAACATAATATAGGCTGTCAAATGTTGTGTTTTTTTTAATTGGAATGGTATTGATTTTAATGGATTAAAATAAAATTTAACAGTGTGATTTTTTTAGATTTACCTATGCGGGCTTGTACAAGTCGGGTTCATGGGCCAGCACGAGTTTCAAACCTTTGTCCAAAGCTCTAAATCATCTTCTATGAGATGGGACAGGCCGGACAGTCAACCCATGGGATGAATTGGACGAGTTGGGTAATATTGAATTTTTTACCCACAGGCCATTTGATGACCCCTAGATGTATACTATATGCACCAGTTATGTATTTTTATAGTAAATAGTACGTAATTTTTGTAGAGTTATGATAATTTATGATTGAGAAATAAAGTTACATATTTTGTGATAATGTTACATATTTTTGTGAGAATATTACATATTTTTTTATCCAAACATTTTCTAACCAAAAAATGTGTAATATTATCACAAAAATGTCTAATATTTTCACAAAATGCATAATTTTATTTTTGAATCACAAATTATCATAAATCTATCAGAAAAAAATAAGTAACATTTATCATAAAAATTCATAACATATATCACAAAATTGCATAATAATAGCATATATATAATACACGTTTTTTTGACCGGTGTATACATGACATTATCTCAAGTGACAAATGAAACAACCAACATATCACAGTTTAACTTGTTAAAAAACACACACCGAAAAAAAAAAATAAAAAATAAAAAAAAAAAGAGGAAGAAGAAGTGGGGAACTTCCAAATAAATCACATTTTTTTCATTTTTTTTTAAAATTTTTATCTTTGGTGATTTTTTTTCAAAATTATATCCAAATTTTTTAATTTTCTAATCCATCTTGTATAGACGAACCTAAAAAGTAAAATTATTTTGAAAATTTTTTTAAAATAAAAAATTCCAAAATAAAAAAGTCCATTATTTTTTACTTATTTTTGCCATTTTAAACTATTTTTGAGATTTTTTTTTTTTAGTTTATCTATAAAATCTAAAATCCTAAAGTTTTTAAAAAAAAATTATAAAAAATTCACTAAAATAAAAATAAATGAGAAAAAGTAAGGTGAACACCAATAAATCCCAAAAAGTAATCTTATGAACTGTTTGGTCATCCATTTTTTCTTATGGATTCAAATGTTTTATTCTACTGTGAATTACATAAAGGGTCAACCATAAACGCGTGTATTATATATTGAGGGACAAATATGAGTTTTCTCATAATCTTGAAATTATTAAATGTAAAAAAAAAATTTAGTATACTTTTCGTGAATGTAACACTCCGAAAACATAACATTCCAATCTAACAAACTAAAAAACTCCTTAGTGTATTTTTCTTAAGCGTAATAATATACAACTCTACAAAAACTTCTTAGTGTATTTTTCCCAAACGTGACACTAAAAAATTCCTTATTAGTGTACTTTTCATAAACATAATACTCTAATGTAACATACTAAAAAAAACTCATTAGTGTACTTTTCTCAAACATAACAACATAACATTCAAAAAAAAAAAACTCTTTAGTGTATTTTTTCTAAACATAACACTTCAATCAATGTAATATACAAAAACTCTTTAGTGTACTTTCTCTAGATGAACACTCCAATGTAACACACTACAAAACTCTTTAGTGTATTTTTTTCAAACGTAATACTCCAATTAATATAATACACAAAAACTTTTTAATGTACTTTTTTTTCCAAACATAACACTCTAATGTAATACTAGAAAATCACACTAATAGAAATGTACATTTCTACGCTTGACAACCAAAACTTCAACCACCCTAAAAAGAATCTTCGACACCACACGTTTCCATTTCTATCCCAAAAATGAATCAGAAAATTAAAAAAATAAATTACAAAAGAGTATTCACTTAAACTCAAATAACACCAAATCAAATAAATACAACTTTTCGAAATAAAAATGACTAATTAGTTTTTAAAAAAAAACTCTTAAAACTAAACAAATCAATATTTTTCCATATGGAATTTATGAATAAATTTTATAAAAAAAAAAGTAGCTAAAAAAAAAAAAAAACAAACCCTTAAACATAAATTTCAATAATTTTGAATAAATATTGATTTTCTCAAACTTTTTAGTTCCAGTTACCGTCCCTACCATCCATGGATCAATGGAGAAATGATTCAATGTTCTATTTCATATACAGGTTAATAGTCAATACATTATCTCTTAAAAATCTAACATAATAATGCCATGTTTGGCATGGTTTTTTTTTTTTTTTTTTTTTTTTTTTTTTTTTTTTTGGTGGCTATTTTAGCCAAAAAAGACAAAATAGACGGCCTCGTTTGGGAACAGGCTTTTTTAGTAACTTTTTGACTTTTTGGCTAAAATGTGATGTAAAAAAACTAGTATATTTGGGATGACTTTTTAGCTTTTTATGAAAAGATATACAAAAAGTAGAGAGAAAAAAGAATCTTTGATTTTTTGGTATGGGTTGTTGGCTTTTTGATTTTTTTAGTGACTTTTTGACTTTTTGGCTAAAAAAACCACTTGCCAAACGAGGCCTTAGTCAATAAGACAAAATGTCACATTCAAATTATAATCATTTCATTTTTTTTCTCATAAAAGTAAAAAAAACTAAAAAATCCATTCCGAATAAGACTTTCTAGTCTTGGGCTAAAATAACTAAAAAATCAAAAAATCAAAAAGCCAACTCACATCTTAAACGAAGGCTAAAAATGATGAGTCCATATTTAAGCTAATAACTTTTCATTTCCAGTACTACTACTAAACTTGATCCATATGCATTGAATAATTTCTCCAGGCATTAGTTTGGCATAAGACTAGGGTTGGGCATAGGTGCCACGACCCAAACCCACCCTTATAGGTTTAGTATCGTAACCAGCTAATAATCCTAGGATTACCGAAGGCCTCTGAGACAAATTAACATAATAATAGGGGCTAGCGGAAGCAGATAATAAATATACAACGTCTATTGAACTATGCAGACTTATATGAGACAGAAAAATTTTAAAACTTTTTATATGCATATATACACATCATTCCTACATCATAATATATATATATATATATAGATCAGACAAAAAAGACTTAGCCCTTTTTCAAAATACACAAGACTTGTTTAACCCAACAAGAAAACAGAACTTAAACTTTAAATTACCTAGCGATAATCACTTGACATATCCAGAACCTCCACGGGAGGCACATAGGTTGGCTGACAAAACAGATTTTAGGCAGATGCCTCTAAGCCTGGTCACGCGCCTGATCACCTATATACGTAAATAATACAATGAGCTAAAGCCCAGTGAATAATAACAAAGTAAAGGGTTTTAATGAATGAGTCCGTACAGATTCAGAATTCATAATTCAGTTTCGTATCAAATTCATAATTTGTCTAGATCATATACAGAAATCATAAGTCATGCTTAAGTTTATGTGATACATCCATTAGCATTAACAGAACAAGAACAGAACAGAACGTATACATGTGAAGTTACGAATAACTAGTTCCATAAAGGAACCTCCGGATCCGAGTAACAGAACAGAAGCTGAGCCTCCATGACGGGGCCTCCGGTACGGGTAACAGAGTGCTGACAGATTAAGTTCCATAAAGGAACCTCCGATACCGGGTAATAGCTAACAGATATCACATGATGCTAAGGATGTCACGAATAGATATTAGAAATTAGACAATCATTCATTGTACATAACATATCATTTCAGAAAATAGATCTCATTTTGTCATACAGAAAATAAGTACAGTTGAACATAACTTTACTAAGTTATTACTCACAGATGGCTACAGAAGCAAATCAGATGGACTGGACATATCAGATAAATCGGGCAGACAATGGCGCGTGACCTACACAAGCACATAACATATACACATTGAAATACAATGTTACTCCCTTGATCCAACTTGACTTTCCTAGTCTTTTTCCCGTCTGAACAATCCGAAGTTCTATTATGCTTATTCTTTCTCATTCAAATAATCCGGGTTTTTATTTCACATATTCTTCCATTACTAAGCCCTTTTTTTTTTTTTTAAATAGATTGATCTTTTACTTGGCTTCTTAAACAATTACCACTAGATCAATGATTCATTCCTTAACTAACTAATCTATGTTGATTGGTAGCTTATTAATCTTTATTGAATCACAAATCATGTCTAGAGTGCTTTGGAAAGAGATGAGAATAAAAATATGAACGAAATGCAACTTTTCAAAATATGCTGAAAATGGGTCTCTGCTCGAGCGCCACTTTGGTCGCTCGAGCGGACTGTAAAATTTGAAAAAATTACTAGCAGCTCGATTTTCACGCTCGCTCGAGTGGACAACATAAATTCTGAAAATTCCAGAATTGCAATTTAAATTCAATTTTGGTAATCAAAGCCTCAAGACATGTATTTTTGGTACACAAAAATGGAGAACCACTGTATGACTTAGTAAACACTTCCAATTAGAAAACATTCATTCAAAATCATGTTCCAATTGCCCAAATTTAGTTTTAATTCATCTTATTAATACCAACCCACAATTCTAAGATATAAATTAGGCTTTCCAATTCTTGAAATTGCATGATGCATGTGTGATTGAAACTCAATTTCATATAAGACAAATAAATTCAAACCCAAAATGGTTATTTTCAAATTAACTTCTATAATTTTGAATCTAATTCAATTCCTACACCATTTTACTAATTCCTTTTAATGTACATGAAATTGAAGTTATATGACCCTTAGGAGAGTATTTGCATGTATGACATTAAGATAAAAACTGTATGGGAAAGAAATAAACCTTATCGTATAATCCTGTTGATTAAGTCTGCGCTCTTCTGTACGACGTCGCTCTACTCCCTGAAAACACAAACGTGAGCTAGCCGGCGAGTGTGTACCGGAAACCTCTCCGATGCCTAAGTCAGCAAACTAGACAAATAGACAAAAGCTCTGTGTATTCGGGAATCAAAGTTGTGTTACTTCTCCATAGGTGATGTTTATGAGCTTTTATAGGTTCCGTGTAGCACAATCCAAGTAGGACTCTTACTCCTCCATGTAGAGTCCTCTTAGGATTCATACTTCTAAAAGATAATGCTTATCTTTCAACACCCCCCTCACTGCTTGAACCAAGTGAGATGGTTCTACCATGGTCGGATTCTAATAGGACCGAGGTAATCATGGCTATGTTGAGCCGCAGAGTAGGCCGAACCATAATTAGTTCGGTTCTTCTTTTCACAATTCCTTACCTCGATTTCTCATGTACAAACCATGGCGTGTAGACCAGGCTACCGAATAGTAAGGTTCTGACCGGTCTAACCATAATACGCCATGACCGGGCTAACTTCGGGGATCTGGGACCGGCCTAAGTAGTGTGGCGACCTTTTTGACCGAACTATCCGCAATGCTCCTCTAGACCGAGATAACAAGAAGGCCTTCTAGGACCAGACTAATTTTAGGCCTTTCGAGACTGGACTAATATTTAGGGCCTTTTTAC
Organism: Camellia lanceoleosa; assembly: GCA_025200525.1. Taxonomy (NCBI): domain Eukaryota; kingdom Viridiplantae; phylum Streptophyta; class Magnoliopsida; order Ericales; family Theaceae; genus Camellia; species Camellia lanceoleosa. The sequence goes on from CM045762.1 coordinate 61,510,821, forward strand.
TCAGCCCTTCACATTGTGGCCCATAATAACCCATTACCCAGCTCGGTCCAATTTTCACATAAATTACCCTCTCAAAAACTAATTAATTTTCTATATTCAAAATTAAATCAATGTTTAATTTTCCATAAACTCATACTCTTTAATTTGAATAAAACTTTTGAATTAAAATTAAACCAATTCCAATCTTTTATAGTAAAATCAAGAACTTGTCTAACTTTAGGATTAACCCCCAAATTTCCATAAACTTGATTTTTCTTATAAAATTCCTTCCTTCTTCTCTTCAAAACATGAAATTGTTTACCTTAAATTCCTCAAAATTCATGATGCATGTATAAAACACTTATCAAATCCAACCAATTTTACATTATCAAGCTCAATTTATAATTTGACCTCTTAATTTATATCACAATTTAATCTCAAGCTCATAAACTTTAAAATACGAATTAAATTCTAAAATCTTGAAAACTTACCATGCATGTAATGATAAACTTCAAATATGTGAAGGATGAAGAGAATCAAACTCAAATATTTAATCACAACATCAAACCTCCAATAATTAATTTCTAATTCATTTTCCATAACCATCCACATGCATGTAACCCATTTCAAACTAATTTCCATAACCTAATTCTTAAGCTAATTTTCCTTCATCTTCTTGCTTTTGATTCCAATTTCATCCTTAATTTCAAGTATAACATAAAGATTCTATAAAATTAAGCTTGAATCCATACCTTAAACTTTAATTTCAGTATTTTATTTGATTCTCCTCTACTTCCCCTTTTCTTTTCTTCATTTCCCTCTCTAATCCATAGCTTTTACCTTGGCTTTCTTTTGTTCCCAACAGCCTACACACACACAAACCCACTCTCTCTCTCTCGGCTGTTCTTTCTCCCCCTTTTTTTTTTTCTCCTTCAAATGCTGTTTTGAGCCTAATAAAACTACATACTTTCTTGAATTCATATATTAATATATTTATATAAATATTAGTTGCTGCCTTCACCTTACACGTACACGCGCGCGCACACACACATCACAACCAGATTTCTCAGTACACCCACCTAAATTTCTTAGTGCACCCACACCCACACCCACAATTCTAGTTTATTCCATAAGGCAATTTATGCTTAGGATTAATTCTAATTAAGCAACACTTAGTCTTAATAAATCTTGGTTAGCACATAATTAATTAATCATAACTAATTACAAATCCCACATAATTTAATTAGTCTAATTGACTTCCATTAAGGCCCAATTAATTATATTTAATTTTATCAATCCGAATCAGATTTTTAGTCAAGACTCCCAAAAGGCTCCAAATATTAAATTGAATTTATTATCATTATCAATTTTGATTTCCCAAATCATTTAGGCCTTCAATTTCTAATCAGACTCAAATTTCCATCAATAAATTACATATTCAAATTGGACACATCGTAAACAAATTTAATTTATAATAACCACAATTCTCAATCCTCATGACTTAATCAACTCTAATTAGGACATAATTAACCAAATCTCAATTTCATTAAACTGAATCGAATATTTAATTAAACTCCCAAATGAGTCCGTAGTTCAAATTAAATTGATTCAACTTCTCAATTTTACTTCCTTAAGCCATTTGGACCCTTAATTTCTAATTCCAAAGTAAGCACTTAATAGAACCATAAATGAATCAATCTCCATACTTTTCGTAAAACCCAGATTAAATTGGAATAATTGGCAATTAATTTCAAATCTCCCTAATCAATTAAGTGCTAATCATTATATGCGATTGGGTCGTTACAATAGGGTTATTCGACCCCCCCAAACCACCCCACACGATCCGACCAGCACACATATGGACGGTTTCGCAAATACATTAGGGTCGGGTGCGGTTTGGATTTTGGCTGATTTTCAGGTTATAGGTTTGAATCACACCCGCCCGCATTAACATGTTTATATATATATTATGTTTAAAATATGGACTGTTTATCTTCACTTTATCTATATCCAAACAAACAAAACTAAAACCCTAATCTAATTTCTCAAAAACACATATGTTGTGCAACTTTTTCTTTCCTCTCATCTCATTAGTCTTTCACTCTCTCATTTTTTATCTGCACTGATCGACCTCGCAAGATCGACTCTCTCTCCGGCAACTCTCAGGAGTGCGTCTCTTTGTCTCTGTTTGTCTCTCTCTCCCTAATCTCTGATTTTTTCTTGGGCATTCAGATTTATGTCTCTCTGTGCGCAGCCTTTCTTCTAATCTCACTCTCTCATTCTTCCATCTCTCTCTCTCTCTTTATGTCGACCGGTGAAAAGACCGATTGACTTTCGCAAGATCGACTCTGCTCTGCAACTCACAGATAAGCCTTTCTGTCTTTGTCTCTATCTCTCACTCCAATCTTTGATTTTTTTTAGGCAATTAGATTTATCTGTCTCTCTCTCCGGTCTCTGAATTTTTATTTTATTTTATTTTATTTTATTTTTTATTTGTTTTATGCAATCAGATGTGTAACAACAAATCTTTGAGTTTATTTGTTCATTTCTGTTTGTGTGACTAAGATTATATTTCAATATTGATTTTTTTTTATGCAATCAAATTCTATCTCCAATTTTTTTTTAATGCAATCAAATTATATTTCAATTGTATGACTAAGATTCTGAGTTTATTGAATATATTGGACATTAATTAAATTTATTATTGGAATTAAATCTGTTATTCAATTTGTGATTGAATCTGTATTAAATCTGAGAGTTGGAATTGAATTTGTGTTATTGGAATTGAATTTGTGTTATTGGAATTAAATCTGTTATTGAATCTGTGTTAGAAGTGGAAATTAAATCTGCTATTGTAATTTTAAATTGAATATGTTATCGAATTTGTTATTAAAATTTTTTTTAGAGGGTGATTGAATCTGTTATTAAATTGAATATGTTATTAAATCTGTTATGTTAGTGAAATTGAATCTGTAATTAAAATTGAATCTGTAATTGTGTTGAATCTGTAATTATGTTATTGAAATTGAATTTGTAATATGTTATGTTATTGAAATTGAATTTGTAATTTTTGTAATCCAGTTTAAATGGAGGATAGTGTTCAATCTTCCGCAATCAATCTTTTACCTCCGGAATCCTCTAATTCTCAAATGAATACCCCTCTAGCCGAACCCACAACCTGAACTTAAGCCTCCTAGACCCCTAAAGAGAAAGAGTGAGGGTAGAGGAGGAAGAGCACTATCCACAGTTTTGGATCATTTTGATAAGGTTGTAGGGACCGATGGAAAGCATAGAGTCGTATGCAAATATTGTAAGAAAGAGTATTTGGTTGACTCTAGACTTCATGGGACTAGCAATTTGAGGAGTCATACACCCAATTGTAAAGAATATCCAAATAGGGATACAAATGCCCAACAAACATTAAATCTTAAACCAAAACAAAATGAAAAGGGTGTTGAGGTTATAGCAACAACTTTTAATTTTGATTCTTGTAAAAGGTCTCTTGCGGAGATGGTGGTCATTGATGAGTTGTCATTTAGATTTGTGGAGGGTGTTGGGTTTAGAGGATTTTGTAATGTCATGCAACTCAAATTCACACCAATTCCCTCTCGTCAAACCATATCTAGAGAAGTGCTTAACATATTCAAGAATGAAAGGGATTAGTTAAAGAAGGCCGTGAAGGGTCGTAAAATTTGCTTACTACGGACACTTGGACATCTATTCAGAATTTGTGTTACATGTATTTGACTACTCATTTCATTGATGATAACTGGAAACTTCAAGAAAGAATCATAAATTTTCAACAAGTTGAGGATCACAAAAGAGAAACATTGGGTCGGAAAATTGAGTTGTGTTTGATTGAGTGGAACATTGATAGCATATTCACCTTAACAGTTAATAATGCTAGTTCTAATAATCTTAATATTCAATACTTGAAAACGATAACCAAAGATTAGAAGAGGAATATTTTGCAACATGAGTTTATTCATATGTGTTGTGCAGATATTCTTAATCTCGTTACGAATGATTGGTTGAAAGAAATGGATGATTTTATTGCCAACATTAGACTGGTGGTGAAATATGTGAGGTCTTCTCCTTGTAGACATGATGTTTTTAAGAAATGTGCAGCTACAGTCAAACTTGATTCAAAAGCTCTTGTATGCCTAGATGTATGAACTAGGTGGAACTCTATCTATTTGATGTTAGAGGCCGCTGAAAAGTATGAGAAGGCTTTTAACAGCTTGAAATTTGTGGATTCCAACTTTGAACCTTATTTCAAGGATGTTGATGGTGGCATAAAAAGAAGTCCGAATGAGTTGGATTGGAAAAAATGTAGAATTTTTTTGAGGTTTCTAAAATTATTTTATCTTGCAACTAAGAAATTTTTGGGGTCTCTCTTTGTTACTTCCAATGCTTTTTACAAAGAAATATTTGTTATTGAAATCAAAATTAATCAATTAATTTTGGAGAAGGATGATACTTTGAGTACAATGGCAAAGACTATGAAACAAAAGTTTAGCAAGTATTGGAAGGATGTAAGTAAGATCAATTTGTTATTGTATGTTACAGTTATTCTTGATCCTACCACAAAAATGATATACTTGGAGTTTTGTTTTTCAAGTTTATTTCTTGGAGATAATAAGAAGGTGGAAAATATGGTAGATAATGTTAAGAGTTGTCTGAGTCGTTTGTATAGTGGATCTAAGTCAAAATTGGAACAATATTTATCCGAGTTGAACATTTTACAAAGAATCAAACATTTGAGATTTTGGATTATTGGAAGGTGAATGCAACCAAATATAGAGTGTTATCGTAACTTGCACGGGATGTGTTGACGATGCCTATTTCTACCGTTGCGTTGGAGTCGGCTTTAGTATGAGGGGCGTAATTTTTGACCAATTTCGTAGTTTACTCTCGCCTTCTATGGTTGAAGCTCTTGTTTGTATTAAAAATTGACTTCGAAGCAACCTTCCAATTTCTCTTCAAAAGGCAATGGATGATGTGGAGGAATTTGAGCAATATGACTCGCGTAATATGAGTATTGATTTATCTTCATTTTTATTTATATTATTCATTTTTTAATGTAAGTTTTATTAATCTTCTCTTGTTGACTCCTAATTAAGGACTTTGAAGTCAAGCTCATCTTCAAGTTCAACCTATAATGTTGATACTATAATTGAACTCTAATATCCATTTTCTCATTAATATTTTTTTCATATACTCAACATATTTTCTTATTATATTGAGAAGCAATATATAGATATTTGTTTATCATTTCATTACTTTATTCTTTTACACTTTTACTGTCAAAGGAATTATGAAGATTGAAGATTAAAGTTTATATTTTTCAGTTTGTTTTTATTCATCAACCAAATGCATGGAATTGAGATTTTTGAAAGTTTGATTAGATGTGATTCATGATGAAATCTGATATCTTGCAAATGCTTTTATTTTATTTTATGGGTTTGAATTGAATGATGTTTGACAACAAATTTTATTTTATTTTTAATTGCATTTTGGATGAATGTGAGCTAATGAAATTATTTTTTATTTTTTTAATGCATTTTGGATGAATGTAAGTTAATGAAGAATTACTTTATTTTTTATTTGTTATTTGGGTTAGGAATGATGAATGTAGGATTTTTTTTATTTGTGTTAGGAATGATGAATGTAGGATGAATGCAAGTTAATGATGAATGTAGGATTTTGAATAATTTGTTTGGGTTAGGAATTGATTTTGTTGTGTTTTTTATTTTATAAATTTTAATTTATCAATTATTAATGTTGAAGCATTTTAGAAAATAGGGAAAAAGGGCCCAAAATAAATATTCACAAAATGGAGGAAAAAAAAAGACTTACAAATAAATTTTTGAAAAAAAAGTCTAGTCCGCAAATTGCCCGCACATCCACAAATTTTATCCGCACAAACCGCAAACTGTACTGTGGGCGGTTGCAGGTTGACTTTTTCCCAAACCGCATAGATGCGAGCGGGTTGAAATCAAACCACAAATCGTCCAATCCGAACCGCGAACACCTCTACATAAGACTATGAGCTAAGGGGCAATTTGGCAACCCAATTAAAATAGCTTTTAGCTTTTAACCTATTTTAGGTCATATCACTTCTCACATTTTTGATATATAAAAGAATAAAAAAGTCAAAAAAAATCAAGAATTCAACTTTTAACTAATTTCCCAAATCACACCTAACATAGTCTAAGAATTGGCTAAAAGTAGGGGTGTAATTTTGGCCCGTGGCCTGCGGGCGGCCTAAAGCTTGCCTGTGGCCCGAGGTGGGCCTGGTCCGTTAAGGCCCGAGCCCAAGCCCATGGGCTGGCCCACTTGGCCCTCTCAAAGCCCGCCCAAAAGCTCGGCCCGCCCGGTTCACCCGATGCCTAGTGTTATTTTTAATGGAAAAAATAAAAAATAAAAAAATAAATTGTTTAGGCCCGTCCAAGCACGCCCAAAGCCAAAGCCCAGGTCCAAGCCTAGGGGCTCGTCCCAAAGCCCGAATACCCTTGGACCTGGGCTTAGTTTTTTGGCTCCGCCCGATTTTTTGGCGAGAGCCTGCGAGGCCCGGATGGGTTGGGCCGGGCCAAAATTACACCCTTAGCTAAAATTTAAAAATCAACTTTTTAATATATTTTAAATTATATTTATCACTTTACTTTTTTATACGTTTTTTTAAAAAAGTTCAAAAAATTAATTTTTAATCAATTTCTCAAAACAATTCAAAATAGGTTTAAAAGTTACAAAATGTCATATTTAAATCATAATCATTTTATTTTTTCTCTCATAAAAATTGAAATAGTAAAAAAAACTTATTTCAAGTAAAACTTTTTAACTTTAAACTAAAATAATTAAAAAATTAAAAACTAAAAAGCGAATACGTACCAAACAAACCTATATCAATGATCTTTTGGCGGGACTTTGCTTTGAGTTCCCTCCAAAAACAAACCCCCCAAATGTTCCCTCCGCTTGGTCGACCTCCAGATCGCCCATTCCACTCACCCCCGCGATGCCCAGTTGAAATTCATCCCCAAATCCATCACCAAATTCAACTACCCACTTCTCAAAGAAGATGAAATCGTCAATTCCTGTATTGGGTTGCTCTGCTTATCTGATTTCGCCGACGATTTTGACCCCATTTTCATATGCAATCCGATTCTGGGTGAGTGCATTACTTTACCCATCTTACATCACCATGGAAATTATGATGCTACTATGACTGCTTTTGGGTTAGTCTCAAGACTAATCAGTACAAGGTGATTCGGTTTTTTCTCCAAGAGGTTGTTTATATTGACCACAATACTCAGATGGGTTCTTATCGTGAGGAGGTAGAGGCCAAGATTTACACAATTGGTGGAGAAGGGTTGTGGAGGAATATGGGTAAGGTACCTTATCATTTGACAAACCACTCGTTCAATTCTTTCGTGATGGAGCTATTCATTGACTTAATTTCAACCATGATAGTCCCGGCTTCATTGTTGTTTCGATTTGGGACCGAGGAATTTCGGGTTGTTCCTCAACCTCTTGAGTTTGGTCTGCATAGAGAGTTTTGAGGGCATAAATGTGCCGGTGTGCTGCGGGATAGTCTGTCCATTTGTGAATTTTCTATTCATTGTGGTATTGATATATGGATAATGAAAGAGTGGCAATGAGGAGTCTTGAGGCAAAGATTGTTATTGGAAATGTGGTTAGTAATAAGAAGGGGGGTTTTGACTATTATGAGCCAATTATGATTCTAAAGACTGGGGAAATTTTGATGCTTTACAACAAGGATGGTCTTGTGCTGTATGATCCTAAGCTAGGTGGGTTTAAGAAGCTAAGTATGTATTGGATCAAATCAGAATTTTGTGGGGCTGCTCATAATCCGAGCTGAGTTTCCCTCTGATGTTGCCGAAGGAGAATACTTCTCTTTGATACGTTGCCAAAGGACAAAAGGTTGAAGGTAAAAATTGAGATGATCTAACTGTTATATAGCTTTTGATTTACAATTGAGAGCTTGGTTGGTTATTATATTGTTTTGGCTCCACTAATATTGTAGCTGCTTACAAGCACTCATTTTCATGTTGATGTTTGTGTTTAATTTATGGAATCTTTAAAATTTTATGCTTCTTCTTTGGAAAATGACATAATATTCCTGTAAAGTTTCTGAGACTCCACTATTCTTGTAGTAATAATTTTATTTCATTCACTATGCTCCATTTATCTTGATTGGCAACAAGAACGAGGGCATGGCTATTCGGAAAACCAATTCCAAACAAAAGCTTGATGTTCGGTATTATGTAGCTGAACAAAGGGTATATGTTTGGTTGTGGAGCACCGAACATATTGAACAAGTTCGGCTCTCTGTAACTAAACGAAGAGAAATCGACCAACTTATGAGGTAGAGAGAGAAATCGACGGGGAGAGAGAGAGAGAGAGAGAGAGAGAGAGAGAGAATATCATGCACAAAAGGGAGAAAAGAGAGTAGGTTCCGGAGGATGAAGATGAAGATCGCGAAAAAGAGTTAGTGAATCAGTCATTCCTTTTTGGTTGCCACCACCAAAACCCTAACCTTCGCCGCCATTGATAGTTTCGTGAATAACAAGTGGCAGTGAGAGGCTCGTTAGAGGAGGAAAATAAAGGAGGTGGGTTGGTCATCGGAGGCTGCTGATAGAAGTGGAAGTGGTGGTGGGATTAGGATTAGGGTTAAATTTGGGAGGATAGGATGGGGACAAAATTGAAATTTGATATTAGGACAAAATTGTAATGAAATAAAAAGAAAAATGAAAGATCCAAAATAAAAAGGTAGAGTCATTTAGCAATCCTCTAATTATATAAATGATTCTATTTACACACTAAATATTACATTATATTTATTTGTACAATATTTTTTTTCTTAATGTACAAGTATAGTGTAATAAGAAATTTATTGAGTGTAAATAGAAGGTGTCTAATTATTTTACATATTTTCATGTCTATTGTATTTACTGTATTGTTTTATTTATTTTTTGCAATAATTTTGTGCTCAAACTCTTTATTTGTAATCCTTCCAAAAAGAAAGTTTGACCTTCTCCCAAGCACTTAGTAAAAATTATTGGCTGATGCCTGATGTACCATGTGGCCATATGCCAAGCAAACCACAAATTTTCATGTCCTCATATTATTTAATTATCTAATACAAAATCATGATTTCACCCCATCTCCCAATCAAAACATACCTGGGGCACCACCAGAACCAACAAATAACTTTTAATTAAGCCAAAGAAAAAACTTCTAATTAAGCAACTTCATTTGTGACAACCAATGAAGTCAGTCCACGTAAGAAAGTAAAGGGTGGTTTGGCATAAACTAAGGGGCCGTTTGTTAATGACCTTTTTAGTTGACTTTTTAATTTTTTTAACTTTTTTAATTTGAGACTTTTGTGTTTGTTTAGTTTTCTTATTTGGCTTTTTTGGGTTTTTGCATTTGAATGACAAAAGTGTCATCCTCTTGGAAATGATGCTTTTTTGACTTTTTGTTTATATATGAGTCAATTTGGTAATTTTGCATCCCAATTAAAGTGTTTTGTCATTTTGAGATTTTGTAACTTTTTTTTGTCCTTGTGGGATTATTTGGCCAAAAAAGAAAACCAAACCGGGCTAAATAAGTGCATTTTTTTGCAAAAGTATACTTATTTGAGTTACATCAATCAACATCTTCTTTTTATTTTTCTACACATTTTTTATAAAAAATTAAAAAATATACTTATTTAGAACATTCTAAACCAATATGTCAAGGGTGACATGATGCAGTGGTGTAGGTGGTGTAGGTGTTGGTGTTCGGAGTTTGTTTACTTTGGTAGTTTTTTTTAAGCTTCCAAATTCAGTTGAACGAAATAATAATAAAAAAAACTTAAAAATTATAAAAGAATTTAAATTTTTGGGGACTTATTTTAGTAATTTTTTGGGACTTATTTTAGCTTTTTCATTTTTGTTTTTTTACTTTTTAGATTTGTTACACAAAATGGTCGGAAGAATAAAAAATTTTAATACTATAATTTAAAAATAAAATAAAATCAGTAAAGATAAAAAAAAATTAAAAAAAAAAAATTGGCCTAACTAACTAATTAGCTGACATCCAAACAGACAACAAATCAAACCCTGTCCGGATTAGGAAACACAGAGAGTTCCATTCCTTGCCACTTCCAAATACTAAACCGATTCAACTTCACATTGACTCTCAGTCTATATAAACACCCCTAACCATCATTGCCTACAAACCCAACTCTCGCTCTTCTCTCTGCTTTTTTAGTTTCGATTACTGCATATACGCGTCCTCGTCCTTCTTTCTTTTTCTTTTTCTTGTTCTTGTTCTTATTCTTCAATCAAGCAATGGCTGGTGCTCTTATCGCTCCTGCTGGTGACGATTCCCCGAAAGATTATCCCGGAAAACTTACTTGGTATGTCGTCGTAACTTGCATCGTCGCTGCCATGGGTGGCCTGATTTTTGGCTATGACATCGGTATCTCTGGTAAGCCATTCTTCAACTTAATAAATCTTCAATTCTTCACAGTTCTGCTAGTTTTGAAAAATCAAACTTGTCTATTCATATATATATTCTGTGATTAATATATATAAAAATAAAAATAAAATCAAAACACTCAATTATATTATTCTCTTTATTTTTTTTTTTGTACATTTTTTTTTTCTGTAAAAGGACAAAAAATCAATTTAAATAGTTAATTATGTTTGAGTTTAAATGTATGATATTGATTACTGGTGTTGCTACGGTGATTAGGTGGGGTGACATCGATGGCTCCGTTTCTTGAGAAGTTTTTCCCGACTGTGTATCGGAAGGAAGAGCTCGATCAGTCAACCAATCAGTACTGCAAGTTCAACAGCCAAACGCTGACCATGTTTACGTCGTCTCTGTATTTGGCTGCTCTTTTTGCGTCCTTCTTGGCGTCGACAATGACCAAGAAACTGGGCCGCAAGTTTTCCATGCTTATGGGCGGTTGCGTCTTCTGTTGCGGTGCTCTTCTCAATGCCTTTGCTGTACACCTCGCTATGCTCATCATTGGTCGAATTTTGTTAGGTGTTGGTGTTGGTTTCGCCACTCAGGTAATTCATTCATAAAAACGAAACCTCTTTCTTTCTTTTTTTCTTTGTTTGCTCCAATATTATTACAACCGTCACACTTTGAACATAATAACGAAAGCTCTAACTTGTTTGTTTCAAATTACATTACAGTCAGTGCCACTGTTTGTATCAGAGATGGCTCCACATAGATACCGCGGAACCCTTAACGTCTGCTTCCAACTATTCATCACAATCGGCATTCTGATTGCCGGTCTGGTCAACTACTTCACCAACATGATCAAGGGCGACTTGGGCTGGCGCATCAGCTTGGGCGGTGCCGCTGTTCCAGCCGTCCTCATGATCTTCTCATCTCTCTGGGTCTCCGAAACCCCAAACTCCCTCATTGAGAGAGGTCATTTGGACAAAGCCAAGAAGCAGCTCCAGCGCATCCGTGGAGTCGCCGACGTCCAAGCTGAGTTCAACGATCTGGTGGATGCGAGTGCAGCCTCAAAGGAAGTGGAACACCCATGGAGGGACCTATCCATGAGGAAGTATAGGCCTCAGCTTTGTTTGGCTATTTTGATTCCCATGTTTCAGCAACTCACTGGGATCAATGTGGTTATGTTCTACGCTCCTGTGCTGTTCAAGACCATTGGGTTTCAGAGCAACGCTTCGCTTGCATCGGCCATGATCACTGGTGGTGTGAATGTTCTTGCCACATTTATCTCTGTTTTTGGGACTGATAGGTGGGGGAGGAAACCCCTGTTTCTATGGGGAGGTGGCATCATGATTGTGTTTCAGGTAATACTTGTAACCAAATCTTTTTCTCCGTCATCTTTCTATTTATTTATTGATTTTGTGTCCAATTTTTCAAGTTTGTAAAACACAGTTGTATTGTATTTGCACTACGTCATTACATGTTAGTTTTTTTGATATTATTTGTATATATTTTATTATGTATGTATTATTTATATTTGCAGAGTGCAGTAGCAGTTCTTATTGGTGCTAAATTTGGAGTAACAGGAGATGCTACCGATTTGGGAACACTATATTCAAGCATCCTAGTATGTTGTATCTGCATTTTCGTCACAGCTTTTGCATTCTCATGGGGTCCTCTGGGATGGTTGGTGCCTAGTGAAATCTTCCCTCTAGAAATTCGGTCATCTGCGCAGAGTATCGTCGTGGCCGTGAATATGTCATTCACTTTCCTCGTTGCCCAACTCTTCCTTGCTTCTCTTTGTATGGTCAAGTACGGCTTATTCATCATCTTTGCGGGTTTAGTGCTAATCATGAGCCTCTTCGTCATCTTCTTCGTGCCGGAGACCAAAAATATACCCATCGAAGAAATGTCACAAGTGTGGAGAGGGCACTGGTACTGGAAAAAATTTGTTGATGATGAAAAGGAAATCGAGATGAAGAATGGAATGCCTTAGAAAGATATACATAGCTAGCTCGCATTTATTTGTATTCTTTTTTGGGTTTTTAGTTTTTTTTTTCATTAATACTTTAAGTTGTTCAACAAAAAACAAGGTTGTTAGGATTCTTTTATATAAATTTTACTAGTCTTATTACATTTATTTGTGTATGTGTATGTTTGCAAGTGTTTCTATTGTTTTTATTTTATTTTTTGCTTCACCTTTGTGAGCAAGGTTGCTTTTGGCTGGGCAACAACATTATGAATTTAGACTTAATTGCTTGAAAAAGTTACATTTATTTTTTCAAACTTTTGTTTTTCAGTAATTTTTTAAAATTTATGTCAAATTTTTTATTTTTCAATTTAGTCTAATTTAGAAGGAATTAAAAAAAATTACAACAAAATAAATAACTTTTTTTTTTTTCTTTCTCTAAATGGCTTTTTGCTTTTTGTTTGTTTTAGGCCCATCTCATCTAGTAAAATCTAAATGTGATTTTTTTTAAATAATAATAAAAAAATTCACTAAATTAATATATTTAGCATACATGAAAGATTTGGTTATTCCATACTCCATGTTTGTTGAAAAAGGCAGTCTTTTTGGTAGTTTTCCTTAATTTTTTAAAATTTTATTTGGTTGCCTAGCATTGTTTTTCGTTTTGTATTTTCTAATATTAATTGTCGTAGTTGGGCTATAAGAAAGTTTGTGGAAAATGCTACTTTCATATCGTTAGATTTTGATTATTGGTGTAAAACAAATCAAGTTAAACTTGTTAAAAGTGCATTCAAGATCGCTTGTTAGTTAAACAAATCAAACTTGAATACAATTTCAAGTATCAAAATTACTGTTATTTTACTTGGTAATCTTATTTTACATTATAAAAATCTAAGCCACTATAATCATTTAAGATCGGCTTGAAAATCAAATTTATTATAACATATAAGAGTTTTAAGGATCAAACTTTTGTATTAAAAAATAAAAAATTTGCTACAAAAAAACATTTGGGGGACTAATTCTTGTCGTCGTCTCGAAATGTTGGGAAAAAAAATTTAGCCACAAAAATTTGAAAATGTTTCTAATAACTTAGAAACAAAATAATTTGATTAAAAAAATAAAATAAAATTTGAGACATTTGAATAACGAAACAAGAGCTCAATCGGTATCAATATCAATATCTTATACTCCACATGCCCAAGTTATGTCATTGTTGTTGTGGAAGCAAATAAAGAATGGAAATTGTAAATCAATTAGGGATGGCAATTTGAACCCGGCCCAACGGGGACCCGGCCCCCCAACCTCGATTTAAGCAGTTTTTTTCCAAAAAATATCCCCAACAGGACAGAGATGGTATTCAAAAATCAATCCCTGATTAGTTTCGGGCGGGGACGGGAATAAGCGTCCCAGCCCCATACCCGGCCCGGCCCGGCCCGTCCCCATCCTCATCCCCGTTCATCCCTGAAGCAAAATTACTATTTTACCCCTTTCTATATATATAAACCAAACAACTCTCTCTCTGAGTTTTACGGCTCTCTTCTCTCTCTTCCTCACTGACGGCTCTCATCTATCTGAGTCTCACCACCAGTTCTCTCATCTCTCTCCCTCACTCACTCAGATCTCTTTCATCTTTATCAGCATCAACATCATCCAGATCCACTACCACCACCACCGATCTGAACAGATCGGTGAAGCCACTGATCTGAAGCTACCACCACCGATCCCTCCGTTGCCACCGATCTGAAGCCATGACCATGACCAGGACCGTGAAGCCACCGATCGATGTCTTGATGTTGATAAGAAGCTACCGATCTGAAGCCACTGACCGTGAAGCCACCGATCGTGAAGCCTCCATTCTCTCTCTCTTACTCTATATATATATATATATATATCTATCTGTTGTTGATTGATGAACAATTTTTTTTTCCAAGTTGTTAGCTATATTATCTGTTGTTGTCTGTTGTTGTTGATAAACAATATTATATCTGTTTTTTGTGTGTGTGTGTTGCAAAGATCAGTATATATATAGATTAATTTTTTTTGTTCTTTTTTGTTCTTGTGTTTGTATCTGTGTTGAACAGATTTGTCAAGGATTTTTCGGGGTTGGGGAAACCCGATCCCCGTTAGGGAATCGGGACGGGAGAGGTGAAGGGTTCCCCGCCGGGGATCGGGAGCGGGGCCGGAGGTTTTGTTACTGTCGGGGATCGAGGACGGGGAAGGTCATCCTCGGTCCGGCCCGGCCACGCCCTGTTGCCATTCCTAAAATCAATGAAGATGGTCCAATTTGTCTCATGTTTGAGATTAAGGTTGGACTGTCCACTCTGGCTCAAGGGCCCAATTCTGGGTCCCGTTTTGATAATCCGAACTATTCAATGTGTAGAACCCGTTGAGTACCATATTCTTTTAGAAAATCACGTTAATCGGATATCGTTAGCTATTTGATCGGATCAGATTTTTGTCCACAATTTATTTTTTTATACAAATCTAATCCGATCAAATAGTTATTGATATCTAATCAACGTGATTTTTTAAAAGGATATAATACTCAACGATTTCTATATATTAAACGGTTCAGATTATCGAAATGAGACTCAAAATGAACCCATGGACTAGACTAGAAGGTCCAGTCTTGATCTCAAACATGAGACAAGCTGGACCCAATGAAGATAACCTTCACGTTTGTACAAATTCCTTTTCATATTGCCACTTCTTTCAAAATAAAATGATTTATCAACAAAATTTTTACACATAAAACTCGTATAAAATGATATGGCTATAATATTTTTATACACAAAGATTGAGATGAAAGACCATAAAATTATACATAATTTTTTGGGAAAATTATCCATTAGCGATCCTATCAAAAAATTGTAGGTGTTTTAAAATATATCGCTTATCTGTATTTTTTATTTTTTATTTTTAAATCTCACACTAAATTGAAATTTTCCTGAATTTTTTTATGAAATTTTCCACTGCAACAAATGACACTTTTGGCGACTAAATTTTTGGTTGCCAAAAGTCACACTTTAGTTGTCAAAACTTTCACTGACCAAAATGTTTGGTCGCCAGATTAGTTGTTGAATAATTGTCGGGAAAGGTAATTGGCGACCAAATATGGTTTAGTCGCTGAAAGTCCTCCATTGGCGACATATTTTTTAGTCGTCGAAAGCTTTCAAATAAATTTAATATTGCATTTTCAGCAACTAAAATTTTCAATTATTTAGTTACTAAAAGTTTTAGTCGCCAAAATATTTTTTTGGTTCATCTTATTTCTTTTTTAGCTACTAAATGTTTTAGTTGCCTAAAGCCTAATTTTCTTTTTGAGCTAAACTTTTAGTCGCCTAAAGTCTTTTTTTTTTTTTTTTTTTTGCCGGAGGGGGGGGGGGGTACTAAATATTTAGTCACCAAAATTTTTTTATTTTGTTTTTTTAGCTACTAAAATGTTAGTTGCCTAAAGTTACAAGTTTTGATAGCTACGATAAGAAATAGAGTATGAGTATTATACAGCCACAGAGTATGCAGAATATGTAGCAACAGAATAGGCAGCAGCATTTCCAGCAGCTGCAGCTGCAGCCCTTGCAGCCGAAGGCATTACATCAGTCTCAACAGTTGAAGCCACAACAGCAGTTATTGAAGCCACAGCTTAGTGTATCACATATAGCTGCACAGAGAGATAAATATCAGTGTTGTAGTAGTGGTGGTTAGTTTAGGTTCAGTTAGTATCTGTTAGTTTAGAGTTTGTTAAGTCAGTTAGAATTTGTTGTAACAAACTCCTAACAAACTCTCTTGTATTAACTATAAATAGGTGTATGCCTAAATGTAAAGTGAGTGTGGTAAATGAAATATCATTTTCTTATTTCTTGTTATGGTATCAGAGCCAAATAGCTCTTACGAGCAAGATTCAGTCATGGCAGTTTCATCATCTTCTCTACCACCAAATCTTAGTCTACTGATTTCCAATTTTCAATCTCTAGTAACAGTGAAACTTGATTCTTCTAATTTTCTTATTTGGAAACATCAGCTTCAAAATGTGCTTAGAGCCACCAAATTGTTTGATTTTGTAACTGGAGTGATTCCATGTCCAACTCCACAGATTCTTGATCCATCTGGAAACAGAATTGAAAATCCAGAGTTTGCAAGATGGAAGCTCATTGATGCACATTTGTTAAGTTGCGTTACTGCAACTCTCTCCTCCTCTGTGTTCTCCACAGTTCTTCATTGCCAACACTGTGCTCAAGTCTGGACTGCTTTAGAGAAGAGATTTACCTCACTCTCTCGATCTCACATACATCAATTGAAGAATAAACTTCAATCAGTCACCAAGAAAGGCCTCTCAATGGAGGAATATTTGACTCAGTTTCGCAATATTGCAGTTCAACTAAGTCTTGTATCAGCTACGGTTGAAGATGAAGATTTGGTTCTGTTAACACTCAATGGATTACCAGATGAATATGCAGCTTTGAAAACTACTATTCGTGCCAGAGCAGAGGCAATTACTATGGCAGACTTGAGTTCACTACTGTGTTCTGAAGAAATCCATGTAGAAAATAAAACTAAACATGTGCTTATTAATGATTTACCAATGGCCTGTGCTGTCACTATTGACTCTGCATCTAGATCTGCTTCGTATCCTTCATCTACTAGAGGATATTCATCTGGCCATAGAGGTAGATATCAATTTCGCAGTAATAGAGAAGGGAGATACAGAGGACATGGACGGTATCGCAAAGGAGGTCGATATGGAGGACAGTTAGAGAGATATGATAACAGACATGATAGTTGTCAAATCTGTGGAGGTCATAATCATAGTGCTTTTGATTGTTGGTTTTGTATGGATTCCACCTATCAGCATCCTCAGGCTTCTTCTCCATCTAATTCTCAGTCTTTTCCACCTCATGCTTACTCTGTCACTGCAAATCAGTCTTCTTCTAATCAGTCTCTTGCTCCATCTGATTCATCCACTCCATGGTACATAGACTCTGCTGCAACAAATCATATCACCAATGATTTGGCTAATCTTCAACTCTATCAACCTTACCAAGGCTCAGACCAAGTCACTGTTGGTAATGGTCAGACTGTTCCCATTCAACACATTGGTAAGGGATTACTCTCTACTCCTCAGTATTCTTTTTCTCTCAATAATCTTCTTCATGTGCCTAACATTTCTTCTAATCTCTTGTCTATTCATCAGCTCACCAAGGATAATAATTGCTCAGTTATATTTGATTCTAACTCCTTTGTGGTTCAGGACAAGCATACGAACAAGGTTCTGCATAAAGGACTTAATATTCATGGACTCTACCATTTTGCTGATTCATCCTCTTCCATGATTCCTCAAGCCTATGTTGCTCAAGCAAAATCTCAAGTCTCTATGTCTACCTAGCATCAAAGACTTGGTCATCCTTCCGCACTAAAATTTCATCATCTTCTTCAATACTTACCTACACCTCTATCAAATAAAGATTGTAATTCATTAGCTTGCACTTCTTGTAGTGTTGCTAAGATACATAGGTTGCCTTTCAAGTTGTCTACTTCAACTGTTAATAAGCCATTTTCTCTTGTGCATAGTGATGTTTGGGGACCATTTAATGCTTCTCTCAATGGTTATAAATACTATCTTTTGTTTGTTGATGATTTCACAAGATTTACTTGGATATATCCTCTTTATGTTAAGAGTGAAGTTTTTTCCACCTTTCTTTTGTTTAAAGCTTATGTGGAAAAACAATTTGACACATTCTTGAAAATTCTTCAAACTGATAATGGAACTAAGTTCGTTAATCATCAAATGGATAGATATCTTGCTGAAAATGGTATTCTCCATCATCTCACTTGTCCTTATACTCCGGAACAAAATGGCATTACGGAGAGAAAACATCAACACATTGTTGAGACAGCTATTGCACTAATGTATCACTCTAGCATACCTCTTACCTACTGGTTTGAAGCTCTAGCTACGGCTGTGTTTCTTATAAATAGGATGCCTAGTTTGTCTCTTCATCATAAATCTCTTTTTCAGTTACTCTTTCATGCTCTTCCAGATTATGAATTTTTCAAAGTCTTTGGTTGCCAATGTTTTCCATGGCTTCTCCCTTATATTGATCATAAACTTCAACCAAGATCTTCCCCTTGTGTTTTCTTAGGTTACCATCCTTCCACTAAAGGATACAGGTGTTTGGATCCCTCTACTGGAAAAATATTTTTGTCTAGACATGTCTTGTTCAATGAGTCTTGCTTCCCATTTGCTACTCATACACGCATTCTCCTACTCTACCTAATCTTACATCATTTTTTCCGGTCTTCTTCTCGGTCTACCACCTCTACCAAACCTCTCTTCGTCCCTTCCTCATCTTTTTTTCTTGCTATCGCTTCGCTCCTACAAAGACTTTTCTCTTTTTCTTCTTCTGCTCTCTACAAGACTTTCATTGTTATTCCTACAATACCTACTCCTGTTATTCCTGATGCTTCTGCTGCTGTTCCTATTTCCTCTTCTATTCCTATTGAATCCATTTCTATTCACCTTCCACATCTTCTTTCTCACTCTACTTCTTGTAATACTCACCCTATGGCTACTCGATCTAAAGCCTCTTATCTTTCTCAGCACCTTGCAGTCCCTTCTTGTCATCTTACTCACACTCCTCCTGTAGATCTTACTTGTACTGAGCCTCAGAATGCTTCTCAAGCTTTAACTTCTCCTCTCTGGCTTAATGCTATGAATGAGGAGTTTCAAGCTCTCAATAACCAAGGAACTTGGACCCTTGTTCCTCCTTCTTCTACCAAATCTGCTATTGGCTGCAAATGGGTGTTTCGTATTAAAAAAAATTCAAATGGTACCATTGCTCGTTACAAGGCTCGCTTAGTTGCGAAGGGATACTTGTAACAAAAAGGAATCAATTATGATGAAACCTTTAGCCCTGTTGCAAAGCAACCTACTATTAGGATTCTCTTGTGTCTTGCACTTCAAAATCAGTGGCCTCTCAAGCAGTTGGACATCTCCAATGCTTTCTTACATGGTAAGTTGGATGAAGAGGTATATATGTCACAACCTCAGGGTTTTGTTGATTCCACCTTTCCTCATCATGTGTGCAAATTGCACAAAGCTTTATATGGCCTTAAACAAGCTCCTCGAGCTTGGTACTCCACCTTCTCATCTTTTTTACTTACTCAAGGCTTCTGTCATAGTTATTCTAATCCTTCTCTCTTTGTAAAAAAGACCTCTACTAGTATCACTATTTTGCTCATCTATGTAGATGACATTCTGCTAACTGGAAGTGATCATAGTTTGATTCAAGCATTACTTGCTCAGATGCATGTGGCCTTTGCCATGAAGGAACTAGGTGATGTCTCCTATTTTTTAGGCATCTCTGTTCAAGCTTTTTCCACTGGTTATTTTTTATCTCAGCACAAATATGCTCAAGAGCTGCTCCATAAAGCTGGTATGATTCATTGTAAACCCTGCTCCACACCTATTGCTCCGAAGTCTTCTGTTGCTCCTTCCTCTACTGATGTGCTTCCTTATGCACAGCCTTCCTTTTATAGAAGCATCATTGGTGCTTTACAATACTTAACCATCACACGCCTTGACATTGTCTTTGCTGTCAATCAAGCATGTCAGCATATGCAAGCCCCAACTAATGCTCACTTTGCTCTAGTTAAACGTTTGCTCAGATATATTCAAGGCACTATTTTTCATGGTCTTACTTTCATAAAAGGGTCTTATGATCTTCATGCCTTTACTGATTCCAATTGGGCTGGGGATTGCACTGACAGACGCTCTACTTCTGGTTTTTGTATATATCTTGGCTCCAATCTTATTTCTTGGTCCTCTAAAAAGCAACCCACTGTGTCTAGATCTTCCACAGAGGCTGAATATAGATCTATGGCTCATACTACAACAGAAATTTGTTGGCTGCAACAATTACTCAAAGAGTTATATGTTCCTGCTTCTGCTGTGTCTGTGTTATGGTGTGACAATGTTTCTACTATGGCCTTAGCCTCTAATCCCGTATTCCATTCTAAGTCTAAACACATAGAGGTGGACTGTCATTTCATTCGCGAAAGAGTGGTCTCTAAACAAATTTCGTTGGCTTATATTGCTACTGGTGATCAGATTGCTGATATCTTTACAAAGCCCATTTCTTCTTCTCGGTTTCTTTATCTTAAGTCCAAGGTTCTGGTGCTTCCTAGCCCTATCATCTTCTTTGAGGTGATAAGAAAGCAGTATGAGTATTATATCTGACCACAGTATGCAGAATATGTAGCAATGAATAGGCAAGAACATTTCCGATGGCTGCAATTTCAGCCCTTTGAAAGGCATTATATCAGTCTCAACAGTTGAAGCCACAACAGCAGTTATTGAAGCCACAACTTAGTGTATCACATATAGCTGAACAGAGAGATAAATATCAGTGTTGTGGTAGTGGTGGTTAGTTTAGGTTCAGTTAGTATCTGTTAGTTTAGAGTTTGTTAAGTCAGTTAGAATTTGTTATAACAAACTCCTAACAAACTCTCTTGTATTAACTATAAATAGGTGTATGCCTAAATGTAAAGTGAGTGTGGTAAATGAAATATCATTTTCTCATTTCTTGTTAACTAAATATTTAGTTGCCAAAAGATTTTTTTTCATTTTAATTTTTTAAGCTATTAACTATTTAGTTGCTAAAAATACATACTTCCTTTTTAGCTACCAATTGTTTGGTCGTCAAAATCATCATTTTATGTTTTTTTAAAATTAATTTGTTCATAACCTGTATGTATTCCATGCAACCTGTATCATGTATATAAACGAAACAATACATATATTATCAACTATTCGGCAATCTACATCAATTTCACTTCCAATCATCCAAAAATGAATAATGTCTAATTCCATATAAACCAAGTATATTCCAACCTATAATAATAGTTCCATACAAAACAAAGAATCATATGAAAACCATATCCTTCGTACACAAAAAATATATTCATTACCATGCCAAATGGCCATTTGGCATGATACAAATTATCATGGTAATCTGTTCCACGAAAAGCGGTAATCGATATATAGCACTCCAAAAGCATTATATACCATTCTAAAAATGATCTATATGATTAATACTAATCCACACAAAAGCTAAAGATGACAAAATAGGCTAATTATACAAAAGTGTAAATTGTCCACTACACAAAAAAAAAAAAAATGGAATATCTTCAAATTCACGCCAAAAGCCATTCACCAAAAAAAAAAATTTTTTTTTGCACCCATTAGTACCAAAAATGCATGTAGAACTTGATACTCTAAGGCAAAAACATAAGAGGTTATGATGAGTAAATTAAAATGTTCATCTTCTTCAGTACTTTTTCCATCATACTCTTAGACATGGTTGAAGTGTCAACTGAAAAGATCTAAATCCGTGAATATCATTGAACACACAATGAAACAACTAATTCCAGATTTAGAGTTTTGTTTATGTACATGATGAGTGAAGAAAATCGGACTTGACTTGAAGAATGCAAAATGCCATACAGATTACAACCTTTGAGATCCCAAAACACTGATAAACTCACTTATATGAACATCCCAAAAAACACACACTTCAACCATTAGAAGTGTTCACAGTATTGGATGCAAAATGCAAAGATGTAAGGCCATGTTTACAGCTATAGATATGAAGTTTAAGGCATTTTCGCCCCCCAAACGCCATTTTTCAACTAAGTTTAAGACATTGTTGACTCTAATTCCCAGCCTACATGTGCTAATTATGTCCCGTCTATCCCCACAGGTCCTCTTTGTCATGAGGAAGCTGTCGTGACATCCATATAGTGGTTCGGGAGTTGTTTTGCATTTTCGTCCCCCTGAACGCCCTTTTTTGACTTAGTTTAAGGTGTTTTTGACTCTAACTCCCAACCTACATGTGCAATACATGCCTTTTGTCCTAGATTTTACTCCAACAATAAAGGCAAGGCCAATGCTACATACCTATACCAAAGATGAATGATGTGTGTTCATGCCAAAGACATGATTCGTAATAAAAATTTTCTAATCCATTATGTAATCTTTTTATATGGTTGTAGAAGAAGACACACATTCTCCATAACAATATATATGTTAAACATCTTGTATATGGACTATAATTATCAATATTTGGAAATTGTTATTAGAGCACAATAAAGGACTAACAGAAATTCAATTTCATGAAGATAACAGAAAGAGTAAGCGAAACCGGATTTTACTCCAACAATAAAGGCAAGGCCAATGCTACATACATGTACCAAAGATAAATGATGTTTGTGCTCGTGCCTAAGACATGATTCATAGCATCAAAATTGAAACTTGCATGAGCTAAGCTAGGAAATATTAGTGACGAGAAATAATTTCAAGGCTTTAAAAGTAGATGCAAGAGAAGCTAAATTGATTTAGAAGAGACTTTGTCAAGTATAAAATTGAAACTTGTTGATTCCACACAAATCATCCCATCAACAAATTTTCCTCTGTCTTTATTTGACTTATCTCTAAAATAAGCATGTCATACAAATTGCATTTCCTTATTTATTATAGGATCTTATGACTCATGTAACATAAAAAAAAATGACTAGAAAGAATACAAACATGCCTAGAGAATTCAATTTTCTTCAACAAAGAGGACTACCAATCAAATAGCTCCACAAAAAAGAACTCATAGCACAATTGTTTTTTTTTTAATCTCCCTAGTAAGAGAATCTAAAGATTAACTCCACCCCAACCTACACCAAGCAATATCTGATAAAAGAAACACTCCTGAGTATATACATTTTGTATCTGGCACACATATAACTGATGACTGAAAAATTAGAATGAGGGAGTGATAACATATTGAATGGCTAACTTAAAAAAAGTGCAAGTATGCCATAACAAATTCTTATTGTCAAACACCTCAATGCTTTCAAACAATGGATTAGGGCTTTGAATACATACACAATCAAGGAGTAGCCATACATGCAAATACATACACAATCAATAGATTACACTACAACATTTTCTTAGTTTAGTGACATTTGAAAGTGCTACAAAACTATTATTCTAATGACATTTTTTGATTTTGTGGCATTTTGAACAAGTGCCACTTCGATCAGTGCCACGGTAGATACGAGTGCCACAGTAAATACTTGCAAGTGTCACTGCACCATCATGGCTAAAAACTTTCAATGACATTTTAATGTCATGGTAGATATTATTTGTGGCACTATCAAGTGCTATTAAAAAAAGAGTTAGTGACATTTATAAGTGTCATTACACCATCAAGACTAAAACTTTTCAGTGACACTTTAATGTCATGGTAGGCACTATTTGTGACGCTATCAAGTGCCATTTGTGACGATAATTCGTTGTAGAACAATTTGATCCGCTCTTGCGGAGACTCGAACTGCCAACCTCCCGCACCATAAACCTTATACACCACACTCTTCCCATTACACCTCTATAGCACTACATGATTATGTATGCAACATATATTATTTATATAGTACATACATCTATATCAATATGTATAAACATAATTATTTTATTGAACATAATTTATGTAAAATAAACTATTTACTACCAAAATAAAAAAAGACCACTTTTGGCGACTAAAAATATTTTTTAGTCACCAATTCTATACATTTGCCTACTAATTATTTTTTAGTTGCTAAAAAACTTAACTTTTGTCGACCAAAATCGGATTTGGTCGCCGAAGATGCACTTTCAGTTACCAAAATTTTGGTCACCAAAAAATTTTATTCCCGCCTTAGGATTTTAGTTCTCCTGCGCTAAAAATGACCACTTTTGGCGACTAAACTTATTTTTTAGTTGCCAATTGTAGACTTTTGGATACTAAAATTTTTTTGGGCACCAAAAAGCTTTACTTTTGGCTACTAAAATTTTTTTAGTCGGCAAAACCCATATAATCAGCGACCAAACTTATTTTTAGTCGCCAATTGTAGACTTTTGACTACTAATTTTTTTTAGTCGCCAAAAAGCTTTACTTTGGGCTACTAAAAATTTTTTAGTCACTAAAACTCATATAATCAGCGACCAAACTTAGTTTTAGTCGCCAATTGTAGACTTTTTGCTACTAAAATTGTTTAGTCGCCAAAAAGCTTTACTTTTGACAACAAATGCTGTTTTGGTCGCTGAAAGCTATACTTTCAGCGACCAAATTTTTTTTGTCTGGAAATTTAGTCGCCGAATATGCTTTTTCCTGTAGTGTATATTGAGTTTAATTCATTTATTTTTAATCATTTACTACATTTTAAAATTTTAGAAAATATATTGGCATTTTTTGTTTTTTAAAAAATGTCATTATAAGCTTGGAAAGTTTTTGGCTTAATGGCATTTCTCAAATGCTATAAAATATTTGTTTATGACACTTTTCACCTAAGTGCCATAAAAAGTAATTTGCACCTACCTAGTGTCCTGACATTTTTTAAAAAATGTCATTGCAACTAAAGTTTAGTGGCATCTGTTGGTAAATATCATGAACATAATTTTTTGTGTCATTATTTTATAAAATGCCATAAAATTGATGTGACATTTCTTTATTGAAATACTACTAAAGCCTTATATGTTTTGTGATTCTGTGGCATTTTTCTAAAGTATTTAATGCCAATTTTTATTTTTGTGGCATTTTCTAAAAACATGCTATTAGTGTAGTGTCACTAAAGTGTAAATTTGTTGTAGTGACATTTTTGTTGTAGTGAAATGACACTTTTTTGTAATTGAAATGCCACTAGAGCCTTGTATGTTTGTGGCTCTATGACATTTTTCTAAAAAATGCCATTAAATATTCTTTTTGTGACATTTTTTAAGAACATGCCACTAGTATGGTGTCACTAAAATATGTTTTTGTTGTAGTGTTGTGACACTTGTTCATTGAAATGTCACTAGAGTCTTTTATGTTTGTCGTTTTGTGGCATTTTTCAAAAACGTGCTACTAAATATCATTTTTGTGGCATTTTCTAAAAATATGCCACTAGTGTAGTGCCACTGAAGTATGTTTTTGTTGTAGTTTTGTGACACTTGTTCATTGAAATGTCACTAGAGCCTTTTATGTTTGTCGTTTTGTGGCATTTTTAAAAAACGTGCCACTAAATATCATTTTTTGTGGCATTTTCTAAAAATATGCCACTAGTGTAGTGCCACTAAAGTATGTTTTTGTTGTAGTGTTAGACCTTTGAAACTAATGGAAGAGAAAGGAAAAAGAGGGGGAAATGTATCAAACGACTAAAATCAAACTCGTATTTAGCACATCAAACCCATAGAACTTTAGAAATCAAACCACAACAACCAAACCCATTTCATAAATCAGCATGAAATTACACTAAATCAAGCATACAAAACCCTAGAGCAACAGTCAGAAATGGGGAAATAGAGAAAGAGATAGATAGATCAGAAATGGGGAAATAGAGAGAGAGAGAGAGAGAGAGAGAGAGAGAGAGAGAGAGAAACCTGTGATCTGCAGCGGTGGCAATGGTGATTTGTAGCGGTGGCAATGTGCGACGTACAGTAAGCGACGGTGGTCTGAGGTGAGGTGAGGTTTGGTGGTGAAGGAGAATCTATGTGAGAGAGATTGTTTTGTGTACATAGAGAACAGGCATGGGTCAATATTAAATGATTTCCCTCTAAAATTTTCACACATTTGGCTACGAAATTGGTTTTGTCTATAAATGGTAATGATTGGCAACTAAAGCTTTTTATAGCCAAAGCTTAATCAACGACAACTAAAATATTAGTCGCCAAAATTATCAATTTGGCGACTAACTTTCTTTTGGTTGGAAAAAATGAATATACCATGACTGATTTTTTTTTTAGTCACCAAAACTTAATATTTGCTGACAAAATTGTTTGGTCGCCAAAGAGTAACCATAAAAATATGACTGTTATTTGGTGACTAAATTTCATTTTGTTGGCAAAAAATATTATACGATGACAAAATAAATTTAGTAGCCTAAAATCTACACTAACGGCGACTAATATTTTGTTTAGTGGCCTATTATGGAATATTTAGTATCTGAATTTTTTTTAGTCGCCAAAAAGAAAAATATCTCGACTAAAAAAATTTAATAACTACACCCTAAACCAATGCCGATTAACACATTTTTTAGTTGCCAAAAATGTCGCGTTTGTCGTCAAATTTGGTCACCAAAAATATAAATGGTTGAAAAAACAATTTGTAATGTTATCACAAAATTCCCTCAATAAAGAAAATGTAGTTCTATATACCGTTTGAAGATGACAACGAAAACACAGTGTGAAAAAGTACCTGTTATACAATTAAAAAACTAGACAAGTGGCACTTCCATATTAAAAAATAAAATAAAATCTAGGTTAATATCATATCGTTATAATAAAATTAAGGCTTTTGTTAACGTAACGTGTATAAGGAAGAAAATTACATAAATATGATTAGGAATATTATTTGTGTGATCCAAGTTTAATTTGAGTATGATTTTTCATACAATGATCACAAATTTTTATTTATTTTATTTTTTGGTACTGACTGTGGTTTTGAGAATAGATTTTTTAGTATTTTTTTTTATAGCTTTTTAGCTAGAATATGAGGTAAAAAAAGAAAAATAATATTTTAGATTTTTTTTTTTTTTGTGTATAATTTTTTGACTTTTTGACATTTTTAATGATTTTTTTAGCTATTACACAAAAATTTCAAACTTGCCCTTAGTATTTACACTTTTTTATATAGTATTATTGTTGTTAGTTAAGTGTTAACGCATTGGGGGAGGTTAATTAGAAGGGAAACACTAAGGGCATTTGGTTTGAAACTCAAATCATGATTTCAATCAAAAAATTTCAAAACTTATAATTAAACACATAATTTAAAATTTAATTTAAAATCTCTTTTCAAAATTCTATTTTTTTTAAAAAATTAATTTTTTAATTTTGTTCTTTAAAATTATTATTATTTTTTATTTTTGAACAAAATTATTTTTTTTTCTTAAAAAATATATTCATTTTTTTAAGTATTGGCCAAATAATTTGTTATGATTTAGATATATATGGGTGATCCAAAATTTTTTAAAATATACAAAAAAAAAATTAAATTAAAAATTTTAAAAATAAACATTTAAAAAATAAAATAAAATAAAAAATATTTAAAATATACAAAAAAAAAATATAGAGCACCAATGTACTAAATAGAACGCATATTAAAAAAATATTTACAATAAAAAATATTTACCTTAAAAAAATAAAATTAAGAAATTTTTTAAATATTTTAAAAACAATAAATCCAAGAAATTTTGAAATACAACTCAGAACTCAAAAACTCAAAACTCAAAATATAATTCAAAATTCTTATCAAAATTTAAAACTCTTTTTAAATTTTTTTTCAAAAAACTCATTTCATGACCTCTACGTCACCTTGTCTTGTAGGCCTTGGGTTGTGTGTGTAGAGGTAACATTGTCTTTTGTCAACCCAACATCATTTAAACAAGAGTGCTCCTAAATGCCCCCACCATATTTCTCAAGACACTCAACGTTTTTGGACTCTCACATATCAGAATTGATTCCTACCTTTTCTTCTTTGAACACCTACTACAATGTCAATCATACCCCTCTTTGTTGGAATCCCACCTCTATCACTTCTCCACATCTAGCGAGCCATTTCCCCCCGATACCCCATCTCCAGCAAGTCTTTTCCCTGCCATCCCCACATCTGGCCACCTCTGATTGCCTTAGCCACCATCTTCTGATCATTACCCTAGCCCCCAAGCCATTTCCCATCCCTTCTCAATTCTTTTCCATCCCTCCATTGTTGTCCCCATCTCTCCTCCTCTTTCTTCATCTATGTTTAAAGGGCTAGGGTTTCAAAGATTGCCATGGATAAGATTTTGAAGGTCACCATGGCTAAGGTTTCAAAGATTTCCATGGCGAGGGCGTCGTTCGGCTATATAGGAGCGAACCTTTTGAATCAATTTGGTGCATCACAATCGAACAAGTAACCTTTGTTCGGTCCTAATTCAATGTGTCTGAACATATTTCATTTGTTCGAAAATATATTTACCACCACACACTAGTGTTTTGTTCAGAGCTGGTTATTCAAACGGTGGCAATGGTGGTTATGGAGGCAAAGTAAGTGCTCTTGGTTACCGTTACTATGTGTGTGTGTGGTGCAGTAAAGAAGGTTATAGGTATGGTTGCTGTGTGAGTGATTTTCTGATCACACTGGCCTCCTTAGTGATTCAGCTATAGAACACAGGCAGAATAGATGGCACCATGCTGTCTTGCACAGAAAGAAAAGGCTCCGACGGTG
The DNA here is from genome assembly GCA_025200525.1 of Camellia lanceoleosa. Classification (NCBI taxonomy): domain Eukaryota; kingdom Viridiplantae; phylum Streptophyta; class Magnoliopsida; order Ericales; family Theaceae; genus Camellia; species Camellia lanceoleosa. The sequence goes on from CM045762.1 coordinate 61,539,510, forward strand.
GCTCTTCCACCCGGGGGCACTCCGACGATCAAGTCAGTATATCTCTCAAAGATAATCAAGTATTCAACTCACAAGCTTGAGTATAAAAAATATACCTTAGACCCATGGGGGTGCCTCTCTTTTATAGTCAATACAATCCTAGTCCCAATAGGAGCCTAACTCCAATGGACTCAGGATTATTGTTAATCTGGAACTCTCAATGGGTTCAAGACAAAACCCTCCAAGAGTTTTACCTTTATTCAAACTGAAGTCTTCTCCCAATCTAGGACTCCTGTCCTTTATCCGCTTATCCCGGATTCTGATATCTTCGGAGATAACCTCGGTAACTCCGAGATTACCTCGGCTTAACTTACCATAACACGTGGCACCTCGGCTGACACGTCGGCGTCACCTTGCCACGTGTTGGTACTCAGAAATATATCCCCACAACTGCCCCCTAGGTTCTATTACTTTGGCATTCTGAGGTGATGGAACCTATATTGTTCTTCTTTCTCATACGTCGGCTTAGGACTTCCTAGCCGAGGTCTTTTATTTTAGGCCGACATGTCTTCTTTTAAAAACAAGAATTCAAAGGAACTCTCTTATATGTATGAGCTGTCACGCATCTCCCCTCAACCGTTTTATTTACGTATTTTCTATTGGCTCGTGCCTATGACGCGCTTGCAAGTCGTCTTTCGCCTGTCTGTGCCGCCTGACGTCTGCGTTACTCCAGGCGCATTTAATGCCCTGTTTTGCCGCCGTTTCAAGTTTTTTAACAAAACTTTGTTTTTCCCTCTTTCCTTTCTTACCTTTGCATTCTGTTCACTAGTTTTTCTCTCTCTAAAAACTTTTTCTTCTCTGAATCCGCCATTGCTCTAAGCTCCAATCTTTGCAATAGTCCTCACTCTTCCGTTTTTGCGAAGCTCTCGCTACTGTCGTCTGTCCTCGGCGAATTTCATTCCGGCGTCACTTTTTCTGGTAAGCAACTGGTCTTTCTTCTCTAGTTTTCGATTTGTCCCTGAAATTCCCTGCTTTTATTGTTCTGTTCTAGCATTCAAATTGTGAATTACTCTCCTGAATGATTCTTATTTCATGATTTTGCACATGTCACTTGCACTGTTCTTGGCCTTCAACTCTTTGCAATTTTTAGGCTCTTGATAGCCCACCTTCGTTCTTTGATTCTGAAAATCTTGTTCTTGTTTTCTGTTTTCTGTGTTTTTCCCAGATTCGAGCCTTTGATCTTCGTCTTCATAGTTCTTAAGTTTGGGATTTGTTTATAGAACCTTCAATTCTTAGGAAAAACTGAAACAAGTTTTATTAATATATACTTAAGTTCAAGCCGAGGTACCAGTAACCCTTTAAGAACACTCTGTTTCTGTAGCCAAGTACCTTTATACCAAAACCATGGGTATGTGGAGACATAGGGTAAATACCCCAACCAAACTCGAATTCTTTAGGCAAGAGTTCTCTATCCCTGCTGATGTTCACCTTAGGCTAGCTGGGGATGATGATTCCATCATGCCTACAGATAATACAATGCCTTTCCCTGTTGTAGCTTTTGTTGAGTGTGGACTTCGGCTCCCACTTAATCCCCTTTTTCGTGAAGTTCTTCACTACTACACCTTGAACCCTATGCAACTCACCATTAACTCCTATAGAATACTTAATGGTATAATAGCCTTAGTTCGGCAAGAGAATATTAGGATCACTCTCGCCGATATCCAATACTGTTACACTATGTGCGCCCTTAACCTGAAAGAAAAGGGTTATGTATATTACCTCAAGCCGAGGTCTACCGAATTTAAAATTGTAGCCGACCTCCCAGACTCCAACAAAGGGGCTAGAGACAATTATCTTATTGCTTCTGGAAATTGGGAGTTTGGCCCAGACGAAGAAGTCCATCTCTACCCTCTTCCCCGAACAGTTAAAGAGGGCAAGGGTAAGAGCCCAGCGCCAATTACTTAGCTGTTGTCTGTTTTTTTCTCAAGTCTTCAAGAGATTTTATCTGTTTCTGATGTTGTGCTCTTTTTTGCAGACGTTCGTAAGTCACCCAAGGACTTTCGCCAGTCCTATTTCCTTGGAAAAGATTTAAAGAAGCTTTTGGACCTTTTTATCCAAAAGCGAAAAGCTCCACTCTTACTGAATTTCATCCCCTCCTACAAATCCACTTTGCCAGACGCCCCAAGGAAGAAGAAAAAGGGCCTCTCTCCACTTACTGTCACAACTTAAGCTGCTTCTTCATCCCGGACAGATCAGGGATCCACATCTGACCCAACCAATCAACCTTCCACCTCGGCACCATTCTTGGTACCAATTCCTGAAAGAAAACGCCGAACGTAGACTTGTTAAAACAGCCGAAATGGTTCGCCCAAGACTTGTCGCCCAGGACCTCCTAGCCAACCTTCCAGCCGACGTTGATACCATTCCGGCCCAAACGATGCCCCCACCAAAACCAAAAGAGTAAAGAAGGCTCAGCCAAAGACCAAAGCTACTGATGCTGAAGCTGAGGATGCTGTGCCTATCTCACAACTAGCTGAGAACATGAAGAATGCTTCCACTTCGGCAAAAAGGTCTGCTGAAACTCAGCCAGCAGAGTCCCAGAAATCAAAGAGGCCGAGGTCGTCTTCTGGGACGACTTCAAAGTCCAAAGTGCCCAATGTCCCTTGGACACCTGCCATTACTCTGGAGAACAAGCCAGTCTTGGCTAGTGACAGCGCCGATGACATAAACATTGGCGTTGCACTAAGCACAGCCCTCCTTCTCCCAGGCGATCTTGAAAAGAACGCCGAGATGAGTGAGTATGAAAATTACGCGTTCATGCTCCAACGTTGTGTTCAAGTAAGTGTCTTCACTTGTTAATTTGTTTTATTCTCATCTCTCCATACTTGTAAATTTTTGTAATAACTTTTTGCTTTGTGTTCTTTCAGGCTGTCCAGCATGCACACTCTTTCTCCATACAATCCTTTGAGACCAGGGAAAAATTAAACGACTTGAAGAAGGAGTTTGCAGCTCTTCAAAAGATAAATAAAGGCCTTCAGTCAAAAATGAAAAAGTTGGAAGATCAAGCCGAGGCTGCAACCAAGGCCCAAACCTTGACCAAAGAAAAAGCTGACGCTGCTGAAGCTATAAAAAACGTTGCAGAGGCGCAAAAGAAGGAGGCCGATGAAAAAGCAGCCCAGGCCGAGAAGGAGCTTCAGCAAGCCTTAGAAACTAAGGAGGCTAAAATCAAAGAAACTGATGAAAAATCTTATGCCCAGGGTGTGGCCGATGTCACTGAAGACTACAAGCTTCAAGTCAGGTAGGCATGAAATAGGGGATTTTCCCTGGGTTGGATGTCCCTGGTGAAAAAGCTTGATCTTCCTGCTGACTCACCCTGGCGCAAGGCCGAAGCTATTCCTCTTCCCTTTCCTCCTCTTCCACCTCCATGTCAGGCTGAGGAAGAAGCTGAGTCTGAATCCGTAGCCGAAGATGAGGATGAAGGCAATGATGATGAAGAAGCCTTGGTAAGAAAGTCGAAGGATGCTGCTGAGGTCAAGTCCCCTCCTCAGGTTGAACAGATCCTAGACTTAACCCAAGATGAGGAGACTGAGATGGTGCCCAAGGAAACTGATCCAGTTCATTTATCATCTGACCTTCTTCTGGCTGAAAGAAGTCTTGATAAAACTCTTGTGGAGATCGACGCCGAGATTGCGGCAGACAAACATGCCGAGGTTTCTGTAGAAAAAGATGCAGAGGTTGTGGGAGAAAAAGATGCCGAGGTGGTTCTTCCAGAGCCCTCCGAGGTCTTAGTCCAACCATTTGTTAATGCTGAGGACGTTTGAATGTCTTTTCTTCTTTTTTGTACTTTTGTTTTCTGAACAATCTAAGCTTCCCCTTTGTGGCCGATGCGCCTTTCTTTGTCACTTGTAAACATTTATCTTTTGCCAGGCCATAGTGCCTTTATTATATACAACTGCAACTGTTTTTCTTTGAATACTTTTAGTCTTTAATTTCTCCTTATTGCTTCTGTGTGGCTTTATACTTAGAATATTTTGCATGATTTACATAATTCCTCCATTGCACCATCTTCTCGGGGTTACATACCTCGGGTATAATAACTGTAAATTTTACTTCGGCAAGACATTGACCTGCAATCTTTTCATAAATTTCAACAAGTATAGATACTATTCAATGTTTATCTTTGCAAACTTTTCTGGAGTTTCAACGAGTGTTTAAACAGTAATCTCAATCTGTCCTATTTGTAAATTGCTACAAATTTCAACAAGGATTAACATATATAGTAAACTTTTCTCAAGTTAGAATAAGTATTAAACAATGATTTACTTGTAAATTGCTGAAAATTTCAACAAGGGTTTAAACAATTATATTTACCTCAACCTGTAAATTGCTGCAAATTTCAACAGATGGTTTAACTTCAACTTGTAAATTGCTACAAATTTCAACAAGTGAAGAGAAACAGATATCTCGGCTTAACTTCAACTTGTAAATTGCTACAAATTTCAACAAGTGAAGTTAAGGAACCATCTCGGCTTACTTTTCAAATTGCTACAAATTTCAACAAGTGGTAAGCTTTGTATCGGTCTGACCAACTTGTAAATTGTTACAAATTTCAACAAGTGGTAGACTTTGTATCGGTCTGACCAACTTGTAAATTGCTACAAATTTCAACAAGTGGTAGATTTTGTATCGGTCTGACCAACTTGTAAATTGCTACAAATTTCAACAAGTGGTAGACTTTGCATCGGTCTGACCAACTTGTAAATTGCTACAAATTTCAACAAGTGATAGACTTTGTATCGGTCTGACCAACTTGTAAATTGCTACAAATTTCAACAAGTGGTAGACTTTGTATCGGTCTGACCAACTTGTAAATTGCTACAAATTTCAACAAGTGGTAGACTTTGCATCGGTCTGACCAACTTGTAAATTGCTACAAATTTTAACAAGTGGTAGACTTTGTCTTCTCTCTGCCCCTTTGCCCCCAATGTGAACCTAAGTTCCACTTGGGTTCTCATTTTCTATGTCTTCCAGAAATAATGTTAAGTATCTTAATCAATCATATGTGCTTGAAGAATTCTTAAAAGATTTTATTAATGACATCGGTCAAAAATAATGAACATCTCAATGATAGAAAAATTTCAAATTACAAGTGTTCCAAGGTCTTGGTAATGCTTTGCCCTCATTGTCTTCAAGCCGATTAGCTCCATTGCCTAAACCCGAAGTAATTCTGTAGGGTCCTTCCTAGTTTGGGCCAAGCTTGCCCTCTCTGGTAGGGGTGTGCGCGGTGCGGGTCGGTGCGGTTTGAGAGAAAAATAGAAACCGTATGGCGGGTGGCGGATTGATAAAAGTGTCACTAGAATTTGCCATTTTCCTTATAAAAAACCGGCGGTTCAGTTGGCAAATAATGGCGGATTTGCCTTGGCGGTTTATAAAAAATATAATTCAAATTACAAAACTTAAATCAGAGAGTAAAAAAAAGACGAGAAATACCGTGATGTTAAGCATCTTGCGAAGCTTTTTTCAGATGTAGCAAGTGTAGCAATAACATGATAATATCAACAACTATGCCATTAGTTCATTACAAGCATCTGTGGAAGCTACAATGATCAAATACAATACATAAAATTAATATCATTTAGGGTTTACAATGTATTGAAAATGTTTACTGTTGAAAAGTATTTAGATTGAAAAGTGAGCTGATGCAAGTTTGCAACATGGCCAGAAAAAAAAAAAAAAGAAAAAAAAAAAAAAAAGAAAAAAAGATTGAAAAGTGAATTGGAATCCAACTTTATTTTGGATTACTGACATCTTGAATTCCCCTCGAGCAGTAGTGTAATACTACATTCTAAGGTATAGAACAACAAGCAAACTTAAGTAAAAAAGAATTTTTAAAATCTTATAAAACATGATTTAATAGCGGTGCGGTTCGGTGCGGTTTGGAAGAAAAATAGAAACCGGCGGATTGATAAAAGTGTCACTAGAATTTGCCATTTTTCTTATCAAAAACCGGCGGTTCGATTGGAAAATAATAACGAATTTGCCTTGGCGGTGCGGCTTGATGCGGTTTTGGCAGTTTCGGCAGTATTATGCACACCCCTACTCTCTGGGATCTTTCTTGTTGCCGACTTGAAAATCTCTTGGGTTGACCTTCTTGTTGTAAGTTCTGGCAACCTGTTGCTGGTATACTGCAAGCTGAATTGCAGCCTTCTCTCTTCGCTCTTCTAAAAGATCCAGATCTCGGGCTAAGAGTATGTCATTAGTCCCATTCTCAACTCCTTGGGTTCGGATTCCTGGGATGCCGATTTCCATTGGAATTACTGCTTCTGTGCCATAGGCCATGGCAAAGGGGGATTTCCCTGTTGATTTCCTCGGCGTAGTCCGATATGCCCAAAGTACGTTAGGCAATTCGTCTACCCACTTCCCTTTTGCTGCCTGCAGCCTTTTCTTTATTCCATCCAAAATTACTTTGTTGGATGCTTCTGCTTGCCCATTGCTTTGGGGAAAACTTGGTGTTGAGAAGTAATTTTTGATCTTGAATTTTGCACAGAAGTTCTTAATAAGTTTGCTGTCAAACTGTGTTCCGTTGTCGGCAACGATGGCTCTAGGAATACCAAATCTGGTGATAATATTTTTCCATATGAAATTCTTGATGTCCACATCTCGGATTTTGGCAAGCGGTTCTGCCTCTATCCACTTTGTGAAGTAATCCGTTGCTACAAGCAAGTATTTTCTCTGCCCAGTTGCTTGGGGAAGTTGTCCAACCAGATCCATGCCCTATTGGGCAAACGGCCAAGAGCTGGATACTGGGTTTAGGTCAGCAGCTGACTGATGAATCAAAGGTGCGAACCTTTGGCATTGTTCGCACTTCTTCACGTATGCTTCTGCATCTTTTTGCATGTAAGGCCATTAATACCCCTGGGTAATGGCCCTATGGGCTAATGATCTGCCCCCAGTGTGGCTTCCGCAAATCCCTTCATGAATTTCATATAAAAAATCTTCAACTTGTAAAGGATGTACGCACCTTAAAAGAGGTCCAGTGAAGGACCTTCTGTAGAGATGTCCGTCCGCAGTCAGGCTGAATCTTGCCGACTTCAATCTGACTTTATGTGCCTCCTTGCGGTCTTCTGGTATCTTTCCTTTTTTTAGGAATGCAACAATTGCATCCATCCAGCTTGGCCCCATGTCCACACACATTGTCTCTTGTTTTGCATTTTGTGGTTCTATGCTCGGGCCCGACATGTAGTCGATCATAATTGTTCTTGTCTTTCCAGTTTGCATTGAACTTGCCAGGTTGGCCAACGCGTCGGCGTGGCTGTTATCATCTCGGCTTACTTGGAGAAGTCGACAGTTCTGAAATAACTCGGCCAATCTGATAACCTCTTTTGCATATGCCAACATCCTCTTGTCTCTGGCTGCAAATTCTCCTGTTGACTGGTTAACAATTAACTGTGAATCACAAAAAACTATTACCTCATCTACTTCTGCTGCCGCAGCCAGCTTTAGTCCTGCAATTAATGCCTCGTATTCTGCTTCATTGTTTGAGGCCTTGAACCCCAAATGGATGGATTGTTCTATTATTTCCCCATCTGGGGATATCAGCAGCACTCCTGCCCCCGCTCCTTGTCGGTTTGAACTTCCATCGACAAACAGTCTAAATGAGTCGCCGATGTAGATACTGCAGGGTCTGAGCTTTTCCTTCTTTTGCTCCTTAGCCTTTGGCTGGGATTCTCCTTGCTTGTTGGGACCTCGTGCATCTTGGCTCAACGGAGCCCGACGTTCGATGGATTTAGGCGTGAATTCTGCCACGAAGTCGGCCAAAACCTGGCCCTTAATTGCTGTTCTGGGCCTGAACTCCAGGTCATACTGGCCCAAGGCTACTGCCCACCTTGCAATTCTTCCTGTTAAGTCTCCTTGTTGTAATAAGGACTTCAGTGGGTGCTCTGTTAGTACTACAATCTTGTGTGCCTGGAAGTAGTGGTTCAACTTCTTTGAGGCCATGACTAGGGCCAGCATCAACTTCTCTAGTGGTAAGTACCTTGCTTCAGCGTTGGCTAAGGTTTTACTTACATAATAGACAGCCTTCTGTTCTCCCTGTTCTTCTCGGATTAGAACTGCACTTACTGCGTGTTCTGACACTGCTAAGTACAAAAACAACTCTTCCCCAGGTTCAGGTGTGGAGAGAACTGGGGCCGTGGTCAGATACTTCTTTAGGTCGGCCAAAGCGGCCTCACATTCTTCAGTCCATAGGAAGTCTGCGGTCTTTTTTACCAGGTTGAAGAAGGGTTTACATTTGTCTGAACTTCGGCTTATGAACCTGTTTAGGGCTACGGCCCTTCCAGTGAGTATTTGAACCTGTTTTGCCAATGTTGGACTCTGTAGATCTAGGATGGCCTTGATCTGATCTGGGCTGGCTTCTATTCCCCTTCTTGTTACCTGGTAACCTAGGAAATTAGCTGATCCAACTCCAAACGCGCATTTAGATGCGTTGAGTTGGAGCCGATATGTTTTGAGTATTTCAAATACCTTTTTCAGGTCGGCAAGATGACTCTTAGGCTCCTTGGTCTTTACGACCATGTCATCGATGTAGACTTTAACTGTTTGGCCTATCAGGTGCTTGAACATTTTGGTTACCAGCCTTTGGTAGGTTGCTCCTGCGTTCTTCAGCCTAAAAGGCATTACCCTGTAACAGTACAGGCCTTTTGGGGTGATGAACGCTGTCTTTTCTTCGTCTGGGGGGTACATGGCTATCTGGTCGTACTCCCTATAAGCATCCAGGAAGCTCATCCTTCCATGTCCTGATGTGGCATCTACCAGCTGGTCAATTTTTGGTAGAGGGAAGCTGTCTTTGGGGCAGACTTTATTTAGGCTTGTAAAATCTACGCAAACCCTCTATTTACCTTTTTTCTTCTTTACCACCACAGTGTTTGATAGCCACGTTGGATAATTGACTTCTCTAATGGCCTTGGCTTCCAGAAGTCTGTCTACCTCTTCCTCTACAGCTTCGACGTGCATCAACGTCGGTTTTCTAGCTCGTTGTATTACAGGTTTTGCCGACCTGTCGACGTTCAGTCTGTGACATGTGACCTCGGGATCAATGCCAGGCATTTCATAAGGTGTCCAGGCGAATACCTCTATGTTTGTTCTTAAAAAAGCCTCAAGTTCTCTCTCTTCTTCTTCGGCTAAGCCTGAGCCAAGAAGAAAGAAGCGCTCTTCGTCGCCCTCCTAGACAAGGATTTTCTTTAGTGATTCCTCACTCTTTTCGGCTGGTTCCTTGCCGACATCATCTAGGACCTCCATGTCCTCATCTTCAATCTCTACCTTTTCTGGTTCTCGAACATTGTAGGTAGTTTTCATTGCTGCCATGAAGTAATTTTTTGCCTGCAGTTGATCTCCTCTGACTTCTTCAATCCCATGTTCTGTTGGGAAGCGCAGTAGTTAGTGCAATGTTGAGGAAACTGCCTCCATTACATGCAACCATGGCCTTCCCAATATGATGTTGTAAGGAGAAGGCGTATCAATCACGATGAATTCTATCCTGATCTTTTTAGTACCGGCCTGTACTTCCAAGTTTGTAGAGTCCAGTGGCCACGTGGGCGTTCCATTGAAGCCGACCATCGGGCCATTCGATTGCTCCATGTCGTCTGGGTGAAGGCCTAGCTCCTTGTAACATCTAACGTACATGATGTCGCAAGAGCTACCTTGATCTATTAGGATGCGTTTCACTTGGCACTCCCCAACCTAGAGGGATATTACCAAGGCATCATTGTGCGGGTGTTGGACTGTCTCTAAGTCGGCTTCGGTGAAGGTTATTATCGGTCCTTGGATCTCTTCAAGCCGATGTCTTTTTTCCCTGACTTGGTAGACATGCTGTAGATGCCTTACCCTTTGGGTTTCTCATCTGACTTCATTCTCGTTAACCTTTGAGTGGATCACATTAACTATCCGAGGTCCTTCTGCCCGAGGTTGCTTGCGGCGATGGTGCTTTGGAGCTGAGGCGATCGTGCTCGTCTTCTCTTGTTCTGGTTTCATCGACAAGGTCTCTCAGGTGGCCTTGTCTTACCAGATCTTCCAAGTGTGCCTTTAGGACTCTGCAGCCCTGTGTTGTATGTCCGTTTTCATTGTGATAAGCATAATGTCTATCCATGTTTCTTCCCATGAATTCTCCTGGTTCCCTTGCTGGTGTTCTAAAATAGGGCTGGCTCCGAATTTTTCCTAGGATTTTTTGAATTGGAATTCGGAACACGGTTGTTATTGCCTGTTTAGCCCTTAACTCCATCTCTGTTTTGCTGAGTCCGTTGTTACTTCGGCCTTGCTTCGGCGAGCTGTCCCCTGTTTCCTGTTTGACTTCCTTGTGGGCCGATGTATCCTCCTCGGCTCGCGTATATTTTTCGATTCTTGCCATGAGCTCCTCCATGCTCTTTGGTAATGTTTTTGCCAAAGATTTTTGTAGTGAACAGTCATCTTTCAGGCCGTTCTTAAAAGACACAACCGCTACCTCCTGGTTGCATTCGGGTATTCGATTGAACACCTCATAGTACCTTTTTGCATAGGCCCTAAGGCCTTCATCCTTGCTGATTTTTAAAGCCATTAGCGCATCCACCCTTAATGGCTATAGTTTGTTTGTTACGAACCTGACCACAAACATCTCGGCCAGGCCTTCCCATGTTTTCATGCTTCCCTTTGGTAATTTATGGAACCAATCTGATGCAATCTCCTCAAAGGACGAGGGGAACACTTTGCAGAGTAGTGGCTCGTTTCCATTGTATAACGCCATTGAGTTCAAAAATAGTCCAACGTAGAAGTTAGGGTCTGACTTACCATCGTATATTTGAAACCTCGGTATGCTGAATCTTTTGGTGCTTCAAACTTGTCCAGTTCTACCGAGAATGGTGTCCTCGGCTTGACTGGTGAATTTACTTCCCCTTCAGCGTTCTGTTCCTTCCTCTTGAGGTAGTTTCTCAAGTCTTCTTTACTCCTCCTTGGAGCTCGGCTGTCTTTGGACTTCAGTCTCTTTGGCACACTACTCTCGGCCTCGTGATGGGCCGTTTTGATCTGTTTTCGTGGGTTGTGTCAAAGCAGAGCGCCTGCCTTTGTACATGCCGATGTTCTCTGCGTTCCTGGTCCTTTGTTTGATACGTCTTCTGGGACTTCTCTTGCCTTGGCTTCTCTTGCCCGACCTCCCCGGAGGGCGGGTGAGAGTGCTTTTTGCTCTTGGAGTGTTGTGGTGTTTCAGGAATTATTTTCCTTCCTCCCTTCTGAGTATTAACTGCTGGAATTGGCGTGTCCTGCAACGGGTATGGCGGCTGCATGACATTGTTTTGCATCATGAAGTTGACGACCGACTGCAGGTCAGCCAACTTATCTGCTAATTCTTTTACTTTCTCATCCCTCCGTAGGCACCTATCCCTCCATACTTGGAGGTTGTCTTCATTTTAGTATCTACCCTGGTCTGTTTTCTTCAAAGTGTCGCCCTCCTGGACGACATCTTTTCCCCCGTGCCCCTAGCCACAGGTTTCTTCGTTGTGGTTGTCTCATTCGACGTCAAGGTCGATAAGCCTGCCACTCCCAGTGGGAGCGTCGTCTCCAACCTTTTCGTTTTGTGCGTTACTGGCCATCTATTCGTCTTTCTTTCCCACAGACGGCGCCAAATTGTGTGAGTGATTTTCTGATCACACTGCCCTCCTTAGTGATTCAGCTATAGAACACAGGCAGAATAGATGGCACCCTGCTGTCCTGCACAGAAAGAAAAGGCTCCGGCGGTGACTCTTCCACTCGGGGGCACTCCGACGATCAAGTCAGTATATCTCTCAAAGATAATCAAGTATTCAACTCACAAGCTTGAGTATAAAAAACATACCTTAGACCCATGGGGGTGCCTCTCTTTTATAGTCAATACAATCCTAGTCCCAATAGGAGCCTAACTCCAATGGACTCAGGATTATTGCTAATCTGGAACTCTCAATGGGTTCAGGACAAAACCCTCCAAGAGTTTTACATTTATTCAAACTGAAGTCTTCTCCCAATCTAGGACTCCTGTCCTTTATCCGCTTATCCCGGATTCCGATATCTTCGGAGATAACCTCGGCAACTCCGAGATTACCTCGGCTTAACTTACCACAACACGTGGCACCTCGGCTGACACGTCGGCGTCACCTTGCCACGTGTTGGTACTCAGAAATATATCCCCACAGTTTCTAAAGATGAAGGGCGGTGAAGGTGAAGAATGGTAGTGGCACTGAGAAAGGACTGAGGGAGGTTTAGAGAAGAGCGGGGTTGGCGGGCCTGGGCTAGGCTGCCGAGGGCAGGAGACTACTAACTATTATGGTGCTGGACGGAGCTGCGTTGTTGGCCGGAATATGGGTGGGGATGAGATTAGGATTAGGGTTTGTGAGCATAGGAATGGGAACTAAATTGGAAATTAATGTTAGGACAAATTTTAAGAAAAAAAAATATGAAAAGGTAGGGGTCCAAAGAAAGAAGTAGGTGTATTGTTGCACTCTTTAAACATAGGGTATGAGTCCCCTCTATACTCTTATCCTCTATATTTTTTCATACGTTATTTTTTTGGGTTCCATTTTAGGTTCATAATGATAATTTAAATTGTTCATCTTATAAATCTCATAATGAAGACCATTTATACAACAAATTAACCTCACTAGATATCGATGAATACATAAACAAATCACTTTTTGTTTTATAGAATAAAATGTTTAAATTTAAACTCACAATTATCATCCATTTAGAAAAAAACAAGATGCAATTTATTCAAATATCTAGTGATATCTGATGAAATTAATTTTTTGCATAACTCATCTAAATTGTTGAAATTACAATATAAACGATTTAGATTATCAATATGGGTTTAGAATAAAGTTCAACAAATAAAGTACAAAAAAAATATGAAGGATAAGAGTATGAATGAGAGTCATTCCCTTAAAGATATTCTCTAATACACAAAAACCCAAATATATTTTCAAACAAAAAAATTAATATAACCTATTAAAATAATTAATAATAAAAAAATTAATCAAAATAATCTATTCTCAAACCAATCCTGAGTCGGGAAATTCACAAGATTTAGAAGAGGACTGTCTAGAGGAGTTGAAGATGCTGCCCGGGATTACACAAGGAGATCCATTGTACTTGTTCCGCACGGAACTAATTCACAGGGTCTCCAGCAAGGGAGGTGTAACGCCCTCAAAATAATGACATTAAACCCAACAATATTGACATGCTATAATATATAAAAGATCCACGTCTTCCCATTCAACATAGTTCTATTACAAACAGTATTACATGTTAACAACAAAGGCAAATGCCCTAAGGGCTTACAGCTTTCCAAGTTAACACTTGGTTACAAGAAAGTAGAGTGCTAACTCATTTACACATTAAGCCCTAGGCTTGAATTTACATGTAACACTGCAAAAGGAAAGACAACCAAAAAGTCCGTCCGCCACTAGTCTTCCAAGCTAAGTCCTTGGAGGTGGCATGCTACCAGTACCTGAAAATGATGTTCCCATATAGGGTGAGCCACAGCCCAGTAGAAATATACTAAGCCAGTTATAAATAATGACTAAAAGATTAACAATTGATAGATGGTCAATTCTTTTACATTCTTTCATCACTTCAACAAATATAAACAAAACAGTTACATTCATACTTTCCATGACAAGCATACATGCTCTGCCAATATATTTCTAGATAAGCATACATGCTCTATCTACGGAGTTCATCCCCTATCTCCTCCCAGTAACATCCGGTTTAGAGGTCCATCCCCTATCTTCCCCTAAACCGCGGAGTACATCCCCTATCTCCTCCAGCACAACACAATGCATATATATCACAATTATACACATCACATATCAATACATAAAATCAATGTATTCTTTCCATCGTCACAACCCATGACCCAATTCTACTTCAATTCCTCATTTTCCACAATTAATTATTCACATTAATTAATCAATGTAATTAGGACGTTTCCATAATTAACATTACAACCTTTAGGTTCCAATTTCACTAATGTTTCAACATTAATTCCATGTTTCTATACCAAACATGCTTCTAGGTTTATTATAGACAAAACCCCAAACTTTTATAAAATTACACAATGGCCCAAAGTTTCCCGAAATTACACAACAACTACCAACATATCAAAATGCTAAAATTCAAAGACAAAATCCATAAAGAGGAGTAGGATATCCCTACCTCAAAGTTTGAGCTCAAAAGGAGATGAAGACCCAACACCCAACTTGCTCCAAAACCGAATATTTTCAGATTATATCGAAGCCCAAGTCACCCTCTACCTTTTTAACAAAGCACTTAGGGAAGATTCACCCTCTAGGGAGATGATTTCTTAGAGAGAAGGCAAGTCTAGAGAGAGAGGCTCTCAAATTTAGGGTTTTAAAAAGTAAAAGCTTCAAAAAAATGAAGTTTAGATCGCTAGCTGCGAACTGATATAAACAGGCTCGCTCGAGCGAAGACTTGGTCGCTCGAGCGACCAGACACAGAAAACCGTAGCTCGAGCCAAGAAGGTCTCGCTCGAGCCAACATCCTAGAAGCTCGCTCGAGCGAATAAAAGCTCGCTCGAGCCAGGAGCTCGACCCTTCAGGTCTGCAACTAGACGCACGCTCGAGCGACGAACCGCTCGCTCGAGCGAAGACCGAACCAGATCGCTCGAGCGAAGAATCACCGCCGAGCCAGAATCATGGTGTTCAGTCCAGCCAGACAGCCGCTTCGCTCAGCGGCCGCCTGCTCGACCCACCGACACAAAACTCAACGCTTCGCTCGGCGACCAACTCTCGCCGGCGAAGGACAAAAATATCAAGCAGCAACCCTTGGCTCCCGAACACAACCAACCTGAAACAAACCTGCCCAACTCATCCTATAACTCAAATACAATATATGAAAGGTCGTAAACAGGACAACAATCCACTACCAACATCCACGGACACACGTCCGGATCACTATACAACAAGGGGTAAACCCGGGATCGCTATAACCTCCCCCCCTTAAAGAATTTCGTCCCCGAAATTAAAACAAATTTTTGAAAAGCAAGCCTTTTTTCTCCATTTTAAACAATGTCATAACACAACATTTAACAATTCGACCCATTACCGGTCATCCATCTCCTATTAAGAGACATTTCTCAACATGTACATTTCAACATGCAATTTCTTTCCATTTCAACCATTTCCCACATATATGGTTTACAATTTATATCATAAGCAATAATCATGATACAATTTTATTTCTATAATATAGCCAACATATGCAATATTATCATCAACTCCCATAACAAGGCAAGCTCTACAACATTTACATTAACCAAAACATACATCATGTTTTACAATCTTAAGACATTTCAAATGTTCTTAAAGTTCATTACAATTACAAAATTGCAACACTTGATTACACATCAACAAATAAGTCCGGATATTTCTCACGGACTCCCAACTCACGTTCCCAAGTGGCCTCCTCCACTCCGTGATGTTTCCACAAAACCTTAACCAAAGGGATGGTCTTACCACGCAGGACTTGATTCCGCCTATCCAAGACCTGGACCAGTCTCTCCTCATACGAGGCATCCTCCTCTAGCTCTTAGTCGGTCCAATCCAACACGTGTGATGGATCCGGCTCATACTTCCGGAGCATACTCACATGAAACACGCCATGAACTCCGGCCAACTGTGGCGGCAAAGCTAAACGATAAGCAACCTCGCCAATCCGCTCAAGGATCTCAAAAGGACCAATAAACCGAGGGGATAACTTCCCACTCTTCCCAAATCTCAACAAACCCCGCCTAGGTGATATCTTCAGGAAGACGTGATCACCCACCTCAAACTCCAACGGTCTCCTCCTACGGTCAGCATAGGACTTCTGACGACTCTGGGCTGTAACAAGCCTCCTACGGATAAGCTCAACTTTCTCCGTCGTCTCCCTAACCAACTCCGGACCCAACAAAGGTGTGTCACCCACCTCGGCCCAACAAACTGGAGACCTACAAGGTCGGCCATACAAGGCCTCAAACGGTGCCATACCGATACTAGACTGAAAACTGTTATTGTAGGCAAACTCCACCAGAGGTAAGTGCCTCTCCCATGTCCCACTGAAATCAAGGACACAACCCCGAAGCATATCCTCAAGGATCTGAATGGTACGCTCAGACTGCCCATCAGTCTGAGGATGATAAGCTGTACTAAACGGCAACTTAGTAACTAATGCACTCAGAACTCGCCACAACCTAGCAGTAAAACGAGGATCTCTATCTGAGACGATCGTCACTGGGACCCCGTGCAATCTCACTATGTCCCGAATATACAAGTCGGCAAGATGATCTATTGAATCTCTCACGCGCATTGGAATGAAATGCGCCGACTTGGTCAACCGGTCTACAACCACCCAAATAGTGTCACTACCCCGCTGAGTCTTCGGAAGACCTACAACGAAGTCCATGGTGACATGCTCCCACTTCCACTCGGCAATAGGCAAGGGTTGTAACAAACCTGCTGGCCTCTGATGCTCGGCCTTCACTTGCTGACAAGTAAGGCACTTAGACACGAAGACTGCCACGTCTCTCTTCATACCCCGCCACCAAAACTGACGACCCAAATCCTGATACATCTTAGTACCTCCCGGATGTACCGCAAGGCGCGAATGATGGAACTCTCGGAGTACCTCCTCTCGACAGGACTCCGGCACAAACAGACGGTCTCGGTATCTCAAACTCAGGTCGGGATACGCCGTCAAACCCTTCTCAACTTTCCCACTGGAGATCTTCTCTCTGAGGGATTCTACCTCAAGGTCACCTCTCTGTGCCTCTAACACTCGAGTCACAAGTGTAGGCTGCGCAACCACAGAAAACAAGGCCGCAGCCTCGACGGATTTGCCCAGAAGCAAGTCAAACTCGCCAAGTGCCCCCAACATCTCCCACTCTCGGATGGCTACACAAGCTACATCACTAATGGATTTTCTGCTAAGGGCATCGGCCACAACATTGGCCTTTCCCGGATGATAATGCAACTCGAAGTCGTAATCCTCAATAAACTCCATCCACCTCCTCTGCCTCAAGTTCAAGTCTTTCTGCGAAAACAGATACTTCAGACTCTTATGATCCGAGAACACCTCGAATCTCTCACCGTAAAGGTAGTGCCTCCAGATTTTTAAGGCAAAGATCACAGCCGCTAATTCTAGATCATGCGTAGGGTAATTCTTCTCGTGAATTTTCAACTGACGTGAGCCATAGGCTACTACTTTCCCCTCTTGCATTAACACACAACCCAAACCCTCTCGTGAGGCATCACAATAGACTGCATAACCCAACCCTCTCTCCGGAATAATCAAGACTGGTGCGGTGGTCAATCTAACCTTCAATTCCTGAAACGACTTTTCACAAGTCTCACTCCATACAAATTTGACTCCCTGGCGAGTCAACCTAGTCAACGGCGAAGCTAACCTGGAGAAATCTTTCACAAATCGACGGTAGTACCCAGCCAATCCCAGAAAACTGCGGATCTCAAACACACTCTTAGGCTGTGCCCAATCTTGCACTGCCTCAGTCTTGGATGTATCAACAGACACCCCTTCCCCAGAAACCACATGGCCTAAGAACTTCACCTCTTCTAGCCAAAACTCACACTTCCCGAACTTAGCATACAGCTTATGGGCTCTAAGTAACTCAAGCACCACTCTCAAGTGCTCCTCGTGCTCCTCCTCTGAAGGTGAATAGATAAGAATGTCGCTCAAAACGACTACAAAACTATCCAAGAATTCTGGAAAATCCGGTTCATCAAGTCCATAAAGATCGCCGTGCGTTGGTAAGCCCAAATGGCATCACCGAAACTCATAATGGCCATACCGCTGCACGGAATGCCGTCTTGAATATCCTCCTCTCGACCCTCAACCGGTGGTAACCCGATCTCAAGTCTATCTTAGAGAAACAACGGAACCCTTCAATGGTCAAACAAGTCATCTATACGGGCATAGGGTACTTATTCTAATCAGAGTCTTGTTCAACTTCCTAATCGATACACAACCTCAAGGCACCGCTTTTCTTTTTAGCAAAGAGGGCCGGTGCTCCCCACGGCGATACGCTAGGCGAACGAAGCCCTTATCTAGCAATTCTTGAGTGAACTTTCAACTCAATCAACTCTGCCGTGCAAAACGATAAGGTGCCATAGAAATCGGGCGCCGCATCGCACTAAATCAATAGAGAACTCGTCTCGGTGGGGTGGCAGATCAATAAGATCCTCGGGAAAGACATCTGCGTATTCACAAACTACCTCGGCAACTCAACTGGGTCTCATCACACTCACCATTCTCAAAACTAGCAAGTAAACTACTAAGCTCATTCCGCCATGACCGCACTTCATGGCACAATACTACCAACCCGGTCTCCTAAAAAGTGGAAAAACTCCCTGCTCATCAGACAAATAGGTAACCCTCTGGCGGTAGCAATCAATAACCGCCGGTATGACGATAACCACCCATACCCAAAATAACATCAAAGCCCTTCATGGGCATAACTACAAATGGAAAAGGAAGTCGATGATCGTCGACCTCTATATCACAACCTCTACATCCGTGCTTCAAAATTAACTCACCCCCAATAGGTGACACTACACAAATAGGAGGTGCCAACACTGCTAACTCCAATTCCAACACAGATGCAAATGCAGAGATATAAAAAGAATGAGATGCACCCGTGTCAATCAACACACTAGCAACCGAATTGCAAAACAAAAGGTACCTCTCACTCTTGATGGAGCCGTACTAGGTCCTGCTTGATAAAGATACACGCTACCAGAGGCCTCGATCCACTGCCACCTCTCGGAGCATAGGATCGCCAGACCGATCGGGACGACGAAGCCCCGGATTGGCCCTCGAGGCTGCCTGACCGAAGGGTTGAATCCTGCGTCTGTCTAGAACCAGACGCTCTGGGTGGCACTCAACCGTGGGCAATACCTCTTCATGTGCCCCTGCCGAACTCGACTCGTGGTCTGGCTGACGAAAAGCGACTCTCGACCCGCCTTCAATTGGGCAAGCAACAGCCTTGTGACGGTGGCGCCACACTTGTAACAGTGAACTCTCCCGACGCCTCCCGAGCTCGTGACTCGGTATTGGGAAAGTCGACCGCCAACCACTGGGACGGCCGAGGGTTATAACCCTCCGCTTCGCCATCACTGTCCCTCTTGGCCCCTCTTGGAGCTCCCATGTTTCTCCTCTTCTCCTCTTGCATCATCACTCCATATGAGCCGCAGATCCACCAAATGCCTGCTCTCGAATGTAAGGTCCACCAACTTTCAACTTGAGGTCCCACCTCAACTTCCGCTCAAACTCATAGCAACCTCCTCTGTCGCCACAAGTTCAGTGCAAACCAGACAAGCTAGTAAATGTAGCCTCAAACTCGGCCAGACAAACCCTCCTGCTTAAGCTTGGTAAACCGATCCTCGCCTCTCTAGCCATCATGATAAAAACCTCTCTGGAAAGCATTCACAAACGCCTCCCAAGTACCACCCACACGGACTTTCTCATACTTCCACCATTGACCAAGATCTCCTTCACCGAAGGATGCCAAGGTCACTTTCAATGCTCGCCCTCAATGCCTAGCATCTCGAACGCTTTACTCATTTGTTCTAGCCACTGCTCGCCTTCAATGGCTCCTTAGGATCCCCAACAAACTCCTCCGGGTTAGACCGAAGAACTCCCTCTTCAAGAAGGAAGGTCCGCCTCCTCAATGCTCGATTTCTGCTCTGAGAATACCCAAAGCCCTCTATCTCTCGGGCCAAGGCACCATAGCTTTCTTGACCCAGCTCGGCCACATTGGCCTGACCAACCCCTCTGAACTCTGGAACCTCATCCGTAATGGCACTTCTCGCCTCCTAGGCCTACCACGCCTACCACCTCTTGCACGCCCCGACATCCTAATAAAGGTAACATGAGCGTTAGCACATTTATAAACGTACAAAACTAAACACTCACGTCCTAATGCATGGATAATCGTAATTCATTCCACGTAAGCACATAAACACATAAGCACTTACACAATTCCATTTAGGATGATGATAGTCCCAAGGCGTTACTAGAGTACTGGTTAGAAACAGCATTGATCAAGTGCCTTTCCAACAAGACTCCCAGAAACCCAAAGACCCAATCAACATCCTAGAAACTAAATCCCATACCCAAATAATCACATAAGCATGTTATCACATAAACCTATAACAGTACACCTAAGTCTCTATCAAGCGAGACAAACCCATTGTGATCCTAATCACTTCCCACGTACCCAAAGTATTCGAACCCGGTACGCTCTGATACCAAGTTGTAACGCCCTCAAAATAATGACATTAAACCCAACAATATTGACATGCTATAATATATAAAAGATCCACGTCTTCCCATTCAACATAGTTCTATTACAAACAGTATTACATGTTAACAACAAAGGCAAATGCCCTAAGGGCTTACAGCTTTCCAAGTTAACACTTGGTTACAAGAAAGTAGAGTGCTAACTCATTTACACATTAAGCCCTAGGCTTGAATTTACATGTAACACTGCAAAAGGAAAGACAACCAAAAAGTCCGTCCGCCACTAGTCTTCCAAGCTAAGTCCTTGGAGGTGGCATGCTACCAAGACTAAAATGATGTTCCCATATAGGGTGAGCCACACCAAATAGAAATATACTAAGCCGCTTATAAATAATGACTAAAAGATTAACAATTGATAGATGGTCAATTCTTTTACATTCTTTCATCACTTCAACAAATATAAACAAAACAGTTACATTCATACTTTCCATGACAAGCATACATGCTCGCTAATATATTTCTAGATAAGCATACATGCTCTATCTACGGAGTTCATCCCCTATCTCCTCCCAGAACATCCGGTTTAGAGGTCCATCCCTATCTTCCCTAAACCGCGAGTACATCCCCTATCTCCTCCAAAGACAACACAATGCATATATATCACAATTATACACATCACATATCAATACATAAAATCAATGTATTCTTTCCATCCACAACCCATGACCCAATTCTACTTCAATTCCTCATTTTCCACAATTAATTATTCACATTAATTAATCAATGTAATTAGGACGTTTCCATAATTAACATTACAACCTTTAGGTTCCAATTTCACTAATGTTTCAACATTAATTCCATGTTTCTATACCAAACATGCTTCTAGGTTTATTATAGACAAAACCCCAAACTTTTATAAAATTACACAATGGCCCAAAGTCTCCTAACATTCCACAACAACTACCAACATATCAAAATGCTAAAATTCAAAGACAAAATCCATAAAGAGGAGTAGGATATCCCTACCTCAAAGTTTGAGCTCAAAAGGAGATGAAGACCCAACACCCAACTTGCTCCAAAACCGAATATTTTCAGATTATATCGCCCAAGTCACCTCTACCTTTTTAACAAAGCACTTAGGGAAGATTCACCCTCTAGGAGATGATTTCTTAGAGAGAAGGCAAGTCTAGAGAGAGAGCTCTCAAATTTAGGGTTTTAAAAAGTAAAAGCTTCAAAAATGAAGTTTAGATCGCTAGTCGCTAACCGATATAAACAGCTCGCTCGGCGAAGACTTGGTCGCCGAGCGACCATTACGAAAACCGTAGCTCGAGCCAAGAAGGTCTCGCCGAGCCAACATCCTAGAAGCTCGCTCGGCGAATAAAAAGCTCGCCGAGCCAGAGCTCGACCTTCAGTTCTGCAACTAGACGCACGCCGAAGCGAAACCGCTTCGCCGAGCGAAGATCGAACCAGATCGCTGGCGAAGAATCACCGCTCGAGCCAGAATCATGGTGTTCAGTCCAGCCAGACGTTAGCCGCCGCTCGAAGCGAAGCCGCCTGCTCGACCCACCACATTAAAACTCAACGCCGCTCGAAGCGACCAACTCGCCGGCGAAGGACAAAATATTGGCAAGAAACCCTTGGCTCCCGAACACAACCAACCTGAAACAAACCTGCCCAACTCATCCTATAACTCAAATACAATATATAAAAGGTCGTAAACAGGACAACAATCCACTACCAACATCCACGGACACACGTCCGGATCACTATACAACAAGGGGTAAACCCGGGATCGCTATAGGAGGTGTTTGTGGAGCTGCCTAATGATGAACTTCGGGTAGCCTGGATCAAGATGAAGAAGAGAATGATTTATGGCCAAACATTGCCTTATCACTTATGTCTGTTAATTATTATATTTAGTATTATTATATTTTAATTACTTCAATGAATTATTATTACTCCCTCCATCTCAAAATATTAGTCATTTATTTTATTTTTTATTATCTCAAAATATCAGGCCCTTTTTAAAAATCAAAGACTAAAATAATATGAATTTCTTATTTTGTCATTATTTTAAATTCATTAATAATATAAAAGTACAATTATAATAATTGATATTTCTTAAAAAAATGTACTATCAAAGGGTAATTTTGAAAAATCAATTTTTTCAAAATGCAAAAATTACATTACCAAAAAAAGTTAGATTCCCTAAAAAGGACTATTATTTTGAAATGGATGGAATACAATAGTTATTTTAACAACAAATTTTAAGGCTAGTTATATTTAAAAAGTCTTGAGAGACTTTTTAAACAGTTTGTGTGTATTAATAGATAAAAGAAAGAGTAGTATTGAAGTTTATAGATAAAAAAAGAATGAGGTAAAATAAAGAATTATCATTTTTATATTTTAGCTAATAAAAAATGAAAAATATAATTAGAATTGCTTAAAGTTAATGGATATTTGCTTTTTAAAATTTATTATATATGCTATTTGCTATTGTGTGTGGTTTTTGTAATAGGTACGGGTTGAATTGGAAAGTGGCTTTTTAAATTTTTTTTGATTTTTTAATTAAAATATGACGCGAAAAAAATTAAATTGTTTGGCAATAATTTTTTTTATTTTTTATAAAAAAGTGTGCAAAAAAGTAAAAAGAGTAAAAATGAATTTTGACTTTTTCTTTTGTATAATTTTTTTTCTTGGTTTTTTGGGTTTTCTAAAATTTTTAGTGATCTTTTGCCTAAAACTAGCGCTGACTCTAATTTTTTTTTTTTTTTTTTTTTTTTCAAGGTAGACATTTAAAAAATGTAAACTTTATAAATATAGTAAGGCTTTGTTTAAGAAGTAAGTTGGGACTAATTTAGTCCACTAAAAGAAAAAATAGGTTAAAAAGCTAATAAGATAAAATATCGCATCAAAACTATAATCATTTTATTTTTTCTCTCACAAAATTACAAAAAAAACCAAAATTTTTTCCTAAATAGAACTGTGAGGATATATTTGCTGAGTACCAACACGTGGCAAGGTGACGCCGACGTGTCAGCCGAGGTGCCACGTGTCGTGGTAATTACGCCGAGGTGATCTCGGAGTTGCCGAGGTTATCTTCGAAGATATCGAAATCCAAGATAAGCGGATAGGGGACAAGAGTCCTAGAATGAAGAGGGAACTCAACCTGGATATGGACAAGAGTCCTAAATTGGGAGAAGACTTCAGTTTGGGTAAAGATGAAACTCTTAGAGAGTTTATCCTAATTTCACTGGGAGTTCCAAACTAGCAATAATCCTGAGTCCATTAGGGCTAGGCTCCTATTGGGACTAGGATTGTATTGGCTATAAAAGAGAGGCACCCCCATGGGTCTAAGGTATGTAATTTATTCTCAAGCTTGTGAGTTGAATATTTGATTATCTTTGAGAGATATACTAACTTGATCGTCGGAGTGCCCCTGGGTGGAAGAGCCACCACCGGAGCCTTTTTCTTTCTGTGCAGGACAGCAGGGTGCCATCTATTCTGCCTGTGTTCTACAGCTAAATTACTAAGGAGGACAGTGCGATCGGAAAATCACTCACACAATTTGGCGCCGTCTGTTGGAAAGAAAGACGAATAGATGGCCAGTAACGCACAAAACGAGAAGATTGGGGACGACGCTTTCGCTGGGAGTGGCAGGCCTATCGACCTTGACGTTGAAGGAGACAACCACAATGAATAAACCCACAACCAGGGGAATGGAGGAAAAAACGTCGGCCAGGAGGACGACACCTCAAAGAAAACAAACCAGGACAGATACTACAACGAAGATAACCTCCAGGTATGAAAGGATAGGTGCTTACGGAGGGATGAGGAAGTAAAAGAATTGGCAGACCTGCAGTCGGTTGTCAACTTCATGATGCAAAACAATGTCATGCAGCCACCGTACCCACTGCAGGACACCCCAATTCCAGCAGTTAATACTCAGAAGGGAGGAAGAAAAATAATTCCTGAAACACCACAGCACACCAGGAGCGCCACGCACTCCCATCCGCCTTCTAGGGAAGTCGGACGAGAAGAGCCGAGACAAGAGAAATCCCAGAGGACATATCACACGAAGGACCCAGAACCCAGAGAACATCGGCATGTACAAAGGCAGGCGCTCTGCTTTGACACAACCCATGGAGAAAAATCAAAAAGGGCACACCACGAGGCCGAGAGTAGTGTGCCAAAGAGACTAAAGTCAAAAGATAGCCGAGCTCCGGGGAGGAGTAAAGAAGACTTAAGGAGTTATCTCAAGAGGAAGGAACATAACGCCGAAGCCGAGGTTAATTCACCCGTCAAGCCGAGGACACCATTCTCGGTAGAACTGGACAAATTTGAGGCACCAAAGAGATTCAGCATGCCGAGGTTTCAAATATACGATGGTAAGTCAGACCCTAACTTCCACGTTGGACTATTCTTGAACTCAATGGCGTTATACAGTGGAAACGAGCCATTACTCTGCAAAGTGTTTCCTTCGTCCTTTGGGGAGATTGCATCAGATTGGTTCCATAAGTTGCCAAAAGGAAGCGTGAATACTTGGGAAGGCCTGGCTGAGATGTTTGTGGCCAGGTTCGTAACAAATAAGCTGCAGCCATTAAGGGTGGACGCATTAATGGCCCTGAAGATCAGTAAGGATGAAAGCCTTAGGGCCTATACAAAAAGGTACTACGAGGTGTTCAATCGAATGCCTGAATGCAACCAGGAGGTAGAGGTCGTGTCTTTCAAGAACGGCCTAAAAGATGATTGTTCACTACGAAAATCTTTGGCAAAGACATTGCCAAAAAGCATGGAGGAGCTCATGGCAAGAATCGAGAAGTATGCCAGAGCCGAGGAGGATACATCGGGGAATAAAGAGGTAAAACAGGAAAAAGGGAGCGGCTCGCCGAAACGAGGCCGAAGTAACAATGGATTTAGTAAAACAGAGACAGAATTAAGGGCTAAACAGGTAGTGACAACCGTGTTCCAAATTCCAATTCAAAAAGTCCTAGGAAAAATTCAGAACCAACCTTATTTCAGAACGCCAGCGAGGGAACCGGGAGAATTTATGGGAAGAAACATGGACAGACATTATGCTTATCACAATGAAAACGGACATACAACACAGGGCTGCAGAGCCCTAAAAGCATACTTGGAAGATCTGGTAAAGCAAGGCCACCTGAGAGACCTTGTCGATGAAACCAGAACAAGAGAAGAACAGGCAAGACTGCCTCAGGCTCCAGCAGCCCCACCATCTCCGCAACCTCGGGCAGAGGGACCTCGGATAGTTAATGTGATTCATTCAAAAGTTAACGAGAACGAAGTCAGGGGAGAGACTCAGAGGGTAAGGCATCTGCAGCATGTCTACCAAGTCGGGGAAAAGAGACATCGGCCAGCGGAGTGCCAAGGACCGATGACAGCATTCACCGAAGCCGATTTAGAGATGGTACAACACCCACATAATGATGCCTTGGTAGTATCCCTCCAGGTTGGGGAGTGCCAAGCAAAACGCATCCTAATAGATCAAGGCAGCTCCTGTGACATCATGTATGTTAGATGTTACAAGGAGCTAGGCCTTCACCCAGGCGACATGGAGTAATCGAATGGCCCGATGGTCGGCTTCAATGGAACGCCGACGTGGCCACTGGGCGCTACAAACTTAGAAGTACAGGCCGGCACTAAGAAGATCAGGACAGAATTCATCGTGATTGATACGCCTTCTCTTTACAACATCATATTGGGAAGGCCATGGTTGCATGCAATGGGGGCAGTTCCCTCAACGTTGCATCAACTATTACGGTTCCCAACAAAACATGGGATTGAAGAAGTCAGAGGAGACCAGCTACAGGCCAAAAATTGCTCCATGGCAGCAATGAAAACAACCTGCAGCATACAAGAACCAGGGAAGGTAGAAATTGAGGATGAGGACGTGGAAGTCCTAGATGACGTCGGCAAGGAGCCGGCCGAGAAGAGCGAGGAAACACTGAAGAAAATCCTCGTCCATGAGGGCGATGAAGAGCGCTTCTTTCTTCTCGTCTCAGGCTTAGCCGAAGAAGAAGAGAAAGAACTGGAAGCCTTTTTAAGAACAAACATAGAGGTGTTCGCCTGGACACCTTATGAAATGCCTGGCATTGACCCCGAGGTCACATGTCACAGACTGAACGTCGACAGGTCGGCTAAACCTATAATACAACGAGCTAGAAGACCGACGTTGATGCACGTCGTAGCGGTGGAGGAGGAGGTAGACAGACTTCTGGAAGCCAAGGCCATCAGAGAAGTCAATTATCCAACATGGCTATCAAACACCGTGGTGGTAAAAAAGAAAAATGGTAAATGGAGGGTCTGCGTGGATTTTACAAGCCTGAATAAAGCTCGCCCCAAAAGACTTTCACGCCCAAAATCGATCAATTAGTAGACGCCACATCTGGACACGGAAGGATGAGCTTTCTGGACGCTTACAGGGGATACCACCAGATAGCCATGTACCACCCAAACGAGGAGAAGACAGCGTTCATCACCCCAAAAGGCCTGTACTATTACAGGGTGATGCCTTTTGGGCTGAAGAACGCAGGAGCAACTTACCAAAGGCTGGTAACCAAAATGTTCAAACACCTGATAGGCCAAACAGTAGAAGTCTACATCGATGACATGGTCGTGAAGACCAAGGAGCCTAAGAGTCATCTTGCCGACCTAAAAGAGGTATTTGAAATACTCAAAACATATCGGCTCTGACTCAATGCATCTAAATGCGTGTTTGGAGTTGGATCTGGTAAGTTTCTAGGGTACCTGGTAACAAGAAGGGGAATAGAGGCCAGCCCAGATCAGATCAAGGCCATCCTAGATCTACAAAGCCCAACATCGGCAAAACAAGTTCAAATGTTTCATCCGGCAGGTCAGACTCTAAACAGGTTCATAAGCCGAAGTTCAGACAAGTGTAAACCCTTCTTCAAACTGGTAAAAAAGACCGTAGACTTCCTATGGACTGAAGAATGTGAGGCCGCTTTGGCCGACCTAAAAAAGTATCTAACTACGGCCCCAGTCCTCTCAACACCTGAACCTGGGGAGGAGTTGTTTCTGTACTTAGCCGTGTCAGAACATGCAGTAAGTGCAGTGCTAATCCGAGAAGAGCAGGGAGAGTAGAAGGTTGTCTATTATGTAAGTAAAACCTTGGCCGACGCAGAAACAAGGTATCTACCGCTAGAAAAGTTAATGCTGGCCTTAGTAATGGCCTCAAAAAAGCTGAACCACTACTTCCAGGCACACAAGATTGTAGTGCTAACAGAGCACCCACTAAAGTCCTTGTTGCAATAAGGAGACTTAATAGGCAGAATTGCAAGGTGGGCAGCGGCCTTGGGCCAGTATGACCTGGAGTTCAGGCCCAGAACAGCGATTAAAGGCCAGGTTTTGGCCGACTTCGTGGCAGAATTCATGCCTGAATCCATCGAACATCGGGCTCCGTTGAGCCAAGATGAACGAGGTCCCAGCAAGCAAGGAGAGTTCCAGCCAAAGGCCAAGGAACAAAAGAAGGAAAAACTCAGACCCTGCAGCATCTACATCGGCGACTCATTCAGACTGTTTGTCAATGGAAGTTCAAACCGACAAGGAGCGGGGGCAGGGGTGCTGCTAATATCCCCAGATAGGGAAATAATAGAACAATCCATCCGTTTGGGGTTCAAGGCCTCAAACAATGAAACAGAATACGAAGCATTAATTGCAGGACTAAAGCTGGCAGCAGCAGCAGAAGCAGATGAGGTAATAGTTTTTTGTGATTCACAGTTAATTGTTAACCAGTCAACAGGAGAATTTGCAGCCAGAGACGAGAGGATGTCGATATATACAAAAGAGGTCATCAGATTGGCAGCCTTATTTCAGAGCTGCCGATTTCTCCAAGTAAGCCGAGATGATAACAGCCACGCCGACGCATTGGCTAACCTGGCAAGTTCAATGCAGACTGGAAAAACAAGAACAATTATGATTGACTATATGTCAAGCCCGAGCATAGAACCACAGAACGCAAAGCAAGAAGCAATGTGTGTGGACATGGGGCCAAGCTGGATGGACGCAATTGTTGCATTCCTGAAAGAAGGAAAGCTCCCAGAAGACCGAAAGGAGGCACACAAAGTCAGGTTGAAGTCGGCAAGATTCAGCCTGACTGCGGACGGACATCTCTACAGAAGGTCCTTCACTGGACCCCTTTTAAGGTGCGTACACCCTTTACAAGTTGAAGATTTTTTATATGAAATTCATGAAGGAATTTGTGGAAGCCACACTGGGGGCAGATCACTAGCCTATAGGGCCATTACCCAGGGGTATTGGTGGCCCTACATGCAAAAAGATGCAGAAACATACGTAAAGAAGTGCGAACAATGCCAAAGGTTTGCACCTTTGATTCATCAGCCAGCTGCTGACCTGAATCCAGTATCCAGCCCTTGGCCGTTTGCCCAATCGGGCATGGATCTGGTTGGACAATTTCCCCAAGCAACTGGGCAGAGAAAATACTTACTGGTAGCAACAGATTACTTCACAAAGTGGATAGAGACATAATCTCTTGCCAAAATCTGAGATGTGGACGTCAAGAATTTCATATGGAAAAACATTATCACCAGATTTGGCATTCCAAGGGCCATCGTTGCTGACAACGAAATGCAGTTTGACAGCAAACTTATCAAAAACTTTTGTGCGAAATTCAAGATCAAGAATTACTTCTCAACACCAAGTTTCCCCCAAAGTAATGGGCAAGCAGAAGTATCCAACAAAGTAATTTTGGATGGAATAAAGAAGAGGCTGCAGGCAGCAAAAAGAAAGTGGGTAGACGAATTTCCCAACGTACTTTGGGCATATCGGACTACACCGGGAAGATCAACAGGGGAATCCCCTTTTGCCATGGCTTATGGCACAGAAGCAGTCATTCCACTAGAAGTCGGCATTCCAGGGATCCGAATCGAGGGAGTTGAGAATGGGACCAATGACATACTTTTAGCCCGAGATCTGGATCTTTTAGAAGAACGAAGAGAGAAGGCTGCAATTCAACTTGCAGTATACCAGCAACAGCTTGCCAGAGCTTACATCAAAAGGGTCAACCCAAGAGATTTTCAAGTCGGCGACCTAGTCTTAAGAAAATTCGTCGGCAACAAGAAGGATCCTAGAGAGGGCAAGCTTGGCCCAAACTGGGAAGGACCTTATAGAATTACTTCGGTGTTAGGAAATGGAGCTTATCGACTTGAAGACAATGAGTGCAAAGCATTGCCAAGACCTTGGAACACTTGTAATTTGAAATTCTTTTATCATTAGATGTTCATTATTTTTGGCCGATGTCATCAATAAAATCTTTTCAGAATTCTTCAAACGCATATGATTGATAAAGACACTTAATATTGTTTCTGAAAAACATGAATAATGAGAACCCAAGTGGAACTTAGGTTCACATTAAGGGCAGATAGCATGCAAAGATACAAAGTTTACCACTTGTTGAAATTTGTAGCAATTTACAAGTTGGTCAAAACCGATACAAAGTTTACCACTTGTTGAAATTTGTAGCAATTTACAAGTTGGTCAAACCGATACAAAGTTTACCACTTATTGAAATTTGTAGCAATTTACAAGTTGGTCAAACCGATACAGAGATTAACACTTGTTGAAATTTGTAGCAATTTACAAGTGGGAGTCAAGCCAAGATTACTGCTTCTCTTCGCTTGTTAAAATTTATAGCAATTTACAAGTTGAAGTTAAGCCGACATATGATCATCTGTTGAAATTTGCAGCAATTTACAGGTTGAGGTAAAAACTAAGTATATTGTTTAAACCCTTGTTGAAATTTGTAGCAATTTACAAGTAGGTCATTGTTTAGCACTTGATTATAACTTGAGAAAATTTTACAGTATACGTTAACACTTGTTGAAATTTGTAGCAATTTACAAGTAGGTTAGACCGAGTTCACTGTTTAAACACTTGTTGAAACCTGAGAAAAATTTGCAAAGTCAAACATTGAATAGTATATGCTTTACACTTGTTGAAATTTATGAAAAGTTTGCGGTGTCAAGATTCTTCAAGTAAGACTTATAGTTATGATACCCGAGGTAAGTAACCCCGAGAAGATTGCACAAAAGAGGCAAAGTATGAAAGGCATGCAAAATATTCTAAGTATAGAACAAAGCAATCAAGAAGAAATTAAAAGACCAAAGCATACAGACAAAAATAGTCACAGTTCTGTACAAAGAAGGCACATCGGCCATGGAATGAAGCTTACATAGTCCAGCAAATAAAAGAAAGTACAAAAAAAGAAAAGAGAACAAAACACATTCAAGATTCTTCAACATCAATAGATGGTTGGGCTAGGACCTCGGAGGACTCTGGGAGAACCACCTCGGTATCTTTTCCTGCCACAACCTCGGCATCATTTTCTACCTCGGCGTCTTTTTCTGCCGCAATCTCGGCGTCAATTTCTGCGACTGTTTGATCAAGAATTTTTTCAACCAAGTGGACATCGGATAATGCTTGTTCAGGAGTGGCCTCTTTAATGACCTCCTCATTTTCCTCGTTAGTCAAGTCAAGGACTTGATCACCCTGAGGAGGAGACTTGGTCTCATTGGTATCCTTGGGCTTCCTTACTAGCGCATCAGTATCCTTATCCTTATCCTCGGTTTCAGACTCGGATTCATCTTCATCCTCAGTTTGACTTGGAGGTGGAGGAGGAGGGAATGGTAGAGGAATAGCATCGGCCTTGCGCAATGGTGAGTCATCTGGGATATTAAGCTTCTTGGCAAGAGACATCCAACCAAGGGAGAAACCCCTGTTGCATGCCTGCCTGACTTGAAGTTTGTATTCCTCAGTAACGTCGGCCATGCCTTGAGCATATGCCTTTTCATCAGACGCCTTGATCTCGGCATCCTTGGTGGCCAAAGCCTCTTGGAGCTCCTTCTCGGCTTGGGCTGCTTTTTCCTCAGCCTCTTTCCTTTGAGCTTCGGCGACATTTTTAATGGCCTCGGCAGATTCAGCTTTTTCTTCAGCTAGGGTTTGGGCTTTAGTAGCAGCCTCAGCTTGATCTTCAATTTCTTCATTTTTGATTGAAGGCCTTTATTTATCTTTTGAAGGGCTGCAAACTCCTTCTTCAAGTCATTTAATTTCTCCCTGGTCTCAAAGGATTGCATGGAGAAGGAGTGTACATGCTGGACAGCCTGAAAGAGCACAAAGCAAAAAGTTATTACAGAATTTTACAAGTATGGAGAGATGAGGATAAAACAAGTTACCAAGTGAAGACACTTACTTGCACACAGCGTTGAAGCATAAAAGCATAATTTTCGTACTCACTCATTTCAGCATTCTTTTCTAGATCACCTAGAAGAAGAAGAGCGGTACTGAGTGCAACGCCGATATTTATATCGTTGGCGCTATCACTGGCGAGGACAGGCTTGTTCTCCAAAGTAATTGCAGGCGTCTAGGGGACGTCTGGTACTTTGGATTTTGAAGTCGTTGCGGAGGAGGACCTCAGCCTCTTTGACTTTTAAGGATTCTGTTGGCTGGGTCTCTACTTGCCTCTTCCCAGCGGAGGTTTGGGATTTGCTGCTCTCGGCCAATTGTGAGATGGGCAAAGCATCCTTAGCCTCAACCTCAGTAGCTTTGGTCTTTGACTGAGCCTCCTTTGCTCTTTTTGGTTTTGGTGGGGCATCGTTTGGGTTGGAATCGTATCGACATCGGCTGGTAGGTCGGCTAGGAGATCCTGGGCGACAGGTTTTGGGCGAACCATTTCGGCAGTTTTGACAAGTCTACGCCGGCGTTTTCTTTCAGGAATTGGTACCAAGTATGGTGCCGAGGTGGAAGGTTGATTGGTTGGGTCAGATGTGGACTCTTGATCTGTTCGGGATGAGGAAACGACTTGAGTTGTGGCAGTGGGTGGAGAAAGGCTCTTTTTCACCCTCCTTGGAACGTCGGGCAAAGTGGATTTGTACGTTGGGATGAAATTTAGTACCAAGGGAGCCTTGCGCTTGTGAATCGGAAGGTCTAGGAGCTTCTTTAGGTCTTTTCCAAGAAAATAGGAATGGCAGAAGTCCTTTGGTGGCTTCCGAACGTCTACAAAGAAGAACACGACATTAGAGACAGACAAAATCTTGAGGATATGGAAAGAACAACTAAGTGATTAACACTGGGCTCTTACCCTTGCCCTCTTTAACCGTTCGAGGAAGAGGGTAGAGATGGACATCTTCGTCTGGGCCAAACTCCCAATTTCCAGAAGCAATAAGATAATCATCACCAGCACCTTTGTTAGAGTCTAGGAGGTAGGCTACAATTTTGAATTCAGTAGACCTCGGCTTGAGGTAATATACATAACCTTTTTCTTTCAAGTTAAGGGCGCACATAGTATAACAGTATTGGATGTCGGCGATGGTGATCCTAAAATTCTCTTGCCGGGCTAAGGCTATGATACCATTAAGCACTCTATAGGAGTTAATGGTGAGTTGCATAGGGTTCAGGGTGTAGTAGTGAAGAACTTCACGAAAGAGGGGATTGAGTGGTAGCCGAAGTCCACATTCAACAAAAGCTACAATAGGGAAAGGCATCGTATTATCTGTAGGCATGATGGAATCATCATCCCCAGCTAGCCTAAGGTGAACATCATTAGGAATAGAGAACTCTTGCCTAAAGAATTCGAGTTTGGTTGGGGTGTTTACCCTATGTCTCCACATATCCATGATTTTTGTGTAAAGGTACTTGACTATAGAAACAGAGTGCTCTTAAAGGGTTACTGGGACCTCGGTTTAAACCTAGGTATATACTGGTAAGGATTGTTTCAGTTTTTCCTAAGAATTGAAAGTTCTATAAACAAATCCCAACCCTAAATCTATGAAAGCAAAGATTGGAGGCTTGAATCTGAGAAAAACACAGAAAATAAGAAACAAGAACAAGTTTTCAGAGTCAAGAACGAGGGTGGGTGTAGACACCCCATTTTTGACCGTCCTCAAGACTTGGACGTCACCGTTTGAACACTCGGTGATTATCCATGTTTGTGTTCGTCTCGAGTTCCCGGAGGCCTTGGCAGTGCGCCTCGCCTCAGGACCTCTTGACTCGACTGCTTCGTGTTCGGTTTTGGCACCAAACACCTGTGTTTTCGCCTTGAAGGGCAGGGAATGGCTTTTTGGCCATCCTCACACCTCATCGGCCCTCCCCTGTCATCACCGGCTGCACATGTTTGCCACCGGCCATTGTTTCTTAAAAATAATGGCCGGTCGGCATTATGTTGAGCCGATCGGCACTTTATTGTGCCGATGACTCTTTTTCCGGCCGAGACCTTTTCTTGAGGGGGGGTTTGAACCTTTTGAACCCCCTGTTTTAGCTTCTTGAGGAAGCTTGAACCTTTTGACCCCCCTTGGTTTAGCTTCTCCAAGAAGCTTGAACCTTTTGAACCCTTGGTTCTAGCTTGAACCACTTGACCCTTTTTAGCTTCTCCAAGAAGCTTGAACCCTTTTAGCTTCTTGGAGAAGCTTGCACCTTTCTAGCTTCCAAGAGAAGCTTGCACCTTGTTGGCTTCTCTTAGAAGCTTTGAGCCATTGCCTTGTCTATATAAAGGGGGCTTCTCCTTCCATTCAAGGGGTTAGAAAAATCTGATATATATCAATATATATCACTCCCTCTCTATATCTCCCTCTCTCTCTACATTTGTGTAGGTTAGAAGGTTCAAAAGGGTCTAGTTCTTGGCCCCTTTGCACACCACCTCTCAACCACACCTCTCCATTATCCATCTAAGCTTCTTGGAGGTCATTTTCAGAGGCTAAGGAACTGATTTTTGGGACCAAAGGCTGCTGTCCACGTTGGTCTACAAGGGTGAGCATCTAACCCTCTTTTATTCCCCGTTTTTGCACCAGATTTTAGCCCATCTTTCTTGCGGTTTTGAGCTTTGTGTATAACATAAAAAAGTTCTGTTTTTTTGTGTTTAAGATACTTCATTAAGGACACTTTTGTGTTTGGGGTCGTTTACCCCCTCTTAGGCCTTGTTTGGCCTCTTATTTGTGCATTTTTTGTAAGCTTCGGGACCACCTTGTATTGGCCCTCCCACCACTGAAATCTTGAGGGATTTCAGTGGTGGGGGTGGTGTTTTGAGGTCCTAATAAGGAGAGGGCCATCCCCTCTCCTTGTTGTCTTGTTTGCTTGTATTTTTGGCCTTACAAAGGAGCCTATATTTGCACACCTCTTGAGATCAGATCAGGCATTTTTCAGTGGGTTTTAGGACCCTTATAGGCCATTTCCAGAGCTGGTTTGGCCTTGTTGAATGTCCATCATGTATGTGCTTAATAACCTCTTGTATAGCCCTCTAAAGGAGCTCATCATTTTTGCATGTGTTGGCTTCATTTCAGTGGTTATTTGAGCATGTTTTGGCATGGTTTATTCACTGATTTTTGATGGTTTGGTCAGATTCCATGTGCATCATACACTTTCCATGTAAATCATGTTAGCTAGTCAAATTCGCATGCTAATTTAGTCCATCTTGTTAGCACTTTTTGGCCATGCTTAGAACTGGAAAAGTCTATGTTTTGGGACTTCCAAGATTCTATCTTGATGCTTCATAGTCCAATAATGCATGCTTTGTATAGCTGTAAGTCATTCCATGTGCCCAGTTTTGCATTCTGGGGTTCATCTCATGCATCGGGTGCCATATCTCCATGTTTCGAGGCTATTTAGCATCATATTTTGGTACTGAAATTCACATGCTTATATGCCATCTTGTATCCCTTTCCATGCTTTGGTAGAGTTGCATTTTTGTGCCTTAAGCTTGGTTAATGCATTGTGCATGCATTCCATATATTTTGTTGTCTCACTTGCATCATTATGGCCACTATTTGGGACCTAGTAGAGAGCTGTCCAAGTTAGTGTAAGACCATCCTTTGCATGTTGATGCATGCTTACCTTGT
Organism: Camellia lanceoleosa; assembly: GCA_025200525.1. Lineage (NCBI taxonomy): Eukaryota > Viridiplantae > Streptophyta > Magnoliopsida > Ericales > Theaceae > Camellia > Camellia lanceoleosa. Next base: position 61,574,678 of record CM045762.1, read on the forward strand.
GTGTTGTTGCATACTTGTGTGTTGTTGTATGTTTAGGTTGCTTAACATGATACATGCCTTGCATACTTGTATGCTTGTTACTTCCATTGTTATTCCATATCTTGCATGCTTGCTCACTTAGGTTGCATGCCTAACATGCATTGTGCATTACTTGCTTGCATGCCCATGTTGCATACTTAGTTAACATGCCTAGGTTGCATTGCATGAGCATACATACCTTGCCTCTTGAATTGAGTATGATAGAGGTTGGGTTTCACTTGTTTGTTTGATGTGCATCTCATTTGAAATCAAAATGCATACTTGGTTTCTCGGGCCATCACGCATTGAAATGCGCGATTGGTGGTCCGAGAATCGAGAACCATGTCCCTTTGAGTCACAAACATGATAAGGGATGTGTTGGTGCACACATGTGCTCAAAATTCCATACCATGCACTGCTGGTCTGCTGTTGCTGTCAAAACTGTCTTCTGCAGGAATTATTTGCCGACCGGCAGTATAGAGTGCCGACTGGCACTGTATTTATTGCCGACAAAATCCTTAGCAGCCGATGGATATTGTACACGGCCGGTGGACATTCTATTCAGCCGATGATGATCCTCAGTGTACAGAGAGCATGTTCTGAGACTTTGGCAGTTTTCCAGAGAAGCAGGGCAGTAAAAGTAGAGCCAACAGTGGTATGGTATGGGTTTCCCGGGCAAGACGGGCTCGAGTATGCATCATCACACGCATCCCGAGGCGGGGGCCGCAGCCATCTCTTCTTTGCATTTAATTTAATTAGATTAGAGGTTTTGTAATAAGTAATTCAGTATTATTTATTCGGCCTGTATATTCTTTTGGTCCCTCCGAGTGAGGGCATATCTGTAATAAGTGTGTGTGTGTGGTGTGCATATCTTCCAACCTCCACTTCTTTCTTCCCCTTTATTTACCTGCTTATGATGGTAGATTAAGGCACGTTTATTTTAGCATACCTTATGCTATGCATGCGTGCATTCATGCATTTGTTTACATGCATCGGGCTCGGTACATCATACAAACTGCATTGTACTTTCAATTCCAAATTGAATACGTGTTATTTGTAGCATTCCATATGCCATGTTTAGGATAGCCGAGCCTGTCTAGATTACACCTTTGCATGTGTTACATTAGCCACTCAACATGAACTAGGATCATGCATGATTACTAACTAGTTTTCTGTTTTGGCTTGGAGTACTAGGTAAGTTTTTATGCTTAAGCATAACACATGCGTGTGAATGTTGCCATAATAGCATGACTACCATGAGGCTAAGTGCTTATGTGATATAACTGCTTGAATGCCTGTGGATGGAGGTTGAATTACCTAAATTGGGACAATGCATTAAAAACCGTGAGTTTTTAAGCCCACCAGTTAGTGGCAAAATCATCTTTTCTAAAGCCCACTTAAGGGTGGCAAAACCTGTATTTTAGCCTACTTGCAAGTAGCATACCGTTTTCAAAACAAACATGTAGTGTTTTGTTCCAACTTAGGCGATTTGGTCTATACTTGTTTGCTATGCGCATAACGTAGTAAATCTAGGCTAATAACCGATATAAGAGCATGTAATGTTTTCAAAATCGGATATCACGGTTAGTAGAGGCCGGTCTTCGGATCGGGCGAAAGGGGGTGCTCATAGCTGACCTTCCCCGATCGTACCCAAGCTCCCGAGCCAAGACCACTTTGGTAATGACAGACATGTGGCCTTCGGCACCGAGTCAGGGTTTTCTAAATTTCCCATTTTAAAATATTTAGGTGGCGACTCTGTATCTGGCAAAGCAGTCCATGTTTGGCACTTCTTTTCAAAATCTGTTTTTCTCAAAACGATTTGCCAGAATTGGACTCTTTGGTTCAGATTACGAACCGCAACAAACAAAAAGGGAGTCCGAACTGTAGCGTGAAGCCCGCGGGCACGTCTACAGTGGGCTGTCAAGAGCCTAAAGAATACAAAGAGTTGAAGGCCAAGAACAGTGGTGAAACAGTGCAAGTGTTCATGACATGTGCAAAAATCATGAAATAATACGCATTTAGGTGAATGATTCACAAATTAAATGCTTGAATAGAACAGTAAAAACAGAAAATTCCAGAAACGATCAAGGATTGGGAAAAGAAGGGCCAGTTGCTTACCAGACAAGGTGAGGCTGGAACGAAATTCACCGAGGACAGACAATGGTTGAAACAGTAGCAAGAGTTTCACGGGAATGGAAGAATGAAGACAGTGACAAAGCTTCGAGCTTGAACAATGGTGAATTCAAAGGAACGGGTTTAAAGAGAGAGAAAGCAAGAGAAAATTGATATGCAAAAGTGAAGGAAAAAAAGGAAAGATGGAAAAGTTTTGTTAAAATGTGAAACGGCGGCAAAATAAGACATTTAGTGCGTCTGGAAAATCGCATGCGTCAGGCGGCGCAGACAACTGAAAGACGGCTTGCAAGCGCGTCACAGACACGGGCCAATAGAGATATAACACGTAAGTGAAAAGGTTGAAAAGTGATGCATGACAGCTCATACGCGAGGGAGAGCTCATTTGAATTCCTGTTCTTGAAAGAAGCCATGTCGGCCTGAATCGAAAGACCTCGGCTGAAAAGTTCTTAAGCCGATGTATGAGAAAGAGGATCAATATAGGTTCCATCGCCTCAGAATGCCGAGGTAATAGAACCTAGGAGGCAGTTGTGGGGATATATTTGCTGAGTACCAACACGTGGCAAGGTGACGCCAACGTGTCAGCCGAGGTGCCACGTGTCGTGGTAATTACGCCGAGGTGATCTCGGAGTTGCCGAGGTTATCTCCGAAGATATCGAAATCTGAGATATGCGAATAGGGGACAAGAGTCCTAGAATGAAGAGGGAACTCAACCTGGATATGGACAAGAGTCCTAAATTGGGAAAAGACTTCAGTTTGGGTAAAGATGAAACTCTTAGAGAGTTTATCCTAATTTCACTGGGAGTTCCAAACTAGCAATAATCCTGAGTCCATTAGGGCTAGGCTCCTATTGGGACTAGGATTGTATTGGCTATAAAAGAGAGGCACCCCCATAGGTCTAAGGTATGTAATTTATACTCAAGCTTGTGAGTTGAATACTTGATTATCTTTGAGAGATATACTGACTTGATCGTCGGAGTGCCCCCGGGTGGAAGAGCCACCGCCAGAGCCTTTTTCTTTCTGTGCAGGACAGCAGGGTGCCATCTATTCTGCATGTGTTCTACAGCTGAATTACTAAGGAGGGCAGTGTGATCAGAAAATCACTCACACAGGAACTGTTTTAGCCAGGCTAAAACAGTCAAAATGCCAAGCTAAAAAAGTTTTTTCCAAACGAAGGCTTAAACTTTTCAAAACACACACAAAATAAATAAATGATAAAATGAATTTTTTTTTTCTTGTAGAGTCTTTTTTCTTTATGATAATTTGTGCAGTAAGTTATAAAAATAAGTTTTCGAAACATAAGATTTGAGACAAGAAATAATTTATATGGATATATATTATATACTTTATATTGGATTATTGTCAAAAAATTTATATATACCAGAGAGAATAAACAAAAACAAAGAAGAATCTCTGTATATAAATTGAGAAACATTATGGTACACATCATCTCAAAAGATGTATATAGGGGTCATCAATGGGACAGCTGGGCTCACCTAGCCTGCAACTATTTCGTCCACATCTCATATATTAATGGGTTTTTCGGGTTTTGACCAGTCAACCTGTTTGTACGGGCCGGACTTATTTAAAAAAATTAAAACTATGTTCCATCCGTAAACCCAAATCTTACGAGTCAAAATCAAACTAAACCGAGTTATATGTTTTTTTAGTAGACTTATATTATTAAGTTCTACACATTTATTTTATTTATTTTAATAATTCATATGATCAAATTAATTAATTCCATTAAAACAATCAAATTAAAGTATAAATTCACCAAATTAACAAATTATAACAATGACAATATTATATGTAAAAAGTTGAGAGTTAGAAAGATATCATCAATCGCTATAATTCAATTTTAACAAATCATGTTTTGTATTTTTTTTTATAATACATTTTATAAAGATAATATAGGCGGTCAAATGTTGTGTTTTTTTTAATTGGAATAGTATTGATTTTAATGGATTAAAATAAAATTTAATAGTGTGATTTTTTTGGATTTACCTATGCGAGCTTGTACGAGCCGGGTTCATGAGCGGGCACGGATTTCAAACCTTTGTCCAAAGATCTAAATCATCTTCTCTAAGATGGGATAGGCCGGACAGTTAAGCGAGTTGGAACAACCCATGGGACGGGTTGGACGAGTTGGGTAATATTGAATTTTTTACCCACATGCCATTTGATGACCCCTAGATGTATGCTATATGTACCAGTTACGTATGTTTATGGTAAATAGTACATAATCTTTGTAGAGTTATGATAATTTATGATTCAGAAATAGAGTTACACATTTTGTGATAATGCTACATATTTTTGTGAGAATGTTACATATTTTTTTATCGAAACATTTTCTTACCAAAAAATGTGGAATATTATCACAAAAATGTCTAATATTTTCACAAAATGCATAATTTTATTTTTGAATCACAAATTATCGTAAATCTATCAGAAAAAAAATAAGTAACATTTATCATGAAAATTCATAATACATATCACAAAATTGCATAATAATAGCATATATAATACTCATTTTTTTGAGGGGTGTATACATAACATTATCTCAAGTGACAAATGAAACAACCAACATATCACAGTTTAACTTGTTAAAAAACACACACCGACAAAAAAAAAAAAAAAAGAAGTGGGGAACTTCCAAAATAAATCACATTTTTTTCAAATTTTTTTATTTATTTTATCTTTAGTGATTTTTTTTCAAAATTATATCCGAATTTTTAAATTTTCCAATCCATCTTGTATAGACGAACCTAAAAAGTACAGTTATTTTGAAAAAAAATTTCAAAATAAAAAATTCCAAAATAAAAAAGTCCATTATTTTCGACTTATTTTTTCCATTTTAAACTATTTTTGAGATTATTTTTGTTTTAGTTTATCTATAAAATCTAAAATCCTAAGGTTTTTTTAAAAATTTTATAAAAAAATTCACAAAAATAAAAATAAATGAAAAAACGTAAGGTGAAGCACCAATAAATCTCAAAAAGTAATCTTATGAACTGTTTGGTCATCCATTTTTTTTTTTTTATGGATTCAATTGTTTTATTCTAGTATGAATTACATAAAGGGTCAACCATAAACGCGTGTGTTATGTATTGAGGGACAAATATGAGTTTTCTCATAATCTTGAAATTATTAAGTGTAAAAGAAAAAAAAAAAAAATTAGTATACTTTTCCTGAATGTAACACTCCGAAAACGTAACACTTCAATCTAACACACTAAAAAACTATTTAGTATATTTTTCTTAAACATAATAATGTAAAATTTTACAAAAACTTCTTAATGTATTTTTTCCAAACGTGAAACTAAAAAATTCCTTAATTAGTGTACTTTTGATAAATGTAATACTCTAATGTAACCTACTAAAAAAAACTAGTTAGTGTACTTTTCTCAAACTTAGCAACATAACATTAAAAAAAAAAAACTCTTTGGTGTATTTTTCCCAAACATAACACTTCAATCAATGTAATATACAAAAACTCCTTAGTGTACTTTTTCCAAATGAACACTACAATGTAACACACTACAAAACTCCTTAGTGTATTGTTTTTAAATGTAACACTCCAATTAATATAACACACAAAAACTTTTTAATGTATTTTTTTTTTCCAAACGTAGCACTCTAATGTAACACTAGAAAACCACACTAATAGAAATGTACATTTCTACGCTCGACAACCAAAACTTCAACCACCCTAAAAAGAATCTTTCACACCTCAAGTTGTCATTTCTATCCTAAAAATGAATCAGAAAATTAGAAAAATAAATCACAAAAGAGTATTCAGTTAAACTCAAATGATCCCAGATCCAAATAAATACAACTTTCTAAATAAAAATGACTAATTGGTTTATACAAAAAACTCTTAAAACTAAATGAATCAATATTTTCTCATATGGAATTTATGAATAAATTTTATGAAAAAAAAAGGGTAGCTAAAAAAAAACAAACCCTGAAACATAAATTTAAATAATTTTGAATAAATATTAATTTTCTCATACTTTTTAGTTCCAGTTACCGTCCCTACCATCCATGGATCAATGGAGAAATGATTCAATGTTCTATTTCATTTACAGGTTAATAGTCAATACATTATCTCTTAAAATTCTAACATAATAAGGCCATGTTTGGCATGGTTTTTTTTTTTTTTTTTTTTTGGCTAACAAAATAGACTAAAAGTTAATAAGACAAAATGTCATATTCAAATCATAATCATTTCATTTTTTTTCTCACGAAAGTCAAAAGAACCAAAAAATCCATTCCAACTGAGACATTTTAGCCTTAGACTAAAATAACTAAATAATTAAAAAGTCAAAAAATCAACTCATATCTCAAACGAAGGCTAAAAGTGATAAGTCCATATTTATGCTAATAACTTTTCATTTCCAGTACTACTAGACTTGATCCATATGCATTCAATAATTTCTCTAGGCATTAGTTTGGCAAAAGACTAGAGCTGGGCATAGAGTTATTCGACCCCCTCAAACTGCCCTTCATGATTCGACCCGCACATATATGGGCGGTTTCGCAAATATATTAGGGTTAGGTGCGGATTGGATTTTGGCTAATTTTTGGGTTATGGGTTTGAATCGCACCCCCCCAACCCACCCTCATTAACATATATATATATATATATTTAATGTTTAAAATCTAGACCGGTTATCTTCACTTCATCTATACTGAAACAAACAAAACTAAAAACCCTAATCTAATATCTCAAAAACACATCTGTTGCACAACTTTTTCTTTTCTCTCATCTCATTAGTCTTTCACTCTCTCATTTGTCATCTACACCGATCGACCTCGCAAGATCAACTCTCTCTCCGGCAACTCTCAGGTATGTGTCTCTCTGTCTCTGTCTGTCTCTCTCTTCCTGATCTCTGATTTTTTCGTAGGCATTCAGATCTGTGTCTCTCTGTGCGCAACCTCACTTCTAATCTCACTCTTTCGTTCTTTCATTTCTCTCTCTCTCTCTCTCTGTGTCGACCGGTGAAAAGACTGATTGACCTTCGCAAGATCGACTCTGCTCTGCAACTCACATATAAGCCTTTTTGTCTTTGTCTTTGTCTCTCTGTCCCCGATCTTTGGGTTTTTTTTTTTTTTAGGCAATTAGATCTATCTGTCTCTCTCTTCGGTCTCTGATTTTTTTTTTTTTTTATGCAATCAGATGTGTAGCAACAAATCTTTGACTTTATTTCTCCATTTTTGTTTGTGTGACTAAGATTATATTTCAATGGTGATTTTTTTTTATGCAATCAAATTTTGTTTCAATTGTATGACTAAGATTCTGAGTTTGTTGAATATATTGGACATTAATTAAATCTGTTATTGGAATTAAATCTGTTATTCAATCTGTGTTAAATCTGAGAGTTCGAATTGAATCTATGTTATTGGAATTAAATCTGTTATTGAATCTATGTTAGAAGTGGAAATTAAATCTGCTATTGTAATTTTAAATTGAATCTGTTATTAGAAATTTTTTAGAGGGTGATTGAATTTGTTATTAAATTGAATATGTTATTGAATCTGTTATTAAATCTGTTATGTTATTGAAATTGAATATGTAATCATGTTGAATCAGTAATTGTGTTGAATCTGTAATTATGTTATTGAAATTGAATTTGTAATCTGTTATGTTATTGAAATTGAATTTGTAATTTTTATAATCCAGTTTAAATGGAGGATAGTGTTCAATCTTCCACAATTAATCTTTTACTTCCGGAATCCACTAATTCTCAAATGAATACCCTTCTAGCCAAACCCGAACCCGAACCTAAGCCTCCTAGACTCCCAAAGAGAAAGAGTAAGGGGAGAGGGGAGAGAGCACTATCCACAGTTTGGGATCATTTTGATAATGTTGTAGGGACCAATGGGAAGCATAGAGTCGTTTGCAAATATTGCAAGAAAGAGTATTTAGCTGACTTTTGACTTCATGGGACTAGCAATTTGAGGAGTCATACACCTAATTGTAAAGAATATCCAAATAGGGATGTAGATGGTCAACAACATTAAATCTTAAACCGAAACAAAAATAAAGAGGGTGTTGAGGGTATTGAGATAGTGGTCATTGATGAGTTCTCATTTAGATTTGTGGAGGGTGTTGGGTTTAGAAGATTTTGTAATGTCATGCAACTCAAATTCACACTAATTTCCTTTTGTCAAACCATATCTAGAGAAGTGCTTAACATATTCAAGAGTGAAAGGGATTAGTTAAAGAAGGCCATGAAGGGTCGTAGAATTTGTTTTACTACGGACACTTGGACATCTATTCAGAATTTGTGTTGTATGTATTTGACTACTCATTTCATTGATGATAACTGGAAACTTCAAAAAAGAATCATAAATTTTCAACAAGATGAGGATCACAAAGGAGAAATATTGGGTCGGAAAATTAAGTCGTGTTTGATTGAATGAAACATTGATAGCATATTCACCTTAACAGTTGATAATGCCAGTTCTAATAATCTTACCATTCAATATTTGAAAACGATAACCAAAGATTAGAAGGGGACTATTTTGCAACATGAATTTATTTATATGCGTTGTTGTGCACATATTCTTAATCTCGTTGTAAGTGATGTGTTGAAAGAAATAGACGATTTTATTGCCAACATTAGAATTGTGGTGAGATATGTGAGGTGTTCTCCTCATAGGCATGATGTTTTTAAGAAATGTATGGCGACATTCAAACTTGATTCAAAAGCTCTTATATGTCTAGATGTACCAACTAGGTAAAACTTTACCTATTTGATGTTAGAGGCCGTCGAAAAGTATGAGAAGGCTTTTAACCGCTTAAAGTTTGTGGATTCTAACCTTGAACCTTATTTCAAGGATGTTGATGGTAGCATAAGAAGAAGTTCGAATGAGTTGGATTGGAAAAAATATAGAATTTGTTTGAGGTTTCTAAAATTATTTTATCTTGCAACTAACAAATTTTCAAGGTCTCGCTTTGTTACTTCCAATGCTTTTTACAAATAAATATTTGTTATTGAAATCAAAATTAACCAATTAATTTTGAAGGAGGATGATACTTTGAGCATAATGGCAAAGACTATGAAACAAAAGTTTCGCAAGTATTGGGGGGATGTAAGTAAGATCAATTTGTTATTGTATGTTGCAGTTATTCTTGATCTGACATACTTGGAGTTTTGCTTTTCAAATTTATTTCTTGGAGATAATAAGAAAGTGGAAAATATGGTAGACAATGTTAAAAGTTGTTTGTATAGCTATTATGTCACACTTTATCCTTCAAATGAGAAACTTCCAAGTGTAACTGAAGTTGTGATTATGGTGGAAGATGCTGATGATTATGATCTCTACTCTTTGGTTGACTCCCAATTTAATTCCTATTTAGAGGGGTGATGCACTAGTGGATCTAATTCGAAATTGGGACAATATTTATCCGAAGTTGAACATTTTGGAAAGAATCAAATATTTGAGATTTTGGATTATTAGAAAGTAAATGCAACCAAATATAGAGTGTTATCGTAACTTGCAAGGGATGTGTTGACCATACTTATTTCTACCGTTGCGTCGGAGTCGGCTTTTAGTATGACGGGCGTATTTTTGACTCATTTCGTAGTTTACTCTCGCCTTCTATGGTTGAAGCTCCTGTCTGTACTCAAAATTGGTTTCGAAGCAACCTTCCAATTTCTCTTCAAAAGTCAATGGATGATGTGAAGGAATTCGAGCAATATGACTCGGGTAATATGAGAATTTATTTATCTTCATTTTTATTTATATTATTCATTTTCTAATGTAAGTTTTATTAATCTTCTCTTGTTAACTTTTAATTAGGTATTTTGAAGTCAAGTTTATCTTCAAGTTCAACCTATAATGTTGATACTATAATTGAACTATAATATCTATTTGCTCATTAGTATTTTTTTTCATATACTCCAACACATTTTCTTACTATATTGAGATGCAATATATAGACATTTGTTTATATTTTCATTACTTTTTACACTTTTTTTGTCAAAGGAATTATGAGATTGAAGATTAAAGTTTATATTTTTTAGTTTGTTTTTGTTTATCAACCAAATGCATAGAATTGAAATTTTTGAAAGTTGGATTAGATGTGATTCGTGATGAAGTTTCATATCTTGCAAATGTTTTTATTTTATTTCATGGGTTTGAATTGAATGAAGTTTGACAACATTTTTTTTTTTTTAAATTGCATTTTGGATGAATTTAAGTTAATGAAATTATTTTTTATTTTTTTATTGCATTTTGATGAATGCAAGTTAATGAAGAATTACTTTTATTTTTTATTTTTTATTTGGGTTAGGAATGATGAATGTAGGATTTTTTTTATTTAGGTTAGGAATGATGAATGTAAGATGAATGTAGGATGAATGCAAGTTAATGATGAATGCAAGATTTTGAATAATTTGCTTGGGTTAGGAATTGATTTTGTTGTGTTTTTTATTTTATAAGTTTTAATTTATCAATTATTAATGTTGAAACATTTTAGAAAATAGGGAAAAAGGGCCCAAAATAAATATTGACAGAATGGGAAAAAAAAAAAAAGACTCAAAAATAATTTTTTTTTAAAAAAAATCTAATCTGCAAACTGCCTGCACATCTGCAAACTCTATCTACACAAACCACAAACTCCATTACGGGCGATTGCAGGTTGACTTTTCCCAAAATCGCATAGATGCGAGCGGGTCTAAACCAAACCGCAAATCGTCCAAATCCGAACCGCAAATACCCCTACTTCTACATAAGACTACAAGCTAAGAGGCAATTTGGCAACCCAATTAAAAAAGCTTTTAGCTTTTAATCCATTTTATGTCATATCACTTCTTATATTTTTTACATATAAAAGAATAAAAAAGTCAAAAAAAATCAAAAAATTAACTTTTAACTAACTTTTTAAATCACTTCTAACATAGTCTAAGAATTGGTTAAGTATCAAAAATCAATTTTTTAATATATTTTAAGTTACATTATCACTCTACTTTTTTATACGTTTTTTTAAAAAAGTTAAAAAAAATTAAAAAGCTAATTTTTAATCAATTTCACAAAACAATTCAAAATAGGTTAAAAAGTTACAAAATGTCATATTTAAATCATAACCATTTTATTTTTTTCTTATAAACATTAAAATAATAATAAAAAAAAACTTATATCAAACTAGATTTTTTAACTTTAAACTAAAATAATTAAAAAAAATTAAAAAGCGAATGCACATACCAAACAAACCTATATCAATGATCTTTTGGCGGGACCTTTTGCGTTGAGTTCCCTCCAAAAACAAACCCCCCAAATGTTCCCTCCGCTTGGTCGACCTCCAGATCGCCCATTCCACTCACCCCCGCGATGCCCAGTTGAAATTCATCCCCAAATTCATCACCAAATTCGACTACCCACTTCTCAAAGAAGATGAAATCGTCAATTCCTGTAATGGGTTGCTCTGCTGATTTCACTGGCGATTCTGACCCCATTTTCATATGCAATCCGATTCTGGGTGAGTGCATAACTTTACCCATCTTACATCACCATGTCAATTATGATGCTACTATGACTGCTTTTGGGTTTAGTCTCAAGACTAATCAGTACAAGGTGATTCGGTTTTTTCTCCAAGAGGTTGTTTATATTGACCACAATACTCAGATGGGTTCTTATCGTGAGGAGGCAGAGGCCAAGATTTACACAATTGGTGGAGAAGGGTTGTGGAGGAATATAGGTAAGGTACCTTATCATTTGACAAACCACTCGTTCAATTCTTTCGTGATGGAGCTATTCATTGGCTTAATTTCAACCATGATAGTCCCGGCTTCATTGTTGTTTCGATTTGGGACCGAGGAATTTCGGGTTGTTCCTCAACCTCCTGAGTTTGGTCTGCATAGAGAGTTTTGAGGGCATAAATGTGTCGGTGTGCTGCGGGATAGTCTGTCCATTTGTGAATTTTCTATTCATTGTGGTATTGATATATGGATAATGAAAGAGTGGCAATGAGGAGTGTTGGAGCAAAGAGTTTGTTATTGGCAATGTGGTTAGTAATAAGAAGGGGGGTTTTGACTATTATAAGCCAATTATGATTCTAAAGACTGGGAAAATTTTGATGCTTTACAACAAGGATGGTCTTGTGCTGTATGATCCTAAGCTAGGTGGGTTTAAGAAGTTAAGTATTTATTGGATCAAATCAGAATTTTATGGGGCTGCTCATATTCCGAGCTTGGTTTCCCTCTGTGATGTTGCCGAAGGATAATACTTCTCTTTGATACGTTGCCAAAGGACAAAAGGTTGAAGGTAAAAATTCAGATGATCTAACTGTTATATAGCTTTTGATTTACAATTGAGAGCTTGGTTGGCTATTATATTGTTTTGGCCCCACTAATATTGTAGCTGCTTACAAGCACTCATTTCCATGTTGATGCGTGTGTTTAATTTATGGAAAATTTAAAATTTTATGCTTCTTCTTTGGAAAATGATATAATATTCCTGTAGAGTTTCTGGGAATCCATTATTCTTGTAGTAATAATTTTATTTCATTCACTAATGCTCCATTTATCTTGATTGGCAACAAGAATGAGGGCATGGCTATTCGGAAAACCAGTTCCAAACAAAAGCTTGATGTTCGGTATTATGTAGCTGAACAAAAGGTATATGTTTGGTTGTGGAGCACGAAACATATTGAACAAGTTCGGCTCTCTGTAACCAAAACAAAGAGAAATCGACCAACTTGTGAGGTAGAGAGAGAAATCGACGAGGAGAGAGAGAGAGAGAGAGAATATCATGCACAAAAGGGAGAAAAGAGAGTAGGTTTCGGAGGATGAAGATGAAGATCACGAAAAAGAGTTAGTGAATCAGTCATTCCTTTTTGGTTGCCACCACCAAAACCCTAACCTTCGCCGCCATTGATAGTTTCGTGAATAACAAGTGGCAGTGAGAGGCTCGTGAGAGGAGGAAAATAAAGGAGGTGGGTTGGTCGTCGGAGGCTACTGATAGAAGTGGAAGTGGTGGTGGGATTAGGATTAGGGTTAAACTTGGGAGGATAGGATGGGGACAAAATTGAAATTTGATATTAGGACAAAATTGTAATGAAATAAAAAGAAAAATGAAAGATTCAAAATAAAAAGGTAGAGGCATTTAGCAATCCTCTAATTATATACATGATTCTATTTACACACTAAGTGCCGTTTTGGCAAAAAGTCAAAAACGCCACGTTTTGGCAACAGATCAAAAATGCCAACTCATGCCCACTGCGTTTTCAATCCCATTTGGGAAGACCAAATAAGCAACACCCAAATTTACCAAATTACCTTCTGAAATAATTTAATTAATTAATTTAAAAATCAAAAAGTAAGGATATTTTAGTCATTTTAGAGTGATGTGACATTTTAAAAAAATATTAAATCAAAAATAAAAAAAGCCAGCTTTTTACCAACTTTCCAAATCACTTTTTAAAAAAGCTAAAAAGCTTGGTAAAAAGTCAAAAACTAGCTTTTTATCAACTTCTCAAAACACCCTTAAATATTACATTATATTTATTTGTACAATATTTTTTTCTTCTTAATGTACAAGTACAGTGTAATAAGAAATTTATTGAGTGCAAATAGAAGGTGTCTAATTATTTTACATATTTTCATGTCTATTGTATTTTACTGTACTGTTTTATTTATTTTTTGCAATAATTTTGTGCTCAAACTCTTTATTTGTAATCCTTCCAAAAACAAAGTTTGACCTTCTCCCAAGCACTTAGTAAAAAGAAAAATGATTTGTGCACACAATTTTTGTGGCACTAATGGCACTAATTTCCTATTCTGGTAACTGTTTTTTTTTTTTCTTCTTTTCTTGCCTTATATGGAAATTAGTGCTATTAGTGTCACAAAAATTGTGTGCACAAATCAAAGTCGTAGTAAAAATTATTGGTTGATGCCTGATGTACCATGTGGCCATATCCCAAGCAAACGACAAATTTCATGTTCTCATATTATTTAATTATCTAATATAAAATTATGATTTCACCCCATCTCTCAATCAAAACATACTTGAGGGCACCACCAGAACCAACAAATGACTTCTAATTAAGCAACTTCATTTGTGACAACCAATGAAGTCAGTCCACGTAAGAAAGTAAAGGGTGATTTGGCATAAACTAAGGGGCCGTTTGGTAATGACTTTTTTAGTTGATTTTTTGATTTTTGACTTTTTTAATTTGAGACTTTTTTGTTTGTTTGGTTTTTTTTATTTGGCTTTTTTGACATTTTGCATTTGAATGACAAAAGTGCTCTCCTCTTGAAAATGATATTTTTTTGACTTTTTGTTTATATGAGCCAATTTAGTAATTTTGCATCCCAATTAAAGTGTTCTGTCATTTTGAGATTTTGTAACTTTTTTTTGTCCTTTTGGGATTATTTGGCCAAAAAAGAAAACCAAATCGGGGCTAAATAAGTGCATTTTTTTGCAAAAGTGTATTTATTTGGGTCACATTAATCAACATCTTATTTTTATTTTTTTACATATCTTTTATAAAAAATTAAAAAATACACTTATTTAGAACATTCTAAACCAATATGTCAAGGGTGACATGGTGCAGTGGTGTAGGTGTTGGTGTTCGGAGTTTGTTTACTTGGTAGTTATTTTTAAGCTTCCAAATTCAGTTGAACGAAATAATCAAAAAAAATTTAAAAATTATAAAAGAATTTAAAAAATAGTTTTGGGACTTATTTTAGTAATTTTTTGGGACTTATTTTAGCTTTTTCATTTTTCATTTTTGTTTTTTTACTTTCTAGATTTGTTACACAAAATGGTTGGAAGAATAAAAAAATTTTAATACTATAATTTAAAAAAAAATAAAATCAGTAAAGATAAAAAAAAATTAAAATAAAAAAAATTGGCCTAACTAACTAATTAGCTGACATCCAAACAGACAACAAATCATACCCTGTCCGGATTAGGAAACACAGAGAGTTCCATTCCTTGCCACTTCCAAATCCTAAACCGATTCAACTTCACATTGACTCTCACTCTATATAAACACCCCTAACCATCATTGCCTAGAAACCCAACTCTCGCTCTTCTCTCTGCTTTTTTAGTTTCGATTACTGCATATACGCGTCCTCGTCCTTTCTTTTTCTTGTTCTTGTTCTTATTCTTCAATCAAGCAATGGCTGGTGCTCTTATCGCTCCTGCTGGTGACGATTCCCCGAAAGATTATCCCGGAAAACTTACTTGGTATGTCTTCGTAACTTGCATCGTCGCCGCCATGGGTGGGCTGATTTTTGGCTACGACATCGGCATCTCTGGTAAGCCCTTCTTCAACTTAATAAATCTTCAATTCTTCACAGTTCTGCTACTGTTGGAAAATCAATCTTCTCTAGATATATATATATATATATTCTGTGATAATTCTTCACTCAATCACATTATTCTCTTTTTTTTTTTTTTTTTTTTGTACATTTTTTTTTTTTTTTTTCTGTAAAAAGACAAAAAAATCAATTTAAATAGTTAATTATGTTTGAGTTTAAATGTATGATATTGATTACTGGTGTTGCTACGATGATTAGGTGGGGTGACATCGATGGGTCCGTTTCTTGAGAAGTTTTTCCCGTCTGTGTATCGGAAGGAAGAGCTCGATCAGTCAACCAATCAGTACTGCAAGTTCAACAGCCAAACGCTAACCATGTTTACGTCGTCTCTGTATTTGGCTGCTCTTTTTGCGTCCTTCTTGGCGTCGACAATGACCAAGAAACTGGGCCGCAAGTTTTCCATGCTTATGGGTGGTTGCGTCTTCTGTTGCGGTGCTCTTCTCAATGCCTTTGCTGTACACCTCGCTATGCTCATCATCGGTCGAATTTTGTTAGGTGTTGGTGTTGGTTTCGCCACTCAGGTAATTCATTCATAAAAACGAAACCTCTTTCTTTCTTTCTTTCTTTGCTCCAATATTATTACTACCGTCACACTTCGAACATAATAACGAAAGCTCTAACTTGTTTGTTTCAAATTACATTACAGTCAGTGCCACTGTTTGTATCGGAGATGGCTCCACATAGATACCGCGGAACCCTCAACGTCTGCTTCCAACTATTCATCACAATCGGCATTCTGATTGCCGGTCTGGTCAACTACTTCACCAACATGATCAAGGGCGACTTGGGCTGGCGCATCAGCTTGGGCGGTGCCGCTGTTCCAGCCGTCCTCATGATCTTCTCATCTCTCTGGGTCTCCGAAACCCCAAACTCCCTCATTGAGAGAGGTCATTTGGACAAAGCCAAGAAGCAGCTCCAGCGCATCCGTGGAGTCGCCGACGTCCAAGCTGAGTTCAACGATCTGGTGGATGCGAGTGCAGCCTCAAAGGAAGTGGAACACCCATGGAGGGACCTATCCATGAGGAAGTATAGGCCTCAGCTTTGTTTGGCTATTTTGATTCCCATGTTTCAGCAACTCACTGGGATCAATGTGGTTATGTTCTACGCTCCTGTGCTGTTCAAGACCATTGGGTTTCAGAGCAACGCTTCGCTTGCATCGGCCATGATCACCGGTGGTGTGAATGTTCTTGCCACATTTATCTCTGTTTTTGGGACTGATAGGTGGGGGAGGAAACCCCTGTTTCTATGGGGAGGTGGCATCATGATTGTGTTTCAGGTAATACTTGTAACCAAATCTTTTTCTCCATCATCTTTCTATTTATGTATTGATTTTGTGTCCAATTTTTCAAGTTTGTAAAACACAGTTGTATTGTATTTGCACTATGTCATTACATGTTAATTTTTTTGATATTATTTGTATATATTTTATTATGTTTGTATTATTTATATTTGCAGAGTGCAGTAGCAGTTCTTATTGGTGCTAAATTTGGAGTAACAGGAGATGCTACCGATTTGGGAACACTATATTCAAGCATCCTAGTATGTTGTATCTGCATTTTCGTCACAGCTTTTGCATTCTCATGGGGTCCTCTGGGATGGTTGGTGCCTAGTGAAATCTTCCCTCTAGAAATTCGGTCATCTGCGCAGAGTATCGTCGTGGCCGTGAATATGTCATTCACTTTCCTCGTTGCCCAACTCTTCCTTGCTGCTCTTTGTATGGTCAAGTACGGCTTATTCATCATCTTTGCGGGTTTAGTGCTAATCATGAGCCTCTTCGTCATCTTCTTCGTGCCGGAGACCAAAAATATACCCATCGAAGAAATGTCACAAGTGTGGAGAGGGCACTGGTACTGGAAAAAATTTGTTGATGATGAAAAGGAAATCGAGATGAAGAATGGAATGCCTTAGAAAGATACACATAGCTAGCTCGCATTTATTTGTATTCTTTTTTGGGTTTTTAGTTTTTTTTTTTTTCATTAATACTTTAAGTTGTTCAACAAAAAACAAGGTTGTTAGGATTCCTTTATATATAGTCTTATTACATTTATTTGTGTTTGTGTATGTTTGCAAGTGTTTCTATTGTTTTTATTTTATTTTTTGCTTCACCTTTGTGAGCAAGGTTGCTTTTGGCTGGGCAACAATTTTATGAATTTAGACTTAATTGCTTGAAAATTATGAATCTCACAATATATAAATTTAATCTCTAGCATACAATTATTCACCCATAAAAGTGTAGGTGATGTTGTTACAGTTGGAAAAAGTTACATTTGTTTTTTCAAACTTTTTGTTTTTTAGTAATTTTTAAAAAAAAATCTATGTCAAATTTTTTATTTTTCAAATTAGTCTAATTTAGAAGGAATTAAAAAAAAAATTACAACAAAATAAATAACTCTTTTTTTCTTTTCTTTTTTTTCTGTCTTTAAATGGCTTTTTGCTTTTTGTTTGTTTTAGGCCCATCTCATCTAGTAAAATCTAAATGTGATTTTTTTTAAAAATAATAATAAAAAATTCACTAAATAAATATATTTAGCATACATGAAAGATTTGGTTATTCCATACTCCATGTTTGTTGAAAAAGGCAGTCTTTCTCCTAGTTTTCCTCAAATTTTCAAAATTTTTATTTGGTTGCCTATCATTTTTTTCGTTTTGTATTTTCTAATATTAATTGTTGTAGTTGGGCTATAAGAAAGTTTGTGGAAAACACTACTTTCATATGGTTAGATTTTGATTACTGGTATAAAACGAATCACGTTAAACTTGTTAAAAGTGCATTCAAGATTGCTTTATTCAAACAAATCAAACTTGAAACAATTGAAAACTTTTTAAAATTTCAAGCACTAAAATTACTATTATTTTACTTGGTAATCTTATTTTACATTATATAAATCTAAGCCACTATAATCATTTAAGATCGACTTGAAAATCAAATTTATTATACCTCCTTTTTTCCCCACCCCCTTTGACCCCCTTTCTCTCTCTCATTGGTTACTTTTTCTTTTTCTTTTTCTTTTTTTTTTTTTTTTCTACTCCTCCAATCACCCCCCGCCACGTGGCAAAAGGGGGGTGAGGGGGTGACCCCCAAAAGGGGGTCCCAAGTATTATTCTTTATTATAACATACAAGAGTTTTAGGGACCAAATTTTTATATAAAAGAATAAAAATTTTGTTACAAAAAAAAAAAAAAAACATTTGGGGAGTAATTCTTGTCGTCGTCCCAAAATGTTGGGAAAAAAAATTTAGCCACAAAAACTTGAAAATGTTTCTAATAATTTAGGGCTAGTTTGGCATAGCCTAAAAACAATAAAAAATCAAAAAGTTACTCAAAGAGTTAAAAAGTTATCACTATTCACTAAAAAATATTAAAAAACTAATTTTTTACAAATTCATGCAACTCAACAATCATTCTTACTTTTCGGCTGTGCAGTGTTGGGACAGAACAATGGGACAGTTTGGGGCAATTTTGGCACACTACTGTTCAGCCAATGGGGGCTTATCACGGGTCCCGTTTTGATAATCTGAACCGTTCAATGTGTAGAACTCGTCGAGTACTATATCTTTGTAAAAAATCATATTGATTGGATATCGATAACTATATGATCAAATCAGTTTTATATGAAAAAATGGATGGTGTTATAATTAACGATTGAAAAAAACAAATCTTATCAGATAGCTATCGATACCCGATCAACGTGATTTTTTATAGACATATAGTGCTCGACGAGTTCTACACATTGACGGTTCAGATTATCAAAATGGGACCCGTGATGGCCCCCACAGGCCGAACAAAACAGTCTACTGCAATGCCCGAAAAGTACCCAATAATTTCTTGCATGAATTCGCCTGGTAGATTGTACACAGCTGTTATTCATTCATCTCCAATCTTCTCTTACACACTTCTTTATATAATTTTTTAATACACATTTTTCCATAAAAAGTCAAAAAGTCAACCCAAATATCCATGTTTTTTTCTTCAACTTTTTAGTCTAAAAAGACAAAAAGTGCACTTATTTAGGACACCCCAAACAACCCCTTAAAAACAAAATAATTTGATTCAAAAAAATAATAAAATTTGAGAATAGCTAAAGAAGAGCTCAATAACAATGTGCCTGTTTGGCAGAATTGTTTTTCAACTTATTTCAGTTTTCAGCTTAATTTAAGCTATTTTGATGTGTTTGATTTAGCTTATAGCTTATAGCTTATAGTTTTGTGGAAGTCAGAAATCAACTTATTCTTTGAGTGGGGCAGGAGATGCTTTAAGAATAAGCTGGAAATCAGCTTAAGCTGAAAGTTATAAGTTATAAGCTGTTTAGGTATAAGCTATAAGCACTTTCCCACAATTCTACCAAACAGGGCCAATATCTTGTACTCCACACGCCCAGGTTGTTGTGGGAGCAAATAAAGAATGGGAATTGTAAATCAATGAAGATAACCTTCACGTTTGTACAAATTCTTTTTCATATTGCCACTTTTTTTCAAAAGAAAATGATTTATCAACAAAATTTTTATGTATAAAACTCGTATAAAATGATGTGACTATAATATTTTTATACACAGATTGAGATGAAAGACCATGAAATTATACATAATTTTTTGGGAAAATTACCCATTAGTGAACCTATAAAAAAATTAAACCGTGCTAGGGAGCTCGAAAACGAGCTCCCCCGAATTCCCCTAATTTTTATTTTTTATTTTTTTTATTTTTTTTTTATTTATTTATTTTTTTTACAGCGGAAGAAGCAAGAAGAAGACGAAGAGGGGGAGGGGGAGGGGGAAGAAGGACTGGAGGGGGCCTAAAAAATGGGCTGGAGGCGGAGGCGGAGGCGAGGCTGACAGGCGACGGGCGGGCGACGAGCCGTGACGAGCTCTTTCTCTCCCTCTTCCCTCTCCCTCTTCCTCTGCTCTGCGTTCAAAAATGACGGAAAAAAAAAAAAAAAAAAACCTAAAGCCCAAAACGACGTTGTTTTGGGCTTTAGGGGGATTCGGGGACGAAATCCTCGAGCTACCAATCTTTATTCTAAAAAATTATAGGTGTTTTAAAATATATTTTAGTCACCAAAATTATTTATTTATTTATATATTTTTTTTAGCTACTAAAATGTTAGTCACCTAAAATTACAAGTTCTAATAGCTACTAAATATTTAGTCGCCAAAAAATTTGTTTTCATTTTAATTTTTTTAGTTATTAAGTATTTAGTCACTAAAAATATATACTTCCTTTTTAGCTACCAATTGTTTGGTCGCTAAAAACATCATTTTATGTTTTTTTTTTTAAAATTAATTTGTCTACAACCTGTATGTATTCTGTGCAACCTGTACCATGTATATAAATGAAATAATACATATATTATCAACTATTCGACAATCTACATCAATTTCACTTCTAGTCATTCAAAAATGAATAAGATCAAATTCTATACAAACCAAGTGTATTCATACAATAATAATTCTATACAAAACAAATAGTCATACAAAAACCATGTCCTTCCTACACAGAAAATATATTCACTACGACAAGCGGTAATCTATATATAGCACGCCAAAAGTATGCTATAGCAAGCTAAAAATGATCTGTACGATTAATACTAATCCACACAAAAAAAGGACGACAAAATAGGCTAATTATACAAAAGTATAAATTGTCCTCTATACACAAAAATGAAGTAGCCACAAATCCATGCCAAAAGCCATCTAAAAAAAATAAATAAATAAATAAAAATTGCACCCATTAGTACTAGAAATGCATGTAGAACTTGATACTCTGAAGCAAAAACATTAGAGGTTATGATGAGTAAATTAAACTATTCATCTTCTTCAGTACTTTTTTCATTATACTCTTAGTTGATTGAAAAGATCTAAATTAGTGAATATCATTGAATACACAATGAAACAACTAATTCCAGATTTAGAGTTTTGTTTATGTACATGATGAGTGAACAAAATCGGACTTGACTTGAAGAATGCAAGATGCCATACAGATTACAACCACTGAGATCCCACAACACTAATAAACTCACTCGTATGAACATCCCAAAAAACACACACTTAAACCATTACAAGTATTCATAGTACCAAATACAAAATGCACAGATGTAAGGCTATGTTTACAGCTATAGATGTGAAGTTTAAGGCGTTTTCACCCCTTGAACGCCATTTTTCGATTAAGTTTAAAGCATTTTTCGCTCTAATTCTCAACTTACGTATGCTAATTACGTCCTGTCAGTCCCCACAGGTCCTATTTGTCACGAGGAAACTGCCCATGACATCCATACGGTGGTTCGGGGGCTATTTTGCGTTTTCGTCCCCCCAAACGCCCTTTTCGGACTAAGTTTAAGGTGTTTTTTACTCTAACTCCCAACCTACGTGTGCTAACTACATTCCCTCTATTCCCAGATTTTACTTCGACAATAAAGGCAAGGCCAATGCTACATACCTATACCAAAGATGAATGATGTGTGTTCATGCTAAAGACATGATTCATAAGAAAAATTTTCTAATCCATTTTGTAATTTTTTTCAAATGGTTGTAGAAGAAGGCACACATTATCCATAACAATATATATGTTAAACATCTTGTATATGGACTATAATTATCAATAGTTGGAAATTGTTATCAGAGCACAATAAAGGACTAACGGAATTTCAATTTCATGAAAATAATAGAAAGAGTAAGTGAAACCGGATTTTACTCCAGCAATAAAGGCAAGGCCAATGCTACATACATGTACCGAAGATAAATGATGTGTGTGCTCATGCCAAAGACATGATTCATAGCATCAAAATTGAAACTTGCATGAACTAGGCTAGGAAATATTACTAAAGAGAAAGAATTTCAAGGATTTAAAAGTAGATGCAAGAGAAGCTAAATTGATTTAGAAGAGACTTTGTCAAGTATAAAATTGAAACTTGTTGATTCCACACAAGTCATCCCATCAACATATTTTCCTCTATCTTCATTTGACTTATCTCTAATATAACATGTCATACAAAGTGCATTTCCTTATTTATTATAGGATCTTATGACTTGTGTAACATAAAAAATGACTACAAAGAATACATACATACCTGGAGAATTCAATTTTCTTCAACAAAGAGGACTACCAATTAAATAGCTCCACAAAATAGAACTCATGGTACAACTGTTTTTTTTTATTTTTTTTTAATCTCCCCAGTAAGAGAATCTAAAGATTAACTCCACCCCAACCTATACCAAGCAATATTTGATAAAAGAAACACTCCTAAGTATATACATTTTGTATCTGCCACATGTATAACTAATGACTCAAAAATTAGAATGGGGGAGTGATAACGTATTGAATGGCTAACTTAAAAAAAAGTGCAGGTGTGCCATAAAAAAATTCTTATTGTCAAACACCTCAATGCTTTCAAACAATGGATTAGGGCTTTGAATACATATACAATCAAGGAGCAGCCATACATGCAAATACATACACAATCAATAGATTAGGGCTTTGAAACTAATGGAAGAGAAAGAAAAAAAAGGGGGAAATGTATCAAACGACTAAAATCAAACCCATATTTAGGACAATAAACCCATAGAACTTTGGAAATTAAACCACAACAACCAAACCATTTCACAAATCAACAGGAAATTAAACCGGATCAAGCATATAAAACCCTAGAACAACAATCAGAAAGGGGGAAATAGAGGACGGGATAGAGAGAGAGAGAGAGAGAGAGAGAGAGAGAGAGAGAACCAGTGATCTACAGTGGTGGCGGTGGCAGTGTGTGACGTACGATAAGCAACGGTGGTCTGCAATGAGGTGAGGTAGGATAAGGTTTGGTGGTGAAGGAGAATCTGTGTGAGAGAGAGAATAATCTATTTTGTCTATACAGAGAATAGGCGGGTGCCAATATTAAATGATTTCCCTCTAAAATTTTCACACCTTTGGCTATGAAATTGGTTTTTTGTCTGTAAATGTTAATAATTGACGACTAAAACTTTTTGTAGCCAAAGCTTAATCAACGGCGACTAAAATATTAGTCGCCAAAATTATTAATTTGGCAACTAACTTTCTTTTGGTCGGAAAAAATGAATATACCATGACTAATTTTTTTTTTAGTCACCAAAACTTAAGATTTGCGGACGAAATTGTTTGGTCACTAGAGAGTAACCATAAAATATGATTGTTATTTGGCGACTAAATTTCATTTTGTTGGCAAAAAATATTATACAATGACTAAAAATAAATTTAGTAGCCTAAAATCTACACTAACAACGACTAATATTTTTTTTTGTCCTATTATGGAATATTTAGCGATTGAATTTTTTTTAGTTGCCAAAAAGAAATATATCTCGACTAAAAAAAATTAGTAACTATACCCCAAACCAACACGGACTAACACATTTTTTAGCTGCCAAAAATGTCACTTTTGTCGTCAAATTTGGTCGCCAAAAATATAAATGGTTAAAAAAACAATTTGTAATGTTATCACAAAATTCCCTCAATAAAGAAAATGTAGTTCTATATACCGTTTAAAGATGATAACGAAAACACAGTGCGAAAAAGTATCTGTTATACAATTAAAAAATTAGACAAGTGGCACTTCCATATTAAATAAAATAAAATAAAAATCTGGGTTAATATCATATCGTTATAATAAAATTAAGGCTTTTGTTAACGCAACGTGTATAAGGAAGAAAATTACATAAATATGATTAGGTCTATTATTTGTGTGATCCAAGTTTATTTTGAGTATGATTTCTCATACAATGATCACAAATTGTTTTTTTTTTATTTTTTGGGTACTGACTGTGGTTTTGAGAATAGATTATTTTAATATATATATATATATATATATTTAGATTTTTAGCTAGAATATGAGGTAAAAAAAAACAGTATTTTAGATTTTTTTTGTTGTGAATTTTTTGGAAAAAAGATGTAGAAGTTAAAAGAAAAAATTAAATTTATGTTTTTTGTGTAAAATTCTTTGACTTTTTGACATTTTTAATGATTTTTTTGCTATTATCCAAAATTTTCAAACTTGCCCTTAGTATTTACACTTTTTTGTATAGTATTATTGTTATTAGTTAAGTGTTAACGCATTGGGGGAGGTTAATTAGAAGGGAAACACTTGGGTAGCATTTGGTTTGAAACTCAAATCATGATTTGAATCAAAAAATTTTAAAACTCATAATTAAACACATAATTCAAAATTTAATTGAAAATCTCTTTTCAAAATTCTATTTTTTAAATTTTGTTCTTTAAAATTATTTTTTATTTTTATTTTTGAAGAAAATTATTTTTTTGCTTCAAATATATATATATATATTTTAAGTATTGACCAAATAATTTGTTATGATTTGGATATATATGGGCGATCCAAATTTTTTTAAAATTTACAAAAAAATAAAATAAAAAATAAACATTTAAAAAATAAAATAAAATATTTAAAATAAAAAATAAAATATATTTAAAATAAAATATAATTTAAAAATTTTAAAAAAAATTAAGAATATACAAAAAAAAAAATACATAGCACAAATGTAGTAAATACAACATACATTAAAAAAAATATTTATAATAAAAAATATTTACCCTAAAAAAATAAAATTAAGAATTTTTAAATATTTAAAAAAATAAATCCAAAAAAATTTAAAATATAACTCAACATTCAAAAAATCAAAACCCAAAATATAATTGAAAACTCTATTTAAAACTTTGGTCAAAAAACTCATTTCATGACCTCCACGTCACCATATGTTGTAGGCATTGGGGTTGTGAGTGTAGAGGCAATATTGTCTGCTGTTAACCTAACATCATTTAAACAAGAGTACTGCTCAATGGCCCACCATATTTCTTAGGACCCTCAACTTTTTTGTACTCTCAATATTAGAATTGATTCCTACCTTTTCTTCTTTGAACACCTATACTATAATGCCAATCATACCCCTCTTTGTTGGAATCCGACCTCTATCACTTCTCCACATCTAGCGAGCCTTTTCCGCCCTACACCCCATATCCAACAGGTCTTTTCCTTGCCATCCCCACATCTGGCCACCTTTGACTGTCTTAGCCACCACCATTTTTCGATCGTTACCCTGGCTCCCAATTCCTTTCCGATCCCTTCCCAATTCTTTTCTATCCCTTCATTGTTGTCCCCATCTCTCCTACTCTTTCTTCATCTATGTTTAAAGAGGCTAGGGTTTCAAAGATTGTCATGGATAAGATTTTGAAGGTCACTATGGCTAAGGTTTCAAAGATTTCTATGGCTGGGGCGTCGTTCGGCTATACATGACCGAACGTTTTGAATCAATTTGGTGCTTCATAACCGAACAAGTAACCTTTGTTCGGCCCTAATTCGACATGTCTGAACAGATCTCATCTGTTCGATTATTTACCACCGTACACTAGCGTTTTGTTCGGAACTGGTTATTCAAACGGCAACAATGGTGGTTATGGAGGCAAAGTAAAGGGTTGTGTGTGTGCAGCGCAGTAAAGAAGGTTATAGGTATGGTTGCTAAAGATGAAGGGCGGTGAAAGTGAAGAATGGTAGTGGCGCGGAGAAAGTATGGAGGGAGGTTTAGAGAAGAGGGGGGGTGACAGGTCTGGATCGGGCTGCAGAGAGCAAGAGACTATTAATGATTATGGTGCTGGACGGAGATGCGTTGCTGGCCGGAGTGTGGGTGGAGATGAGATTAGGGTTAGGGTTTGTGAGCATAGGAATGGGGACAAAAATGGAAATTAATGTTAGGACAAATTTTAATAAAAAAAATATTAAAAGGTAGGGGTCCAAAGAAAAAAGTAGGGGTGTTTAGTAGCACTCTTTAAACATAGCATATAGGTCCCCTCTATATTCTTATCCTCCATATTTTTCCATACATTATTTTTTGGGTTAAATTTTAGGTCCATAATGATAATTTAAATCGTTCAACTTATAAATCTTATAATGAAGCCTGTCTGTGCAAAAAATCAGTCTCATCAGATATCGATGAATATATAAACAAATCACTTTTTGTTTTATAGAATGAAATGTTTAAATTTAAACTGACAATTATAGTCTATTTTGAAAAAATAAGATGCAATTTATTCATATATCTAGTAATATGAAGAAATTAATTTTTTGCGTAATTCATCTAAATTGTTGACATTATAATATAAACGATTTAGATTATCAATATGGGTTTAGAATATAGCCCAAAAAATAAAGTATGAAAAAATCTGGAGGATAAGAGTATGGATGAGCAGGCTCAACCCTGGTCATAGGCCCAAAAGGCCATGGCTTAGGGCTCCTCAAAATAGGCCCAAAAAAGGGACCCCCTCCTATTATAATTTAGTGTAATATATTAGATATGTTTTACGTCCAAATTTTTTTTAAAAGGGCCCAAACTAATTTAAAATAAATTGACCCATAAAAAAATTGAAAGACCCAACAATTTAACAGCAAGCAGCCCAACAAAACAGCAGTTTGAAAGGCCTAACAGTTAATCCAATTTCTAATTCCTGACAGTTAAGGCCCAACTTTGATAGCAGTTTGAAAGGCCCGTCCTGTCTAATTTGTAACCCGACCTTCTCTTAATCCAATTTTCTCTACAGTTGTTTGACAGCACACCAGCAGCCCGAGCCAACAAAGTAGCAGCACACAAACAGAGCACACAGACGGAGTAGAGCAGTAACACATGTACCTTTTTTCTTTCTATTCAATTAATTAAATATTTGTCTTGTCTTTTGCTCAATTAATTGCTGTTATAATATTGATATTTACATCATCACGAAGAATTTGTTTAAGTTTAATAGTTCACATCACATGATTTAAAAGTTCAGTGTTTTGTTAAGTGGTAGTGGTGCTCTTGTTTTGAATTTGATCTAAAAAAATATTTTGATCACAGCTCATCATGACTCTTAAAAGAAACTATTCGTCTGAATTCACAAAAAGGAAAAAGAAGCAAAGAGTCGAAAAATTAGTTGAGTGTCAAAGAGAAGCTATTAATAAGTTCTTTATGAGTAACAAACAAGCAGAACAATTAGTTGAAGACTTGAATAATGAAGAATTTGAAACTTTGGTGAATAATGAGAATGAAAATTTGGTGGATGAAAAAGGAAATGGGAAATTTGGGAGTGCAGAAGTCAATCAAGATGATGAGATGAATATGGAATGTGAGCATTCAAATATAGCTAATCCGGGGACTTGGAAAATAATAGACTAGAATTTACGAGATTTTTTAGTCAAAAGAGGTCCTGTGAGAAGAAATTGTGAGTTCAACTTCCCTAAGGATGATTCTTCTAGGCATAGGCATTTCTCACCTATTCATTGCATTCGGCATTTACCAAATGGAGAAAAATTTGATAGGACATGACTGATATACTCGGAACTTTTGGATAGAGTATTTTGCTTTTTATTGTAAGTTGTTTAAGCAAGAGGGAAATAAGACTCAATTGGCTACCGAAGGATTTAAAGACTAGAGAAATATTGGTGAGAGACTTAAAGGCCATGAAAGTGGTAACAAGTACATTACTTGCATGAGCAAATGAATTGAGTTGGAGGAAAGATTGAGAAAACATCTAACAATAGATAAAAGCATACAAGAACAAGTTAACAAAGAAAGAGAGCACTTGAGACGGGTTTATTGATGATAATTGCAGTTGTGAAAACACTTGCCAAGAATAATTTCCCTTTTCGTGGAAGCCATGAGAAAATTTATGAAGAGAGCAATGGACTTTCTTTAAGCATAATTGAAATGATTGGCGAGTTTGATCCAATGATGGAACAACACTTGCGACAGATAGAAAAGAGTGAGATTCATTACCATTATTTGAGTCACAAAATTCAAAATGAGGTGATAAAAATGTTAGCTGGGGAAGTCAAAAGTGCAATTTTGTTGATAATCAAACTAGCAAAATACTTTTCGGTCATACTTGATTGTACTCCGGATATAAGCCATCAAGAACAAATGTCTCTTGTTGTACAATGCGTGGATGTTTCAACAAGTGCAATTAAAGTGAAAGAGTTTTTTTTGGAATTCTTGAATGTGGATGATACATCGGGAGATGAGACTTTTTGATAAACTTCAAGAAGCATTAGTTAACCTTCAACTTGATATTGGTGACTTACGAGGGCAAGGATATGACAATGGCTCTAACATGAAAGGCAAAAACAAAGGTGTTCAAACAAGAGTACTTCAAGTAAATCCTAGAGCGTTCTATACATCGTATGGTTGTCATAGTCTTAACTTTGTGCTTTGTGATATGGCCAACTCTTGCTCTAAAGCAAAAACTTTTTTTGGTGTGGTACAACACATATATGTATTGTTTTCGTCTTCCATTCAATGTTGGCAATTTTAAAAGATAATCTAAAGGAAGGCCTCATGGTTAAATCGTTGTCGCAAAAGCGTTGGAAAAGTCGCATTGAAAGTGTTAAACCACTAAGATACCATGCTTCAAAAATAAGAGATGCTTTAGTTGACTTGTACAACAATCCTACCACAGATTCAATTGCAAAAAGTGAAGCTAAATCCCTGGTAACTCATGAACTTGAGACTTTTGAGTTCTTGTTTAGTATTGTAATTTGGTACAATTTGTTGTTTTATGTGAACTCTATTAGCAAGCTTCTTCAAAGTGAAGATATGGACATAGTAGTTTCTGTAAAGCAGCTAGATAGGCTTGTTAAGTATGCTGCAATGTATAGAGAAGTTGGTTTCATGAAGGCTATGGTTGAAGCTAAAGAAATGGCAAGTGAATTGAGAATTGAACCTACATTTGTTGAAAAGTGCATCATTTCTAGAAAGAAACAATTTGATGAGAATGTTAGAAAAGAGGTGTCCCAGTCGACTGAAAAATCATTTAGAGTTGGTTACTTCTTTTATTTTGTTGATCAAGCCCTTTGTTCACTAAAAAATAAGTTCGAAAAATTCAAAGTATGTGGGGCAAACTTTGGCATTTTGTTTGACTTGAAAAAGTGTAGCGATGAATCGTTGAAGGCGGGGTGTGTCAACCTTAAAGAATTTTTAAAACATGGTGAGATTTTCGATATTGATGGAGTTAAAAGTCTTGAAAGAAAGATTGCCAAAAGAAGTGAATAAACAAATTGAAGTGCTCAATCATCTGCAGTTGATGGCAAATTGTTTTCTAAATTCATAGGTTGCTTATAGGATACTTTTGACTATTCCAATTATAGTTGCATCGGGAAAAGATGCTTTTCAAAGTTGAAAATCATCAAAAATTACCTTCGATCAACCATGTCACAAGAAAGATTGAATAGATTAGCATTGTTATCCATTGAAAATGATTTTGCAAAAAAACTAGATTATGCAAGTATGATTGATTTATTTGCTTCTAAAATGCAAGAAAAGTAAGGATCAAGTGATACTTGTTATTGTAATGTAATGCTAAGTATTTTTTATGATTTTAATACAAATCTTTTGTCCTTTATCTTAATTTTTTTTTTCATTCAATGGAAAAAAAAAATGTGAAGGGTCCTTGAAATTTATTAGTTGATTATTCACTTTGAACTCGGAAAATCTCAGGACCGGGCCTGTGGATGAGAGTCATTCCTTTAAAAATATTCTCTAACACACAAAAACCCAAAAAAAAAAAAAAAAAAAAATTATATCCATCTTTTCAAACAAAAAAATTAAAATAACCTATTAAAATAATTAATAATAAAAAATTAATTAAAATAATATTCCCAAACCAACCCTAGTGAGGGAATTCACAAGACTCAGAAGAGGACTGTCTGGAGAAGTTGAAGATGCTCCCCGGGATTACACAAGGAGATCCATAGTACTTGTTTGGCACGGAACTAATCAAGAATCCCTTCACAAGGTCCCCAGCAAGGGAGGTGTTTGTGGAGCTGCCTAATGATGAACTTCGGATAGCTTGGATCAAGATGAAGAAGAGAATGACTTAGATATGGCCAAACATTGCCTTATCTAGTACATTAGCCTTTAGTTATAACCAGTGGCGGAGCCAGAAAATTAGATTAGAGGGGGCACTTATAATAATTTTTACAAAAATATTTCACCCAAATTTTTATGATTGATTTCAAGAAATATCAAAAAAAAAAAAATAATCAGTGTGTTTAGTTTCAGTTTTCTGAATTTAGTTTTTTGAAAATTGAGTTTTTTTTAATTTTTATATTTTTTTGTTTTTAGTAAATATTTTTTGAATTTTAAGTAATTTTTTTACTTTTTTAGATGCACCTTACTTAGATATATCTAAATAGTAAAATATTTGTGAAAAAATATTTTTAAAATTTAATAAATACACAAAAATACAAAAAATATACTGAATTTTCCTCCTTTTTTTGTATTTTTTGGTATTTAATATATTTTTTAAATATTTTTTTTACAAATATTATACGTTTAAGTGTCTTTATGTTAGGTGTGTCTAAAAATTAAAAAAAAAAATTGCTTAAATTATTAAAAAAATTCATTGAAAACATTAAAATACTAAAAATAAAAAAATAGAATTTTCTGAAAACTGAAAACAAACAAGCTGAATGTTATTTGTAACTAATGTATCATGGACAATAAAAAAATATGAATATAAGCCTTAAAATAAATTATATAATAATAAATTTTTTTTGATACAAAATTTGATTAAAAACTCAATATAATGGTAATACCACGTCATCATTGATATGTGATATCACCCACTAATGGTAAATAAACACATAGAAAGTGAACCTCATATATCAAATGTAACTAACAATCCAATAAATTTCATATATTTATAGTGAAATTATTTATACTTGTATATCACTAATAATGACATCGCCGTTACATTAAAAAAATTCCATAGCTAATGTGGTTTATTTATAGTAGTATCTTCATTTTTAATCAAAATAGCCATTATTGTTTTCATAATTTTAAAAATGTCACTGACATTTCACTCTAATAATATTTTTATAATTTTTTATTTAAAATATTTTCTTTATATTTAAAAAAAAAAAAAAAAAAAAAAAAAAAAAAAAAAAACACCAAAATCCAGGGGGGGCACGTGACCCCCCTGGGCCCGTGCTCCCTCCGCCCCTGGTTATAACACTCACACTTCTGTTAGTGTGTGATTTTGTGGTAGTGGTTGTATTATGCGTTTTGTTGACTGTTCCTTTTATTTGTTGTATGGAGAGTATCTTTAAGCTTTTATTTGGAATATGGGTTAATTTTTTAGTTTTTTTGATTTTTTGGAGTCTGGGACTAAAAAGTCTCATTTGGGATGGGCATTTTGATTTTTTTTATTTTTGTGAGAGAAAAAATGAAATGATTACGGTTTGGATGTGACATTTTATTTTATTGAGCTAAAAAGCTTATCTTGTCTTTTTGTGACTAAAGTAACCCTAACCCAACCCAAACCTCCATGCCAAACAAACCCTAAGGAACTCATGTTGTTAGTTATCATATCTAGTATTATTATATTTTAATTACTTCAATGAGTTAGTTACTACTTCCTCCGTCTCAAAATATTAGTCTTTTATTCTATTTTTTATTGTCTCAAAATATTAGTCCCTTTTAAAAATCAAGGACTAAAATAATATAAATTTCCTACTTTGCCATTTTTTTTTTAAATTTATTAATAATATAAAATGTACAATTACGACAATTGATATTTCTCAAAAACTGTACTATCAAAGGGTAATTTTGAAAAATTAATTTTTTCAAAATGCAATAATTGTACTACAAAAAAAGGTTAAATTTTCCAAAAAAGACTATTATTTTGGGACGGATGGAGTATAATAGTTATTTTAATAAAATTTGTTAAGGCTAGTTACATTTAAAAAGTCTTGAGAGACTCTTTAAACAATTTGTGTGTATAGATAAATAAAATAAAAAGTAGTATTGAAATACATAGATAAAAAAAGAATTAGGTAAAATAAAGAATAATCATTTGTATATTTTAGCTAATAAAAAATAAAAAGTATAATTAATTGCTCTAAGTTAATGGATGTTTGCTTTTTAAAATTATTATGTATGCTATTTGCTATATTGTGTGTGGTTTTTGCAATAGCTAAGGGTTGATTTGGAAAGTGATTTTTAAAGTAATTTTTTTATTGTTTAGTTAAAATATGAGGTGAAAAAAATTGAATTGTTTGGCAATAAATTTTTTTTTTTATTTTTTACGAAAAATGTACAAAAAATAGAAAGAGTGAAAATGAATTTTGACTTTTTCTTTTGTATAAATATTTTTTTTTTTTTGGTTTTCTGATATTTTTAGTGATTTTTTACCTAAAACTAGTGCTGACTCTAATTTTTTTTTCAAGGTGGACATTTTAAAAATGTAAACTTTATAAATATACTAAGGTCTTGTTTGGATCATTTTTTTTAATCTGTTCTTTCAATGCAAGGGGCGAAGAAAAAAAGAAAAAGAAATATTCTTTGTCCAAAAAAGAAACTTGCAATTTTTCATTTCCAAGACCTATTTCCACATTCTTATCTTGAAATAAGAAATTGAGTTCGTATAGGCATTTTGGACGCTGCTATTGAAATAGCTTTTCTGGCTATATTTTCTGCCACTCCGCCCATTTCATAAAGTATTCGACTCGGTTTAACAACAGCTACCCAATATTCAGGAAGTAAGTTGAGACTAATTTAGCCCACTAAAAGACAAAACAAGTTAAAAAACTAATAAAATAAAATATCACATTAAAATTATAATCATTTCATTTTCTTTATCACAAAATTATAAAAAAACCAAAAATTCTTTCCAAATGGAACTGTTTTAGCCATGCTAAAATAGCCAAAATGCTAGACTAAAAAAATCCTTCTCAAACAATGGCTTAAACTTTTCAAATCACACACACAATAAATAAATAAATGAAAAAATGAAACTTTTTCTCATAGAGTTTGGTTTCTTTATGATTAATTTGTGCAATAAGGTATAAAAAATAAGTTTTTGAAACATAAGATTTGTGAAAAGAAATAAAATATATGGATATATATTATATACTTTATATTGGATTATTGTCAAAAAAAAAATTATATATACCAAAGAGAATAAACAAAAACAATGAAAAATCTCTATATACAAATTGAGAAACCCTAGGGTACGCATTTCTCTCAAAGGATGTATATAGGAGTCATCAATGGGACGGCCCAGCCAACAACTATTGCCTCCAAGTCCCATATATTAATGAATTTTTTGGGTTTTGATCCGTCAACGAGTCGGTACAAGCCAGACTTATTTAAAAAAATTAAAATCACATTTCATTCGTAAACCCGAATCTTACGGATCAAAATCAAACTAAACCAAGTTACCCATTTTTTATTAGACTTATATTATTAAGTTCTATACATTTATTTTTTCTTTTTTAATAATTCATATATGATCATATTAAAACAATTAAATTAAAGTATAAATTCACTAAATTAACAAATTATGACAATGACAATGTTATATGTAAAAAGTTGAGAGTTAAAAAGATATCACCAATCACTGTCAAATTCAATTTTAACAAATTATGTTTTCTATATTTTTTTAAATACAATTTATAAAGATAATATGGGCTGTCAAATGTTGTGATTTTTTTTAATGGAATAGTATTGATTTTAATGGATTAAAATTAAATTTAATAGTGTTATTTTTTTGGATTTACTCATGCGGACCTATACGGCCCGGGTTCATGGGCGGGCTGGTGTTTCAAACATTTGTCCAAAACCCTAAATCATCTTTTATGGAATGGAACGGGCTGGGTAGTCAAGCGGGTTGGGACAACCCATGGAACGGGTTGGGTAATACCGAATTTTTTACCCACGAGCCGCTTGATGACCCCAATAAGTAAACCATACGCACCAGTTATGTATTTTTTATGATAAATAGTAAGTAATTTTTTGTAGAGTCATGACAATTTATGATTCAGAAATACAGTTACACATTTGGTGATAATGTTACATATTTTTGTAGGAATGTTACATTTTTTTTTTATCCAAACATTTTCTAACCAAAAAATGTGTAATATTATCACAAAAATGTCTAATATTTTCACAAAATACATAATTTTATTTCTGAATCACAAATTATCGTAAATCTATTAGAAAAAATATGTAACATTTATCATAAAAGTACATAATATATATATCACAAAATTGCATAATAATAGCACATATAATACACATTTTTTTGAGAGATGTATACATACTTCCTCCATCCCAAAATAATGGTCCATTTTGGGGAATTTAACTTTTTTTGGTAGTACAATTATTACATTTGAAAAAAGTTAATTTTTCAAAATTATCCTTTTGATAGTACATTTTTTGAGAATATCAATGTCATAATTATACTTTTTATATTGTTTATTAATTTAAAAGAAGGGCAAAATAGGAAATTTATATTATTTTTGTACTTGATTTTTAAAGAGGGACTAAAATTTTGAGACAATGAAAAATGAAATAAGAGACTAATATTTTGGGACGGAAGGAGTAACATTATCTTAAGTGATAAATGAAACAACGAACATATCACAGTTTATAACTTGTTAAAAAACAGAATATATATATACAAAAGTGGAGAACTTCCAAATAAATCACATTTTTTTCAATTTTTTAAAAATCTTTAGTGATTTTTTTTTTTCAAAATTATATCCAAAATTTTTAATTTTCCAGTCCATCTTGGGTAGACGAACCTAAAAAGTAAAATTATTTTGAAATTTTTTTTAAAAAATCCAAAATAAAAATAGTCCATTATTTTAGACTTATTTTTGCCATTTTAAACTATTTTTAAGATTAATTTTTTTTTTAATTTTTTTTTTTATAGTTTATCTATAAAATCTAAAATCCTAAAGTTTTTTTCAAAAAATAAAAAAATTCACTAAAATGAAATAAATGAAAAAAAAAAAGTAGGGAGAAGCACCAATAAATTCCAAAAAGTAATCTTATGAACTGTTTAATCTTCCCTTTTTTCTTATGAACTCAAAGGTCTCATTTTAGTGTGAATTACATAAAAGGCCGACCATAAACGCTTGTGTTATGTATTGAGGGACAAATATGAGTTTTCCCATAATCTTGAAAACGTTAAATGTAACATTTCAAAAAAAAATCTTAGTATATTTTTCCAAACATAACACTCTAATGTAATACTTCGAAAACGTAACATTCCAATATAATACGGATTTGGGATGACTGCTGTGCAAGATGCACAACAACTATTGTTGTGCAGTCAAATGGACCCGGGGACCCATTTTGATCATCTGAACCATTCACATTTTTGAACATAAAAAGTAGAACATACCTTCAAAAAATCAAGTTAATCGGATATCATTTACTTATTCATCTATTCACATTTGTATTTACAAAAATAAACGACAATTGTGCTTTAAAGTATTAAAATAAATATAAACGTGAGTGGATGAAAGGGTAAACGATATCCGATTAAGTTGATTTTTTTCAGGTATGTTCTATTTGATGTATTCAAAAATGTGAACGGTTCAGATTATCGAAATGAGCCCCAAAATGGGCCCATTTAGCTACACAATAGTGGTTACTGTGTACCTCACACAACAGCTACCCCAAATCCATATAACTCACTAAAAAAATTCTTAGTGTACGTATTTTAAACGTAATAACGTATTATTCTACAAACATTTCTTAATTTTGACTTTTTAGCTAAAAAGTAGAGAAAAAAAATGTATATTTTGGATAACTTTTTGACTTTTTAAGAAAAAATGTGTAATAAAATATTGTAATAAAATCAAAATGGCCATTCTACCCTAATTGACCTTTTGACTTTTAACTTTTTGACTTTCAGATAGTTGAATTCAAAGGGCAAAATAATAATTTTGCCCTCTAGGCTTCCCCCACAAGCGTCCCCAAATAGTATGGACTTTTCGACTTTTTTTAGTAATTTTTTGATTTTTTAGCTTTTGTAGGTTATCCCAAACTAAGCATAAACGTAATAATCTAATGTAACACACTAAAAAAACTAATTAGTGTATTTTTTTTTTTTTCCAACCATGACACTTCAATTAATGTAATATATAAGAACTCCTTAGTGTATTTTCTCCAAACGTAACAGTTTAATGTAACACACTAAAAAACTTTTTAGTGTATTTTTTTTTCAAACTTAACACTCTAATTAATGTAACACATAAAAACTCTTTAGTGTACTTTTTTAAAACGTAGTACTCTAATGTAATATTCTAATGTAACACCAGAAAATCACACTAATAAAAATACAAATTTCTACGCTCGACCATCAAAATTTCAATCACCAATCTCCTCTAAAAAGAATCTTCCACACTTTACGTTTCTATTTCCATCCCAAAAATGAATCAAAAAATTAGAAAAATGAATCATAACAGAGTATTCACCTAAGCTCAAATGACATCAAATCAAATAAATATAACTTTTCAAAACAAAAATGATTAATTTGTTCATAAAAAAAACTCTTAAAACTAAATGAATTAATATTTTCTCATATGAAATTTATTAATAAATTTTTCCAAAAAAAAAAAAAAAGCTAAAAAAACGAACCCTTAAACATAAATTTAAATAATTTTGAATAAATATTGATTTTCTCAAACTTTCCGGTTCCCGTTACAGTCCCTACCATCCATGGATCATTGGAGAAATTATTCAATGTTCTATATCATTTACAAGTTAATAGTCAAATACTTTGCTTTCGTTTGAGATGTGTGCTAACTTTTTAACTATTTTAATTTGGGATTAAAAAATCTCATTTAGGATAAATTTTTTGACTTTTGTGAGAAAACAAATAAAATGATTATGATTTAAATGCAATGTTTTGTCTTATTGAGTTAAAAAACTTACTTTATTATTTTTTTTTTTACTATTTTAGTCCAAACATAACATGCCAAACAAAGCCTTTTTATCTCTTAAAATTCTAACATGGGTGTTTGGAAAGTTGCTATTTTTGTAAGCTATTTTATGAGGCTAAAATTTTTGTGTTTGAAAAGATAGTTAGATTTTTTTATAGTTAGATGTAATGTTTGTGAGAGAAAAAATAAAAAGAGTATGAATTTTGATGTGATATTTTATCTTATTGATTATTTTAATTTATTTTATTTTTTAGTACCATTTTAGTCAAAAAAAACTTCTTCCCAAACACCAATAAAAGTGATGTGTCCATGATTTAAGCTAATAACTCTTCATTTCGAGCACTACTTGACTTGATCCATACGCATTGAATAATTTCTCTAGGCATTCGTTTGGCCTCAATAGTTTCAGAATTTGGCTACAATACTTGATCCATGATTTAAGTCTCCTTCTTTTTTTATTTTATTATTATTATTTTTTTAAATTTATTTTGGGTCACATTATCATTCTATTTTATATATATATATATTTTAAAAAAAGTTAAAAAAATTTAAAAATTAATTTTTAATTAACTTCTCAAAATAATTAAAAATAGACAAAATCTCACATTTAAACTATAATCATTTTATTTTTATCTCTCACAAAAATAAAAAATGTCAAAATTCATACCAAACAAGACTTTTTAACCTAAACTAAAATAACTAAAAAATAAATAAATAAATCAACCCATATCCTAAATCAATCAGTGTGTTTGGTTTGAGTTTTTTAAATTAAGTTTTTTGAAAATTAAATTTTTTGGTTTTCGTATTTTTTTTTTGTTTTTAGTGAATATTTTTAAATTTTTAAACATTTTTTTTATTTTTTTAGATACATCTTACTTAGATGTATTTAAAAAATAAAAATATTTGTAAAAAATATTAAAAAATTAATAAATACATAAAAATACAAAAAAAAATGTATTGAATTCTCATAATTTTTTTTGTATTTTTGATATTTAGTGAATTTTTAATAGATTTTTTTCACAAATTTTTAATTTTTTAGATATATTTATGTTAGGTATGTTTAAAAAGTAAAAACAATTACTTAAAATATTAAAAAAATTTTAGTAAAAACAAAAAAATAAAAAAAATAAGGAAGTAAAATTTTTTGAAAAATATTTTTGAAAAAAGGAACCAACCAAAGTGACATTTTGCCGGGACTTTTTGCTTTCAGTTCCCTCCAAATACAAAACCCCCCCAATGTTTCTGTAAATTCCTATAAATATTGGTTTGGGTAGAGATCAGAGGAGGCTTGAATCATCAGCAGCAAAGATGACGAATCAGATCATACCCACCCACCACCAAGAAGAGCAAACACTCAAACCTAGTACTTCCAACCCAAATCATCCTCGAAATCCTATCAAGACTTCCCGTCTAAACCCTCTTCCTTTGTCAACTCGTTTCCAAGCACTGGCTTTCTCTGATCTCAGACCCTCACTTCGCTAATCTCCACCTCTCCAGATCACCTGTCAGCCTCTTGCTCAAACCTTTCTACCCCCCGTCGCGAATCGAGACAACTTCGCTTGGTCGACCTCCAGATCGCTCATTCCACTCACCCCCGCGATGCCCAGTTGAAATTCAGCCCCAAATTCAACTACCCACTTCTCAAAGAAGACGAAATCGTCAATTCCTGTAACGGGTTGCTCTGCTTATCTGATTTCACTGACGATTCTGACCCCATTTTCATATGCAATCCTATTCTGGGTGAGTACATTACTATACCCATCTTACATCGCCATGGAAATTATGATGCTACTATGACTGCTTTTGGGTTTAGTCTCAAGACTAATCAGTACTAGGGATGGCAATTTGAAACCGGCCCGATGGGAATCTCCGATCCCAACCCCGATTTAAGCGGATTTTTTTCGAGAAATACCCCTACGGGGACGGGAATGGTATTTAAAACTAAATCCCCGAACAGATTCGGGCCGGGGACGGGGATCAATTCTCCAACCCCGGCCCCGGCTCGACTATTCCCCGACTGTCCCCGTTGAGTAATTATAATATATATATATATATTATATTATTTGTTTAGGGTTACTAACTTACTATATATATTATAATATATATATATATATGTATTATATTATTAGTTTAGTTCCTCTCTCTCACTCACATCACACAACACTCTCAGCCTCTCTTCCTTTCTCTTTCTCTCTCGTGTGTAGATTGAAGATCAATGGCAGATAGATAGGTGTCTACAAATCAGATTCAGACCCTTCTCCTCCTCCTCTGACTCCGACGGCCACTCCCTTTCGTCGCTGCCTCCTCCTCTTTCGTGATCTCGTCTTCTGCTTCGAACATGCTCAGCCGCCGGAGTTCCACCGCAACATCCAGATCCAGATGTCATCACTTCTTCTTCCGTCGCAGCGCCTTTGACATCACTCCCTCCTCCGTCGCAGATCCAGATCCAGATCAAAATAAACTGTGTTATTTTTTTCAAGTTGTTGATGATGAAGATGATGATAGACAGATCTGATCTGATCCTCTTCTCTTCTGATCAGATCAGATCAGATCCTCTTCTCAGATCAGATCAGATCCTCTTCTCTTTCGCGATATACATATTTTCATGTATATGTATATTTATTTATTTATTTCAAGTTGTTTATTTATATATATATATATATATGTGTGTGTGTGTGTGTGTGTATGTGTTTGTGTTTTAGATTTTTTTTTTAAAGTTTTTTATTTTTAAGTTGATGATCATGAAGAAACAGATTTTAAAAAAAATTTGTTGTGTTTCTGTGTTGAATAAAATTAAAAAAAAAAACAAAAACAAAAACAGGTCGGGGATTTTTCGGGGTCGGGGAAACCCGATCCCCGTTAGAGAGCAGGGGCGCGGAGGTTGATGGTGTCCCCGTCGGGGATTGGGGGCGGAGACGGGAATTTTCTGGTCTTCGGGGATCGGGGACGGGGAGGGTGATCCCCGGCCCCGCCCGCCCCGTTGCCATTCCTAATCAGTACAAGGTGGTTCGATTTTTTGTCCAAGAGGTTGTTTATATTGACTACAATACTTAGATGGGTTCTTATCATGAGGAGGCAGAGGCTGAGATTTACACAATTGGTGGAGAAGGGTTGTGGAGGAATATGGGTGAGGTACCTTACCATTTGACAAACCACTCGTTCAATTCTTTCGTGAATGGAGCTATTCATTGGCTTAATTTCAACCATGATAGTCCCGGCTTCATTTGTTGTTTTGATTTTGGGACCGAGGAATTTTGGGCTGTTCCTCAACCTCTTGAGTTTGGTCTGCATAGAGAGTTTCGAGGGCATAAATGTGTCGGTGTGCTGCGGGATAGTCTGTCCATTTGTGAATTTTCTATTCATTGTGGTATTGATATATGGATAATGAAAGAGTATGGCAATGAGGAGTCTTGGAGCAAAGAGTTTGTTATTGGAAATGTGGTTACTAATAAGAAGGGAGGTTTTGACTATTATGAGCCAATTATGATTCTAAAGACTGGGGAAATTTTGATGCTTTACAACAAGGATGGTCTTGTGCTGTACGATCCTAAGCTAGGTGGGTTTAAGAAGCTGAGTATTTATTGGATCAAATCAGAATTTTATGGGGCTGCTCATATTCCGAGCTTGGTTTCCCTCCATGATGTTGTCGAAGGAGAATACTTATTGAAGAATTAGAAGTTTGAAAATATGAAGGAATACTAGTTTTCATTCATTCTTCATTCTCATCAATAATGAAGGAAAGTAGAAAATAAATAGATTACAAATCAGAGACAGTTTTTGAAACAGAGCACTATCACCAGACATGATTATTTTCTCATATGGAAAAAGAATTGCTACCTAGTTGGAATGGAATAATCATACAGATGGTATGATTATATTACTCCTAAATTAATTATAATAACGAGAGCTTGATTTTTAACACTTCCTCTCAAGCTACGTTGTAGATGTTAATCATTTCCAGTTTTTCCGTCAGATCATTGAAGTTAACTCGAGCAAGAGTTTTCGTGAGAATGTCAGCCTTTTGACAGTTTGTTGGAGTGTAGCTGACTTGGAAAACTCCTTCAATTTTTTCCTTGATAAAGTGTCGATCTATCTCCACGTGTTTAGTTCTATCATAATGGACTGGATTCTTAGCAATATTGATGGCGGCTTGGTTGTCGCAGTATAACACCATGGGATGCTCAGATGGAGCTCGTAATTTTTCTAACAGCCTGTTCAACTAGATTTCCTCGCAAATACCTAGTGCCATAGCATGAAATTCTGCCTCAGCACTACTATGGGCTACCACTGACTGTTTCTTGCTTCGCTATGTAACCACGTTCTCCCAGACAAACGAACAATAGCTAGAAGTTGATCTTCGATCAGTTACTGAACCTGCCCAATCTGCATCTGAAAAAAATCTCAATTTTTCTTTGTTGTTCTTTGGAAGAAGAGACCCTTTCATGTTGTCATTTTTAGGTACCTCACTATTCTGGTCACAACAATCAAGTGTTTTTCGGTTGGATTATTCATGAATTGACTTACCACACTAACAAAAAAGCCGATGTGTGGCCTTGTATGAGAAAGATAAATGAGTTTTTTCACAAGATGTTGATATCTCCCTTTATCACTTGGTGCACTACCGTCACTTTTTTTTCCAGTTTGATAGTTGTGTCTATAGGTGTTGCTGTTGGCTTGCATCCTAGCATCCCTGTTTCATTCAGTAAGTCTAGAACGTATTTGCGTTGTGAGACTGCTATACCTTTCTTTGACCTAGCAACCTCCATTCCAAGAAAGTACTTAAGGTTTCCAAGATCCTTAATCTCAAATTCCTTTGTCAGGAATATTCTAAGTAAGCCAATTTTCTCTTTATGATCACCTGTTAGAATTATGTCATCCACATAAACAATGATAATTGCCAATTTCCCTCCTAGGGAGTGCTTCACAAATAACGTATGATCGAATTGACATTGAACAAATCCGTACCCTTTCACTGCTCTAGTGAACCGTTCAAACCAAGCCTTGGGAGATTGTTTGAGACCACACAATGTTTTTCGGAGTCTGCAAACTATGTTGAAATTTGATGTCATCTC
This sequence comes from Camellia lanceoleosa, assembly GCA_025200525.1. Taxonomy (NCBI): domain Eukaryota; kingdom Viridiplantae; phylum Streptophyta; class Magnoliopsida; order Ericales; family Theaceae; genus Camellia; species Camellia lanceoleosa. The sequence continues at coordinate 61,616,955 of CM045762.1, forward strand.
AAGTCCAGCAGGAATGTCCATGTAAACTTCTTCCTCTAAGTCACCATCGAGGAAGGCATTTTTCACATCAAGTTGGTGAAGTAACCAATCGAGATTAGCTGCCAATGATAAAAGTACACGAACAGTGTTGAGCTTGGCAATTGGAGCAAAGGTTTTTTAATAGTCAATGCCATAAGATTGGGAGAATCCTTTGGCGACCAACCGAGCTTTATATGGTTCCACATTACCATTTGCCTTATGCTTTATTGTGAAAATCCACTTACACCCAACTGGTTTCTTACCTCTTGGAAGATCAGTAATTTTTCAAGTACCATTCTTTTCCAGAGCTCGAACTTTCTCATTGACTGCCGCTTTCCACTTCGGATACTTGAAAGCTTCCTGAATATTCTGAGGAATGTGTATCTCTGTGATGCTAGAAGTGAAGATGCGAAACGAAGGTGATAGCTTATCATAAGAAATAAAGTTTCCAATGGGATGCTGAGTGCATGATCTAACTCCTTTTCTCCAAGCCATGGCCATATTAAGAATATTATTTTCTAACTCAGAATTAACAGTACTATCTGAGGTAGGAATATTGTTACCTGGAATTTTGCTTGGATTAGAACCCGGCTCAGCCTTGTGGGATTGTTGAGAAAGTGCTCCTTCCTCCGTTTCCTCTTAGATGTGCTCCTTATCTCGCAAGTCAACAATGAACTCGGAATTGTCGGCAAGTAGAGGCTGATTACATGACTCTGGAGGTGTGTGATTTTGAGTGGTGATGGATGACTCACTAAATGACTCAAGGGTCCAAAATTGATATTCCTGAGTTGGATTCTCTCCCGGAATAACGATTTTGGGGTAGTAAGGCTGGGTTTCAAAAAATGTGACATCCATGGAATTATAGAATTTCCTTGTGATCGGAGAGTAACACTTATACCCTTTTTGATGTGACGAATACCCAATTGTAGACCTGACTTTCTTCGCGCGCCCCCCTTTTGGAGAGGGCGCGAATTGGTCTTCCTACAGTTCGGACTCTCGTCACGGTTTTGAATCTAATCTCACAAAGTACAATGTAAGACTGATAAATCACCGAAGAGTCCAAATCTGGCAATTGGTTTTGGAAAATCAATTTTGAATCAAAAGCGTCAAACATAGATTGCTTTGCTAGATTACAGAGTCGCCACCTAAATATTTTGTTTTTGAAAAATTTAGGAAACCCTAACTCGTGCCAAAGGCCACGTGTTCATCATCATCAAAGTTGCCTCGGTTCGAGAACTTGGGTACGAGAGGGGAAGGTCCTAAAATGAGTACTCCCGTTTGCCCGATCAAATATCGGCTTTTACTAAGCATGATATGTTGTTTTTATAAACACATGTGTTCTTATTGTAGTTTTTAGCTAACTTTACTACGTGATGTGCACATCATATAAGTATAGACTCAATCACGAGAATTGGAACAAAGCAACTCATGTTTGTTTTTTAAAATAGTTTGAAAGTGCTACTTGCAAGTAGGCTAAAGTGCGGATTTGCCACCCTCGGGTGGGCTTAAAACAATATGATTTTGCCACTTCGCAAAGTGGGCTTAAAACTCACATTTGATGAATTGTCCCAATTCAAGCAACGAAGCCTTCATCCACAGGCATTCATGCCGTTTATCAATTAAGCAAATAGCCTCATGGCAAGCATGCTATCATGGCAACACTCACGCTCATGCGAGGATGCTAAAGCATAAAGACTTACAGTGTACTCCGAGTCAAAACAAAAGCTAGTTAGAAATCATGCATGATCCTAACTATACAAAGTGCCTAATGCAACATATGCAAAATGCAATTAAATAGGCTCGGCTATCTAAGATGGCATATGAATGCAACACTTGATAACATGCTTTGAAACACGTATTCAAGTAGGTATTGAAATACAATGTAGTTTGAATGATGCGCCGAGCCTGGTACATGCAAGACAAATGAATGATGCATGCATGCAAGCATAAGGTATGCTAATTGAAACGTGCCCTAATCTAACCACCAAAAGCGGATAAATAAAAGGGAGAAAGACGTGGGGTTGGAAGACATGCACACACGCACGCACGCTTATTATAAGATTGCGCCCTCACGAAGAAGGGTTCCAATAAATAAGCTAACTAGCTACGCTAATTTTTACAAAACGAACTAATTAACTATTCTAGCTAATTAAATATTACAACACAATTGTAATAAAATAATTAATTACATGAACTACTTAAAATATTACAACACTCGAATAATTAGCTATACTAACTAATTAAAGTGATAAAGTGGCTTTGCGGGCGAGGGAGACATGTATGCTCGATTGGCGTCATCTTGGAAATCCATCGCTTTGCCGTCAATTGCCTCTGTTTGCACTTGCCTTGGTTTCTGAACATTGAACCAATCTTTACACTGTTTCTTCTCTAAAACAGAATGCTTTCTGCGCAAAATTGGACTGGTGGCCAGTCGACCACAAAAAGTGGCGCTAGCCACCTCAACTGGTCGGTCGGCTAGTGAGAGTGGCCGGTCGGCTACTTGAACTGGCCGATCGGCCACCTGCTTTTCCAGGCTTTTGGTTTTGCTGCAACAGAGAACAACAAAGGCACATCAATGTATCTGCAAGGAAATGTGTGTATTGCCACACTCCTCATCATTTCTCAAGCTCAAAGGAGTGTGACGCTCGGCTTTCAAGCCGCCAACCAAGCATCTCAATGCATGATGGCCCCAAAACCAAGCTTGTACAAGCTTAGTAAATGCGCACATAAGACTCGAAGTGCCCTCACCCTATCATGCATGATCAAGAGTGTTGGCGACCAAGGAATGTGACACGTTTCATCACTTTGAGTATGAAACGTCCCTCATTCCTTGTGTTTGGATTAGTGTCCGATCCAAACACATGCAATGCAAACAATATGCTTATCTTTCATAAGTTTTACTTGGCTCATTTTTGTTTACACATTTTACATTACCAATTAGTCCATTAACCGGTTAAGTCCAATGTGAAAAGTCCACTACTTGGAAAGATGGTCTAAGCCACAAGTGCCTTGAGCATGAAAGAGGTTTCATGATGTTGGTTAGTAGAAATCCTCAAGGGAGGATTAAAACCATTAGGCATGCGAACCTCAATTTCACATTCAAGCCATCAAGGGGCTCGAGACTACTTTCAAAGCGAACGAAAGATTGAAACAATGAAGTGTAATGACATATATTTCAGCACTGAAATAATATGCTAAGTGACTCAAAATCATGCAAACAACCCATGTAATGCATGTTTAGAGGCTCAACTCATTAAGCTAATGAAAGGGGTTGTACCACAACCTTACAACACAAGTCTCAAAGGGCCAAACCAACTCAAAACAGAGTTAAAGCAAGCCAAAACAAAGGCAAAAACATACTGAGATTGAAGCTTGATAGGCAATAAAATCATGCATGCAAATTGGCTAACAAGCAAGACATAAGGCAGTACTCTCAAAAGCATTTAAAGAGTGATATATGTGAGAGCTTGACAGAGGAATATGCTCTGAAATTACATACAAAATGATGCTATGGCATGCAAACAACCCAAGCAATGGATGCTAGAGGGCTCAAAACACAAAGCTAGCCAAAGCAACTACACTATAGCTATACAAAACAAGTCTCAAAGGACCAAGACCACTTAAAACAGAGTTTAAGCATGTCAAAGAAAGGCCAAAAACATGCTAGAGTGGAGCCAACACATGCTAGAATAATAGGTTAAAACATCAAGCATGTTAAGCTAGTAAGCATGATTACACTACAAGTGTAAGAAGCAAGCAAGAAATGACTTAACCAGCCAAAATCAGAGCTATAACATGCTGAAATAAGGCCTAAAACATGAACTAAGCTTCAAAAAGGTAGAAATAGAAGCTCACTTATTGGGCCATCAACACATGCAAAGAAGACACAAGGAGGGGAGGCCACCCCCTCCTATTTGGGACCTAAAAACCAACTTTCTACCACTGAAATTCCCCTAGATTTCAGTGGTTAAAAGGCCAAAAAAAAGATGTTTCAAAAGGCTTTGAAAGGGTGGCTTAAAAGGCTTTGCAAGCCAAAGAGCAAAAGGGGGGGAACCACCCCGTATCCAAACAAGGTTCAAACCTCAATTTTTAAACCTTAAAATTAGAGTTCTTAGAGGTCAAAACTAGCCTCAAAGTAGTGTAAAAAGATGGCCAAGCACTTAGCTAAAACAAAGCTTAAAAGGGACAAGTTCTTACCCTTGAAGCACAGCTGCAAAACAGGTATAAATTTGAGCTCAAACCAACCTTAGGAGCTCCAAATAAGCCTCAAAGAACCTCAGCTCCAAGATGAGGATGTTTGATTAAGGGTCTCTTTGCAAAAGTGTAGAGGATTCTAAGCTTAAGGCACAAAACAAGAAGAGAGAGAGGCTCCTAGAGAGAGGCTGAAATTTTGCTCACAAAATTTTGCAGAAAGAGAGGGATTTTAGAGAGAGAGCCTCCCAAACTTGCCAACCTCCTTAAAATGATAGATATTACCTTCATATATAGAAAAAATGAGAGCCTTGGTCGAAATATCTGAATTGGGATAGCTGGAGGAAAAAGATCTGCAAAATATCTGAGTTTTGGACATAAGTGGTCAGCCGGCTACCTTTCTTGGCCGGCCGGCCACCTCAAGTGGCCGACCGGCTACTTTTCTGGCCGACAGCAAAAATCTGCTTTGTAGGGCAAATTTCAAATGGGCATATCTCCTTCATATAGACTCCTTTTCAGGTCATTCTCCAAATTGAAGCCCCAGAAGTAAGATTTTCAATGGTGGCAGCCTCACATCAAAATTACAACTATGTTGAGAGATATCCCTTTTTTTGTGAAGACTGTTCAGTTTCAGTCCTAACCGGATTAATGCCCAACTTCAACCAACCATATCTCCCTCATTTGGACTCGGCTTTAGGAGATTCTTGAGTGCAAAATGAAGCCCTGGAAGTCCACTTTCCAACGGTGGTGGCCTCACAACTGAAATCCAAGTGTACAAATGGATAGCCTCGATGTAGCGAGGGCTGCTCGACTCTTTCTTAACAATTCATGCCCAACTTCTTCCCTAATTGGGTTTCTTCTCTCTCCTCTTATTTTCTTCAACTCCAAACCTCTAACGAAGATGTTTTGAAATATTCTTCAAAGAGTTCACCTCTCTTTCATTCATTTCCACTTTGTCCTTGCTCGGTTTACCGAAAAGCGCAACATTTAACGAAATGCGAGTCTCAGAACATCGTAGAAACATTTTTCAAAAAATGTTTTGAAAGAGAGGGTTTTAAGGTCTAAAATCTTTTTGGTCAAAATAGTTTTTGGTCCAAAAATGGGGTGTAAGGTTTGGGATTTGACGCTTTTCTTGCCAAAGAAATCGAACCTTTGCACTGTACATCTTTCATCACCAAGTAAGCAATTAGTGGCTCCCAAGTCTTAAGGGCGGTCAAAAATGAGGTGTCTACACTAATGAAAATGCACTTGAGCGACCTTGGATCAAGTTTACTTCGATACTGTTGATGGACATGAACAAAGATAGAGCACCCAAAAATTTTTAGTGGGATGGTGGAGATGAGGCAAGTAGTTGGAAAGGATTTTAGGAGAAGTTGACAAGGAGTTTGGAATTATAGATGGCATCCTATTGATAAGGTAGGTTGTTATAAGAACAGCTTCCCCCAGAATAATTATGGAACATTTGTGGAAAACATGAGCGATCTAGCAACCTCTAACAAATGCCTATTTTTCTTTTCAGCGATTCCGTTTTGTTGTGGGGTGGCAACACATGAACTTAAGTGAACTATCCCTTATTTTGCTAAAAATTCTCCTAGAATGGAGTTGAAATAGTCCCTAGCATTATTAGACTTTAGTATTTGTATTTTTGATTAGAATTGGGTCTGAATCATAATGTTAAAATTTTTGAAGATTTGGCTCGTTTCAAATTTTTCTTTCATGAGGAATACCCAGGTTAATCTAGTATGATCATCTATAAACGAGACAAACCACCTAGTACCAGTTACATTTTTTATTCTTGACGGACCCTAGATATCACTATTAATCAGTGAGAATGGACGAGATGTTTTATAGGATTGAATGGGAAAATGAGACTGTACATGCTTAGAAAATTGACAGATTTCATACTCAAGAGTTTTTGGATTTTTATTAAATAATGAAGGAAATAAATGCTTGAGATACATAACATTAGAACGACCTAAGCGATATTGCCACAACATAATTGCCTTATCGTTATTTTGACATGAAACTGAAAAAGAACTACCACTAATCGCCGTTTGAGGTTGTTCCTGTGGATAGTGGCGCTCCTTAAGGATGTAGAATGCAGAGCATTCCTCAGCATTGTTAATCGTCTTCCCTAATCCAAATCCAGAAATTCACAATGAGTTGAGAAAAAATTAGTAACACACCTCTTTTCCTTAGTGAGTTTACTAATTGACAATAAATTAAAGTCCAAGTCAGGAACAAGGAGAACAGAATTGCCATCTGCTATTTAGACTGTTAAATTATTTGGACATGAGCTATATGTATCAAAATTGTTACATCTCCCGTCATATGATTAGATGCTCCTGAGTCCACAATCCAAGGTTTTTTTACGTTTCTTACCAACAGTAAAGGCGTTCAAAGAATTACCTTTGTGAGCCAAGGTTTCGGATCCAATGATGTGGTTGGAAGACGAACCAGATTGTGGCAGTAGAAGAGGAGATAGTAGTTTCTAAAGCATCTCCATTTGCTCCTTGTTGAAAGGGCTTGCTTCAGGTTGTGGTGATAGTTCATTAGTACCCACATAATTACCTAGTCCTTCTTTCTCAAGAAGTTAACGTGGCTTCCAATCTGCTGGCTTTACATGAATCTTCTAGCAAGTTTCTCTCGAGTGACTCGGCTTTTAGCAATGATCACACCAAGGCCTACCTCATTTATTTTTTTGACGGTTGTCAATAGGAGCGAATTGAGTCTTAAGAGCAAAGCTTTTTGCCATATTATTTGTTAATGGGATCCCATCATGAGTTTTTTCCGACTTTCTTCATGACGGACTTTAGAGAATGCCTCTCTGAGGCTAGGTAGAGGTTTTACTCCCATAATTCTTCCTCTGATTTCGTCAAGATATTTGTTCAATCCTAACAAGAATTTAAACACACGCTTCCCTTCGACAATCCTTTTATACAACAAACCACCAGTAACACAATTCCAATTATGAACCTCAAACGTATCAAGTTGACGCCATAGACGAGTAAGGGCATTGAAATATTCAGTTACCGTAAGATTGTCTTGACGTAAATCATGGAGGGAGCTTTCAAGTTGGATGACTTTAGTTGTGTTTTCCTTGTCCGAGAACGTTTCTTTTACCATGTCCCAGATCTCTTTGGCAGTATCAAATAACAGAAAATTTTCACCAATGTCAGTGGTCATAGAGTTGACGAGCCACGACATGACCATATTATTTTCAGCTATCTACCTTTTGTAGGTTGATACTGTGGTTTTTGGTGGCACTGAAGCTCTGGTGATGTAGTCATCTTTCTCTTTTCCCTGTATAAACATTAATATGGATTGAGACCATTGCAAATAATTTTGCCCATTCAGTTTATGGGCGGTGATTGGAAGATGAGAGGTTTCCATTTGATGAGAGGATGAAGATGATGAGATGATAATATCAAAAGAAGAGAAGGATGAATTGATAGCCATTCCAAAAGTTGGACCGTATTTAGGCATGAAATAGAAGGATAGATACTAACTGAAGAGACGAAGACAATGATACAGGATTAAATCTTCTCTGATACCATGAAGAATTAGAAGTCTGAAAATATGAAGGAATACCAGTTTTCATTCATTCTTCATTCTCATCAATAATGAAGGAAAGTAGAAAATAAACAGATTACAAATCAGAGATAATTTTTGAAACAGAGCACTATCACCAAACATGATTATTTTCTCATATAGAAAAAGAATTGTTACCTAGTTGGAATGGAATATTCTCATATGGAAAGAGAATTGCTACCTAGCTGGAATGGAATAATCATACAACTGGTATGATTATATTACTCCTAAATCAATTATAATAACGAGAGCTTGATTTCCAACACTTATCTTTTCTTTGATAAGTTGCCAAAGGACAAAAGGTTGAAGGTAAAAATTCAGATGATCTAACTGTTATATAGCTTTTGATTTACAATTGAGAGCTTGGTTGGTTATTATATTGTTTTGGCTCCACTAATGTTATAGCTGCTTACAAGCACTCATTTCCATGATGAATGTGTTTAATTTATGGAATCTTTAAAATTTTATGCTTCTTCTTTGGAAATGATATAACATTCTTGTAAAGTTTTTGGGAATCCACTATTCTTGTGGTAATAATTTTATTTCATTCACTAATGCTCCATTTATCTTGATTAGCAACAAGAATGAGAGCATGGCTATTCAATACTCAATATTACATTTTTTAGAATTTTGACAGATCATTTATTGCCATTAAAATTGATCTAGGCTTATCTTAACAATATTTGCTTTGATTAATTCAGGTGGTGGAATATATGTGCTTGTGTTAACAATATACTTTTGAAAGTTTCCCATGTGTTAGAGAATATAATCAACTTTAATACGAGACATCAATTTTCAGTGGATGCCTAGAATTTATTCTAGTGGATTAGACAAAGCTCCCAAACTGTATAGAGTTCTAGTTTTAGTTGCCTTCTATTATTGTTATATTGTTAGCTGACATGTAGTAACTTGACATATCAACACCAGCTATGAAGCATGGGTACTTTAAAAAATATGTCGTACCCGTACTAGGTACTTACCAGTGTATGGTATCTCGTATGTATTGAGTTCATCCATGTGGATAGAATTAGCCACAATTGTTGACATTGGTTGGCACAAATGTAGAGAAGCCACCGATTGTTGACAATGGTGAGAGAGGAGCTAGGGAGACAAGCCGTCATAGGGAGGTGGAAAGCCATACCTTCACGTGGGAGAGGAATGGGCTATTTGTCTTCAACTCCCTCTATATATTTGAGTTAACTTGCAGGAGGAATGATATACAAGAAAGGAAGAACCCAAGTGATATACAAAAGAGTATATATCTTTGTGAGAGTGAGAGAAAACCAAAGAGTTTAAGGCAGTAGAAAGTGTGTGAGTTGAGTGAGAGTGTCTCATTCTCTGTGTAATCTTTATTTGTTTTAATGGAATCGGTTCTCTCCGTAGACGTAGGCATTGAGGCCGAACCACGTAAATGTTTTGTCTATTATTGTGTGTTTGATTTCTGGTAGTTCAGGACAGTTAGCCTTAAAGCACAACAATTGGTATCAGAGCTCAGGTTGAGCAAGGAGGCAAAATAGAGGCTCAGATACTATGTTTTTCAAAATTGACAGAAATCAAGTTGGTCGAAATTTACTTTTGACATATCGGGAAGAAGGTCTCGACTAGAGGAGTTCAGACCTAGAAAGAACAGGCAAAACAGAGGTTAAAGTGTCCCACACGAGCCAGTCAAATTTTGGGATGTAAAGTCAACTCTGAACTAGAGTCCCACTGGCGGCTAGAGGTTATCAGCCAGTTAGCGCCATGTGTCCTAGCCACGTCATCGAATTTGCCACATTAGCAGAGAGTTTCAGAAATTGCATATTGGCCTCTGAAAGTTTGGTAAATTGCAATTTGGTCTTTGAAGTTTTCAGAAATTATAATTTGGTCATTGAATTTTTGAAAATTTTCATTTTGGCCCCTATAGTTTGTGAAATTATGATTTGGCCTCTATTGTTTGGGAAATTTGCAATTTAGCCCCTAGTTTTTGAGGTTATTTTCAGTTTGGCCCCTGAAGAGAAAGAAAGTGTGTTCCTAGGCAAGCACGCTGTTTCGATCGCAACTATGAGGTTAGAATAGTCAAATTCTGAACAGTTCTTTTGAGGACATCAAAATGGTAGGAAAATGTGCAAGTTTCATGATAGAACTTTTCAATGGTAATAATGACTTTATCTTGTGGCAGCAAAGTGTAAAAAATATTTTAACGTGGGAGGGCTTGGTGAAAGCTCTCAACAAGAAGTCCAATAAACCGGTAGACATGGAAGATGACAAGTGGGAGGAGTTGAGAGAATTGGCAAATAGCAGGATCCAAGTTATATCTTGAGAACAACACACTCCGAGAAGTCATTAATGAAGAAGATTTGGCAGAGTTATGGGCAAAGTTAGAAATGAGGTACAAGTCAAAGTCCTTGACAAATCTATTATCTTTGAAGAAGCAGTTGCACACGCTTCAAGTGCCGGAATAAGCGAACCTTACAGAATATTTGGACAAGTTCAACAGGCTCACAATGGAGTTGGATGCTATCAGGGTGAAGACCGAGGAGGAAGATAAGGCTATTATCTTGCTGGTTTCCTTACCTCCATCATATGAGCATCTCAGGACTAATCTAATGTACGGGAAAGATACTCTTGGACTGGATTAGGTGGTTGCTACACTTATTTCTCATGAAGCGATGAAGAAAAGGGAAGGTGGCAAACACCTAGAAGGAAATGCCATGGTTGCATCAGAAGATGATCGGGGCAAAGGCAGGTCTAATGAGAGACGGGGTAGATCTAAATCAAGAGGGTGTTCGCAATCAAGGCCAGGCTATAGAAGAAAGTACTATTATTGTGATCACGAGGATCACCTCATCAAAGACTGTGTAAAGCTCAAAGAGGATAAGGCAAACAAGGAACATGAGAGCTCATCAAATGTTGTTGCTGTAGTGAATGCTAAGGATGAGTATTCATTTACAGTTTTGTCGAGTATGACGAAACCTGGTTGGATTTTAGATTCCAGAAGTACATACCATATATACATGGGTAGGAGACTTTTTCCACCTACCAAGTGAAGGACGGAGGTATTGTTCGGGTGGCTAACAACACTGTGAGTAAGATTGTTGGTAGGGGAAACTGTAACACGTCCGTGAGGGACCTCAATGCTACAGTTCGGACTCAATTTGTGTCATGGTTCTTAATCTAAACCAAAGAGTCCAAATCCGGCAAATCGTTTTGAGAAAAAATAGATTTTTGTAAAGAAGTGCCAAACATGGACTGCTTTGCCAGATATAGAGTCGCCACCTAAATATTTTTTTATGGGGGAATTTAGGAAACCCTGACTCGGTGCCAAAGGCCACGTGTCCGTCATCACCAAAGTTGCCTCGGCTCGGGAGCTTGGGTACGATTGGGGAAGGTCAGCTATGAGCACCCCCTCTAGCCCGATCCGAAGATCGGCCTCTACTAACCGTGATATCTTGTTTTGAAAACGTTATGTGTTCTTGTTCCGGTTATTAGCCTAGAATTGCTATGTTATGCGTACAGCAAACAAGTATAGACTAGATCGCCTAATTTGGAACAAAACATTGCATATCCGTTTGTTTGGAAAACACTTTGGAATTTGCTACTCGCAAGTAGGCTAAAAACACGGATTTCAACGAGTTGCTCCAACTCAAACAATCCAACCTTCACCCACAGGCATTCAGGCAGTTTATAACACATAAGCATTTAGCCATATGGTAAGCATGCTGTCATGTTAACATTCACACTCATGCGAAATGCTAAAGCATAAAATACTTACAAAGTACTTCGTGCCAAAACAAGAACATATTAGTAATCATGCGTGACCCTAGTTCATGTTAAGTGGCTAATGCATCGCATACAAAATGTCACTAGAGTAGGCTCGGCTAATCTAGGAATGGCATGTGAAATGCTGCAACTAACAAGTACTCAACTTGGAATTGAAATGCAAGTGCAGTTAGCATGATGTACCGAGCCTGGTGCATGCAATACTGATGAATGAATGCAAACATGTGAAGCATAAGTATGCTATTTGAAATATGCCCTAAATCTAACCATTGTAAGCGGTTAAATAAAATGGAAGAAAGACATGAGGTTGGAAGACATACACACACTCACGTACACTTATTACAAATTTGCTATCACACGGAGGGACCGAAAGAATAATACAGATTAACTAACTCACAAGCTAACCAATATTATAAACCACCTAATTAATTAACATATTAATTAATCCAATTAAGCAGTAAATAGTCTCGGGATGAAGACCCAATGCAGTGCACGCTCGATTTTGTTCGGAAATCCGCCACCATGCTCAAGTTGCCTCTGTTTTCTCCACTCTATTTCTCTAATGATTGCCAAAGTCCCAGGATGTGCTCTCTGCACACTGTGAAACACCACCGGTTGAGGGAATTGGTCACCGGCCATAGAGAATGGTCACCGGCCACAAATTGAGTTATCAGCCACTGATGGATGGTCGGTCGGCACTAAAGATGGCTGGCCGGCCAAATCTTCCTGCAGAATCCTGTTTGACAGCAGCAAAGGACAAAGCAAAGCATGGCAGTGCATTTCAAGCTATGTATGCACCAACCACACACCTTATCATGTGAATGACTCAAAGGAGGATGGGCCTCGATTCTCGGACCACCAATCACGCATTTTCATGCATGATGGTCCAAAGAATCAAGTGTGCATCTTGATATGGAATGCAATGCACATAAACAAACCAATGGAACTCAACCTCTATCACAATCATTTCAAGAGGCCAAGCATGCATGCAAATGGAATGCAACCTAGACATGGAGGCTAAGTATGCAAAATGAGCATGCAAGGCATGTAACAACTATGCTAGTGACAAACATGCAACAACATGTAAAGTGGACTAAGCATAGGAGCAATGAAAAACAACTTAACCAATGAAATGCATGCCAAATGCATCATGATTTCAAGCAAGCAATAACATGTAATAGGCCAAGTATGCAACAATGTACAAGGCAAGCATGCTATAACACATGAAGGATGGACTTAGACTAATTTAGGCGGCCCTCAAACAAGCCTAAAATAGTGGCCATAAACTATGGAAATGGGGCCAAATGCACATATAAGTATACATGCAAACATGGTCCGTGTACTTAAGACAAGCCAAGAAGGCTTAAACCAAGGCTAAGTCAACTAAGCCTCATAAGGCTGAGGGGACTTAAAACAGGTCCAATATAGACCTAAACAATGCCAAGGGTGCACCTAGATGGCATCTAAGTGGCCTAAACATGCAAGCATACACAAAGGCCTAAACAAGGGGCATAAGACAACAACCTTTTAACATATTAAAGGGGCATCAAATGCAAGCATACAAGCATGCTAAGAGGACTGAAATAACATAACAAGTGGTTCCAAACCACTGAAATATGACAAGTGAAGCATGCTACGCACTCACACACCTAAGGCTAACAAGCCAAAATGCAAGGTGGCTACACTAAGCATGTTATGGTCGACCAAAACAACCAAAAACAGAACTTCAACATGCTAAAACAAGCACAAAAACTTTACAAAGCTAAGCCTAAATCATGCTAGAACAAGGATCAACACTTAAAGCATGTTAAGGCCAAAACATGACATTACAAGACATGTATGCTAAACAAGCAAGGTGTGTCCAAACCAACTAAAAACAGAGGCATATTATGACATAATAAGCATGAAAATTAGCTAAGGCATGGCCAGCACACACTTAGACTAGATGCTCCCTCAAGAGGCAAAAAAGGGCCCTTTTCAAGGACAACAAGGAGAGGGGGTGACCCTCTCCTTCCTAGGACCTCAAGACACCATTCTCATCACTGAAATCCCTCAAGATTTCAGTGGTGAGGAGGCCCAAACACAATGGTCCCGGAGCTCAACCAAAATGGCACAAAATGGAGCCTTTCAAGGCTTAAGAGGGGTCAAACAACCCCAAAGCTTAAAGCAACCTTAACCAACTATTTAGAGGGCTAAAAAAAAGAACTTTTTTATGTTATACACAAAGCTCAAAAACAGATGCAAGGTAGGCAAAAATGCAATGCAAAAATGGGGAATAAAGGGACAAGTTTCTTACCCTTGTAGACCCTCTTCACAAATGGTGGACCAACTGGTTCTTTAAGCTCAAACTAGCTCCAAAACTCCAAAAACAACCTTCAAGGGCCTCAGCTCCAAGAAAAGGTGTGATGGTGGGTGTTTGTGTGCAAAACACTCACAAAACAAAGAGGGAGAGATATAGAGATGGAGGACATATGAACCCTAACCCTAAAACTCAAAACCCTCTGAAAATTCTGTCTAAATTGTCTAACCCTCTAACAAGAGAGAAGAGCCCCTCTTTTATAGACAATTTGTCTTGTAAAGCTTCCAAAGGAAGCTAACAAGAGGGCAATCCCTCCATACACGTGTATGGAGGGGGTGACAGTGTATGCCAGCTGTCCAAAAATATTTGCAAAAGCAGATGCACAGTAGTTGGCCGGTCAAAAATGCAATTAACCAAAGAAAGATAGCCGGCCGGCCATCTAGAGTGCCGGCCAGCTAAACATTTGGCCGGTGGCAACAAAACACAGTCGGTGGCCTCAAGCCATGGCTGGTGGAGTGTGGGGACGGCCCACAAGCCATTCCTTGCCCCTCCAAGGCAAAACACAAGTGTTTGGTGCAAAACCAGACACGAAACAGTCGAGTCGAGAGATCCTGAGGCAAGGCGCGTAGCCGAGACCTCCGGAAACTCAAGACGAACACAAACAGGGATGATCATTGAGTGTTCAAGCGGTGACGTCCAAGTCTTGAGGACGGTCAAAAATGGGGTGTCTACAGTTGCCCCTCTTTAACAGAACTCGAAAGTCATAACAATGACGAGAGTGATTGTCAAAGCCCAGAGACGACCCATTTTTGACAAGGCCGAAGACTTAGACAAAGTATGCAAGACAACAATGGTATGCGCCCGAAGGCAGGGGCAAAATGCAAGACAATGCACAAAGTCGAACGTAACTTATGATCATGCAAAGAAAGCTGTAACGAAGCACATACAATGCAACAGTTTTAAGCTAGCATACACCAAACTACACTACAATGCACAAAGGATGTAAGAGAATTATGCAATTCTCGATACGTCTCACTCAGAGGATACAATACCTGTCCGGTTCGTCTGGTTACACCAGCCTCAAATGAACCATACATGCAATATCGTGCCTGAAAAGAAAGTAAACTTAACAGGTACGATACCGTTAGCAATATGCATGACAATGCAAAATGATATGCAATATATACAAAACTATGTATAATAATGCAAATGAAAATGCAATGCAATTGAAACAATGCAAATGATATGCAAAATGCAATTGAATCATGATCCAATCATGAGCGGTTCAAAACCACACAAATGTCAAATAGATTAATGGAAGTAACAAGTCCGTCTACCATAGAAAAGGTGCCGCAACCCTCAAAGCGCGTACACATGCAGAACTATGAGTGATGTAGACGGACGCAAGAACAAGTATTGGGTATAATGACATAAGTGGGGAAACAACCCGCTAATGAAGGAACAATGATCCTAATGACGGATGCAAAAATTACACTACAATGCAATATATACAGTGGATATGGCATGCGGGCCAAACCAAATCTTGCCTAGGAAAGGCATGGACACATACAAGCCATGTCTAACACAGAAAAGGTGCCGCCACCCTCAAACCAAGTTCATCAAGGAATAGGCGCGTACACATGCAGAACTGTGCTTTAACGTGAAAAGTATGAGCACAAGCTCAACAAGGAGAGGTGCAAGCCAAAGATGGAGGTGATGATGCAGTGGATGCATGCAAGCTACAATGCGATATTTACAATATGCAATGGAATGGATAGATACGATGGATAAGGCATGCAGGCCAAACCAAATCTTGCCTAGGAAAGGCATGTACACAAATGAAACGCGTCTAACACCGAAAAGGTGCCGCCACCCTCAAACCAAGTTCATTAAGAAATTGGCGTGTACACATACAGAACTATGCTTCGACGTGAAAAGTATGAGCACATACCAAACCAGGCTCAACGTGGAAAGGTGCAAGCCATGGATGGAAGGGGATGATGCAATGAATGCATGCAAGCTACAATGCGATATTTACAATATGCAATGGAACGGATATTTACAGCGGAAATGCATGACATATGCACTATATTACAATGAAATGCATGACATATGCATGTGTTTTTTTTTTTTTTTTGGTTTTTGAAATGCATGGCATATGCAGTATTTAAAATGATGCATGACATATGCAGTATATTTACAATGATGCATGACATGTGCAATATATATTACAATGATGCATGACATATGCAATATTTATTACAATGATGCATGACATATGCATTATTTTTGTTTTTTGCTTTTGAAATGCATGCTGCATGGAGTGCGCGACAACGCAAGTTCCTTAAAATGCATGAGCTTTGTTATTTTGAATGCATGATTATGACAACGCGCGGCTTTTGAGATGCATGACAATGCATGTACTTGAAATGCGCGGCAACGCGCGGCTTTTGAAATGCATGACAATGCAAATGAACTGTGCACACCAATGCACCGAAGGTCTTGCACCTTCCAAGGATTTAAGGTCTCCTAGACCGTTTGCTGGGGAAATGCATAACAATGCAAATGAACTTAGAATGCGTGACAACGTGTGACTTTGAAATGCATGACAATGCATGTGAGTTTGAAATGCATGACAATGCAACCGAGCGATTTTAAGGTCTCGTCAGACCAAGCGGGTTTTAAGGTCTTGCCAGACAGAACGTTTTTAAGGTCTCGCCAGACCATGCAGGTTTTAAGGTCTTGCCAGACCGAACATTTTTAAGGTCTCGCCAGACCATGCGGGTTTTAAGGTCTTGCCAGACCGAACGTTTTTAAGGTCTCACCAGACCATGCGTGCACAGGGCAGTGTGATGCGCAAAATAGCGCGATGGACTGCATGCCAAATACAATGAGATGCACAACGTAGCGCAATTGAATGCATGCCAAATGCACATGGGGCAACTTTCGAGTTTTGTAAAAGACAAAAGGATACGGAAAGGGTACACCTTGCACGAATTCGAGTGCCACGCACAGAAGACACAGTCCGAGGTCAAAACGGAGGCCGATTGAGCTTCGGAGATGCCATTTCTTGTACTATCTTGAGTAATGAAGGCCCCAAACTACAAATTTGACCCAAACAAGATTGTAGGAGGCTCACTGGCCACATGGGGAGGCCACCGGCCACCAAAAAACATCACCGGCCAAATATTTGGCCGGCCGGCCAAAAATGCCTAATTCGGGGCAGTTTTGACTTTTCGCCTTAGGTCTTTTAAAATAGGGCTTCAAACCCTATTTTACCCATATTCCTTAGCCGAAATCTCACTCTCTCTCTCTCTCTAAAGCTTTTTCCTCCTCTCATTCTCCCGTTTTCTTGCGTTTTAGCCCCCGTTTCATCGTCCGATTCGCGATCTCCTTCGCGTTTCGAACATTTTCATCCGATCGAAACTTCGTTTCAGTGTTTCCTTTTTGATTTCCGCTTCTTGGGGTTTGTTTCCCCTAAGTTTTCCTTGATTTTCCCACATTTTCCATACCCCGGCTTTTCCGGCCATTTTCCACTCTCCCGGGGTTGACTTTTCGGTTGACCCTTCGTATTCTAGCCCAGTTTTCCCCTCTTCTGGCTATTTTCTCATCACCTTTGACATGGCGGACGACATCCCACAGGGCGGGACTCTCCCAGATCATGAGATGGATCCCGGGGTCGAGCTCCTCCCCCTGAGTGTCCGTCCATTCGACTCGGCGACCTACCAGCCGGCGATCCACGTCTTGCCTCCTGTCGGTCTTCGTCAGTTTCGGAGCTTTGACAGGGCGATGCCTCCAGAGCTTCTCCTGCGTGAGCCTACATCTCATTTGTCCTTTGGCGCTTCCGAGGTAACATTCCTTCCCCTGTTTTACTTTCTACAACGTAGAACACTTAACTGCCGACTACCGTAGCCGATTATATTCTTTAAATGCTTAGCTCAAATACATTGATGCACTGTATACTGTAGTTAATTGTGAATGCACTCGCAACCAATATCTGTTCAAAACTGACACGTGCACACCCACTGCACTGGCTCTGAACCACTCAAACACGCTGCACACACTGTATTTCACTGCAAACACAACGGCACCCGATATCTGTTTGAATCTGAAAACATGCACACATGCTATATTTGCACTGAACCACTCAAACACGCTGACACATCACACGTTGTAGTTCACTGTAAGCACATCGGCACCCGGTATCTGTTTGAATCTGAAAACATGCACACATGCTATATTTGCACTGAACCACTCAAACATGCTGACACATCACACGTTGTAGTTCACTATAAGCACACCGGCACCCGGTAGCTGTTTGAATCTGAAAACATGCATACATGCCATATTTGCACTGAACCACTCAAACACGCTGACACATCACACGTTGTAGTTCATTGTGAGCACACCGGCACCCCGTATCTGTTTGAATCTGAAAACATGCACACATGCTATATCTATCTCAATTTTGAATGCCTTTTGAAACTAGTATATTTAGCATTGCTTCGCAATTGTTCGTTTGAAAACAAGGAGATTCCCATACCGTCCGGGGGTATGGGAACATCGCCGCTCGTGATTGGTACGCAGAGCTACATGATGCGGTTCGCCACATCGTGGATCAGGCCGGCTTCGGCGCTTTCTGCAAAGGACTATCCAGGCTTACTGCGAGCAGGCCTCTTCTCGCCGCTCTAGCGGAGAGGTGGTGGGACACCACCGATTCATTCCACCTCTTTGTGACGGGAGACATGACGATGACTCCCTACGATTTCTCGATGCTCACAAGCATCGGGGTAAGGGGTGATCCGATCCCCTTCGATACCAATATGGACGAGTGGACTGCTGCTCAGATATATCTGCTTGGCGAGGTGCCGCCTCTCCCTCGTCCAGGCTTCATTCGTTATTCCTGGTTCGAGGTCCAGGAAGATGCATAGAACAAAGTCATTGTGCCCAATCTTGAAGCAAGCTCAAAACAAAGAGACCAAGATGGTAGAGCATATTCTAAGAAAGAAAAGAGTTTCTTTTTCTCCTGAATTAGAGACATATTGCAATCTCTTCAAGAATGCATGGAAGGGAGAGATGCAATCACAACGGGTTGCAAAGTAAGCCCTGCATGGCACCCTAGTGAGGGGGTGCAAGGCACTCTAGGCGGGGGGTGTTATTGTGGATCACCCTACATAGGTGAAGAAGGTGATTTGTGGAGTTCACCTATGCGGATAGAAGTAGCCACCATTGTTGACATTAGTTGGCACAAATGTAGAGAAGCCACCGATTATTGACAATGGTGAGAGAGGAGCTAGGGAGACAAGCTGTCATAGGAAGGTGGCAAGCCAACCTTCATGTAGGAGAGGTATGGACTGTTTGTCTTTAACTCTCTTTATATATTTGAGTTTACTTGAAAGGGGAATGATATATAAGACATGAAGAACCCAAGTGATATACAAGAGAGTGCATATCTCTGTGAGAGAGAAAACTAGAGAGTTTAAGGTAGTGAACAATGTGTGAGTTGAGTGAGAGTGTCTTCTTCTCTATGTAATCTCTATTTGTTTTAGTGGAAATCTTTAGTTCTCTTCATGGATGTAGGCATTGAGGCTGAACCATGTAAATCTTGCGTCCATTATTATGTGTTTGATTTTTGGTAGTTCAGGACAGTTAGCCGTAAAGCACAACAGTATGGTACTTCTGTATACGTACTAAGTACACGAAACACGTACTCAAATTTTTTCTTCTTCATTTTTGGCGTATCCAGACGTACCTAATATATACCCAAGCCGTATTATATCTCAGTTAAAACAATATTTTCTTATATTACAGAGATAAAACTCTTTTCACTAGACTTTCTTTTTATTTTTTGTTTTATGCTTAGCATAATTTTAAAATTAAACTATGGTTTGTAAGTTATTTAATACATTAACATTTCATTTTGATTTATACCTTTACTTTTGGCATTAAATGTTAATTGTAGGTTGGACCTTCACAAATTAAACTATTTAATTAATTTTTGTATTATCTAATATATATATATATATATATTTACAAGTATACCAAGCTGTACATGTATCCCTTTTTTTTTTTTAATTTTACTGCATCGACATACCCATATCATATCAGTACCAGCACTCATACCCGTACCTGTGCTTCATAGAACACCAGTATACTCAATAAGGTAAATGAGTGAAAGAATAGCAATTTTTATGATTAACAAGTTCAAGAGCACTACAAGAGTGTTATATCTTTTAATATGCTTTTCAATATACATTTATTAAATATAAACAAAGAAATTGTAAATGTATCAATAAATAATAAAACATGCATTATGGTATTGGAAAAGAAACATTGGTCTAGTGATTAAAATGTGTTTAACATAGCTTAGGGTTTGTGCCTCTTTTTATAAGTTTAAACCTTCATTACTTCCATTTTTATGTACTTCACACACTAAATTTGTGTATCTGCTAATTGAAGAAATCAAATGTACGGATTTCAGAGGAATTGGCCTTAAATCTGCTGCTTTATGGATTCTGTGAGGGCATATTTTTGTGAATGACAACACGTGGCGAAGGTGGCACCGAAGTGCCAGCCGAGGTGCCGCGTGTCCTGGACATGGCGCCGAGGTAATCTCGGCTAGGCCGAGGTTATCTGCGGAAATACCGGAATCCGAAGTGAGTGGATAAGCTATAAGAATCCTAGATGGGAGAAGACCTCAGTTCGGATAAGGATAAAGCTCTTAGGGAGTTTATCTCTATCTATTTGGGAGCTCAGGATAAGCATTGAGCCAGAGTCCATTGAAGCTAGGCTTTTATAGGGATTAGGTTAGCGCAAGCTATAAAAGTAAGGCACCCTCGTGGGTCTAATGTATGCTTTTTTTATTCTGACTAGTGAGTTAAAGCACTATTTGCTATCTTTGAGAGATAATTGAGTATTGACTTGATCGTCGGAGTGCCCCCGGGTGGAAGAACCACTACTGGAGTCTTATCTTTCTATAACAGGTCATTCAGGCGCAATCTATTCTGCTGGTGTTCACTAACTGAGTACCTGTTTGGCAGTGTGGTCAGAAATCAACACCCACAATTTGGTGCCATCTGTGGGAAAGAAAGGAGAATAGATGGCCAACAATGGATAGAAAGAGAAAATTGGGGACGACATCCCTACTGGAAGTGGTAAACACATTGACCCTAACGTAGAGGAGGATAACTGCAACAAAGAAACTTGAGATAAAAATCCCGGAGAGAAAGACATTGGCAGAAGGGAGACGTACCAAAGAAGGCAAACCGAGGCAGGTATTATAACGAGAACGACCTCCAGGTGTGGAAAAATAGATGCCTACGGAGGGACGGAAAGATGAAGGGAATGGCGAACAAATTGGCTAACCGGCAATCGATCGTCAATTTCATGATGCAGAACAACATCATGCAGCCACCGTTTCCGTTACAAGACACGTCGATTCCAGTGGCCAAGAACGATGCCTAGAAAGGGGTGCAGAAAACAGTTCTTACAGTTCCTCAGCACACCAGGACCAAGGAACACTCTCACCGTCCTTCACGGGAGGTCAGGCGAGGAGAGTCAATGAAGGAAGAATCTCGGAAGACACATCGTACCAAAGAAGCTTACACCAAAGAACATCAGCATGTTCAAGGGAAGGAGTTCTGTTTCGACACGACTAATGGAGGGAGGTCCAAGAGGACTCATAACGACACTGGAAGTAAGCGCGCAAAAAAGGCCGAACTGCTGAGCTCGGACCGGACCAAGGAGGATTTAAGAGATTACCTCCAGAGGAAGCGGCAAGATGCCGAGGTAACCTCTCCGGTCAAGCTGAGAACGCCGTTTTCTGTAGAATTGGACAAATTTGAGGCCCCGAAAAAGTTCCACATGCCGGGATTCCAAATATACGAAGGAAAGTTTGACCCTAACTTTCATGTCGGCTTGTACTTGAACTCAATGGCATTGTACACAGGGAACAAGCCATTGCTCTGCAAGGTGTTTCCCTTATCATTTAGGGAAATCGCATCAGACTAGTTTTACAAGTTGCTGAAAGGAACTGTGAAAAGCTGGGAGGGCCTGGCCGAGATGTTCATGGCCAGGTTTGTGATAAACAAACTGCAGCCATTGAGGGTAGACTCCCTAATGGCTCTAAGGATTGGCGAGGATGAAAGCCTCAGGACTTATACCAAAAGGTATTATGAAGTGTTAATCGAATATCATCTTGCAATCAAGAGGTGGCAGTCGTGTCTTTTAAGAACAGCCTGAACGATGACTGTCTGCTTTGAAAATCACTGGCAAAGACACTGCCAAAAAGTATGGAGGAACTCATGGCCAGGATAGAGAAGTATACAAGAGCCGAGGAAGACACGCCAGGGACAAAGGCGTCGAAACAAGAGAAGAGAAATGGCTCGCCGAAGTGAGACCGAGGTAATACTGGATACAACAAGCAAGAGACAAGACTGAGGGCTGCATAGGAAGTCATTACCGTAATCCGAATTCCGGTTTACAAAGTCTTAGAAAGAATCTGGAATCAGCCCTATTATAGAGCACTAGGGAAGATTCCTAGTGAATTTATAGGAAGAAGTCTGGGGAAACGCTGTGCCTACCACAATGAGGATGGCCATCTGACTCAAGGGTGCAGAGCCCTAAAGGCACATTTGGAAGACCTGGTAAGACAAGGTAATTTAAGGGACCTGGTATATGAGGCCAGGACAAGGGAAGAGCAAGCGAGACTGCCTCAGGTACCAGCAGCACCACCTTTACCAGCACCACAACCGCAAGTAGGCAGACCTCGAGTGATCAATGTGATTCACTCGAAGGTCAATGAGAATGAGATAAGTGGAGAAACTTAGAAGGTGAGACACTTACAACATGTGTATCAGGTCCGGCAGAAGAGACCTAGGGCAAACAAGTGCCAGGGACCAATGGTGTCCTTTACTAAAGACGACCTAGAGATGGTGCAACATCCACACAACGATGCCTTGGTAATATCCCTCAAGATTGGAGAGTGCCAGGTAAAGTGTATTCTAGTCAACCAAGGCAGCTCATGTGACATCATGTATGTCAGGTGTTACAAGAAGCTTAGCCTTCACCAAGATAATTTGGAACAATCCAATGGTCCAATGGTTGGGTTCAACGGAATGTCGACGTGGCCCCTGGGAGCAATAAGTTTGGAGGTGTAGGTTGGCACCAAGAAGGTAAATACGGAGTTCACAATAATTGACACCCCCCCTTACAATGTTATCCTGGGAAGGCCATGGCTGCATGCAATGGGGGCTATTCCCTCAACATTGCACCAGCTGTTGCGGTTCCCAACAGAATATAGAATTGAGGAGGTCAGAGAGGATCAAGTGCAGGCAAAGAATTGCTCCATAGCAGTAATGAAATCCACCTGCAATATACAAGAAGTAGAAACAATAGAAATTAAGGATAAGGACATGGAGGTCCTTGAGGACGTTAGTAAAGAACCAGCCGAGAAAAGTGAGGAAGCCCTGAAAAAGATCTTAGTCTAGCAAGGGGATGAAGAGTGCTTCTTCCTTCTCAGCTCAAGCTTGGCCGAGGAAGTAGAAAAGGAATTAGAGGCGTTCTTGAGAGGAAACATTGAGGTGTTTGCCTGGACACCATACGAGATGCCTAGCATTGACCTCGATGTCACTTGCTATAGACTGAATATGGACAGGTCGGCCAAACCTGTCATCCAGCGAGCAAGGAGGCCTACGTTGATGCATGTTGAGGCAGTAGAAGAGGAAGTGGATAAGCTTCTGGAGGCCAAAGTCGTTCGAGAGGTAAACTACCCAACATGGTTATCAAACACGGTTGTTGTGAAGAAGAAGAATGAGAAGTGGAGGTCTGTGTGGACTTCACCAGCCTGAACAAGGCTTGTTCCAAAGACAGTTTCCCACTCCCCAAAATTGACCAATTGGTGGATACCACCTCAGGACATAGAAGGATGAGCTTCTTGAACGCTTATAAGGGGTACCATCAGGTAGCTATGTACGTCCCAAATGAGGAGAAGACTGTATTTATCACCCTAAAAGGGCTGTATTACTACAGAGTGATGCCTTTCGAGTTGAAAAATGTAGGAGTAACTTACTAGAGATTGGTGACTAAGATGTTCAGACATTTAATAGCCAAAACAGTGGAGGTATACATTGATGACATGGTCGTGAAACCAAGGAACCTGAGGATCATCTGGCTGACCTGAAAACAGTCTTTGATATCCTAAGGACATTTCGGTTCCAACTCAATACGTCAAAGTGCGCATTTGGAGTTGGGTTAGGAAAGTTCCTGGGATACTTAGTTACCAGAAAGGGTATTGAGGCAAGCCTAGATCAGATCAAGGCCATCTTGGACTTAAAAAACCCAACATCAGCAAAACAAGTGCAGATGTTGACTGGAAGGGCTGCAGCCCCGAATAGATTCATAAGCAAAAGTTCTGACAAATGCAAACCTTTCTTTAGTTTAGTGAAGAAAGCCACTGACTTCTTATGGACAGAAGAGTGCGAAGTCGCCTTGGCCAACTTGAAAAAATACTTAACCACAGCTCCAGGTCTCTCAAATCCAGTACCTAGCTGTTCTTATACTTGGCGGTTTTAGAGCATGCAGTGAGTACAGTGATAATCAGAGAAGAAAAGGGAGAACAAAGGGCAGTTTACTATGTGAGTAAAACCCTAGCAGATGTAGAAACCAGATACTTACTCTTGGAGAAACTGACACTGGCCTTAATAATGGCTTCCAAGAAGCTGAATCATTACTTTCAAGCCCACAAGATTGTGGTATTAACTGAGTATCCATTGAAGTCCCTGTTGCAGCAAGGAGATCTGACAAGCCAGATAGCCAGATGGGTAGTGGTGTTGGGCTAATACGACCTGGAATTCAAACCAGAACAGTAATCAAAGGTCAAGTTCTGGCCGACTTTGTGGCCGAGTTCACACCCGGCGCCATCCCATATCGGACTCCAATGAGTCACGGCTTAGGATAGCCAGGAGAACAAGAAGAAACCCAGTAGGGGATAGTAGAATAGAAAAAAGAAGAGAAACTCAGGCCCTGCGATATTTGCATCGGCGACTCCTTCCGCCTGTTTGTTGATGGGAGTTCAAATCGTTAGGAAGCAGGGGTAGAAGTAGTGCTAGTATCGCCAGATGGGCGGATACTGAAACAATCTATTCATTTGGGGTTTAAAGCCTCAAACAACGAAGCAGAATATGAAGCATTGATCGCAGGATTGAAGTTGGCAGTAGCAATGGAAGCCGACGAGGTGGTGGTCTTCAGTGACTCAAGCTTATCATCAACCAGGCAATAGGTGAATACGCAGCCTGAGATGAAAGAATGATGGCCTATGTAAAAGTGGTTGTCAGACTGGTAGCCTTATTCCAGGATTGTTGACTACAGCAAGTTAGCCGAGATGACAACAGCTATGCTGATGCCTTGGCAAACGTGGCCAATGCAATGAAATCAGGAGAGGCAAGGACAATAATGGTTGACTATTTGTTAGGTCCAAGCATAGAACTACTAAACACAGAGTATGAAGCAATGTGTGTGGAGATGGGGATCAAGTTGGATGGATGCGATAGTAGTGTTCCTTAGAGATGGGAAGTTGCAAGATGATCACAAAGAAACACACAAAACCAAACTAAAGTCAACAAGGTTCAAACTGACAGCAGAAGGCCACCTCTACAAAAGGTTTTTTACTGGTCCCTTTTTGAGATGTAGACACCCCATTTTGACTAGCCCTAAGACTTGTGCGCTTTCTTTTGATTACCCGATGATGACAATTAGAATGTGTTTCTCACAAAATTCTCAGTAAGAAAGATGGAATTTAAGTTTTAATCCCAACCTTCACCCATTTTTTAGCCAAACTATTTTAGACCTTAAAACCCTCTTTTCAAAATATATATATTTTTTAAATGTTTCTACAATGTCCCGAGGCTCCCATTTCGATTAAAATATTGCACTTTTCAATCAATCGAGTAAGGACAAAGTGGAAATAAATGGAAGGGAGGTGAAACTTTTTGAAAAATATTTAAAAACATCTTATAAGTTTGGAGTCGAAGGAAATAGGAGGGGATGAAAGAAAACTAGTTTAGGAAAATGATGAGTATCAAATCATTAAGAAGGAAATGAGTAGTCTTTACTAAATTAGGCATTTTTCTTTGTACACTTGGAATTTAAATGTGAGGCCACACCATTAGAAAGTAGACTTCTGGGGCTTCAATTTAGACCCAAGAACCACCTCAGACCAAGTCCAAATAAGGGAGATATGCCCATTTGAAGTTGGGCTTAAGAGCATATTTTGTTGACCTAGCCTGAGACAGCCTTTACTAAATTAGGCATATCTCTTTGTACACTTGGAATTTAAATGTGAGGCCACCACCATTGGAAAGTAGACTTCTGGGGCTTCAATTTGGACCCAAGAACCACCTAAAACCAAGTCCATATGGGGGAGATATGCCCATTTGAAGTTGGGCTTAAAAGCAGATTTTGTTGACTCGGCCCAAAACAACAATAGCCCATTTTTTCTTGGTTTTGGTTCGGTTGGGACAACCCATTTACCTATTTTCTGAGCCATTCAAGTGCATCCACTCATCCTCCATTATACCTAATCATCCCCCATTGTCAAAAAGAGGTTTTGTTTGCATTCATAAAGGAGTATCCCATGCAACCACCTTGAAAATTTGCCCTCCTATCACATTCTTGTCTCCCACCTTGTCTCCCACCTTCTTTTTGACCTTTACTCTCCCTCATTGCCTATATAGAATGATCATATTGTAAGAGAGAAAAAGACCATGAAATTGAAGAGAAATGAGTGAGAAAAGAGTGAAAAAAGAGAGAAAAATTAAGTTTTTGAGCCAAAAATATTCCTATCTTCCATATACACCCCATACCTTCCATAGCTACTGAAATTCCTCATTTCCATGCACCAAAACCACTCCAAAAATTCTGATATAGCCAAAGATCAATTGCCTTGATCATAAGGAAGAGTGTTTAGTGATTGAAAGTGAGAAAAACTAGAGAGTTAGCCCCTTTCTATACCACAAACTCCATAAACTCCATAATTTTGAATTGAGGATTTGAGAACACACTTCTTACACTTGAGGGTGATCAAGAGGAAGTTTGGAAATCAAAAAGTTCAATCTTTCTTTGAAAAGTGAATTGTTAGTCTTTCATTTTCTTATATTTTATATCTTATATTTATTTTCATGCTTCTTATTTCATTGTGTTTTGTTATAATCTAAGTGGTTTGTTTATCTCATATTTATTTTCTTATTTTATATTTCATAGTGTATTGTTATAATCCTAGTGGTTTGTTGACCTCATAATTATTTATTTATTTATTTATTTATTTTTATTCGCATGTTTTAATTTCATATTAGTTTTGTTGTAATCTTGCATGTTCTACCTCATATTTATTTTTTTTTCGTGTATTAGTCTCATATTAGTTCTGTTGTAATCTTGCATGTTCTATCTTATATTTATTTTATTGCTTTAGGTTTATGTTGTGAGTTTTCACTTTTTATTTTATTTTATATTTGTTTTCTTGTTTTTTTTTTAAATTTAATTGGTAGTGGCTAGTTGAGCCACCTACATATTTTTTGTTTGTTCATTTTCTTGGTTTCGTAACAAGACAGGTTTTGCTTGGCCTAGTTGGCCGGCCGGTTAGCTTCTTCCGAACAAGATGGCGTAATCTCCCAATATTGATCAATTTCCGTCGGCGGTTCTAAAGAACATGAAGCTTTTACTTTATTTATTTTTTATTTTGAGTGTATTGTGAGGTTTTTATTTTGTTGTAATGTTCTCCTCATCTCTCTCTAATTTGATTTGTAATTATTCTTTAAAATGTTGTAATAATTCCCCGCCCCGCTTCTTTCTATCCCGTTCTTTTACTTACTTTCTTTATTTGTACATAAACATCATATTTATTTTTCATCATAGTTATGTTTTGCATCCATGTTTCATGCATCTTGATTCGGCTAAGTTTGCATTTGTGGATTTAATCAATTTCTATGTGATTATGTGCGCTACCTCATGTTCTTGAGATGATTCACATATCATATTTTAGAAGCCGAATCTTTAGTTGCATCTCATGAGTGAATTGCATTAGGATTTTGTATATAAGATCATGCATATTTTACTAACTTTGTTTTGTAGCTTGTTCGTGGGGCGTCAAACATGTAAGTTTTTATGCTTTAGCATCCCGTTTGTGTGTGTTTTTCTTACTATGTCTAGCATTCTATTATGAGGCTATTTGCTTATGTGATATAACTCTATGAATGCCAATGGATGGAGGTTGTGTCGCTTAATTTGGAATGATGTTGATTTTTCATGCTTGTAAACTCAATTTATTTGGGTTGTACATCGTCAAAACTCTTTCAAAATGCATGATATCAAATTGTTCCAAAATGAATGGCATAGTCTATACTTGTATGCTTCACATAGTAAATTTTAGGATTTATTAACTAATCAAAACATGAACATATAAAGAAAATAAAAGTCAAATCATGGTTTAGTAGAGGCCGATCTTTTAATCGGGTGAGCGGGGGTACTCATTATTGACCTTCCCCTCTCATATCTAAGGTTTCGAGCCAAGCATCCTTGGTTACGACGAACAGTGGCCTTGGCACTGAGTCATGGGTTTCCTAATTTCCCAAAATATTAGGTGGCGACTCTGAGATTTGATGACGCAGTCTATTTTTGACAAAATTGCAATAAAATGGATTTTCAATAAAAGTTGTCAAATATGGACTCTCATCTGTGTTTCACATTGCACTCGTGAGACTAGATTAAAGAGATTTCGGGGGTCCGAACTGTTTAACACGCACTGGTAGCCCCCGGGCATGTTACAGATGTGTGCATCTTTCACAAGTTGAAGACTTCCTCTATGAAATACACGAAGTAGTATGCGGAAGCCACGCAGGGGGCAGGTCACTTGCTCATAGAGCCATTGCTCAAGGGTACTGGTGGCCTTATATGCAGAAAGATGCTAAAGCTTAAGTCAGAAAGTGTGAGAAGTGTCAGAGGTTTGCACCTTTGATACATCAACCAGCAGCAAATTTAAATACAGTGTCCAGGCCTTGGCCATTTGCCCAATGGGGCATGGATCTTGTTGGGCAACAACCTCAAGCGACTGAAGAAAGGAAGTTCCTGCTGATGGCAACGGAATAACTTCACCAAGTGGGTAGAAGTTAAACCCCTAGCAAAAATTCGGGACTGTAGACACCTCATTTTTGACCGCCCTTAAGACTTGGGCGTTACTGATTGTAAACTTGGTGATGAAAGATGTGCAGTGCAAAGATTCGATTTCTTCAGCAAGAGAAGCTTCAAACCCTAACCTCACACCCCCTTTTTGGACTAAAACAATTTTGACCAAAAATATTTTAGACCTTAAAACCCTCTCTTTCAAAAGATTTTTGAAAAAGTTCCTACGATATTCCAAAGCTCGCATTTCGTTAAATGTTGCGCTTTTTGGTAAACCAAGCAAAGAAAAAGTGAAAATGAATGAAGGAGAGATGAAATCCTTTGAAAAATATTTCAAAATACCTTGTTTAGGGGTTTGGATTTAAAGAAAAGAGGATAGGAGAGAGGAAAACAAGTTTGGGAGGAGTTCAGCATGAATTTGGGTAGGATCAAAACTGAGCAGTCTTCACTCAAAGAGGCATAACTTTTTGTACACTTAGAATTTTGAAGTGAGGCTGCAACCATTGGAAACAAGACTTCCATGGATTCAATTTAGGCTCAAGAATGACCTACAAAGGGGTCCAGATGAAGGAGATATTCTCATTTGAAGTTGGGCCTAAAAAGCAGATTTTTTCTGTCCAACCAGAGGTGGAAGTTTCTGATGATGAATGGGATTTTTTGGCCATGAATGGCCAATGCCGGCCCCCTTCCATCCAAGAGTGTCCCATGCCGCCCAACAATGATCAAGTGCCGCCCAACAATGAAAAAGTGCAGGCCATTGATGCAGAAAAGCAGATTTTTGCAGATATTTTTGCTCCAGCTATTCCAGCTGTCTCTCTTGAGATATTTTCGACCTAAAGCTCTTATATTGCTATATATCGAAGCCATATCTCTCATATTGAAGGGTTAGAAGAATTTAGCAAAGGTTTGGGAGCCTCTCTCTCTAGATTTCTCTCTCTCTTGAGCATTTGTGCTTAAAGGCTTGCATACATCAAACTTTAGCTTATTCATCCTTGATGAAAGTGGTTCAACTTTGGGCGGAGGTTTCTTGAAGCTCTCTTGGAACTTCCTTGGAGCTCTTGAAGGTCATTTGGCTTGGTTTTGTTGCTTAAGTGTTGTCTTCCCTTCAAGAGGTGTAAGACTCACCCTTTAAGCTTGTTTTCATATTTGTTTTTACTACCTTTGCAAACTGTTTTTGGCTTGGTTTTGAACTGAAGAAAACTCTATTTTTTAGTCCTAAAAATGGTGGTATAAGCCCTTTTTGAGTTTGGGGGTGGTCCACGCTTCTTGTCTCTTTGCTTGTTAAGCTTTTGTGCCATCTTTCAAAGCTTTCTAAAACAACTTTTTTTGGCCTTTTAACCATTGAAATCCAGGGGATTTTCAGTGGTGAAAAGTTGGTTTTGAGAGCCAAAATAGGAGGGGCTGGCCTCCCTCCCTTGTGTCTTCTTTGCAAGTGTAGATGGCCTAACTTGTGAGCATGTATTTCTACCTTTTTGTAGCCTAGTTCAAGCATGTTTTAGGCTCTAATTTAACATGTTTTAACTCTGTTTTTGGCTGGTTTGGCCACTTGTTGCTTGATTCTTGCACTTGTAGTGTAATCTTGCTTACTAGCCTAGCATGCTAAATGAGTTAGCCCATCATTCTAGCATGTGTTAGCTTGACTCCAGCATGTTTTTGCTACTGATTTAGCATGCTTTATCTCTGTTTTGGATGGTCTTAATCATATGTGCTTTGCTTTGTATAGCTATAGTGTAAATAGTCTTTACTAGCATTGTGTTTTAAGGCCCCTAGCATGCTTTGCTTGAGGTATTTGCATGCCATAGCATCATTTTACATGTGATTTCAGAGCATATATCATTGTCACACTCTCACATATTCCACTCTTTCGTTGCTTTTGAGAGGTGTGCTTTATGCCTTGTTTGTGAGCCAATATGTGTGCATGTTTCTCTTGCCATCTATGCTTCCATTTCAGCATGTTTAGGCCATTGTTTTGGCAAGATGTAGCTCTGTTTGAGCTGGTTTGGTCATTTGAGCATTGTATTGCATGCCTCTAGTGTTGTGTCCTTCACTAGCTCTAATGCTTTTGACCTTTAACATGTTGTGCATGTGTTGCTTGCATGTTGGAGCACTACTTTTCATGCCACTTCAGCACTGAAAATTCTGCAACCTCTCTTTGTTTTTCACTTTTGAATTTGCTTTTGAAAGTGGTCTTGAGCCCCTTGTTGGCTTGAGCATGGAATTGGGGCACTCATGCCTAATGGTTTTAGCCTTCTCTTGAGGGTTTCTACTAACCAACAACATGAGACCTCTCTCATGCTCAAGGCACTTGTGGCTTGGGCCATCTTTCCAATTAGAGGACTTTCACATTGGACTTAACCAACTAAAGAATGACTCGGTAATTTTAAAATGTGTAAACAAGAATTGAATCAAGTAAAACATGCCAAGATAAATATGTTTTGTGTGCATTGCATTGTGTTCAATCGGATGTTATATTAAACACAAGGAAGATTGGTCCATTTCATACTCAAAGTGATGAAAATGAGCCAATCTCTTTGGTCTCCATCACCCTTGATTATGCATGATAGGGTGGTGGTCCTAGAGTCTTGTTTGTCTTGCATTTATTGAATGTGTACAAGTTGGATCTTTGGCCATCATGCATCCAAAATGCTTGATTGATGGTTTTGGATCCAATGGTGCAACTCCTTTGATGTTTTAAGATGATAAGGAGGGGCATTGTACAAATATACCCTTGGGAGACTGTCATGATCCAAACCCGCCCCTATAGATTAAGGTCATAACTGGCCAGTAATCATGAGATTACCTACGGCCTCAAACCTGATATCAATTAATAATTAATAATATGGGGCCAGATGCGGAAGCAAACTTAAAAATTTTGTCCAATGAGCTATACTTATATAGCATATCAAAACATTTCACATATACTTAATAATAACTCACACCACATATCAGTAGTTAACATCTTGTATACCCAGGATCATTTAAACACATAGTCAGCTAAACCAAAAGCTTCATACACATAAACAGTCTATCATGACTGATAGAAATAGCAAAAGAAATACAAAAGATCATAAACAAAGCCTCTTGCGTAAGGTACCTGGGCTGACTTCACAAAACTCAGGTTCTTTTCTTAAATTCCACTAAGGCTGGGGTTGAACGTCCCTCTGCTCACCTACATACATATAATTAAGAGTGAGCTAACGCCCAGTGAATAATATCAAAATAAAGAGGTTAATGAATGAGATTTGTTCATAAATGAGTCATACTTATAATGTAAACATTTGAACCACTATTCTCATTCACATCAGATTTACAATCTCAACAAAGCAAAATGACCTCAGGTCCAACACATCGTATCCATATGCAAAACGACCTCAGGTCCAATTCTTATATAAAATGACCTCGGGTCCATCTATACAAAACGACCTTTGGTCCAGCCAACTTTTTATTCAAAACGACCTTTGACCCATCACGGTATGCAAACGGCCTTTGGCCCATCATCATTATATTCAAACGGCCTTTGGCCCATCTTTATATTCAAATGTATCAAACGGCAAACGGCCTTAGGCCCAATTCAGATATATCAAATGTATCAAATGGCAAACGGCTTTAGGCCCAATTCAAACGCCCTTTGGCCCATTGAGCTCACATTCAAATGGCCTTTGGCCCATCATCATTATTCAAACAACCTTTGGCCCATCTTTATATTCAAACGTATCAAACGGAAAACAGCCTTAGGCCCAATTCAAACAGCCTTATACAAAATTAGGCATATAGAATACTTATTCATATTTCAAATCAACAAATCCATGAAGCTTATACAGAATTAGCATTTGGAAAGTAACATACTTGAAAATATCTTTACTAAGATATTACTCACAGTGTTTCGCCGATGGATTTGCCCTTACGTTTGACCTTACACATTTTATATTACAATGGGTCATAAGTGGTTCAATCCGTTCTAAACTTATTATTTCTCTTAGGCTTCTTTCTTATCCCTTTAGGTCATATACAAAGCTCAATGCATGCCTAAGAGTGCTTAGGAGTGAAAGAGAATGGAAAAAAAACACAAATTATCTTTACCAAATTTCGGAAACATGACTCCCCACTCGAGCGTGGTTTCCACTGCTCGAGCAGACCCATTTGGTCTGCAACAGTACTGGTTGCCTCATTTTTATGCTCGAGCGTGACTTCAGACGCTTGAGCTGAGAGTCGACACATGTGACTTACGCTCAAGCGTGACTCTCCCTGCTCGAGCAGACATCAAAGTCTGCAAAAGTTCTGGGAACTAATATTTCACACTCGAGCGGCGCTTTCCCCGCTCGAGCGGACATGCCAAATTCTGGAATTTCCAGAATCGTTCTTGAAGCTCAAACTCGACATTCAAAGGCCCAGAACTCAAGTTTTTGGCTCAAAAACGTAGAAACACATTATATATCATGAGGGCATAAACAACATGAGGCCAATTGTTCAAAATCATGGTCTATTCACAAAATCATCTTGAGTTCCCTTCATAAGTTTCAAAACTCATGCATTTAACTTCATATAATTCATATCTCCATGGATCATTCATGCATGTTAGTTATTGACTCCA
Organism: Camellia lanceoleosa; assembly: GCA_025200525.1. Classification (NCBI taxonomy): domain Eukaryota; kingdom Viridiplantae; phylum Streptophyta; class Magnoliopsida; order Ericales; family Theaceae; genus Camellia; species Camellia lanceoleosa. The sequence goes on from CM045762.1 coordinate 61,650,575, forward strand.
ATTCCACTTTAAATAGCACATGATGTTAAAAAACATGGAATCTATTAGGAATATGCATGCATGTATGATTTGGTGCTCAATTCATCATATTCAACATGCCTCATGCTTGATTATGCAAGAATCATGGCAATTCTAAACATGCATGTGCATATAAACTTCAATCTCATTATAATTAACTCAATTCATGTTCTTGATTACCATTTAATCTTGAATTCACAAAATCACAAACTCATACCCACGAATTTACCCACGTAGAAGCTCCAATTCTTCAAACTTTAGCTAATCCTTGAGTTAATCCACTTAATTCTCTAATTTCGTTGCAAAATCTACAATGTTAGCCCCTTTCTCTCTCTAAATCCGACCGCCCTCTCTCTCCAGCGTGTAGTTTTCATATTTTGAGCTCAAAAATGGTGCGTTTAAGTGTATATGGGGCCTATTTGTAGGCTTATCTAATTGGACTTGATTAAGGCTAATTAATTGTACCCAATTCAATCAATTTAATTTAATTATTTTGATCCAAATCAATTTCTAATTAAATTTCACCGTAGACTCTAAAAATTACGCCAATCAGAATGGCGTAGTCAATTTCGATTTCTGTGGCCGATAAGGCCTTCAATTTTCAGTTCAAAGCACAGATTCAAACAAATTTTCCTACGGTGAACAAATACAAAGCCAAAATCATATATGATCATGCAATTAACACCCAAATTCAAATTAAGCACATAATTACAAACATAATCATGATTAATTAACATAGTACAGGACAGGATTGTTACAGAGACCCTCCATTTTCCTCTATTTTGTGCTCTGTTGCAGTTTGGTGTTGCAGCACACCAGTGGCCGGCAGTGCCACACCAGTGGCCAGCAATGCTTCATCCTTGGCTGGCAGAGCCCACTCTTGGCCGGCAGATGGCTAGCAGTAACCAATCATGGCCAGCAGGCCACTAGTGTACTCTTTAGCAGTGTTTTGGTAAGGTTCAGCAGAAGTTCTTGAAGACACCCTGCAAATAGAGCCTCTAAAGAGCAAACCGAAAAGCTTTTCGAGACAAGAAACCGAATGCATGCATGATTCAACTTTCTAAAGCAAGGCTGAGGTAGCATGGTTTAATGCTTTACTTGTTAGTTAGCATGGTTTTGTAAATTAATTAGTGTGTTAATTAGTTAAAGTTTTGTAATAATTAGCAAGTAGTTTATTAGTTATTCAATTGGTTTGTAATAATCAGTCTAATTAGTCTAATTAGATTAGTTAGCCTAGATTAGCTTAGCTTATTCATTCGGACCCTCCTTCAAGAGGGCACAATGTTGTAATAAGCGTGCGTATGTGTGTGCATGTCTTCTAACCCCACGTCTTTCTCCCTTTTATTTATCCGCTTTCGATGGTTAGATTAGGGACGTTTTTCAATTAGCATACCTTATGCTTGCATGCGTGCATCATTCATTTGTCTTGCATACACCGAGGCTCGGCGCATCATTCAAATTGCATTGTATTTCAATACCTATTTGAATACACGTATCAAACTGTTGCATTTATATGCCATCTTAGATAGCTGAGCCTATTAATTGCATATTGCATGTGTTGCATTAGGCATTGTTAACACAGTCAGGATCATGCATTGATTTCTAATTAGTTTTCTATTTTGGCTCGGAGTACACTGTAAGTGTTTACGCTTTAGCATACTGCATAAGTGTGTATGTTACCATGATAGCATGCTTGCCATGGGGCTATGTGCTTATTTGATTAACTGCATAAATGCCTGTGGATGAAGGCTTTATTGCTTGAATTGGGACAATTCATCAAATGTGAGTTTTAAGCCCACTTTACGAAGTGGCAAGTCATCATGTTTAAAGCCTACTTGAGGATGGCAAATCCTCGTTTTACCCCACTTGAGGGTGGCACTTTCAAACCATTTTCGAAAACAAACATGAATCGATTTGTTCCAAATCTTGCGACTTAGTCTATACTTATGTGTGCGTCACATAGTAAAGTTAGCCTAATAACCGGAACAAGAACACATGTGTTTATAAAATAACATATCATGTTAGTAGAGGCCGATCCTTTGATCAGGTAAGCGGGGGTGCTCATTTCAGGACCTTCCCCTCTCGTACCCAAGTTTCCGAGCCAAGACAACTTTGGTGATGATGGACACGTAGCCTTTGGCACGAGTCAGGGTTTCCTAAATTTTCCAAAAATAAAATATTTAGGTGGCGACTCTGTAATCTGGCAAAATAGTCTAGTTTTGGCATTATTTGATCTAAAATTTGATTTTCCAAAAATGATTTGCCAGATTGGACTCTTTGGTGTTTGTCAATCTCACATTGCACTTTGTGAGATTAGATTCAGAACCGTGATAGGAGTCCGAACTGTAGGACGACCAATTCGCGCCTTCTCCGAAAGTGGGGGCACGCGAAGAAATTTGGGTCTATAGTTTCTGGAGACTCTGCTGTGGATTTAGAGAACTTGACTCAAATTCATGATATGTTGTTTTATCTACATTTATGTGTTTTTTTGCATTGCATTTGCATTGGTGCACCTAAGTCACCGTGTTTGCCATCTGCTGTTCCTGAACAGTTTACCGGAAGCTTGCTTGGAAAAGCGTGCCATAAGGCTGACCGGTTGCGAGCTCTGCCATGATGGGAACACAAACCTTGGATCTGGATCACCGCCGTACCGTTTGATCCTCCTTTCACTTCTCGGTGTTTGGTGCGAGAGATATATTAGGTGGTCTTGCTGAGGCACCCTTTTTGACCATTTGACCTAGTTGCATATCAGAAGTCATAGAGGCCATTCTAAACTAGGACAGGTTGCTTACCCGAATGTAGATTGTTTGAAACCGCATGCGTGCGTAGTGAACTCCTAGTTCCTGACAAAATTAGGACAGGGAAACCCTACCCCACTATAGGGGTGTTTTGGCTTTCACTTGCTTGATATGTGCTGTTAGGGTGTGTCTCTATTGGGAATGTATGTATCAGTTGCAAGTTTGGGTATCAGTCTGAGGACATCAGTGTTTGAGGGTATCAATTCTCAGGTAGAATTTTGGGGCAGAATTCAATAGAGAGCACAGTCATTCAGCTATGTTCATATCCATTCTAGTGAAACCAGGCTGAGATGCTGTCTATTTTCTCTTTTGTAAGGTAGTCTTGGAACTATAGCTTCAGAAGGCTCCAATATCCCCTGAGTACATCGGACTTGTGTTGATAGACTTTGTCAGGTCAGAAATTCAGTTCAAGGGCAACCAGTGTTTCCTTCGTTAGAGGCAAGGCAAAGAAAGGCCAGTCAAGGCTGACCGGTTCCACTGATTTGACAGTCACCAGTCACATCACCTATGTTCAGAGCACGGGCATCTACCTTTATCATGGCACAGCCTCCGATAAATCTAAAGGATTTGCTGATCTATTTTCAGCAATCAGTGGATTCACTGCAGCAAGATATGGTTAGGCAAGCCGAGACATTACAGAATATGATATTCAGCTTTAAGGACCTCCATGACATTGGGGTTTAAATCAAGGAGGTTGTCCAACAAGGGATCTTTGTGGAAGATAATGAGCCTTGAAGAAGGATGTTATTCACAATTCCAATGCTACTATTGATGGTAGCACAGTTGCGCAATGCTCAAAAGTAGACACTATCATCACTTCCCTTAATGGCCAAAAACCAACCACTTCAACTCGGCACCAAGCCCAAAATTTCTATCCGCTTTACATAAGTCTCTCTCAAGCTTTGAAAATACCCGCGGGAAAAAGGGTACCTAGAACTCCTAGAACCCTAACCCCTTCCAAATCCTCTCCCACCAAGATATGACCTAGCCAGATACTGTGCCTATCATCAATAGCACGGTCATGATACAAACCGTTGCATCTGCCTCCATCATAAGATTTAGGATCTTATTGACGAAGAGATCATAGCTCCACCAAAGGGACCTCAGGCCACCACTGACTCGTCACCTCCACATCTCAATCTAATCCATACATTGCCATCCGGCTACAACCCTAGCATATACATCACCTCGGCCTATCTACCCAAGGCTGAGATGTTCCTTCCAGTCAGCCTGGACTTATGCATGATGAATGCACTCGAACCTTAATCATCCCAAACCCATGAACCCACTACTTCTGAGCTAGGGAGCATGATTGAAGATTTGCAAAGAACTGTGGCAGATTTAGCCTTTGGGATTTTGGCTCCATCATCGACCACATCAAGGACCAGAAATTTCAATCCAAAAGGCTCCTCCATCTTAAGGCGAGTTGCAATTGAAAAGGGCCAACTTGAAGCCATCTTAGATCTGGGTGGTGACATGTTGACAACAACCAGGCTTCGCTCTGATTTAGCGACCCAATCCCTTAGCCAAGTTGAAGCAAGTGGTAAGAACGAAGCCGGTACAAGTATTGATCTTTATGTACAACTTCGGTGGGCTATCAAGGCATTGAAGGACAAAGGGCTGAACAAACAGCAAGTGCTTACAGTTGTTGCAAAAACTATGGAGTACACTTTTGCTACTCAAGATGAGAGCATTCTGAATCAAGGGGTAAATAATGGAAAGAGATGCTTTACCAAGAACACCCATCCTATTCCAGTTCCAAGCCTATGGATACCCGACCAACACCCACTACTCCATTTGCTGATATTTTTAAACCAAGTGGTTCATCTTCCTCCAAACGAACCTTCACCCAACTCCATATGAGCCTAACCCGTGCATTGAAGGTACTGATCAAGAAAGTGTATCTCAAACCCCCTTGAGCCTTGGCCTCTCCCAGACTCTTTCCCAGCTAAGCATAACCCGGCAAAGTACTGTGCCTTCCATCAACAAGCCGGTCATGGCACTAACAGTTGCTTTCGTCTTTGCTATGAAATACAAGATTTGATTGACAACGAGATCATCGTTGCACTAGGCTCTGCAAAGTCTATTAGCACTCGATCAGTGGACTTGGGAGATAATGTGATTATATGATCGGGGGATGAATCACCTGCTGATGGCGCTCATTTTACTCCAGATTTGGGGATGGCACGCACTATTTTGAGCAATGTGCAAATGCTATTTACTTTACTTTCTGACTTGGGTATTGGGTCAGTCTTGTTGTGTTGTATTGAGTTAGTCTTTTTGTACTGAGTCAGTTGAGTCTGTCTTGTTGTATCAGGTCAGTCCTGTTGTGTTAGAGTCGGGTGATTTCGGGGGTGTTACCTCTAACATCACTTTCTTGTTTTGTGTTTGTCTTTTACACCCTTTTTTTGGCGTCTGTTTCTGCCTTGGAGCTAGTTGTGCCAGAAGATTTGAATGAAACGGCAGAGCTTTTCACCTACTTTTCTGTGCCTTGAAATCATTGCATTGATCTAAGTTTTTCAAAAACTTTTCTAACACTGTGATGAAAACAAAGAGGGAGGAATTCCTCAAGATTTGCAAAAATTTGATCAACTGAGAGGAAGAGAGGCATGCTAAGCCCTTAATGAATGTGATCATGTTTGTTAATGTGAGTACTAAGAAGGATCCTAACTTGATCCAGATTGGTTCTACATTGTCTTTGGCGCGAGCGACTAGTTGCTTTCTTAAAAGATTTCAAAAAATGTTTTTCATGGTCCTGCGAAGACCTGTGTGGAATTGCTCTTGAGATTGTGCAGCATAGGATCACTCTTAGCCTCGAGACTCGACCCATTTTGCTTTCAAATCTTGAACTTGGATTCAGAATGTTCAATGGTTAACCATAATGTGAGGCTTGTATGGCCAGATTTGAAGCAGCCCTCGAACTAGGGGCAAAAAAGTCAGATCAAGAAGGTCAGATTGATCAAAGGAAGCTTGTAAAGCTAAATCAGAAGTAGCCCTTGAACTAGAAGCAAAAATGTCAGATGTGCTCAAAGATTCAAAAGATGAGTCATTCCAAAAACCAATGAAGATTGGAAAAAAAGCCAAATTCCAGCAGCTAGTAGAAGAAAAGTACTGCTGAAAGGACAATTAAGTTCCTATCCACAACACTAGGGGCAATTCAGACCCAGTTGGATGGACTCCCACATCATTAGCGAACAGCAGCCATTCTCCTAGATTCAGATGGCTTCGAGATCTCCAACCGATCAACATGGCCAAAGTTAAACTTTTTTACCCTTGAGAGGCTCACTCGACCGAAAACCCAGAAGGGCAACCCAGGCAAAAGTTAGAGCAAGAAATAAAAAAGAAAAGAACAAAAATGAAAAAATGAAAAGAAATGAAGAAAAAGAAAAAAAAAAGAAAAGAAAAGAAAAATGAAAAGAAAAGAAAAACAGAGCTCGCAAGGTTGAAAACCCGGAAGGGCAGCCTTGACAAAAGTTAGAACGCAAAAGGAGAGTGTCAACACTCGAGTGAACCTCAACCCAGAACTACGTACGGCCTGATTCCCATGTTTGGGATACGTAGGCAACTTCATTCCGAAGTTCGGCCCCAATCCTTTTCAGCTTGCTTGGCTCATCCATGTTGATTAGTTTTTTTTTTTTTTTGTTCAAACTCGGCTATCTTATCCATGTGCAAATTGGCTTGTCTTCATTCAAATTCGGTTGTCTTATTCCGTTGGAAGATTTAGTTACAAGACAAACCAAGTTCAGATCTGAGGTTATGCATCTCAAGAGTAAATTCTATGTTGGTCAAGCAATGGCCGTTTGCAAAAACAATTTTTGAGAATTTTTACTGAGGTTGACTAATTCTCTCGAAAATTATTCCATTTTTTCAAAACTGGACCATTTCATGGACCCAAAAAACGAAAATTTTCAGCGCTCACAACCCGACTTGCATGATTTCAAATCAAAAAATCAAAGAAGTATGCTAATCTAACTCTCATGTTGGTCAAAATTGTTTTAGTAGAAAGCCAAAAACAAAAAATGGTCAAAATGATGAACTAGGGGCACAGTTGAGTCAGGTTTTCTGTCTGTTCCCCCATAGGCACCATATTTGCCAGAAAGGGCACAACTGAAGCTAACAACAAAGGGCCGAAAGCTCTTTCATCCTCCAAGCAGTGAGGTATCAAGCCAAGTGTGAAGCACGAACTAGAAATAGAGCAGGATATTCCACTCCCTCATCTAGACAGGTCTGATCACGATCAAACTGGCCAAGAGCATCGTCAACCGATGTCAGTTACAGATCTGCTGCACATCCTGTCGCATCCTAACCCTTATGTGGGAAAGTCCACTGTTGTGAGCGAAAGAAAGAGAATCTAGTAGAATACTAGGGGCAAGAGCCCGCAACTTCCTGTTTATCCATCAACTACCCAGAGGAGGGATAAAAAAAAAAAAAAAAAAAAAGATTAAAGAATAGAGAGATGTGCGTTAAGAGAAAAGTGAGGAAATGGCTTTTCAGAGAAAAACACATTGAGTGCCAGAGTGATGTGAGAATCACAAATGAGAAAAGGGTGAGAAACAATACCCGAAGAAACTGGCTCCTCGTGAACTGAGAGGTCTCCTACTGTTGGAACACATTTGAGTATTGTGTGTGTTTTTGTTTGTCTTGATTCTTGCTTTGAGTCATTTAGTGTGTTTGTGTTGTTTTTACCTTGTCTTTCCCTTTGTTGAGTCGTTTTGACTGTGGTAGGTCGTAGGCTCAATACCCAGTTAAGAACTTGTTTCTCAATTTCAATTTCAAAAATAAATCATTTTGTGCTCAAAGTGCTGTGCCGTTCTCCATATATGTGCAAAACAGGATTTGTTCTTTCATAAAACTGCAAGGTTCAACCCAGGTCATGTGAGAACAGTAGAACCAAAACTTATCTGAAGCTATATAGGTTCCGGACTGCAAAGCAAAAGAAAAGAGGAAAATTTTGGAGCATCTTAGCATGTTTCAACTCTAGCAAATTCCGAGATTGCATTCCAGGTGCACCTTTTTAGGCCTCGCCTTTCTCGGGAGTATGAGTGTATCTCGACCCCAAGTGTAAGCCTGCTTCAAGTCAGAATAGATGTCCAAGCAGCACCTGTGGTTTTCACATGCAGATGTTATCTCTCGCTAACATGAACACGGTGTGCACTTTTTGAGCTAAGCATGTTGCAAACTCCTCTGAGAGGTAAATTCCAAAGTACATATTTGATGCCCATCTATTGCATAGAGTTGGCGATTTCATATACACTTCTGCTGCATGCGTGCCGCTCATCGTTATGATTCATGCATAGAATATGCTTGCTTTCGATTTCACATAGAACATGTTTTGCTTTCATTCTCGCATAGAATGTGCCGTTGCCTTTATATCTCGGTTGTTTGTTTTGCATGGAAGATGTACTCTTACTATATCACACTTGTTAAGTGTCTTTCTTTATATACATGATATTGTATGTATGGTTCATTCAAAGGAACTCCAGGTAAGATCATTCCTGCCCTCTCGAACTTTCTTGTTTTGGTTAGAAACATTGGGACGAGCGCCCGACATTTATACCACCCTCCGGTGTTTGCACCGCTCACTTCTCCTCTCGCATGTGGTGCGTGAGGACATCTTTAGTTTCGAACACTCAGATTCGTTCTGGTGTTCCTTTGTTCACTTGTTCTCGCACTATCTAGTGCATCGCGCTTTCTTGCGCACCTTTCTCCACTCGCGTGTGGCGCGTTTGTACGTTCTCGCACTGTCTAGTGCATCGCGCTTTCTTGTGCACCTTTCTCTACTCATATGTGGCGCGTTTGGACGTTCTCACACTGTCTAGTGCATCGCGCTTTCTTGCGCACCTTTCTCTACTCGTGTGTGGCGCATTTGGACGTTTTTGCACTGTCTAGTGCATCACACTTTCTTGCGCAACCTTTCTCCACTTGTATGTAGCGCGTTTGGACGTACTCGCACTGTCTAGTGCATCGCGCTTTCTTGCGCACCTTTCTCCACTCGCGTGTAGCGCGTTTGGACGTTCTTGCACTGCCTTGTGCATCGCGTTTTCTTGCGCACCTTTCTCCACTAGCGTGTGGCGCGTTTGGACATTCTCGCACTATCTAGTGCATCGTGCTTTCTTGCACACTTTTCTCCACTCGCGTGTGGCGCGTTTGGATGTTTTTGCACTGTCTAGTGCATCGCGCTTTCTTGCGCAACCTTTCTCCACTCGCGTGTAGCGCGTTTGGACGTACTTGCACTGTTTAGTGCATCGCGCTTTCTTGCGCACCTTTCTCCACTTGCGTGTGGCGCGTTTGGACGTTCTCGCACTGTCTAGTGCATCGCCCTTTCTTGCGCCCCTTTCTGCACTCACGTGTGGCGCGTTTGGACGTACTCACACTATCTAGTGCATCGCGCTTTCTTGCGCAAATTTCTTCAATTGCATGTAGCGCGTTTGGACGTTCTCGCACTGTCTAGTGCATCGCGCTTTCTTGCGCACCTTTCTCCACTCGCGTGTGGCACGTTTGGACGTTCTCGCACTGTCTAGTGCATCGCGCTTTCTTGCACACCTTTCTCCACTCGCGTGTGGTGCGTTTGGACGTTTTCGCACTGTCTAGTGCATCGCGCTTTCTTGCACACCTTTTCCCACTCCCGTGTGGCGCGTTTGGACGTTCTCGAACTTTCTAGGGCATCGTGCTTTCTTACACACCTTTCTCCACTCGCATGTGGCGCGTTTGGACGTTCTCGCACTTTCTTGTGCAACTCTTCTCCTCTCGCAAGTGGTGCGTTAGGACGTCTTCGATTTTGAACACTCGGATGCGTTCTGGTGTTCATTTATTCAATCTTCTCCTCTCGCATGTGGTGCGTTAGGATGTCGTCGGTTTCAAACACTCGGATGCGTTCCGGTGTTCATTCATTCCTCTTCTCCTCTAGCATGTGGTGCGTTAGGATGTCTTCGATTTTGAACACTCAAATGCGTTCCGGTGTTCATTTATTTACTTTCTCCTCTCGTATGAGATGCGTTTGGACGTATTCATATCCCTCTCTAGTCTAGGAGACCCTAAATCCTCTGAAGGTGCAATTCCTTTGGTGTTTGTCATGCCCGAACGACTTCCAGTGGTCTGGTATAGCCACCTGCCTGTGTTTGCATTAAGTTCCTAGGAGATCAACTGAGACAGTGGAAACTAGAGATCGAATGGCCGATGCCTAGAACGCAAAGGTTCGGTGTTTTGAGACTAAAGTCTGGTTTAAATACCTATGGGTGTATCCTCGGCTTGAAATTTGTATGGCAACCCCATAGGTTGAGGTAGAGTGTATGCGCCTCAATTCTGGATACTGAACCAACTTAGTTTGTCACCCTGTTGGAGAATAGGGAAAGTTGCGGCCATAGTCGGGGAGAAAAGTAGTACTTGAGGTTCAACCGAGAAGAAGGGAAAGATCCCCAACAGCATAAGGTGAGTCATCACCAATTGCCCCTGTAAGGTACTTTCAAGAGCATCACTTCTTGGCTGCATCATCGTATCTATCGTAAGTGTTGCATAACATCTATTGCATTATATATAGCATTCATCGCATGCATCTACTGCATTGTCCATTGTATCATGCATCATTTCCATATTAAGCTTAGTTTGGTATGTGCTCATACATTTCCTTCGTTAAAGCATGGTTCTGTTATAATGTGTACGCACCTATTCCACTAAGAGAATTGTGGTCTGAAGGTGTTGGCACATTTTCTGTGTTAGACGTGGTATGTTTTGTGTCTATGCCTTTTCTAGGCAAAATGTGGTTAGGCCGTGCACCTTATTCACTTCATCCATTGCATCGTATTTTGTTTTGTTGCATTTAGCATTTAGGATCACGATCTTTCCACAACAGATCATTCCTCACTTCTATCATGCCACCCAATTACTTGTATTTTGTGGTCTCTCTGCGAAACACATAGTTTTGCATGTGCTCGTACCCTTTTCACGTTGAAACACGGTTCTGTTATGTGTAAGCATCCATGCTAGGCTGAGGCCAGTACTGAGGATGTAGGCACTTAGCCTATGTTAGGTGTCGTTCAGCTCGTGCCCACTTCTTTTCTGTGTTAAACGTAGTTTGATGTTGCATCTCCATCCCTTTATGATATTTGTGTGGTTTTGCACTGCTTGTGGTTTGATTATTTCGTTACATTGTATGTCATTTGCATTGTTTCATTACATTGTATATCATTTATACTATTTCATTACAATTGTGTTTCATTTTGCATCCTGCCCCTAAACTACGCTGGTTTGATTTCATACAAATGGATACATAAGCAGACTGCGGGCGCAACCATCTGTTTCTACATTTACAATTTATTTGTTTGTTCAAGTCTTCGACATTGTTAAAAATGGGTCGTCTCTGGGCTTTGACATTCACTCACATCATTTCATGACTTTGAGCTCTATCAAAGAGGGGCAATTGTAGACACCCCATTTTTTACCGCCCTTAAGACTTGGGTGCTATTGATTGTTTATTTGGTAATGAAAGATGTGCAGTGCAAAGATTCGATTTCTTCAGCAAGAGAAGCTTTAAACCCTAACCTCACACCCCCTTTTTGGACTAAAACAATTTTGACCAAAAAGATTTTAGACCTTAAAACCCTCTCTTTCAAAAGATTTTTGAAAAAGTTCCTACGATGTTCCAAAGCTCGCATTTCGTTAAATGTTGTGCTTTTCGGTAAACCGAGCAAGGACAAAGTGGAAATGAATGAAGGAGAGATGAACTCTTTTCAAAAATATTTCAAAACACATTGTTTAGGGGTTTGGATTTGAAGAAAAGAGGAGAGGAGAGAAAAAAACAAGTTTGGGAGGAGTTCAGCATGAATCTGGGTAGGATCGAAGCTGAGTAGTCTTCACTCAAAGAGGCATAACTTTTTTCACACTTGGAATTTTTAAGTGAGGCTGCACCATTGGAAAGAAGACTTCCAGGGCTTCAATTTAGGCTCAAGAATGATCTGCAAAGGGGTCCAAATGAAGGAGATATTCTCATTTGAAGTTGGGTCCAAAAAGCAGATTTTTTCTGTCCAACCAGAAGTGGAAGTTTCTGACCATGAATGAGATTTTTTGGCCATGTGCCAGTGATGAATGGCCAATTCCGGCCCCTTGCCATCCAAGAGTGTCCCATGCCGGCCAACAATGTTCAAGTGTCGGCCAACAATGAAAAAGTGGCGGCTATTGATGCAGAAAAGTAGATTTTTGCAGATATTTTTGCTCCAGCTGTTCCAGCTATCTCTCTTGAGATATTTTCGACCTAAGGCTCTTATATTGCTATATATTGAAGCCATATCTCTCATATTGAAGGGTTAGAACAATTCAACAAAGGTTTGGGAGCCTCTCTCTCAAAAACCTCTCTCTCTAGATTTCTCTCTCTCTCTTGAGCATTTGTGCTTAAAGGCTTTCATACATCAAACTTGAGCTTATTCATCCTTGATGAAAGTGGTTCAACTTTGGGATGAGGTTGCTTGAAGCTCTCTTGGTGCTTCCTTGGAGCACTTGAAGGTCATTTGGCTTGGTTTTGTTGCTTAAGTGTTGTCTTCCCTTCAAGAGGTATAAGACTCACCCTTTAAGCTTGTTTTCATATTTGTTTTTAACACCTTTGAAAATTGTTTTTGGCTTGGTTTTGAATTGAAGAAAACTCTATTTTTCAGTCCTAAAAATGGTGGTTTAAGCTCTTTTTGAGTTTGGGGGTGGTCCACCCTTCTTGTCTCTTTGCTTGTTAAGCTTTTGTGCCATCTTTCAAAGCTTTCTAAAACAACTTTTTTTGGCCTTTTAACCATTGAAATCCAAGGGATTTTCAGTGGCAAAAAGTTGGTTTTGAGGGCCAAAATAGGAGGGGGTGGCCTCTCCTCCTTGTGTCTTCTTTACAAGTGTAGATGGCCTAACTTGTGAGCATGTATTTCTACCTTTTTATAGCCTAGTTCAAGCATGTTTTAGGCTCTAATTTAACATGTTTTAACTCTATTTTTGGCTGGTTTGGCCACTTGTTGCTTGATTCTTGCACTTGTAGTGTAATCTTGCTTATTAGTTTAGCATGCCTAATGAGTTAGCCCATCATTCTAGCATGTGTTAGCTTGACTCCAGGATATTTTTGCTACTAATTTAGCATGCTTTATCTCTGTTTTGGATGGTCTTAATCATATGTGCTTTGCTTTGTATAGCTATAGTGTAAATAGCCTTTACTAGCATTGTGTTTTAAGGCCCCTAGCATGCTTTGCTTGAGGTATTTGCATGCCATAGCATCATTTTACATGTGATTTCAGAGCATATATCATTGTCACACTCTCACATATTTCACTCTTTCGTTGCTTTTGAGAGGTGTGCTTTGTGCCTTGTTTGTGAGCCATCATGTGTGCATCTTTCTCTTGCCATTTATGCTTCTATTTCAGCATGTTTAGGCCACTATTTTGGCATGATGTAGCTCTATTTTGAGCTGGTTTAGTCATTTGAACATTGTATTGCATGCCTCTAGTGTTGTGTCCTTCACTAGCTCTAATGCTTTTGACCCTTAACATGTTGTGCATGTGTTGTTTGCATGTTGTAGCACTACTTTTCATGCCACTTCAGCACTGAAAATTCTGCAACCTCTCTTTGTTCTTCACTTTTGAATTTGCTTTTGAAAGTGGTCTTGAGCCCCTTGTTGGCTTGAGCATGAAATTGAGGCACTCATGCCTAATGGTTTTAGCCTTCTCTTGAGGGTTTCTACTAACCAACAGCATGAGACCTCTCTCATGCTCAAGGCACTTGTGGCTTAGGCCATCTTTCCAATTAGAGGACTTTCACATTGGACTTAACCAACTAACGAATGACTCGGTAATTTTAAAATGTGTAAACAAGAATTGAATCAAGTAAAACATACTAAGATAAACATGTTTTGTGTGCATTGTATTGTGTTCAATCAGACGTTATATTGAACACAAGGAAGGTTGGTCCACTTCATACTCAAAGTGATGAAAATGAGCCAATCTCCTTGGTCTCCATCACCCTTGATTATGCATGATAGAGTGGTGGTCCTAGAGTCTTGTTTGTCTTGCATTTATTGAATGTGTACAAGTTGGATCTTTGGCCATCATGTATCCAAAATGCTTGATTGATGGTTTTGGATCCAATGGTGCAACTCCTTTGATGTTTTAAGATGATAAGAAGGGGCATGGTACAAACATACCCTTGGGAGACCTTCCATTTTCCTCTATTTTGTGCTCTGTTGCAGTTTGGTGTTGCAGCACACCAGTGACCGGCAGTGCCACACCGATGGCCAGCAATGCTTCATTCTTGGCTTGCAGAGCCCATTCTTGGCTGACAGATGGCTAGCAGCAACCAATCATGGCCAGCAAGCCACTGGTGCACTCTCCAGCAGTGTTTTGGTAAGGTTCAGTAGAAGTTCTTGGAGACACCTTGCAAACAGAGCCTCTAAAGAGCAAATCGGAATGCTTTTCGGGGCAAGAAACCGAATGCATGCATGATTCAACTTTCTAAAGCAGAGCTAAGGCAGCATGGTTTAATGCTTTACTTGTTAGTTAGCATGGTTTTGTAAATTAATTAATTAATTAGTGTGTTAATTAGTTAAGGTTTTGTAATTGTGACAACCCTTACGTTTGATTAGTGTTAAACTGTGACTGGGCATGATAAGCAAATGATTAGAATGAAATCCTAATCTGTTTGCATGAGTGTGTTACTTTGATTGCATTTCGATCTATTTGTCATTAAATGATCTGTTCATGTTTTAATTTCGAATTGCGAATTGAAGTCCTTATTGGCGACCGATTAGAAATTGATTAGTGTTATATGCTAATTAGGATTTATATGATTTTATGGTAGGTTTAATTAAAATTCGATTTAGAATGATTAAATTACAATAAATAAAGTTAAATTACATTAGTTTGCATTTATTACCAAATTTCCATTGAGTGGATTAGTGCTAGGCCATTTATTTAGTCTTGATTCATATATGTTTGGCATCATTCTTCATCACTTTTCCTAGACCAAAATCGTGAGAGAGAGAGGGAGAGTAGGAGAGAATTGATTTCATCAAGAATTGGCTTGGAAAATTAGAGGAATTGAAGTAGATTGCAAAATTAGGCTTCTATACTTGAAATTCAAGACTTAAGGTAGGAATTTCATCCTCTCAATTGTGAATTTAAGCTGTTTCTTGCATGGTTCATGGAAATATTGAAGATTAGAGTCAAGTTATAGCCTAAAGAGTTGAATTGAGAAGCAATGTGTGTATGCATGTCCATATCATTGAGTTTTTAGATCAATTACATGAGAATTTTCACATGCATGTTCATATTTTGGTTGTAGTCCATGAATTCACCATAGTTTTGAGTTTAATCTTGCATTTGATCATGTTTTGGAGCATTGGAATTCATAGGAACTCATGCATGTGATGTTCTTGCATTGTTCTTCAAGTTTCTTTGAAATTGGTGTTCAATTGGCTTATTTTTGGACTTGATTTTACAAAATGATCTTCAAAACATGTTGTAGTATGAGTTTTCAAGTGTTTTCCAGAAAATTGGCCAAAAAGGTTGAGTTTTGATAAGTTTAATTCTTGGTTTGAGCTTTGGGAGCAAATCTGGAAATTTCAGATTTTGGCTTCCACACTCGAGCGACCATCTTTTTGTTCAGAGGCCCGCTCGAGCGACGGAATGCTGGCTCAAGCATAGATTGCAAGCTCTCAGGTTTTTGTGCACACAGACGCACGCTCGAGCGACAAGACTTACGCTCCGGCGAAGAGCTGTGTCTCACGCTCGAGCGAGCATCAAGCGGAGAATTTCAACAACCAATACTTTTTTCCTTTTTACAGACTGCTCGAGCGAGGAAGTCTACGCTCCTTTGTTTTGGTAAGCTCGCTCGAGCATAGAAAGGCACGCTTGAGCGAGACCCCTGTTTCAGCAAAAATTTGAAAAGTGTTTTAAAGTACATTTTTGCATCCTTATTCCATCCTAGGCATTCCTAGGCCAAGTTTAAGGCATCTTAATGAGGATAATGTTATAGAACCACACCGAGTCAAGTTAAGGGGCTAAGTTATTAATCCCAAGTGTGTAACTTAGTGTGTGTGTTCGTTCTGCAACTGTGTAGGGTTGGCATCCAAGGACGCTGACTAGCTTGTTTGTAGCCCAGTACTTTGTGAGTAACAATGTTGTAAAGATACGTTTAATTACAATTATATCTGCACGATTGATTGCACTGCTTTCTGTAATAACACTGTTTACTGAATGAATGTTTGTCCTATTTGTAAACTATACTCCTGGCATCCATAACAACTTACTGTTACTGTTACTGTTACTGCTACTATTACTACTACTGTTACAGAGATCTCTGTTAGTTCCAATGTTTAGAACTACTACTGTTTACTGTCATGATGGCCATCAACTGACTATTCGGTCTGTTAAGACTTATTGTACTATTTTGCTATTGGATGTACCACATATGACTACTATGGTTTCTAAATAACTGTTATGGCATGAAATATGAGCCACTGATTGAATAACTGATTTACTGATGCAAATGACTGTTTTAATTACTGAAAGGACATTCATTCTTAACCCCTTTACGCGTATGTTATTCACTGGGCTTTAGCTCACTGTTTATATTTATATGTAGGTGTCCAGGCACCGAACCGGAGCTAGATGCATCGAGTTAAGTTCTCGTTTTGTCGAGCCAACCATTGTGTCCCACTTCGAGGTTCCAAGTCTGTTCAAGCTAAGGCTGTTTTTGGGGTGTCTCAGTTTCACTCTTTAGTCTCTATTTTGTAATAAATGTTTTAGACTTAACTGTACAGTTATGGTGAAGGGACTGACTCCCTACCCTGGTTGTTAAGTGTAACTGAATGTACATATGTTTTGGTTATGAATGTGGCTTGTTCATAAGAGTCATTTTCCATACAAATTGTCACAGCTCATTGGACATCTTTTTATTATTGTTTGGCTTCCACCAGCCCCTTACTCTGTATTACTGTCATTACTATTAAGCAGGCCTTTGGTAATCACGGATTACTGGCCGGTTGCGATGCTAAACCCATAGGGGCAGGTTTGGGTCGTAACAGTAATAATTAGTAAGTAGTTTATTAGTTATTCAATTGGTTTGCAATAATTAGTCTAATTAGATTAGTTAGCCTAGATTAGCTTAGATTAGCTTAGCTTATTCATTCGGACCCTCCTTCGAGAGGGCACAATGTTGTAATAAGTGTGCTTCTGTGTGTGCATGTCTTCCAACTCCACGTTTTTCTCCCTTTTATTTATCCGCTTTCGATGGTTAAATTAGGAACATTTTTCAATTAGCATACCTTATGCTTGGATGTGTGCATCATTCATTTGTCTTGCATGCACCGAGGCTCGGCACATCATTCAAATTGTATTGTATTTCAATACCTATTTGAATACATGTATCAAACTGTTGCATTCATATGCCATCTTAGATAGCCGAGCCTATTAATTGCATATTGCATGTGTTGTATTAGGCATTGTTAACACAGTTAGAACCATGCATTGATTTCTAACTAGTAATCTATTTTGGCTCGGAGTACACTATAAGTGTTTACGCTTTAGCATACTGCATAAGTGTGTATGTTGCCATGATAGCATGCTTGCCATGAGGCTATGTGCTTATTTGATTAACTGCATGAATGTCTGTGGATGAAGGCTTTATTGCTTGAATTGGGATAATTCATCAAATGTGAGTTTTAAGCCCACTTTGCAAAGTGGCAAGTCATCATGTTTAAAGCCCACTTGAGGGTGGCAAATCCATGTTTTGGCCCACTTGAGGGTGGCACTTTCAAACCATTTTCGAAAACAAACATGAATCGATTTGTTCCAAATCTTGCGACTTAGTCTATACTTGTGTGTGCGTCACATAGTAAAGTTAGCCTAATAACCGGAACAAGAACACATGTGTTTATAAAACAACATATCATGTTAGTAGAGGCCGATCCTTTGATCGGGTGAGTGGGGGTGCTCATTTCAGGACCTTCCACTCTCGTACCCAAGTTCCCGAGCCAAGGCAACTTTGGTGATGATGGACACGTAGCATTTGGCACGAGTCAGGGTTTCTTAAATTTTCCAAAAATAAAATATTTAGGTGATGACTTTGTAATCTGACAAAGCAGTCCAGTTTTGGCATTATTTGATCTAAAATCTTATTTTTCAAAAATGATTTGCCGAATTGGACTCTTTGGTGTTTATCAATCTCAGATTGCACTTTGTGAGATTAGATTCAAAACCATGACAGAAGTCCGAACTGTAAGACGACCAATTAGCGCCCTCTCTGAAAGGGGGGCATGCGAAGAAAGTCGAGTCTACAAGGACATTGACGTAAAGAACTTTATATGTAAGAACATCATCACCAGGTTTGGGATCTCAAGGACAATAATAGCAGACAATGGTACATAGTTTGACAGTAAGCTAATCAAGGACTTCTGTGCAAAGTACAAAATCAAGAACTACTACTCCACTCCAAGCTTCCCTCAAAGCAGTGGTCAAGTAGAAGCATCCAACAAAACTATCTTGGATGGAACTAAGAAGAGACAGGAAACAACAAAGGGGAAGTGGTTGGAAGAGTTGCCCAATGTACTTTGGGCATATTGGACTATGCTGAGAAAATCAACTGGGGAATCCCCATTTGCCATGGCTTATGACACAGAGGCAGTAATCTCATTAGAAGTCGGCATCCCAGGGATCAGAACCCAGGGAGTGGAGAATAGGATTGATGAGGCATTTTTGGCCCGAGATCTGGACCTATTGGAAGAAAGAAGGGAGAAAGCAGTCATTCGGCTGGGGACATACCAACAGCAGCTTGCTAGGGCTTATAATAAGAAGGTTAACCCGCGAGAGTTTCAAGTTGGAGACCTCGTCCTAAGAAAAGTCGTCGGCAACAAGAAGGATCCCAGAGAGGGAAAGCTTGGCCCAAATTGGAAGGGACCTTATAGAATCATCTCGATTGCCGGTAATGGAGCATACAAGCTTGAAGACAGCGAAGGCAAAGAGTTGCTAAAACCCTGGAATACTTGCAACTTGAAGTTTTTTTATCATTAGATTTTTAGTTTTTTAATTAAAGTTTTTTGTTATTAGCCGAAGTAATAATAAAATTTTAGCTCGATTTTTTTCAACTTGTGTAATAGGACTAACCAGTCCCTTGGCGATGTTTCTAAGTGAAACATGATGAATAACTTAGACTTATTACATGGCAGAGTTGAATTATACTTGCATATAATAGAGTTGAACTAAGTTGGTGATGTTTCTGATTGAAACATGACGAATAACTTAGACTTACTATATGGCAGAGTTGAATTATACTTGCATATAATAGAGTTGAACTAAGTTGGTGATGTTTCTGATTGAAACATGACGAATAACTTAGACTTACTATATGGCAGAGTTGAATTATACTTGCATATAATAGAGTTGAACTAAGTTGGCGATATTTCTAAGTGAAACATGACGAGTAACTCACTCATTATATGGCATAGTTGAATTATACTTGCATATAATGGAGTTGAACTAAGTTGAATTAACCTAGACTTGCCATATTGGCAGAGTCAAACTCAGATTGGAACTAAGTGCATTTGAGTAAGATTAACAGAGGAACCAAGGTTGAGAATCTTGGCTAATCTTTGTTTGAATCTAACTTCGACAATAAGGTCACAGCCACATGCTTAATGAGAACCTAAGTGAAACTTAAGTTCACATTAGGGGCTAGAGAACTAGAGAATGATGAGTAAAAGTTAAAAGTGCTTTGGGACTTGTTAAAATTTTTATAGAAAAATTTACAAGTTAGAGTTGGCTTAGTACTTGTTGAAATTTTTAGCAAAATTTACAAGTTAAAGTCAAGCCGAGGTAAATTTAAAAAAAGTACATACGTACTTGCCGAGATTACCAGGTTGCCAAACTTGGAAAATATGGAAGACTAAAGTCTTGATAGAAGACAATAAGTAAAGTGGCAAGTTTTAAATAACACTTGTGAAAATATTTTTTACAAATGTTTTTAAGTGTTAAGACAAGGCCGAGATAAACAAGTTGGAAGTTATGTCTGAGGTATTTTACTCCAAGAAGACTATATAGCTAAAAGAATAAAACTAAAAACATGCAAAATATTCTAAGTATGGAAACAGTGAAGCATACAAACATACAAACACTTGAAAGAAGAAGTTATACTTGCATTCAAAAGAAGAAAAAGGGCACTTCGGTCTACAGAGGGATTACTTGTTCAGATTACAAAAGCGGCACGTCGGCCAAATATGAAAACTAAAACATTGTTCAGAATGTTAAAAGTACTAGGTACAAAGAAAAATCTTATAGTCAGACTACTCGGCGTCAGTGGCAGGATGTGTCTCAGCCCCAGAAGACAACTGGGAAATCTTCTCGGCAGCCTTTTCAGCCTCGAGCTCGGCGTCGATCTCTTGTAAAGTCTGATCGAGGCTCTTCTCAGCGATAGGCACCTCAGATGTAGTCTTCTTGGGGGAGGCACCTTTTAAGACCTTATCCTAAGTCAAGTCTAGGACTTGCTCATTCAGAGTTGGGGACTTGGCCCCAGCAGAAACTTTAGCACCAGCTGCCACGTCGGCCTCTTCGTCTTCGTCTTCCTCTCTATCTTCTTCTTCTTCTTCTTCTTCTTCCACCCTAGCCTTAGCCTCAGATTGGCTTGAAGCGGGAGGGAATAGTAGTGCAAGTCGGCCTTCGTCTTTGAGAAGAGAGTCCTCAGGGATAGCCAACTCCTTTAGAGCAGCCATCCAACTAAAGGTGTAACCCTTGTTGCATGCCTGCCTGACTTGTTTCTTGTATTCCTCACGGACGTCGGCTGCCCCCTTGGCATAGGCCTTCTCATCCGCCGCTTTAATCTCTGCGTCTTTTGTGGCCAAGGCAGTTCGGAGCTCGGCTTGGGCTTTAGCAGTTTTTGCTTCGGCCTCTTTTTTCTCGGCTTTAAAAACCTCAGCAACAGCCTCTACAGCATCTGTCTTTTCCTCGGCATCGTCTTGAGCTTGTTTGGTTGCCTTGGCCTAATCTATCAACACTCTCATCTTGGCCTTGACGTTATTTAAAGATTTGAGCAAACCAGCCGTCTCCTTGGTCTTGTGGACCAGCTCCTTCTTCATTTCTTCTGCTTGCATCGCAAAGAAGTGGGCGTGCTAGATCGCCTAGAAGAAATGCAAAGAACAAAGTTAGTAAATTCTTTAACTATGAAAATAGAGAATGGAGGATACCAAGTGTAGGAGTTTACCAGTACTGAATGTTGCACCATCAGAGCGAAATTTTCGTATTCGCTGACCTCGGCCATACGGTTGAGGTCATTAGGGAGAAGCAAAGCAGTAGAGAAGGCAACGCCGACCTCGATATCAGAAGCACTATCGCCTGCTTTGACTGGTTTGTCCTCAATCATAATAGAGGGAGCCCAGGGGTCATCAGATTTAAGAGAACCCGAGGTGGCTGCGGAGTCCGACCTCGGCTTCTTTGACTTAGTTGATTCTGAGGGGTCAGCCTCTGCAGGCCTCTTCTCGGCGGTGGAGGTGCTTTTCTCAACCTCGACCAGTTTGGATATAGGCAAAGTGTCACCAGAATCAATCTGAGTCACTGTTTCCTTGGCCTTGGCCTTCTTCACCCTTTTTGGCCTGGCCTTTGGTTGGGATTGTGAGGTGAAGATTGGACTGTGACAACATTGGGGATGTTAGCTAGAAGGTCTTTAGCAACAGCCTTTTTGCACCCCATCTTGTCGGCGGCAACGACGACAGTGACTCTAGTACCGAAGTGGATCACTGGAAGTGTAATCGGAGGGTTGGCTGGATCGTAAGCCGATACCTCAGCACTTTAGCGTTTTCAGCTACGAGTTTTACCTGTAGGGGTGAGCAGTGGAGGTCGACATCGGCGTTGACGCTGGTCTAAAGAAATTAGTTGTGGAGCAGATGTCGACGGCTGCTCTGCTGGGTCAAATGTTGATGCTTGATCAGGCCTTGGCGATGAAGTAGTTGGGGGAGTTGTTACAAAAGGTGGAGACTTGCTCTTTTTAGGGATGTCGGGAAGCATGGATTTGTAAGTTGGAATGTAGTTCAGCAGCAGAGGAGCCTTGCGCTGATTAACAGGCAACTCCTGCAGCTTCCTAAAATCTTTGTTGAGGTAGAAGGTTTTGCGAAAGTCTTTCGGTGGCTGAGGAAGAATTGCAAGTAAAAAACAGACATTAGAACATACAAAAGTATCAAAGTAATAAAGACTTGAAAACAAGTAAAGTGACACTATGTTCTTACCATTACCTTCTTTAAAGACTGATTGGCTCAAAAGGTAGAGATGGAGGTCATCATCTGGTGAGAACTCCTAGTTGCTCGAGACGATGAAATAATTATCTCCAGCACCTTTGTTGGAGTTTGGGAGGTCGGCAATAAGTTTGTATTCGGTCGACCTCAGCTTAAGGTAATAGATGTAGCCTTTTTCTAACTTAAGGCCACACATGGTATGGCAGTATTGGATGTCGGCTAGAGTAATCTTAGCGTTCTCTCAGCTAGCTAGGGCAGTTATACCATTGATGACTCTGTATGAGTTAATGGCTAGCTGCATTGGGTTCAGATTGTAATAGTGAAGGACTTAGCGGAAGAGGTGTCAAGAGGGAACCTAAGTCCACACTTGATGAAAGCTACTACTGGGAAGGGCATGAAATTGTCTTTGGGCATAATGGAGCCCTCCTCCCCAGCCAACCTAAGATGAACGTCGGCAGGGATGGAGAACTCTTGCCTAAAGTATTCAAGCTTCTCTAGGGTATCTACCCTCCCCCTAAACATACCATGACGTCGACTAGAGGGACAAGGTGTGAGAATTCAGAAAAAAGAGGTTTGTGTGGGTTTCAGGGACCTCGGTTACAACCTAAACAGGTATTGGGGTGAGAGTTTTTGAAGATCTATAAGGAATTCGTTTCAATTTTTCCTAAGAATAGGAGTTCTAGAACAAATCCCAAGCCTAAGACTATGGAAACAAGCATTGAAGGCAGGAATCTGGAAAATGCAACAAGAAAACAAGGCAAAAAATATGATTCAGACTCAAGAAGGTAGCAGAAATTCAAGAACACAGATTAAAAATCAAGAACAGTGATAAACTATCCAAAACATCAAGACACGTGAAACAATGCATATGTGTGCATAGGGGCCATGAATCAAAAGCTGATTGAATAACTAAAAATCCCAAACAAAGCATGTTTGGTACTCAAAGTGATGGAATTCAAAACACAAGCAAATATATTCAAGAATGTGAATAGATTCGCAATAGCAGTGTGCAAAACGTAATAAAGTTCGAAGTAAGTCAAAAACTGAAAGGAGGGGAATAATGACTTATCGAAGAAAATGGCGCCGGTGTGAGGTTTTCTGAAGTCAGACGACGACGGTGAATGGAGCGGAGCGGTGAATGCTTCACTGAAAGGGATGGACAGAGCAAGTTGCAAAGCTTGAGAGCTTGAAACAATGGCGATTTAGAGACAAGAAACTTTACAGAGAGAAAGCTTGGGAGAAATCGAAGATGCAAATGTGAAAAGACGGAGAGAGAGAGAGAGAGAGAGAGAGAGAGAGAGAGAGAGAGAGAGAGGTGTTTTTGATTAAAACACGAAAAGGTGGCAAAATCACAATTAGTGTGCCTAGGACGATGTGTCTGTCAAGCGGCGCATGCAGAAACGACGTGACCTGATGATGTGTGTCAGGTATGGATCAATAAGAAAAAGGCGTGTGGCAAAAACGATTGAGAAGTCATGCGTGACAGCTCATGCGCAGATGGAACTCTTGGAGTTCTTGATTTAATGAAGCAAAGACCTCGTCTATGGGGACGATCTTGGCTAAAAAATTTGAAAAACTTGGTTTTTAGTTCTAGGGCATTGACAAAGCACACTGAAGTCTTGGTCATATAGAGCCGATGTGTGATGACCCCACTAATAAGTGGTAGAGCAGTTTTAGCCGACGTGCTGTGTGGACAAAGATATAGGTTCCATCACCTTAAGATGCCGAGGTAATAGAACCTAGGGGCCAGTTGTGGGGGCATATTTTTGTGAATGACAACACGTGGCCAAGGTGGCACCGAAGTGCCAGCCGAGGTGCCACGTGTCCTGGTCATGGTGCCGAGGTAATCTCGGCTAGGCTGAGTTTATCTGCAGAGATACCGGAATCCAAGGTGAACGGATAAGCTATAAGAATCCTAGATGGGGAGGGACCTTAGCCCAGATAAGGATAAAGCTTTTAGGGAGTTTATCTCTATCTATTTGGGAGTCCAGGATAAACATTGAGCCAGAGTCCATTAAAGCTAGGCTTCTACAGGGATCAGGTTAGTTCAGGCTATAAAAGTAAGGCACCCTCATGGGTCTAAGGTATGCTTTTTTGTATTCTAACTAGTGAGTTAAAGCACTATTTGCTATCTTTGAGAGATAATTGAGTATTGACTTGATCGTCGAAGTGCCCCTGGGTGGAAGAACCACCGCCAGTCTTATCTTTCTGTGGCAGGTCGTTCGGGCGCAATCTATTCTGCCAGTGTTCTCCAACTGAGTACCTGTTTGGCTGTGTGGTTAGAAATCAACACTCACAGATTCCAGGCGGGAGTGTGGGGTACTTCAGGTGGATTAGGTGACTTAGGTTTGGATAATAGATTTGGGTAAAAATTTTAAAAGGGAAAGGAAAATATGAGAGAAATGTGAATGAAATATAGATTATTTTTTTGATCTTGGCCCCCCCCCCCCCCCCCCCCTTCAAATTTCTATCAAAATCTATGACCCAAACACAACTTAAAGGGATTAGCAGCTTCCAGTCAGGTTTTACTTTAGATTTTAGTCACATGAAGCCTAGTTGTTAGCTCACATTCTCAAGGGGAAAAAAAAAAGATAAATAAACGAAGGTGAAGAAAAAATTCATAAAACATCTGTTGCACGGTGATTTTAGAGATGTTTGGACTAGAGCTGGTAATGTTACATACTTCCATTAGATTGATAGTTCATCCTAGTTGATACTTACTATACATATACTGCTAGTGTAACTTTAAACCCAATTCTATGAGTTCAAACCATTGGATAAAGATATAATCATTTTGGCTGTACAACTAGGAAGAATGAGTTGCATCATTGTACATTAGAAGATGATCTGATTGGTATTTAGTTTGGGTCTGTTTTTGCCAAATACTATGGTTTGTGCCATCTGAAATGTCAAATAATGGAATGCTTCTGATTATAAACAATATTGTTATGCAATATCAAGTTGAGATGCTTAACCTCACAAAATGTGATGCATTGGTCTATTTTTTAGAAGAATTGTGAGGGGAAAGAAAATAAAATCATTTGAAAGATCTAAACTGGTTTTTTGTTAAGAGTAGTGAACCACCTGACTTATCATTTATTGAAACAGATATGCAGAGGCTGTGCTGTTGGAAAGGAATTGAAGCCTTTTTTGTTTTTTGTTTTTGGGGAGGAATACTGATGAACATATTGAAGTGGTACTTCAGAGAATGAAAATTCCCGTTATTCTGAACAAGTGAAGAAAACCAGGCTTGCTACTATGGATATTTCAATTACCATAACTTGTTACTGATTGTTTTTGAAAAATGGTGGAAGTTTCTTGCTTTTTGTTTTAGTTCTTTACTTGTGTAAGCACAAACAAGTATTTTGAGACGTTGAACCTTCGAGTTATGGATGAATTCTGGGATGTTACTGTGACAGTCCATGTTGTGAGTTTTTCACTAAATGAGTTATCTTAGCGGTAACAGGATATTCTTAGCAGTAAGAAATACTGAATGGATAGTAATGTTAACAGTAAGAGTATAACAAATTGTTCTGAAATAGAATTCTCAAATCCAAACTCTCAAATTGAAATAGTTTTAAATTTATTTTTCAAATCCTATTATTTGATGAAATTGTGTTTTTAAAACCCTTATCTCTATATTAATTTTTTTAACATATTTAAATTATTTTCCCCTCTTAAATGGTAAGCAAAATCTGAACAAAATTTTAAGCACAAATTCTTAAAATAAAATGTTATAAGTAACTTCAATAAACTGTGTACCAACTATGCTTTGTTTTATTATAAATTTTATTCACACTATCAAAATGTGTACAAAACATAAGTTTTGATTGATTCAAAACAACACAAGTCATAATTTTAGATGTATATTTTTTGAATATAGAGCTCACAATTTTGTGCACTTAAATTTCGATAAATCCCTAGCTTTTTTCACTTTCAAAAATAAATAAATAAATAAATACAAGAAAATCAACTTTTTCATTATTTTTTTTGGGGGGGGGGGGGGGGGGGTTGTCATTTAGCCAAAAAAATGGTGAGATATTCCTCCCTAAAATATGTCATGTAAAAAACATAAGATTTTCGAAAAATATCAATAATAGAATTTTCTTTTCTTGATAATTGAACACATTGAAAAACCTAGTGGAGGCCATCATTAAATCACAAGAACAAGATGTTACATGCTACACCTTTAAATAGGTAAGAGCATTTTCAACGTTATATTAAAATTTTTATTAAATTTAAGTAAAAATTTAATAAAAAGTTTGATTTAACACTGTGCATTCTAATGTTAAATTCAAAATTTTCTTTAAATGCCCGATTGTTTGGGAGGATGTCCGAAAAATATTGGATTTAGATAAATGGCGGTGTTTGGGAAGTTTGTTTTTTAGCTTTTTTTTTTTATTTTTTTTCACTAAAAGACAAATTAGTTACAAAATTAAAAAAACAAATCCAAATAAAATATCACATCAAATCCCATAATCATTTTATTTTTTCTCTCACAAACAGCACATCCAATCACAAAAAAAACCCAATTATCTTCCCAAACATACAAAAAAAAAAAATTCTCCAATAATATCCTACAACTAAAAAAACTTACAAAAAAATTCATTTCCCAAACACCCACAAAGAAAGTCTGATTGTCTGGGAGGACATTCGAGAGGATATTTGGCCCAACAGTCACCTATAAATTTGATGAATGATAAACACTTATTTCATTTGATGAAATATTTAGTTCTTCCTCCATCTGATATCAGTTTGATGACAACGTTGAAGCTAATATTTCTTCCGTTTTTATCAAATTTGAATTTGATGAAACATCTGATGTAACGTTAGATATGGTCTAAAAGACACAAAAAATAATGATGCATAAATAATTTTTTTTATACAAAATAATATAATTTTTATTTTTCATCTTAAAACAAAACACAATACTCATAAATTATGAATTTATTTACAAAATAATATTATCAACACCGTAAAATTGAAGTTTGGTTTTGAAGTTTTTAACAAAAAAATTTAGATTTTCAATTTGTATTTTTTTAGTTTTAATGAAAATCTTAAACATTTTGATCAATATCTTTTACTCGTTAAATTCACTTAATCTAAATATTTTTAAAACATATATTTTTTTTTTTTTTGTTAGCAAATTAAAAATCTACTACTATAATAAAAGTGTGAAGAACCTGTCATATTTTCTACTTTTTTTTTTTTTTAAATCCCAATTTTATCCTATCAAATTTACTATATTTTCTAAAAATCATGAAGAGTCTTATATAAACTAACTATTTCTTTATTTTTGGAGTTGAACACTCAAAAAAAAATATTTGCTTCTAGGAGTCCTATATAAATATAAATAAATTGTCTCCCTTCTTATAAAAATTAAATAAATAAAAAAAAGTTGTCTCCCTATTTTTTGCATTGATGATGATTGAAGAATAAAAAATAATTATTCTTTCTTATTTTTTGTGTCTGTTCTATACTGATATAACATTTACAATTGTCTATTATGGATCAAATCATTGTGAATAATTTTTTATTGAATCTTAAAGTTATATGCATTCGTTTGAATCTAGACAGAGAAAAAAAAAACGCATTTGTAAACAAAGATTTGTACTGAATCTTAAAATTTCGCAAGTTATCTTCATACACTTTTTTTTTGTCAAAATTATATTATATGAACTGTAATATTTTATATGGTACTTTAATAACCAAGGCATGATGTCAAAATTCTAAATAAAAACCACTTTCGTTTCTTTTATTTTTTAAATCTGTTTTTAAATTTTTAATTTTTAATTTTTCATATTTTCTCAGTTTTGGTGATTAAAGATATTAAAATTTCTTCATATTTTTTATATAAATTATACTTTTATATGAAAGTCAAATATCTAATAATCTAAATAGAATTAAAAATTAAAAAATTGATAAATTTTTTTTATAAATTCAAACATGGACTGATTTTTATTATTATATATATTTTTGCCTTTTTTTTTTACATTTTTTAAATTCTAATTTTACCCTATCAAATCTACTATATTTTCTAATAGTCATAAAGAGACCTATATAAATCAACTATCTCTTTATTTTTGGAATTGAACGCTCAAAAAATATATATTTGCTTACATAAATATAAACAAACTATTTCTCTTCTTATCAAAAAACAATAAATAAATAAATAAAAGTCATCTCCCTATTTTTTACATTGATATGATTGAAAAATAAAAAATAACTACTCTTTCTTATTTCTTATGTCTCTATACTGATATACATAATATTTACAATTATCTATCATGGATCAAATCACTATAAATAATTTTTAGTTGAATCTTAAAGTTATATGCATTCATTTGAATCTAAACAAAAGAAAACACATGCGTTTTTAAAACAAAGATTTGTGTTGTATCTCAAAATTTCACTGATTATTTTCATACACTTTCTTTTTGTTTAAATTATATTTTATGTACTGTAATATTTATACAGTACTTTAATAACCAATGTATGATATCAAAATTTTAAAGAAGAACCACTTTCGATTGTTTTATTATTTAAATCTGTTTTTCAATTTTTTATTTTTCATATTTTCTCAATTTTGGTGATTAGAAATATTGAAATTTTTTCATGTTTATATTTAAATTATACTTTTACATGAAAATCTAATATCTAATAATCTAAACAGAATTAAAAAGTAAAATATTGATAAAAAAATTTATAAATGCAAACATGTATTGATTTTTTATTATTATATATTTTTTTGTTATTATTATTATTATTATTAATAAATTTTTTTCCAAAAAGAATACACAACAAATTATTTGTTAAGTGTATTTAAATTAAGTGAATCTAAATCTAAAAGTAAAATTAGAAAATAAAAAAGTATTAAATTAGCTAAATTTAAAAAGAAAATAAAAGGGTTATTAAAAAAACAGTGTCAAAGACCAAAAAAAAAAAAAAAATTCAAAATCAAAAAATTCAAAACAAAAGTTTGAAAAAACAAACCAAACTAAACACTATAAACTTCTCTTTTTTAAAAAAAAATCTTTCTTCATTAATTTCTATTTGTATACAAATTATTCATAAATTCCTTTCAATTTTCATGTGATTCAATAATCTAATTAAAAAATGGTGTACACAAAAATATAACACTAAACATCTACATTATGACCAATTATTTAATTATGAATAATTAACTTTTCATTTTACTTGTATTATATTGTTACAAAAAAATTTCACATATTATTTTTGCGATATCTTATATATGTCAATGTCTACATATATAAATTTATATAAATATAAATTTATATATGTTACTGTAGTCATACATTGTTAATCTATAATACTATATTATCATCAGATACTTTAATTTTTTGACATGTATAGTTTTAGTAATATTGTTATATTTGTTAGGAGGAAAAAAAAACTGTAGAATTGTGTATTGTTCTATCAACTTATATTCAATACATATATACATACATGTCATAGAATAAGTATCCACAACAAACACTTTCAATAACAAACCAAGACTTGCAAAACACCTCCATCACGACAATAATTGTACTTTTTTCCCCTCATAGAAAAAATCACATTATTTAGGAAAAATAAATTTTGAAATTCTTAACAATTTGATATCGCCTCAAACTTTTACTCATCAAAATATTTTTATTATAATGAGTTATGATGGTGAGCAAAAAGAAAAATAAGAAGATGGTGAAACAAAAATTACAGAAGATCTATTGCAATATGCTCTTCAAGAAAAGTTAGACGAGTTAAAGCATGAATTGTCCTGTATGTTGTGAAATTTAAGAAAAACAATGTACTTCATTCACAAAGTCAAATTACAAGGGAAAAAAAAAAATTAAATGATGCTCAAATATTAACAATTCAATGATACATAAAGTAAGTATATTAGATAAAAAGTTTTTCAATCAATTTTTATTATATGCTGATTACTTATAGATACCATAATAAATTATGTAACTTGACAGTTTGCAAACACTTAAAAGTATGGATCTATAAATATCATGAAAATAATTATGAAATTCCTTATCAATCAAAATATTAAGTTACTATATCATTTCATTCTCTTAAAAAAAATATTTTACATTTTCCACATAAATGAAAATATACTAATAACTAATGTTTTATTTTTCATCATGCAAGATATTCGTGGCACAGGAAATGAAACTCAACAACTCTTTATGTATAAAAATATATTACATATTGATATTAATGCATTCTTACACCAATAGTATACAAATAATATGCAATAGTGGGTTCAATGAATTTGTATTATAAGATGAACTATTAAATAAAATTATGCAATTAATTTCATACATTCAATTGTATTACGTGTAAGGATTATGGAAAATTGAAGTGAGAAGTTGATAGAAAAAGATTTGTGTAATACTATATATTTAAAAGAGCTGTTTATTGTTTGTTATTTAAGATAAGATTGTGATTTCAACAATCTAGCTATAAATTAATGTTTATATTTATAAAATTTCTTATTTATCATTTAAATTCTTCAGGCAAGTATATATTAATTTCTTGTTTAGTCGTATTTTGTAGGGCTGGACATAGGGTTATTTGAACCGCACAACTCGTCTAGCCCGAACCGATCCGTTTACAAATGGACAGTTTTGTAGACACAATACGGGCGGATACGGTTTGAAATATGGTATAATTGTGGATTGCAGATGGGTTGCGGGTTTAATTCGCACCCGCAAGAACCCCGCAAGAACCCATCTGCACTTAGATTGTTTTTATTTTTTATTTTTATAAAAAAAACCTGGACAGTTGATTTCATTCATCCTATCCTAGATATTTTTGGCCAACACACCAAACCCTAATTTCATGATACAAAAAGAAATGTTATAGAGAACATAGTTTTTGAATATATATATATATATATTTTTTGCTTTGTGAACATTGCAGGACATTGAATCCACTTCTTCATAGAGGGGAAATTAAATCTGTTAATTACTTTTGAAATTGAAATCGATCTTATATTATATTGAATCTGGAAATTGAAATTGAATTTGGAAATTAAAAAAAGTTCGATTCACAAACGGCTCGCAACTGCCCACACATCTACAAACCCTATCCACACAAACCGCAACCCACACTGCTGGTGGTTGCGGGGTTGAATTTTTCTCAAACCGCATACATGCAGGCAGGTTCAAACTGATCCACAAACCATCCAAAACCGAACTGCGAACACTCCTAATATTTTGGATACAGATCAATTTATCCATACAAGTCTCCATACTTTATATACATATCACATACTAATTTAAAAGACACATAATTACAATATTAACAGTTAATAAAAAAATCTCGTGTCACGTGCAACGCATGTACCCAACCACTAGTTTTATTAAAGACATGAAATTAAAGGTACATGAATATAAAATGTATCGAGAGAATTTTGGAAAGTATCGCTAGCCTTCACAATTTTCAATTAATAAAAAATAAAGAAAAATAGAAAATACAAAAAAGTTAAGATCTTAGAGCATCCGCATCGGCCTCTCTACAATGGCTTTGAAGCTGTTGTAGAGAGCAAACGTTGTGAATATCAGCTCCATCAGACTCTCTATAGCCTTCATTCTTTTTGATTTTGCTATAGTGCTTCACCTGATTTGTTAAGGCACTATTCATACAGTATTCTATTTTTTATTATATTTTATGGAGCAAAGTTGGGCCAAAAAATCATGGCCGGTCATCCACCCGGATGTCCTCTTAGATGTCCTCCTGGATGTCCCATGAGTGCCTTGTAACAAAGAAGGAAAATGCCCAAAATTGGCCTGATCGGTCGTCCGGCCGGTCGACATTCCTATGTGATTGTATTGCTATTGTTTGCTTGTTGTTTGCTGCTCTTCTAGGACCAATCCATCATATATTTAAATTAAAAAAGAAAAAAAAATAAAAAATAATATTTTAATGAAATAGAATTTTAAAATAAAAAGTTTGATGGAGTGTGTACATAAAATAAAATAAAAAAACTAATTAAAATACGAAAGTAAATTTTGAAAAATAATTTAACTCAAAATTTATTGAGACTGATGCAGATTCTCTTAACCCATGAACCCAAAGTTAACAAATCCCCGCACTTGTCTCCACACCTGTTTTCACATTTCCTAAAGTATAGCCCTGCTCCCACACATCCTGTCACCTACGCTACGCCCTCTTGTTAACCATGCCAAACCAGGACCACCGGCATCGATCCCCTTCTTTTGCCGAAGCTCTCATGTCCGAAGCTAAGTCTGAAATTGAAAACTCCTTTGGCCGAAGCTAAAGCTCTTTAGCCGAAAAACCCCTTCCCTTGGCCGGAGCTAAAACCCCTCCAAGACCGAACACTAAACTCCGTCCATGGCCAAACACCTAAATGCCTCCATGGCCAAAACTTTTTCATAACCAAACTCCTCCACCTATTTCGAGCTCCTTCACCCATGGCTGAACATCACTTCCATGGTTGAAAAACACCCAAGCCGAACATCTCTATAGCATCATCTCCTGAGCTGGTGACCCCCAAAAAACACCTCATGGCCGAAAACTTCCATGGCCTATATCCCTCATTTAATGGTCGAAAACCTACCAGAGCCTAGCCTTGTCCATCTAAAGTCGAACACCCACTGTAAAAACCCACACTTTTGACCTTTAAGACCAACACCCAAGCCCCCCAGCTATTCCTAAACAACACCTAACACCTAACAAAGGTACCGCCCGAAGACCTCCAAACAACACCCTGGCCAAAACACCACCATCAAAAACGAAAAGAAGATTGAAAAACAATAGGGTTCAAGCTTATTAGAGAACAAGAAAAAGAGCAAAAAGAAAAATAAAGCGAAGCTAGCCGATTGCCATGGCCAAGGCAACGGCCGCCGACCAACGGTGAAGTCCAAGATAAAGTTTTTAGAGAGAGAGACAGAGAGGAGGAGGTTTTTTAAACATATAAAATTTATGAATTCACTAACAGCAATGCTAGGTATTATGAAAATTTTTTCATGAAAATAATCATGAAAGTTTTGTGACCTTTGGATTATACTTAGAATAAAGCACCACACATTAATTAAGGTAATCCAAGAATCATAAATTTTTCATGATCATTTTCATGACAAAATTTTCATGATCCCTAACTTTTCCCATTCACTAAATACTAACAAATATAAGAAGAGAGATATATTTATAAATCCTATTTGGAGGACTTATAGCTCAATAAATTCATAAAGTTTTCTTGTGTTTCACCTAGTCTTATATATTTAGACTCATATCATAGAAGATCCTTTTTTTCGTTATTTATAATATTTTTGGGACTAATATACCCTTTGTTCTATTTTTAATTGTAAGTATTACACACAATTGTAATCTTTTTGTTTCCTTTTTTTTTATTTTGACAGTTTTAAAATTAGTAGGATATGTTTCTTTAAAACCTAAATATATGTTATTAAATTATAATATTGACAAGAAAACATAGTTGAAAAAGAATCTTGCAACATAAAGAAACTTCCTCTCATGCTCTATCTCTTTTTAACTTGCCCATTTGAAAATTGGGCAAAATCACAAAACAACAAAAACACAAAGAAATGAATTGAGTGATGATCATCAAAGAAAGAAACAAACTAGAAGAAACCCAAAAATGAGCTTATCATCATTATCATCACCACCACCACCACCACTATCATCATCATTATCATTCTTTTGTTGTTGTAATTCCAAACTCTGTGTTCTTCCATTATTACTGTTCGAAACTCTGTATTTTTTCATTATTGCAGCTCAAAACTCTATTTTCTTCCGTTCAGATATTGTACGGGCAAGGTTAGCATAATTTTTGTTTTGCAACTGCATATAGATATGCGTTGATATGGATGTATGTTCGGAATTGTTCAACAATTTATTAAAGTTGGATTCGACTTTTTGTTTCGAGATGAATTGATATGGTGTTATATATCTGTGTATATATTGATTGGGTATTTTGGTGAATGTAATGTACACATCCACTGAAATCATTATTGTTGTAAATTATCATATTTCAATGTTTTGCATTTGGTGATGTGAACTTCAATATTAGAAACGTGTGATGGTTGCATGATGTGCAATGTAGACTGATGATTACATGATTGTTGCGTAATGTGAATGTTCACATTCATATATTACTGATTATTGTATGAGTTTTCATGATTTTTACATGATGTGAAAGTTCACATTGGTGTTATGATTATCACATCTTTAATGAATATCAATATTCACAACTAGAAATAGTCATATAAGTGTAAATAACAATGTAATATTTTAGTTACAACATATTGTGCATCTTAATAATATAATATAAAGATGTGAATGTTCACATCAATATTGCATTTATCACAATGCATACTAAATGGTTATATGTATACAATAACAAATAATTATTAACAATGTGAATGTTCACAGTGTCTCTATAATAGCAAAATAACATGACAACATTAACCATATATCATTCACAACAAATCACAATTAATATTAATATTCACATTGAAAATTCAAAAATGTTAGAGATTCTAAAAATTTTACCAAATGTCTCACATAAGTATAGGACCCACATTGGTCCCGTATGAGGTCTCACACCCATGTGAGACATTTGGTAGAATTTTTGGAGTCTCTAGCATTACTCTTAAAAAATAGTCATACTAGCACAAACAATGTGAATGTCCATAGTGTAGGGTTGTATGAGAGAATATTATTTACCAGTATGCATTTGTAATATAAAAGTTTACATTGATATTTAGTGAGAAATTTTTAAAAAGTGGATGATTTAAGGTTTTAAGAATGTGAGAGATTATTTCTATGGAATAAATGAGAGATTTTTTTTATTTTTTATTTTTATTTTTTTAGAATGAGGAAGATATTTTCTTTATGGAATAAGGAAAAGACTTTATCCATAAAATGTAGACATTCTTCCTGGAATATGGAGATATTTTTTCTATGAAATAAATAAGAGATTTTTTCCATGTAATGAGGGACAGTTGTTATTTTTTATCATGTATTGGTTTCAAAATCGAAACAAGGACAAAAAGTTAGAAGGGTAATTTGACCATATTAAATAAGACCTAATAGAATATTAAAAAAGAAGAGGGATTAAATATAATATAACAATTAGGAATAGGAGTTTTTGAAAAATGACCCTTATAAAAATTCAATAAATTTTCATATTTTTGTATTTATTAAATTTTTTAATAATTACTTCAAAAATATTTTATTTTTTATTATATCCAAATTAAATCCATTTATAAAATAAAAATTAGATCAGAGTATTAAAAAAATTATTAAAAATAAAAATATATGAATTAAAAATTTAAAATTTTAAAAATTATTTTTCTTTGTAGGATTTTTTTGTATAAATTTTGGGAAATTTTACTATGAATACCCTTACCGTATAAACCTCTAAATAATATAATTTTTTTCTTTAATTATAATTACTTAACTTTTTAATTATAATTTATAACATCTTTATTTATACATTATACTAATGGGTGGCACACGCAATACGTATGTAATTTAGAATATTAATAATAACAAAAAATAATAAAGAATTTAATATCATAATATGTATGTTACTTAAATGATAAGTATGCTCTGAATGAAACTCAACGTCTTAGATTCAAAATTTGTTTACGCAGTGTATAATAATTTTTTATTTTAGAACATATAAAGTTGTCACGTTGCATGAGGAGAAAAATATTTTACTAAACCAATTTAAGCTTTCACTTAATAATAATATATATATATATATATTTAGTTATAATTTTTTATTAATTTTTTAATTTATAACCTATATTCATAGTCTTTCTCTAGAATTTTACTCGTTACCATAAAAGGTAGAAATGTAGGAGCCTGAATGTGGAAGGGGAGACAAGAATCGAAGAATGGGTTGATATTTTTGGCAAAGTTTCAACCCTACAAAAAACATCAAAAAAATTTGCTACACCCATCCCATCATCGTGGGAAGAATTATGATTTGAAAATCCTTCCAAACACAGCCTAAGGTATTTCTTTCTGATTTGTTCCTCTCTCACCCATTTCATCCCCTCATCGAAATTTAAGATCTCCATTTTTTTGTTTTGTATTGTAGCGCAGATATTTGTCGTGATTTCTTGATTTGGATGCTATTTATTAATTTTTAGGTACTTGTTTTGATTTCTGGATTTGGGTGCTATTTAGATTTTGATTTTTTTTTTGGGTAATCATTCGTGGGTTTTTGGATTTGTGTGATTTTGAAATGAGATGTTTATGAATTTTAAGTGTCACTCTGGGTGGGTTGAAGTTTTGGAATAGATTATACAAATGCAGGCATATCCAAATAGACAATGATGTTTCTCTTAGGACTTTGAACGAACACTTAAAATACACAAATGCTTCATTCCAAAAACCCAAAAATCAAGACCCACAAACCTACAAATTATTACATAAATATAGATAAAAACACATAAAATCCTTTTTGCGTGGTTGTTGGGAGTTTTTCTTCCTTATATATATATATCTAAAATGCAGCCCAGTTAAAATCCAGCTTCTCAATCTTTTATATCACAGGAATGTCTCTCAATAGCAGAAAAAGAAGAGCAGAGACGCAGATAATCAGCGACGATGAAGCAGAGCAAACCCACAAAGAAGAAAAAGATAAACAACATTGTCAAATGATGAGTCACTATGCTATCCCAGATATCCCATCTCACATTGTCTTCGATATCCTTTCAAGACTCCCAATCAAAGCCCTCTTCAATTGCCGCCGCGTTTGCAAACTCTGGCTCTCTCTAATTGCAGAAACTTATTTTGCCAAACTCCATTTCTCAAGATCACAGGTTGGCCTCTTGGCCAAAGCTGTCTATGATAAACGCGAATCGAGGAAACTCCATTTGGTCGATCTCCAAATCGCCCCCTACACTCATCCTCGTGATGCCGGAATGAAATTGGTTCCCAAAATCAACCTCCCCAAGAACCCTGGCATCCCAATTATGCTCAATTCATGCAATGGCTTGCTTTGCTTGTGTGAGCCTGAAACCAACGAACCCATTTATGTATGCAATCCCATTTTGGGTGAGTACATTACCCTTCCAAAATGCTCCACTGGCACAATTTGTGGCTGCGGTGGTTCTGCTTTTGGTTTTAGTTCCATCACTAACCAGTACAAGGTGGTTCGGTCCTCCTATCGAGTGGCTATTGACCCTGTGACAGGTTCTCAAATGTCTGGAGACTATGATGAGGCCGAGATATACACGATTGGTGAAGGGTTATGGAGAAGCATTGGAAAAATCCCTTACACTATTGTTAATGACTCTTTTGATTCGCTCCTCAATGGAGCTTTTCATTGGCTTGATTTTGACCATAGTAGGCCGGAGTTGATTTGTTGTTTTGATTTTGGGAGTGAGCAATTCCAGGTTGTTCCTGAACCTTCTGAATTTGTTCCCCTTGAGAAACATTTGTTGGGCTATATGCGTGTGGGAGTGCTACGAGGGTGCCTATCTATATGTGATTTTTCTAAAAAGGATCATGTTGCGATATGGGTGATGAAGGATTATGGGGTTAAGGAATCTTGGAGTAAAGACCTTGTCATCGAAAATATCTATGACAGGAAGGAATGGGACTGTTATGAACCGATAATGATTTTGAAGAATGGAAAAATCTTGATGTTATTTAATAGGAATGCTCTTTTGCTTTATGATCCTATGTTGGAATGCTTCGAGGATGTTCATATCTATGGAATTGGATCAGACTTCCATGGGATAGCTCATGTTCCAAGCTTGGTTTCACTTAGGGATGTTGCAAAAGGAGAAAATTTAAAGGTACATATTTCCAAATTGAGATTATTGTGTGTTATTTGGAGTTTAAATGATGTTTTATGAAGTTCCTGTATATGTTTCATCGGTTTGAAATTTTCTCCATCTCAAGTTTGTTTCCTATACATGCTGCTGTTGCTTAGCATGTTAATTACATTGTATTCTTGCTTTCTACAAAATGATTTGGTTCATCTACTTTCTTTGATTATGTACTATACTATCTCTAGCTGCATATTTGAAACTATGAAAACATTAGGTACATATTTCATTTGTCATCAAAATTGTTGGGAAATGGTCATCTATTCAGTCCTAGGGCTGACATGTTTATTTGATAGATGAATATGTTTTTGCAGGATTTTGTGACTAAAAGGAATTTTGTCTTCAAATGTTTCATCCTATCCTCTAAGTTGGGGCCTCTTGATTTTTCTATATGCCACAAGAACTCAACTCTAGAGTGCTTCTTCTTTTGCAAGTTTTTGATGTAGGATCATGCAAGAGCATAGTAGTAGCTTATGTGGAAGTGATGCCATTTTAATTAGGAAAATGTTGTACAAATTAACAAAATTTACAATCTTTTTCTTACTCACAGATGTGGCATGTAGTAAGGGAACTTTGGTATTTGAAATAGGACCCATTAGAATAATGTGATAGGGACAACCCAAGCATCTTTTTACTCACAGATGTGGCATGTAGTAATGGAACTTTGGTATTTGAAATAGGGAACTTTAAGAATATTGTGATAGGGACAACTCAAGAGTCTTTTTTAGTTTTGGTCAAGAGTCTTGATTAGTTGTTGGTAATAGTTACATTTAGTGGCATAGTCACTTGAGGGCTAGTGGGAGAACTTGGTTTCGTTCAATTTTATAAAAATTACATTTTTAGTTATAGTTATAGTAAAGTTTTTCAAGGCCTATTTCTTATTTTATTTTTTTATTTTTATTTTTTTTAAAAAAAATCCGTTAATTTGCCTCTTTAAAAGTTTATTTTGTTGAAAAATCCCCTTTCATATATTCTCTCCATTCAAACTACTCTCATTTTTTTATTGTCCGCTACAGGTTGTTTTTGAATTGATTGAAATTGGTGGAATTCAAAAGTTCAAGAAAAATAGTTTATTATACTTGCTAATAGTTTATATTGAGCATCTTTTAAAGTTTTCTTCTCATAGCTTGAAGTAAATCTAGTAAAATTTACTTGCTTAGCTTCAGTCATCAGTCTATGGGTGGGTTGTATCTTGAATTTCAAGTTACTTTGTCTTCCTTTAAATTTTGGTCTAGGTGTGTCTTTATATTGTTGTTCTCATGAGTCAGGATCAGGTTTGACAAGGGGTTGTGGCAACTCTTGTTTCAAGCTATTTTTGCCCCTTTCGAAGAAATTTTCTGGCTCTACCACAGGTTACAACCTGGTAATCATAGTTTGGAAGTTGTGTTTTGGATGTTTAGTAAGTTGCATTTGTTTGGAAATTGTATAGCATTAATTTTTTTTTTTTTTTTTGATAAATAAAGTTTATTACCACAGCATCAAGAAGATGCTAAAAGAATACAAAATGAACCCTGCAAAATAAGCACCCACAAACAAGAAACAAACTGACAGTGAATCAGCAAATGGTCCACTGTTTCCGTATCCTCACAACACATGCAATACCAATTAGCCAAAATATGATGCCGACGGATCAAATTGTCAATAGTCAAGATCCTACCAAAAGCTGTTGTCCACACAAAAAAAGCCATTTTCAATGGAACACTAGGGACTCGCACAGAATGCCAAGGGAAAACCCCCCTTCACCACCACACAAGGACAAATAAAAAGACGAGACTAAAAAAACACCTTTAGCCCTTGGAACTCCCCAAACCAAAACATTCGCCCCTTCCCGCCCAACCGGAACCTCATATAAGAAGGCCAACAAATCCACTAACTGTCCAACCTCCCAATCCTGCGTATATCGACGAAGAACAATATCCCAAACCAACCCTTCACCTCCTCTCCAGCCAAGTAAGATACCACCAACGCCTCAGGATCCACCACCAAACGGTAGATCAAAGGAAAACGCTGTAGAAGGGTAACCGGCCCACACCACTTATCCTTCTAGAACCGCACCCGAGTTCCATTGCCCACCCGAAATTGGACTCTATCCCAAAACTGGACCCTGCCCTACCAAATCCCCTTCCACAACCCACACCCGAAAGAACTCCCTATCACCTTAGTACACCATTCTCCTCGCCCCAACCCATACTTGGAAGCCACCACCCTACGCCACAAGTGATCCCGTTCCTGAGAAAACCTCCAAAGCCACTTCCCCAACAAAGCCAAATTAAACCTACATAGCCTATTTTCACCCCCAATCCCCCAGCTGTCTTAGAGCAACAGACCTGTTCTCAACTAATGAGATGATATCGAAACTCCCCACTATCACTTTCCCATAAAAAGTCGC
The DNA here is from genome assembly GCA_025200525.1 of Camellia lanceoleosa. Lineage (NCBI taxonomy): Eukaryota > Viridiplantae > Streptophyta > Magnoliopsida > Ericales > Theaceae > Camellia > Camellia lanceoleosa. The sequence continues at coordinate 61,690,850 of CM045762.1, forward strand.
GCTGCAGCTTTTTCAACCAACGAGCCACCAACACAGGAATGACATGCACTGACATAAAATAAGTCGAAATACTACCCAACGCACTCTTCACCAAAGTTAGCCTCCCTCCCTCTTCGATAGATATTGCTTCTTTCATCCTGTAAGCCGGCACTAAACCCGTTCCAACACCCCATCCCACACCCCCTTCGTTTTAAAAGGAGCCCCTAAAGGCAACCCCAAATAAGACACTGGCAAATGAGACATCTTACAGCCCAAAATAGCTGTTAAAGACGGAAGTTGAACAACCTCCCCTACTTGAATCAACTTTGACTTCGCCAAATTAACCTTCAAACCTAAGACCACCTCAAAGCATAACAAGACACATCGCAGATACCCTAACTACTTTGGATCAGCCCCACAGAAAATCAAAGCATCATCAGCGTACAACAGGTGAGAAACACCAACCCTATCTGCAACCAAAAAACCCTCCAACAAGCCCTCTTGCACCGCCCAAGACAACAACCGACTCAACGCCTCCATGACAAGAATAAACAACAAAGGGGACAATGGATCCCCTTGCCGCAATCCCCGAAACGTTTGGAAAAAAACCCACCGGCATCCCATTCACCAATATAGACATTCATACTGTCGAAATACAAAACCAGATCCACCTCCTCCATCTTTCCCCAAAACCCTTCCGCTCCATAACTACCATAAAAAAATCCCAACTGACATTATCGTAAGTCTTCTCAATATTTGACTTACAAATCACACCTGGCTGACCTTCCTGCAATCGAGAGTCACACATTCATTCGCCACTAAAACCGCATCTAAAATCTGACGACCACTCACAAAAGCATGCTGGGATTCCGACACTACCTCCCCCACCTGTAACCGCAACCTATTAGCCAAAACTTTCACCAACTTTTACACACTACCTAACAAACTAATAGGATGAAACTGCTAAATATCTGCAGCCCCTACGACCTTGGGAATCAAAACAACAAAAGTCACATTGAAACTCTCCCCAAACTGGCCCGTCTAATAAAACTGTGACATCACTGCCATCACATCCCCCTTAACAACCCCCCAACAATATATCTTAAGCTTTTGCTGTCACAGGTCTGGAAAATAAATAAACTTATATAAGTTTAGCTGTTCCCTTAGTCCTCACATCCCTAATTCTGTTCAGCTCCAACTCTCCTTTCGGTTGGGGATCTCATCCTCTATTCATATTGGAAAATATTAGGAATAGATCTTAATATTGTAGTAGCCGTTGAGAAATTTTTCAGTCACTCTTGAACAAAGTCATGTTAAGATGTTAGGGCTCAATGACTTCTCTTTAAATAAGGCATGTTGAGCTACTCTTGTCAAATCTATTATCTCATCCCTCGTTCATTATCTTTCTGTCTAACATCTTCTTAAGTTTCTTTGCAAATCCCGAGTATTGGGGTTTAAGGATGTTATTCACTTAGGTTTTTCTTACTAAGCTAGGTTGGAGAATTTTTACAAATCCCAAGTCTTTGTTCTCCTCTTTCTTTAGACCTAAATACTGTTGCAATTCCTCTCTTTTTCATGCTTCTCCTTCTCCCTCTTGTTCGTGGTTTTGAAGGAGTGTTCTCTATGGTAGACAAGTCCTTTGCAAGGCTTATGTTGGTAAGTTGGTAGTGTGCATTCTATCTCAATTTGGATTGAATACTAGATTCCAAACTGCCCACACAACCTGACTTAATACATTTCCTCCTCCTACTCTCATTCTTCCCGACAACTGTCTGAGCTTTTATTTCCTAATTCTAACTCTTGGAATTTACACCTCCTTTCCTCCATTTGCTTGCCCGATGTTGTTTCAAACATTTCATCTCTTCCTCTATCACTTTTATGAATTTCCTGATGGATTGGTCTTATTCTTCCTCAATTCATTACACTGTTAAATCTGCTTATAATCTTCTCTGCTCTAACACTATTCCCCCCAATCTTCTTTTCGATTCTCCTCTGGTTCCACTTGTAACATTAGCATTTGATTCACCATTTGGAGCCTTCCTCTTCCTTTCATGCTGCACGTCTTTCTTTTGCAATTCCACCACAAATTCACAATAGGTTTACCCTTCGTGCTCCTAATATTAAATAATTATTATTGAATTAGAGTTTTAGTTTGGTTAGGATTTTAATATTTGATTTCTTATTCTATTAGGATTCAATTTTCTAGTTTGTTTAGGTTTCTTGGTACATAAATATTATGGTTTACATTGCATTATTTAGCTTTTGAATAATGAGAATTTGAGTGTTTAGGCTCTGATACCAATTCATGTAGTTTTAGCTTTTGAATAATGAGAATTTGAGTGTAAAGGCTCTGATACCAATTGATGTAACTTTCTTTCATAAGGTGTCCTACATCACCTATCCAATGGGTAAATAAGCATCATCTGGGTCAAATTTGATTCACACATACAACAATTTCTTATGCAATGAGGTTCTTGATTCTGCCGAATAATTTATATAATATCAATGAGAAATGAAAAGAGGTAGGGTGATTTTGATTCTTAACTTGTTTGCAAATTGTGTTGCTTGGAGTGAGTGATTCGTCCTATAATCAAGTGTGTGGCTTGGTTGCATTAGTGAATCCCAAGGCCTATCCTGTCTTCATTGCAGGTATCAGCCTGCATCAGTATCGACTATGGCCCTGTGGTATTTTAAGCATTCCTTCATGATCACGTACAGAAGATAAAGACAAACTAAAACTAGAGTATTGTTATGTTAACAATTGAGGTCACCTTGCCACATATAGGCATTTTGGCTTGGACATAATTCGACATTCGAATGCAGATAGTGGAGCAAATGAGTCAACAGTAGAATAACTGAGGATTAATCTGATGCTTTTCAAAGCAATGGGAACCAATCATTGGATATGGTTTGACATTTGTATGCAAAAAGTGGAGCAAATGTGTGAACAGTAGTATAATTAAGCATTGGGAACCAATCACATTTTTGTGATTATTCATATTTTTAAATCTGATTGGTAGGTGATGATAATTTTGAAGCAGTGTAGAGTGCTTGGTCACTCTATTTCTGATGAACAGAATATGTGGCAACTGTGTCTCACTCCTCATGTACTTCTAGCTCTGAACCCTTCAATATTACATTATCAAATGGGGTGCTTGTTAGAGAAGATGAAAAGCAAGTTAATTAGATTAATTAGTATTTAGTACTGACTACTACTTAATGCTTTGCTGTTTCATGCCTACTAATTTGATTTGACGTGTGTTCAAATATCATGGTGGAATCTCTCAGTTCATTATTGTCAGACAAAAGTATGGAAAATTACCACATGATGGATGATCAACTTCTGTTATTTTGGTTCTCTTTTCTAGCATCTTTTTGGTTTATTGGCATTTATTCGTTTTTTTTAATGGGAAAAACTTTAGGTTCTTGGTTTCGTACTTGGTTGTCCAGTAAGCTTTTCGATCTCACTAATAAGAAATATTGATTGGTGAATATTTCTCATGTTTATACACTGATCAAAGGCTGATGTCTGAACATGAAAATTCATCAACTGATGTGCCACAAGTGGTTAATGTTTTTTTTTTAACATTCATTTGTTTGATAGTTTCTTTTATTTGATGCATTTGAAAGCTGCTGTAACTTAAACCCAACTTTTAATCTACAGAAACCACTCCTTTTGGCACTACTAGGAGTTTTGAGTTGGAGACAGATTTTGAAACTCACATGTCATAACCTATAAAGTGTAGACATGATTTGATTGATTTACTTAGGCCTGTTTTTGCTACGAAGCAGTGTGGTTTCAATTCTCTATAATAACTTGGTCAAATAGCGCAATTAGTTGCTTATGGAATAATAATCATTGTTAATAAATACACGTGAAGTGTTGAACTCCTAGATTTTGGAAACGAGTTATATGTGATGATTAAAAAGAAAACTGTTTTTGAAAATTTTAAATTAATGTCTTATTGACTTTTAAAATTTATAATCCAATGATACAGATGTGCAGAGCCTGAGATGTTGAAATTGAGTCGGCCATTTCGGGAAGACGTACAAATAAACAGAGCTCTTACAGTGTTGCTCAGAAAGCGGAGGTCGCCTTTTGTTCATAGCTGTGCTGGAGCTTCTTGAAAGAGTGAAGCAAGCCAGACTTGCTGCATTGTCTTTTTGAAACACTTTACTTTTGATGCCATTCCAATTTTCATATAGATTTCAATTGGTGCTAGTTTTTTTTTTTTTTTAGTTAGAATATGATGAATTTGCTGTCTGGTTCTAGTTCTCTGCCATGGAATTTGAAAGCAAAAAATTACTGGGACCTTGAATTTATTGATCTTTCTTTGCCAGTGACAACTTAAAAGTTTGACTCAAGCCTCGTTTGGGAACAGGCTAATTTAGTAACTTTTTGGCTAATTGACTAAAAAGGTAAGTAAAAAATTTTTATATGTTTGGGATGACTTTTTGACTAATTACGAAAAGTTGTGCAAAAAGTAAAGAGAAAAGAGAATCTTTGACTTTTTAGTATATGTTGTTGACTTTTTGGCTAATTGGTTAATTTAGTCACTCTCCAAATGGGGCCTATTCAAAAATAAATATTTCATGACTAGAATACTTTAATGTATTGTTTTTTGGTAATTTACACTGACCACTTTTGATAGTTTAGAAAAATTACAATATGATTTCTAAGTTTGGCATAATTATATCGTGATTTCTTACCGTAAGGCTAAAATATTCAAAATTAATGAAGATAGTTTGTAGATATATGGATAAAAAAGAAGGGTTAAATATATGTTTTAGTATAAAAGATATAAATATTATTTTTTCATTAACATGACAAATGATGTAAAGGTATTTAAATATTATGTAAATTAAAATTTAAGAGTCTAGTGTAATTATGTCAATTTAGCCCCTAATGTTTAAAGGTATTTTAATTTGGTCTTTAATGTATGAAAATGTTTTAATTTAGTCAGTAATATTTAAATTGTGTCAATTTAATTTTTAATGTGTAATATTTTGGAGATTAAATTGATATAAGTTCTGTTCCCACAAAAAAAACAAAAAAAATTGATATAAGTCCAACTGTTGACTTTTTGTTCCCTTAGATTCTCATAAAATATAAAATGACTTGAACGTGACTATGAGAGAAGAAAAAATTTAGAAACATATAAATCAATTGTACAATTAAAAACAATTCATTTAAAATAAATTAAAAATTATGTATAATTTTGTGCTTAATTTATAGGGCAAATTTCACTTTTTCCCTCTATGGTTTAGGCTATGTGCGGATCACCCCCCTCACTTTCAAATATAATCACATAACCCCCATGTAGTTGATGGAGTAATGTGTATCGTTAACACCGTGAATGGCAGACGTAAAAAGACCAATTTGCCCTTGTATATATATATCGAAGCTTGCTCATCAGTTTCACTTCCAAAAGCTGTGCATATGAGAAGAGAAAAGTGAAGAGAATTAGGGTTGTTCGATTGAACGATTCAACAAATTAGGGTTGTTCGATTGAACAGATTAGGGTTTCAATCGAATGAAATAGTGTATAGATTTGAGAAAGTAGGGCTTCAATTGTTCGATTGTCACTTATTTGGAGATTTACAAAGCAAATGAAGTCCAAAAGTTCACGAAGAATGAGTTGTAAGGTATTTTTTCGATCATTTCTTTTTATTTTGTATTTCATTCAGTTCGATTTGCAGATATATATATATGTATATAAAATGTTAGTTGATGTACTTTTTGTTCCTTTATATTGTGGTCTCGTATGTTTTGTATATTAGGGTTTGTGTGCCTCCCTTTTTCGTACCATTAATGGTTAACTTTTTGTCATGGCACTGTGTGCGATGCAGTTGTTCATATTTTGTTGCTATGGTGGTTTTTTTGTATATAGAAAGTTCATATACTGTGATCCTCTATGGTTGTTTGTTTATTTGTAGTGAATGATGTGAGTGTATTACTTTGTTTGTTTATTGTCATTGTGTTTTGTGTGGGGTATGCACTGAAAAGGTTAAGTTTATCCCTAATTCTCAGTGTATTACTTTGTTTGTTTCGTTCTTCAATTAACTTTTAACTTTATGCCTAAAGAATAGGTTTTTTAATTCTATTACTTTATGCTTTTATATTCTGTTTCTGTTTTGTGTGATCTGCTTGAGGATTAGGAATTATTTATTATTTTAGTTTATGTTGGTTACATGCATGACTATATCTTTGTTTAGGGTTGTGGGTTGTGGCCTCAAAATGTATTGATGAAAGTCTTTTCTATTTTAGGAGTGAATGTTGAAAATGTCAAACAAATTCATAACTGTTCAAATGCACCATAGGGGCCATTTTATCTTTCATCCACATGTTGTTTATGAGAGTGGTAGGGTGAATGAAATAATTAATTGTGACCTTGACAAAATGTCTATATTTGAGTTAAGAGATCTTTATTATGACCTAGTTGGTGGAAAAGGAGCAAACATAGATATGTACTATACATGGCCTGGTTATAGGTTAGATGTTAGGTTGAAAGTAATGTACAGTGATACTGATGTGATGAAAATGCTTGAGGCTTATAAGGGTTTGGATTATGTAGTAGTTTATGTAGAGAAGGGTGTAGATCCTATTATGGTTTTGCCATCCAATGGTGAGTTGTTGTCAGATCTCAATGGTGCAGAACAGGATGGTAATGCCATAGGTGGTGGTAACACAGAACATGGTGGTAATGTCATATGTGATACTGACACAGACATTATTGATATAAACTTGTCTAATATTGACATCATAGTTAATGACATTGGGAATGACTCAGAGGTTGTGTAGAGGTAACTGAGAGTGAGGATGTGGGTAAGGGATGTGAGGGTAGTGATACACAACATGAGGGTAATGATACACAACATGAGGAGGGGTTGTAGCATACTACTGACACTGAGTTTGTAGAAGGTAATGAGGCTGATGAGAGTGACAGTGCACAAAGTGGGACTGAATTTTTGGCTGATGAAGACAGAACTAATAGTGATGATTCTAAGGACTTGGACTATATAGTTAGTGAAGAATATAGTGACACTGAGGCTTCTGAGGCTAGTGCAAAGGAAAGTAATGACCAAAGTTGGTTGTATGAAAACCTAAAGGGTCCAAATGATGACATTTTTTTATGAAACCTCACACAGAAGAACAGAAGGACGACCACCTAAAGTTAATCTACCAGGTGATGTTGGTTGGTATTCAGATGTTGATGATGATGATGAATTGAATAGTCTTAAAGGGTCATCAGATGAGGCAGATGATGCTAGATACCCAAAATACAAAGAATGTATGATGAAGAATCCCAAACTTGTGGTTGGAATGAAATTTCCCAATCTCCAAGTTTTCAGAGAGTATTTGAGAGAGTTTAATGTGGTGCATGGTTATGATATAAGGTACATCAGAAATGAGAATGCTAGGATCGCTGCTGTTTGTAGGCATGGCTGTACTTGAAGGATACATGCCTCTCAATTTGGGGGAACCCCAACTTTTCAGATCAAAACTCTAGAGGGGAAACACACATGTGGGAGGAATTACAGTAACAAACAAGCCAACTCTAAGTACTTGGGGAAGAAATTTTTAGATGAGGTGAGAGATGACCCCTTCATTAACATAGCCTCTTTCAAGAAAAAAAATTAGAAGATAAATAATTGTGGATGCAAGTAGGTTTCAAATATGTAGGGCAAAGAGAAAGGTAAGGGAGATAATTGTAGGGGATTTGGCAAAACAATATCACAGGATTAGGGATTATGCAGCTACAGTTATTAGGAAAAATCTAACCTCACACATTTCAGTAACAACTAATCTTGAAAAGACAGAGCCTACATTTGAAAGAATGTATTTCAGACTTGGTGCACAGAAAGATGGATTTCTAGCAAGGTGTAGACCAATAATAGGACTAGATGGTTGTCATTTGAAAGGGATTTTTGGAGGGTAGCTACTCAGTGCTATTGGCAGAGATGGAAATGATAGCATGTATCCTATTGCGGTGGCTTTGGTTGAGATAGAATGTAAAGCTTCTTGGTCTTGGTTTTTTCAAGAATTGATGAGTGATATTGGGAATGTTAAGGAGATGGGGTGGACATTTATATCAGATAGACAGAAAGGGGTTGGTTGAAACATTTACAGAGTTATACCTTACTGCAAATCACAGATACTGCTTGAGACATATGTATAATAACTTCAAGACAAAATACAATGGTTGTATATTGAAAGACCTATTCTAGAAAGCTGCATTAACTGGAAATGTGCATGAATTCAATTATTGGATGAAGAAGATTGAAGAAGCTGATCCTAAGACTAGAAATAGGAAGACAGCTGTGGAGTGGTTGAGGGAGACTGACCCTGCTTCGTGGGCAAGGTCACATTTTTCTCCAAGAAGCAAGTGTGACATCCTTGCGAACAATTTGAGTGAGTCATTCAATTCTTATATTCTAGAAGCTAGAGAGCTACCAATAATCTCCATGTTTGAATGGATCAAAAGGAAATTGATGCAAAGGATTCAAGTTAAAAAGGCTGGAATGGTAAAATACAATGGTGAAATTTGTCCCAATATTCATGACAAACTTGAGAAGTTGAAGGTAGAATCAAGGAACTGCTTTACAACCTGGTCTGGACAATTGGAATTTAAGGTTGATCATTTTCAGAGGAGGTACATAGTGGACCTAAGTACTAGGACATGCAGTTGTAAGAGATGAGATTTGTCTGGTTTACCTTGTAATCATGCCATTAGTGCAATTCAAATCAATTATGAGCAGCCAGAAGCCTATGTGCATGAGTATTACAGTAAGTCTAGGTACTTGGATACTTATGCATTCATGATACACCTAGTTCCAGACATGCATGAGTACGAGGAAGATGGCCAGAAATTGAATCTACCAGAAGTAAAGAAATTAGCAAGCAGACCAAAGAAGTTAAGAAACAGACAGGCAGATGAGCCAAGAAATCCACACAAGGCATCAAGGAAGAATATCAATGTCACATGTGCTAAGTGTCTGCAGAAGGGGCACAATTAGAGGTTATGCAAGAACAAACTGCATCCTAAGTCCAAATTGGTGAAGGTCAGTGTATACTTACGCATTCATTTATTGTACACATGTTGTTATTTGTTTGTTGTATACTTAATTGATTGTATACTTAATTTGTTTGTTGCAGCAGAGATGTACTACTGGATAATTATCTCAATCTGCATTAACTCCTACTCCTGCTCCTCCTCCTACTTCTCCTCCTACTCCATCAACAAACATCCCATCAAATGAGTTAACCAACTTTTAATGTTGACTTGTAACTTCAAGTAGGAAACTAACTGGAAATTTTTTTGCCTCAGATGTCCAGTAACATCCAAACTAGAAGAGGAGGCCAAGCAATATCTCAGCTACCAATGAGTACTACTTTTATTAGACTGAAGAGGAGTACTAGGTCATCTACTAAGGTAACTCACTTGTTTATATAACCAACTTTTTAATTTTGTAACTTTTCAGTTTGTTAATTGAAATTGTTATTGCAACCTACAAAACTACCAACCCATGGTAGAAAGGCATCAAGTGGTCCTTGCAAAGGACTTGAAATCATAGTTGGTGGGAGGGGTAGCGGTAGAGGACCAATTAATGCATCTGCATCTGGAGTTAATGTTGGAAGAACTGGAGTGAATGCTGGAATGAATGCTAATGTCAGAGGGCATGCTGTTTCAATAACTTCTGTATTAGAGACAATTAAAGCAAGGAGACTGCACAAAGAACTGGTAACTAGGTCAAAGTAGACTATACTTATAGTTATGGTTTTTGTATATAGAGTTATGTTTTGTATTTAGAGTTATGGTTTTTGAGAATGGTTTTCAAATGTAACATACTTCTGTAAATGGATTGGTATTGAACAACATTGTCAGCATACTTCTGTAAATGGATTGGTATTGAATAGCATTGTGAATCTCAGTTTTTTTTTTTTTTTTTTTGGTATTGAATAGCATTGTTTGTGTTTGAAATGTTGATTGTATATTTTGCATTGGAATGTAGTAAAAGAAATTAAGCTCAGCAGGGTTAAATAGCATTGCCAGCATATTTTTGTTTGTTAATTTTTTTTCCAATTAAACCCAGTAGGGTTGATTTTTTTCCAATTAAGAATTTGTAAGAATTTTTTTCCAATAAAACAAATTATGAATATATTGGAATAATTTTCAATATTGCAGTAAAAAAATTCATACAAAATCATGTTGCAGTAAAAAAAATTGAATTTATTTTCATGTTGTAAAAAAAAAAACCATACAAAAATCACAAGTTTCATAAACATAATTTCATTTCTTTCAAACATACATCAAGTACATAAAGCACCTTACAAATTCTTACAAATTCATTTCATACTGACCATTAACATGGTGGAAATGAAACACACAAGCAAAACCACCATCGATGTCTTCATCATCATAGTCAATGCCTCTATCTTCATCTCCAGCTTCATCAGTCTTTCATTAAATTGCACACCTTCCTCAACTCTTGGCTTCTCATCATCAATCTCATCTCTTCCATAGACAGGAGCATATCCAACTGAGTTGCACCAAGCCCAGAAATCACAACCCCACAAACCCGCATTTTCACAAGCATAGTACAACCTACCTTTTGAAAGCTTCTCAAATTCCATGATTCTATTGGTTGTTTTTCTCCCACAACAACATTTCTTGCTCATGAACCTCAACATTTGTCCTTCTCCACCTCCAATGCTTGAAGATGCGATTTTTTCTAGGTAGACTACCTGCAACTCAATGTATAAAGCAACGAAGTAATATAAAAAGTAAGGTAAGCTTTTATGTTTAACCCTAGGGGCATTTTTGTCTTTTCATTGCGAAGGAACTTCATCAGTTCATGCCCACTCGCACCACTTTCATGGCACTACACAGCCGGTTAGAAAATACAGAAAAGTTAACGGTGTATATTACTCCATTAACCATATAGGAATTATGAGGTTATATATGAAAGTGAATGGGGAAATATGCACATGGCCTAAATCATAAGGAAAAAAAGTGAATTTTGTCCTAATTTATATGTAAATACAATAAATATATAGGAGAAATGCCAAACGATTAGAACAAAATACCTTCATTGGGAATGTAAGGGTGATGACGTTTGATGACAAGGATATTGACTCACCTGCATACTAAATTTGACTTGGTTGATCAATCATGGGACTCTAAAAGTCATCATTTACACCAACAACTGCACATTTCATCCACAAAACAAAAACTTTAACAAAGGTTGTTCTTATCCATTGATGGGTGCCTAGGAATGGAAGGGAGTAGGATTAGAGAAAAAAATCAAAAAAATTGTGAATTGATTTAATTAAGATCAAAATGTTTGATTTAGTTTAATTTTTTTCATACAATCCAATTTATAATTTTATAGGTATAGTTTCAATTTGAAACAAACCGAATTGTTTAAATATATATATATATATAATTTATTATTTGTGATAGACATTTTGAATACCTTAATTTATAAATTATTAATCTTTACTCTTGGAAGTGTATTCTTGTATAAATGTAGAATCTTAAATAATTATTTAAATAATTGTGTTTGTAAAATAATGACATATTACTTGATATTTGAGTATGTTTTGAATCATAATAAAGTTTATAAAAATTGAGATTTCAAACAAATTTTTTATTTCCAACTTTTATGAAACTGTAACTAGTGATTTAATTTTGAGTTATTTCAAAATTGAACCAAAACGAAATGGGCTCACTTTAGAAATTCGTTGGTTATGCAATTCCTCATGTGTATCCACATTTGGTTGATCATCTTCACATATTCATCCTTTTGCACACAAACACCCCCCCCCTCCAAAAAAAAAAAAAGTACCTATAAAAATAAAAAATTAGCAATCAAACTGGAGGGGTAGTTTGGCATGTTTGAAAAAAGTCAAAAAGTTACTATCCTATTTAAGTTACATCATTTTATTTAAATCACATCACATTACTTCTCTAATACATCACTTCAAACCCAACTCAAACCCAATCCATATTTCATAAAAAGTCAAAAAGTATACTTATTTAGATCATTCCAAATAACCCTGACAATTGACTTTCTCAAAATCAATCACAAGAGGAGAATTCTAACTATAATCGAGCCAAGTGTGGCATGCATGAAAGAGGTGGCAATTTTTTCTATTCTTTTTTCTTATGCAATTACCTATTTTTGAAGTAGGTTAAAAGTCAGATTTTTAATTTTTTTGGCTTTTTTTTAAATATGCAAAAAAATAAAAATAAAGAGGTAATGTGATTCAAAAAAATTAAAAAGTTAATAAATTGGCTTTTAACCTAGTTTTCAAAATAATCATCTTAAACTTTTTTGAACTGAAATCTTTACTTGTGTATATAGAATTTTTTTGAAATGATGTGACAATTTTAAGTGCTTTCATTTAACTCGTATAGAATTTTGATCTAAAATAACATGATAATTTTCAATCCTATCATTTTAAAAATAAAATTCCATGCTCTTTGCACACATATCAAGCCCTAGTTAGTTCTTGACCTCCACTAGACCAACGTTGACTTACAACAAATGATTAAAAATTATTGCAAGAGAGACTCATTAATGTGTGGATAATATAAAATGATATCAGGAGATAACGTAAAAAATATATTTTCATATTTTGAACTCTAATCATGGTGGTGCACTAAGCATTCTAGTGTCTTCTTATAAGCTGAACATTTTAAATGCAATTCATGCTCATAAATAATTGCAAGTAGATAATATAGACCAATTAAATTGATTAAAAATTAAAACAAAAGCGATTTACCTTTTATATTATTCTACAATCATCTTTCCAAATATTAATAAAAAAAAATAAGGAGATGAGGATAAAGAAATGGGACTAGGGCGTGGAGTTCAGCTATAGGGGTGGCCAAGCATCCATTTGATTCATCAAAATTGAATGACCCGAATCAATTCGTTCCGAAATGAACAATTTCAATGATCCGAATGGACAGATGTGGATGCATTTTTTTTTAATCTGTCTAAATTTGAACAGATGGTGGATTGGTGACTCAACCCGATCCGCTTACACCCTTAATAATTAAATGATATTATGTTTTTATGCTTTGTGTATTAAAAAGATCTTTTATTTCTAATTATATTTTACTATATGAAATATAAAAATTAAACCTTTATTTTTATTATAAAAAATGAAGAATCAAAGATTTTGAGACCAAAATTGTAAAAAAATATTGAAAAATAGTTCAAAAAATGACTAAAATAATAAAATCCAACCGCCAAACTCATATGCATCTACTCACCAACCTACACGACCTGCTCAATTCACATCCGCTAAGCGGACAGATTTGAATTGATTTTTTCCAATCCACGTAAGTTTAAACGGATGACGGATGAGAAACCACTCGACTCAACCCGATCTACGAGCACTCCTATTCAGTTGCTTGTTGTGTTGCCCTAATTCTCATGTCATTATTGGTCGTTAAAGTAAGAGAATTAGTAGTTCAATCGTATCGCCTCTTTAACTTAAATAAATTTTGACTCTCACATTATCTCACTTTCTCTATACAATAATTATACATATGTCGATAATATCATTTCATCATTTATTCTACCTTCATCATTACTGGATATAAAAAGCTAGCTTTTAGCTTTTTATTCATTTTGAGTTATATCATCTCTCACATTTTTTATTCACAAAAATATAAAATAAAACAAAAAAGTCAAAAAGTCAAGTTTGTATCAACTTTCCAAAACACCACTCATATGTAAATATAATATGATTTACTGTCCCATGGCCCCTTTTGATCATTTAATTAAATTCTTTTTGACATTAAAAAAAATTGAAATAAATAATGTGAGCACACTAATTCCTTGCATGAATGCATATTTATTAATGTAAAATTGGTTACTTTATGGTCAACAGCTTCCCTAGTTTTAAACCGCTTCCCTTGTTTTTTAAACCTTATAATGAATTGAAAAAAATGAATTGTGAAAAAGAAAAATTGCCCTTTCCATTGAACCATGAGCTTGTTGCCATAGATTAATAGTACACTTAGGTCTCATTTGTCAACTATACATTTTAATTAAAAAGTTAAAAAGTCACTATAAATTATCACATCACTCTCTCTACTTTTCTGCACATCTTTTTGTAAAAAGTTAAAAAATTATTAAAATAGACTGTTCCCAAACGAGACCTTAAGGTCTTTTCGACCAATCTCCAAATAAGTTAAATTTTGGATAAAAACAAGTAAAAAAATATATTTGATTGGATAAATAGATAACTTTTTCATAAAATAAATAAATAAGTAAATAAAATAGTAATTTTTTTGAAAAATCTGTGTGTATTTATGTAAAGATGATTTTATTTTCAATAAATTGAGAAATTACACCATGTCTTTTGGTTATATTAACAAGGCCTCTAGAATACTAGGGTAAAACACATATTATACATAATTTAATTAAAATATTTCAGTATTACCAAATACATCATCCTTTTTAGATTAAAAAAATACAAAAAAAAGTAAGAAAAATTAGTGATAAATCTAATCTAAGGAAGGTGTAAGGCATTAGGTCCAGTGAATATTTTTTAAGAAAATTTACCTATAAATCCCATTTTGAGGAATTATGATCCATTTAATCCTAAAAATTTTCTTATAGACCAATTAGTTCCATTAATTTTGGAAAGGTAGATTTAATATATTATGTAGAAATAAGTTTACGGTTATATCCTTATTTCTATTATGTTTCCTTCTCTTTTCCTTCTTTTGTGCTAGAAAGGTAATGTACATAATCTATGAGAATCAAATTAAGTATGAATTTTTATATGGGGATTTTTTTTATTTGGATAACATTTCAAAAAGAGTACAAAAATTACTTGAAATATAGGATTCCTCGAACATTCTAAAATGGTGTTGGATTCTTCAAACATTTCAAAATGAGTACAAAAAACCCTTAGCAAATTTTGGGCAAATGTATAATTTCAAATCTTAACACTCCAATATAACACTCAAACATAACACTCTAATGTAACATTTAAAAAAAAAAAATTAGTTTACTTTTTCCAAACATAACACTCTAATATAACACTCCAAAAAAATTCTTAGTGTAACACTCAAATGTAACGCCAAAAAAAAAAAAAAAATCATTGGTGTACTTTTCTCAAATATAACACTCCAATTAACACTCCAAAAAAAGGATATGAAATTCTTCAAATTATTCCAAAAGGATGTGAGATTCTTCAAACCATTTCAAAAAGAGTACAAAAATTCCTTAGTAAGTTTTGAGCAAATATATAATTTCAAATTATGAGTGTTATGTTTGGAAAAATTACATTAAGAATTTTTTTAGTATTTTTGTGTGTGTTACATTAGAGTGTTACGTTTGGGATAACATTGATTGGAATGTTATGTTCGGAAAAAGTATACTGAGGAGTTTTTTTTATGTTACATTGAAGTGTTACGTTTAGAAAAAAAGTACACTAATAAGTTTTTTTTGAAGTGTTACATTGTTATGTTTAGAAAAAGTGCACCAAGGAGTTTTTTATGTTATTGGATTGTCACATTTTTGTTCATAATATGAGATTTGTTCTAGGAGGGAAAATCTAAATCCTCTATAGTGCGGATTGTCAAAATGTGTAATTTTACATTTAGAGAAACTTACTTTTATTTCTAAAAAATTAAACCCAAACATGTAAGTGACTATTCTTTTGTATAATTTTCACTTTAATGAGACTTTTGGATTCATAAGAAAAAATAAAGGACTAAACAGTTCACAATATCATATTTTGGGATTTATTGGTGCATCATCCTATTTTTTATTGATGAGAAGTTCACGCTTTTGAAATAGTTTGGTGAGAAATCCTATAAGACATTTTGTTTTTTATTTTACCCATTGACTTTTTTTTTTTTTTTTTTATCTATTTAACTTTTCGTTGACTATTTATTCAAATTTATATTTTTATGTTCAAAATTTTTGTCTATCTATTCAAATTTATATTTATCTTTTCAAACTTTTTGACTATCTATTCAATTTTTTTCCTAAATTCTATATATCTGTTCAATTTTATATCTACCTATTCAATTTTTTCCCCTCAATTCTATCTACTTGTTCAATTTTTTTTCTAAATTCTATTTATCTGGTTCAATTTTTTTTTTCTTCTATTTGTTGAAAATCTATGTCAACATTTTTGTTTATCTATTGCAATCATCATCATCAACATTAATTTTTTTTCCAAATCTATCTTATACATACACACACTCACAGATATACATATATATATATATATATTCACAGATATACATACACTCAAAAGATATATATATATAGTTATGAGACATATAATTCTAAATACAACTAGATAACAAATACTAACATACATACATACACATACATATGTACATACTTACATACAGAATGTATGTCTATGTCTGTATGTATTTATCTATTCACATAGATACATATATATATACATGTATGCACGGAATTCAAAACCCTAACCTTAGCACATTTCAGATCTGCATCTCCGCCCATGTAAAGAAGGCTCCGGTTGTGGCAGTGAGAATGAAATCTCCGCGGTGGTGATAGAGGGAGGAAGGGAGGCAAGCGGCGAGAGAGGAAGAAACGGCGACAGTGAAATCTCCGCTGTTAAGAAGGCTCCCTAATATAAGAAAAAGAGGAGAGATAGTGGTTCTGGTGGCGGTCATGAGAGAATGAAGAGAAACGAGTGGCGGCGAGATAAACGGCGAGAGAGGGATGAGGAAAAGGGGAGACAAGCGGTGATGGAGCGGCCATGGGAGAATGAGGAGAAACGAGTTGTGGCGAGGTGAGCAGCGAGAGAGGGATGAGGAAAGACAAGCAGCGAATGCGGTGGTAGAGTGGCCGTGAGAGAGGGAGGGGAAAAGAGGCGAGCAGCGGAGGCGCTCTGCTGTAACAGTGAGGTAGATAGAGAGAGTAGAAAAAGAGGTGGCTAAAAAGTAGGGTGTGGATGACCGTATAACATTATATAGGAAAATTTAGTCAAAACCCCTCCATTGAACCTTTGTTTGGTAAAAATGATAGTCCTATTTATTTTGATTCATAAATTCCTAATGAGAAAACACATAATTGAGGGAGGATAAAATATATATATATATATATTTTCTTGAATAATATTACCAGAATAATATGTTACTGTGAATTAGAGTAACATGTTATTATAAGACTGAGTAATATGTTACTGTTGCTGTTTACATGAATTTCGACAGCAATAATTTTTTTTTTCTTAAGGATTTCATAGTCAATATGAATCATACTTGATAGATTTTGATGAAAAGATTCTAAAAATACTAATTTTTATTAAAAATCGACATTTATATCAAAAGTTATATTATTTTAAAGTTTAATATTTTAATAATAATAGTATGTGTTGGACTTTTTAAAGAAAACTCTTTGGGTGTGTTTGATTGGGGGGATTAGATGGGGGTACTATTCACTATTCGAATTGCTTATTCGAAGGAGTGAGTAGTCCATCGTTTGTTTTTTTTTTTAGTCCTCCGGACATGGAGTCCGGTCGGATTCCTTATCCCCCATATGGGGGATTATACTATCCTAGGGGGGGTGTGGGACACTTTTGGGGGGATTGTTTACTGTTGGGATTAGGTGATAAAATGACCATTTTGACCCTTTACTATTTAATTATGTATTATATTTAGTAAAATTCAATAAAATTTAAATGTCTCAATTTAAAAATAACATAATTTTATTTAACTTTTTATTGATGTTTTGTTTATTTAATTTTTTAAAATAATTTTTTATAAACATTTTATTGATGTTTTATTTTAAAAAAAATTTATATTTTATTTAATTTCATTATTTAAATGTTAATAGATGTTTTATTTAATTTCATTGTTTAATTATTATTATTTTTAAAAAAAATTATTTAAAATTTTAATTAAAAAAATAACATATATTTTTATTGATATTTTATTTATTTAATTTTAAAAAATAAATTTATTTAATTGTGTAAAAAATAAAATAAAATAAATTTTTATTTAATCTAGATAAAAATAATTAAAATATTAAAGATATGTTTAATATTGCTATTACTTAGTAAATAATTGAAAAAGGGTAAAATAGTCTTTTGTTCATTTATCCTATCCAGTCCGTTCAACCAAACGTTGGATTCACTAAAAATAGTCTTTTTTAGACATCTAATCTCATGAAAAGATAAACACAGGATACATATCCAATCCAACCAAATAGTCCGGAGAATTCACAGTCTCAGGACTCAAGTATGATGGATTCTAATCTCCCCTTATCCAGTCTGTCCAATCAAACATACCCTTTGTATTTGTCCTTAATGTATTAAATTTTTATTATGAAGAAGTTTTAACCAAATCTCTCATATATATATATATATATATAGATGGATAATTTGATCTTTTTATACTAACTTGTCCTTATTATAAAGTATTTTAGTGCTTGACCTCACCGACAAAGAAAATTTAAATTTAAATTTAAATTTGTGGCATGAGCACCCAAAAAGCAATTGCGAAACTCTAACATAAACAATACTATCCCTTTTAATCTCTTCCACTCTTTTTTATTTTTATTTACTTTTATATTTTTTATTCTTTTAATGGGGTGTGAGATGCTAAAAGGAGAGTGCGAATTTTGTTTTCTTTCTATTTTTATTTTTATCAGTATCTTTTTTCTTCTTTATGTCTATTATTTGACATGAATTTCACTTTTAGGGACTGTATCACTAACCAAAAAAAACAAAAAACAAAAAAAATTAAGACATCAATCAAATTACCCAATAAATCATATGAGGTTCATACCCTTTTGTGAGATTGGTAATTTATGATTATGTTGGAAAGATGATTAAAAATTGATTTTTTGATTTTTTTTGACGATTTTTGAAAAAACGTGTAAAAAAATAGAGAGGTGATATGACTCAAAATAAGTTAAAAATTAAAAGATGACTTTTAATTATCTTCCTAAAATAGTCCTTACTTGGTGTCTTTGTCTTAGTTCAAGTTTCATACTCATTTCCATTTGTATATGTTTAAATACATGCATGTATTGCATAATATATATACACACAGATAGAGTATAGATCAATGGAAGGCATTGAATGTGAGATAGATTTTACTCAAATATTTTCAAAATGTATTAATAAAATATATATATATATATTTTTTCTAAATTTTAAAATAACAGAGTTCGAAATTTTGAATTGAATTAATATATTTTTTTAAATTTGAAATCTACTATTGTAGATCAATTAGATTATGTGTATTGTTCATAAATTCATTTTCCAAAGCATACTTGTATTCAAAAAAATATAGGTATTGATTCTCCTGTCAATTCCTACTGTCTCTAGGTTCTCCATCTAGTATTTTTTTTAAAAATGTTTGGGAGCTCTAAGTGGTGTTTGTTTAGAAGGATTAGAGTATGGGATAAGACTTCATGTCCATTGCATGTGATAGTCCGACGTTTAGTTAAAAAAATATAAGTTGGACTAATAGTCCAATTGGACTATTAATAATTTATTTGTGGGATTATTTTGTCCCACAAGGGGATGGGGGATAACTCCCCAGAATTTGAAGGTTAAAATAACATTTTTGGCCCTCATTTTTTGCCCTCAATTTTTTATTTATATTATTTTTAAATATACTTAGTAAAGTAAAATAAAATTTAAAAATCTCAACTAAAATTTAAATTAAATTAACACTCCAATAGATTATAATCCCCTTTTAAAAATTCAATTTATTTATTTAAAAGTTCAAATTAAAATAAAATTAAAAAACCTCAACTAAAAATTAAAATAAATTTATATAATTTTTATTGATGTTCTATTTATTCAATTTTTTAAAAGTTTTAGTAAAAAAGTTAAATAAAATATGATACATACTGAATTCAATAGAATAGTCCAATCCAAACATGTAATCCCATGATTAAACAAAAATAGGATTTAATAGAATAGTCTAATCCAGGCATCTAATCACATGACTAAATAAATATAGGATACAAATCCAGTCCAATCAAATAGTCTGGGAACAATACATCACCAGACTAACAGTCCGATAGATTACAATCTCCCATCATCCAGTCCGTCCAAACAAACACACCCTAAGATAATGTTTGTTTTGAAGGATTGAGCATGAGATTGGACTATTAGTCCGGATGGACTAATAGTCCGTTGTTTGGTTCAAAAGTTTTGCTCCGGACTATTATTAGTCCCATATTTGTGGGACTGTTGTATCTCATGGTGGGGAGTAAGATAGAAACTATGGGATAACTCATCCCATGGGATTAGTTAATGAAATTACAATTTTGACCTCTAGCATTTAATATCTTTTTTTTTCCTTACAGAAAAATCTATGCTCTGTTTTTTTTTTTTTTTTCCAAAAAGAAAAAATTTATGCTCTGTTTACAGAAACAAAAATCTGACTAGCCTTATCTTTACATGTATCCTGATAACTAATCAAGATCAATTTATGTTGTATGTACTCAGATTGAAGATCAATATATGTTGTGTTGTATGTACTCAATTTAATCAAATACTTCTAGTTTGTTTTTAAAAAAATGATAGAAATTGAAATTTTTTTTTTTTTTTTGGTAGATTGTAAACATCTGTTGAGTGTAATTAAAATAGTCATAAAATTTAAAAATCTCAACTACAAATTAAAATAAATTTATGTAATTTTTATTAATATTCTATTTATTTAATTTTTTAAAAGTTCTAGTAAAAAAATTAAATAAAATTTATAATTCAAATTTAATATTCCTATTATTTAGTAAATAATTCAAAAGGGCAAAATAGTCTTTTGAGCATTTATCATTCTCTATAATATCCCAAACAAACATGAGATTCAATAGAATAGTCCAATCCAAGGGGTGAGCAGTGGATATATCGATCCGCCAAAACCAATCGAACCGAACCGATCCGCCGCATTTTGGACGAATGCATGATAACTAGCGGACGGTTGCGGATTGATTTTCTCCAATCCGCCAATCTGGCGGACGGATGGCAGATTTGAAATTCCTTTGGCCGCAACCGAACCACCAAACCACGAGCACTCCCTAATAATTTATAAGATTTTGTGTTTGCAGTTTGTTTAAATATTCAGTTTGTGTTTTTAATTAAAAAAGAATTTAAATATTCTGTTGAAAAAAAAATTTCAACTTGAATATCTTTTTTGAATTGAAAAAAATAAATATATTATTTATCTCTATTTTTTGGTTTTTAAATCTATTACTAAAAATAATAAATAGAAAATATGATATATGTTGGTTGATTTTTGTTTTTAAAAACAGATATAGTGCTCTGTTCATGGTTTTGGTGATTTGAATTATTTTTATATTTTTAGAACCACAGATTGTAATACTTTATGTGGATGAGGCATGCTGTGATTGTAGTATGTGGATGAGGCATGCAGTGATTGTGATATTCTAAAATTTCAAACTTTCTTACTTTAGATGAGACATATAATGATTGTAATATTTTTTTTAAGTCATTGACTGTAATACTTTCTTTTCTTTTTTTTTGAGAAAGTGCACAAATTAAATTATGTTGAAAATTTATAAAATTTTAAACCACCAAACCGATTCGCATCCATCCGCCAAACCACCAATCCGCTCAATCCACATCTGTCGGATTGGCGGACGGATGCGGATTGATTTTCTCCAATCCTCTAATCTGGTGGACGGATGGTGGATCGAAGGTTCCGTGGCCGCAACCGACTCGCGCCCACCTATCCAGACATCTAATCCCATGACTAAACAAAATCTAGTCCAACCAAATAGGCCAGGGACAATGTATCTCAAGACTAACTGTCCGATAGATTGTAATTCCCTCTTATCTAGTCCGTCCAAACAAGTGTGTAGGGCCTACAGTGATGGTGATGTTTTGACTTTTTTTTTTTTTTTTCCTATCACATCATTAAAATTCAATTAAAAATTTAAAATTACAAGAATATATCATTACTGTATTTTTCATTATTTAGGTACATAATAAATAATAATCACGTGGTGTTCAAAATATGTGTGATAATTTTTTTACTTAAAAATGACAATGGATCGAAATTTCCTATTATGGCAATTTATTTGTTTGTGGTTAAAATTAAAATAAAGTCATGTCATGTCATGTTATTTTAAAAGATGCGATTCACAAAATATCTAATATTTTAATATTATTTTACTTTAATTATAAACTCGAGTTATCATATCTTGTTGTTGTGTTGAATTTTTTTTTTTTAAATAACAATAAAATAAAATAAAAATCATTATACAAAACCATTACACAGGATAAAGTAACACACTTAAAAGGTGATTCTATTTGTTATAGAGAGCGAAACATGTCAGGGAGAAGAATGCTAATCAAACGATTTGGATTCCAGGGATATTTATGTTGGAATGTGGATTGTTTTGGTATGTGAAATAAGAATGTGGTATATTATATGTTTTAAAATGTGATATGATATAGGTAAAGTTATATATATTACATTACAAAATTTAAAATATTTTTAAAATAATTTTTTTTAATTATTCGGCATCTAATAAAATATATATATATATATATATATTTTTATTCTTTATGTTTTTGTCTTGTCAAAACTTAATTTACCTTAGATTTTAGTTATTGTATTTGATGTTTTTCCTCATAAGGTAATATTTAAGGAAATATATTGAGAAAAACTTTTGGAATCGTTTCAGAGTACTAAATTTATTATTTTGAAACGAAAGTGTATCTTATTTCGGAATGTGCGTACCAATACGTAATTCACTAGAGAATTAGCGTTTTCTGGTAATACAAGAGATGATCAAGTTGATTTGTTCTAGTCACTCCAGCTTGATGATCTTCAGCCCAACTTAGTGAAAAGTTATTGGTTCACCCAGAGCTGGCCACGTGGCGCTCCACATGAATTGTGATGGGTGGAGAGAGTGAAATTTACGATTTTGTATTAGGTGATTAAGGAACATGAGGAGATATGGGAGTTAGTGATTAGCCTGGGATATGGCCACATGATACCTGCTACCAACTAATAATTTTTCCAACTTAGGCTCTACTTAGACAAATAAATTTTAAATGAAAAGAATTGACTTTAAATTTAATCAAAAAACGAGAATCAATACCAAAGGTG
Organism: Camellia lanceoleosa; assembly: GCA_025200525.1. NCBI lineage: Eukaryota > Viridiplantae > Streptophyta > Magnoliopsida > Ericales > Theaceae > Camellia > Camellia lanceoleosa. Next base: position 61,713,940 of record CM045762.1, read on the forward strand.
CCGAACAATTTTTATGAGTTTCAAATTTTATTTAAACTTAATTTGTTAATTTTTTGAGCTGATCTCAAACGAATTTTTGGCAAGCTAAGTTTGAGTAATTTAATATTTTTATATAATTTTAAACTTATTAAATCAAGTCAAATGAGCAATTGACTATTTAAACTTAATTTGAAAATTTTAATAAACTCCAAAAGATGTTTAAAATTGATTTATTTATTTAACAAACCAAACTCGAACGTATTTTTAACAAGTTGAATATGAATCAAATTCGAAGTATTTGATTCGTTTATCATCGGTAACCAACTTACCCAAACTATTACCACCCCTCACATGGGATGAGTCCCACAGTCCCAGCAAATGAGGCCCACTCTATTGTCGAATCCACACAAAACCGTATTGTCTTCCATTAATTTGTACTCAGATGGGTTACACTAGTACCATATATTTCTCGAGTATTTTGCTAAATCTAGTGAAAGAGATGGCTCAAATATTCCAATACAAAAAGCTCTTTGTGTAAAATTAGGCAGCTTTGTCGGCAAGTTGGCCTTTGAAAGACCCCACAAATATAGAAGAAAAAAAAAATTTAATCAAATTTTTTTTAAAAAAAATGCACAAGTGAAAGTCCTGAGAAAAAGCTCCACCCATAAACCTTTGAGATAAGCACTAGCACTATCAACACCATCAACAACAAACATCCCCATTTATCACAACAACCCATATATCAAGCTAAGCCTCCCAACCCATCTCTTCAAAATACTAACCCAAGTGCAAGCTGCAAGCACACTCTCATCTTCCTCTTCCGGAGATAGATATGCGTCGTATGCTGGAGTTGATGAAGCGAAACCTCCAGAACATAAGGAAGAGTCCCCGGGTGGCTGACGAGACCATGTTTGGTGACGGGAATGGAGCTGAATTGCCAATGTTTGGACGCGGGATGGATGGAAGACAGTCAGGTTGGAGTGTGTTTTCAGTCATTTGCAGCGCTGTTCGGGCTCCACTCTCGCTCTTCTCCTGCCTTTCTCATCCTCACATCAATGGTGCTGATGGAGTGTGGGTGTCGAGCGAGTTGGCTCGCATATCGGAGATGAACCATCTCATGGTTAATGATAGCATGCGCTACGCTATCTTGATGTAGGAACTCATCATCACTCTTATGGTAGTGTGTTCTTCGCTAGAGATTCTGGGAGAGAGAGAAAAGAGGTTAGTTCTTAGTGAGGTAAAATGCATGGATTAGAGAATAATATAGCCCGTGTGTGTTCGGATGAGATCCATTTTGATATATGTATTTCCATTTTCTTACCTAATAGAAAGTAAAAATATATGTATGTCAATAGATTAATAGAGTTCTCTGTAATTCAAGAATAGGTTTCAAGTTGGCTAAGTTGGATCCTTCTTCACCCTGGTTAGAGTTTTACTTTTACTTTCTATAATGGAATTACAGATCCTAAACATTCAAGGATGGATCTAGGGTTGCAGGGGCGGTCGCACTTTCAAAATTTAAAAAAATTATGTATATTATAGTAGTAATTAGTAAGAAAATTTCAAACTAGAATACTTCGCACTCCAAAATTTCAATAGTTCGCACCCTCCAAATTATTTACATTATGAAATTTTAAAAATAATTTCTAAATTGAGTTTCATCAAACATTGATCTATTCAATTTGTTATATGTATTATTTGTTATATTTCTATATTGTTTAAAGTTACTTGTATACTTTTATTTGTTTCTATTTGTTACTATTTTTATTTTCTGTTCATATGTTATTTATATGCTGTACTTGTTTATTAAAATGTCACTAGAGCTTTTTATGTTTGTGGCTTTGTGACGTTTTTAAAAAACATGTCACCAAATATTATTTTTGTAACATTTTCTAAAAACATGCCACTAAAGTTTGTCTTTATTGTAGTGTATTTTTATTTTCTAGAGAATGAACAAACACAAATGAATGCAAAGTAAGATGTAATTTAATATCGCTTATTGAAATAGATTATCATTATACACACAAAAACATATATTTTCAATTATACTTTTTTTTTAAAACTAAACTGCGTAATAAGATGGAAGATGATTTTATAACAAATTATTTGATCATATTTATTGAAAAAGATATTAATTAAAGTTTTGATATCAAGTTTATCATAGATGTTTTTATATATATTATAAAAATTGGCGATTACAACATTATCAAATAGTTAATTTTACTAGACGGAGACATAGTAATAAATAATATTTGTTAAGTTAATGCAGACTAGAAATATGTCCAATGATATTTTTGTTCTCAATTATGTTGACAAAGAATGCCCGAATAATAGTAATATTATTCTTTTTGTTCTTTTTCTTTTTTTTTTTTTTTTTTTTTTTGTGTGTGTGCTAGTATAAACCAAAATTTAAAATTTTATAATAATTTTTTTTGGATGAAAAGTTACATGTGTTTTTACACCCTCAAACCTCAAATCTTAAATCCGGCTCTGTAAACATTCATCTATTGTGTTTTTCTATTTAATTATGTAACTCACTCAATATAAGATGGTTCGGTCCAAAAATATGAAGGCATGTGTACAAATGCATAAATACATGATATATGGTACATAGTATACTTAACATTGGCATATGCTAATGAGGTGAAAAAGTTAGAAAATTTTAGTGAAAAATGTTTTGAATTCAGTAAAAAGTGTCTCATGTTCTTCTCCTTTCTGTCTTTTTCTTGTGTCCTAGTGGCATGTGTTAGCAAGACCTTTTAACGTTTCATTTTGTTATAAGCATCATTAATTTGAAGTGACAAATTTATTCATAATTATATAATCTCAACAAAAACAAAGGGCCAAGATTTTTCTCATCCCCAAGTATGAAGCATGGTGAAAAATACACAAAAGCAAAATAAATCAATGGAAATGCAATTATCTCTGCTCAATAAAATAGAAAATCCAAAACATGAAACATACCAGAAGTCATTGGTCCAAAGTTTTGAAATAATCTATCATGAGCTGTGAGCCAATTAGTACCCCTCCAGGTGGGCATCTTCTTTTTCCTCAAGTGAATTGAGCTGTGGATGTGACCGTTGACAATCTGCAAGGCACCTAGACAACAATTGTGTGGGCAGAGCATCAAAATACAAGCCACACAAGCCTAATCCCTGCCTGAAATTCAATCTTGTAAAGATGGTTTTTATTTATTTATTTATAACTTTCAATTGATTAGATACAAGAATTAATTCATCTACTTATTTTCTCAGTTGGAAGGAGTGGGAGAGGTTCTTCATGCTAAAACTGATCAATGAAGATTTAAAGAGTTTTGAACGGTACATTCTCTGGCACAGTCCAGTTAACCAAAAGGCCATGACATGACCTCTCACACACCTCAAAGTGTGATGCACCATATGTGGTTTTCTAAAACAACCAGAGAAGAATTTTGCAGATTAGTTCTTATGCAAATATGAAATCAGGTTTTCTTCGCGGTATATAAAGATTAGGTTTCTTAGGCATTAGAGGCTGTTGGAGGGACTACGGTTGCTCTAGGAATATCTTTGTCTGTTTTCCTTGTGTCTAAAAAACAAAAACCATATTAAATTTTTTTATTTTTATTTTTTCAAACCGGGTTATATAGGGATTAAAAAATCCACATGCTCGCTCGTGGGCACCTTGAGCTTGAGATTCTGGATTTTTTACAAGTACAAAAGATGTGTCTGCTTGAGCTCACTTCAAGCAGGCTTTGAGTGTGCCTCTCTAGCACCACCCCATTCGAGCATGCTTCAAGCCAGACATAATAGCCTTGCCCAAATAACCAGGTTTTAAACTATTTTAAATTACAAAGCAAAAACGACATTTTAAGCCAAATTTGTGATATAAAAAGAACTCGTGTCCAAGACTTACGTAGTATGTTCATATAGTTATGCCGAATATTGGATCAGAGCACGCTTTGTATTGTCGCTAAACATTTTCAATCTTGAACACACTCAACTTTAAACCTGACTAGACATCTAGCACCCTTTTGTCTACAAAAATTGCCAATACACTAAATCCTATAACAAAACCATATTGGATATGTTCATTAGGAATTCAATATTATTAGAGAAAAGAAAATTCATGAAATATTGGTAATACAAGAGGGATCCAATGGAATAGATAAGTGTTTTTTCAGTGAGATAAGAGCCTGAAAAGTGCAATCATGTGCTTGGGCTTATGTCCATATTAGAAGGAAAAATGGAACGTGTAGAATAGATAACCACTCAAACTTTGTGTTGTTTTGTCCTAATGGGAACTAATGTGTGCTATAGTTGGGGAATGCCATCCATGAATTTTCAAAAAGAAACCGATTGATTTACTGCTGTTTTGTCAACTCTACCCCACATTTTAGTGATAAGTGATAGCTTTCTCAACACCATCAAAGAAGCATCCTTTTAAAAAGGTGGTTGAAGTTTTGCAAATAGCACAAAGATCAAGTGGATAAACATACCGACATCGCTACGGCCTAGCCCTACATGCAACACATCATTGCCACCTCGACATCATCATCTCTATGTGGCAATCCTCCCAAGACACCACAATGTCCCCCAGCTAACTAGTTAGGGTCATATACCTAGCCTAAATGGGGGCATATAGACTATCAAGTATGGTTCCTTGGTCCATTAGTGCGCTCTGTGCACTAGTGATGAGCCGGAGCACTAATAGAATGAGTATGGAAAGCTCCATACATGGCCCATTGCACTACTCGACTGAGCTCCATAGGGTCATAATCGACCATAGCTCACTTGTTAGGGCCATAGTCGACCACGGCTCTTCATACCTCATTCTCATAGGTATGCCGAGGAGAGACTAGAAGCAAATCAAAACATGTTATTTTTAGCACAAATCAATATCCCTAATTTTTATTCGAGTGAAAAATATCAAGGATAAGATAGGGGGATATTTGTAAATGCATGTTGTGCAGTACAGTGTGAGACAATCAGAACCCCCAATTGAACCAAAATGTCTTTCTCCAATGTTTGTCTCTCAGATGTGTGTCTGTATTGTCATTTAATCAGAATAATCAAGTTAAATGCAATATGCAGAAGCCCTAGCTACTAGGAAATAGCACCCATTCCCAATTTATTATTTGAGATAGACAAGTAAAGAAAGCCAAAGAGAGAATTGTGGAAGAATACGGACCGTAGAGAGAGAACACCAAGAATGCCTTTCTACGTTGCACAGTCACACTGGTCCTGGACAGTGACCTCGTGAAATCATGGAAGTTGAAAAGTGAGTCGTGACTTAGACTTGAGTGAACTGATAGGGGCGAGGTTGGGTGGGTGAGGAAGGGCGCATGATGGATGACAATATAAGTATGTAACTCAACAAGAAAATTACTTATCTGACCAACTTCTAGTGAATCAAGATAACCACTTGCTCCGGTATAAATAGTCATTATCTGTTCTTCCACTGTAAGATGAGCTGATTGGGATTGTTGAGCAATTCACATAATTGTTGACCTCTTGTCAATTGATTATGCATAGCTTTATTGAGATTGGAAGTGAATTGTGCAAAGGCTTCTAATTCAGTGAATTGTGTAAGTTCCAATTTTACCAGCTATAATAATTTTTAAAAAAATTTACAAATTGAAGGAACCCTAATAAATCTGTGACTGCAGGGGAGAGAGAGCAAAAGTAAATTACTGTACAATTTAGCTAATAAATAAATTCTCCACAGTGATCCAATTTTTTTTCCAAATGTAATGCTTTTCATATGATTTTCTCTAATAATTTCAGAGTGTTCTGATATATATAAACAATTTCGATATGTGCTGGTCTCTACGCATCTTCGTTCACAATAACCAAACAATTTAGAGAACTATGTTGGTACAGGTGGTACATTTCCATCTAATGTTCATGTTGCATGAAACCATAGTTTTAAGCAAATCAAGTTTGCAGCAGGTTTTGGAACCAAAAATTGTTTACAAAATAAAAAATAAAAAATAAAAAAGTAAAACAATGTTGGCATACGAAACGAAAGTATCATTTTGCTCCTCAATTTTATATCATGATTGGCCTTAGGAGTATGTAGTCAATTATAAAAAAGAAAGGGACAAGATAGTGATCTAGTCAGAGACTGTTTTAATGGCATTTTGAAAGTATACAAAAAAGTAATTTGTACTTCTAAAGTGTTAACCAAACACAACCCAAATCTTTTGCTTTTTTGGACTAAAGAATATATCATGGCATCCTGTTCTGTAATCCAAGAAGAAAGTAGGGTGTGCTGTGATTTGTATGACAATTAATTGTCATCATGTCCACTAATACAATCTACAGTCCTTCCTTAAAATGAGTAATTAAAACATTTATATTTAAAGAAAAACAAAAACTAATAAAAGAATATGACAATTGAAGAAACTAATGCATGTTTTGGGTGTTTTTGCAGTCATTTTACAAATATTATATACAACTTCTCTCGAAATGATTATTTCCCCTGAATAAAAAAAGAATAATAGAATTCTTCTATAATTGTTGAGAAACCATTGTAAATTTCCAATTTCTTCTTTTCTTTCATTTATCTTCTTGGCCATCAAATGATTACGCAAAAACAAAACTTTAGCCAATATTAAGAGTGGAAGTAACTGGAAAAGCAAGACTCAACAATAATCACACAAAAAATAAAGTTCAACTAAAGTACCTTTATAGAAGTCCTATCATTATCTCTTTCTTAATAAAGGAGATTGTTTAAGTGCTAAACTCTGATTCCCTCCACAATCTTTTCATACAAGCTGAAAATGACAGAAGGAATAAAGTAGATTATCAATGAAGGAAGGAAATAATTGAGTTTTGATACTGACTAAGCATGCTTGGCAAAGAACACAACAAAATAAAAGCTTGATAATATTAACGTTGGTGCAAGCTATGATTTCTTTTGGAATTCCACTTTCGAAACCTGAATAAAAAGTAACATATATGCAAGAGCAATATTATTTTTCCAAGCAGATCATAATTACTAGTCCATGAAGTGCAGATAAGAGTGTAAAACAATAAAAAATCATCAATATTTTATTTATATTTGTTCATATAAACTTTATAACTTGACCACTGAAATTTAACCTGAAACATGATTTCCTTGCTGGAAGCACTTTCAACTCTTCAAATGAGTCCAAATCTAATATTGAGTGGATGGAGAAAGGGATTGAATGAAAGTCTTTCAGTATTCACCACTCTTCGCTCTTGAAGACAGATTACCTTAAGAGTGAAGGCTTTTGAATTTACGGTTTTAAGCCCAGTCAAAGTCGAGATTGGTGTTTGACCTAATAGCTCCACTAATTGAAGAATTGACCCTAATAAATGTCCACTCAAGGAATTGACACACCAATATATCAGAAGTCTTGATAAATACTAAAGCTGTATGTTAACTTTTCCCTGTTTTCAATTATTTGCCCAATGTTTGTTCAAAGGTTGATGATCATTCCTGCCCCCACTCTCTGTCTTGTTGAAATATTTGGCTATTGCTTGCCACATTAGCTTATCTTCTGTTGATGGAGGAATCAAATTCAAACCAGATAATGACCACATGGAAACAAGGACATATGCCTACAACTGATCAGGATTGAATCTAAGAATTTCTGTCTTCCATTTAATCTTAAGGATTTGAATGGATAAAACCGTATCCACCACTGCTCCAATCAAAAACACGAAAAGGCAAGATAAAAATAGTTTACGCAAGGCTACTTTGTGGCACATTATTCATGAGATCATCTTCTATGTGATTCCAAATAATTAATAACTCCCCTTCAGCTTTCTAGTTCATTTAAGCTGCTGAAACTCAACGAGGTTATCAACATTTCCCTTCCCCCAGTAGGCATCTTTCATTTAAATTGAGTTTTTGATTCCATTTTAGAAACAAGAAGCTCATTTCCTGCAAATTTGATGACCAAGAAACAACGTAAAGGTCAATGTTTTCCAAATCTTGTCAAAAAGATTCGAATCTTAGATTTACAACAGTTCTGATCATTGTATCAAAATTTACTGTGGCATGAAACTTTCACACCTCCAATATGAACTTGAACTTCTGATTCCTATTGCCATTTGCCAATAAAAGTGCAATGAAGAATGCCACAAGTATAACTATAAAGAACTGGAGCTCTTCAGCTTATGAAGTCTTCATCTTGCAGTGCAAGAGGCCAACTGATTCAAAATCGCCGTTACATTTGATCTAGGGATGAAGATTTTAAGCTTACAGTGCATTCAAACCTAAATTTAGGTAATGGTTGTGATGTGTAGGCTGAAGGTTGAGAAAGACTTTCTTTTACATTTTATGACACCATACTAATATTTTTACAAGGCATAACTGTTATGCTATTAGGTTGTAAGTAAACAAAACATTTCAGTGGCCTGAAAACGTAGTGTGATCATGGCACTATAGGAATAGAATTATTCATTAGGATTTTTATGCTGTGCTTTGTCTCAAAGGTCATAAGATCTGACAACTTTTTCCCCGCTGATATATACATGTGTTGATTCTATTGAAGGTTTATGTTTTCTATTGAATGATGAGCAGTTATAAATAAGTGAAGAGGAGATGATAGTATTCCGTTATAGCCTTTAGTTCCCCTTTTCCATTGAAATTCCTTTTTTTATATGAATTATTAGAAAGATAAAAAAAAAATAAGTCAGTTATTATACATTACTTTGATTTCAAGTTTTAGATGTGGAACTAAATCATATACATGTCAGCTCAGTTCACTTCTTCCTCTTCTTCCTTTCTTTCTAATTTTTTTTTTTTTTTTTTCCTCTTCAAATTTCTCAATCAATCAATGTATAACTTGCAGCATCAGTGAATGGATCTGTTGAAGTAACAAATGAAACTAAATTGCAATTTCGAATGAGGCATTCTCAACGACAACGAGCAGTCTGATTCCAACAGGCGTGAAGCTGCAGTCCTTAACAATTCTCTTCTTACCAAAACATATTAATTTATTTGATAATAGTTTCAAAAGGCAACTTTCAAAAAGCAACTTACATCAACTTCACTTGAGAGAATGAAAACAAAAAGTAAAGAAAAATAAAGCAAAAACAACTTGGAAATGCAGTCTCTTCTGCATCATTTAAGCAATTAAAAGTCTTACTCTAAAGATGATTAGAAAGCAAAAAGATTGGAAAGGATATTATCAACTTACTACCAACATGTAAGCTTTCTCTCTGTCTTAGGAGGCAACAAGCTTTCTCTGAAGAAGACAACCTCTAGCTTGTCAACCAGGGCTGAATCTGCAGCTTCTTCATGAGAAACACCTCTAGCTCCTCACAAATAGGGACCATAATACCTTCTTATTAAAGGAAGCTGGTTTTCCTGCTCAATTGCATGGTTAACAAAATGCATGGGTAAGTCCAATAACCATCAGATTACATTCTCACAGAACAAAAACTGCCCCCTAAAAGCTCATTCGTCAGGAGCACACCTTCCTAGTTCATCAAATTTGTGGATATGGCTAGCTTACAAGACTCCCAATCAAATCCTCAGCCTTTATCCTGTGGGTTTGGAAATGGCATGTTGTGTCCACTTATAATGAATTCCAGTTGACATGAAAATGATACACACCCTTGCACAGAAGTAGAATCATGCACAATTGTGTTTCCAGCTTTTTGTTTTCTTGATTTTGCACCCATACAAAACAGGGATTGATAGTCAAGTAGGTGCATGCATTCTTATTCATTGGCTCAAACATCTAGAGGGAAACACAAATATGAGTTACACGGAACAAGCAATAAGAAATTCCATATAGGTCGATCTGCTTTGCTTGTTTCTTGTGCTTGGTCATGATATTCACATAATAACCTGCATTCCTACTCATGGCCATTCTATGCTAAATGTGTTTCTAAGCCATGTTTCCACATTAATAACAGCAAACTCCAAAAATTATAGCAAGCAAAGTAGGTTTCATTTTATGTGCCTAATATCCATCAATGTACAATGGTAGTGCTCAGGCTAAATATATGATCAAACTACGTAACAGACAGCCTATCAGCCAATACGAAGATACAAAGCACAGATAACACAATCACAGGTTCAAAATGATTCATTCCACAGAGACATCAATTATTCATCTAAATACTGCTAAATATCCTTTCTTATTCCGAATTTTCTTTCTCCACTTTCATAAAGACAGGAAAACAAAAACACAGAAAATATGATGAGACATTGCCCATTGAGGACCCCTGTTAGCACACTCATTTTCAGGACATTAACATAAACATCCTTGAGCTCTTGGCTGTTATGCCACTAGTTTACAAGACTACTTAGAACTTGATTTTACCATAGTTATGTTCAGACAATATGAGTATGCCTTCTTCAAGGAGAATAACATAATGATGCTCATGATTGGGTGCTTCTTCTTCCTCACAAGATCCAACCTTCTTATTTTCTCCTTTTCTTAAATCTTCACTATCCCATTCCACTTGTGTTTCAAAGTTGTCTATCTCTTCTTAAACAGCCTAAAGGCGAAACAAGGCTCGCCACATGAGTAACCGCTTCAAACCAATGAGGAAGCCCGTCAATACAAATCTTTCTCAACCTTGAAGTTCAGGGATCATACAAAAGTAGAGCTTGATTACCATAACAACAAAAGTTTGCCATCTCTTTGAAAGCATAGAGTTTGACTGATCCTGATACTCGACCCAACCTCATTAAAATTTACTACGAAACACTTAGTCCACGACTCCGTAACACCGTAATCCTTCATAACCCATATCTCAACAAGATCACTAAACGAAGAATGTGAATGAAAGACACCCACTCAACACTCCCAAATAGTAACAACCTACCTCAGGTCCACATTCCGGATGAGGAATAACTCTGAACACTTGATCAACAACATCAACCAAAGCAATGAGCTCGGCACGAGTTATACCCACCCAATGAAGACAACCATAAGGCACATCTCCTATAACTCTCCAAGATTCATCACCTAGAGTGAACACAAACACCTCCGAAAACCCAATTCGAATACTAATTGAACTATGAACAATCAATCTATACAACCTTGTACTCATTGGTTTTGGGGCTAAACCCAAATCCTATTACCCTCTCATAATGCCTCTGAGAGGGACTAATTGGGTCTGGAAGCTTAATATACATATACTCTCAAGTAAGAGGGTTACATACATAGATTACATAACTAAGCATGTGATGAACCAAACAGAGCAAGCCATTACAAGACCCAACTAATCGAAACTCGTTGAAATCGTTGTTGCGTTCTGAGAAATGAACATTGGTCAAAGTGTAATCGTTAAGAGAGGTGGGTGAGTGAGAATAGAGGGTGTAGGGTTGAATGGAGCCAGGGTTTGCATACGCACCTGCATTGAATCAGAGATTTGATGGGGAGGCTTGAGAGTATGTCGATGAGAATTTCGACTGGTAGTAATTGATCCATTTTTGTTTGCTCTGTCTGTGTGTATACATAGGGAGGAAGACGATGATGACTAGGAACTTGGTTATAACAGCATCTGCAGTTTCTGAATCAAAAAAAAAAAAGAGCATCTGCAGTGGATAAGTTCGTGAGAAAGTGTGTCAGATGTTAATTTTTAGCCAGTCATTTTTCAGTTTGGTCTTTACAATGGAACTGTTAAAGACCTTTTTATGGTCAAATTCAGTGTGGTAAAAAGTTAGGTTCCGTGTAGTAGAATTTTATAAATATAATTTGAGGGTATGAGTTGTATTTTAAGTTAATGAGTTATAAAATTATAATTTGAGTGTAAAAAATTTGTTTGGTTATAATTTTTGAATAGATTGTTGAATTGAGTTTTGAATTGTATGTGGAATGGTAAATGAGTCGTAACTCGACACCAAGGGCTCGAATTGGCTCGAAAGAGGGAGAGGAGAAAGAGAAGGGAGGGAGAGAAGAGAAGGGAGGGAGGAGATCGTCGCGCAGCACCACCGCCGTCGCCGCACGATCGTCAGCAGCCAGATCACACCTCGTCGATCGTCGCACCATCGCCACCGCCGATCGTCAGAGGTCGCAATCTCTAGCCCCAAATTCCTCCTCCAAATAGATTTTTATGGCCCTCCTCCTCCTCCTCCTCCTCCTTCTCTCCTCCTCCTCCTCCCCTCATCCCTTCCCTTCTTTTTCCCTTCTTATTCTTCTTCTTCTTCGTTCTGCAACAAAAACACGGAAAAAAAAAAAAAAAAAATCGACACCAAAACGACGTCGTTTTGGCGTCGAGCCAAACTCGTGCCACGGGTTTCGAGCTATGTAACACTACCGATGTGGAATTGAGTTTTGAAAGTTTGATGTGACATGTGAAATAAGAAAATTTGTTTGGTGATGAGTTTTCAAAATAGTTTTCAAAACTTAATTCAACTTATAATTGATAATCAAACACACAACTCATAACTCGATATCCGTATTTTTGATCAACAGTCATAACCAAACTATTTTTAAAATACTCAAATAAAAAAAATTCAATTAATTGTTTTTAAATAATTTTTTTTGAATAAATTTTTTTTAAAATAATTTTTTTTTCAAATAACTTCTATGTCAATTCATTTTTTAGGCCTGTATAAACATTAAAAATATTTTAAAATTATTTAGAAAATTAAAATATTAAAAATATTCCGAAAATTAAAATATTAAGAATATTAAAAATATTCCGAAAATCAAAATATTAAAAATATTTTTTTTCAAAATAAATATTCAAAAAATTTAAATCATAAATATTTAAATAATCTAAAAAAATTTAATAAGTAAAAAATTAAAATAAATATTCAAAAAATTTAAATCGTAAAAATTTAAAAAATTTAAAAAATTTAAAATTTTAATATTTTAAATTTAAAAACAACTCTACATTCAAATCGTAACCAAACACATAAAACAAAACTCAATTAAGAAATTATTTTTAAAACTCATAACCAAACACATAATTCGAAACTCCATACTACCTTCACAACTTTACACTCAAATCGTAACCAAATACATAACAAAAAAATTAAAATATTTAAAAATATTTTTATAAAATAGAGTTTGAATTTATTTTTATAAAATATTTTAAAATTTAAAAAATTAAAATCGTAATATTTAAAAATTAAAATATTTAAAATATTCAAAAAATTAAAAAAATCGTAACATATTTAAATATTAAAATATTTAAAATCTTAACAAAATTAAAATATTTAAAAAATTAAAATATTGACTTTGAATTGAGTTTTGAAAAGAGTTTTGAATTATGTGTTTGGTTATGAGTTTTGAAAAATAATGATTATGTTTTGAATTGAGTTTTGAGAAACGGGTGTAGAATTATGATTTGAAAGTTCAAAACAAACACCACACTCAAATCAATGGGTGAAACTATAATTTGAGAGGCTTACCAAACGGGGCCTTATGTTTGCAGCTTGGTTTCAAAAAAAATTATATTGGCTTTTTTAGCAAAAAATTATTTGATAAGATGAAAAAAAAGTTATATATAAAATTATAATTGTAAACTTTTATATTATTTAGAGTTATACATGAGTGAAACATTGGATGAGGTAGTTTGGTCCTTTTATTGCGATGTGACATCATAAATAAATATTAATCAAAAAATTCAAAAGAAACTTTTTATTAACTTTTTAAATCACTTTAAAAAAAGTCAAAAGATTTGATAAAAAGTCAAAAGTAAACTTTTTATTATCTTCCCAAAACACCCCTTAGTATCAGATACTAAGTTATGTGTTAATTTTAGTTTTTTTTTTTTTTTTTTGGTTACAGGAACAATCCTCTCAGGGTGCATTTGTTTGGACGGACTAGATAAGGGGGGATTATAATCCATCGGACTGTTAGTCCTGGGATACATTGTCCCTGGACTATTTGGTCAGACTGGATTTGTATCCTATGTTTGTTTAGTCATGGGATTAGAGGTCTGGATTGGACTATTCTATTGAATCGCATGTTTGTTTGGGATATTATAGAGAAGGATAAATGTTCAAAAGACTATTTTGCCCTTTTAAATTATTTACTAAATAATAAGAATACTAAATCTGAATTATAAATTTTATTTAATTTGTTTACTAGAGCTTTTAAAATATTAAATAAATAGAATATTAATAAATATTGCATAAATTTATTTTAATTTGTAATTGAGATTTTTAAATTTCTCACTATAAAATTAATTATAAGATGGCATAACTTTTCTCACTATAAAATGCATAACTTTTTACTCACCATAAAAAATTAGGGAAAAAAAAAAGAGCCTAATAAAAATCAAATATAAATTTTTTTATATTTGAATTTGGACAATCCGTGCCATAACAAAAAATTATTATTAAAAAAAAAAATTATTTAAGCTAAACTTGGACTCGGGCGTAGATTTGTGCAAAGAATTAATCAATCCCAACCTACTAATTCTCACTATACTTGGACTCATGCTAGATTTATTTAGCATGTGGAATTTGCAGGAAAGAATGGCTGGTGCTGCTGCATATCAAATGTGGAAAAAAACAGAGCATGGATTTTCTTTGTATAAACAAAAAACAAAGCAAAAAAAAGATGAAAGGTTACAGATCTAAATTGAATGGATTTCTCTTTTCTATACTTGCCATCTACCATAGATCCAAGGTAAAGATACATAAATCAATAAAACAAAGAAATCAACCAACAGAGATAAAGGTTACAGATCTGGAAAAAAAAATCTGGAATAAATAGAAGATTGGAAAATTTGGAAAAAATCTGAAAAAAATCTGTTGAAAATAAATAGCATGAAGTTGTTGAAAATAAATAGAATGAAGCTCAGCAAAATGTCCCATGAATTTTGCAAAATGGGAATAAATAAAATGAAGCTCCTGCAGTGAAAGCAAAATGGGAAAAGCTAAAAGAAAGAGATAGGGTCAAAGATGTAATAAACCTAGCTAATTGTAGACACCCCATTTTTGACCGACCTTAAGACTCAGACGTCACCGGTTGAGCGCTCGGTGATGTTGCATACTGTGCTCGTTCAGAAGTCTCATAGTCGCGTAGGCGCCCCGCCTCCCGACTTGAACCTTTCTTCTACCTTGTCTCGGTTTGCGAACCGCACTCGGTTTTCTGTTTTCTTTCTGAGGGAAGGAGTGGTCTCAGAGACTATCTCCCGGTGGCCGTGAGCTACTTTTTCGCGTGGCCAGAGGCCATTTTGCCCATTTCGGGCCCGGTTCCGGTTGAGCTGCCGTCATACTTTCGGCTCGCCCAACCATCTCCGACTTCTCGGTTTTGGCGGAGACCTCTGTTTAATGTTCCGAGAACACTGGGCCCTGATGCCCACTTCGCACGAACACCACTTAGGTGCCGCGACCCATTTTCGGACCGGCTGCGTGATTTGGGCCCCGAGCATTCATTTCAGATCTGCTTTCTCCGGTTTTTGGCGAGACCTGCATTTTGATTTGAGGAACCACTGGGCCCCGATGCCCACTTCGTGGCCGTATGCCACTTTCGTGCTCAGTAGGTTTTGGGACCCCAATGCCGGTTTTGGTCCCGAGCATTCATTTTGCATCGGTTTTCTCGATTTTGGCGAGGACCTCTGTTTTGTCATTCCGAGGGACACTGGGTCGCAGATACCCACTTATTTCTTGAATACCACTTCCGGCACTGCTCATTTTCGGGATCCCGAATTGCTCGGCGTTCATTTCTCATTAGTTTTTGTTCAAACTTGGCGGTACCTCTGCTTCAACATCGGGAAGATCACTTTGGGGAGAAGCCAGCAATTATCCCAGATAACCGGTTTGCTCCTCCGGCCGCTTTTCTCACTTCCAGGCCAATGTTGAACACCCTAGGGGTATTTTCTCCCAACCAAAGCTACATATCTGTGATGAGGGCATCTAGGAGGACCCTAAGGGTTGGTGGTCGGCCAGAAATTCAGGGTTTCATTTTTGGGCCTCTCATTCAAGCTCTATGTTGTGGCTCATGCTTCAGTGTTGCCAATTTCCGACCTTGGAACCTTGTTCTACACATCTTAGAGGACACAAAAAGTATATGGTCGGCCAGAAATTGTTGATTTCATTTTTGAGCCCCTCCTTCAAGCTCTATGTTGTGACTTCTGCTTCAGAGTTGCCAAATTCCAACCTTGGGGCCTTATTCTACACACTTGGGAGGACCCTGATGTATACTGGTCGGCCCGAAATTCAACACTTCATTTTTTGGGGGTGGCTGGCCACTGAGTGGCTGGCGGGGGCCAGTGAGGGCCGGCAGCCACCTTGCAGAGAACCACCGCCGACCGGATTTTCTTTCTTTCCACTGTCCCCAGGATATCTTCCAACATATCCGGTATCCGGAGATATTTCGAGGAAAGATTGGGTGCTTTCCTCCCTTTTACACCCTATTTCTTGTCTATTTAAAGGGCCCTCCTTCCCCTTTGCTTAGGTTGGAAAATTTGTCTTCAAGAACACTTTTCCAAAAACCTCCATTTCCTTAGCTTAAAACCTCAAAAAAGCTTCTAAGTCCCTAGGTCTTCTCTTCATCAACACCTAGCCTCACCATCCCTACTACCATTTCAGCAGCAAGGAGGTGTTCTTCAGAGGTCAAGAAGCAACAAATCAGAGCCAAGAATCAAAGAAAGACAAGTCTTCAAGGGTAAGTCTTCAAAACCAACTTTTAGGGCTTTTTCTTGATTCATTTCTATACTCTATTTGGTTGAGAATTGGGGCTCCGAACCCTACTGGTTTTGTGCTCATATTGAGCCCCTCTACAACTTTGTAGAAGGGCTCAACTTCATTTGAGGCTCCTATGATATACTTGTTTCAATACCTAGCTTTTATGCCATTATCTTGCATGCTAGTTTAGGCCTATTTCCTTTTGTTTTTAGGGGTCCGACCCCTACTGGTTTTGTGCTCATTTTGAGCCCCTCTACAACATTGTAGAAGGGCTCAACTTCATTTGGCCATTGTATCCACCACTTCCTTCAAATTCCATCAAGTGTGCCCATTTTTGTATGCAACTTTTGACCTATTTCTATTTGTTTTTGGGACTTCGACCCCTACTGACTTTGGTCTTATTTTGACCCCCTTTACACATTTCATGAAGAAAATTTTGTCATTTGGTGCTTGCTTTGCATGACTCTTGTTATAGCCTCTTTTGAGCTCCATTTTTGCATGGAATTGTTAGCATGATTTTATTCTGATTTTGAGGATGTCATCTTCTGAAATTGTGCCTATTTTTAGCTCATATTCAATGTTGTAGAAGAAATTTTGTCCATTTGGGGTTTGCATATGTCACTTGTCTCAATACTCCTCTTTTGGCCACTAACTTTGCATGCTATTGTTGATCTATCTATGCTTGCATTTTGGCCATGTTTGTTACTGAAAAATGCCATATTTGGGACTGCCTTGCTACTGTTCTTGCTTCCATGATCATATTTTGCATGTATGGCATGGCTATAGGCCATTTCGGGCTTAATTTCACACTTTCGGATGAATGCATGCTTCGAGTGTCATTTCAATTGTTTTGGGCTGTTTTCCCTTTATTTAGGTGCTGAAATTCCATTGCCATGCTTGCATATTATTTCCCATGCCATTTGTATCATTTTGCATTGTTTTCGGTTATGCGTGCCAATGGGCACGCATTTCGAGGCACCTCATTCTCATCATTCCAAGCCTATGTGGCGTGGCCGAGGCTATCTCATGTTGGCATAAGCCCAATTTGCATTTTCACGCTTCTACATCATTGCCCGATTTGCGTGTCCGCGGACACGCTGCGTTTAAGGCGACTTTGTTTTTATCCGACGGCCTCCTATGTGAGTGAGCTGAGGCTCTCCCATATTGGTGTAAGCCCATCGTTGCATTCCGTATGCCATCTCGTCTCATTTCATCATCGCCTCGATTTGCGTGCACGTAGGCACGCTGCGTTTAACACTTGCCGGTTTATCCAATTTTTATTCTTTCATCATCGCCTCGATTTGCGCGCATGTGGGCACGCGTTTCGAGGCACTTCGGTTTTATCCGATTTTCATCATCTCATCATCGCCTCGATTTGCGCGCCTGTGGGCACGCGTTTCGAGGCACTTCGGTTTTATCCGATTTTCATTCTTTCATCATCGCCTCGATTTGCGCGCCTGTGGGCACGCGTTTCGAGGCACTTCGATTTTATCCGATTTTCATCATTTCATCATCGCCTCGATTTACGCGCCTGTGGGCACGCGTTTCGAGGCACTTCAGTTTTATCCGATTTTCATCATTTCATCATCGCCTCGATTTACGCGCCTGTGGGTACGCGTTTCGAGGCACTTCGGTCTTATTCGATTTTCTCATTTCATCATCGCCTCGATTTGCGTGCCTGTGGGCACGCGTTTCGAGGCACTTCGGTCTTATCTGATTTTCTCATTTCATTATCGCCTCGGTTTGCGTGCCTGTGGGCGCACGTTTCGAGGCACTTCGATTGTATCAGGTTTCCATTTTGTCATCGCCTCGGTTTGCGTGCCCGTGTGCACGCGTTTCGAGGCACTTTGTTTTATCCGCTTTGCATTTCATGCCATCGCCTCGGTTTGCGTGCCCGCGCGCACGCTTTTCGAGGCGTTTCATTTTCATCTCATTTTCACAGCATTGTGCATACTTGTATCTTAGATTGCATTCACGCATTACCTCGGTTTGCGTGCCCGTGTGCACGCATTTCGAGGTTACCCATTTTCATAGCATCGTGCATGCTAGGTTGTATGTTAGTTGCATTTCATGCATATCATGTGTATTGCACGGGAAATGAGGCGCGTTCTGTACTCCGAGTAACGGAACGGGTCTCAATTCCCAAGTTACCGACACTCCGGATTACCCATGATGGAGTTAAATTTTGTTGTAGCATTCATCCCCATATTGAGTTGTGCAATCTGGTTCCTCTGCCATCATGCATCGGTATGCGTGATTGGTGGTACGAGGATCGAGGCATGCATATATTTGTGAAAATACATTGCTATGCCCTTTTCCTACTCTCTGTTACAGCAAAATCGAGGATCATCAACTTTTCAGAGTCCAGCGCGCATTTCGAGAAATATTGCAAACAGAGGCTAATCAGGGCATTCCAGTGGATTTCCGCGCCAAGCAGCCCAGCATACATCATCTATCAGAAGCAAGGCAGTCCCTGGCTTGCACGCCAGTTTTAATTCTTTTGTAATTAATTTGTTAATTAATTAGAATTTGTATTATTTCGGACTGTATATTCTTTTATTCGGGTCTGTATTATTATTTATTCGGACCCTCTGCGCGAGGGCAATGTTGTAATAAGGGTGTGTGAGTGTGATGTATGTCTTCCAACCCCCATTTCTTTCTCCCTTTTATTTACCTGCTTATGTTGGTTAGATTAGGGCATATTTCAATTAGCATACAGTATGATAGCATGTTTACATTCATTCATCTGTTTTGCATGCATCGGGCTCGGTACATCATACAAACTGCATTGTATTTCAATTCCAAAGTTGAATACTTGTTAGTTGTAGCATTTCATATGCCATGTTTAGAATAGCCGAGCCTGTTATAGTTGCATTTTGCATGTATTGCATTAGGCATCTCTGCATTCTTAGGATCATGCATGATTTCTAATCAGTTTCCTGTTTTGGCTTGGAGTACTCGGTGAGTTGTTATGCTTTAGCATCCTTGCATACGTGTGAGTGCTGCCATGATAGCATGCTTGCCATGAGGCTATGTGCTTATATGATATAACTGCCTTGAATGCCTGTGGGTGGAGGTTGAGTTATCTGAATTGGGACAATGCATTGACTGTTTGTTTTAAGCCCACTAGATAGTGGCAACATCACTGTTTTCTAAGCCCACCCGAGGGTGGCAAATCCGCATTTTAGCCTACCTGCGGGTAGCACCTTCACACCATTTTCAACAAACAAACATGAAATGTTTTGTTCCAATTCAGACGGCCCAGTCTATACTTGTTTGCTGCGAGCATCACATAGTAATCTAGGCTAATAACCGGAATAAGAACTCACAATGTTTTCAAAAACAAATATCATGGTTAGTAGAGGCCGGTCTTTGACCGGGCGAGAGGGGGTGCTCACGATGTGACCTTCCCTAATCGTACCCAAGTTCCCGAGCCAACTTTGGTGATGACGGACACGTGGCCTTTCGCCACCGAGTCAGGGTTTCCTAAATTTCCCATTTTAAAATATTTAGGTGGCGACTCATTATCCGCAAAGTCCATGTTTGGCACTTCTTTCAAAAAAATCTGTTTTCCTTCAAAACGATTTGCCGGATTTGGACTCTTTGGTTCAGATTTAGAACCGTAACAAAAATCGAGTCCGAGCTGTAGCGAGGTCCCCCGCGGGCGTTGTTACACTAATCCCCATGGGATTCATTGTCCCATGAATTCTGTCCCAGGCCCCCCATCGGATACAATAAGCCAATGAATCTCGGATTAATAGTCCGGGGGGATTATTAATCCAGACCAAAAATCCATACCAAACAACGGACTATTAATCCCTCCGGATTAATAGTCCAATCCCATAAGTTATCCTTCAAAACAAATGAGCCCTCGCTTGATAGCAAGTCTAAGGCAGCGTTACTTGTAGAGATCATCAGGGTATCCTGTTGTCCGTTCTGAATTAAGAGATTATAACTTGAGAACATACTCCGACCTCCCAAGACAAGTTCTACTTAAATCATGATTCACATAGTGATGAAGTATTGAATCTACACCAAGTACGATGAAGCTGCTTAAGGCTAACCTTCTAATCAACTGTGCTACGCTCAGAAAATTGACCCAAGGGGGTTTTGAACCTGGGACTTGGGGACTTAATCCCTAGGCCTTTGCCAAGTTGCCAATCACCCTTGGATTACAACAAGCAAGTTAACAAGCAAAGGAGGAATAGAGAGGGAGAAAAAAGAGAAGAGAAAGAGAGAGAGGCGCACTGACAGTGCAGTGGGGTGGGGTCCACTGCACTTTTTAATTATTATTTATTTTATTTATTTTATATATATATATATATATATGAGAGGGTAATTTATACGCAAATTGGGCCGAGCTGGGTTGTTATGGGCCTTAGTGTGAAAGGCTAAGTGAAATGGCATAAAGTTACTCCGGTTATTAAAGAGGCTTAAAGATTAGTCCGGTCTCAAGCCCAGGAGCTAGACCGGTTCGAGGGTCTCTTATTGTTAGTCCGGTTGGAAGGTGTTTTGTAGTCAGACCGGTTTAAGGATACTCTGAACTTACACCGGTCATGGCATAGTGAAACTAGATCGGTCGAAACCTTGACAAAATGGTAGTTCGGTTTTTGGCATGCCGTGGTTAATGGAAGGGCAGATAACCGACCTAAGGGTAGTTCGGCTCATTATAAGCTATGATTACTTCGGTCGTTTGGTAGTTCGGCCATGGTAAAACCATCTCACTTGGTTTAAGCAGTGAGGGGGGTGTTGGAGGATAAGCACTATCTTTCAGGAGTATGAATCCTAGGAGGACTCTATATGGAGGAGTAAGAGTCCTACTTGGATTGTGCCACACGGAACCTATAAAAAGCTCACCAATATCACCTATGGGGAGGTAACACAACTTTGTTTTCTGAATACACAGAGCTATTGTCTATTTGTCAAGCTTACTGACTTAGGCATCGGAGAGGTTTCCGGCACACATCCGCCGGCTAGCTCACGTTTATGTTTTCAAGTGATAAAGCGACGTCGTACGGAGAAGCGCAGACTTGATCAACAGGATTATACGAGAAGGTTTATTTCTTTCCCGTACAATTGGTGCCGTCTGTGGGAATTGAGACAAGAACAAAACCTCTTGATAAAGCTTTTCTTCTTTAGAATTAGTGGCACACAACGAAGATCTACCACAATCCGCCATTGACGGACAAACACCAGAAGGAGGTGCGAGGCGCGAGGGTCTACCTCTTGTCCCTTCCATGGGGGATTTGGAGCCACAAAGGCAGAATCCCAAGAGGGATACAAGAGGAAGAAGGCGGACTAACAGCCCTCATCACTCCCGTTCACATAGTCCAGATAGACAAAGGCGGAGGATTGATCCCCAGGCTCTGGAGGATCGCGTCAAGGAGCAGGATGAGTTAATACGTCGAATGGCGGCGGACATGGAAACTCTAAAGCGCCAGGTGAAGGGAAAGCAAGTGGTGACAGGAGAGGGGCGCACAAACAAGACGCCCCATCGCCACTCAGAAAGTCATAGTAGGAATACTACACCCTCTCAAGCAGAGAACAAGAGCCTCAGGACAGGCGACACGCAATCCAGATCTTCGAGAACTCGTCACTCCAGGTCTGAGAGGACGAGATCTGAGAGGTCGTACACCGAAGGAAGCACATATTGGCCCTCGTGATACGCATCGCATAAGGTCTAGGCGAGCATGAGTTGCCCGACCTATGATCCGTGCTAGAAGAAAAGGCACGATGGAAGGAGGACGCCAAGGCACGTGATCCGCATAGAGTTTCTGCCTTACAGCGATTGGCTCCTCGGATACATGGAAGCGTCGAGGTAGGAATGCCAATACCGCGCCCTGCCTACGAACCAACGGACAAGACATTGGCGAGACTACAGACCTCACCGTTCGTTCTAGCGATAGAGAATGCGCCCCTACCATCAGGCTTCCTACAGCCCAAATTCACCACATACGAAGGGAAGATGGACCCCTACTCACACCTGAGCCACTTTCGCTAGGTCATGGCTGTATACCGACGAAATGAGGCCTTGATGTGCATCCTCTTCCCATCTAGCCTTGGTGACCTAGGCTTAACTTGGTTTGAGAAACTTCCAGAGGGTAGCATAGCCTCTTGGGCACAATTAGCGGAAGCGTTCGTAACAAGGTTCCGAACAAACACCAAAACCCCAGTGGAGATCGACCAGCTACTCTCCATCGACATGGGTGACAAGGAGACCCTAAGATCCTATAACAGTCGCTACTGGGAGACCTTCAACCAGATTGGGGACTGTCCCACCAATCTCGCCATTGCACAGTACAAAAGAGGCTTTCCAGTAGGGAACAGACTAAGGGACTCTATCACCATGACACCGCCCCTCACCATGGAAGCCCTGATGGAAAGAGTGCATCAGCACATCAGGGTGGAAGAGAATGGCGCACGTGCCAAAGCAAAAACTGGCACGACCGCGGCACCAGAAAAGAAGGCCTCAGCAAAGGTCAACGTAGTAGACCGTCCGAACAGAAACGGACGTGGCAGAAGAGACAACGGGGAAAACTAGGACAAAAGATGGTTGAGAGTCCGCACTGCCATAACCACGGTCTTCAAGAAACCGATCTACCGAATACTTAGCGAGATTCGAGACGAGCCTTTTGTCAGGTGGCCAGCCAAGCTAGGCGAGGCTTAGAAGGATTACGATGACAGGTCACGGTGCACCTTCCATAAAGAAAAGGGGCACCGCACTGAAAATTGCACGCCATTAAGGCAGCACCTGAAGGAGTTGGTGGCAGCAGGCCACCTAGATAAATACATCGAAGGAGGGGCGCAACCAGCCCCCCAGGACCACAATAACCCTAACGGGATGCCGATCGATGCTCCGCCTTAAGGTGTTATCAATGTAATACATGGAGTCTTCGAACCTGAGCATGTATGCGAGCTCAGAGGATCAATTAAAAAGGCTGAGTACTTGAGAGAAGTGCTAAGTGCCTAACCTGCCATCAAGAAAGGGAAGACAGATGCCATGAATGTCATGTCTTTTTCGGATAAAGACTTGACAAGGATATATTGCCCTCACAATGATGCCCTGGTCGTCACTCTCCGAGTCAAGGATTTTGACGTCAAGCGGATTCTGATTGACCAGGGTAGTTCATGTGAAATCATGTACTACGAAACCTTTAAACAATTGAAGTTACAAGATAAAGACTTGGCACCTGCCGTATCTCCCCTGATCGGATTCAACTCCATGCCAGAATGGCCCGTCGACAAAATAATCCTCCCAGTCAGAGCAAGGAGTGTGACAAAACAAGTGGAGTTTTGGGTGTTGAAGGTCCCCTCCACTTACAACATCATCCTGGGCAGAACATGGCTGCATGCCATGCGATCGGTGGCGTCATCCTACCACCAAGTAATGCGGTTCCCTAACGACACCGGAGTAATAGAAGAGGTCTATGGAGATCAAATCATGTCAAAACAGTGCTTTGTTACGGTAAATGGCAGTCGCGCTGTCAAAGGATACGTTCATTCGATAGAAGAACCCGAGAGTAATGAACTATTCGCAGATGTTGGCAAAGCGGCTAGTCAGAAAGCGGTGGAAGACTTGGTAGAGGTAAGAATAGATGAAAAGAACCCGGATAAGTTCTTTTTGCTCGGTTCGTCGTTGTCCAGCACGGAGAGGTTAGAGGTATTAGAATTTTTGACCTCTAACATCGAAGTGTTCGCCTGGACACCATACAACATGCCAGGCATTGACCCCAACTTCATCTGCCACCAACTCAATGTCCACCCATCTGCCAGACCAATCATCCAACGCACACGCAGATCGGCACTCCACCATGCAGAGATAGTGGTGGAAGAAGTAGGAAACCTGCTGGAGGCAGGAGCAATTAGAGAAGTGCACTACCCAAGATGGATCTCCAACACAGTCGTAGTACCAAAGAAGAATGGTAAGTGGCGTGTCTGCGTCGACTATAAAACAGTCAACAAGGCGTGCCCAAAAGACAGCTTTTCTCTACCACGGATAGATCAACTTGTAGACCTGACGGTAGGGCACAACCAACTTAGCTTTCTGGATGCATACAGAGGCTACCATCAAATCGCCATGCATGAACCAGATCAGGAAGTGACATCCTTCACAACTCCAAGAGGACTATACCGTTACAAGGTCATGCCCTTTGGCTTAAAGAACGCAGGGGCGACATTCCAGAGAATGGTCACCAAGATGTTTGAGCCGTTGTTAGGCAAAACAATGGAGGCGTACATCGACGATATGGTGGTCAAGAGCAAGAATGAGAATGACCATCTCAAAGACCTAGGTAGGATGTTTGAGATCCTGAAGAAGCATAAGTTACGCCTCAACACGTCGAAGTGTGCATTCGGAGTAGGATCTGGCAAATTCTTGGGCTTCCTAGTGACCAACCGGGGTATAGAGGCAGACCCCTCCCAGATCAAGGCAATTCAGGATCTGGAAAGGCCGAACTCAGTAAAAGAAGTACAACATCTCACCGGCATGGCCGCTGCACTCAATCGGTTCATAAGCCGGTCGTCAGACAGACTACGACCATTCTTCCATGCTCTGAAAGCCAAGTTTGAATAGAACGACGAATGCGACCAAGCTCTGGAAAGCTTAAAGAAATACATGTCTTCTCCACCACTACTCGTAACTCCAATTCCTGGAGAAGAACTCTTTTTGTACCTAGCAGTCTCGCAGTACGCAATCAGCGCAGTTTTGGTCCGTACAGAGGGAATCCAACATCTGCCCATCTATTATGTCAGCAAGACATTACTAGGTGCTGAAACAAGGAACTTGCCACTGGAGAAACTGGCATTGGCCTTGATGATGGCCTCAAGAAAGTTGTCGCACTACTTTCACGCCCACACTATAGTTGTCCTCACAGCTTTCCCATTAAAAGCTCTGTTTGAGAAGGCTAACTTCTCTGGGCGAATCTTAAAGTGTGTAGTTGAGTTGGGGCAATACGACATCAAGTTCCAACCCAGAACCGCAATAAAGGCACAAGCACTGGCAGACTTCGTCACAGAATTCACCGCAAGAAGTCATCATATCTGCCTAGTCGACCTGACTGAAGCAACCAAACTAGGGATGGAAGTTGACGTCGGAATAACGCAACCCCTAGTACTGGCAACTCAGTCAGGCCTCAAGGCAGACCAGAGTAAAGTAAGGAAGGAAAAAGCAAACCATGCTACACCAAGTCAAGACTCACCAACAAAACAAGACTTGGTACAACCAGATAGCGAGGGGCAGACAGCAAGCATGGACCTTGAAGAAGACACCAGCAACAAGAAAGATCCCAAGGCATCATCTGATCCCTCTACTTGCTGGAAGTTGTTCATGGGAGAGATGTGGAAGCTCTTTGTAGATGGAGCATCCAACCGGCATGGAGCAGGGCTTGGTATAGTCCTCATCTCTCCAGACGGCCTAGTAGTGGAACAGGCGATCAACCTTGGCTTCCCAGCATCAAACAACGAAGCGGAGTATGAAGCGCTTCTTGCAGGTCTCAAGTCAGCATTCCACATGAAGGCCACCGAGCTAATGGTCTACAGCGACTCACAGCTGGTGGTAAATCAAATATCTGGCAACTACGAAGCAAAGGATGACAGGATGGCCAAATACCAAGAGTTGGTCAGAACAGAGGTCAAAAAATTTGATGTAGTCAGGATAGAACAAATCGGCAGGGAGGAAAACAGCAGAGCAGACTAACTAGCAAGCTTCGCCTCAATGGCAGACACCTCCATCCCTCATCCATTGCTGATCGACTACCTACCTAGACCAAGCATAGAAGACCCCGAAGCAGAAGAGGTATGTTGTGCAGAGTTAGGCCCTTCTTGGATGGACCCCATCATACTGTTCCTAAAAGACGGCACCTTACCGGAAGAGAAGAAAGAAGCCAACAGAATAAGAGCAAAGTCGCAGCGATTTTGGCTCTCTCCATGCTTGGCATTGTACAAAAAGTCGTTCTCAGGACCTTACTTAAAGTGTGTTCACCCCAGCAAAGTGGAAGCATTCCTATTTGAAATACACGAGGGTGTATGTGGCAGCCATCAAGGAGGAAGATCACTGGCATACAGGGCAATCTCGCAAGGATATTGGTGGCCATACATGCAAGCAGATTCCGAGAAATATGTCAAAAAGTGCAAAAAATGCCAAAAGTTCGCACATCAAATACACCAACCTGTCAGAGAACTTCTACCTCTAACTAGTCCATGGCCCTTCGCAATGTGGGGATTGGACATAGTAGGACCACTTCCAATAGCACCCGGCAACAGGAAGTTCTTCCTTGCAGCAACTGACTACTTCACAAAATGGGTGGAAGCAGAAGCCTTGGCGTCAATCAAGGAAAAAGATGTGAAAAAGTTTGTCTGGCAGAATATCATCACTCGATTTGGCATACCAAAGGCACTGATATCAGACAACGGCACTCAATTCGACGGTAGGATTTTCAGGGGCTTTTGTGAAAAATACAAGATAGAGTTCTACAATTCTACACCGGCATATCCCCAAGCAAATGGTCAGGCAGAGGCATCAAACAAGGTAGTCTTGGATGGATTGAAGAAAAGGTTAGAGAGAGCGAAGGGCAAGTGGGCAGAAGAGCTCCTTCATGTTTTATGGGCTTACCGCACCACACCTCGCCGATCAACATGAGAAACACCATTCTCCTTAGCTTATGGCATGAAAGCAGTCATCCTATTAGAAGTTGGTCTCCCCACAATTCGAAGCGAAAACTTTGACCCAGACTTAAATGGCGAAGCCATAGCATTGGAGCTTGACCTTGCGGAAGAGAGAAGAGATAGAGCATTGGTTCACATCGCCTCCTACCAACAAGAATTATCCAGAAAGTATAACAAAACAGTGCATCCAAGGCAGTTCAAGATCGGAGATTGGGTACTGCGCAAAGTGATGGGAAATACTTTGGTACCAGGAGATGGAAAGTTAGGGCCTAACTGGGAAGGACCTTACAAAGTGGTCGGATTAGTAGGCAAAGGGGCATACCACTTAGAAGATAAGGACGACAAAGCAATTCCCAGGCCATGGAACACTGCCAATCTCAAGTTATTTTATTTTTAGCTTTTTTTCTTTTAAGCATATGTAATTTTTTACTTTCTCAATAAAACAAGTCGATTCTTTCCAACATAATTATTTTCAGTAAAGAGTAACTTTAGTGAGTTAAGAGCATTGTAAACATAGTTGGCTGGAATAACCAATTATGAACCTTCCTAAGCCCAAGATAAGGATCCAGGTTGCAGGACGTTTGGTCGGAACAACTAAACACTTTATTCTAAGTTGGCTGGAAAAACCAACTTAGAGGTTGGCTGGATTAAACCAACATCCCCCCCTAAGCTCAGGATTAGGATCCAGGCTGCAGGACGTTTAGTCGGAACAACCAAACACTTTATTCTAAGTTGGCTGGAAAAACCAACTTAGAGGTTGGCTGGATTAAACCGACTCTTTGTACTCTTCAGCCAAAGTAAGTTTATGACTGAAGAGAGGTTGGCTGGATTAAACCAACTCTTTGTACTCTTCAGCCAAAGTAAGTTTATAGCTGAAGAGTGGTTGGCTGGATTAAACCAACTCTTGTTACTCTTCAGCTGAAGTAAGGGTATGGCTAAACAGTGGTTGGCTGGATTAAACCAACTCTTGTTACTCTTCAGCCGAAGTAAGTTTATAGCTGAAGAGGGGTTGGATGGATTAAACCAACTCTTGTTACTCTTCAGCCGAAGTAAGTTTATGGCTGAAGAGTGGTTGGCTGGATTAAACCAACTCTTGTTACTCTTCAGCCGAAGTAAGTTTTTGGCTGAAGAGTGGTTGGCTGGATTAAACCAACTCTTGTTACTCTTCAGCCGAAGTAAGTTTATGGCTGAAGAGTGGTTGGCTGGATAAGCCTAGAATAACCAAACAGAAATACCGAAATAACACTTGCAGCAAGAGAAGCAATCATTCAAAGAATGCAAGTACAAACAGGACAGCAAACCGAAATAAGAGTTGAGCAGAAAAAGAAATTTTCATTAAAATAAAACAGAAAGTACAAAGGAAGGGCCGCAGCCCGGTTACAAGTTCAAAAACAAAAAAATAAAATAAAATAAAATACAGAATTAGTTAAAAAAATCATCCAGATCGGCTTCAATTTCAACACTAACTCCGGTTTCAGAGGTATGAGCAGTCTCGGTTGGAAGCCTGGTCTCGATTGGAAGCACATTTTCGGTCGTCAAGTTTTCGACTACCGTTGGCTCCAACCGAGCTGACTGATCATTGGCAGGCGCGTTGACGGCCGGAGTCTCAATTTGTTCCTCTTCTTCTTCATCGTCAGACGCTTCGAGAAATTGTTTCTGGAGCTCGGCAACATATTCCGCCAGTAAGGCCAGAATGAAATACTGTGGAGCATTGTAGACCTCGGTGTCAGGCCCACAATCGAGCTGCTCCACAGCACCCCTCCAGCCGTATTTGAAGAACAAGTCCTTCGTAGCTTCACACTGGGGGATGTATGCAGCCTCGCCATCCTTGAAACCTTTGCGCTCGGCGTCCTCAGCCTTCTTCTTCAGAACTGATATTTCGGCGTCCTTAGCGCGTTCAAGCTGCGCCATCTCCCACAAGTATTTGTCTTTCACTTCGGTGACAACTCACTGTTTATCACTGTTAGCCGAGGCAACTAGTCCGGTTAGACGAGTTACCTCGGCCTCCAGCTCGACGGTCTTGGCTTGGGATTGTTTTAGCTTGGCGTTCTTGGCCTCGGCTTCTGCCATGGCCTCCCTTGTTGTTCTCCTCAACTCCAACACTTTCCTGTGCGTAATGTTGTTCTTCTGAATGGCTTGCAAAATAGTAACTCTCTTTAGCCGGACTGACAGTTGGGAAATGTTAGACAAAGAAAACAGAGAGCCACTTACCAAGATCATTGATTTTGTTGAAGACCGGCTCGGTGTTTAGTTGTTTTTGGTGGTGCTCCAGGTCTTTTGGAAGGCATACACTTTTGGCAAGGTTAAAGGCCAACAAGTGATCCTTCTCAGCAACCACCGAGTCCGTATCCTGGATATCTCGGTTTTGAAAGATAAGACTTGGAGCCCATTTCGAGGTGTCAGCACGGTCGGATTGCTCCAGTTGAGGGCTGGGTTGAGGGCTCAGTAGAAGAATGGGCTCGTCCTCGTCGACAAGGCGTTGCTCGGCTTGGCTAGTCTGGGCACGCTTGTGCCCCCGAGATGTCGAGGGCTGTTGAGAGGGAAGAGCCACCACGGTTTCCTGGGTTTGACTCTGGAGCGGTACTTCGGGTCTGTTGGTTTCGGTTAGAAGTGCCCTTACCCTGCTCTTTTTTGCCATTTCTTGTTCGGCAGTCAAAGGAACGAAGTTGATTTGGGGCAAGGTTGGGTCCGATTCTGGTGCGTCTTCAAGAAGGAAATCGGTTACTCTGGCTTTTCGACGACCGCTGTATCTGTAGGTCGGCTCAAAATCTAACAGCTTAGCCCAACTCCTTTCTTCAACACGTAGTGCGGCGTGGAGTATGTTTAGGTTGGGGTAACTATACAAGGATGCAAGATGGGCAGAGTCTACAAAAAAATACAACTGTTAGATCGGTTATGAAACTAGAAACCGAAGTAAAACAAAAGGATGCATATAGCCGAAATAAGTTATACTGGGGATTCCATTTTGCCAGTTTATATTTCAGCCAGGAATCTGGGCTTGATGGTCTTCAAAGTTCCCAGACACCCAGAAAAAATTGTCGTCGTTTAGGTCTTTATCCGGTGTACCTTTTATTATCTTCTCTCGGCGACGGCAGATTCTTAAATAGTAGACCCACCCATCTTCTTTTGATCCTAAGGAATATTGGTGGAATATTTTGGCTAGGCCGAGGTTGAGACCGGCTTGGCGGTTTAGTTCGGCTATTCCCATTATTATACGGTATGAGTTAGTGGATAGTTGGGTTGGGCATATTCTGGTTTGTCTAAGAAATTCACAAATTAAGGGTTGGACTGGAAATCTTAGTCCGGTTTCTATTATGGACAAAAGGGTAAAGGGTACAAAACCGGGGTTTCCCCAAGGTGTGGTATCTTTTTCGACTAGAGTAAGGTGGACGTCGTCAGGAATGTTGTAATCCTGACGGAATTCGGCTAGGCCACCAGGGGTTTCTACCAAAAACCTATACTTCCCCATTTATTCTATAAGTTAAGAATAAGTTAGTTCGGTTGAAAAAACTGTGCTCAATAGTTCGGTTGGGCGCGCAGAGGTGCCTGGGCAACTTAAGTCTGCAAAGTAGAAAACAAAGGGGTTAAGCACAGATCATTGGACCGTGCTGTAAATAAAGAGCAAGATAAAGAAGTCTTACTTCGGCTTATGGAGTGCTACAGGTTCTATATCGGTTTCAGCATGGTGTTCGGTTTGAACTATGGGTTTCTTTACTTCGGTTAAGCCTCTAGGGGCAGCTTTCTAAGTTCGGTTTTAGAAACTAAGAAAGCTAGCCTAGCCCCCAAAGGCTTAGCTCGGTTGAAGGCTAAGGTTTCTAGTTTGCTAAGTTCAAACTTCGGTGAGTTTATCTTGGCTAAAATGAATCAAGAGTTGGTAACTGAAGCTACGGGTATGTCTACTTGTTCTAGTTCGGTTATTGTCTGGATTGATCTACCTATATAGCACAAACAGTATCCTAGTTCGGTTGGGACAAGTTTTTGGATCAAAATCAGTGTTTCTACAGGTTTCATAGATTCAAGTGGTTCTTATAAAGTTTTTTCCAGAAAATATACAGAACCCGCAGAGAATGGAAAGCAAAAATAGTGTTTTGTGAAAACATGAAACACAAAGCTACGTAGAAAATGGAAACAAAAGAGTGTTTTGCAAAAATAGAAAAAACAAGTATGAAAATATGAAGAGTACAAACAGGTTTTTTGAAGCTTATCAGAGGAAGAAGATGAAGCTGGTGATGGGAGCAACAGCACCAACGAAGAACACGAACTCAGGGAACTCAGAGGTTGGGGAAGCAGAGGCACAGAGAGAGAAGAAGGTGAATAGTGTGAAAACCCACATTTTATTATTCTTAAAAGAAAATAAATAAATAAATTAATTAATTTTATCCAGAGTCTATCTGAAATACGTATTAGTGTAAAGGTTAATTTTAAATTAACCCAATTCAATCACTGACAAGGATAAAAATAAATAAATAAATAAATAAATAAGTAAATAAATAAACAAATAATAATAATAATAATTTTGTGGGTGTTTAATATTTGTTATTTATAAATTATTTTATTAAGGATTTATTTTAGAATTAGAAATTGAACGTCCAAATAGCCTAAGGAGGTGAAATTGTTAAGTTAAATCAGTTTAATTTCAAGTATTGGATCCTATGAAAGTGTAATTAAATATTCGATTCAATTTAATAAAACTAAGGTTTGATGGTCCGAATTGGAGTTAATTGAGTTGTGAGGATTGAGAATTTAGAATATTATGAACTAAATTTATTTATGAGGGGCTCAATTGAATATGTAATTTATAGATGGAGATTTTGAGTCTGATCAAAAATGGAAGGCCTAAATGATTTGGGAAATCGAAATTGATAATGAAAATAAGTTTAATTAAATATTTGGAACATTTTAAGAGTTCGATTAAAAATCTGATTCGGATGGATAGAATTAAACATAATTAATTGGGCCTTAGTTGAAGTCAAATTAAATCAATTAAATTATGAGGGATTTATGATTGGTCATAATTAATTTAATGATGTGCTAATTGAAATTTATTAAGACTAAGTATTGCTTAATTAAATAAATCCTAAACATAAATTGAATCTAGGATTAAGAATGTATGTGAGTGTGGGTGTGTGAAGAAATTCAGTGGGTGTGTGTGCATGTGAGAGTGATGTGCTGGAATCAAAAGAAAAGAAAGAGGGTGCACGTGTGCTGTGTTGGTGAAGAGAGGTGCAAGTGTGCATTATGTGTCAATATGATAGGAGTGATTTGTGTGTGTGTACGTGTAGTGTGAAGGCAGCTTGTGATATATACATAAATATATTATATATGGGTTCTTGTATTGATAAGAGTTGGAGAAAAAAAAAAAGTGTGGCTCCATATTGTTCTGTGCAAACCCGGCAGAGAGAGAGTAGAACCGAGAGAGAGAGTGGGAGAGAGAAGTTCACCCTTTTGTTGGAAAAAGCTTGGGTTTAGGAGATTTAAATAAAGATATAAAAGGAGAGTTCAAGAGCTTGTTAAAAAAAAAAAAATTCAGCCATGGGAGGTTAAGGTAAGGATTTTAACCTTGATTGTTGTAGAATTCTTGTATCACACTTGAAATTAAGGATGAAATTGGACTCAAAATCATGTAATTAATAGGAATTAACAAGAAGACCAAGAAATCTTGAGTTACGCCTTAAGAACATGGATATATATTTGGAAATTAAATAGTAAGAGTTTGATTTATTTTTATTCTTCACAAATTAAAACCCATCCTTGCATGCATGTGGATGATCATGGAAAATAAACTAGAAATTAATTATTTTAAGCTTGATTTGTGTTTTCCTCATGAATTTGGGTTTCATCTTTACATGCATCAATGGAATTTTAGGAGATTTGAAGAATTAATTTCATGTTTGGGTATAAGAAGAACAAGTAAAGATTATTGAAGATGTTTTTGGCCCTTTAAATCAGCCAGGAAGTTGTACGAATTTTTAGATAATTTTATACTCAAAATTTGAAGATGATTTCTTCTACAAAGTTGTTGATAATGATGTCTAGTTCATCCAAAAAAATTTTCAACAATTATTGAGTTTTGTACGAATTTATACAGATTTTTAACCAAATCTGGAGCTATAGACAGATTTTATTACGTGTTTGAAAAATCATTAAAAATTTTATTTTAAACCAAATCTGGTAATTTCTAAGCAAAAAATGAAATTTGAGAAGTCAGGTTTCATAATAAATTTTTAGATCACAGAATTGATTTATAAATTTAAGTATGGAATTAATTTAAGAAAATGTGACAAATCTGTGTCATAAACACTCTTGGAATTTTTAAGAATTATTTATAATTTATTTTTGGAAAATTATTTTGGAAAAATGACAATAACATATTTATTGAGTATTCTGTAGATTTGTATGAATTTTAGAGTTGTATAAGTAATTTATTTATAATTGTATTTGCAAGATATACATTCTGAAAATTTTGACAGATTAAGGAGGAATAAAAAAACTATCTCTTCAATTGTTTATTTATAACTTATTTTTGGAAAATTCTTTCTGAAAAATGACCTAAACATATTTATTATTCTGTACATTTTCACGAATTTTAGAACTGTATAAATAATTTAATTATAATTTTTATTACCTAAGGTATAACCTGAAAATTTCTGAACAGATTCAAGACCATCACTTCAATTATATTAGTTGGATGAAAATCAGTTATTGTGTTGGTCTAATTCATCAAATATTGTAAATTAGTAGTCCATGTATGGGTGTATTGTGGTTTATTTAATATTGTGCTAGTCTAATTTTATGGATTAAAAGTCATGCATGTGTGTAATTATAATTTATTTATTTTTTTTTCTTTTTGGTAACTAAATTATTATTTCATACCATGGTTTAAATAAATTGTGTATTTAAAATTTGTATCATTGTTTATTATTGGGTGACATGTGCAATATTTCATGTTTGGATTTCAATGAGTTGGTTTAACATTATTGGTAATTAAATTTCGAATTATTGTGAATATCTCAACGACTAAAGAGACACGAAATTTAACCAATGATACATTGAAATGTAAAAGTGATGGGGTGATCCCGGTTTAGAATCTTGCGCAAGTGAGTTGCGAACCCTAACATGGCACGGGAAGGTATTTCGGCTCTTATTCGGTGTAGAGGCGATATAAGGTTGGTGGTGCGGGCGTCACAACATAGACTGTTCCCTTGGGGCAGACCGTGATGTCACGACTCGGGTATGTAACCCTGGTGCGTGGGCATCATTGGTAGTTACTGTAAGTAACATTTGAATATTTGACCAAGGGGGAGTCAGAATTGCCCGTGGCCATTGCTTAGCGGTTGAGCGGAAATAGTGCTCCACGGGGAGTTACTTGAACTTATCTGATAAACTAAATCTATGAAAATATAAAAAGAAAAGTGGGCATTTTTCTTATGATGAAAAACTGCTTATGTTTGTCATTTTTATTTATTTATCATCTATTGTTATTATTTAAACTGATGGCATTCCTATTATGCTTATTAAATGCTACCTATTATTCTGTTACTACGCATTATTCATTGTGGGTATTATTATCGGGGTGGGTATTTCGGGTTATAATACCTTATTGAGCTCGTCGCTCATTGGCATCCTCGTTGCCCTGGCGTTTCATGCCAGGTACCGAAGAAACCGAAGGAAACACCGAGGTGTTGGAAGGCAACATTCAGTCCTGATTAGCTTGAAGCGTGCCAAAGTTCCATGAACCATTTTTCTGAGTTTTCTAGTTTTTCTCTGGTTTTTTTTTATTTGTGTACTAAGACAAAGTTTTAAATTTGACTGGAGTTGTAATTGAAGAACTTTTAGTTTTGATGTTGTAATTAATGAATGATGGTAAATTTGGTGGCAACATTGACAAGGATTCTTAATTAAGAAAATTGATTTTAAGTTTCAAACCTTATTATGATGTCCCCAAATTTTGGGGCGTCACAAATAGTGTTGGTGAGTGATTCAAAGACAGAGGATTTATTTTGTAGAAAGGAGGACGAAAAGGTGAAAAGCGCGGGACTGTTCAAATCTTATGAAGTACGAGGGCGGTGTGACAGCTGCCAAGAACCAATCGAAGGCTGCCACGTGTCCTTGGAAGGAGAAGCGTTTCAGTTGCTGTGACTGAAGAGACGTTTTGACCGGACATACACGGCTCGGCTTGAGTTTAGCTCGGCTAGAAAGGTTTAAATGTTAGCTCGGTTTGTAGGCAGGTAATCCCTATCATGCTGTGCAGATGGAATTAAGGAGCAATTGAGAGGGTAATTTATATGCAAATTGGGCCGAGCTGGGTTGTTATGGGCCTTAGTGTGAAGGGCTAAGTGAAATGGCATAAAGTTACTCCGGTCATTAAAGAGGCTTAAAGATTAGTCCGGTCTCAAGCCCAGGAGCTAGACCGGTTCGAGGGTCTCCTATTGTTAGTCCGGTTGGAAGGTGTTTTGTAGTCAGACCGGTTTAAGGATACTCTGAACTTACACCGGTCATGGCATAGTGAAACTAGATCGGTCGAAACCTTGACAAAATGGTAGTTCGATTTTTGGCATGCCGTGGTTAATGGAAGGGCAGAGAACCGACCTAAGGGTAGTTCGGCTCATTATAAGCTATGATTACTTCAGTCATTTGGTAGTTCGGCCATGGTAAAACCATCTCACTTGGTTTAAGCAGTGAGGGGGGTGTTGGAGGATAAGCATTATCTTTCAGGAGTATGAATCCTAGGAGGACTCTACATGGAGGAGTAAGAGTCCTACTTGGATTGTGCCACACGGAACCTATAAAAAGCTCACCAATATCACCTATGGGGAGGTAACACAATTTTGTTTTTTGAATACACAGAGCTATTGTCTATTTGTCAAGCTTACTGACTTAGGCATCGGAGAGGTTTCCGGTACACACCCGCCGGCTAGCTCACATTTGTGTTTTCAGGTGATAAAGCGACGTCGTACAGAGAAGCGCAGACTTGATCAACAGGATTATACGAGAAGGTTTATTTCTTTCCCGTACAATATATATATATATATATATTATTAACACACACTTTAACACATTCATTGCACCACCACTTACTCTCTAAAATTAATAGACTTTTAACATATCTTAACACATATTTTTGGGTTCCACTTTTATCACTTTTTGTCATATAACACATTTTAACACACCTTTTTAGCTATCACATTGTAGATGCTCTAAGACCATCTCGAATCAAATTTAAATTTGATAAAAAAAAAATGTGTTTTTTTTGTTGCTTCAATTATTTTATTAGATGAGTATTTAATTGAACATATGATAAATTTTTTTATCAAATTTAGGATGGCTAGAACTTTTCATTATTTTACTAGTCATAGTCGATGGAGCAGGAGATCATTTTCATCATTGGACAACTGGTCGGTTGTTCTTCGCATGACCACCACCTTACAAAAATTTGTGAAAAAATTATATTGGCCGATCGACTGGTTGGACATCCCCTCGATCGTCTGCGTAGTTGACCGGTGTTTTGTTAAAAATTTAAAACCTTTTGTTGGAACACGTGCTATTAGATACAGTTTTCATTCAAATTTGATAAAAAAAAATATACAATGTTTGAGATGCTCTACCTTTCTGACTCTTTTTTTTTCCCCCCATTAAATTTGTTTAGCAATTAACATTAAAAAAAAAAATTATATTTAATATAATTGACAATCTTTCATTTTTTTTAATCAAATTTTAATTTGGTAAAAAAATAATCAAAAATCATTTTCAATCTTTTCATCAAATCAAATCAAGAAAGAGTAATTTTTTCATTAAATTGAAAACTCATCAAGCCTTTCATTAAGTTTGAATTTGATGAAAATTTTAAAAATAAAGAATTAGACATTTTTTCTATCAAATTTGATTAAGAAAATTTGGAATAAAAAGGGAATTTTTTTTTTTTTTTTTTTTTTGGATGAAACGGATTTTTTACTCAAATTTAGAACCAAATTAAATGCAAAAGTTGATGAATGGTTGGAGATGGTTTTAGATAATTACATTTTTCATCAATTTTTTTAAAATATTAACACATCTCAAAAACATTTTTTAATCTTTTACCAATTTTTTTTATTAAATTTAAATTTAATAAAAGATTAAAGATAGAGATACATAACATAGAGGGTCTTCCATATGGTTTAGGAGAAATTTCAATTCAACGATAATTTTGAAAATTAATCACAAATAAATGATAAACATTATAAATATTGATAATTAAAAAAATATATTTTTTCATGAATATGTAATAAAGTTTTGATATTACTATCGATGAGTAATTTCTCCTATAGTTTTTTGACAAGACTTCTTGCAAAGAATGGTTAAGGTTGTCATTTGGTTCAAGATTCAATCTCATCTTTTACTGCTAATATTTTATTTTTAAAAAGAGCTGCTAAATGTCCTTAACTTTTTTCTTGAGTGATTCTACTTACACCATAAAAAGAATTTATTACACCCTTTAATTTTTATTTATTTTTTATCACAATATTATCCTTTTGTGTAAAATTACCAATTGATCCCTAAACCCTAAAAATTGAACCAACATTTCTCACCCCACACACCACCTTGCATTCTCATTTCTATACTCTTCTCTCACCTTTGACAGTCCTCCCCCATCGTTCGCCCATCTCCTGTAATTGACCCGCAACTCCTCCCTCACTAGCGTCCTCCTCCACCACCACCTCCTTCCGACTTCCCTTACAACCGCCATTCCTGACCAGCTCAACCCTTCCTTCCCCTCTGTGATCGCCTTTCCAGATGTCCTCCGCTGTTATGACTTCCCATCTACCCTCTTTCTTCGCCACCGCATCTCTCTTTCTAGCCTTTTTCTTTGTCGCTATTCTCCTATTAGCAATGACTCATCTTTGTCTTGAGCCACCCCATGAATCCTTTATACCCTTTGCCATCGTACACGCCAGAGAGAGAGAGAGAGAGAGAGAGAGAGAGAGAGAGAAGTTTTAGATCTAGGGTTTGTCAAAGAAGAAGAAGAGACAGTGGGGCCGCAATTTGTATAGAAGGAGGGATGGTACGCAGGTGGTAGAAGGGCTGGACGGAAGTTTTGGAGCGGAAGAGGGATGACGGTAAGAAAGATGAGGGGTGTGGTAGAGTTGTCGGAGGTGGAGGACGGTTGGCCAATAGTGGGACTGAGTGGCAGTGAAGGATAACTGGCAGTAGTAATGAAGGTAAAGGAGATAGTGGTAGGAGGTGGTGGGATGAAATTAGGGTTTTAAATGTAAATGAGTGTAAAGAGAGGATGAATTTGTAGGGATGAGAATATATTGGGAATTATGAATAGTGTAATGAGATAAAAGGTAGTGTAATAAGAAATAGTGTGTAAAGAGATAAATATGTGGTGTAAGTAGGATTACTGCTTTTATTTGAACCCTTATCTCTTTATCTCTTATATTTTTTTTTATTATGATTTTGCCCTAACATCAATTTTAATTTTTGACCCTATCTCTATCCTTTCAACCCTAATCCTAATCTCATATCCATTTCCACCTTCACATCCACTCCACTCCACTCCGGCCAATGCCTGCCATCATCAAATTCGACCACTGCCATCATCTCAGCACCCTCTTTTCTATCATCGCAGCACCACCGTCACCTCCTAACCCCCACTGCGAGCCTCCTTCTTTTTTATAGCTGTTACAAGACTTCTGCAAACCCTATATCTAGGGTTTGCGCCACTTTTCTAGTTGTTGCTGCCATCATCGCCATAACCCATGAGAAGAAGAAGAAGAAGAAGAATGAGGGGTGTAGGTTTGAGATGGTTGTACTGGGAGAGAGAGAAAGGAGCTTTGTGACTCAACTAGTGAGAGAGAGAGGAGCTTCGTGACTGAAATTGAATCGGAAAAAGAGAAGAGCTTCATGAGAATCAGAGGGCTTCAAACTTTGAACAAGAGGACCAACGATGGAAAGCAGACACCAGATGGGTTGCGAACCTGTGACAACCCCGACCTCCAAACTAGTACATTATATAATTTAAATAAGTTTAATTGCATGATTATGTGCTTAATTGTGTGATTACATGTTTAATTCTATAATTATCTATTGATATATGGAATATTTGTTTAAATTGATAACTTAGAGTCGAAAATTGGGAGCCTAAATGGCTTCAGGAACGAAAATTGACTAGCCCAATAGGCTAATTAGAATATTTAGGATTATATGGAAACTTTAATTGATAGTTGATTTGGATCAAAATAATTAGAATAAACTGATTGAATTAGTTAGAGTTAAGCCTAATTAATTAATCATAACCATATTTGATTAGGCTAACTTAATCACATCCTATATAAGACCCAAATTAAGCTTATGAGCTCATTTTATATGCACACTCAGCTGAGAATTGAGAGAGAGAGAGGAGAGTTCAACATTTAGACAGAGAAAGAGGAGAATTGTAGAGAATTAGTGGAAGATTCAAAGATTGGAGCCATAATACACTTGAATTCAACACTAGGTATGGCATTCATCACTAATTCATGTAGTTATCACATATAGTAGTCAAATTCCTCTCATTTTTGAACTCATTGGCATGTTATTGGAGAAAAAAAGCTATGAGTATCATAAAAATAGAAGAATAGAGTTGAATTGCTTACATGCATGCATAATTTGAGTTAGAATTCATGAAATTCTTACATGCATGGCACATTTACACCTTCATTTGGAGAACCCTTTATGTTTTCATGCTTCTCATGTCACTTGATCATATTTTGAACATGTTTTGGAGAAATGTACACTCAAATTGAGTTAAACTTATTTTATAAATTGAGGTTGGAGTCGTTGGTTGGGAAATTACCATGATTTTGAATAAATGGGTTCAAATTGGAGGTGTTTTCATGTTATATAGTGACTCTCCATGTTTTTATACCAAAAACACAAGATTTGAAACTTTGAGTACCATGTTTGAACTTCAAACACAGTTCTGGAAATTCCAGAATTTGTGATGTCCGCTCTAGCGAGGGAGTCCACGCTCGAGCGTGGAATTCGGGCTCCTAGAAGTTTCTGAAATTTTATAGTCCGCTCGAGTGACCAAAGTGACGCTCGAGCGAGGACCCTTTTTCTCAGTCTTCCGCTCGAGCGGGAATTTCATGTATCTAGTACTTTTACAGACCGCTCAAGCGACAGAAGTTACGCTCGAGCGACCACCTTTGTTTTTGAACCCTTGCTCGAGCGTAGGAAGTTGCACTTAAGCGGAGACCTTGATTTCAGCAAAATTTTACCAACTCTTTTAAGTGCATATTTGCATCCTCATGCCACTCAAGCATTCTTAGGCACCATTTGGACTCCGGTAATCATACAATAAGTTAGAGACGCATAAAGAGAATTAAATTAAAATGAAATGAAATTTCATTTGTACTTTGTTTTGTGCTTCGTTTAGGTGGACGTCCGAGGCTTAGTGTCACGGCAAACCACTGTGAGTAATAACCTTATAAAGATATGTTCAAGTCATCTTTACTTTCGAAAATGTTATTGCTATCAAAATGGACATGTGATTGATTGAATTAATTCTTAAAATGATTTGATAATTGATAGCATGGCTTATTAAAATGTTATGTCCTTTAATAAATGAAGTTCTGTTTTGAAACGATATTGTGGCATCCATTGAATATAGGCTCTTGCTTGGGGATAATAGTAGCATGGCTAGGCCCTTGCCTGGGGGTAACAATACCATGGCTAGGCCCTTACCTGGGGGTAATAGTACCACGGCTAGGCCCTTGCCTAGGAGTAACAATACCATGGCTAGGCCCTTGCCTGGGGGTAATAATACCATGGCTAGGCCCTTGCTTGGGGGTAACAATACCATGGCCAAGCCCTGCTTGGGAGTAACAATACCATGGCTAGTATGATACGTTATCATTGGAATAATATTTGTTATCACTTCATGGATGTACCACATATAATATTGCAAATGGCTTTCGTAACTACAAAGAGATGCTATTATTGCTAATCAAAATATTTTGTTGTGAATTTGATCTAATATGGCAAACATCTCCCTTTGAAAGTGATTTAAGATTCATTTCGAAATTATAAGACATGTTTTTGTACTATTTTCGAACTTCATTCATTTAACCTCTTTATTCTGTTATTACCCATTGGGGGTCTAGCTCACTATTTATTTATATATGTAATTGTAGGCGGGCAAACTGAACATCAGAGTTAGATAGCCTCGAGTTTACCCGGGTTAGCCTTTTGTGGAGCTTCCAAGTGAAGTAATCAGGCTTGGGTGGAGCCATGCTTGTCGAACCCCGTTTGTGTGGTTTAATGGTTTTGTATTTGTACATAGTTGGGGTTGTATTTTTCTAAGATATGAATTTGTACTTATGTTGGGTGTAACTTGAAACAAAACCTTGCTTAACATATTTGCTCTCCTCATATATGCACGACTCAATGGATGAATTCTATAACATTTTAGACTTCCGCTAAGCCCGATACTTTACATTAAAGGTTTATTTGTATGGAGGCCGTAGGTAATCTATGATTACTGGTCAGTCATGAAGCTAAACCTATAGGGACGGGTTTGGGTCGTGACAGAACCAGAGTCACGACTTCTAAGGTGGGTTGCGAGTTTCAGAGATGTGAATAAAGGTTGTGATTTCGGCAAAGTTAGAAGTTGATTGCACTACCAGCGGAAGGAAGGTCGAGAGATCGCCAGAAGAAAGGTCAAAAAGAAAGAGATCGCAAGTTTAGATGTAGTTGGGCTATAGCAGTGGTGAATGTGCTGATGGATGGCGGGATGGTAGACGACGGTCAATGGGAGGTTGGAGAGGGGTGGGCGATAGCAAATAGCGGCATGAATGAATTGATGAGAGTCGCCGGAGTGTATTGCCGAAACTATAGTGGTTGAGGTTAGGGTTTTGAGAGGTTCAAAGAAGAAGGGTATAATTGGAATTAAGGTGGGGGTTCAAGAGAAAATAAGAGGCACTTAATTAAGTGGGTATGAGTTCAAAGAAATAGGGAAGTCAAAAAAATAAGATAAGGATATACAACAACCCTCTTTTTAATATATATGTTTAGGAAAATGCGGCCGACTGTCACGACCCAAACCCTACCTATGGGTTTAGCATCAGAATCGCCAAGAATCTGAGATTACAAGGCCCGCTAACAAGAGAACAAGAAAAACAGAGTTCGTGGTTCATGAAGCCAATACAGTAAATAAATGGTGTCCATTGAGCTGTGACAGTCTGTATGCCAAAAAGATTTTTCATACATTTAAACTTTCAGTACAGAACAGTATGCACAAAATATGCAATCAGTCAAAACAGGGACTTAATCCCTATTAAACAGTACAGTATGGTGCTACCAGTCTATACAGTAAACAAAGCAGTTACAGAGACAAACGGGAAAATAAAACACCCCTAAGCCCCTAAGCCATAGCTTGATAGGCTCGGAACCTCGCAGTGAGGCACAGTGGTTGGCTTGACAAAACTAAAGCTTGCCTGACGCTCCTAGCCGCGGTCTGGTGCCTGTACACCTACATATGTATATATAAGCAGTGAGCTAAAGCCCAGTGAATAACACAACGCGTAAAGGGGTTAAGAATAAATGTCCTTTCAGTATTGGAAACAGTCATTTCGGTCAGTTTATCAGTCATTCAGTTTGTGGCTCATATTTCAGGTCATAATACTATTCGCTTAAAATAAAGGATATGTGGTACATCCATTGGCATAACAAGATAAGAAACAAGAGGTCTTAAAAGACCGGTCTTAACAGCATCAAACAAAGAAATGATGGCCATCGGTAGAAGATAAGAATAAAGAATAAAGCATTCAATTCAGAGAACAAGACAAGACTTGTGGATTCAAGAGGTGGCTCACATCAGAGCACTTAGTTCAGAGATTCTAGAGGTGGCTCACAAGCAGCACTTTATTCCAAATCGAAATACGAATGGCCATCATAACAAGAAATGAGTGGTTCCAAACTTGGGAACCGACAGAGATCTCTCATCACGATAATAATAAGAGGTGCCAAGGATGCCACAGTACAGTTCAGAATATAAGACATACGTTCATTCAAGACACAAGACGATTCAAAGGAATAGCTCAATTCAAGAATAAGATATCAATTCAAGAAGCAGATTCAAGTCAAGAAATGCAGTTTAGTAAACAGTTCAATCAAGTAAACATTTCAGAAGATAATCATTTTTGAACATATCTTTACACAGTTGTTACTCACGAGTTACGGGCTCTGATGGCTAGAGCGTCCCTCAAGAAGCCAACCCTACACAAGATCTGAGGATGAACACACACTAAGCTATACAATTGGAGATGATCAATAACTTAATCCCTAATTTGCCTTAGTGTGTTCTACATCTATATCCTCATTAAGATGTCTTAAACTAGGCCTAAGAATGCCTAGAATGGGATGAGGATGCAAAGATGCACTTAGAAAACATTTTGCAAAGTTTGCTGAAAATAGGAGCCTCGCTCGAGCGAGCATTCCTTCGCTCGAGCGAGCTTCCAAAATCAAAGTCTTCGCTCGAGCAAGAAATCTTTCGCTCGAGCGGTCTGTCGAAACAGTAAAAGTACTGGATGCTGCAATTTTATGCTTGAGCCACCAATCTTACGCTCGAGCGTAGCTACGAACAAAGGTTGGTCGCTCGAGCGAAGAATCCTTCGCTCGAGCGAAGAAGCCAAAATCTGAAATTTCCAGATTTGTCTCCTAAGCTCAAACCAAGCATTCTTTCACTCAAAACTCGACCTCTTAGGCCTAAATTCTGGAAAACACATCTAAATTCACTATACAACAAGTTTCAAAGCTCAATTTGTGAATTCAAAGCCCAAGAGTGAGTCAATTAAAACCATTTTCAAACCCATTTTTCATGAACATGGAGAATATGTAACATGCATGGATTCAAACCAAATTCAACCTTCAAAGCTTGTCCAAATGGACTCATTTCTTCAAGAACATGATGAGTTCATGGACTTAAGTCTATTTATGAACATGCATGTACATTTTACCATGGATTCAACTCAAAACTCATCAATATACACATGCATGCAAGAGTTAAGCTATAATCCAACATGTATGAACTAAAACAAGACTTAACTCTACAATTTGGCATGAATCTAGCAAGAATCAACCTTAAATGCAACAATGAGTGGTTGAAATTCATACCTAAGTCTTGTAGCTCAAGCCTAGAAGCTCAATATGACAATTCTCTAATAAAATCCCCAAGCCTCTAAGCAAAACAAGAAGAAAACACAACTCCCTTACTTACTCTCTCTC
Source organism: Camellia lanceoleosa (assembly GCA_025200525.1). NCBI lineage: Eukaryota > Viridiplantae > Streptophyta > Magnoliopsida > Ericales > Theaceae > Camellia > Camellia lanceoleosa. The sequence goes on from CM045762.1 coordinate 61,758,385, forward strand.
TAAATTCGGCGGAGACAAGGGAATGAAGCTGATGAAGTGTTTTTGATCAAGTGTGTACAAGCTTCTAAGTGTATGAGGTAGTGGCCACTAAGTGGCATTTTGGTAAATAAGTCAAACTTTACATTTTATCCATTTTTAATCTCATTTAACCATACCAAATCAATTTTAAGATAAATGTGCCATAAAATCGCATTAATTATGATGAACACAGAACATTAATCAATTTTGGCTTCGGCCGCCGATAAGGCCTTCAATTTGCAGTTTAATGCATAAGACGAGAACAGATAATTTGGCAGTCAAACAGATAGATTATGCATTTAAAGCGATTCTGATCAATCGATTGATTTTGGATCTCGATCAATCGATTCGAGACTTGATCAATTCAATTATCAATCATGTTCGATCTCGGTTTAACAAGAATCGAGGGTAATCAAGAACAAGAACGAGGTTGTTACACTTCAAATGACCACGCGACAGGTGATGGAAGAAAAAAGAAAAGAAAAAGAAAATCGCGCCACGTCACTAGGGGTCGACCCCCAGTGGGGGTAGGAATCACGGTTGATATATATATATATATAAAGAACCTATTTTTTGAATTCATCTTAAGTTTTCTAAAAGTCAAGGCTGGTCGTACATCCAAATCTTGCCTTAGGTAAAAATTAAATCTAAACCTAGGAATGGTTATTTTTTCCTGCTCCACCTGCATCTCTCATATTGCCCCTCGGAGATTATTCTTATCTCGATAAAGAAGTGGGATCGGAACGAATTTTGCATCCATGTTCTCATTTTAACCACTCTCGCCTTATTTATATTTACTATATGTGTATAATATATATATATTATTTTTTTTTATTATTATTATAAAATTAAATCAAAATGTTAGACATAATATTCATTTTTACTTATTTCTTTATCATCTTACATTTTTTTTAAATTTCTTTTATTAATATTTTTATTTTTAAGTTATAAAATTAATTTCCTCATTGCCGCCACCAATCTGATTTGATGCAGAGCTAAGGCAGAAAATGACCAGCCTGCCCCTGGCTATCCTCTATTCAATACGCGATTCATGAGCAAGGCTGGCGACAAAAACCAAACGAGAAATTATTTAGGATATGTTTGGTTTGTATTTGGGAAATGAGTTTTAGAAAAAAAAAATTAAAAAAATTATTTGGTTTGAGTTTTTCTCAAAAAATTTTCAAAATCAGTTTCTCTCTTTTACACATCAATCAATCACTTTTTCTCTCACACACATCTACTCAAATTCTCCCAAAATATCAAATCATTCCAAACTCCCAAAAAAACAACTCCCCGAAAATATACAACCAAACAAATCAAAAAAATTTCTAAACTCTCTCCCCAAATTTTTTTTCAAAAACAATTCTCCCAAAAAACAGACCAAACAAGCCCTTAATGTTCGTATAGCAAGTATTAGATGATACCCTAAATAAAGAGTTATTAATCTAAATTACGACATCTATCATTTTTATATGAAAAATATTACTGTGTGTTTGGTTGTGGTTTTTTGAATATGATTTTTTGAAAATTTTATACAATTTGGTTGGTTATTTTAAAAAATGAGTTATGTTTTCAAAAAAAAAAAATGAGATAGGTAGGCTTTAGTAGAATAGGTATATATAGGTAGGCTTTGAAAATGAGATAGGTAGGCTTTAGTAAAATAGGTACATATAGGTACATATATGTATGTATATATATATTTAAAAAATCTGAGAGAATGTTTTGATGTGATTTTTTAATTGTTTCAATCATTAATTTGGAGGAAAATTTGAAATTGTAATGATATATTTTTTGGAAAACCAAACAACCATTTTTTTTTTTTCAGAAAACAGTTTTCAAATCAATTTTTCAAAAAAAAAAATTCAAAAAACCACAACCAAGCATGCTAATTATATATCTTAAATTTTTTATTAAATAAATAATTAAATATTTCATATGGGTGTAGAATTCACAAAATAAAAAATTTAATACCTCTAACATTATCGTTTTATATTAAAATTATAAAAAATAAAATATTAAGTATTAACTTGTAAAAAAAATAGAACATTATCCCCAGACACCGACACACTCAGAATTTGTATTTAAACTTATTAATATGTTATTCAAATTTATTTCAATAATAACCTCACAATTAGAGATAATTATTTTTTCCTCTGACTATACTCTCGCATTCCCTCCTCTGCTCTACACCAATTTTGTAAACAAATTTTTCTACATATATAATACATATTATTCAATTATTTTTTAATATTTTGAAATTAAAACTTAAAATATTATACTTAATATTTTATTTTACTCATTTACTTTTCATCTTATTTTTTTTAATCTTCATTAATTATAAATTATTATTCATAATATATTATATTCTTATAATTTTTATTAGTATTTACATTTTTTAAGCTATAATAGTTCCACCATCAACTCGATTTTTCCCACTTCTGATATGAGAAATTTTATTTTCACAATCCGTGTTTATTTCAATGTACACACTTAATAAAATTTTATTTTAATGACAATTATATCACAAAATAAAATGACTATAATAACATCAAAACCCTAACTAACTAACTAACTAACTAACTCATCTCATCTCATCTCCCCCCCCCCCCCTCTCTCTCTCTCTCTCTAACACCAACAACAAACAAACTTACTGTTCTAAAAAAAACAACAACAAAAAAAACCCACAAATCCTTTGAATTCTTGCGTTTAGCCTTTTGGTTGTTACTTATCATAATTTGGAGTTTTAGATCTAGTTTTTTTTATGGGTTTTTCTTAGATTTTGATTTGAAAAACAAGAGTTGGAACATCCCTAGAATTTGGCGTGTCAAAATAAATAAATAAATAAAATTGTTGTTGATTCCTGGGGAAGTTGGTGAAAATGGAAGTGCACGTAATTTTTGGTTGTGGATCTTATGTGAATTCATCTAGGGCAGTGAAATTAGAAGAAGATGAAGAAGATTTCCAGAGCTATTGCGCAGATGAAGATGAATTGAAGGAGAAGGAAGAAACCGCAAAGGAAGGTTCAAAGAACAATCTTGATGATGCTTCAGTGAATATGTTCTTCAAGTGTGTATCAATAGCAGAGGCTGCATATTGTGGTGCTGGGGTCTCCGGGATTGGTGTAGTTATAGAAAGAATAGCTAATTTTCCTTCTATTCAAGTGCAGAAAAAGCTTGATTTCTTTGTTGATGAGTCTGTGTGGGTTTGTGTTTGGGTGGAAAATGTGTATACAATTTTTGAGTTAAGGGTTATAATTAGAATATGTGGTATGTGGAATGAGACAAATAATATTTTATTAAATTTATAAGTGTGCATATTGAAAGATAATGTACACTGAGATAAATAAGTGTGTAGAAATTGAATTTTCCTTCCGATATGATATGACAGAGGTAGAGATTACAAACCCGCCCTAAATTGAATCCGAGACTATCCCTACTCACAATACTATGATTTAATTTGATTCACACATATTTTTTGGGCAAAACTTTAGCCATATTTTCTGGACAAGAAGACTAAAACTGTTAGAGTTCTCAAAAATTTTACCAAATATTTCACATAATTGTGGGATCCACATGAGACTTACATTGTGTAGGTTTCACACCTACATAAGACATTTGATAAAACTTTTAATAGAATATTTGAGATTTCTAATATTGCTCCAAGAAGACAATACTTATTTTACACAGCTTAATATTCACAAAACCAGCTTGATCGATTCAATTTCTCAAGCCAATCATCCACCTTTCCAAGACAAGTCATTAAATATTATTGGGAAAATAGAAATTCAATGTAAAATTGAAAAATAAAAAAATTACACATCAATGATAAATTTTATAAATATTAACAATTAAAATTCTTATTTTTTTTTTATGTATTTATAAATATATTTTTTAAAAGCCTACTAGGCTGTAATTCTCCCAATATTATTGGAGAAATTGCGTTACATTTTTACAAAATATTTCTAGATCAATAAAAAAAAAATTATGAATTTAATTATTAACATTTATAAATTTATAGATGGAGGGAACCCAATAATTATTAAAAAAAGAAAAAGGAAAAAGAAGAAGAAGAAGCAAGCAAAGTTTGATGCATGGGGCTAACGGTCAACCTCTGTTAAAGTAGATCACAAGACTCTTTGGTGGTCACATGATGATGTTACTCAACTACCAAAATTCAGTAACAAGTCTACCAGAGCTACCATTGTACAGAATACAGATTGCTCATTCAATTCCATTGAGTGAAGCATTTCTCTTATAATTTTCCTGTAATCTCTGCTCTGCAATCTTATATATACCACATTAAAACCACAAAGTCTAGAGCCTAGGTTGGATATTCAGTGCTACTCTTTCATTAATTTTTTTGAAAACAGTTTCATTTACCATGTATTTGTACTCTTTCCAACCCAATTAAAATCTGAAGCTTCATGGCCTATTAAAGTTAGCAACTTTGGGTTCAGATCATAACCAACCGAGAGCTAGCTAAAGATGGACAAACTTCCAAGTGAAATCATCATCACCATACTCTCAACACTACCCATCAAATCCTTGATTTCTTGCAGGTGTGTATGCAAATCCTGGCTCAACTTAACCCATGATTCTCAACTCATCACCACTCACCTCCATCGATCATCTCAAAACGAGGACAATCTCAGTATCATCTTTGTAAGTTGCATCCTCATCAACCCCACTCATTTCAGAACTCGATTATCTTTCATAGACAACAACTATGGTGGAACAAATGACAATTACACTTGTGTAGATCTAAACCTGTCAATCCCAAACTTGAATAAGTTTGAAGTTCTTGGTTCTTGCAATGGTCTACTTTGTTTATTTGATCCACTCACTAAAACCTTAAAATACATTTGCAATCCTTGCAATGGAGAGTATGCACCTCTTCCTAATCCCATAAGGCCATCACCATCATCAACACCAACATCAAGCCCTCTTCCTCTTGAAGTCGCGGTTGGGTTCGGATATCTTCCACAAAGCAACGTATACAAGGTGATAGAGTTAGTTTACTACAGCAGTGCAATCTTTAGTGGTGATTCAAGGCCAGAGGCTCATGTCCTCACTCTCGGTGACCGTTCATGGCGCCATATAGGAAATGCTCCTTTTTCACTCATTCGCGGGTCAAAAGCTTCTCAAGCATTTGTCAATGGTGCTCTTCACTGGTTAAGTGATAGCCCTGGTTTTGATTGCATTGTTTCATTTGATGTTGGTGAAGAACAGTTTGGAAAGGTTCCACATCCTGAGTTTGAGTCAGGTCAACTTAACTACAGATTGGGAGTGTTGAGAGGGTATCTCTCAGCTGCAAACTACAGTTATGCAGAGTATGCTGAGATGTGGGTGATGAATGAGTATGGTGTGAAGGAGTCTTGGACTAGGTATTTCAAAGTGAATTGCAGTGAGGTTGGGTTGAGAATAGGGTTTGTTCGGCCACTCTGTCGCCGGAGATCTGATGAGGTTTTGCTGTTGCATGGAAGCTCTAGTCTGCTGTGTTATGATCCCATAACTAAGAGATTGAAGGAGCTTAGTATAGCTAGGTTACCACCTGCTTTCCAAGTGGTTACTCATGTTGGAAGTCTAGTTTCACCTCATAGTCTGTTAGATTGTTTGGTTGAGGAGAACAATGAGTGCACCAACTTGAATGTTGAAGCTGTGACAGAAGAACCAACAAAATAATTTACTCCAAATTGGTGAGATGGCACCATGATTTGAATGTTTTTGAGTAAAGTGGACAGAATGAGGTTACATTTTATAGCACCATCCAAGTCATTTTTTTATTTTTTTGGTTTGCTGCATTGCATGGGTCACATAGGGACATGACTTAGATGGTGCTATAAGATGGTTGTGATTGGTGGATATTGTGAAATCCACCATTTTATATGAGTGATGGTGGAGGAATAATATGAAAATGTGATATTTTGTCTTGCATTTGTGACATAAACATGTGGCGTTAATGGTTATCAAATAAATAATTTTTTGCTTTTATTAATTGTAGAGTTATTAAAAGGTGCGAATCAACTTATGTAGCACCTCGTGACATGTGATTTGAATTGTTAAAATTGTGGTGAAAGAAAACATAGTATTGAGTGACATATTTATGAGCTTACAAGTTATAATAGAATGTTCAATAAGAAACCTAGAGTAGTGAACAAGATGCCTAAAAGTGATTTGAATTATTAAAATTATGGTGAAAGAAAACATAGTATTGAGTGACATGTTTATAAGCTTACAAATTACAATGGAATGTTCAATAAGAAACCTGAGTAGTGAACAGGGTGCCTAATAGGGTAATCACTAATTAAAATAAGGAAATACAATATATTGGAAATATAAATTTGCATGAATTATTATATATGAAACATCTTGTATGCCTGAGTTATGCATTTTTATTTTGGGTTAATTTCACATGTTCTCTTAAATTATTATTTTTTTCTTTTAATATTTCATCTATAAATTATTGATATCATCTATTTAGCTCCTTAAATTTATGATTTCAGTACATATCGTTCAATTGGAGATACCCTTCCAAATTAGTAACAGTATAAGTCTAACTTAATGGGCAAAAATATAATTTACAATTTGAACAATTTAAATCATATAACTAATGCCTCATCTTTTTACTCTCCTCACACTCACAACACTTTGCCTTCGGCTTTGTTGGTCATGCTCCTTACTTGGACCAGGCCTTATAAGCAAGGACGGGACTACACTAAAGCCATGTTTATTGGAGTAGATATGTGCTTTGAATTAGATTAATAGTCCAGTAAAATTATTAATCTGATATTTGGTTAAACAATTGAAGTACGGACTAATAATCTATCCGGATATGGTATCCTACATATGATGGACTATTCAATCTCACATAAGGGTGGAATATAAATTGGGAGAATAAGTCAAAGTCTGGACTAACTTATCAAATGACCATAATAGATGTATTATGGTCAATATATTAGATGTCTCATGTCCTATCTATTCCAATCCTCATAAACAAACATCAGATTGGATAATATTTTATTAATCCACTCTTATAATCCTAACTCAATCCAAACATAGGATATGATACAAAATTCAAATGATTTGAGTCCTAAGACTATTAATCATGAGAATACTAATCTAACCTAATTCAGTCCGCCAAACAAACATAATCCCAGTCTTATAAGGACGAGACTACATTAGGTCCGGGGCGCCTCACCCCTAACTTGTGTATAAACCCTCCATAGCACTCTTCTCACAACTTCTAAAATCTTTAAAAAAAAACTTCTTTTGTAGTGAATGTGTTCCATCAAACGTATTTTTTTAAGGTCTTAAGCCAATAAAATGATTTACACTAGTTTAGTATTCTCCAATTTAACAAGTGAATGTACTTATGATACTTTATAACCAAAATAGAGTAGTTTTTATAAAGAAAAACACAAATGCAATTAATTGATTCAAATGCAGAGTTGCAAATACTGTTGTGTATTTCTTGGTGTAATGTGAACCACATGTCTATCCCTTTTCTAATCACAAATAAATAAATAAAAATAAAAATAAAAATTCATAAGTAAACAAGGCTTGATTCATGGGGCTAATGGTCAACCTCTGTAAAAGTATGTCACAAAGACTATTTGGTGGTTATATGTTACTCAAAGTACCAAAGTTTATGGCTCCTTTGTTTTTAAAGATAGAAGGAAGGAGATTGATAGTAAAGAGATTAATAGTGAAGGGATTGTTAGTGAGAGAATTAATAAAATTGTGTTTATTTTGATGATAGTTGTTAGTGTGGGGATTGTTAAATTATTTTTATATAAAATAAATATAAAATTATAAAACAAATAAAATTATGATTTTTACTTAATAAAAAATACAAAAACATTAAACATTAATGTTCAAAAAAAATGCTCAACAAGTAAAAAAAATAAAAAATAAAAAAATTATAGATGACCGGTTGACCAGTCGGTTGTTCGACCGCACAACCGGTCACCCTGAGCTGAACGGACTCTTTTCCTAATATCATCTCTCAACCCAGACTCGAATCCGTTCGTGTGTGAGGACTTTCATAATCCGTTGGGACTATGAGTCCCGAGGCCAAAGAGGAAAACAAACATAGCTTAGTGAGGGGGAGCTCACTGTTACTCCAATCTGAAGCCATAACTCGGAAAACAAACGAGGCCTATAACATGTCCACCATAGCCACCACTCTACAGATAGCTCATTCAGACCCCGTTTGGTTTTAGAAGTAGAATAGAGGGGATTCATAATGGGGGGATTGATAGTGAACGGATTAAGTAAAATTGTATTTGTTTTAATGATAATTGTTAGTGTAGGGCTTGTTAAATTATTTTTATATAAAATAAATATAAAATAGTAAAACAAATAAAAAAATTCAAAAACATTAAACATTAATGTTAAAAAAAAAAAAAATACCCAACATATAAAAAATAAATAAAACAAATAAAATAATAATTTTTACTTAACAAAAAATACAAAAAATTAAATATTAATGTTAAAAAAAAAAAAATGCCCAACATGTATAAAATAAAAAAAAGAGAAATAGTCCGGCGGACTATTTTTCTAATACCACCTCCACCTCTTCCATCCCAATCTCCCTTTCAAGGCCCAACCTAATCCCTTCTTCCATCTCAATCCCTTTTCCAAATCTGTAAACAAATACAACATTAAATGGGTCTCACCTCTATCCTAATCTCATCCCTCCTTCCCCAGAACAAACGGGGCCAATTCCATTGACTGAAGTATTTCTAACATGAGATCCCTTATATTATAATAAAAAAAATTATTATTTTGACTCTTAAATTATAAAAACACATCAACAGATTTTTTAATTATTGAGAACTATCACTTTACTCTTTAAATTATAAAAGCGCATAAATAAACCTTATAAATTATTGGTGCGTTTCACTTTGATACTGTGGAGGGATAAAAATTAATTCATGTGAGGTGGGCTCACCCAATGCTTATATGGAAATAGAATTAAGGTAATAAAATAATACCTTGCAATACAACTTGCCAACTTGCTTTGGCATATATGCATCAGAAGGGTTTTGGCCCATACAAGTGGCTCATTATCATTGGACCAAATTAGTAACATAAGCTCATTGGACAAAATGAGTGGCAAGTTAACCTATATAAAGAGATGTGATCTTCAACTTCACGGAGAGATATGCCTAAACAATTATATTTACTTATTCAATTTCATTTAGATATATGCTATCTAATTTGATTGTCAGAGTACCCTTCGGCCAGCAACTACCATGTCGGGAGGCACTAACAGTTTATTCTTTTGCAAATTTAGAACGGTGCGGCTCAATTCTCCGTTGATCTCTCAATTAATATATGTGTGACAATTTCTACTTCCATAGACCTCTTTCGTTAGAGGGTCCAATTTATACATTTTTATAGTTTAAGGTATTCATATGTACGCTTTTATAATTTAAGGGATAAAGTGATATTTTTAAATAGTTTAAGAGGTTTATTTAATATGCTTTGATCAAAGTGATATTTCTTCATAATTTAGAAAGTTTTCGTGTAAATACCCCTCCTAACTTAAAAAATGTTATTTCACTGAAATTTGATTGACTACTAAGTAAGAAATGAAAAAAATTACAAGTCAATCTAATCTAAGTTAAATTGAATTTTTTAATGGGTCATGCTGTAATACATTATAAATCATATGCAAGTTATCACATAACTAACACTGTTTTTTGGATGAAAGAGTTTGTTAAAAAAAAAAAAAAAAAGGGAGAGAATGATTTCTTATCATTTGTTTTAATGATTAATGAGGTGAGTAATAGTGAAAAATGAAGAAAAATAGTAAGAAAGACAAATCATTTCAAAATTAAGTTTTGTTTTTTATTAAAAGTTGTGAGATTTGGTGAGAAACAAAAAAATTACTCTTTACAAAAAATAATAATAATAATTAAATATCTAAACTACCTTTCTAAATACCAAAAGAAAAAAAAAAAAGGTATCTGTCAATCCAAACAAGAAGGTAAGTAATAACAATCGATATATATATATATATATTGGAGAAATTTAGCCAAAACTCTTTTATTGGACCCTTATTTAGTGAAAATGACAGCCTAATTTATTTTGTTTCATAAATCCCTTAAAGAGAAAGCATATAATTGAGTAAGGACAAAATAAAATATCTTTTTTTTTTTTCTTGGGCAATGTAAACCAGAGTAACATATTACTGTAAACTAGAGTAACATGTTACTGTTTACATTAATTTCAACGGTAATAATTTTTTTTTAATATATTTTTTTAAAGAATTTCTTAATCAACATTGATCTTATTTGATAGATCTTGATGAGAGGATTTTAAAAATATTAATTTTATTAAAAATTGACATCTAGATCAAAAGTTATATTATTTTAAAATTTGATATTTTTGTAATGGTGATATATATTAGACTGTTTAAACAAAACTTTTTGTATTTATTTTTAATGTATTAAAATTTTATTATGAGAGGATTATGAAAGGATTTTGACCAACACCCCCCCCCCCCCTCCCCTTACCTAAGACAAAAACTCCAATATTTTTTTTTTTTCCTTTTCTCATCTCAAATCCAAACATAATGTAAATCACCTTTCATGAGTCATAACTAAACATAACATAAGATATAGTAAAAACCTTTTAGATCAGAATAAATCATAATTAGGCCTCGTTTGGGAATATGCTAGTTTAATAACTTTTTGGCTTTTTGACTAAAATATGAGATAAAAAATTAGTATGTTTGGAATGACTTTTTGATTTTTTACGAAAAGATGTGCAAAAAGTAAAGAGAAAAAAGAATTTTTGACTTTTTGGTATAGATTATAGACTTTTTGATTTTTTTAATAATTTTTTGACTTTTAAGTTACAACAGACAGTTTCCAAACGAGGCCTTAATATCATAATAAGTCATAACTAATTACTACAATTTTTATAAGTAGAACACATTCCAAAATAGTGTGTGTATTATAGAAATTTCCATATATTTATATGGAAATTTCTTAAATTATTGAGAAATATCATTTTATCCTTTAAACTATAAAAATATATAAATAATTTTTTTAAACTATAAAAACGTACAAATCAAACCCTTAATAAAAAAAAAATTAAAGTGAAACATGCCAATAATTTATACAATTAATTTATACGAATTTATAATTTAAAAATAAAACTAATATTTTCAATAATTTAGGGTCTCCATGTAAATAACTTGGGTAAATAACACACGAAGAATTATACACAGGGGTAAAGGGAGGAAAATAATACCAACACATGGGAGTGTTTGTTTGGAGGGATTAGGGGGAGGGGACTAAACATTGTTTGGACTTGAATTCCTTAGAGGGGGATGTCCATTGTTTAGTGCAACTTTAGTCTGTCAAACATGGAGTGACATGGAGTTCGGCCAGATTCTACATCCCTCATATGAGAGACTAAATTAATCTTGGGTGTGAGGTTGTGATTATTTCTAGGGGATTTTTTTTTTTATAAGCAAAGAAAAATGAACTTTATTGATGAATTAGAAGAAAATTACATCAATAAAAGAAAAGAGAATGATGAGTGCAAAAAGTATCATAGCGAATCAAATCAATCCCAACTAGGTTGGCACTGATAAGGCCGCCCAATCATATGCTAGCACACTATCAAGAGTTGGTGAGTAACCAACCATAAACACTGAAGCCAATCTCACCCAAGAAGAAGATAACCAAAACTAACAAACTAACAAACATATAAAAAGACAAGACAAACAATAAAGAAAAACAGCTGCAACAGGCTAGAGCAAAACAAACAGACAATCCATAGCAGCAAAACAGCCAACATCAGCAAGTAGATCACAATCCAACAGACCAGCAGCAATGCAACCAGTAGCCATCATCAGCAGGCCACATAGCACCATAGATTAGTATCATACAACATCAGAGCTGCACTCATATGAGCTGCACTACCAACAAATCTTCTTACACCCCTACCCCTGCATCACACATCAACATTCATCATTCTCCCTTGCTAGTCCACTAGCAGATCAACAACAATTCAATCAGAAGGCCACACAATAGCATAGAAGGCCACACAGCATCATACATTAGTAACATACAACATCATACCTGCACTCATATGAGCTATGCTTGATAGATTTACATTAGCCAATAAAATCTCCCCAAAAAAAGACAGCATAAGCACCACAAAAGCCACACAGCATCTGTCACGACCCAAACCCGCCCCTATAGGTTTAGCATCGTAACCGGCCAGTAATCCTTGGATTACCGAAGGCCTCTGAACAGATTAACATATAATAAGGGGCTAGCGGAAGCAATATACAAAAATTATAATTGTCCAATGAGCTGTGTTGACTTACATGAAACAGTATATTTTAAAACTTTAATTACATAACCAGTAGTCAACCATATATTATATTATACCCACACACGTACAAGTTCTTAAGTACAGCCAACATGATAAAAATAAGCCTCATGCATAAACAGACTAAATAAAACTTGATCCCAAGACACTTCAGGAACCTCCTCGTGAGGCATAAAGGTTGGCTGACAACAGAACACAGTCCCCCACAAAAGCTTCAGGCTTGCACTCCAGAATGCTCACCTATATACATATATATACAAACAGTAAGCTAAAGCCCAGTGAATAACATTAAGGTAAAGGGGTTAGTGAACGAATTCCGAACATTTCATATGTATAAAACAGATCGTAACATAATCATAGTCATCTCATATCAGAACATAATAATGGCATACTCCATAGAATATATCACATATCACATAACGTCTTCCGACTAGAGTAACCGGTCCCGGACACCAATTAAACACATATCACCACAATGAAGTGGCTAACGAGATCTCGTAAATGTCATGGACCCGCATTTTCATGCCGTCCCCCATGACTTGAGACTATCTATGGATGCCATAATAGATTTCAAACTTGGAATGTTCGTTCACAGAAACATATATCATTTCAGAAATCATAGCATATCTTATCTCATTTGGAACATAGTTTCATATAAACGTATCTTTACGATAACGTTACTCACAGTGGTTCCGGAGATGGTCAATCACTTCTCGGACGTTGACCTACAATCACAAAGGCACATAACACAACGTATCTCATCATTACACATGTACTTGGCCAACACGGCTTAGCTTTCATTACGTTAGTTCATGTTCATTCTTAACACATGGCTTAGAACACACACACCCTTGCAATCTCTTAGTGTGATTCATTCTTATTACAGTGCTCAAGTCACATACACACTTGCCATTCTTTATCTTAGTGTGCGTTTCTAGCCCATAACCTCATTACTATAGCTTAATTAAGGCTTAGGAATGCCTAAGATGCGATGAGGTTGTCAAAATATGCCTTGGAACACTTAGGCAAAATTTCAGAATTTTAAGTCCTCGCTCGAGCGAAGCTTTCATCGCTCGAGCGAGCATGCAAAAATGTGACTAGTCGCTCGAGCGCACATTCCTTCGCTCGAGCGATCTATAAATGATGCAAACTTCTGGGAGCTTGAAATTTATGCTCGAGTAGACTCTTGGTCGCTCGAGCGAAGAGCACGATCTCAGAGTGGTCGCTCGAGCGAGAACACCTTCGCTCGAGCGAGGTTGCAGAATCTGGAATTTCCAGGTTGCACCTCCAAGTTCAAATTCGACATTCAACCTTTCAAAACTCATCTCTTGGGCCCTAAAACTTGAGATAACCCAGAAAACTTGTAGAATATGAAAGTTTAAAGATTAATTTATAAAATCATGGCCCAAGGTTTGTCAAAACTCACAATTTCAACTTGAATTTCAAGAAGTAAGACATGCATGTGAATTCTTTAAAGCTTTTGTCTTCAACACTCATGAAACTTGAAATTTGAGCTCCTAAGCTCCATGCATGTAAGAAATCATTTTCAAAACATGAATTTAAACCTTAAAACATGACGATTCAAACATGTATGCACCAAATAACTCCCAAAACAAGTTAGATGCTCAAAATCAAACTCAATGACAACCTACTATGTAAATGTATACATGCATGAATTAAAACAACAACCAAGCTCCAAATACATGCTCTAATGAGCCCATCTTTTCAAAAACATGATGAATCCATGGCCTTGAACATAATTATAAACATGCATGTAAATTTTTATGAAATTAACTACAAAATGCAAGAATTTATGCATGCATGCATGATTTGAAACTCAACTCCTATTCTAAGCTCAAATTACATGATTAAACTCATAATCTTCATGAACCATGCAAGATAGCACTGAAATTCATAAGTAAATGGATGAATGTTCTACCTTAGATCTTGTTCTTGCTAAAACCTTGCTTAATCTTGAAGAGTGCATGCAAATCCTTGAATTTCTTCTTCAATTTCTCCCCCTCTCTCTCTCTAGAATTGCTCTCCCTCTCCCTCTAAAATGTTTCCTCAGATTTTTTACACTAAGGGACCAACGAATTGAACAACAAAAATAAGGCTCAAAGGTGTTGGAGAAATAAGCCACTAACATGGCAAAATTGTAATTTACGCCAACTATTTAATTAGCTTCATTTAATCTAATTTAATCATGCCCAATCACATTTTAATTAAATATGCCATAAGGTTCTAAAAATTCCAAATAACACAATGATATAACTAATTTCGTTTTCGGATGCCGATAAGGCCTTCAATTTATAGTTTAACCATTAAACATGAACCGATTATTTAACGATCAACAAATAGACGACCAATTATGATGCAGATTACATATTAATCCCGTATTTAATCTTATTCACTTAATTAGCATCATTAATTACCGATTAATAGCTAATTACGGGTCGGGGTTATTACAGCATCATCACACAGCCAACAAAAGGCAGCATCAACACCACAACAACTAGCAGCAGACATACAGACCAACAACCAATTCAAATCTTAGCCAAAACAAACACCAACAGTGTAACAGAATCCAAACCACAAACCAAACAACAACCAATAAGACATTAGCAGAATGAGACCAGAGTAGACACCAGCAATTCATCACACAGCCAACAAAAGATAGCATGAGCACCTGAGCAGACCTCTAAAACCCCAAAAATACTAGAATTAATGAGAGAGCAAAACAATCAGCCAACCAACACCATCACACCATTTATGAATTGATGCACCAAAAAGCTCATATGGAAAAGAAGAGTACCAGTAGTAGAGTAAAAAATGCCACCAAACTCGATCCAGATCATTCATCCTCCATTTCTGATACAAAACATCACCTGTGGCAGATTAAGGACTAAGTCATTGATAGAGAACTCCATCTGAACTGGTGAAGCTTTGAACCACATAGCTACTCGAACCTTCACTAGCTCACACAACTCATCCAGGTTTGGTTGAGATCCATTAAAGACGTAATCGTTTCAGTGTTTCAATGTAGACCAGAGAATAGCCAAAGGTAGAACCATCCAAATTTTCTTCTCCAGCTTCTTCATCCTATAACCAGACCACCAATGTAACAATCCAGTCACTGAACCTGGTAACACCCACTGCATACCCCACCATCTAACAATGCTGGACCAAAGCAACCAAACAAAAAGGCAGTAAAGGAGAAGATGCTCCATAGTTTCAACCTCATTATGACAGAAAACACAATCAAGATTTGCATTTCCTAGTAGTATACCAATTTTGTCATGACCCACTCCCCGTACCCAAAAGTTAAGCATCGTGATGGCCAGTAACTGAGGTTACCTCTGGCCAATTCTTAAACAAATTAATAAACGCGAGTGGAAGTAATATTTAAATAAGGGTACCAAAATAATCATTGGAGGTTCTATTTTTATACAAATTATATTGACCAAAAAGACCGATATTTACATATAAAAATATCAAAAAAGTGCTGTGTGTGTCTAATCCGCAGCCCCGCATCTAAGACTTTCCAAAAATTATTTCTGAATTGCACCGTTTCCTGAAAATTAGTAAACAACTATAAGCACATGGCAAAGTGAGAAATATTATACCAAGAGTATAAAGGACACGAAATAACCATTGATAGTTAGTTAGGCCAAAACATTTAAGATAACTTAGTCGGAACAAATAATCCTTTAAGTAGGAAAGAGATTATGTAAATAAATAGCCATAGCCACTGTAATTTGGTAAACAAATTATTTAAGTGACAAAAACTTAAATACATAAATTATATAAGTAAATGACTATAACCACGGTACTGAATAGAACAGAACAGAGGTCACAGAAGTGACAGTCAGAACAGATGTACAAATTCAAGAGGTGGCTCGTACGAATTCTAGAGATGGCTCCCATAATAGTGTAGCACTTATCTCCGCACAGAATAGAGGTTAATGGATCCATGACAAATAGAGGGCCACAAAGTAATCAAATAGAGGCCAATGGTTATTTAAGTCCCTCAAGGCATGGGACTCCCGTGGTGGTACTTACAAAACATAATTGTATATAAGGTCATAGCCAAATATTCTTTAAAATATAAACAAACATATTCATGGATTTCCTTTTAAGCAAATAGGGTTCAGAAATAAAATCACGTAACGAAATCTTTATAAAACATAATTTTTATTTATATACTAATAAAACATACTTGTATAAAATAAATTTTGATAAGTCAAAATATACGTAAAATATATTATGGTGCCTCAAGGTATAATATAACTCACCTTAACTTTTATACCATTCTTTTTCTTTCCACTACCAAAGACCCTCTCAGCTTCCTCTCTTTCTTTCTTTCCTTTCCTTCTTCTTTCTTTCTTCTTTCCTTTTCTTTTCTTTCTTTTCCTTTCTTCAGGTGAAATGCCTTCTCCCTTTTATAGGGAGGAGAGACGCGTACGTGGCCTCTACGTGGCTAGGTGTCGCTTTTCCTCAGATTTAATTCATAATTATATAGATTCATTCTTATTCTTAATAGATATTTAATATAATTACCTTTTGACCCAACTTTTTAATATAATTATATAAATAATTTAATTTCTAATTAAATTACACTCTATCGTATATCAACATAAAATTAATTATTTATTTTACTATCACACCCATTATTATTATTATTATTATTATTATTATTATTATTATTATTATTATTATTATTATTTTTATTTTTATTATTATTATTTTTATTATTATTTTGACCCTTAAACTTTTTAGTAATTATATTATTTTACAAAATTACGCATAATAATATATAATAAATTATATATTTTCCGAATTGAGATTAAATAATATTAGTATAAATTCTACAGAATAATTAAAAATCTGGATTGTTACAATCTTCCATCCTTTTAAAATTTCGTCCTCGAAATTTGTCATATGTGTAAGTTATCCGCTGCGCACTCTGATAAATATACAGTAAATGATTAATCTGATAGAAAATATTACCTCAAAAAAAAAAAAATTTTACCAAAAATAACTCACTGTTTAGTTGTCAAAAATTATTTTGGGCCAAAATAAGAAATAAGGAGCGACTTTAAAAACATTTCACTCGTTTGGTTTACGATAAAAATAAATAAATAAATAAAAATAAAATGAGTATACAATGACAGAATCATATGTAAGAGTTGAAAAAAAATTTGAGATGAATTCCCATTTCTTTTATCAGTGAATAGTTTCAAAATTAGTATTTTTAAAATTCGAACCCACTTTTAAAAAGTCGAAATAATTTTTTTTTTTTAATACTGAACTGAAAATTATATATATTTAATTATATTATAATTTTGGTAGGTAATTGAGCTTGACATCCTTTGTTTATTTTCCTTCTTTTGCTATAACAAATATAAATTATATCTAATATCCTTCACAAATTAGGCACACTAAAATTTTTTTTATTATATATATATATATAATTATATAAAATTATAATATAATTAAATCGATGAACAAAATATAATATTTAGACTCGCTATCCCACTTCTTAAATGTGCATGTGTCCTATGCTCCAATGATGATTTTTTTTTTCTAAAAAAAAAACCATTGCTCTAATACCATTTGTCACGACCCGCTCCCCGTACCCAAGAGTTAAGCATCGTGATGGCCAGTAACTGAGGTTACCTCTGGCCAATTCTTAAACAAATTAATAAACGCGAGCGGAAGTAATATTTAAGTAAGGGTACCAAAATAATCATTGGAGGTTTTATTTTTATTACAAAATTATATTGACCAAAAAGACCGATATTTACATATAAAAATATCAAAAAAGTGCTGTTTGTGTCTAATCCGCAGCCCCGCATCTAAGACTTTCCAAAAGCTATTTTTGAATTGCACCATTTCCTGAAAATTGGTAAACAACTATAAGCACATGGCAAAGTGAGAAATATTATACCAAGAGTATAAAGGACACAAAATAACCATGGATAGTTAGTTAGGCCAAAACATTTAAGATAACTTAGTCGGAACAAATAATCCTTTAAGTAGCAAAGAGATTATGTAAATAAACAGCCATAACCATGGTAATTTGATAAACAAATCATTTAAGTGACAAAAATTGAAATACAGAAATTATGTAAGTAAATGACCATAACTACAGTACTGAACAGAATAAAACAGAACAGAGGTCATAGAAGTAACAGTCAGAACAAAAGTACAGATTCAAGAGGTGGCTCGTACGGATTCTAGAGATGGCTCCCACAATAGTGTAGCACTTACCTCCGCACAGAATAGAGGTTAATGGATCCATGACAAACAGAGGGCCACAAAGTGGTCAAATAGAGGCCAATGGTTATTTAAGTTCCCCAAGGCATGGGACTCCCGTAGTGATACTTACAAAACATAATTGTATATAAGGTCATAACCAAATATTCTTTAAAATATAAACAAACATATTTATGGGTTTCCTTTTAAGAAAATAGGGTTCAGAAATAAAACCACGTAACGGAAATCTTTATAAAACATAATTTTTATTAATATACTAATAAAACATACTTGTATAAAATAGATTTTGATAAGTCAAAATATACGTAAAATATATTATGGTGCCTCAAGGTATAATATAACTCACCTTAACTTTTATACCATACTTTTTCTTTCCACTACCAAAGACCCTCTCAGCTTCCACTCTTTCTTTCTTTCTTCTTTCCTTTTCTTTTCTTTTTTTTCCTTTCTTCAGGTGAAACGCCTTCTCCCTTTTATAGGGAGGAGAGATGCGTACGTGGCCTCTACGTGGCTAGGCGTCACTTTTCCTCAGATATATAGATTTATTCTTATCCTTAATAGATATTTAAGATAATTACCTTTTGACCCAACTTTTTAATATAATTATATAAATAATTTAATTTCTAATTAAATTACACTCTATTGTATATCAACATAAAATTAATTATTTATTTTACTATCACACCCATTATTATTATTATTATTTATATTTTGACCCTTAAACTTTTTAATAATTATATTATTTTACAAAATTACGCATAATAATATATAATAAATTATATATTTTCCGAACTGAGATTAAATAATATTAGTATAAATTCTACAGAATAATTAAAATCTGGGTTGTTACAAATTCTATGGAGGAAACTAGAAGTTTTAATTTTACCCAGCCAAGCCAGCCACCCAAAGGATTGCACTTTGGGAGGGGCAAAGTTATTCCAAATTGAGGCAGCCACTAGTATAATAGGTGCCAAATGAGATTCAATCCAATTATAAACTGATAAACAGTGAAAAAAGCAGATGGATTTGCACTCCACTTGAGCTTATTAGATCTGGTAGGACATAGTGATGGTGCATTGAACAACAAATTGAAGAGTCAGTTAGCTTCTTCCTTCTCCCAGACCCGCAAAGGTCTTCTAAAACCCATGTTCCAGCCACCATTCTCCTCCATTCTTTCAAAGAACACACTAACCACACCATTTTTATCATTAGATAAGGAAAAGAGCCTTGGGAATTCATCCATTAAGCAAACATTATCCACCCACTTGTCCCTCCATAACCTAACTTTCCTCCCATCTCCCAGAACAATTTGAAAATTATTAAGATAAAAATGATGTAGCTCTGGATTGGATAGAACAACCTGAATTATATCCAACCATATCTTGGACTCTTTGCCTATTGATTGTGGTATCCATCTTCTATCCAATTACACATACTTTGCACAAATCACTTCCTTCCACAAGGAGTTATTCTCAACACCAAATCTCCACCACCATTTCAACAAAAGACAAAGGTTGAAACTTTTAATCATTCTCAAACCTAACCCACCTAGTTTCTTATTCTTAGTAGCCACCTCCCACTAGACTATATGTACTTTTCTTCTAAGATCATATCCACCCCACAGAAATGCGGATTGCATTCTGTCAATTTCTTTTTCCACTCTAGTAGGGATTTTGAACAGTGAGAGATAATAGATGGACAGATTGGACATTATAGATTTGATTAGAGTCAAGCAACTAGCAAAAGATAGTAATCATCGCTTCTATGTAGACAATTTTTGCTTAAATTTATCAAGAACAAGTTTCCAAGTACTCCTACTGGGATTAGCCTCTAAAGGAAGCCCCAAGTATGTGAAAGGCAACTTTTGATGAAGATAATTTAAACAAGAAGCACGCTCCTGCAACAAACCCTCATCTACCCCAACCCCACAGATGACGCTCTTGTGATAATTAATTTTCAGACCTGATGTAATCTCAAAGCATCGAAGAATTTTTTTCATGTTGCTCATTTCCACCATATCCGCATTACAAAACAAAATTGTATCATCCGCAAATTGCAAGTGCGTGACTCTTAACTCATTTGAACCCACCCCAACCCCTTGAATTAGACCCAACTCTCTAGCTCTGCTCAGCAAAATATTGAGGCCTTCTACTACAATGTTGAATAGGAATGGTGACAATGGATCACCTTGTCTAAGGCCTCTTTGTGGATAAAACTCAGAAGTTGGTGACCCATTCACCAAAACAGAGATCATAGCAGAGGAAACACAAGTTTTCATCCATCTTACCCATCTAGTTCCAAAGCCAAATTTTGATAACATATCAAATAAAAACTCCCAATTAATAGAATCGTAGGCCTTTTCAAAGTCCAATTTAAGCACCAAACCTTTTCTATTAGATCTTTTCCATCCATCCACTATTTCATTGGCTATCAGAATGCCATCTAGTATATTCCTACCCACCAAAAAAGCTGACTGAGCCTCACCAATAATCTTAGGCATCACCTGTTTCATTCTGTTAGCTAGCACTTTAGCTACAATTTTATATAGGGAACCAATCAAACTGATGGGCCTATAATCATTCAAGCAAGAAGGGCTTAAAAATTTGAGGATCAGAGCTATAAAAGAGCTATTAAGCTCGCTAACAAACCTTGCATTTTGATGGAAATCCCTCATAAACTGTTACACATCAATCCTCACGATTTTCCAACATTTCTTGAAGAATGACATATTAAACCCGTCAGGCCCAGGGGCCTTATTACCATCACAGCACTTAATCACATTCTTGATTTCCTCATCCATAAATTCTGTCTCCAATTGTGCTATCACTTGTGCACCCTCTATGTTCTTAAAAGGGCCATTGATATCCAATGAGACTAATGTATAAAATGCCCATTTTACCTTCATGATATTAGAGCATCCCTATCAACTTACCTAAATTTTACCTTAAAATATTATTAAAAAATTTATTCCCTATTTTAGGAATCACTTTTTCATCTACCTTCTCTAACAAACTCCCTATTCTTTCTCTATTCTATTAAAATGATCTTTTTAATTATTTTTAAATTTAATATTTTTTTAATAATACAATAATTAAACAATATAAAATAAAGTTAATGGAGGCTAAAAGGAAACTTCATTTGCTGCTATGAAGAAAGCAGCAGAAGTAGAAACAGGAACGGGACGTCCGAAGGTCGACTGGCTGGACGTCTGGGTGGACGACTGGTGAAATAATTTTTGCTCAGATTATTTCATCTGAAACATCTGGGTGGACGATCATGGTCAGATATAAGGGAGCTACAGTGACTCCCTATAAATAGGGAGTAACTGTAGCAATCCTAAATTTAAGGGGTTATAGAAGGGATTTGATAGGAAGAATTTTTGAAGAATCAATCCTTTATGATAGCAAAAAGCTATTATAATAGATTTGATAGAGATGCTCTTACTTAAGCCAAGTTTGGTAACTCTAAAATAATCTATCTTTTTATCTTTTTTCTATCACATCACCTCTCTATTTTTCTGCACATCTTTTCGTAAAAAGACAAAAAGTGCACTTATTTAGGTCATCTCAAACAATAGTTTAGTAAACAATTGAAAAAGGATAAAATAATCTTTTATAAATTAAATTTAATTAAAAATTATGGCCTTAAAAATTAAATTTTTTTAGTTTTGTTAAATTAAATGATAAAAAATTAAAATTAAAAGTATTTATAAATTAAATTTTTTTAATGTTGTTATTACATTTTTTCCTAATCTTTTAAACATTTATAAATTATAAATTACAAATTACAAATTAAATATTAAACAAAAAATATAAAATATAAATTTAATTTAATTAAAAATAATAAATTATAAATTATGGCCTTATAAATTAAAAACTTTTAGTGTTGTTAAATTATAAATTAAAAATTATATATTAAAAATTTAAAATTAAACATTAAATAAAAAATATAAATTATAAATTATAAATTACAAAGGTAAAATAATCTTTTGAATATTTATGCTTATCTAATTTATTCAATCAAATATTAGATTCAATAAAGTAGTTCAATCCAGACATTTAATCACATGACTAAACAAACATAGGATACAAATTCAATCCAACTAAACAGTGCGAAGGCAATGTATCCCAAAACTAATAGTCCAGTGGATTACAATCCTCCTTATCCAATCCGTTAAACAAACACACCAAAAAGAAATATAAATGACATTTATACTTTCACAATCTTTCATTTACATCTCTACTAACCTATCACCCGTACTATGCACATGATAATTATAGATATTTATATTTGTTTTAGATTTCTTTTAATATATAAATTATGTTTTTTAAGATTTTTTATAAAAATAATTTAGCAATCTTATCACTAATCATAGTGTATGTGAGAAATTGAAAAGGTTACCGCAGTAACTATACACAGATTGTATCTATAATTATTTGTATAAGGGGATTTTAAATGCTGATCAGGGAATTTTGACCAAATCAATAAATGCAAGCATGTAGAAAGACATATGGGTTGAAAAAAGTTAATAAATGCTGATCAGAGAATTTTGGCTAAATCAATAAATGCTGAGTTTTTTTTTTTAAAATAAAAAATTAAGAAAATTCAGATTGGGATATTGAAGCTCTTACAAGTCTTAGGAATTAAAAACCCCCTTTTGCTTAATATATAGTATAGATAGATATAGATATAGATAGATAGATTAGAAAGACACTTACAATCCTAATAGGACAATGCTAATCTCTATATAAAAATGTTTGATGGCTCTAAACTATGAGCTTTAAAGAGCTCTAGGGGTAGTTCTCATTTATTGATGTGATATTTTAATCTTAATTTTTCATTTTTTTCTCTTTTTAATTAAATGGAACTTTTTTGATAAATCCACTTTCTAAGAGGTTTATTCCATCCAACCCATATTCTTTTTGACTATTCTATTAGGTCCTATTTGAGATAAGAAGACCAAAATACCATTTTCATCTAGTTATGTTCCATTTGGTTCACATTATTTTCTTATGTTTCAATAAGTCCTATGGGTGACATAATTACCAAAATACCCATAATGTGAATGTTCACACCGTCAATGTGAATGTTCATATTGTCAATGTATAGGGGCCCGGCCCATGTCGATCCTCGTTGGTGCCCAAAAAAATTCGAGTCGGGCCGGGGTGGGCCCAGCCCATTGACAATATGAATATTCATATTAACATGTTAACATTCACATTAATAGGAGTGTAAAATTGGCCCGTCCGTGGCGTAACTCCATGGGCGGCGGGGCCCAGGCGATTGACCCATTGACAATGTGAATATTCACATTGACATGTTAACATTCACATTGATAAAAGTATAAAATTGGCCCGCAGCCCGAGGCAGGCCTGGCCCGGCCCGGCCCGGCCCGGCCCGGCCCGTTGACAATGTGAATGTTCACATTGATATGTTAATATTCACATTGATAGGAGTGTAAAATTAGCCCACGCCTCGTGGCTGCCTGTCACGACCCAAACCCGCCCCTATAGGTTTAGCGACGTAACCGGCCAGTAATCCCTAGATTACCTACGGCCTCTGAAGTTATTAACAAATATTAAAGGGCTGCGGAAGCAATAATTTAAAATAAACAAGGTCCAATGAGCTGTGATGACATACATGGGACATAAAATTTTAAAACTTATTTATAAACATAAACATGCTAGTCAGGTACACCCATATGTACAACATATTTACAAGGTTACATCCCAAGATCCAACTAAACAAAACAAGTACAAAAGACTAGCATGTGGTGCAAAACTACCATAGCATCGGGCTTCAGGCGGAACCTCCTCAGGAGGCGCAACAGGTGGCTGACCAAAAACAAAACAGAGGGCCATCAACTCTGGCCAGGGTCTTGTGCCGGCTCACCTACATATATATAATAAACTATGAGCGAAAGCCCAGTGAATAATAACAGAGTAAAGGGGTTAATGAATGATGTCCATCACAGAGTTTATATCAGAAACACATTCACATCAGAAACAGGGTCTTATGCATGTTCAGATTTGAAATCAGATATAGGTTCAGATACATGTTCATATTCATATTTTGCATAAGATCATACGTGGTACACCCATTAGCTAACAGATCCATCGGCCACGGTATTGTTACCCCCGGGCGAGGGCCATCGGCCACGGTATTGTTACTCCCGGGCGAGGGCCATCGGAACTAAGGGTGCCACAAATACTTTTCAAAAAACTGGACATTCATTCATTCCTTTCCAACATATCATAGCTTTTCGAGAACCAATCATTTCGTACCATAGTATACAGAAAATACATAACATTTAACATAACTTTACAAAGTTATTACTCACAGTGGGCATTGATACAAGTAGACGAAGTCAAGAGGGTCAAACAGATTGCGGCACGTGACCTACACAACATATCACGGGTACACACTTTGAAAGATGCACTCAAATTGTACAAAACTTACATCAACGATTCTAAGTGTGTACCTAACCCCTTACCCATAGTATGGAGCCTTAAACATGACTTAGGAATGCCTAGGATGGAATGAGGGTGCAAAATTGCCTTAGAGAATGTTTTTCAAAAGTTGCTGAAAACAGGGGTCACGCTCGAGCGAGCCTTCCTTCGCTCGAGCGAGCTTGCAAAATTAAAGGGCTCGTTCAAGCGAGGAATCCTTCGCTCGAGCGGTCTGATGAAATGAAAAAGTACTGGTTGTTGATTTTTTTCGCTCGATACTCGCTTGATGCTCGCTTGAGCGAGCTTCTGGACAAAGGTGGTCGCTCGAGCGAGGAATCCTTCGCTCGAGCGAGGAAGCCAAATTCTGGAATTTTCAGATTTGCCTTCCAAGTTCGAACCAAGCATTCTTCAACCAAAAACTCAACCTCTTGGGCCCAAATTCTGGAAAAACATTTCAAACTCATAGTACATCAAGTTTCAAGAGTCAATTTATAAAATCATTTCCCAAGAGTGAGTTAATTTGAGCACCATTTCCATAAATTTTCAAGAACCAAGTTTAAACAAACATGCATGAATTCAAGTGCATTTCAAAGCTTTAAAACATGATCCAAAGCAACATTAAACTCAGAATTTTGATGAATTCATGGACTTAAGCAAAAATATGAACATGCATGTAGAGATTTGATACAAAACAACTTCATATGCCAAGAACATGTACATGCATGCATGTTATGGATTTCAATTCAACATGCTAAACCCATTTCCATCTTTAAACTCTAATCTAACCAAGAATCATGCAAGAACTGATCTAAACTCACTACTAAGAGGAGAATCTCCTACCTTAAACCTGGAAATCAAAGTGTGCTAGCTCAATTTGTTGCTATCCCCAAATTTTTTCCAAGTTTCCAAGGTAATTCTTGTTGAACCCAAGTTTTCACTCCCCTCTCCCTCTTGCCTACGTTTTTTCCTCAGCCAAAATGATGAAAATGGTGTAATGACACCTCACACAAGATGAAACAAAGGAGCCCACTTACAATGGCAAAAGGGTAATTACGGCAACTTATGTGTTTAGCTTATTTTAATCTAATTTAATCATACCTAATCACATTTTAGATAAATATACCATTAAATCACATAAAATCCCACTAGTTTAAAACACTAATCAATTTTAATCGGCACGATAAGGCTTCCAATTTATAATTAAAGATTAAAACTAATGTATATTCCGACACCGCACAGATAAAAACACATAATACATGTAAATCAGTCCCGAATTTCCTCTTAATTATTATTAGGCTTAATTAAGTTTCATTTAGCGTTAACCAGGGTCGGGGTTATTACACTGCCCGAAACCCGCCCACGGCGCGTGGGCGGCCCGGGGCGGGCCTGGCCCGGCCTGTTGACAATGTGAATATTCACATTGATATGTTAACATTCATATTGATAAGAGTATAAAATTAATTGTGACGGGCTTTGTTGACAATGTGAATATTCACATTGACATGTTAACATTCACATTGATAGGAGTGTAAAATTAGCCTCGTGTCGTCTCAAACCCGCCCACGGCCCGAGGCGAGCCTGGCCATTTTTTTTTAATTCTTTTTAATTTTTTCTATCAAAATTTTATTATTTTTCACAAAAAAAGACACTAGACCTCAAGACGCCGGGCCCTTGATCAGGCCTTGAATGGCCTTAATCGCCAGGCTTCAAAGTGATAGCCTAGGCCCTAGTCTAGGGTCTCGGACTAGGCTCGAGACTGGGCCCAAACGAGCCTTTCTCGGGCCAGGTCGGGCTGGCCCACGGGCCAAAAAATTAGGCCTAGGCCGTAGCCCTGGCACAAGGGTATTCGGGCTTTTGATGGGCCGATGGATCGAGTCTCGGGTTGGGCCGGTGGGCTTGGGCCTAGCCTTGAGCTTAGGTCGAGCTTGGGTGGGCCTTGCTATTTTTTTTTTAATTCTTTTTAATTTTTTCTACGAAAATTTTATTATTTTTCAAAAAAAAAATGCATTGCGCCTCGGGTGGGCTGGGCTTCGGATCGAGCCTTGAATGGGCCTTAAGCGGGCCGATGGGTCGGGCCGGGCTTCAAAGTGATGACCTAGGCTATAACCTAGGGTTTCGGACATGCTCGAGCCCAAACCCAAACGAACCTGCCCCGGGCTATGGGCGGGCTTCAGGCAGCCCACGGGCTGCGGGCCAATTCTACATTCCTATCAATGTGCATTTTAACATGTCAATGCGAATATTTACATTGTCAACGGGCCGGGCCGGGCCTACCCCGGGCCGTGGGCATGCTTCGAGCAGTGGGCAAATTTTACACTCCTATCAATGTTAATGTTAACATGTCAATGTGAATATTTATATTGTCACGAGTCGGGCCAAGCCCGCCTCGGGCTGCGGTCGGGCTTCGGGCCGTCCATGGGTTGCAGGCCAATTTTACACTCTTATCAATGTGAATATTCACATTGTCAACGGGTCGGATTGGGCCCGCCCTAGGCCGCTAGCCAATTTTATACTCTTATCAATGTGAATGTTAACATGTCAATGTGAATATTCATATTGTCAACAAAGCCGGGCTCAATTTGCCGCCAAGCGGGTTTACGCGACCCACGAGGTATGGGCTAATTTTATACTCCTATCACTGTGAATGTTAACATGTTAATGTGAATATTCACATTGTTAACAGGCCAAGCCGGGCCTGCCCTGGGCCGCCCACGGGCCGTGGGTGGGTTTCTGGCAGCCACGGGGCGCGGGCTAATTTTACACTCCTATCAATGTAAATTTTAACATGTTAATATGAATATTCACATTGTCAACGGGCCAGGCCGGGTCGGGTCTGTCCTGGGCTGCGGGCCAATTTTATACTCTTATCAATGTGAATATTCACATTGACATGTCAATGTGAATATTCACATTGTCAACGGGCTGGACCGGGACCCGCCCCAAGCCGCCCATGGGCCGCGGGCGGGTTTCGCGCCGCCACGGGATGTGAGCCAATTTTACACTCCTATTAATGTGAATGTTAACATGTCAATGTAAATATTCACATTGTCAACGGGCAGAGCCCGCCCCGGCTCGTAGGCGGGTTTCGGGCCGCCTACGGGCCAATTTTACATTCCTACCAATGTGAATTTTAAAATATGAATGTTCACATCATAAAATTGCTATCAGTTCAAAAAATATTTATAAGGGTATCAAAATTAAATATAAGGGCATAAGTGTCCAAGAAAATAGTGTAAATAAAGAAAAAAAGACTTTATGGAATAAAACTATACATACATGGGATTAAATGGGTTGAAATTTTTTTTCATAAACTTCTTAAGTTAAAATACTTCTAAATAGAATTTATCAATAATTTTCCCTTAATTAAAACTCCCAAACTAAAATGATGAATTATTGTTGATCTCTATAACATTTTCCATACCAATATATTTATAAGAGCCCCGCTGCAGACCCCCAGTAGGGGTCACACCCCCAGTGAGGTGGCGAGCCCCCACTGGCCAAAACTTTAAAAAAAAGAAAAACAGTTTTTTTTTTAAGCAATCCCAGCGCTATCTCACTGGTCGCACTCAAATGTGCCATGAGCCTCCACTTAAAAACTTAAAAACATATCAAATTTTTTTTAACCAATCCCAGCGCACCACCTCACTGGGATCGACCCCCAGTGGGGTCCGAAGCATTAATCTATTTATAATTTGTTTTTCCACATAATTCCCCAACAGCATAAAGGTCTCATTCTTATCCTGTCTCCTCTTCTCTGAATCCCGTCCAAATCAGTACTCTGCCTCCCCTGCGAAAACCACCGACCATTCCACCACATCAAATCACAAGACGAGACGACGGCATAATAGGTTCGTACTCTCTCTCTCTCGGCCCAGAGACACACACTAGTTTTTCTTGCTTTGTGTACTGTTCTGATACTTTAAAATTAAAAAAAAAAAAAAAACCCAATTGATTGTGGATACATTTCTTCGATTCCATTCTCAAAATCCATTTGAAGATGCTTCATATGGATCTCCATAGTTCGTTGTCAGAGAGTGAAACGCTTGATACCCCCCCAAAAAATTAGGGCTTTTTGTTGAACAATTTTATAGTTTACATGTTTGATTCATGAATGCATTAGCCTTTTTTTGTTTTATGTTTTTTTTTTTTTTTTTTGAGTGTTTTGAGAAATTGATAAAAAGTTAATTTTTAATTTTTTATCAAGTTTTTTGACTTTTTTAAAAGATAATCGAAAAAGTTGGTAAAAAACTACTGGTTAACTTTTTGGGTTAATATTTGTTTACCATGTTACATCATAATAAAATGATCAAAATACTCTCATCCAAATTAAGAAATTTACCCTTGTAAACATGGAGGGTAGTCTTGTAATTTTACAACATGCGTTTTATGATCTTCCCAAATGAGCAGCCTGCGTTTCCAGCTGCTACATGCTGCGTTTTTGAGCTGCACAAAACGCTGCTTTTTTTGAGGTTCCCAAATCACCATCTTGTCTCTCAAACATGCCATATAATGCTTCAAATTTTTTGGACTCTCTCTGGGTAATTAATTACAAACTGCTCTTCTTTTGTTCAAATTATCCATGTACATTTTACCTTTGAACTTTATTCCCATTTGTATTGGATAAGAAATATAATTGTGTAACAAGTGAGCTAGTGGTTGTTTAATACCAATTTTGTGATTGTGGGTTCAACTCTCATTTGGGAAGCTTTTTGATCATATCACTTCTTACATTTTTTATTTATAAAAAGACAAAAATATAAAAAAAAATCAAAAAAATTAATTTTTAACCAACTTCTCAAAACAATCCCAATGCCAGTAATTAAAAAAAAAAAAAGGACAAAATGATATTTTTGTTTTTTAACGGTTTGAGAAATGAAAGCTGAACTTCCTTTCGGTTCTCCCAAAGAATAGCCTTCCTTTTTAAATCCATTTTTAAGAAACTCACACACACAAAAAAATAAAAAAAAGGAAAATTGAAAAAAAAATATTTTCTATTTCTAAAATGGGTTGTATGTATTTAGTGATTTAGTGATGGTTGTTGGGTTTGGGCTTGGACTTGGGCTTGGTAGTTATCGTTGAGCTAGTGGTTGGCTTTCTAGCTATTGTTTGGCCCGTGGTTTGTCTGATCTGATGTATTATTTTTCATATTTGTAGTTGTACTTTTATCGATTGAACAAAAAAAAAAAATAATAAAGATAATTGTGTAAGTGATTAAAATATCTGAATTTATGTAAAATTACTCAATATATGAAAGGTAGCTTTGTTATTTTTGTGAAGTGGGGCTAAAATGGTATGTTGTCCTCCAATTCCATGGGATTGCTATTCCCCTTTGAGGGATTCGATTGAAAAAAAGAAAAAAGAAAAAAGAAAAAAGAAAAAAGGTAAAGATAATTTTGTAAAGATTAAATATTTGAATTTCTATAAAATTATTCAATATATGAAAGGTGGCTTTGTTATTTTTGTGAAGTGGGGGTAAAATGGTATTTTACCCTCCAATTGCATGGGATTGCTATTCCCCTTTGAGCAATTCATTGTCCCACGTGATACCGGATTGTTAATCCAATCCCACCGCCTATTAATGAAAAGAATCATGGCTTATGATACTTGGGGTTTCAAAGATATTCACACTTCGGTGTTCCAAGTTATCCATGTACATTTAACAAGGTCATGTTGATTCCTGCTTGGTCTTTATTCGTTTTAGCTTGACTGAGTGAATATTTCTAACAGTTTATCTGGTCCTTTGTTCTTCAGGCATTTGTGCAGACATTGCAGTGTCAAAGCATGATTACTGGTTATCTTTAGCACCTCTTCCTTTTGAAGTTGTTGTTTCTGCAGGGTGAAAGAGAGTTCGACAATAGGTTTGATTTCAGCAATCTTGATTATGATTTTGGGCCCATTACACTCCAACCTTCTTCTGATTATTGGGTTTATCCGTTTTGATAAATGCTTCTCTGTTTTGACATATGCTTTGTTTCTTCACTACTGGGTTTGCTCCTTCTCTGTGATTTTGGGCTTTTCTTTGTGATCCTATGTGGAAGAAAGATTCTTCTATCACTCCATGTGTCATGTGGCATGAATGTATTGACATAAAGTTAAATGTTCCACTAAACCAAAAGACAATACTTCTCAAAGTCACAATTCGCTAATGAGAACCAACATGGTTAAGATATATTCCTTCAATAGCTTGTCGGAATAATTATCTGTCAGATTAAGAAGCATTTAGAACTTAAAACTTTCAATTTTCCTTTTCATTGCTTTTTAAAGATAAAATATAAAAACTTCTGGTGAACATTAAAGTTGAAAAAGACCGAAGTTCTTATAACAAACTGAAGCATGGGTCTTGTATGAGAGAGTTGGAGTTAGAAATAGAATTCCTACCAATGAAAAGGTTAAAAGATGTCATCTTTGAATTCTTACCAATGGAAAGAAAAAAGACAAAATGTAAACAAAAACTACACGGTATAATCCATGTGATTCAAAAAAAATGCTCATTTATAAATGAATAACCTACAGGTTGCAAGACTGTTATATGATGAAATATCACAATCAAAAAATAATTGTTCATTCAAAACAGAGAAATATGCATAGAAATTATGCATATAGAATTCAAACAAGATATGACTTTCAGTTTTCTGGAGTCGTTTTTTCAATTGCTTGGTTTCCATTGCCATCTCTCTCATTATATGTTTCATTTAAGAGCGGTTTATTAATTGATGCTTGGGTATTTTATTACGACATCTAATTTTTGTGTTCAAATTTGGATTAGATTTGATCGATTGTTCTTTAATTTTTGCTGATTATTTTTAACTAATCAGTATACATTTCTAGCATTCCCTCTATCATTGATTAATCGGCATTATCTGTAGCATTCAAATGTTCTAGAAAATTTGGATGCTCTTTCTTTTATGTTTTCTTTTGATCGATGGATGACATCAATATTTAAATAGACGTTAGTTTATATAGTTTGAGAGTTTGTCGTGGCAAGTCTTCCATGAGTGTAAACTAGGAGCTTTAAAAACCAAAAAACCAGAAGCTGATACTTTATCTTTAGTAGTATCACTGTGTGAAGCTCTTAGTGCATGAAGTTCGAAAACCTGTTTGTTTCCTGTCTCCTCTCAAATCATAAGAAAACTTCAAACATTATACTATTTTCAGTACCAGATTAAAAATTAAATTTTCAATTGATCCCAGAAAATAACAAAAGAATTTGTGTTATTTAACCCTAGAATCAAGTCCTCCACCTATACTTAGAATAAATGATCATATCCCAACAAGAACAATCCTAGTCACAAGATACCAAATTTAAGCTGAGATATACCTGGGTGTGGTCTATTTGGTGCTTCGGTTTGAAGTATTGCTTTTTCCCCATTTATTTCTCTTGTTTTCTGTCCTTCATATGCTTTCTGAATATGGCTCTTTGTGTTGGGACAAGGCTTAGTTAGGTTGAGTATGAAGGTTCTTTGTTCTTGAATGTAGTTTTCCCATTCTTTTTTAGCTAAGTATCTAGCTGTCTTTGGTTTCCATTTTCTAACAAACAACTAGAGTGAAACCAAACTAAAAGCAATAGTTTTATTTTATTTTTATTTTGAAACCTTTTCAATAAATTGTTTAATGTGTATGTATATATATATATATATATCTCATACATCAACACATTTGAATTATGGGAAGTAATCTATTCTATGTGTGTGTCGTGACAGTAACATTATGTAGGAACTCATTTTGACAAGATTTCTTGTGCGTTTGGCAAGAGTTCTGGTGGTCATTTTACGCATTAATGAAAGATTCATACGTTTTTTTGTAACTTCCCTTTTGTTTTCATCTATGACAAGTATTATTTGTAAACTGCTAGATTTGCGAGGGCTTCAAAATGTTATAAACTAGAAGATTGCAGAGTGATTGTCAATTTAATTATTTGAGGTGCTAGAATAAAACAATAGAGTTATGCTAGAGATACCAACAATTCTATCAAATATTTGACTAAATGTCTCACATAAGTATAATATTTGGTAGAATTTTCATCTAATGATTTAGCTCCGAGTTGTCAAATATATTATACTGCAGTTATAACTACATTTCATGTACATCAATGCTAAACTAAAAATAATTATGGCATTGAAATGATAAACATTACATAGCATTATTGTTTCAGTAAAACATATGTTTTATCGTTTTTACGTATTTTTTTAAATTCTGTTTAAGTGACTTACCGTTTGTACATATACTTCCTCTGTGGCCCAGAACAATACTCATCTTAAAGTCAATGCTATCCAACTAAGAAGAAGTTAGGGACTTGTGTTAAGAACCAACTAAGAGCTCAAGATGAACAAACTCCCAATCTTGGTAAGGCAAGCCCCACCATGAGGGAAAATCTCAAACACTATGTACACAATAATTACCTGTACAATCCTTATATTTAAATCATCAATAGTGTATAAAACCTTTCAATTGGCCATCATATATTACTTGATCCACGTAAGGACAAAATATCATCATGCTGCTAAATTAGTTCCCATGCACCATTATCCCCCCCCCCCCCCCCCCAAAAAAAAAAAAAAAAAAAACTAATCATTAATCCGTCTTTACATCCAACTTCATAATAAAAGAAATATAGATTTACAATCAACCTTCTTCATAAATAAAAAAGAAAAAAACTACATTCTAGAGTGACCCTATGCAAAACCTCAACTTCTTCATAAACCTCAACTACAAAACGCCCACATTTGATCCTCCAGAAAATCTAATCTTCCAAGTTGAGGCGAGCCACGCTATAATATAGAAATCTAAAAAAAAAAAAATTAAAAATTAAAAAGAATGAGCTAGAGCCCAATGAGTATACCAATCCCATGGAGTTATAAAACTTGTTACTTCCAATTGGGGTCAGTAATAAGGATAATAAACATAAGAGTTTGATTGGACTGAAATTAATACATAGTGAAAAATTGCATAAACCATTATCAAGATTTTTCAAATCATAATGCGGAAAAATACATTTGAACAAGGAAATCAAAACAAAAATACAACTTTTCAATACATTAAGATCTCATGCCCATCATACAAACTATTACATAAACTTAGGGTCGCGTTACCTTGCGACTTAGGTGGTGACGGTATCGTTACCCAAAATATATCCATATGAACATGACTCATGTCATCATAGCATTTCAATTCTTATTTCAATATTTTGGTCCTCAGGACTTCTTATGATCCTTAAAACATTTCGGTGCCCAGGAACCCAAAACATTTCAGCCCTTGTGGCCCCATAGGCTATATTCGATTATATGATTAACAAAAAAAAGTATTTGCACATAACGTTTCGTTGTCATTCCATCATCATCATAAAATTTGACAAAAAAACAAAACTTAAATAAATTCCCATGGAAAAATTGATGTTTCATTATACAAATGAAATCCTTTATTTAAACTCGGTTTTTGACCCCCATTAAATTTATAGATTTTTCAATACCATGATAAAACATGTAATTAATATCATTCTCAACTTTGTATTTCAAATAGAGGTAATGTTTTCCGTGGTAAAGTATACTCGCCTCAAAAGTAGCCAAAGTGTAGATTTGAAACTCTACGAGTTAATTCCCAAGAGGTGTAGAGACGCCCTTTTTCAATCCTAACAATTAGTAAATAAGATCTAGAATTAGGGAAATGCTTTCAATGAAAATTACAATGTCTACAAAATTGATCCTAAATAAGACATGCTATGGAATGAGAGCTAAAACCAAGATAAAGAACTCCTCCAACTTCCGCAAGTCATCCAAACAAACAACTTATCCAATCTCCACAACACCCAACTTTAGTACATTTTGAGTTATCAACTATTTAACTATCCAACCAATTTATATGTACAATACCACCATCAATTAAACCACAAGGGTCAAAAATCAACATTTTCATGAACCCAACAACTTTGGTAAAACCACTTTAACAATTTATAAAATTCCTCCAAAATCATTTATAGATCATAGAGATACCCAATCCACCATTTATCAAATTAATTTCAACATAAAAATTTCCTAACACTAAAATCTCTAATTTTTACATCACATTCAAATCATTGATTAACCCAAATCTCAATCTCCAAAACAACCATTAAATTAATATTTTTTTCTACATGTAAAAACATCCATAAAAACTAAATACAAGCATAAAACTCAATAACTAAAACTAAATCACTGTAAATCTAAAAATCACCATCTCCAACTCTAAAATTGTAAAACATTAAACTAAACCTTTTAGAGAGATATTCTTACTAATTAAAAGTCTCTAATCCATCAAGAAAATAAACTCCAAGCTTTGATTCTTCAAAAGGTTAAGAAAAATTTAGAGTTGGAACTTCTTTTATGCTATTTTCAAAGAGAGAGGAGTGGCTGATTGGAGCTTTTCCCAGCAAGGTAAGATGACCTGCAGTGGTGGAGATGGTGGGTTGAGGTGGTGGTGGTGTAAGGGTGGAGCAAAGGTAGGGTGTTTGTTCATTAAGAAAGTAAAGGAAAATGAGAGAGAAGGTAGAGAGAAGTTAGAGAGAGAAAAATGAAGACAATGAAATAAAAATATGCATTTTTGTTTTTGTTTTTGTTTTTTTTTATTTTATAAGTTGAAGGTGGTGTTTGGTCACACCTGCAATCAAGTTTGGATTTGGGTTTAAATATCCTAAGCGGAGTTTAACTTACGAGAGTGTTTGGCTCTAGATGAATGTTGGGAATATTATAATTATTGTTTCAGTAAAGCATATGTTTTATCATTATTACGTATTTTTTAAATTCTGTTTAAGTGACTTACCTTTTGAACATATAAGGTTCGTTTGGAAAGTGGGTTGACTTTTTGGTTTTTTCGTTATTTTAGCCTCGGGCTAAAAAGTCTCATTTGGAGAGGGCTTTTTACCTTTTTGACTTTTTGTAAGAGAAAGAATGTAATGATTATAGGTTGGATGTGATATTTTATCTTATTGGACTAAAAAGCCTATTTTGTCTTTTTATGGTTAAAATAACCCTAAATCCACCCAACCCACTCTTCCCAAACAAAGCCATGCTTTGTGGCCCAGGACACTACTCATCTTAAAGTCAATACTATCCAAGGGACTTTGTGTTCAAAACCAATTAAGAGCTCAAGATGATCAAACTTCCAAGCTATGACGAATGGGTATGTCGAAAAATATATTGTATTTGTATCGGATATTTATCGGTGTGTGGTATCTCATATGGTGCTTTTATATACGTACTAAGTACACAAAACAACAGACTCAAATTTTTTTTCTTAATTTTTGGCGCGTGGATTTTGGCTTATCTAGACGTTCCTAGTATATACCCAAATCGTACCGTACTTCAGTTGAAATAATATTTTCTTCTACTACAGAGATAAAACTCATTTTACTAATTTTTTATTTTTATTTTTAGTTTTATGCTTAGCATGATTTTAAATTTAAATTATAGTTTGTAAGTTATTTAATATATTGACATTTAATTTTGATTTATATATTTATTTTTTACATTAAATGTTAATTATAGGTTGGATCTTAACAAATTAAACCATTTAATTAATTTTTGTATTACTCTAAATTAATATAAATATTTTTTTTACAAACGTATCAAGTTGTTCCCGTACCTTACATTTTTTAGATTTTACCGTATTGACGTAACTGTATTGTACCAGTATCAGTACTCGTATCCATGCCCGTACTTCATAGCTTCCAAGCGAGATTGTGATCGACATTCTATCAAGACTACCCATCAAATCCTTGGTGCGTTGAAGGTGCGTGTGCAAATCTTGGCTCAACTTAACCCATGATTCTCAACTCATCACCATGCATCTCCATCGATCATCAGAAAACAAGGACAACCTCACTCTCATCTTTGTAAATACCATCCATGTCAACCTCACCCTTTTCCAAACTCAATTATGTTTCCTAGACAACAATGGAGGAACAAATGATAACTACGACTTGTGTAGATAGAAACTTGTCATTCCTTCATTTTAACTTTTTTTGAGTACTTGGTTATTGCAATTGTCTACTTTGTTTGATTGATTCAATCACTAAAATACTAAGATACATTTGCAACCCCTACAATGGAGAATATGCAAATTTACCTAATCCCATAAGGCCATCATTAAGTCGTCGTCCTCACAATGTCGCTGTTGGATTTGGATATCTTCCACAAAACGACGTATATAAGGTGATAGAGTTGGTTTACTAGGATAGTACTATCTACAGTGGTGATTCAAGGCCAGAGGCTCATGTGCTCACTCTTTTTTTGATCAGCAAAAAAGAGGCTCATGTGCTCACTCTTGGTGACCGTACATGGAGAAATATTGGAAATGCTCCTCTCTCTCATTCATGGGTCAAAGGCTTCGCAAGCATTTGTCAATGGTGCTCTTCACTGGTTAAGTGATAGGCTTGGTTTTGATTGTATTGTTTCATTTGATATTCATACAGAACAATTTGGAGTCATCCCACATCCCCAACTTTGAGTCAGGCCAATTTAACTAGAGAGTGGGAGTCTTGAAAGGGTGTCTCTCAGCTGCAAACTACAGTTATGGAGAGTATGCTGAGATGTGGGTGATGAATGAGTATGGTGTGAAGTCATCTTGGACAAAGTATTTCAAAGTGAATTGCAGTGAGGTAGGGTTTAATATATACAGTAGAACTGTGCAAAATACTGTCTAATTCGCTAAAATCACACTGATCTGCATCAATCCACACCGCTCTATCAGCTGACCACAGTTTAAACTTTAAAATTTATAATCTGCCTTCGAAATTGTTCCGCTTCGTTATAGTTAATACATATATATTTAATCTATAATGAAATGTCAAAGTAAAAATGAGTGTGAGAGAGATTTAATATATAAAATTTATTATAAATTAATAGTTATATATATGAAAAATGTTATGTAAAATTAGTTTATGTTATATATATGAAAAATATTATGCAAATTAGTATTATATATTATGCAAACGCTTGATAATTGGTTAGAATATTCTTCAATCCACCAATCTGTCCAAAACTGTTCAAATAGCAATTTGTCAATCCGCTAATCTGTAATTCGGTTTATAATTTTACTCTCAAACTATTCGAACTGCACCGCACATACCCCTAATATAGGGTATGTTTGGCCACTCTGTCGCCGGAGATCTGGGGTGGTTTGGTTGTTACTTGGGAGTTTTTGTCTGCTTTGTTATGATCCTAGAAAGCGAATTTTGGGGGAGCTTATTATAGCTGGGACACGTCATGCTTTCCAAATGGTTACTCATGTTTGAAGTGTAGTTTCAACTCACACTCTGTTAGGTGAAGTGGACTGTTTGGTGGATGAGAAAAAAGGGTGCTCTATGGGAGAACCAGTAAAATAATTAACTTAGAGATAGGTATGTTTGGTTTGTGTTTGAGAGATGTGTTTTAGAGATAAAAAGTACGAAAACATGTTTGGTTTGGTTTTTTTCAAAAGATGTTTTGGAAAATTGTTTTGAGAGAGAATTTTGGAAAAAGTGATTGATTTGATGTGTGTGAGAGAGAGATTTGTTTGGAAAACTTGTTTGGTTTAGATGTTTTGGGAAATTTTTTTGGAAAAATTTATTTGGTTTGATTACTTTTGAAAACTTATTTGTAGAGAAAATTTCCAAAATTTTTTTCCGAAAATCAAACCAAACGAGCCCTTTTGGTTAGTCGTCCAGGTAAACATTGTTGCATCCCAAGTTTATGCTTTTGTCACTCGTTGTCTATGAAGCACATGTGCGGGTACGGATACTAGTACGAGTAAGTTAATATGGTAAGACTTAAAAAAAAATAGATACGGGTATAGTTAAGGTACGTCAATAAATTTTTTTATTTTTTATAATTTATAGTTTGAGATTCAATCTACAAATCAAAGTGCAATACCAAAATTAAAAAGAGAAATTACAAAACAAAAGAGAAATTATAGTTCAACAATACTAATACCAAAACAAAGTCTATAAGCTATTTTAATGCCATTAAATAGGAGAAATTATAAAATAAAATTTTATTCCAAAAGCAAGCTAAGCAAAGCAAAGCAAAATTTAAAAACTTGAAAATTTAGTTTTCACTTCCATCAACTTTATTATTGAATAATATATTTTTCATCTCTGGCACATTAAATAAAGGACTTGCAATTTCAAGTAAATAAAAACTCTCTAATAAATTAAACATATCCCCACCAATATCCCATAGCTTGATGCACCCATGAAATACCCATGGAGTACTTAACTGCCAAAGAATATATAAAAAGTATTCAGTATGTATTTCGAGTATCCGGTACGCATGTAGTCCTATCGGTACGAGTACCAATACCTAGTAAGTACCTAATATAAGTACGGTAACATTTTCGGAGCACCCATAATTTATAGATCGTTGTTAAAGGTGCAAATCAAATTTATGTAGCACCTTGTTGTCACATGTGATTTGAATTATTATATATAAACCACCATGTGTTGCTGTACTTGACTTGTGCATTTAATTTTCAATAATCCTACAATAATCGTATTATGGATTATAAATTATTTGTTATCTTATATATGGGTTTAGATTCTCTCAAGTTGGCTATCTCAACTTGAGCGTGTTTGGATTTGATGGACCCATTTTGGGGCTAACCTATATGATTTGAACTATTTATTTTTTATGACTCGTTGAGTAGAATGTTCAAGTAAAATATCAAGATGATCGGACATTGGTAGTTATATGTTTGAATTATATTTGTATTACAAAAAAAAATGAATAGTTATTCTTGAAATTATAATTGTCGTCTATTTTTTTTAAATAGTGATTTTTAGTGAGTTAAGCTTGATCTCTTATCTTACTTGAGAGGTCCCTCTATTTATTGCCAATTGATTTTATTTGAGTTGAATGTAGATTAAATTTTGTGACATATTTTGAGTTTAATACTTATTTCGGCCAAGGTGCATGCTACTTTTAGTGATATGAGGAATACATTGTTTTACTTGCATTTGCATGTTTAAAGTTGTTTTCATTATTTTGATATGTATTATTATGGGGAGTTTTGGGGATGATAGGTTGGGTGCCCCATGTTGTTTAGCTTTGGTGGGTAGTTGTTATCCTGCCAACTATTCACATGTTCCTCTAATATTTTATTTGTATTAATAATAAGTATTTTAACATATCTTCTTGAAATTCACTTTGCACCCTGCAGAAACAAGACAATCGGTTGATTGGTGACATGATCATGTGGTACGTGTGAAGCAAGCTCCTAATAAAGAGGAGTTGATTTTTTTTTTTTTTTTTTTGACTAAAATAGTGAGTTGTGAAAATAGGCCTTAGTTATTGGAGGTGAAACAAGACTCCATCCCGACATAAGTTAGAGACTTTTGTGTTCAGAACCATCTGAGAAGTAGCTAAAGATGGACAAACTTCCAAGAGAGATCATCGTCAACATTCTCTCAAGACTACACATCAAGCCCTTGGTGCGTTGCAGGTGCGTATGCAAATTTTGGCTCGACTTAACCCATGATTCTCAACTCATCACCATGCACCTCCACCAATCATTAGAAAATGAAGACAGCCTCAGTCTCATTTTCTTAAGTAACATCCTTGTTGCCCCCAGCCATTTCCAAACTCGATTATCTTTCATAGACAACAACAACAACAACAATGAAGATCACTACACGTTTGTTGATCTAAACGTGTCGTTGCCTCATTTCGACAACTTCGAAATCTTAGGTTCTTGCAATGGTCTACTTTGTTTGTTCGATCCACTGGCCAAAATCCCAAGATACATTTTCAATCCTCTCAG
Organism: Camellia lanceoleosa; assembly: GCA_025200525.1. Lineage (NCBI taxonomy): Eukaryota > Viridiplantae > Streptophyta > Magnoliopsida > Ericales > Theaceae > Camellia > Camellia lanceoleosa. The sequence continues at coordinate 61,799,252 of CM045762.1, forward strand.
TGGAGAGTATGCAACTTTACCTAATCCCATAAGGCCACCATCATCTCCTCCTCCTCGTGACGTTGCGATTGGATTCGGGTATCTTCCAGAAAGCAACGTATACAAGGTAATAGAGTTAGTTTACTACAGTAGTGCAATCTTCAATGGTGATTCAAGGCCAGAGGCTCATGTGCTCACTCTCGGTGACCGTTCATGGAGGAATATTGGAAAGGCTCCGTTCTCTCTCATCCGTGGGTTGAAAGCTTCACAAGCATTTGTCAATGGTGCTCTTCACTGGTTAAGTGATATGCCTGGCTTTGATTGTATTGTTTCATTTGATGTTGGTGAAGAACAGTTTGGAGTGGTTCCACATCCCGAGTTTGAGGCAGGTCAACTTAACTACAGATTGGGAGTGTTGAGAGGGTGTCTCTCAGCTGCAAACTACAATTATGGAGATTATGCTGAGATGTGGGTGATGAATGAGTATGGTGTGAAGTCATCTTGGGCCAAGTGTTTCAAAGTGAATTGTAGTGAGGTTGGGTTTAATATAGGGTATGTTCGGCCGCTCGGTCGCTGGAGGTCTGGGGAAGTTTGGTTGTTGCATGGGAGTTCTAGTCTGCTTTGTTATGATCCCAGAACCAAAAGTTTGAGGGAGATTGGTATAGCTGGGTCACCTCATGCTTTCCAAGTGGTTACTCATGTTGGAAGTCTGGTTTCACCTCAGAGTCTATTTGGCGAAGGGTTGCATTTTGGACTGTTTGTTGGAGGAGATGAAGGAGTACACCAACTTGAATTTTGAAGCTGTGGAGAAGAACCAACAAAATAATTTACCCCATGAGATGAAACAACAAAGCACAAGAAATGCTAAGGAACATGAAAAGATTTAAGATGGTTTGTAGGGTGCAGATTTAAAATTAGTGTAATATCGACTCTATTTAGAATAATTGTGATCCATGAATGTATTTTTTTTAATGTATTTTTTGTGAATATTTTTTCTTGAATATGTAATATTGTTGTAAAACTTATTAAAAAGAATTTGGAAACAAAGTGCCTAGAGAGCTATTTTGGTTAGTTGTTTACTATTTTCAATTGTTTTGTTAAACAACAATACTACTAATTCAAAAAAAAATATTAAGAAAAGTACTCAGAAAAACTAATTTATGGGTCACAATCATTTTAAGTGAAGTTTATATTCCATTAATTTTAAATGCGTCGGTGTATCTGATTTTTTCATTTAATTTTTAAATATTGTTATAATAATTATATTTATTATTTGTAATTTGAACACCCGAATTCATATATTTTGTATGCTAATCTTTCAAATCTTGAACGCCCAACTCACTTCAAATTTTGAATGTCAACCATATAATAAAGAGAAATGTTAGGAATCATGAATTTTTTTTATGAAAATAATCATGAAAGATTTGTGATCTTTAGATTACCTTGATTAGTGTGTGGTGTTTTATTCTATGTGTAATCTAAAGGTCACAAATCTTTCATGATCATTTTCATGAAAGACTTTTCATGATACCTAACATTGCTGTATAATAAATAACTCTCCCCCCCCCCCCAAAAAAAAAAAAAAAAAAAGTTCTTCGAAAGGGGCTCTGCTAAAAGGAACGAATGTCAAAAATAAATAAACAATTTGAAATAGAGAAAGTACAAATTTTTGGAGGATTTCCTCTGGCCCAAATTTTGGATTAGAGGAGGTTGTTTGGGCTTGTGGGGCCCGTGGTTGATGATCCATACAGTTTATTTTGTTAGGCACTTCGTGTATTTTATTCATAAAAAAATTAGGTCGATCTGATAAATGTAACCATATTTTTCACTAAAAAAAAAATAGACGACAATTGTGTTTTTTTTTAAATGAATCATACATTTTTTTTTATAACAAAAATAATAAATTGAATAAGTTGCACTTATTGTATTGACCTAATTTTTTGTATGAATGAAATATACGAAATACCCGATAAAATAAACAGTTCAAATTATCGAAACGGAGCTCGTAATAGACCCCATGGGTCTAAACAACACCCTCTAATTTAGATTTTAAACTGGAGGGAATCCTACTCCAAAACTTATAACTAGAATAATGTGACAATTTGTGTTTGCCATTTAATTAAGATCTTGTCGATAAATTACAAGACAATCATCTGTGTGTACAAAAATTCTGTAATTTTTCTTTTGAAAAATTGTATTTCACTAGTAGTATTCATATTCTTTCATTTATTAATAATGATACGTATCAACAAATATGTATTCTGATCTAAAAAGAACCAGGAAAAAAAAAAAAAAAAACCCCTAAATCTTGAAGCGACATGTCAGTTTTTAATTTTGAAATCAAAGCAATGAAATCAGCATATTCTTAACGGAATTCTAGGCAAAAATAAAAGTTATGTAATTGCATTAAATAATACTGGGAATCATGAAAAAAATATCATGAAATATTTCATGAAGAGTTTTCATCCTTTGATTAATGTGTGATGGTTTTTTTATATGTGTAATCTAACGGTGAAGAATTTTTTATGATCATTTTTATGATATATTTTTTTTTATGATACATAACATTGCATGGGCTTGCATTAACTTCTAAAAGTTTTGAAAGAAAAAATGTCATCTACATGGGTAAGTAGATTTTTTTTTACTTATCTTCATTACCAGTTTTTTACTTATCTTTGTTTAGAATGCCTGAAGGGGTAGCCAAAGAGATTGATAGAATCCAGTCCAGATTTCTTTTTTTTTTTTTTTTTTTTGGAGGGGGGGTGGGGAAGGGGTTGATGAACTTAGAAGGAAGATTCACGTGGTAAAGTGGGAGGAAATCACTCAAAGCAAAAGTAACGGGGGTCTTGGTATTAGAAATGTGAGAATCATGAATGAATGTCTTCTTCTCAAATGGTGGTGGAGATTTGGGAGTGAATTTGGCTCTATTTGGAAACAAGTAATTCTTAGCAAGTACCCACAGTATGGTGGGTCTAGGTGGCCAGATCAAGATGCAAATTCCAGGTATTCGATAGTGTGGAGAGATATTTTGTGGGTTGCTGTTAAGTGCCCAGAGCTGCTGGAGTTATTTAAGGCCAACTCGAAGATTAGTATTGGGGATGGGAGGCTCATCAAATTTTGGCTGGATCTGTGGGTTGGTAGTGACTGTTTAAAGAATTTATTTCCTAGATTATTCTTTGTGTCTATGCATAAAGGTGTATCAGTGGCAGTGGTTAAGAGCAGGAGCAATGGAAATGAGGAGTGGGATTTGGTTTTCAAAAGAGCATTGTTTCAATGGGAACTTGCAAAGGAGGATGAAAGAGTTGCTTCAAACTGCTCCAGAGCTTAGGAATGGTGTGTTAGATGGGTTGTATTGGGCTGCAGACAAGTCTAGTACCTTTACTATTTCTTCTGCCTACAAGTGGTGTGAGCTACCATCTACTGTGCCTGCAAAAGTGGTGGATCTCATTTGGAAGAATGCTGCACCTCCGAAAGTGCAATTTTTTGCTTGGCTAGCATGGAAAGAGAGGATCAAGAGTTCTAATTATTTGCAAAGAATTGGAGTCCTAAGTGCCAATTCTGATGCTAATTGTATATTTTGCAGGAATGGAAGGGACACTACCCCTTATGTGCTGATGTGTTGTCCGTTTAGTTGGAGAGTTTGGTCTAATATTATTGGGTGGTGGGGTGTATCTTGGGTGCAGCCGGGGTCTGTGTTTGGTCTTATTCAATGGTGGACTGGTTTTAGACATAATAACATATTGAAGGTACTCTGGAGGATAATCCCACTGGCAGTGCTTTGGTCTTTATGGAAGCAGAGGAATGAAATCATGTTTAATGACTCACAGTTGGACTTCAAAAAGTTGTGTGAACTTATCAAAACACGAATTGCATTGTGGTTTAGAGCCTTTAGTCCTTCTTTTTGTTATTTAGTTGATGATTTGGTGTTTAATTTGCATAATGTGAAATTCTGCATCATGCACTGAGGGCTATAAACTGTGAACTGCCGCTGTATTTTGCTAATGCGTATGAGTTGTTTGTGTTACCTCTCTGGTTTTGATTGTTGTTCTGTTCTGGTACATCATGATCTGTTAGGGAGCCTATACTGTTAGGGTTTTTGGAGTTTATCTGCTCTTGCTGGAGCATCATCTTTATATATTGTTGTTGTGCTGCCTCTCTGGTATATTGTTGTTTTGTTCAGGTGCATCATCTAAAGCTGATGGTCTGCTGGGGTTTGGTGCATTATATTTTGTTATGATCTTGTTACTTCTGTTGGTTTTATTGTTTTTGTTGGTTTCTCACCAACTAAGAGGTTGGAGCTTTGTTTAGCTCCAAACTCCTCTTTATTGATGTATCTTTCATATTTGTATGGTTCTATCATCAATAAAGTTTTTCTTTTTGCCGATAAAAAAAAAAAGTAGATTTTTTTTTTTTTAGATAGGATAAAAACAGAACCAAGAACCTTACAAACCAGAAAATCCTGTATCAAGGACAAAATGAGACATCGAGAATGGAACCTCTTCCATCCAAATATACAGGCTAGCTTTGGAGATAACCACCCTTGCAATTCGGTGAGCAACCACATTTCCATTATGATGAACATGAGATAATTGGAAGGTGCAAAAAGAACAAAGAGCTTGATAGATTTCCAAAACCACGGGCCTAAAGCTTGCCAACATAGAATCTGCTTCCAAGACGGCCTTGATCACAGTTTGAGAATCTCCCTCCAAATGAGTAGATTTAAAATTGGGTAAATTGCCCTTTGCACTTTTATACTTTATACTAAATTTTACTTTAGTCCCTATATATAAAATCATGATAGTAAATTCCTTACATTTCTGGTCAAGTGTCGATATCTCCTTATGTTACTCCATTGTTTAACTCTTCAATAGAATCGAGTTATGTGATAAAAATGTGACTATGAAATGAGGGTAAGAGAAGAAAAGTATCCCCATTTTTCACTAATACACACTTTGTCTTATGTGATAAGTATGTGAAAATTATATAATACAACATATATATATATAATGCTGAAAATAGGAACGAAAAGGCAATAAAGTAGAATTTGAAATAAATAATGCAATAAAGAAATCGAAGAGAAAGGAAGAGAGACGGAAGATTGTGTTACTGTGAAAAATAAAGTTTCGTAATTTCAATTTATGCATAACCCTAGTTAATTTCCTTAATCATTCATAATCTGTATTTTCTTTTAGCTGAATATAGTCATAATTTGATGTAAATTTTGAGAGAAAACGTAGATAGGTGGAAAATTGAGGTGATTTTTCTCCTTTGTCCTCATTTTGTAGTGATATGCTTGTCATATAATTGGATTTTGTTAGAGACTTAAACAATGGAGTAACAGAAGAGAACATTGACACTTGACCAGAATTGTAAAAAGTTGACTATCACAATTTCATGTGTAAGAACCAAAGTGAGAATTTGTGAAAAGTGAATGGCTGTAAATTCTAATTTACCAATTTAAAATTGGTAGGATGAAAATCACATTTATAATGATTGTGTTTTATAAATATATATAGACCTAGCAGTTGGTGTCGTATTCCGAGCTCATCACAATTTCGTTTTTATCCTCAATTTGATTTCGTATTTACCTTAAAGATTTTTGAATGCAACAAACGTTTTGATGTGTTTAAGAAATTCTAGAAAAAGATTTTGCATGCTCAAATTCCGGAAAAAAAGAAAAAGAAAAAGAAAAGAGAAATGGTAGGTTACGTTTGATAGAGTTTTAGAATTATAATTTGAGAATAGAGCTATATTTTGAGTTTATGAGTTTTGGAATTATGATTTAAAAAAATAAAATTTGTTTAGTTATGAGTTTTCAAAACTTAATTCAAATACTTATAACTCATAACCAAACATACAACTCAAAACTCTATTGAAAATTCATAACCAAATTCAAAATACAACTATATTATCAAATTATAATTCAAAGCTCTACCAAACACAACCTAAATTTCTTTTGAAAACTTATATAAAGTGCAATTTTTCTTAAAGATAACACCCAAAATAAAATGGGCGGCATATATTTTTTCCAATACTTTTCTGTATTTTTTTATGTGCACTTGTGAAATTGAAAGTTTACAATTTTCTCAAGCCGAGCAATGCTAGGTATCATAAAAAAACTTTCATGAAAATGATCATGAAAGATTTATGACCCTTGGATTACACTTAAAATAAAGCACCACACACTAATCAAGATAATTCCAAGGTCACAAATTTTTCATGATCATTTTCATGAAAAAAATTTCATGATCTCTAGTTTTTCTCAAGCCTTAAATCAAAATTCAAGGTAGAGAATCTTTGAACAAAGACAAAAACACTAAATTCTCTCTCTCTCTCTAGAAATACTACAAAAATCTAGCCAAGTGTTTAAGAACCCATCTTGAGCCTCATCTTATCCTTTTCAAGTTCAAATTGGAACCCAAACCCAGCTATGGAGATCTCAGAAAAGCTTCTAAAGTTCAAATTCCACATCTTGTTCACTCTAGCTTTCTCTCTCATGATTTTCTCTCTCATCTACCTGGCTCCCAGGTTTCTCAATGTCCTAGCCTACTTTTGGCTCCTTTTTCTCTCCACTGCTCTGTTCCTCATCATTGTCGTCCTCTTTGCCAAGTCCTCGCCGTTGTTTACCGAAGTTCCAGTTGAAAAAGCTGCCGAAGAGCTTCTCAATTTCGTCATTGGACAACTTGAATTAGTTTAATCCATCAATGAAGAATGTTTAAAATCAGAACAAAAGAACATGTGATCAATTGCCGAAAAAAAAAATTACACTGTTCCGGTTAACCGGCCAGACGTTCGGGGGGACATTTGGGAGGATGACTGGGTAAACCCAAAATTCAAAAACTCTACAGAAGATGAAATGTGAAAGAGAAATATGTTTTGAAAACTCCTTCCAAACGTGAAAGAGAAAACTATTTTGAAATATGTGGTGGAATCACATTTTCAAAACTCCATCCAAACAGTGCATGCAAACGAAGGGGTGGAATCATGCTTTTAAAGCCACACCAAACACAACCGTAGTTTTTCTGCATACTGATTTCCCCAAATCTAAAAACACAATAAAAATAAAAATAACATTTCTATTCCCTATGAATTGTTCTTTCAACCTTACTCATCAATTTTTTTTTTTAATTTTTAATTTTTAATTTTTATTTTTATTTTTTTTTAACAAGCTTTACTTTACCTCTTATGGTTTGGATCATGTGCAGTTTACCTCTTTAATGTTTAGAAATGATTACATAACCTTTGCGTGGTTTGTGGACTAAAGTGTACCATTAGTCCCATTAATGATTTAACCTCTGTATATATAAGTAACATATCGTGTGAATTACGAATATTTTTGTCATTTGTTTGAAAGGTAAAGTATACTTTAACCTCTTGTGCTTTATTCCATGTGCGATTTACCCTCTTGAAATTTGAAATTGAGCATATAACTCTCTATGTCTGCCATGTGTTTCATAGTTGCTGTTAAGTTTGACGGAATGTTTAACAGTACACTTCAGTCCGAAAACCACATTGAGGTTATGTAGTGATTTCCAAATGTTAGGGATAGAGATGTAAGAAAAATCGAAAAAGCGACCAAACCAATTGAACCGAACCGAATTGTTCATATTTGGTCTATTTTTTAACAAGAATTAATCTGTGTAGTTTTTAAATTTGATTTTTTTTCAATTTTTGATTCGGTATCGATTTCAGCACCTTATGTACTGAATAAAACCGAAATTGACCGCTTTAATATATATTGTATTTATAATATATATAATTTAATAGTATAATAATATTAATAAGTATAATAAATTATTAATATCAATTAATTAGCCCATCATCCCTATAACCTAAGTTGATATACCGTTAGGCCTTGTTTGATTGTCCGGATATAAAATGAAAGATATAATATACATTGAGATTTACTGAGTGTATGCAATGAATAGGATATATGGATTGGATAACATATCCCATGTTCATGTTTGTTGAGTTGAGGATATAATACTAGATATTTCTTATCCATGTTTGTTTGACAAAAAGAATTATGGGATATAAGCAAGTAACATACATCAATGTCTATTTTATTCCTATATCCATCAACAGGCAATATATGTATGTCCATTACATCCAATCATTTGCCAATATATATATATGTATATTAAATAAAAATAATCAATTAAGTAATAACATAACCAAAAATTAAATAATAATATAAATTTGTTTAAAATATATAAGAAAAATAATTTAAAATCAATTAAGTTTTAACATTTTTAAAATTATTTTTCTAAATTTAATTTTGTATTCTAAATTCTTACAAATAAAAAATACATATTATAGTTTAATTGGCAAATTTAAAAAAATAAAATACATATCATAGTTTATTTGGTCCTCATATTTATTTAATTCTTAAATTGGTAAATATTTTTTGAATTCGAACTTTGAGAATTCAAAACCTTTTAAATTAGTATAATTATAAAAAAAATTTATATTTAAAATGAAAAAAAATTAAATTAACACTTTGAATCTCAAAAAGGAAACATTATTTTTGTTTATATATATACACATAATCAGATTTTCCATTATAAAAGGGTAAAATTGTATTTTTAATTCTTGTCTCATTTGATGTGATATGATATAATAGGGGGAAGTGGGTGTTGTATATCCACCCATTTTGGGGAACTCCAATCCAACCTTCTATATCCAAGAATCCAACCTTAGTATTTATTATTAGTTTTTGTTTGGATTTTTGTTAATCTATAAATTGTAAAATATTTATTAAATGGATGGATATAATATGTTTGAAATGGTTGACAAATAGTTAATTCAATATTTTTACATAAATGAGTGACTATACTAAAAAATGGCTTAAATTTGAAAGATATTAAATCACATCAAACCGAACCATTTCAATTGTTACGATTTGGTGCGGTTTGATGGGAGAAATAGTCTGTATCGGTACTCAAAATAATAAAACAAACATTATCGATTCGGTGAAATTTTTTACCTAAATACCAATCGTACCGAACCAATTACATATCTAGTTAGGGGTAAATCGCACATGATCCAAATTACGTAGGCAAAGTGAAGTTTGCCCCTTTTTCTTTTTTCTTTTTTTTTTTTCAAAATGCGTAGGAAATGAAATGAACTGGTATATAATATCACACAATACAATCACACATACACATCAAGAAGTTCCTTGCATTGATCTTCAAGCATTTACCGAAGAAAAAGAAAAGATATATGCTGTAAAACTCAAGTTGTGTGTAGGATTATTTTATTGGATAGATTAGTAATTAAATTAATTTATATGGGTCATTTATTAATATCAAAGAATTAGTTATGAGATGACATTATATTTCCTATTACTTAGATGGGTAATTTTGTAACTTTGAGAAATTAGGTTAATAAGCCCACCTATTATGGCTTTAAGTCTTGGAAAACAAACAAAACAGAGGCTGTGAATTACTCCATAGGTGGCTAGGGTTTGAGAAGGTAAAAAAAAAAAGAAAAAAAAAAGAAAGAAAAAAGGAAAGAAAATGGAGCCTTGTGAAAGTGCTGCTAGGTATTTGGAGGCTGCTGCTGCTCAATGGTTTGAAGAGTAGAAAAAAAAGAAAAAAAAAAAAAGAAAAGAAAAGAAAAGAAAAAAAAGAGAGACCTAAACCAAAAGGAAGAGGAAGGATTCATAAGAGTGGTGGTTTTGCTTTATTCATCACTTAGGTAAGATTTATTTTATTGTATTCTTATCAATGATTTTGGTGTTAATATATCAATAGATGATTTTATGGGCATATATGATTAAATAGATATATTGATGTAGTCTATGTTGGGGGTCTCGATTTTGCTCAATTTTAGAGTATATTTTGCATCCCGTTTGGCTGATTCATATTTTGAGATTGATATGTGATGGGTTAAGTTTAATGGTGGTGTATTTGTGGGATACACGATTGACTACAAGCAATTACAAATTTTTATATGTATATAAACAACAATAGAATAATATGGGTTGAGAATTTCTGAAGCCGTGATGGCTTTGTTTTGATGCTAAATCGTGGGAGTTCCTAATAGACTATTGGGTTAATTTATTCTATTGTTGTTACAAGAAGAGATGGATGGGTGCACATAATAATTGTTTATGCGGTGTAATATTTTATTAGGTTTGTGAGATTGAGGTGAATCTTGGTAATTTGAGATTAGCTTGGAAAATATTATTTTAGCTATTTGAAGGTAGGTAACCCTCTATCACTGTTGGTTTATTTTTTTTTATTCTTATCGAATCGTTTAAAATCATAAATATTTATTTATAGCCTTCATGTTCTCTTAAAATAAAATATGGGTCAAATATAAAACAACATCGAATATTATTATGAAAATTATTTGAATATTTAGTGAAACTATTCTGAAAATTGTACTAAACGTTTATTCTGAAAATATCGAATGTTTTATTTAAAAGTTGTGTATTGTTTGAATTTTGTACATCACTCTAGTCTGACTATGATTTGGACCCTAGCCAATAGGGGTTATTTATTGGCACAGAAACTAGTTTCTTTTGGGGCTTTACCACCGGCCTATGTGTGGTTCTGGGCCTTGTCACGGGCTAAGTGACCGTAGTCATTAAGACTTGAGTTTTGTGAATCAAATCATTGAACCATCTGAATATCGAACCATCGATTTGAACAACGAATTACTTTGAATTATCTTGTTGGCTTTTCATTTAAAATGAATTGTACATTGTTTATTTTTAGCTATGAAACTACCTTACAAATAATTGTTCATTTATTGAACTGTAGAAAAAATTATATTTATTGGTTATCAATTTATTTATTTATTTTTGTATACTTGATCCAACTAGCAGTGATGGTTGGTTATTTACTGGGCTATCTAGCTTACCCTTATTGTTTTCAGATTCTGAAGAGTACAGCTGAGCGGGATTTTTTTTTACATGTGGGAGTGCCGAGAGTTGGACCATGATTTAAGTATTTGGATTATTGTTTTGTTAGTGGATTAAATTAGTGGACTTGGTAGACATTTTCATATATGAACTATTTATTTTTATGGATTTTGGCATTATGACAATTAAAGATTTAATTTGAGTATTTTACATTGTGGGTTATGTGATTGGATTCTTAGCCTTACATGCTCACTTATATGAGTGTGCGGCGTTGTCACGGAACTTGGGGCGTGACATATGCTATATCTTAACAATTTTTTGTCACAATTTTATATCATTGACTATAAGAATACTCGCGAGTACTTTGCTTGAAAGTAATATGTTTGTAATGAAAAAAGAAAAAAAAAAGAAAAAAAAAAGCATCCTAGTAAGGATGTTGACTCGCATTATTTCCCGGTGGATAATAGTTGCAAGTGACAAACCACCATTCATTCCATTGAACTCTAGCACAACCAATTTGGGCTGCGTTGCACTAAACAATTTGAGTGTAATGTAGGCATCATGTAGTGTCTCCACCAACACATGAATTCGAATTGTGGTCATACTTTGGCTGCTCGTCCGCCTACATTTTCACTGCGTTCACCGCTGTAAATTCATCAAAGCCCTCTGCAATGCTTTTCCCGTATGGGCCGTTTGAATGCTGCAATGCAAGTTGCAGTCAACACTCCTCAGTTTAGCATAGTTCTCAGCATAGGCGTCTACGGTGTTGTTCCATAGCATTGTGTGCTGCAAGGAAGTCTTGTGGGGAGTTTTGGGCTAGGGAGTGGTGGGCCATGGTCTAGGCCGTGAAGGAAACAATGGCTAGTGAAATCTTGGAAAGAGTCATTTTGATTCACTTTTTGTGCTTATGGAAGGATGTGATTTACAATCTTTCATAGGCAAATGTTAGGAAAAGTTACCGCGCAAAATAGTAATAGAAAATGTTATGCATGGTCATAACGGGAATCTATTTAACCAACTAGGCATATCTTAGTTGGCCATCATACTTTTCTTAGGGCTTAATTCTAAAGAAATCATGGATTCAATCCCCCGTAGGAGGTTGAATTAAGAGAATGCAAGCACTTAGGTGCTTTGTTAAGGGTGGAGAGATTTTTTTCTATAAGTACTAATCTAACAATTAACATTTGCCGATCAAAAAAAATAAAAATAAAAATAAAAATAATGGGAATCTATTTATGTGAGATAATAGTTATATAAGTTCACAAAAAGAAAATACTAGGCATGATGTGATCAAATTGTTTCCATACATTGATATAAGTGCATCCCTGACACATACAAAAGGAGACATGAAATTAGCGGTTAATGAAACGACAGGGTTTTGGAATTGTCCTTTAAAAATGAATTCTCAGTTTATATTTGAATGAATGTTTATATTTTTCGTCAAAAAAAAAAAAAAAAAACAAAAAAACAAAAAAAAAACAAAAAATCAAAGACTCAAAAAGAAAAATGCAATACAATAATATCAGTAGTAATAATACTAATAACAATAATAATAATAGCATTATTAGGATTGCAAATGAACCAAGTTGAATAAAGCAGTCAATTGTTAGGAGATTAAAACATGAAGTGTCCAGGTTATAAAAAAAGGGATTCGGAAGGGCCTGAATTGGTGGAAGGAAACAAAGATACGTGTAGTCAGGCAAGAGGTGCTGATCAAGGCGGTTGTGCAAATCATTCCCACGTAAGTGATGTCATGTTTTGAGTTGCCAGATGGTATTTGTCATTAGATTAATTACGTGCATAGTAGAAAAGCGAAAGATATGTTGGAAAATTGAGACAGCCTCTGCAAACCAAAATGGATGGGTGGTATGGGATTTTGTTGCCTTCAGGCTTTCAATAGAGCTCTATTAGCAAAACATAGCTAGCAATTGGCAGTTGGTGTTGTATTCCGTGCTCATCACGAAGATTACGATTTTATCCTCGATTTGACTTCTTTTTTGACTTACAATTTTTTGGATGGAAAAAATGTTTGATGTGTTTAAGAAACGGTTGTGATTTGTGGCACTAATTTGTTGAGCACTAATGGCATTAATTTCTATATCAGGTAAAAAAAAAAAAAAAGTTACCAAAATAGGAAATTAGTGCCATTAGTGCCAGCAGTTTTAGAGCCACAAATCATTTTTCGTTTAAGAAATTCTAGGAAAAGATTTTGCATGCTCAAATTCCATGAAAAAGAAAAGAGGAATGGCATTTTTTTCTACATACCAATTTCCCCAAATCTAAAAACAAAATAAATAAAAAAAATTATATTTCTTACGAATTCTTCTTTCAACCTTAATACTCGGCAAAGTTTTTTTTTTTTTTGGTGGGTGGGTGGGTGGGGGGGGGGGGGTTCAAAATGCGTAGCAAATGAAATGAACCGGTTTATATATTACACAATACAATCACACACGGTGCAACAATCTCGATTCGTAATTAACTACTAATTCGTAATTAAGAATGCTAATTAAGTATTTCAAATGGAATTATGTGTTATTAGTAATTGTGATATGTGCTTTGTGGTAATTTGTGCACATCTATCTGATTTGAAAATATTCTTGTCATGATTTCTGCTTTGAATCTGAAATTGTTAGCTTTCAGAAACCGAATTTGAGTACATGGATTGACTAACTAGAATATTTGGAACCATATGAGAAGTTTTTTTTTTTTTTTTTTTTTTTTTTTTTTTTTTTTTTTTTTTAAATTGGTTCAGTTCAGTAAGAATCGCATGTGATTAAATTGAGCCTTAATTGGAACTATTTTGGATTAATTGAGTCATGTGCTTACCTTGATTAATTAAAGTTACTTGTGTTTAATTAAGATGATGCATGATTTATGCCTAATCTACTCCTATTCATGGTCCAAGATGTGATTAAGTGTATAATATGCTGAGGCATTTTGTAATGTGGAGTGTAGAGGATTAAAATCTTCAAGTGAGTGTGTGCTGAGAAATTTGTGTGGGTGTACTAAGAAATCTGAGTTGTGCATTTGGTGGTGTTAAGTGTAGATGATAAATTCTTATGGGTGTGTTAGAATGGTGTATGTGTGTGCACGTGTTGTTTGTTCAAATTGTGAGAGTGTGTGTGCACTAAAACAAATTTGACTTTTTACGACACCACATTAACGATATATAATAAATGCACGTCGTAATTTATCACTTTTATGACTTACTTTTTTTACATGTCGTAAATACTTTTCCAATCACGGCGTGTCTATTGCGTAGGCCGTGAATGCCAATAATGATGATTTTTTTACCGCTTGCAATGTTAGCCGTAAATAATAAAACTTTCTACGACATACATATGGCATGCCGTTAATACATCAACTATACACGACATGCGTATACTAGTTGTTAAAAATATTGAACATTTTACCGTGTACAAAAAGCCAGCCGTTAAAAAATATACTTTTCACGACACACATATGCTAGTCGTTAAAAATATTTTACTTTTCACGACACGCAATTTCTGTCGTGAATAACATGACCAAAATACAAATAGGCGCCAAAATGAAAATTTTGAGCGCCAAACACACGAAAAAAATAAAAATAAAAAATGAAAAGTCATGAACTTTGGCTTTTTATAATCAAAAGGAGCCAGTGTTCATCAAAAGAAGCATAGAATAGAGCGAGAGAGAGTGACTGACCACACAACCCTTCCTCCACCATTACTACGACCTCTTTCTGCAGTGAGAAACGAAAGAAGAAATGGGAAAGGAGAAGCCAAAATCCATAGAAGTATGGCCTGTAGTGAAACCCTTCGTCAATGGCGAAGCCTCGCTCGCTACCTGTGTTATCCAACCCATCGACATGATCAAGGTACCCTACTTCTTCTTCTTCTTCTTCATACTCTCTCTCTCTCCATCAGTTAAATCTCGCATCTTTGTCCTCTCTTTCAAGGGTTTCAGATCTTCGACTCTGTTAATATTGCATCTTCTTTGTTTTACTTCTGTTCTGCTCACTTTTCACCCAAAACTCTTTGATTTTCTGCTTTGCTTTGCTTTGCCCTCAAATCTTAGATCAAACGCCTCTGTCTCCAACCTTCACTATGTTGAATTTTGAGCTGAAAGATGATTTTTTTTTTAATATTTTTTATATGTTGGTTAGTTAAGATCAAAGTGGAAAGCTTTGTGTTAAATATGAAGAATTTTGTTTCTGGAATCTAAATATGGTGTTTGATTTTGAGCAACTGCTTTTGATTTTTGACCAATCGAATGCACCATACATGTTTGTAAATATGCCTCACTGAGAATTTCTTTTCATGTGGACTTTGTATCCTTCGGCCATTTGATTTCATGCAATTCTATGTAGCTTTGAAATGTTTTCTCAACTCAATCTGAACTCTTAATGGGTTTGATTTTTTTTTTTTTATAAATAATAAATCACTGGGTTTAGTTTTATTATTTAAGTAAAAAAGGGTCAATTGATGTTGTTTGATTTCAATTATAGATTATATATTATTTAATTTTTTTCAGCTTATTTAAGAATAGTAGATTTCACTTTTTAACTTTAATGCTATATAATTTGTATTCGAAGGCATGTAATAGTTGTAGTAATTTGTCTACTTGGATGATTGTTAACTTGTTGTGCTTGCTGGTATGGCTTATTTGAGAGTTGTGTTGTTGTGTGTCTGGGAGACTTACCACTCACTTGTAGGTTGTTTTATGCTTCAAATGGTTTCAAATATTTTTTTTTTACTAACTTGGTAATACAAAGGCAAAGCAGTGAAACATTTCAGATATTGAAATTGAACTTTTATTAGACTTTATGCAAATCTGCCCAGAATATTTCCACACTGTGTTTTGCATTCTAAGGGGCTGTTTGGCCTGTTTAAAAATCAAAATTTTATAAAACAATGTCATGTTTGTTTAAGGCCCCAATAGGTATTGGGTTGCCAGGACTCAACCTGATGTCTTTGAGGGTCATTTTTTATTTTGTATTTATCGAACAAGTAAAATCGAAAAATCTTGAAATGCTTGCTGTCACAGAAATAATTTTTTCGCTGTTTGGCTAAAACAAACTTAGCCTTATGAAATTTTGACATTGGATATGTATATAACAAACTTAGGAAATTGCCACAAAGAATGAGATTTAAATTTGGATTTAATTTAATGCGTTTTTGAGCTGAGAATCGGAATAAATTCCCTTGACCACATTTTTGAAGGGCTTTGGTTGGTAGCTCAAAAATTAGTGGCCCTAATGGCCCTAATTTCCATATCAGGTTAAAAAAAAAAGAAAAAAAAAACAAACTTACCCAAACAGGAAATTAGGGCCATTAGGGCCACAGTTTTTAGGGCCACAAAACATTTTTCATTTTTGAATTGTTTAACATTCACCTACTTTTGGACTTCTTGTGTGAGCTAGCTTGTTTAGGGAATATTGTTCAGGTATCAAACTTAGCGATGCTTCAAAAAACCTTCGGAAAAAGTTTGCCATTGGAAGAAGTAGCCCCTTCCATTGGAAATTAATCATCTACTTTTTTCTTTGAACTACCATTGTTGAAAGCGATAAAGTTCAATATGATGAATGGAAGTTACTTAAATTAGTGGTTTGTGATGGAACTAGGTTTGTGCTGCTTTAGGTACATTAATTAGCTTGTGATGGACACATTAGAGTGTTTACTTGTGTTATATAGGCGGTGTCCTTTCTGTTGATTTGGTGTTTACTTGTTAGTTTGTTTATAAATTGATTTTGTGTTGTGTGTGTGTGTGTGTTTTTATACAGGTTTGGTCGTTTGAAGGGTTTTAATTGATTGTGTGTTTATGTTTTAGTTCGCTCGGTAAGTTGATTTTGGGTGTTGAATTTGTGATGTGTGTGTGTATATATAGGTAAGAATCAATCAGTTGTCTATGTGGGAGTAGATGGTACTCTAGCATGTCTTATTTATGTTGAGGATCCTATTAGAGAAGATGCTAGACATGTTGTTGAATCCTTGCATAAACAAGGTGTCAGCCTATATATGCTTTCTGGGGACAAAAGGAGCACTGCTGAATATGTTGCATCTAAAGTTGGAATTCCAAGGGAAAAGGTAAGAATTTTATTTTTTTCATTCGTTCCTATTTAGGCCACTTCTTGATAAGTAAACACCTGAATCTCAAGGTTGAGGAAATCTGACCTTTATAAATATAATTGTTAAATTCAAGAGTAGAGTGGGACTTATAGACCCTACTATGAAGACAATGTTTATGAGTTCTGTATTAGATAAAGGAAGAAAAATTAGAATGAAACACAGCGAGACCAGCTAAGGTAGAAACTACTGCTGAAGATGGAAAAGATCTAGCTTATATAACCTCAAATTGTTTAATTTGAAGGATCATGGTTTTTAGTTGAGAATAAAATTCTACTTTTCCTTCACTATTAAATTATTGTGGGAATTCATGGGCTGTAATTATTTATTTAATACTCCACATTTTTTACTTACCATTATTCCATTAGGAGCCCTCAATAGTAGCTTCTAGTTGGAGTCTCTATTCTGGGATTTCTCAATCTTTCTCCATGGTAATCTTTCGGTGTTGGTCATGCAAAACAATGTTTAATATAGTAGCTTTTTTTTTAGCTCTTTCAATCTAAGTAATTTAATTGATTGGAATAACAATGAACCTCTAAGTCAAGTAGATAGGCAGATTTTCTTCACAACACTATATAAATTATTGTAGACAAGTTGGTTCCATAAAAACCCTTTCTTGTTGTAGTGAAGGTAATTTAGAGATCTCCAACTTGGTAATTTAGGATAATTAAATTGAGACATCCATGTTACCCACAAGTCAAACAAGTTCTAAATGTAATGAGATAAAATTGATCTTGTTCCTCATCTAAAGTAGATTTTAAGTCTCACAAATAAATTGTCAAAATTCGTTTGTGATATTGTTTTATGTGATGCTGAATAATTTTTGATGAAGTTGGGGTATACAATCTTCTTGTGAGGTGGTGAAATGGAGGGCAGGCTTTTCAAACTATCATGTCACATGTCTAAATGTGAGTATGGTTAATTTATTATTATTCTTTAAAAAGACTCTATATGTGAGTTTTAATTCCAACACCATTTAAGAGTGAGATTCATATACTTTTGTAATAGAAATTTTATTGAATTAGAAGGTTGATAAACTAACTAGAAATCATTAGGACATTTGATGGTTTGATTTGAGTCAAGACTCAACATCATTTCTGATAGTTTCACTTAAGTGTCTAAAAAATTAATTCTGAAATAGGAAATTTTAATATCTCACTCTCTCTCTCATGAGCAATATACGATACAATCACTCCTATATTCCTAAATTGCCAACAAGTGCCATGTATTGAATGAATTATTAGTGTGATTTATATCTAAGGTACAAACACAAATGCATTGACAATTTTATATTTAAATTTTGAGCATTACTATTCAAGACAAAAAATTAGATTCACTTTTTAAGTTCAATGATGTGACAATTAATTATGATATTAAATGTAACACTTTATTTCATATTTTCTCTAATTATTAACCAATTATATCACTTACACATCATTAAGTCTGGCCTTTTGGTGATACAAAACATTATTGGCATCCAATGCATGTTATGCCTTCAAGAACAATTGTACTATCATTCATTTTATTGTCTGCCTCTCTTTTGTTTTTCTAAATTTTTTTGAAGAAGCAATTTTATCTGTCACAAGCAACTTTAATAAACGATAAATAACTAAAAAGTTAGAAGAAGTAAAGGTGGATAGTTTGCACCAGTTCATGGTGTATATATATTGAGAGCAGAAACATATGCTTCAATCTGTTGAATTTTTTGAAAATGGGATGTTGACATAGTTAGGATAGGACAACATTTGTGTATGTGTGCATGTGCACATATAATCATGATAAATTCTCTCAATCTAATCCTACTTGGCTTGTTCATTAATGTAAAATTCAAATACAATTGATGTTTTTTGTCTGCCAATTTTGTGGTCTATTCAACTTATATTGAGATGGTGTTTTTTATGGCAGGTCCTAACTATATTGGTGATAGATAATTTGCAAAGGAATGTGGATTCTATGGTTTGGGTCCTGAAATCTTGTGCTTCATTAGACTTAAGACTCATTTATGTTTTGGAGGATTTATATTTTTTGGTTGTGTGACTCATTTAGAAAGTTAGATATGCATAGTTTTGGATGGTTTAAACTTTTTGTACAATTTAGAACTTAAGGATATAGTTTTTAAATGTTTGGAATGTACAGACAATTGTTGAATGCTTATAATTTATGGATATAGTTTCTGTTTTATGTTTCAAACAATATAATGGTGGTTGATTGATGTTTTGTAATGCTTGTTTGTAATATTTGTTAGATTATACAAAATTGGTCAAATAAAACTTGTTGAATTTAAAAATAAAAATAAAAATTACATATTCTACGGCAGGTATCCTAAGTCGTATTACATATTTTACGACGTGCAACCAGCGTCATTATTTGTCTCACCAATTAACGGCGTGCAAAAGTAGTCGTAGAAAAAGTAACAACGATGCACAAAATCTGTTGTTAAACAGTTTTTAACAGCGTACTATATAATGTCGTAGAAAAAGTTACAACGACGCACAAAATCTGCCGTTAAATAGTTTTTAACGGCATACTATAGTATGTCGTAGAAAAAGTAACAACGACGCACAAAATCTGTCGTTAAATAGTTTTTAATGGCGTATGAAGCATGTTGTTGAAAGTGAATGATTTTCCATAATTGGTCATAATATGACGTGTGCTGCACGTCGTAGAAGGGTTTTTACGGCGTGCATTGCGCACCGTAAAAACCTTTTTGTGTTGTAGTGGTGTATGTGTGTATCTGCTGAAATGTGACGGAATGTAGGCAACATTCCTCTTGTTCTTTCTATTTCTTTGAGCAAATAATTCATCCTATAGAGAGAGAGTGAGTGCGAGAGAGAGAGAGAGAGATAGCTCATTATAGAGAAAGAAGCCCATTTTTGTGCTAGATAGAGATTGGAGAAACTAGAAAGATTCATCTCACATTTCTGAAATTAAAGCTTTGGGTAAGAATTCTATGACTAATTTATATTATGAATCCTCCATGCATTATGAGTTCATCAAGTTATTGAGCTAATTTCATGATATTTGTAAAGAAATAGGTCTTTGAACATGTAGATAGCTTGTATGTACATTCATTGTATATCATCTTTGATTTTATCATTTTGAGTTTAAGTTTAAAGTCCTTGCATGCATGTGAGTTTAAATCATGTCCATTGTTTTAGAAATTCATGAGTTTGTTGATTATCATTTGCATGTTATGAAAAACCATGAGGAGAGTTGAAAAATCTTGCATGGAGTTTTGGTTCAAATCTTTCAAGAATTGATGAGTTTTTGAATAAAAGATGTTTTAAGGGTATTGTATTGGAGTTTTCTAAAGCTATTTTATGTGTTTGATCAAATCAAGCAAGGCCCCAAGTTTTGAAGGTTGTTTGGAAGCCATTTTTGTTAAGCTTGGTGCCCATAAATTCACAGTTGGCTCGAGTAACCAAGTGGTGGCTCAAGCCAACATTACGAGCTCCTAGTATTTTGAACTCTACAAAAGCTGGCTAGAGCGAGCTCAGTTTTTGCTTCAGCTGTCTCTAGCCAACAATTTATTTTCAACATGTTTTCAAAAGATGTTTTAAGTACATATCTTCACTTCCATCTCTTTCTGGGCATTCTTGGGCATGATTTATGAGCCATTAAGGATTAATAAGCTAAGAAACATCATACGTAAGTGAATTAGAAAATATGTGTTGAATCCGAGTATGTGGTCCAATATGAACAAGTTATGTGGTATGGAATGTATAAGAAGTTAAAGCAAGAAAGCTAAGCCATGTATGGCCATATGAATGAGTAATAATGAGACATGTTTTGTGCTATGTACATTTGTGTTTGTACGTCACGACTCGAAGACTAACCAACCATTTCTAGAAGCCCACTGTGAGTAACGTTATTGTAAAGATATGTTTATATGAATTATGTTCCAAATGTGATTTGATACGTTATGATTTCTGAAATGATATTGTTTACGTGAACGAATATCCTATATTTGAAATATATTATGGCATC
Source organism: Camellia lanceoleosa (assembly GCA_025200525.1). Lineage (NCBI taxonomy): Eukaryota > Viridiplantae > Streptophyta > Magnoliopsida > Ericales > Theaceae > Camellia > Camellia lanceoleosa. The sequence continues at coordinate 61,820,192 of CM045762.1, forward strand.
CATAGATAGTCCCAAGTCATGGGGGGCGGTACGTTAATGCGGGTCTATAACATATATGTGATTACAAGATCTCGTTAGCCACTTGTCAAAGTGGTGATGTGTTTAATTGGTATCCGGAACCGATTACTCTAGTCGGATGACGATGCGATATGTTCTATTGGATTTACCATTATTATGTTCGGATATGAGGATAATTATGCTATGATCTGTTTTATGATTATGAAATGTTCAGAATTCGTTCACTAACCTCTTTACCTTAATGTTATTCACTGGGCTTTAGCTCACTGTTTGTATATATATATATATATATATGTAGGTGAGCATGTGCAGGACCAGGCCTGAGGGCTTCTGCCTGACTTCTATTTTGTAATGCCAACCACCGTGCCTCACATGGAGGTTCTTGAAAGTCAATGTGATCAAGATGTTTTGTGACCAAGTTTTAAGCTCTTAATGTCTTTTGTTTATTTTGTATACAAGGCTAAGTCCCTTTTTGTTACATCCACATTTGGTTGGCATATTAATGATGTTATGATATATGTATGTAAATGTTTAAAGTTTTCTATTTCATGTAAGTCAGTACAACTCATTGGACGGTTATATTTATGTACTTGCTTCCGCTAGTCCCTTATTTTGTTAATCTGTTTCAGAGGCCATAGGTAATCTTAGGATTACTGGCCAGTTACAACGCTAAACCTATAGGGGCGGGTTTGGGTCGTGACACACGGACATCATCAAGTTTCTTGCATTGAAATGCGTGAATAACTACAAGCATTTATCGAGGAAAAAGAAAAAAGAAAGGCTATATCTCTTCAACTTTTTATCACAATTTTATATCATTAAATACACGAATACTCACGAGTACTTTGATTGAAGGTAATCCTTAAAAAATTAGGGAAGACAAATAAAATTTTGGTATTGTAAGATGTCGCGGGGTACCCGAGCGCACCCAACAATTCAGACTATCAATCTCCTGATTTGATATCACTAGTGCAATGTGAAATAGAAAATGAGTCTAAATTAAGCAATTTTTATAGAAAATCCATTTATTGCAAAATATGTCAGAAATGGACTATATCACCAGATCTCAGAGTCGCCACTTAATCTTTTGAAAAAATTAGGAAACTCGTGACTCATGCCAAAGGTCATTGTTTGTCATAACCAAAGATGCATCGGTTTAGAACCTTAGATATAAAGAGGAGAAGGTCATGAATTGAGCAACCTCGCTTATCCAATCAAAAGATCGACATCTATTAAGCCATGTTCTGGTTTTTTTAATAATGCTAAATTTACTATGTGAGTCAAGCAATTTATAGATTATGTCATGGTATTGAGGTACCGGGATTGGTTTTTGGAAAGAAATTTTATATCAAACGGATGATTTGAACTCGAAAAATGTTTAGATTAAACGTAAAGTTTTGGTAATTGGAAAGAAATGATTTTGTTGAGAAATCAAATGGATTTGAAAATGCATTTGGGCATATTGTATATATGTATTACATCATGATCATTTATGCTGGTGGAGCATGTTTAGTTTTTGAAATATTCTCTACTGGGCTTTATGCTTATCCTACGTGGTTGAAAATGTTTTTCAGGTGTACATGTGTGGATGTAGACTGTGACGTGAAGCTGTGTTCGGAATCGCGTAGGGTGATTCTGTTATTTGTAGACCAAGGGCCCTTTATGTTATTTATTGGTCGTGTGTCATTTTTGTATGAGTTACACCCTTGTATATGATGTGAGTCTCAGAGCGTTTAATTTGATTTTAGGGCAAACTTCACTTTATCCCCCTGTGGTTTAGGTTGGGTGCAGATTACCCCCCTGATATTCGGATATCACCACATAACCCCCCTGTGGTAGATGGACTAAAACGCACAGTTAGTTTTTCCATCCAAATTAACGGGCAGTGAGGTTCACATGCCCATGAAGAGAGTAAGCTATGTTTTATGACCAAAATACCCCCTACACATCTTTAAATGCCAATTGTCCTCCTCCTCATCTCTCACAGCTCCAATTCAAAACAAATAGCCAGTGAACAACGAAATCAAACCCAACGCAAATAGCATCAATCCACATGCTTTATGCAGGCGTCGGATGATAACATGCGCGCATCAAGCTCTTCTGCCTATAACTTCTACATAAATTTCACAACATCCAGTTTTACTTTACTTATTGAGAGGGCAATCATGTGGCTGATGCTCTTGCAACTTTTGCAACTATCCTTTTTTGAATAGAAACTAGTGTAGCCCTCCTTACTTTCATTTTTTTTTTTTTTTTTTATCTAATGCACTAAACTTATCTTTTTACTTTACTTATTTTCTGTCTATGTGTATATACATATATATATATATATATATATATGTGTGTGTGTGTGTGTATAAACCAGGAGCTTCAATCGATATATCTAAGTCTTGTTCCAGCATCAATCTAAGTCTCGATTTGTGATATGAGTTTGCGACTCAAGGAATCCAAATCTGGATCTATTTCGAATTGCCTATGAAGCCTACTCAAGTTCCACCCAATCGATCCAAGAAACTTTTCAAGATCTGACTTGATTCTAAAGGCTCTAATTGAGACCCAAACATAAATGGACTCCTTGGTTGATATCTGAAACTTGCGAACAACGATTCCGATTTGAGACCTCATGTGACTTCGATGTTCTGAGTTTGTGTGACTTCGATCGTTGATTGGAGTTGAGTTCCACTTCACATGAAGGTTTGAGTTCAAATCTGAATTTTGTACAATTTTGAATTTGAGTTCAAATCATTTGTATACGTGTATATATGTATATGTATGTGCACATATAAAGTTTGAGAGAGAGAGAGAGAGAGAGAGAGAACTTGTGTGACTTCTATTATTTTTCGGATCTAAACCCAGAAATTGAGAGAAAGAAAGAAGAAGAAGATAAAGATAGAGAGAGAAAGAACTAAGTTTTTCCTGAAATAATATATATATGAGGGTATAATTGTCAATTTACGACTTCTGTTAACAAAAGTTAGTGTGCGTTTTAGTCCATCTACCACAGGGGGTTATGTGGTGATATCTGAATGTCAGGGGGGTAATCCGAATGCGGCCTAAACCACAGGGGGTAAAGTGAAGTTTGCCCATGATTTTATAACATCTGTGCATGTTTTAGTTACTGAACATCCATTTGACTTAGATGTTGCATCTAGAAATGTATAAAATTAGATAAACACATATATTGTGTGCCTATATTATATTCATTTGCATGAGAGTTGTTATCTACTATTCATCGTTAGGTGGTTTACTCACGCGAGTCGGACCGTGTAAATTGTGTGACACCTATTTTGGTATACTTTGATTTTATGCATTTTGAAAGGTTTTTTGAATAAATGTACAACTCAAAGAAAGTGAGCTCACATGTATCAATTAACATCATTCCAATCCAAGCAACACAATATTTATCTACTGGCATTCAAGGAAGTATATCATTTAAACACACAGCCGCATAGTAAGATGCTAGACATAGTAAAATGACATACATAACCGGGATGTTAAAATGGTAAATGCTCACCTAGTACTCCTCTAGGGCAAGCCAAAAATAGCATGCTATATATGTTGGAACAATCTTCTGTGTAAATAAAATAAACTGAAATAATTCAAACAAAATAAATAAATGACATACCGAATTTATTTCTTGAACCAAATAAATTTCAAGACCAAGTCGAGTGTGTGACACTCTGTCCTTAAGACAGATTCGCCCCGCTACGGTACTTATGGTTGAGTGGCGTCTATCTCCCAGGATACAATGATCTTCACAAATTGTAGTAGTACTCCAAACAATTTGTTCGGCGAACCAAACCTGTGTTCTAATACTCTCTTTAATTTAATTCTAAAACTAGTATGTAGAATAATGCAAACAAAAATAGTTTGGATAACAAAAAGACAAAATTTGAGACTGTTTTTTCATACTCAAGACTGTTAGAAAAACCATGTATTTATAGGCAACCACAAAGGATCCGAATAGGTGCAATATGGATAAGAACCGGTGCCCAACTGTATTGATTCAAAAATCAAATAGATCTATTAACAGATTGAACAGATCCTGCCGTTGTAAAGGAACGGTTTTCTTTCCAATCAAATTTGAAAAGTAGCCGTAGGTGTACTCAAACCTAAACTGTAGAAAATATATATATATTATTAAAATATTAGACTAGTTAAAACAAATAAAGCCAATAGTATAATAATTTTAATAAAACCAGTTAGGAATATAAATATTCATCTATTTGACAAACTTTAGGAAACCATTTTAGGAAGTCAAAAATTTGAATTTAGATTTAAATTAAATTCCCACAATAATTTCTTATTGAAAAAATTCAAAAGAATTTTATCTAAAAAATTAAAGTTAAACCCGAAAACGACATCAACTTCTCATTCACTAAAAAATGGTTGACGTTCCGTCTTCACCACTTCACCTCTTCGGACCCACCCCAAAAGACGTTTGGGGTCCACCCAAATTGGGTTAAAAAATATGCCTATATAAAACCATTTTTCCAACAATCCCCCACATGAATGGAAGTTGACGGAGAGAAAATGCAACAATATGATCTAATCAGAGAGTACAGAAATAGGAAATATTCTGCAAAGGATAGGTAGCTTTTGGCTTTGAACCTTCCCTTGTGAGACACTATCGGATTTACTAGCTAACCAGTGAACATGATGTCTTGAACTGTTCAGCCGTTTGTGTAAACCAAGACAATAGAACTCACAAGATATTCCTGCATACGCTTTAGTTCTCACTATAGTGTTCATTTTGGCCCGAACAACTCGGTCTTTCATGAGTGCTCTAGAGAATTGTAGCCCTTCACAAATCTCATAGAACTGCCCAACACACTCACATAGGTGATTCTTATGAAGAGTATCTGCCATACTCCACTAGGTATACCTAGATATAAGAATCATTAAAAGTATTACTTAACCTAAAATGTCACAGACATCACTATTTCATCATAGAAATGGGTAGGAGTTGGACTCACAAGGATCCTACGAGTCAATCACAACTCGGTTGTCCCTTTGAACCTAGATCTTGGGATCTCCGATACTAGGTTGGGTTGCCGTTGTGGTAACTCTTATTTAATAGGCTTAAGTCCCATTCCCCTCGATGAATTCTCAACTAACTCTCTTGCTAACCCTTTGGTTAGTGGATCCGCTATGTTGTCTTTAGACTTAACATATTCTATGGAAATAATTCCATTAGAGAGTAGTTGTCTTATAGTATTATGTCGACGACGAATGTGTCGTGACTTATCGTTATACATATGACTCTGTGCTCTACCAATTGCTGATTGACTATCACAATGTATGCATATAGCAGGCACCGGTTTTGGCCAAATTGGAATATCTTCAAGGAAGTGGCGAAGCCATTCTGCCTCTTCCCCTGCTTTGTCTAAGGCTATGAATTCAGATTCCATAGTAGACCTAGCAATACAAGTCTGTTTGGAAGATTTCCATGATACAGCCGCCCCACCAAGAGTAAAGACATACCCACTGGTGGACTTCGAGTCTTTAGTATCCGATATCCAATTTGCATCACAGTATCCTTCAAGTACTGCTGGATATCTAGTATAATTCAGCCCAATATTACAAGTGAATTGGAGATATCTTAGAACCCTTATAATTGCTTTCCAGTGTTCTACTCCCGGATTACTCGTATATCTACTTAATTTACTTACTGCATAAGCTATATCTGGGCGAGTGCGTCATTAAGTACATTAAGCTTCCAATAATTTGGGCATACTCTAATTGAGAAATACTTTCCTGTACATTCTTAGAAAGATACAAATTAACATCTACAGGAGTTCTAGCAAGATGATCATCATCTTTGCTGAATTTGTCAAGTATTTTCTCAATGTAATAAGATTGTGATAAAGCATATCCTTCTGATGTTTTGGTAATTTTCATACCAAGAATTACATCAGCAATGCCCATGTCCTTCATGTCAAAATGTTTATTCAACATTTTCTTAGTAGTTTTAATCATATCATTATTACTACCAATGATGAGCAAATCATCTACATAGAGACATACAATGACATAACCTTTGTCTGTGTTTTTAATATAAACACATTTGTCACACTCATTAATTTTAAATCCATTTGACATCATTGCCTTGTCAAATTTCTCATGCCATTGCTTTGGCGCTTGTTTTAAACCATATAATGATTTAACCAATTTACACACTTTCTTTTCTTTCCCTGGAACAGAAAACCCTTCTAGTTGTTCCATGTAAATTTCTTCATTTAACTCACCATTTAAGAAAGCGGTTTTAACATCCATTTGATGAATTTCTAGATTGTATAGAGATGCTATGGCAATTAGCATTCTAATGGATGTTATTCTAGTAACCGGTGAGTATGTGTCAAAGTAATCTAGACCTTCTTTCTGTCTAAAACCTTTGACTACAAGTCTTGCCTTGTATTTGTCAATTAAATGAATAATAATAATAATAATAAAAGAAGTGGGACTAAAGGAATTATTATAATAATGTATAGATTCAGCCAAATTACTGTTGAATCTAATAAATCATACTAAGCAATTAAAATAAACCACCCAGTAGCTCCAGAATCACCCCAGAGACCACTCCTTAAAAGATGTTTGCTCTGTTCTTGGAGAAGTTAGCCGACTATGCATAACAATGACCAGCCAAAATAGAAAATGGACTAGCCGAACTCTTCTTCCGGGTAGAATTTGAGTTAGTGCAGACTTTCCAAAACAGAAGCCAAGGACACTTTTCAAGAGGTGTTTATTCTTTCTGCCTCTTCTACCCACAAAAACCACTTAAGGAAGAAGTAAATGGGCTGTAACCCTTAATAATGATAAACAGATATGTACAACATATATTTTGCTATAAATTCACAAATTAAATGGATTAAAACAAAAAGAAACTCAAGCCTAGGAAATTGATGGGACCCTACATCATCTCTTTGTGAATAAAGGTAAGTTAATAACCAAATCTATACTATTAATCGGAGAGAATAGATTGCCACCGTTTCAAAGGGGAAGTCTTACAAAGCTTGTGAAAGCTCTATAGGACTTCTAAGAAAATAGGAAATAAATGGGAGAGGGGGGAATACATATAACTCATCAAAAGTAGTAAAAGACTCAACTTCTTACTCATGGAATATGGATGTGAAATCCATTTCCATGTTCAAAATTGGTCAAAAAGAGAATTTTTAACAGTTTTAATGTGGACGCCTTTATAATTTCAATCACATATTTATATCTCATATTCTGAAATAAGAAATCTAAGGAATAGAGGGTTAGTCTTCCACTTTCACAATCTAAATATCACATATTTAAAACAGTAAAGAAAATATGAGAAAATTACAAAATCCACCTTTGGAGAAAATTGTGAATTTTCGGATTATCAAACTTTCTTTTTTACACACTCATGGTTATAGTGTATGCTTTAAAATCTCAGCAAGAAATTTCAAGCTTTAGCTTTAATAGAGTTAGGGATGATATATATCTGTGGATAGAACGATTGATTAAAAAAAAAAAAAAAATTAAAAATCAATTCACTTCTCCCATAATTTTTAAAAACAATTTATTTTCCTTTTCTTTCTCTTCTTTTCCTTTCTTCCTTTTCTTTTTCTTCTCCCCAGCTTTTTCTTCTTCTTCTTCTTATTTTTCCAGCCCCTAAACTTTCGACCATTGATTGCCTTTTATAGACAAAATCTCTTCACAACCAAACAAAAAAATAATAATATAATAATTTAAATATCTAGATATTATATAAATATATATATGATTAATGGAGGTTGGCAGAGGTGATTGTTGCCGGCCTCCTTTTGCTTTCTCTTTTTTATTATTATTTAATTTATTTTATTTTATTTCATTATATGCTATAATATAAAATAAAATGTTTAAAATATATAATTTATACAAATTTATGTAAAAAAAAAAAACACTTAAAATATATAAAAACACACAAAATCATGTAAAATTATAAAATGCTACAAAATAATGACCAAACAAAATATATTTTTGCCATCTAAAATAATTTGGCCAAAAAGAGTGAAGGTTGAGATTAAAGTTTAAATCTAATTTTTTTGTTGAGAAATTTATAAAATAGCATATTCCAATTTTCATCGAGTGTTTGGAAGAAAACGTCCAAGTCAAAAAGATTAAAAAAAAAAAAAAAAAAAGCCAAACCAAATCGAGCCTTAAATCTCATCAAATAAGGTTGGCTACATGAATCCTTCTTCTCTACTTGACTCTATCAACGACTATCTAGTTAGTTAAATTAAAAAGATTTATATCTCTATTTGCTACACTTGCTCATGTCATTCGAGGTCTCTCCTTTTTCTCAACACTTCCATCTATTGTTACTGTAACGACCCCAAAATGCATATCAGAAATTATCTTTAACTAATTGTGGGTTAATGTACTTTAATTTAATGATATCTATTCGAATTGAAGAATTATCTGTTGAGTTACGACTTTAAAACTGAAATTGACGACCTTTATGGGTTTAGAAATCGAAATTGAATACATAGATATGTTAACGAGAATTTTTAGAGCCATTTGGGAAAATTAATAGAAAATTTATTTTGTCTGATTCGTTAAGGTTTGTTTGGGTGGTTAACTTTGCACTGTAAATTGAAGGCCTTAGAGGCTTCAGAAACCAGAACGGAGTACATAGTTATGATCAGCATAATTTTTAGAGTCATTTGAGAAGTTTAATTGGAATTTGATTTCGTACGATTCGTAAGGGCGCGTTTGGCTCTCCCTACTTGTGATAAGCTTTTATATATATATATATGATATGAGTTGTGGAACTCATCAATTAGAGTCCAAAAATATCTAAGGGAGAGGCAGAGAATCGTGAGAGAGAGAGAGAGAGAGAAGAAGAAGAAGAAGAAGAAGAAAAAGAAGAAGAAGAAGAAGAGACAAGCTTCTCAAAGAGAGAGCTCAACATTCATGGGGGTTTGAAAATAAATTGAAGAGATTGAAGTGAGAGAAAGAAGATCAACCATGGAAGCTTGGGAAAATTGAAGAGAGCTAAGAGAAAGGCAAAGATTGAACTAAGGTATGGAAGTCTATCTTGAATCCTTATGTTTAATGCATCAATTTCATGAAATCATAATGATATTGGAAGATTTGAAACCCATTTGGGTTAGGATTTCATGAATGTATTTAATTGAGCTCAATTTAAGAAATTAGAACTTGAATCCTATGATTTTGTTTATGATTGGAGCTCAATCTTATGAATACCACATAAAATGAACTCTAGATTGTCCATAAAACAAGATTATGCAAGAATCAAGTGTGTTTCTGGGTTGTGTTTTGAGAAGTTTAAGGATTATGAAAGATGGAACATTGATCTTAAACCTGAGGCAAAGATTGATTTGTTTGGAATGAAATTACACTTGAATGATGTTAGTTTATCATGTTATGGGGTAATTTTACATGTTTTTGGGTGATTAGAGTTGAAACCAAGCTTAGAAAATAAAAAAAAACAAAGGTTAAAGCAAACAAACATTTTCGGACAGTAGAATTTGCCTAGAGCCGCACGTGCGACGGGGCTTTCCGCACGTGCAGCAGTCCATTCCAGCACCCAAAAATGATTCTAAAATAAAAGCACCTTGTCACGGACGTGCGGCTTAATTCCTGCACGTACGGCTCTGTTTCTCGTAGGTGTAGGACAACCCTGTTTCAGCCAACTTCAAATAAGCATATCTCTTGCATTCGGACTCCGTTTTAAGTGATTCTTGAGCCTAAATTCAAGCCTCGGAAGTCTAGTTTCCAATGGTGGTGGTCGTACTTCCAAATTCTAAGTACACAAATAGATATTATCAAATTAGTAAAAATTGTTCACTTTCTGTCTACCGGTTTTATACCATTTCTTCTTCTAAACCATTTTCCTTACGATTCCTTCTATTTTCCTAGACACAGATTATGACCTATTAAGGACTAATGAGTTTAGAACCAACACGACTAATTGATTAAAGAACAAGTAAGGGATTGGTTATATTCTTATATTATGCTATGTGCATTGTGTTTGTAGGTCAAGACGAGGACATCGTCCCATCGCTACTAGAAGCCAATCACTGTGAGTAATAGTAGTGTAATGATATGTTTTACTTACTTCCTGTGATTATGATTTATATATTGTTGTTTGTGAATGGCATATACTATTGACATTGTACTTTGATTGAATTAGTGAACATAATTGAACTATGGCATTGATATGGACCTAAGGTCGTTTTGTTCCTATTAATAAAAGTGGGCCTGTGGCCGTTATGATGTAAATTGTTTATGACTCATGACCCTAAGGCCGAGGGAGATGGAGACATGCCGATGTTCCATTTACCCTATAATGATATGAACTGTATATGACTAATGGCTCTACGCCAAGGGAGATGGAGACATGCCAATGTTCCATCTTCTCTATATTGCTCTGAACAGCTGTTGTAATGTTGGGCCTAAGGCCGTTTTATATCATACATGGGCTCGAGGCCATTCTGTATTACATGTGGGCCTGAGGCCGTTTTGACATATGGTTATGGATAAGACCTGTATATGATTTACCATATGTAGATTTATATTCTCCAAGGCCATGCTCATTTACCTAACCTCCTTACATCGTTGTTATTCACTGAGCCTTACTCACTTCATTTTTATGTATATTTATATAGGTGAGCCATCGGGAACCAACGCTAGAGTTGTATTGAGGTCCACCTCTCTGTCAAGCCGCTCAAATTATGCCTCCAAGTCGAGGCTTTAATTTTGTATTGGAGAATTATGTCTTTTATTGAGTCTTATGTATTTGTGTGTGAGATCTATATAAGTTCTGTGATTATATGTGTAAATATGGAAGTATAATTAAATGTTTAAATTAATCTAAGTCTTCATGTATGCACAAGCTTAATGGGTGTTGTCTTTATGTTGTTATTTGCTTCCGCTTAAGGTCCCGTATTCAAATAAATATTCGTGAAATTTTGTTTTGAGGCCTACGTAGAGGCCGGTCATGGACCAAACTTTTAGGGGCGGGTTTGGGTCGTGACAGTTGGTATCAGAGCACGAGTTATGATCTCACACACATGTCCATTAAGCATTAGAGTGTCTAGAATGCGTTTAAGTTGCATGTATTCAGTAATGGAATGATACGTTGTGTATTCTGAATGATGGATGTGACTTTGTACAATAAGTTAAATATTGAGCTTGAGAATTAGATTTCTTATGGACTTTGGATAATAAAAGAAGATCCATATGTGTTGTTTTATGGGCTAAGTTTTGTGACTAAGAAGGATTTGATAATTGTTATGAAATGAGAATGGGTTTATGTAATGAGAATGATATTGAGACCAAGGTTATGAAAGATATGGAATATTGGTGTTCTTAGGATATTAAAATTGGTAAGTATAAGCATGTTTGTGGAAATGTAATGTGAAAAGAGATTAAATGTGGTTTCTATATGGATTACATGTGGAATTAGACCATGAGAAATTTTGGGAAACTGAAGTTATAGTCGATTAATAAAGTGTATGGAATTATGACAATTGAGAAATGTGATGATTGATAACGAGTATGAGACTTGAGAGTTGAGAAATGGTTCGACATAAGAAATAGAGATGAAGAAATTGCCCCACCCATATCTTTGTATGCTTGTATGTGTCATGAGTAAGGATGTGATACTATGCGTTATGGTGTAGTTAGTAGATGATACCCGATATGTTAACGGTCTGCATCTTATGACCCTAGAAGTAGATAAGGGGAAGTAGAGATGAAATGGAAGTCGAGTCTTTGTTGAGGCAACTGGATAAGGTGGAAGGAATATTTCCAAATATGATGAGATTTATGTGGACATGTCATGAGAAATAAGATCAAAGGAAGAAATTAAGTGTGAACTCGATAAAGAATCAAAGAATGTGATGGGAAGTGTTATGTAGGCTTGAATGACTATTGGAGAGTGTAGAATCCTTTAAGTGGATAAATGAAACTTGAGCTAAATGTTATGATAAGTAGAGACACTTTGATAGGTGTGTTATGTGTTTGAGCTAATTGTGAGCAGAATGTTAGTTGGAACCTATTCATTTATTTGAATCACTTAGCTATAGAATGAATTGATCACTGGACTAATAGTATGTGTTAGGAATTTCTCTATTACCTAAGGGATCTATTTTATTGGAAATGTTATACAGAATTGATTTAATGCCTTTATGTAAAACTTAGGAAGGTAAGAAAATATTATTAACATGCCTGCGTAAGTTATTTGTGACTTTTGATTTTCGGACCCACCTAATTGATTATCAATGAAGTATATAACTGTATGGGAACTACTATTTGGGTTAATGTGGTTAAGAAATTTGTGGACCAAGGTTTACATTTGATATTAAGGTTATGTTAGATGTTTAGTCTTCTTTGAAGTTATACAAAACAAAAGAGATTTGAGGTTGAGCTGTGATTATTGGGAATCATGTGAATTAGGACTATGTGGATAGGAACACAAAATTTTATGAGTTTATAGACAATGTATTTTGTGTTTTGCTACTATGAAATTGCGTTTTGCTATCATGAAGTTGACTTTATGATCATTATGATATTGCAAGATAATTTTTGGTGACTGAATCAATTTGGATTAATAATCTGTACATATATGATAATGAGTTAAACTTCGGTAATGAGAAAATCAACTGGTAAGAACTGTTAAGTAAAAAGAAAAAAGAAAAAAAAGAAAAGGTAAGTGTGAATTGAGAAGGACTGTGAAAGAAAATTTTGTGGTGAAAGAAATCAATAAGTATATTAATATTGAGTGGAGACAAGTGGACTAGAACTTAAATTTGGTTGGTGACCTCACTTACCCCATTCGTTATGAAAGTAAATAGACTAGAAATATTTTGAATTACCAAGACCATTGTTGTGAAGACTTAACTTATTAGTGAGCAAGAGCCATAAATTCATTAATTTAGAACTCATTTATTTATTTTGGGTTTAATTGTTGTAGGATGCATGTGCCATTGGAAACACGATTAAGTGGTGAATATTTCCTTATTCTTTGAAGAAATATAATATTTGGGATTGTTGTGATTGATAGCTTACGAGTTGCATGCAATTGAATACTTGAAGAAGATTGGATTAAGAACACTCTTGGGGTTAAGGATGAAATGTTTATATGAGGATTAATTCAAGGCTTGTTCCTTTATTGCGATCTAAAAATGAGTGATCATTGGAATAAAACTTATGTGGTCTATGTTATTTAGAGATGTTATACCATCAATTAAATTTGGTGTTTCCGACATGGATGATTAATATGTGATCTTGCGTGTGATGGATAACTATTGACCATACACCTAAGCGTTGTTTACGACCTCTAGAATTACGTACTCTTTGTATGGAACTAATGGCATAGCTACCCGCCTTAGAGTCTGTTATTGACAATTTATGATCCGGACATGGATGTCTGGATAACTACTATAAGGAAATTGGTAGACCAAAATTGACTTTGTTATTGAGGCTGTATCAACACTTATTGATGTGAAAAGTTTCATATGAAAGGTGACCGGAAAAAAAAAAAAAAAAATCATGAATATTGTTTATGGTATGTGTGAGGTACTAAGTGATATGTGATTAATTCAATAAAATATCTAAGTAATGTGATAGATGAAAGTAGTACATTGTGGTTGATATGATTTGTGACTCAACTATTGGAGAGTTTAGAATTCTTTCGTGTGGATACGAGAAACTTGAGCTAAAATGCTGAGATATTTAGATTGAGGAGATTTCGATGTATGAAGACCATTATTTTAAGTGCTTAAACTACATGTAAGCAAACTATTTATATGATTAATTTGGGCCCTATCCTTTTGTTTGAATTGTTTAGGTCTATAAGGAATTGATTTTTTTGAGGCTAACATTATGTATTAAGAATTTCTATGGGTCTGATTTAATGCTCTTCGTATAGAGTATTAGAATACATGATAAGTCAATATTGTTAACATGCCTAAACAAGTAAGTTGTGACTTACAACGAATGAAACCAATATTCGGATTAGATGCGATGCTCAGTCTACTTTGAAGTCATTGGAACAAAAACATAGGAGTTTTATAGACAATGCGTTTTATACTTGATGTCATGAAGTTGACTTTAAGACCCTCTAAGAAGACGTTGATTTTAAGTGGTTGATATTTTAATGTAATTTGGGAGTTATGACAATTGGGGTTTGATCCGTATTTGATTTTACTAATAATTTATTTTGGAAAAAGGAATCATGGTGTCCAATCTGAACAGGTAATTTCTTGTTACGGGATTTGGGTTTGCTCTTTAGAGTCTGTGAGAAATCTGATTTGAACTGATAAGTTTAATTTCGATTACTTGGGCCTCCATTGAAGTTGAGGATTTGAATCTAAATTTGGTTATTTAAAAATTTAGACCTCATTTGTTAAGACCACTGTTGTGAACATTTAAATCATTAGTGAGCAAAGATCTATGAAGTAATGGATCCAGGATTCATGTGTTTATTTGGTTCAATGGATGTAAAATGAAGATATTATTGGAAACATAATTTGGAAGTGAATATTTCTTCATCTTTAAAGAACTATATATTTAGGAATATTGTGGAATCAATGAAGAGTTGCAAAATACTGTAGACTTATGGACTAAGATAATATGAGGATTTCAAATGATACTCAACAATAGACTGATTTGAAACCTAAAGGGAAAGAGTTAGCTCATGAACGTTCTTGGGATTATGATTTTACCATTTGGGGTATATGACTTGTAGATCAATAAATTGAAATGTACAAGGGTTGTGAATAATAAGATGATGTTTTGACGTTATTGAGTATTATTATCAATTGGGTTACCAATTAGCCAGTAAATGAAGAATTAATTGTGATTCTTGGAACAAACTTCATTGAGATTGACTGTATAGGATTGTGGACTGTTAAATGATTGAGCGATGTTGTATATCTGAGACAAACTGGACTATAGTAGAAGACTAAGATTTATGAACTGGACTTGTAACAAGGTAAATCAAGTTTGGAGGACCAAACTTCTTAAGGTGGGAAGAATATAACGACCCCAAAATGTGTATTGGAAATTATCTTTAACTAAATGTGGATTAATGTACTTTAATTTAATGATATATGTTCAAATTGAAGAATTATCTGTTGAGTTATGACTTTAAAACTGAAATTGACCACCTTTATGGGTTCAGAAATCGAATTTGAGTACATAGATATGTTAATGAGAATTTTTAGAGCCATTTGAGAAAATTAATTGGAAATTTATTTTGTCTGATTCGTTAAGGTGTGTTTGGGTGGTTAACTTTGCACTGCAAATTAAAGGCCATAGAGGCTTCAGAAACCCGAACGGAGTACATAGTTATGATCAGCATAATTTTTAGAGTCATTTGGAAAGTTTAATTGGAATTTGATTTCGTACAATTCGTAAGGGCACATTTGGCTCTCCCTACTTGTGATAAGCTTTTATATATATATATATATATGATATGAGTTGTGGAACTCATCAATTGGAGTTCAAAATATCTATGGGAGAGGGAGAGAACCGTGAGAGAGAGAGAGAGAGAGAGAGAGAGAGAGAGAGAGAAGAAGAGACAAGCTTCTCTAAGAGAGAGCTCAACATTCATGGGGGTTTAAAGATAAATTGAAGAGATTGAAGTGAGAGGAAGCAGATCAACCATGGAAGTTTGGGAAAATTGAAGAGAGCTAAGAGAAAGGAAAAGATTGAACTAAGGTATGGAAGTCTATCTTGAATCCTTATGTTTAATGCATTAATTTCATGAAATCATAATGATATTGGAAGATTTGAAACCCATTTGGGTTAGGATTTTATGTATGTATTTAATTGAGCTCAATTTAAGAAATTAGAACTTGAATCATATGATTTTGTTTATGATTGGAGCTCAACCTTATGAATACCATATAAAATGAACTCTAGATTGTCCATAAAACAAGATTATGCAAGAATCAAGTGTGTTTCTGGGTTGTGTTTTGAGAACTTTAAGGATTATGAAAGATGGAACATTGATCTTGAACTTGAGGCAAAGATTGATTTGTTTGGAATGAAATTACACTTGAATGATGTTAGTTTATCATGTTATGAGGTAATTTTACATGTTTTTGGGTGATTAGAGTTGAAACCAAGCTTAGCAAATGGAAAAACAAAGGTTAGAGCAAACAAACATTTTCGGACAACAGAATTTGCCCAGAGCAGCACGTGCGGCGGGGCTTTCCGCATGTGTGGCAGTCCATTCCAGCACCCAAAAATGATTATGAAATAAAAGCACCTTGTCTCGCACATGCGGCTCAATTTCTGTACGTGCGGCTCTGTTTCCCGCAGGTGCGGGACAGCCCTGTTTCAGCCAACTTCAAATAAACACATCTCTTGCATCCGGACTCCGTTTTAAGTGATTCTTGAGCCTAAATTCAAGCACCGGAAGTCTAGTTTTCAATGGTGGTGGTCTCACTCCCAAATTCTAAGTACACAAATAGATATTATCAAATTAGTAAAAATTGTTCACTTTTTATCTACCGATTTTATACCATTTCTTCTTCTAAACCATTTTCCTTACGATTCCTCCTATTTTCCTAGACACGGATTATGACCTATTGAGGACTAATGAGTTTAGAACCAACACGACTAATTGATTAAAGAACAAGTAAGGGATTGGTTATATTCTTATATTATGCTATGTGCATTGTTTTTGTAGGTCAAGACAAGGACATCGTCCCATCGCTACTAGAAGCCCATCACTGTGAGTAATAGTAGTGTAACGATATGTTTTACTTACTTCCTGTGATTATGATTTATATATTGTTGTTTGTAAATGGCATATACTATTGACATTGTACTTTGATTGAATTAGTGAACATAATTGAACTATGGCATTGATATGGACCTAAGGTCGTTTTGTTCCTATTAATAAAAGTGGGCCTGTGGCCGTTATGATGTAAATTGTTTATGACTCATGACCCTAAGGCCGAGGGAGATGGAGACATGCCGATGTTCCATTTACCCTATAATGATATGAACTGTATATGACTAATGGCTCTACGCCAAGGGAGATGGAGACATGCCAATGTTCCATCTTCCCTATATTGCTCTGGACAGCTGTTGTAATGTTGGGCCTAAGGCCGTTTCATATCATACATGGGCCCAAGGCCGTTCTGTATTCCATGTGGGCCTGAGGCTGTTTTGACATATGGTTATGGATAAGACCTATATATGATTTACTATATGTAGATTTATATTGTCCAAGTCCATGCTCATTCAGCTAACCTCGTTACATTGCTATTATTCACTGAGCCTTGCTCACTCCATTTTTATGTATATTTATATAGGTGAGCCATCGGGAACCAACGTTAGAGTTGTATTGAGGTCCACCTCTCTGTCAAGCCGCCCAGATTACGTCTCCATGTCGAGGCTTTAGTTTTGTATTGGAGAATTATGTTTTTTATTGAGTCTTATGTATTTGTGTGTGAGATCTATATAAGTTATGTGATTATATGTGTAAATATGGAAGTATAATTAAATGCTTAAATTAATCTAAGTCTTCATGTATGCACAAGCTCAATGGGCATCGTCTTTATGTTGTTATTTGCTACCGCTTAAGGCCCCGTGTTCAAATAAATATTCCTGAAATTTTTTTTTGAGGCCTATGTAGAGGCCGGTCATGGACAAAACTTTTAGGGGCGGGTTTAGGTCGTGACTGCTACTGTATCACATCTCTTCACTACTGCCTCTGTTAGTCTCCGTTGCATATGACCAAACTATCTCAATATATTCTCTCACAACTTATCTTCTATCGATGTTACTTCTACTCATTCACGAATATACTCATTTCTAATTCTGTCTTTTCTAGTCTTGCGACACATCCACCTTAGCATCCTCATATCAACAACACTCATCTTATCTACATATTGTTTCTTAGTTGTCTAACATTCCATCTCATACAACATCACTGGTGTAATAGCCATTCTAATAGAACTTTCCTTTTAATCTAGTGGGTACTCGTTTATCACACAATACCCTAAATGCACTCCTCTACTTAAGCCACTCTGATTTAATTCTATAGATCACATCCGTTCCAATCTCCCCAACTGTTGTGATAATCGATCCTAAATAACGAAAATGTTTACTCTTAGATAGTTCTTGATTCTCAATATCACTTTACTAAAGGAAGAAGAACAAATATATATATATATATATATATCTATATAATAAAGCACAAAGGTTTTTGAATTTGTGTGAAAATGTATCAGAGATACATTTCAATTCAACGGCTGAGATGAGTTGTTTTTAACCATTGAGGGCTGAGATGCTTTGTAATATTTTCAATTCCCGCCCAAAACAATCTCTTCTCTCTCCTGTGTTCCACCTACTCCAAACATTATTTGCACACTTCTCTCTCTCTCTCTCTCTCTCTCTCTCCAACTTCTCAGGTCTCAAACTCTATCCTCAGAGATCTCTCTCTTCCTCTCCCTCCTCTCCACCGTCGAGTCGTCTCCACCGTCGCTCCGCTTCCGATCTCCTCTCCAACTTCTCAGGTCTCAAACTCTCTGTCCTCAGAGATCTCTCTCTTCCTCTCCACTGCCGCTCTGCTTCTACCATCGCATCTTCTCCACCGACAGCAACTCTTCATCTCTTCTCCCTATTAGATCTCAACCCACTACGGCACCTCCATCCTCCATCGCAGAGAAACTGTAAATCATCTATACCCATCTTTGATTTTTATTTTTTATTTTTATTATATATTTTTTGAATAAGGGAGAATAGTTTTTTTTTTTTTTTTTTCTTCTTCTTCTTCTTCCATTAATTTATTATTATTATTATTTTAATAGTTGGGTTTTGATTGTTGTGAAATAGGATGATGAGTGACTATAAGGTAGAGAAGTTCTCTGTGGATTTTCATGGACCCAGAGACAATAAATCATCTATACCCAACTCTGATTTTATTTATTTATTTTTGAATAAGGAAGAATGGTTCTTTTTTTATTTTTTAATTTTACATTTTGTTTGAATGGCTGAGATTTTTTTATTTTTTATTTTATATTTTTTGAATACGAGAGAACGGTTTTTTTTAAAATTTATTTTTAATTTTACATTTCATTTGAATTTTCCTATTTAAGTCATTTATATTTGAATTTTACATTTTATATTTTCCCTTATTATATAAATTCAAAAACCCTCTTCACTTACTTGACAATATGTTAAACACGTTTTTTTATTTTATTTTATTGTTTTTGTTGAATTCTCTTTCTTTTGGGTCAAAAAATAAGTTTTTGTTAAAGTTTTCATTGTCTAAGTTGCAATACATTTGCATAAGTTTTTTCTTGAATGACCTTATCTTATTTTTTTTCGTTCTTTTTGGGCCCATGATTTTATTATTCGTATTTATTGCAGAGGTGCAATTTTTTAATGGACCTATTTTGAATGAAGTAACTTTCCATACATTTTGGTGATTTTTTATTATAGAGCCAATGCAAATAATGCTTATTTTGAATTTTGTCTGGGAACATTTTGTTTTGCTCTGAAGTCTATTGTGTAGGGTTCTGCTTTTTTTTGGGTGTTTAGTTCATGAATGGCAACTAAGGCCTGTTATCACTGTGGACATTCTGGGGGATATGTTGGGTGTTTAGTTCTGTGATTGCAATAATCATAGTACATATAATTGTGCTTTATGACTTGATGTCTTCTTTCTTGGTCAGGAGATAGTTGCCAGTAAGTATAGAAGCTCAATTTCTATTACAACTACTACAATTATTAAGAACATTAAATTTGGTATTTTAGAATTTCAACAGCAGATCAGTCCCCTACTGTTATCTGTAACAAAGGTTAGATTCCAGCTTCTCTTCAGCTAGACTTCAAAGTCAAATTGATGCCTTTGTTGCTTATTATGCATGTGGACTAGATGGTGAGCACTAATTGGAACCCTAAAGGACAATGTCTAATTGTATCTTTTTGAGTCAAATAAAGAAACTGGTGTGAGAAGGGATATTACTTGGCAAAGAGAGGAGAATTGATTCTTGAGTGTTTTAATAGCTATTCTCAGCCCTTAATGGACATATTGTCAAACCAACTAAGAAAAGTCAGAGAGTGAGGGAATGGGAATTATATATCTTATTTGAGTTTTCTTCAATTAGCAATTACATCATTCATTTAAAAATCCTCATCAAGAACGAATTAAGTTTTTTTTTTTATAATAAAAGTAGTACTACATATAGATGATAAAAGAAACTAAATTCTCACAAATAAGATTGGAGGTGAAAATAAACTAATGACTACAATGAGAGTAAAGCAATATCCAACACTTGGAAATCTTACCTCAGTGTGCTCAATAATGTGACCATTTTCATCTTGCAGCCTGAAATAGATTTATGAATCCATTCAATCAAATTTACATTTACAACTTACAAAAGAAAGAAAACTATATCTATGGGTTCAAAATGCTATACCTCAAATGCTGGAAAAAAAAAACCCCAATGCTGGTCTTGATTATCAAAGGTGTTGGGAGGGATAAACTAGATATAGACATAACTTTTTAACATAATAACACTAAAAGTCCATGCTCCGTCCCATACAGTTGCCATTAGTTGCATTGGTTGCGTTAAGAAGCCAACTCCATCGCGTCTGTTGTTCTTGAAAACTCGAATGGGATATTCATCAACAAAATAACTGTTGGGGGGAAAGGCGATTAGCAAAATAAGTTAAAACTCTAACAAATTGTGATTTAAGGAGTTTGATATCATTTTCAATTTCGATGTTTTTGTGTTTTCAAACCATACATGGATCCTCTGCTCTCTACCCCCTTTTCCTTTTAAAAAGACATTCGTCTGGACTCTGATGGGCTTCCCTTTTCTGTTGCCCAAGAACTCAAAATCCAATTCACTATCTTTCGATTTCAACTGCCAAAAGAAAGAGAAAAAAAAAAGGATTTACATTATGTTATCAGTGACACCTTTTTAGCAGGAGTTTCTTGCACTGGATCGGCTTTTTTTTTTTTTTGTCAGTGATAACCTATACCAAGGAGCACGAATATATATGTAAATGTGAACTTACATAGAAGGCTGTTACGACTCCTCCGGAGTCATTGGCTGGTAGCTTAATGTTCATATGGAAGAACCCGAAAGTATAATTTAACTTGGATTTAATTCCAGATCCTAGTTGGTGAACAAACATCATTGTCACAAAGAATAAATCTTGGCTCTATATATTATAGCTTGGTTAAAAGCTAAAATTTGAACACACTTTCGAAATGTGCTATGAACTAAGACACAATCTATTTGAAACAAGTTGATGAGCTTTACTCTTCCATTATTTGTTTGTTTGTTTGTTCTTCACATTTTAATTACAACATGGAATATTTTGGTGATTGTACACTTAGAAAAGCTTGAAAATAGATGTGTTATTCTATAATTTTTCTTTTTGGATGATTATTCAGTAGTCCTAGAGTATTCTATAATTTTCCATTTTTTTGATAGAATGTATATTTGGGGAAAGAAATGGAGATTATGAATGAAATAAATGGAAAATGAAACATTTAGTTGGAGATTATGCTTGGCCACTATCACATCTGTAGTTTTAGTGAACACCCCATTAGTGAACACCCCATCTATTTTTAAGAGTATTATCAGTTCACTGAAGATTTTTAACTGATGGGGTGTTTGATTCACATTTTAAAGATATGTTCACATTTAAAAATATAGTCAGTGAACCATTATTATTTTTATGTTGAATAAAACTGACTGTACTCTACAATATTAGAGAAACATTCAATATCTTATACATCTAGAACATATTGAATGATGATAAACATAATTAAGGATGGGTGAGAAATATTAATTCAGTATTTGAAAATATAATAATTCTATTAAAATGGATATTTCTCTAGATTTATTAGAATTAAAATGTGTATAGTATAATGGTTCCATGGATAGTATATTAACATGGGATAGTATATTAAAATGTGTATAGTATAATGGTTCTAATATCCCTAAAAATAAAATGGATAGTGTGTGAGTAATTTTCCGATCACACTGCTAACTCAGTGATCAGCTGGAGAGAACTGGCTGAATAGATGACACCTGGCTAACCTGCAACAGAAATAGAAGATTCCAGCGGTGGTTCTTCCACCCGAGGGTACTCCGACGATCAAGTCAGTATATCTCAAAGATAATCAAGTGCTAAATTCACTGCTCAAAGCATAAATTGCGTACCTTAGACCCATGGAGGTGCCTCCTTTTTATAGTTTTACTCAATCCTAGTCCCACTAGAAGCCTGACTTCTATGGACTCTCATTTAGTGCTTACTTTGGACTTTACAATAGATAAGGATAGACCCCCTAGGAATACTATCCTTATCCATCTTGAAGTCTTTCTTCATTCTTGGACTCTTGTCCCTTATCTGCTCATCTCGGATTCTGATATCTTCGGAGGTCACCTCGGCAACACCGAGATCACCTCGGCATAACGACCAGGACACATGGCACCTCGGCTGACACGTCGGCGTCACCTTGCCACGTGTCGGTACTCAAAAAATATATCCCCACAGATAGTATATTAGTATAATTATTTTTATTATTTTTATTGCACGGGAAAAATAGAAGATATTTCTCACCCATCCTTATACAAAATATACTAAGGAATTTTTTTAGTTTATTACATTGGAGTGTAGTTTTGCATGTTGAATGGGGTGGAAAAGATTTAAGAAGAGTATAGTTTTGAATGTTGAATGGGGTGGAAAAGATTTCATGCTGCCTACATCAAGTAATCAGGAGTGGCGGCAACTCGAGTGTTTTGTTTCAGTATTATTACTGATTGTAGTTAATGTGCGCTTTGTTTTTTTGACGTTTCCAACTTCCACATGTAGATATATATTCATATGTATGTTCAAATTTATCTCATCCGAATTTAATACTTTAATATGACATTTTGTATTTTATGTTTCAGTGAGGCTCCTTGGACTCTTCAATTGATTAATTTTTTTTGCTAGCAAGGTTGAAGGTTTTATGCAGGAAATTAGCAGAGTTTGATTGATTTATTAATAAAGTTTGGCTGCTTGAAATGTATGGTCAGGGTAAAGATCACTCTGTTTATTATGTTTTCACATTAAGGTAAAGACTCTTGGCTCCAAATTAGGTGGGTCTTTCCTGTTTGTGTTTTCTGCTTTTAACAAAAGATGGTGTGTGTGTTTGTATATATATAAGGTTTTCTGCTTCACATTACATGCATTTGGATATGAATAAGGTTTCCAACAGTGACTTGAATAAGGTCTACATGGCACCTGATATGTAATTTCAATAATAAGGAAATACCGCTATGTAATGAATTGGACTTATTAGATAATTTTAACGAGTGACAAAAAGTGAGGTAAGAGACGACCACTGGATTCATCAAGAGAGAGCCTAATTTCTCTGCCTTTATGAATTGGCAAGATATGTTGAGCTGATTTCTCTGCCTTGATACATGTATAAGACTTGATCTATGCAAAGTAAATTTTTGTAGCTAAAATTTGTACATATAAAAGGCTCTGATCTATCCAAATTGATGATCATGATGAAGAGGATGAATAGTGTGGCAAAGAGGTCGAAGAAGTACTTGGAAGAGGCACATACAACTCTGTTTTATTTTTAATTTTTTGATTTTTTTTTTTGTGATGATGATGAACGGATAGGATTTGGTGATTATGTTGTTGTTAATGAACAAATAGGATTAGGTACGTGTTTGGGTATGATTTGGATTGGTTTTGTGTTTCCAAACTGGTGAGCAACTTTGTGTTTGTGTTACGAAGGTAAGAATGAAAGGAGATGTGAAGTTGCTAAAAAATTAGTAGAGTAACTTTATTGAAATATTTAGGTGGGTTGAAAGAGCAGTTTTTTTTTTTTTGGTAGTATGGTATACAAACTAATCCTTGGGTTTGAAATAATAATTGATCCTCATGAAATGGTTTTCAAATGGTTTTTAAGATATTCTTAAGTGATTTTTCAAATGGTTTTCAATGTTTCATTGTGTTGGATTTGTGTTATTAATATTATTATTTTTATATATTTTTGTTGATTAAGTTGTGTTTCTAAGATTTCGGTTTCGATTTGTGTTTGTGTTTCTAAGATTTCTGTTTGGTTTTGTGTGTGAGAGGGCAATTTATAAATAAATTGGCCGAGCTAAGGAATTGCTGTCTTTGTAAGTTGGGCCGCACATTGGGCTGGGATAAGAGATATAGCTCGGTCCAAGCGCTAACTAGTGGGGCCTAGTTGAGGATCAGACCGAGCTAAGCATCACACATAGTCGCGCCGAGATAACGATGCCATTTTTGCATAGTTAGCTCGGTCTTCCATTTTTAGCCTAGTTGGAGTATGTCAAACCGGAGTACAAGCAATGAAGGGAAGAACCGAGCTAGTTGGAGCTCGGTCAGATCCGCCGATTTAGTATGACCATGTTAGCTCGGTCATATTGTCATTTCACCGAGGTAAAACCATCTCACTTGGTTTAAGCAGTGAGGGGTGTGTTGAAGGATAAGCATTATCTTTCAAGAGTGTGATTTCTAGGAGGACTCTACATGGAGGAATAAGAGTCCTACTAGGATTGTGCCACACAGAACTTATAAAAGCTCATAACAGAACCTATGGAAGAGGTAACACAACTTTGATTCTCAAATACATAGAGCTTTTGTCTATTTGTCTATTTTGCTGACTTATGCATCGGAGAGGTATCTGGCACACACCCGTCGGCTAGCTCACGTTTGTGTTTTCAGGAAGTAAAAGTGACGACGTTTGGAGGAGTGCAGACTTGATCAACATGATCATACGTGAACATTATTTCGTGCTCGTATAATTAGTGCCGTCTGTGGGAATTCCACAAAGAACAAAATCTCTTGATCAAGCTTTCCTCTCTTGTTGGAAGCAATGGTGCACAATGAAGACTTGCTGCACTCAGCCATTGATGGGCAAACCCTAGAGGGGGGTGGAAGGCGCAAAGGCTTGCCTTCTATCCCTCCCATGGAAAATTTAGAACCCCAGCGATAGAACCCCCAGAGGGATGCAAGAGGGCGGCGGGCTAACAGCCCCCGTCACTTTCAAAGTCCTGAAAGACAGAGGCGGATGATGGACCCTCAAGTTCTGGAAGATCGCTTGAAGGAGCAGGACGAGTTGATATAAAGGATGGCGGCGGACATGGAGTCAATGATGCGCCAGATAAAAGGAAAAGTGGGTGGCGACAGGAGATGGGCGCAAAAGCAACACGCCCCCTCGCCACTCGGAAGATCGTGGTAGGCATACCACACCATCACAAGCAGAGAGTAGAAGCCTGAGAACAGGCGACGCTCAATCAAGGACTTCTAGGACTCGTTACTCCAGGTGTGAGAGAACGAGAACAGAGAGGTCATATACTGAGGGAAGCACCTATCGGCCCTCGCACACGCACCAAACGTCATCCAGGCACACGGAGTTGCCTAGATCATCTGACTTACGGACTGTGCTTGAAGAAAGAGCATGATGGAAAGAGGAAACCAGGGCACGTGACCCGCGTAGAGCTTCAGCCCTTCAGCGGTTGGCCCCCCGGACGCATGGGAGCGTCGAGGTAGGAATGTCAATGCCGCGCCTTGCTTACAAACCAGCAGACAAAGTCTTAGCAAGGTTATAGAGTTCGCCGTTCGTTCCGCCAATTGAGAACGCGCCATTACCTTCAGGCTTCCACCAGCCTAAGTTCACCACTTATGAGGGGAAGACAGACCCATACATGCACCTAAGCCACTTTCGCCAGGTTATGGCAGTATACCGGTGGAATGAGGCCTTGATGTGTATCTTTTTCCCATCTAGCATTGGGGACCTAGGTTTAACCTGGTTCAAAAGACTACCAGAAGGTAGTATTGCCTCCTGGGCGCAATTGGAAGAGGTGTTCGTGACTAGGTTTAGAACGAATACCAAAACACCAGTGGAAATCGATCAGCTACTCTCCATCGACATGGGCGACAAGGAGATATTGAGATCCTACAACAGTCGCTACTGGGAGACTTTTAACCAGATAGGAGATTGCCCCACAAATCTTGCCATCGCACAATACAAAAGGGGTCTACCAGTCGGAAACAAGTTGAGGGACTTAATTACTATGACGCCACCCCTCACGATGGAGGCCTTGATGGAGAGAGTACACTAGCATATTCGGGTGGAGCAGGATGGCACCCGTGCTAAAACAAAATTTGGCACAACAACAATACCAGATAAAAAGACTACGGCAAAAGTCAACACGGTAGAGCAATCAAACAGGAATGGGCAAGGCAGGCGGTCCAACAGAGAGGACCCAGAAAAAAGGTGGTTAAGAGTTCACACTGCCATTACCACGGTGTTCAAAAAATCGATCTACCGAATTCTCAATGAAATACGCAATGAACCTTTCATCAGATGGCCAGCAAAATTGGAAGAGGCACAAAAAGACTATGACGAGAGGTCACGGTGCACCTTCCATGATGAAAAGGGGCACCACACTGAAAATTGCACGTTATTGAGGCAGCATTTGGAGGAGTTAGTGGCAGCTAGGCACTTGGACCAGTACATAGAAGGAGGAACACAGCCAGCCCCTCAGAACCACAACAACCCAAACAGAATGCCGATCGACGCCCCACCTTAAGGCGTAATTAACGTAATACATGGGGTATTCGAACTTCAGCGGGTTTGTGAGCTCAGGGGAATGATCAAAAAGGCTGTGCACTTTAGGGAGGTATTAAGTGTGCAGCCTGCCATCAAAAAGGGGAAAACAGAGGCCATAAATGTCATATCTTTTTTAGACAGAGACTTGGCAAGGATATATTGCCCTCACAATGATGCGCTAGTTGTCATTCTCCGTGTCAAGAATTTTGACGTCAAACAGATTTTGATTGATCAAGGAAGCTCATGTGAGATAATGTATTACGAAACTTTCAAACAACTGAAATTGGAAGATAAAGACTTGGCACTCGCAACATCTCTCCTGATTGGATTCAACTCAATACTAGAGTGGCCAATGGGCAAGATAATCCTCCCAGTCAAAGCAGGAACCATGACAAAATAGGTGGAATTCTGGGTATTGAAAGTCCCTTCCACCTACAACATAATCTTGGAGAGGACATGGTTGCACACCATGCGATCAGTGGCGTCAACCTACCATCAAGTATTACGATTCCCTAACTAAGCCAGAGTAATTGAAGGGGTCTTTGGAGACCAAATTATGTTTAAACAGTGCTTCGTCACAGTGAATGGCAGTCGGGCTGCCAAAGGGTATGTACAAATGGTGGAAGAACCTGAGAGCAATAAACTGTTTGCGGATGTTGGCAAAGTTGCTAAACAGAAAATAGTGGAAGACTTGGTACAGGTAAGGATAGATGAAAAGAACCCAGAAAAGTTCTTTTTGCTCGACTCATCTGTGTCCAGCACTGAGAGAATAAAGGTCGTGGAATTCTTAACCTCTAACATCGAAGTGTTCGCTTGGACATCGTATGATATGCCTGACATTGACCCAAACTTCATCTGTCACCAATTAAATGTCCACCCAACTGCCAGATCAATTATACAGCGCACTCGCAGATTAGCACTCCACCACGTCGAGATAGTGGCGGAAGAGGTGAGAAACCTTCTAGAGATAGGAGCTATTAGAGAAGTACACTATCCCAAGTGGATATCCAATACAGTGGTGGTGCCAAAGAAGAATGAAAAATGGCGTATTTGCGTGGACTACAAAACAGTCAACAAGGCATGCCCAAAAGATAGCTTTCCCTTACCCAGGATAGATCAACTGGTAGACTTGACGGCAGGCTATAATCGACTTAGCTTTCTTGATACGCATAGAGGTTACCATCAGATCGCTATGTACGAGCCTGACCAGGAGGTCACATCTTTTACAATGCCCAGAGGGTTGTATTGTTATAAAGTCATGCCCTTTGGCCTAAAAAACGCAAGGGCAACATTCCAACAGATGGTCACCAAGATGTTTGAACCATTGTTAGGCAGAACAATGGAGGCTTACATAGATGACATAGTGGTCAAAAGCAAGGATGAGAAGGACCATATTAGGGACCTAGGTGAAATGTTCCAGATCTTGAAGAAGAACAAGTTACAGCTTAACGTATCCAAGTATGCATTCGGCGTAGGATCAGGCAAATTCCTAGGCTTTCTGGTGACCAACTGAGGTATAGAAGCAGACCCCTCTCAGATCAAAGCAATTCAGGATCTAGAGAGGCCCAACTCAGTAAAAGAAGTGCAGTATCTCACTGGCATGGTAGCTGCGCTCAACTGGTTCATAAGTCGGTCGTCAGACAGATGTCGACCATTCTTCCAAGCACTAAAGGCCAAGTTTGAGTGGGATAAAGAATACGACCACACCCTAGAAAGCCTGAAAGAATACATGTCTTCTCCACCGTTGCTAGTAACCCCAATACTTGGAAAAGAGCTCTTTTTGTACCTAGTAGTTTCACAGCACGCAGTCAGCGCGGTGTTGGTCAAAGCGGAAGGAATCCAACACCTGCCCATCTTTTATGTCAGCAAGACCTTGCTGGGCGCAGAGACCAAGTACTTACCATTGGACAAACTGGCCTTAGCCCTGATGATGGCCTCTAGGAAACTGTCGCATTACTTCCATACCCACACTATAATCATCCTAACAGCTTTTCCATTAAAAGCTTTGTTTGAGAGGGCAAACTTTTCTGGGCGAATCCTGAAGTGGACGGTGGAGTTAGGACAATTTGATATCAAATTTTAACCGAGAACCGCAATAAAAGCTCAAGCCTTAGGAGACTTTGTGGCAGAGTTCACACCAGGAAGTCACCATATCTGCCCAGTTAACTTGACTGCACAATAGAAAAGAGGATAGAAAGTACCGCAGGAACTGCGCAACCCCCAAAACAAGATGTCCAGACACACCGAATTGAAGAAAGGGAGGAAGAGGTAGACCGTGCCATGCCTGGTGAAGACTCATCAACAAGTAAAAACTCGGTTCAAATAGACATTAAGGGGCAAACAGTAGGTGTGGACTTGAAAGAAGACATCGGCAATACTCATGACCCCAAGACATCATCTGACCTCTCCACCTGCTGGAAGCTATTCGTTGGAGAGATGTGAAAGCTCTTTGTGGATGGAGCATCCAACAGGCACGGTGCAGGACTTGGCATAGTTCTCATCTCACCAGATGGCCTAGTGGTGGAACAAGCAGTCAACCTTGGCTTCCCAGCATCAAACAATGAGGCGGAGTATGAAGCACTCTTAGCAGGCCTAAAATCAGCACTTTTCATGAAGGCCACCGAGCTAATGGTTTATAGTGACTCCCAGCTAGTAGTAAACCAGATTTCAGGCGACTACGAGGCAAAAGATAAGAGGATGGCTAAATACCAAGAGTTAGTCAGAAAGGAGATCATGAAATTCGAAGTAGTACGGATAGAGCAGATCGGCCGTGAAGAAAACAGCAGAGCGAATGAACTAGCAAGCTTTGCGTCGATGGCGGATACATCCATCCCACATCCATTGCTGATCGACTTCCTACCAAGACCAAGCATTGAAGAACTTGAAGTAACTGAAGTATGTTGCGAAGAACTAAGCCCTTCATGGATGGATCACATTATAGTATTCTTAAAAGACGGCGTCTTACCCAAAGAGAAGAAAAAGGCCAACAAAGTAAGAGCAAAATCATAGCGATTTTGGCTCTCTTCATCAATGGCCTTGTACAAGAAATCCTTTACAAGACCTTACCTAAAATGTGTTCATCCCAGCAAGGTTGAAGCATTCCTGTTCGAGATACACGAAGGCGTATGCGGAAGCCACCAAGGGGGAAGATCTTTAGCCTACAGAGCAATTTCACAAGGATATTGGTGGCCTAACATGCAAGCAGATTCAGAGAAGTATGTCAAGAAGTGCGAGAAGTGTCAGAAGTTCGCACACCAAATACATCAACCAGCCCGAAAGCTTCTACCTTTAACTAGCCCATGGCCCTTTGTGATGTGGGGCTTGGATATAGTAGGACCACTTCCAACAGCACCTGGCAACAGAAAGTTCTTTCTTGCAGCAACAGACTACTTTACGAAATGGGTAGAAGCAGAAGCACTCGTCTCAATAAAAGAGAAAGATGTGAAGAAGTTCGTCTGACAGAATATCATCACCCAATTTGGCATACCTAAGGCTCTGACAACGGCATTCAATTCGATGGAAAAATTTTTAGAGGCTTTTGTGAGGAGTACAAAATAGAATTTTACAACTCTACACCGGCATACCCCCAAAGCAAATGGTCAGGCGGAAGCATCAAACAAGGTCGTCTTGGATGGATTGAAGAAAATGTTAGAGAAAGCAAAAGGCAAGTGGGCTGAGGAACTTCCTCATGTTTTATAGGCTTACCGTACCATACCTCGGCGATCAACTAGAGAAATGCCATTCTCCTTAGCCTACGGCATGGAGGCAGTAATCCCACTGGAAGTCGGCCTCCCCATAATTAGAAATGAAAATTTTGACCCAGAGTTAAATGGAGAAGCCATAGCCTTGGAACTTGACCTTGTGGAAGAAAGAAGAGAAAGAGCACTGGTTCAGATCGCCTCATACTAGCAAGAGTTATCCAGAAAATATAACAAGACAGTACATCCAAGGTAATTCAAGATTGGAGATTGGGTGCTGTGCAAAGTAATGAGAAATACTCTAGTACCCGGAGACAACAAGTTAGGGCCTAATTGGGAAGGACCATACAAAGTGGTTGGATTAGCAGGAAAAGGGGCATACCACTTGGAAGATGGAGACGGCAAGGCCATTCCCTGGCCATGGAACACTGCCAATCTCAAACTATTTTATTTTTAGCTTTTCTTTAAAGTACTTGTAATTTTTCTTTTTTCAATAAAGCAAATAGTTTCCTTTTCAGCATAGTTGTTTTCTTCTGTAAAAGTTGTTCTAGTGAGCTAGGGGCAATGAAAGCAATGTTGGCCGGAATAACCAATACTTGGCTCTAAGTTGGCAGGAATAACCAACTTTGAGCTCTCTTCAGCCGAGATTAGGATCTAAGCTGAAGAGGTTGGCTGGAAAAACTAACACTTATCTCTCTTCAGCCAAGATCAGGATCTAGGCTGAAGAGATTGGTTGGAAAACCAACACTTACTTCTTCTAAGCTGAGATAAGGATCTGAGCTGCAGGAAGTTTGGCTAGAATAACCAAACACTTTACTCTACGTTGGCAGGAATAACCAACTCTGAGTACTCTTCAGCTGAGATAAGGATCTAGGCTGAAAATTGGTTGGCTGGAAAAACCAACACTTAAGTACTCTTCAGCCGAGATAAGGATCTAGGCTGAAGAGTGGTTGGCTAGAATAATCAACTCTAGGTACTCTTCAGTCGAGATAAGGATCAAGGCTGAAGAGTGGTTGGCTGGAAAAACGAACACTTATCTCTCTTTAGCCAAGATCAGGATCTAGGCTGAAAAGATTGGCTGAAAAAACCAACACTTAAGTACTCTTCAGCCGAGATAAGGATCTAGGCTGAAGAGTGGTTGGCTGGAATAACCAACTCTAAGTACTCTTTAGCCGAGATAAGGATCTAGGCTGAAGAGTGGTTGGCTGGGATAACCAACTCTGAGTACTCTTTAGCCGAAATAAAGATCTAGGCTGAAGAGAATTGACGAGAATAACTAAACAGATTACAAGGTCAACGCCGGGATAAATATCTCGGTCAGAAAATGCTCCAACTACGTACAAACCGAAGTAGAAACTTCATACAAATCATAGTTGAAAAGTAAATACAGGAATGGAATAAACCGAGCAAAAAGAAGAAAAAGATTTCATTCAAGATGCAAAATAGTTACAAAGGAGTGGGATTTCAGCTCGGTTACATATTCTGTCCAAAAGTAAAAAGAAAAAAATACAGGATCAAGCAAAAAGGTCGTCAAGATCCGCATCCAAATCAACTCGAACCTTGGTTTCAGCAGGTAGCTCGGTCATATCTTCAACCAAGTCTTCCACCGGTGGCTCCACCCGAGCTGA
Organism: Camellia lanceoleosa; assembly: GCA_025200525.1. NCBI lineage: Eukaryota > Viridiplantae > Streptophyta > Magnoliopsida > Ericales > Theaceae > Camellia > Camellia lanceoleosa. Next base: position 61,852,141 of record CM045762.1, read on the forward strand.
CTGAACAGCGGGATCATTGGCGACGACCGGGGTATTGTTGGGCTCTGATGTCTTTTCTTCGTCCTCAACTTGAAGAAATTTTTGTTGGATGGTGTTGGCATACTCCGTCATGTAGCTCGGTATGAAATGAGGAGGAGGGTTTAGGAAGACCTCAGTTTCTTGGCCATGACCGAGCTGCACCACGACTGCCTTCCACCCACCTTTGAAGAAAATATCCTTAGTAGCTTCGCACTGCAGGATATAGGTGGCTTCACCTTCTTTGTAACCGCGGTCTTCCGCATCTTCCACCTTCTTCTCCAGCTCGGTTATCTCGGCATTCTTCTTTCTCTCGAGCTTAGTTAGCTCGCGTAGATATTTGTCTTTTAACACGACATTAGCCTTTTGCTTATCTGCTTCAGCCGAGCTAACAAGATCGGTCAGGCGGGCCATCTCGGTTTGTAGCTCAGCCATTTTCTTCTTGGACTCTTCTGACTCGGCTGATTTAGCATTAGCCTCTGCCACGGCCTGCCTTGTGGTCTTTCGAAGTTCCAGCACGCACGTGTGAGCGACGTGGTTCTTCTGCATGGCCTGCAAAAGGAGAGATAGCTATTGTGAATAAAAACCGAGCAAATAGATTGTATAAAATGAAAAGATGATTAGAAGGAGCACTTACCAACACCATTGATTTCGTTGCCGACCGGATGGCCTTTAGCTCGGTCAAGTAGTCATGGTGTTCCATGTCAGAAGGCAAGCACACGCTCCTAGCCAGGTTAAAGGCGAGTGTGTGATCTTTGTCTACTACAACTGAATTTGTGTTTTGGATAGTTTGGCTCTTAAATGTAAGTTTTGGGGCCCATTCAGAAGAGCTAGCTCGGTCAGAGCCCGCAGGCTCTGGGCTCGGTTGTGTGGTTTAGGAGAGTACGGTTTCATCTTCATCAACAAGGCGTGGCTCGGTTGTGGAAGTCCGAGCACGCTTGCTTGGCCGAGATGATGAAGGCTGATGGGTTGGAAGGGCTACCACAGCCTCTTGTGTTTGGCCGGTTGGTGGTACCTCGGCCTAATTTGTCTCAGTGATAAGGGCCCTTACTGCTCTCTTCTTGGCCATTTCTTGTTCTGCAGTTAGTGGAATCAAATTGATTTGTGGAAGGATTGGATCAGGTTCAGGAGAGGGTTCCAGAAGAAAATCTGTTACCTTGGTCTTCCTTCTACTATTGTATCTGTATGTCAACTCAAAGTTGAGTAGCTCGGCCCAACCTCGATTGCGATATCTTAGTGCGGTGCGAAGTGCATCTAGGTTGGGATAACAATACTGCAATTTTAGATGGTCCAAATCTGCATAAGGAAAAAAGTTAACGGTTAGCACGATACCAAACTTATAGACAGAAGTAAAGAAAGCAGAAAACTAAGCCGAGGTAATTATACCGGCTACTCCTTTGTTCCAGTTGATGCGATCTCCTGGTATTTGGGCTTCTTGGTCCTCAAAGTTACCAAAAACCCAGAAAAAATCATCGTCATTTACATCTTTGTCTGGGGTGTTCTTTATTATTTTTTCTCGGCAGTGTCTTATTCTTAAATAATATACCCAGCCATCTTCATTCTGGCCAAGGGAGTATTGGTGGAATAGCTCGGCTAAACTGAGGTTCAGGCCAAGGCGGTGATTTAGTTCGGCGATGCCGTTTATTATCCTATATGAATTGGTGCTAAGCTGGATAGGGCAAAGTCTGGTTTGTCTGAGGAACTCACAAAAAAGAGGCTGTACAGGGAATTGGAGTCCGGTTTCTGTAATAAAAAGAAGGGTGAAGGGAACGAAGCTTGGCTTTCCCCAGGGAGCAGTGTCTAGTTCGGCTAAACTAAGATGGGCATCATCAGGGATATGGTAGTCCCTTCGGAACTCGGCCATAGCCCCTGGAGAGTTTACTAAAAACCTATATTTACCCATGTGGTTTTAAGTTATGTATAAATTAACTGGAGTACTGGCTTGGTGGTGAGATGACGCTGAGTATCTCAGTTGAGCGATCAAGGGAGTGCCTGGCTAACCTAAGCCTGCAAAGTGAAAAAGAAAGGTGTTAAGCACAGATTGTTGGACCGTGCTAAAAGAAATAAAGGCAAAGTAAATGGAGTCCTAGCTTAGCTACGTGGGATATCATCCGTCCTTAGCTCGATTGTAGCGAAGGACGTTAGCCTGGTTAAGTAAACGAGGGGTTCGTATCCCGATTAAAGCTTAGGGTGCAGTATTCTTAGTTCGGTTTTGACTAAGTCAGAGAGCTGGTTTGGCCCCCTGATAGCTCGGTCGTTGGTAAAGGCTTTCTAGTACGATAGTGCACAAACCTAATACAGTTCGCTAGCCCGGCTAAATGATACAAAAGGCTCTTAAACTGATTGCAACTACAGGTATGGCGTGAAGTTTTAGTCCGGTTGTTAGAAGAGTTATCCAGTTTGGCTAGGTTTGCACCTAATACAAACAAGATCCTAGTTCGGTTGGAGTATTATTTTGAATCAAAAGCATCGTTTCACAGATTGTTCGTAAATCTAGTGGTTCTACTAAGTGGTTGTTCCCTATGGAAACTACAAAAAAGTGTTTTTGAAAAACACATATACTGTCCTATGTATTACAATACAATGCAAAATGAATGGAAAAGAAGAAGATTTGAGTCACATACCAGTTCGAAATGAAGGGACCGAATGTGGAAAACAGTACTAGTAGGAACACGAGCTTGGCAGGTACTGGGGTTGCAAGAACAAAGACTCTGAGGAAGAGAGAGAGAGGGAAGATGAATAGTGATATGTTGGTTTGAAGAATAGGGTTTTGTTTTGTGTAAAGAGAGTAAAAAAGGCGGAACTATTCAAAATTCGCGAGATACGAAGTCGGCGTCAACAGCTGTAATTGACCAATAAAGCCTTGCCACGTGTCTATGGAATAGCAAGCGATTCAGATGACAGCGTGACTGAAGAGATGTTTTTGACCGAACCAATCGGTAGCCCAGCGGCATTTTAGCTCGGTTGGAAGGCTAAAGTTTTTAGCTCAGCTAGTAACAAGTAATCCCAATCATGCTGCGCAGATGGAATTAAGGGGCAATTGAGAGGGTAATTTATAAGTAAATTAGGCCGAGCTAAGGAATTGCCTTCTTTGTAAGTTGGGCCGCACATTGGGCCGGGGCAAGGTTTTAAAAAGCGGCCACAACCGTTACGTAACGCCGTTACGTAACGGTTTTGGCGGTTACCGCCACCCATTACGACCGCTTTTGCAGTGTGATTGAGATTCACAAGTGTGTCGGCTGTAGCAATGCCGTAACAGCCATAACGGCCTGTAAAGCACTGTTACGTAACGGTTCCAAACTATTTCTTTCGAAAAAACACACAAAAAAAGGCTGAAAATGAGGGAAGAGGGATAGAGAGAAGAGGAAAGATAAAAAGAGAAAATAGAGGAGCAAGAGATAGAGAGAGAGAAAACGGAAGATGAAGAACATGTTATTGATTTGTTAAAGCTGTAAGACTTATGCTATTCTATTCAGCTGCTATCACTAAACCATTTTGTTTGTGTGTGTCTATCTATATATTGTTTGAAATAATAATAATAATAATAATAATAATAATAATAATAATAATAAGTGTGGTCATTATCTGTTTGGCTTGGTTAAAATATATATATATATATATTTAGGCTCTTATTTATTCTCTTACTTTTGTCATTGTTTATCTTATATATAATAGTTAGTGATTGATTTTTTGTATAATATAAAGTCATTAATTATTAAAATAAAATGCAAAAAACTCAATTTATAGTGATTTAAAAATATGAAATATATTGGATCATACTTTAACATTTACAAAAATTGATCAATATTTATTTTTAATCCAATAAATATGATCATGGAAAAAAATATGCGTACCTATAAATTTTTTTCAAATTGTGCGAAAAATAAAAAAATTCACAGTTCCGATTACCATAACCGTTACACTACGGCCTTTACACCCTTAACCGCGAATCACACATCGCCACCGTTCACGGAGAACCTTGGGCCGGGGTAAGAGATATAGCTCGGTCCAAGCGCTAACTAGTGGGGCCTAGTTGAGGATTAGACCGAGCTAAGCATTACATATAGTCGCGCCGAGATAACAACACCATTTTTGCATCGGTCTTCCGTTTTTAGCCTAGTTGGAGTATGTCAAACCAGGATACAAGCAATGAAGGGAAGAACCGAGCTATTTGGAGCTCGGTCAGATCCGTCACTTTAGCATGACCATGTTAGCTCGGTCATATTGTCATTTCACCAAGGTAAAACCATCTCACTTGGTTTAAGCAGTGAGGGGGGTGTTGAATGATAAGCATTATCTTTCAAGAGTGTGATTCCTAGGAAGACTCTACATGGAGGAATAAGAGTCCTATTAGGATTGTGCTACATGGAACCTATAAAAGCTCATAACAGAACCTATGGAAAAGGTAACACAACTTTGATTCTCAAATACACATAGCTTTCTTCTATTTGTCTATTTTGCTGACTTAGGCATCAGAGAGGTATCTAGCACACACTCGCCGGCTAGCTCACGTTTGTGTTTTCAGGAAGTAAAAGCGACAACATTTGGAGGAACGCAGACTTGATCAACAGGATCATACGAAAACATTATTTCGTGCTCGTACAATTAGGTATGCATTCAATGGAACCACAGAAAAAGTTGAAAACAAAGCTTTAAAGACACAAAGCATTGCAACAGAGCATTGAAAATCATTATGTTTCTTTTCAATCAAAGCAAAAGAGACCCATCAATTTGGGTTTGTGTTTCTAAGATTTGGATTTGTATTTGTTTTTCTAAACCTTAAACTGATGTGTTTGTGTTGGATTTGTGTTTTAAACCTTAAACTGATATGTATTTGGATTTCTTTTTCTTTTTTTTGTGTTCTGTTTCTTTTTTCATTTTTTTTTTATTTATACATCTTTCAATTTATATGGGTTGGTGTTAAGTTATGTTATGTATTTGGGTTGGTGTTTCTAAACCTTAAACTAATATATATTTGTTTTTCTTTTTTGTGTTGTCAGGTGAGGGTCTTGACATTGGTTTATGGAGGCTGTTGACATTGGTTTGGGTCTCAACATTTTCTTATTTATTTATTTTTTATTCGACCCGCATGTCTTTCATGGGTCATTATTTTGTTTCATTTTATTTTATTTCTATAACCCAATTTAAAATTTCACTCATAATTCGTGGACTATTTCTTCATCCTTGTTGAAGATATGGTGAAGAAATTGAAAAGAAACAGAGTAAGAAAAGATATAGTGGTCGGTTTTCTTAATTGTGTTGCGCATTCAAATGCTTGGCCACTATCACATCTTTATTTATTTTATGTGCTATTCAAATTGTGTTGATATATTATTATTTTTTTCAATAGGAATGCAAAAAAAATATATGAAAGACAGATCCCGCAAAGGACTGATGGCTACTTCTTCCTACCGACAAATTGCTTGGATTGTTAATGGTATTTATTTATTATTTATTATTTAGCAAAATACTTAAAAGATCTCAGATTGTTTAGATTGAAAACATGCAAATAGTTTAGATTGAAAATAAATCAGAAATTTAATATTTAAATTTATAAAATTAAAACTCAATAGTTTTTTTTGTTACAAGTATTAAATTTTAAGTTTTTTTTTTTGGTTAATTTTTTTTAAATTTTAATGATACCTACAATTATTCAAACAAAACTAGCTTATGTGTGGTGGCAGCATACACTGTTTCTAATATATTCATGTTTCCCATGATTAATTAAATGTTGAGAATACATTAAATTAATTAATTGATTGACATTATTTACACCGAACATTATAATTACATTTTAATCCCAATATTATTTATGCCATGCCTACAGGCACGGGCATACACTATTATATATATATTTGAAGATGAGGAAGAAAAGAAAGTGAACTATAACAGTCTCAGAAGAAAAGGTTAAACACACAAGCAAACCCTTGAATCTTCTTTGTAATGTAGTTATAAAGCCCCGAGTAGACATTTATTTCCATTCCATGAAATATACTGATTATGTAGTGTAATACTATATAAATTAGTTCAAAATTTTCTTACAAGTCAAGCATTCCTACCATATTATTGAAATGAGTTATGTTATGATATCATTAAGATCAATGTTGCCTCTTGGGTCAAGGCTACAGTGGAAGATGGTTGTTTTACAGTAAACGATTTTGGCTAAGTTTGAGAACTTGTAAAAAAGTCAAAAAATCAAAAAGTTATTTAAAAAATTAAAAAGTTAACACTATTCATCAAAAGTCAACAATTACGGCTGCACAACTCTCAATTTGAATTTTTCCTTACAAATCAATTTTTACAATTTTTTATTACACATTTTTCTATAAAAAGTCAAAAAGTTAACCCAAACATCCATATTTTTAACTTCAATTTTTTAGTCTAAAAAGACAAAAAATACACTTATTTAGGACACCTCAAATAACCCCTTTGTGTTTTCAATCAACAATGTCAAGCGGCTCAAGTTAAGGAGGATGAAATTGTGAGTGGGTGTTCGTACCCTTACCCTGTATTTGGTTGAGGAATTTGAGGAGGGATTTGGAAATGGAAAGGGAAAAGTTAGGTGAAATGTGAATAAAATATACCTACATTTCACCTACTTTCACACACCTTTTCCCTTTCCCTTTCCCTTTCCCTTTCCATTTCTAAATTCCTCTCCAAATTCTCAAACTAAACATAGCATTTGGGATTTTGCTTCTACTATTGTAATCTCTCTATTGTGTTCTACTTGGGTTTGTTTAGGATGGTCTAAATAAGTGCACTTTTTAACTTCTTGAACTAAAAAGTAGAGAAAAAAAAGATGGTGATTTGGGATAACTTTTTGACTTTTTACAAAAAAAAAGTGTATTAAAATATTGTATAAAATTGTAAAATTATGAAATTACCCTCGCTAACACAAGCAGCAATGTTGCGCTGCATAGTTTCTATCTCTTTTCAATTTTTTTATTTTTTTTATTTTTTTTATTGGAATGTATGGTTACAAGTGTATCACGTTTTCTTTTTGACTTGGGAAGTTGTGGCTGCACAATTTTGTACAGCACTGTTTTTCTTTTTTTGTTTTTTTTAGTTGACATATTTTCCGGCAAAAAAAGAGATAAATAGTATGAATTTTTTTTCTTTTTTAATGACTTTTTAGCATTTTAGATTTTTTAGGTAATGTCAAACCAGCCCATAGTTGGTCCCTTGCCAACTCTTCTCTTTTGCTTCTGGCTGTTTGGACACGTTTGAAGAGGTCATGTCTCTTCTATTGTTGTTCAGCCTTATTTGTTGTATGTTTTTTCATTGATTTTTAATCTAATTTTGTTTGCCGATAAAAAAAAAAGTTACAAAGTTTAATCTCTATTTCATCTGTTTGTAATAAAAAAACTAAATCATAAAATTTGATAACTCGTCTGAGGCTATTGGTACATTAATTATTCTCTTAATATTTACTTAAACGAGTTATGTTTCAAATTTCAAAGTTTCGTCACTTTATAATACATCCGTTTGTAAGACAAAAAAATAAGGGAGAAAAAAAACAAAAAAAAAATAATCTTAGTAAGGACATTGACCCACATAATTTCTCGGTGGATAATAGGTACAATTGACAAACCACCATTCATTCCGACACTGAACTCTAGCACAACCAATTTGGGCTGTGTTGCACCAAACAATTTGAGTATAACATAGGCATCCCTTAATATTACTCAAACGAGTTATGTTTCAAATTTCAAAGTTTCATCGCTTCGTAGTACATCCGTTTGTAAGCCAAAAAAGAAAAAAAAGCATCTTAGTAAGGACGTTGACCCACATAATTTCCCGGTGGATAATAGTTACAAGTGACAAACCACCATTCATTCCGACACTGAACTCTAGCACAACCAATTTGTGCTGTGTTGCGCCAAACAATTTGAGTGTAATGTAGGCATCCTGCAGTGTCTCCACCAACACATGAATTCGAATTGTGGTCATACTGTGGTTTCTCGTCCGCCCACATTTTCACTGCATCCACCGCTGTAAATTTACCTGAGCCCTCTGCAATGTTTTCCCCATATGGGCCGTTTGAATGCTGCAAGTTGCAGTCAGCACTCCTCAATTTAGCGTAGTTCTCGGCATAGGCGGCTACGGTGTTGTTCCATGCAAGAGGCTTGATTCTGATTTGAGCTCGAACAGCATTGTGCGCTGCAAGGAAGTCTTGTGGGGAATTTTGGGCTAGGGAGTCGTGGGCCATGGTCAAGGCCATGAAGGAAACAATTGCTAGTGAAATCTTGGAAAGAGCCATTTTGGTTCACTTTTTGTGCTTATGGAAGGGTGTGATTTCGATCTTTTATAGGCAAATGTTGGGAAAAGTTTACATGCAAAATAGTAATAAAAAAATGTTATGCATGGTTGTAACAAGAATCTATTTATGTGAGATAATAGTTGTACAAGTTGACAAAAAGAAAATAATAGGCATCCATGAATGTTTGACTTGATCAAATTGTTTCTATACATTAATGCATGCGCAGTCATGACACATACAAAAGGATGCATGAAATTAGGGGTTAATGAAACGGTAAGATTTTGGAACTGTCCTTTGAAAATTAATTCTCACTTTTTGTTTAAATGAATGTTTATTTTATATTTTTAAATACTATACAATTATATCAATAATAGTAATAATAATAGTAGCATAATGTAATTTCTTAAAGTTAGGATTGCAAACGAGTTAAGTTGAGTCGACTAATCAATTATTAGGTGATTAAAACATGAATTGTTTAGGTGTATAAAAGAGTAGATTTGTAATCACTTGAATTGGTAAAAGGAGAGACGATATATATAGCTATGCAGGATATGTTGATCCAAACACAAATTGTTTTTTAATTAAGAATAGGAGATATTATGTTTTAATATAATTCGAGAAATTTTTTTAATTAACAATTATATGTATCTTTGCCCACCAATATTAGAATCTTAAATTCGTCACTAGCACAACTTCTTTTTTTTTTTTTTTTTTTTTTTTTTTTTTTTTTTTTTTGATCGGCAAAGAAAAAATTTCATTAAAAACATGAAATTTACAGGTACAAGGAAATAAAACGCAATGAGAGAGATTCGAAGAGTAAATATACACTCTCCTACTACTGCTATTCGCGATCTTACAACCAACCCCTTAGCCTCACTATTTTATATTTTATAAAACAACAAAAATAAAATAAAATAACCTACACTCTTGAGCCCCCACCCCACCTAAAACACAGCTATACTCCCAAACTTTTTTAATCACCCAAGCTGCTACACAGCTACACACCCAAACTTTTTTATTCACCCAAGCTGCTACACACCTGCCACACTGCGGCACACCCATGCTAGTGTTGATGAACTTTTTTGAATGGTTAATCTTGTTTATGCATATATATTGGGTGATTTTGCATAAATGAATATTTGTGAACATATGCAATCAATCTTATTAATAATAAAAAAAAGGGAAGGGGGGGGGGGGAGGGGTTTGCAAATAAGAAGGGCAATTAATTAAGTGCTACAGCATCATATATAATAATTCAAAATAACACAACACATCTTGTGTATCAACATACAAGCATCATTACAGAACTGATCAGACTGTCTCAAAACCAATAACCATGCCCCATGTGGCACATATCAAAATAAATCCCTCTCTTACATCTTCCACGTGGCAGGTCGGCATTGGCTACATACGATCCAAGTGGGATCCACATGGGTCCCATTCATTTTCTAGATTCCAAGCCCCATATTACCAAACTACCCTTATTGGACCAAACTCTTAACTTCAACACAACATGATGAAAACCTAACATTATGAAAACCTTACATGCCCTTTACTACATGCACAGACCTTTCACTAAAAGCCAAAGCAAAACACTTCCATAGGCTTTTTACTCAGTTTTCTCAGCTGTTGCTTCTGCTTCAACTTTCTGTTCAGCTTCAACTGGTTTTTCTTCTTCCTTTTCAACAACAACTTCATCTTTAGAAGCTTCAATCACCGGCTCGGGTGCCTTGACAGACTCTGTAGTTTCTTTAACTTCCTTCTCAACTGGCTCTGGTGCCACCTTAGGAGTACTCACCTCTTCTTTCTTCTCTACAACCAGCTCTTCTTCGGCTGCCACCACCTCAGCTACTTCTTCCACAACCTTCTCCTCCTTGGCCTCAACTTCAGCGGCCGGGGCTTCAGGCTCTGGAGCAGCTGGTTCCTCTGGTGCGGCGGCTGTTTCTGTTACCTTCTCTTCTGCTGCTGGTGGCTCAGCCGCTGTTGGTGGTGGTGGAGCCATTGCCTTTTCTGTGGTTGTTGTCTCTTCAGCCTTGGTTGGCTCATCTTTAGTGATCTCCTCGGAGAGTGCTGATGTAGCTGACACAACCTGAATAATGATCCAATAATAAGGGAATAATTAGTGAAATGCTAATTTCTCTCCTTCAAAAATGGTAATTAGATTATTATTAGATTGATACAAATCATATTAACTTCACATCTACTGAAGAACTAGTTATAGTAAGCCCCGGTTTGGTTTTTGTATTGGGCTAAAAAATCAGAAAGAAAGGACAAAAAAAAGTCCAAAAAAATCAAAAAGTTAAGAGTCAAAAATTACAGAAGGACAAAAAAGTGAACCATTCCAAAGTCAAAAAGTCAAAAAAACTAAATAAGAAAACCAAACAAATAATCAAAAAATCAAAAAATCAACTAAAAAAGTCATTGTCAAATGATCCCTAAATATATATACATGTACAAACTCAAGATTAATAGTGCTTATGCAACCTAATATACCCAAAAAAATAAAATAAACATAAAATTTGTACAGAATGATTTGGCAGAATTTGATCTTATCATTTAAAAATAGAAATAAAAATAAATCAATAAACTAATCTAAGTGATCTATTACTTTAAAAATGTCATTGGATTGAGTAATTTGTATTGCCTACATGACTCAATAATTTTTGTCAATAAAATTCATAGCTTGCCACATTAATCCCACCAAATAGGGTAGAACAAGCATGGTAGATGGATGATCAAATGATATATTAGATAAGAACGAGCTTAATATATACTTTATTTATATAATAGCACTCTTGATCTTAATTTCTTATTTAAGTAGCATGGTTTTTTTTTATTCCATGAATTGTTTTTAGTGATTCAAATTACTGAAGTTGACTCCATATTATTTCCTGTATTATCTGGATCCAAGACAACAGTTTTAATGAATTGGGTTAGGAGGGAGAAAGAAGAAGAGCTATGTGGAAACTATGAATTAATCGACATCGATATCGTACAAACAAATTTTTAGCAGAAAGATTAATTATAGAATAAAAGAAAACAAAATTAAGAAGAAAGAGGGCTTTACTAAGAGAGCTCTAAGAGGATTAGACAAGTTGAGTTTACAAGAGAAGTACACAAATTTAGATCTTATATTAATCAAACCTCCAAAATAAAAATTGTTGGAGTTTGAGTTACCTCAACTGTGGCCATTTTCACCTGAAGGGAATAGTGTAGTTTGAAGCACAAAAGACACTAAAAAGGAAGCAAAAGCAAGAGAAAATGGGATGAGGAGATGATAAATGAGAGAGGTTTATATAGTGGTGCTGGAAGAGCTCAACTTGATGACAGAGAGAAAAGGAGAGAGAGAGAGAGAGAGAGGGGAGGGCACATGAAGAATCTTTGAAATATGACATCTCATCATCCCTCACTGACTACTAGAAAAAATTTAGCTTATTTGGCAATAATGTTGAAAAAAATCAACAGTGCTAGGACCCAGTGGGTGACCCCAGCACTGTGAGAGCAAGACTAAATAAATAAATAAATAAATTTTGAGTCGATTAAAAAACAGTGGGAGTGGTGGGGCCACCCACTAGAGGTCTAAGGTATTTTTGTTAAAAAAGGGCTAGGAGATGAGGTTAAGCTATTTTTAAATACTTGTTTGCAATTTTCCTATTGGGGGTAAAATAATGGAGGCCATGTTGGTATGGCCGATGATCTGGTTTTTGGTTTTGTGTGATTGTGTGCTTTGTGCAGTCTGGCATATGGGTGACCTCGGTGAAAAAAAAAGTTCAGTAGATCACTAATCATCCACCCATGTTCTATGCTTCTTACAATTCTTATGATCTTAAAAAAAAAAAAAAATGTTGCTATCGATATACAACCAAATTCATTTTTTGAATTCTTAATATTTTCAATAGATTTTATAAAACGAACTATTCGAATAATGAAAATGAGTTCTCAATGAACTCATCCCGAAGGACAACAAAGGTTGTTGTATCAAAGGACATAGTAGTGAGTAGTGACTCCATATCCTAAATTGTTAAATCAAAATTGGTTAGATCTCATACTTTGGTTATGTCTTAAAATATATGACTTTAATATGATAATTTTAATTATGACCAAAGTAATCACTGTTGGTTAAAAACTAATGTGAGTATGATTAATTATTAAGACTCATATTTTTAGATCCAATGATAGAAACTAGAGATATATACATTAAAGTATATACGAATTTTAGGAATCAACCTTTTCATCCATAAAAGTTGAAACTTTTGTTATAAAAACCAGGCGGATTTCAGCCACGAAAAGTCCGAAAAGTAAAATAAATAAATAAAAAAAAATCTGTGACAAAATTTTTAAAATATGATAATGATATTTTCGGGATTAAAATATTTTTTATTACAAAGTAATTTTGTCACTAAATTTTTTATTTTTAAAATCTTAATTTATTGTAGTGATATGATATGTACCTTTTTATCAGGTGTATAATAGAATTTCCATTCATGTTTTATCAACTTGAAGATATAATAAATTAAGATTTTAAATATAAAAATTTATAGACAAAATTACTTTCTAAGAATCAAATATTTAGTTATAAAAAAATCATTATTTTATTTTTAATAACGAAAATAAACATTTATTAATAAATTACTATCCTTTTGTGACCCAAATTTGTCTAAAAAATTAAACATTTTTTACACCAAATTATTTCATCCTTAAAAATTTATTTATTAGCAATATTTTCAAAAAGTTTTTAGAAGTTACTTTTTTAACTTTTTGGGGCGGTGTTTTAACATGACACTCATGACGATAATAATTGATTTTCAAATATTTTTTATAACAAAATTTTTTCCTATTTTTAAACAAAAAAATTTAATCCCTAAAACCTTTGTATTTTAGCAATTTGAAAAGTTTACATGTACAAAAAAAGTGTAAAAATTAAAATTAATGTGTAAATTTGAATTTCGCTTTTTTTTTTATTATTTTATGCCCCGGGGGGGGGGGGGGGGGGGGGGGGGGGGGTGGTGTGTTGTTGTTCTTGTTCTTGTGGGCCTCTTTTGCAATTTCTCTTACACACGGAGCCACCATCATTCCAACCTCTACTTTCACAAATATATTATACAAATTAATACTCTTTAATTTCTTCTGTAATTGAAATAATCCAAAAAAAAAAGTACTTTCTGTTGGAGTGTGATAGATATTATAGTTGAGTAAAGGCACTAACTTTTCTTCTTTTTATCATATTTTTTTCCCCTTTTTTTTTTTTTTAAATGAGAGAAGTGTAGAACTTGACTACTCCTGCTAGTAATAATTATTGACATATTAAAATCATTGTAAATATATAATATGATTATCAAAATCTCAATTCGGATCTTACAATTTTATGATTTTACAATTCATTTGAGTATAATCGATTCAGATCTTGTAAAAAAAAAATGATAGGTAGGATCTTTCGATCCTAGTAATGGGATCTTATAGGATCGTGAAATCTCGATCCAAATCTAATCTTATCCGATCCAATTTACAATCTATGTTTTGTATTGTATGACATATTTTATTATAAATTTTATATTTGTTATCTAAATACCAATTTATGTAATCAAAATAAATAATAAAAATTATGCAGTATTGAATCAAATAGACTAAAAGAAAAACAAATTAGAAAACAAACATTCAAATATTACGGTAATTTAAAAAAATTAAGTAGTCAAAAAGACAAACTTAGTTTTAGTGGAGTCTAAAGAAGGTAAGATGATTGTACTTTATCCCAAATTTTGGAGAGATTATTTTTATGACTCGAATTCGCTTCACTAGGGATGCTAACGACAAACCTTATCATTCGATTAAACTGCTCTTTTAAGTTCTTAATCTATTTTCATATCCAATTTGTTTTAAAAAAAATTATGCACTTCTTATGCATTATTGTAGATTGTAAAGTATTTTATTATAGAATTCTTCTTCTTCACCTTCTTTTTTGATGAAATACAAAACTTTTATCATCGAGTTTTCTATTGTATAATATTATATGTATATTTTACATAGGGTATTATATTTTTCACAATATCTTCACTTTTTTTAATAGAATATAAGCTCATTATATATATATTTTTTAAGAAATGTTCATTTAAATTAAATTATTATGTAATTTGTCTTTTTCTATAGGATGTTACGATCCTCGGTCTGATTCTACGATCCAATCTTATAAACACCTCTAACGATCCAATATAAGATTCCAATTTTAACAACCTTGATATATAGGTTAAGCTATATATGGTATTCTATATTGGAATGGTATTCTATGGCCTCCTTTGAAATGAATTTAAAAAGTTAGCTTATTAATTTATTTGAGTTATATTATTTTTTTATACATCTTTTCATAATAAATAAAAAGTCAATTTATAAATCAAACCCAAAACAATCCTGTAATTGATAAAAAGTCAAAAAATAAAAAATAAATAAGTGATGTTTTGGAAAGTTGATAAAAAGCTATTTTTTGACATTTTTATTATTTTTTTTTGATAAAAAATTGAGTTATTTTAAATAAAAAAACTGACTACTTTGATTAAAAAAATTAAAAAATAAAAAAATTAACTTTTTTGACAACTTCCCAAAACACCCAATCTTCTAATTTTTCTCGGGGCTAAGGCAACCCACAGGACCTGCATGGCGCAGCAACCTAACCCCCATCCCAAGGTGTGAACTCTTAAGAGTCTGTCACTAAGGTTGGTAAACTCATGGTGCCTATTGTACTTGTTTCTCTATCCTCCCCTTCTCTCTGTAAGATTGAGGATGGAATTTTTTATTTAAGGGAGCACCAAACATTCATTTACCAGGGGGACAAGCCAATCAGAGAAGAGTTGGCTTACGGAGCTTACTCATCCAGGGACGAAAGGGAATTCATGCATTGACATCACGTCACGTTTCCTTCAATAAAGAAGTATTGTCGCTGTGAGTGATCACGCATGATAAAAGATGATGGATCAACAAATTGATTGATTCAACAAGATATATCAACCATGCGAAAATCTCCAAGCTCATTCAGCCTTCGTTTAAGAAGTGGATTGATTTTTTAGTTTTTTAACTTTTTTAATTATTTTGATCTGGGTTAAAAAGTTTGATTTGAGAAGGATTTTTTTGTCTTTTTTGATTTTTTTTTTTTGTGAGAAAAGAGTGTAATAATTATGAGTTGGATGTGATGTTTTGTTTGTTGTGACTAAAATAGTCTATTTTGTCTTTTGTAACTAAAATAGTCAAAAAAAACTCTTACCAAACGGAGCCGTAGTGATACATATATTATCCGTGCGGTGATATTTCCATCTGCCATGACTGCCCTTTCCAATACATCAACATATGTAGGTAACTTCAACATATTAATTCGATCGAGGATAGCATTCCATAGTCCTCCCTCAAACTTCCTCGCCTTCTTGTAATCCGTATCTACCATATGAGGTGCGAACCGGGCTAGTTCTGCAAATTGGGCTTCATACTCCGTAACAGTCTTATTCCCTTGTCTCAGAGTCTCAAACTTAGTCACCTTCTTATCTCGCATTCACTGCGGAAAATACTTGTCATAAAAGAGTTCCAGAAATCGGGTCCAAGTCAACCCTTGATGTTCAACCCTTGTAAGCATCCACCACCTACGGGCTTCGTCTTCAAGAGTGAAGGTGGCCAGTTGTACTTTCTGAGCTTCAGTGCATGGGAACACCTCAAATAGCTTCTCTACACCCAATACCCACGCTTCTGCTTTCATCAGATCAATTCCCCTTTTAAATATCGGTGGCTTCATCTTCTTGAATTCTTTTGTAAGAGTGATGATTCGGTCCTCGACATGATAATCTTGCACCACTGGCGGAGGTACCGGTGGCGGTGGCGGTGGCGGTGGCGGTTGTTGCCACTATTGCTATTGTTGTTGTTGTAGAGTTTCCGTTATTTCCATGATCATTCTTTTCATTCTGTCTAACTGGGCGGAGGTAGAATCCTCCGGATCTTCCACTCGTGTTCTCACCATGATCTACATAACAATCAATTACAACATACACAAAAGATATACAAATAGACACAGATAGCAACCATTTCAAAATACTTGTCAGTAGATGTTACATATACAAATCATGTTGCTATCGATCATTTCATATGCACCAAAACATCATGCATGATGCCTAAATCTTTTCTAGACATCCTAACGCCCAATGGATTCGTGCGTGAGATAGTAACTCGTGCTCTGATACCACTTGTCACACCCCAAACCCGCCTTTACAAGTCTGGACATGACCGACCTATAATGGGTCTCAAAACTCAATAGTCAAAAGCATGACTAACTTTTATAATACGAGGGCCTGAACAGAAGCAATTATTAGTTTAAAAAAAAAAAAAAAAAAGACATCCATTGAGCTAGTGTTTAAATGCCAGGATCACAAAACATATCGTCACATAATTCCACATATAGTGAAGTACATACGTAACTGATAACTATGTACAAGTAGATATATATATACAATCCCAACCCCATAACTAGGGTTACAACAAAAATATTGATAATGAAGTTACACATGATCATTGACATTTAACAAAAAGCTAGTGACCAATGCTAAGAGCTATGAGAGGAATTCCACAAAATGAATAGCTTCATTTATCTGCTTGGACTCAGCGGGGTTAACAAAAGGAAAGTTGCCAAGGCTAGACTAGGACTGACCTCCAAGTTGATTACCTACAGAGACACACAGAACACGGGATGAGCAGGGCTTAGTGATTAATAGCATGTAGGTAATTCAGGTAAATAGACATAAATCACATCGCATATAAGTACATGGTTCACGTATCTAATCATGTTCTGTAGTCATTTCCAAAACGGTCTTGGGCCTAATATTAAAACAGATCGGCCTCAGGCCCAATATTATACAGAGCGGCCTCGGGTCCACATATTAAACAGAACGACTTTAGGCCTACATGTCATACAGAATAGCCTCAGGCCTACATATCAACAGAACAGCCTTAGGCCCACATGTTATACAGAACGGCCTCAGGCCCACATATCAACAGTTGTTTGCACACTAGAGGGTAGGTAGAACATCGACATGTACACTACCTCCCTTGGCCTTAGGCCATGAGTCATAATCAATTCAAATCACATTAGGATCGATGAGACATCGACCCAGTCTCAGGCTGTCATCGACTGTAACTTATATCTGAACGGCCTCAGGCCCAACAACAGCAAAATGGAGCGACCTTAGGTCCATAAGTATACCATTGTCCAATATCACACATGAGTTTTCCAATTGTTCATTATATAGAACCATAGCTCACTCGCAATTAACGGTATGCTAACAATAACTATTAGCAACAAATAAGCATATCACTACAGTACTATTACTCACAGTGCTGTGGCGGAGCGATAATCCCTTCCGGTACGTGACCTACACACATAAGCAACTCATAAATTAGTCCCTTTTCCCTTTTTAATCGATATCCGATTTGTTTAACTTCCATTTAATTTACAACATTTTCAAAGCTTCAATTACACATTTAGGCTATCCCAAAGGGTCAAACAAAAGAAAAGAAAGACATAGATTTTTCTCTCCTTGGGCCGCACGTGCGGAAGTCCCTCGCTGCACGTACGAAAAGGTGGCCTGCATGTGCACCCCACATGTGCATATTTTTCATTATTTCAGCTTGGTATTCCGTTGTTTTCCGCATTTGTGGCTGTGAGCCCCACACGTGCGGTGGTACTTCCAGCACGTGCAGCAGTGAACCCCGTACATGCGGTCGAAACCCTTGTTTTGGGCAGTTTCGAATTTAGTCAAGAACCAACTAGGTAAACTCATCATAAGACACAAAATAGGGGAAATTAATTCAATATTATGGCTCAACATCACAATACATGAACCATAAGTTTATAATATCACAATGAATATGAATCACAAGTTCAACTCAATCAATTCTCATCAACCTCACACATACAATTCAATAGTTTATCAATTTTATACATAACCAACTAGATGTATAAGTGAATTCAACAAGTAAAATTGAAGAGCAAGATATAATTTCTCTCCCTATAGCTCAAATTAATCCCAAAACCCAAAAGACAAGAGGTATCCCTTCAATTGCCAACCATCAAGAACAAATCCTTTTTACAACCCTAGTTTACATAAACACAAAAGGGAATTCAATTCAAATCAATTAAAAGGGTTATTATTGGTAAGTTATTCATACCTTGTGATCAAATCTCCACGATTCTTCTTAATTTCTTCAATCTTCTCCTTGTTGAGCCTTTTCCTTCTTCTTCTTCCTCTTCCTCTCTAGCGCTCCCTCTCTCTCTCTCTCTCTCTCTCTCTCTCAGGAGATGTAGATATTTTGCTTATGTTAGAAGGGTACTAAGTTGAGAGTTTAAAAGGATTATTTAATGGTTGATCATAAATTAATCAATTTAATCATTATGAATCAAATTTTTACTCAAATTCCTATTATGATCTAAAAATCATGTTGATCACAATTATAAAGTCAATTTCAAGTTATTAAGCTTCTAAGGCTTTCAATTACTAACCCAAACGTCACAATTGTAACAGATATTTCTCATAATCGATAGGTATAAATCCATGATCACATAATTCACACAACTAAACTTAATTTCACCTGGAATTTCACGTTAAACATATAAATGCACATAATAAGAGACCAAAAGCATACTAGAAACATATAAGAGGGTCGGGTTATTACAGTAATACTACAGACATTAGTTCAAACTTTTCTTACAAGTTAAGCATTCCTACCGTATTATTGAAATGAGTTATGTTATGATATCATTAAGATCAATGTTGCCTCTTGGGTCAAGGCTACATTGGAAGATGGTTGTTTTACAGTAAATAACTTTGTGTTGTCAATCGACAATGTCAAGCGGCTCAAGTTAAGGAGCTTGAAATTCTGTTTTCAATTCCCAACTGTTGTGATAATCGATTCTAAATAACGAAATGCTCACTCTTATGTAGTTATTCATTCTCAATATCGCTTCTCTTTGATAAGGTTACTCCACCTGCACCATCTGCTCAGCCTCAAGAAGCTCAAGAAGCCCAGTATAGCTCAACTGCACATGTATCATTGCTTAGTTAGTTTGTTTTAGATATTAACAAATCTATTAGGTTATTAAAGGTATTAACTAGAGTAGGTTAGGTGGTTATAAGTCCGGTAAGTAGTTGAGGTTAGGTTAGAATGAGTGTTAGATTTGTATATAAGTCAATACTGTACTTGTACTCTATACATTTAGGAATTCAATCAATATCTTCTAAATTCTCTTTATGGTATCAGAGCCATAGGCTCTTACAAGCATCAGAGAAGTTCATCAATGGCTTCTCCTTCTACCATTGTTGCATCTCTATCCACTTCTTCTCTTGTATCTACACCACTACCTTCTAATCTTACTCTATTGATCTCAAATCTCAGTGCATTTGTCACTACAAAACTTGATTAATCCAATTACATAGTTTGGAAGAATCAACTACAAAACATTTTGCAAGCAACAAAGCTTCTTGGTTATGTAGATGGATCTAAGGTATGTCCTTCATCAGTTGTGCTTGGTTCACATAGTCTTGAAGTCTTGAATTCAGTTTACACTTTGTGGAATACTATTGATGCCTATCTCCTGAGTTGTATAACTGTTAAACTATCTCCATCTATTTTCACACATGTGATGCATTGTCAATCTAGCCATGAAGTCTGGACCACTCTGGTCAAAAGATTTACCTCACTCTGTAGATCACATATACATCAATTAAAGAACAAGTTGAGTAGAATTACTAAGAAATGAGTCACAATTGAAGAATATTTGAATCAATTCAAGGTTATAGCTGATTAGCTTGCTTTCGTGTCTTCACCTGTTGATGATGAAGATCTTGTTCTTCTGATCTTGAATGGCTTACCTGATGAATACAATGCCTTCAAAACTCATCAGACGCTAGATCAAGACTTATTTCTATGGATCAACTGTGCTCTCTACTTTGTTTTGAATCACTTCATGTAAAGACCTCTCTTAAGCATATGCAAGCTGCTGAAGCTCCAGGCTCTTTTGCCTACAATACATACAGAGGTAATTTTTCTAATCAAGGAGGCCATAGAGGTTCATTATGGAGACAGGTAATTTCAGAAGAAGAGATGGAGGCAGATTTCGAGGTCAAACCAGTCAGTCTGGTCATTATCAAAGAGGTAATAGCTTCAGCTCATTTCAGAGGGGCACGCAAGGTTATAATACTATGCTCATGCAAACAGTTCATCATCCAATCCCTCAGTGACTTGTCAAATCTGTAGCAAGACAAATCACACAGCCATAGACTGTTGGCATATGATGGATACAGCTTTTTATAATACAGTTTCTTAGAACTCACAGAGTTCAGGCAACTCTAAGGCCTATATAGCATCTGTTCCTTCCTCAGCTTCTAAGGTCAATTGGATTTTAGATTCTGGAGCTACTAGTTACTTAACAATGATCTTAGTAATCTCTCATTCTATCAACCATATCAAAGACATGAACAAGTAGCTATTGGTGATGGATCTACTCTTCCTATTGCTCATACTAGTAAAGGCCTCTTTCCTACTCCGTTCTTTCCATTTCATCTTACCAGAATGCTTCATGTTCCTACCATTTCTTCCAATTTGCTTTCCGCTCATCAATTGACTAAAGATAATCATTATACTATGCTTTCTTATTCAGGACAAGAATACACAACAGATTCTGTATAAAGGCTCTTATTCTCAAGGGCTTTATCCCCTCATTTCATCATCTCCTGCTGTTGTGCCACCCGCTATTGTGCCACCTTCTTCTCATGTCTGTCTTTCTTGTTCTACTGATGCACTTCCTAGAGTAACCCCAAATAGGCACTTTTGCCTTAGTCATCCTTTTTCCAAGAAGTTTCATTACATCTTGACTCATCATCACTTAGTTCCTAAGTTTTCTATTTTGTTTCATAAAGGCTCTTCTCTATGTGAACATTGTTGTGTTTCAAAGAGCCATAGGCTGCCTTTCTATTTGTCTAATTCTACTGTAAATAAGCCTTTTGCCCTCATTCATATTGATGTTTGAGGCCTATTTTCAGCATTTGTTTCAAGCTTTAAGTACTATGTGTTGTTCATTTATGATTATAGCAAATTTACTTGGCTTTTTCCTCTTCATTATAAAAGTGAAGCGTTTGCTAAATTTCTTGAATTTAAAGCTTTTGTTGAAACTCAATTCACCACCAAACTTCAGATTTTACGAAGTGACAATGTGGGTGAATATCTCAGTCATGCTTTTCAAGATTTTCTTAAGCAAAAAGGGAATGATCATCAATTGACCTGTCTTCATACACCCTCTCAAAATGGTGTGACTGAGAGAAAACATAGGCATCTCATAGAAACAACTATCACTCTTATGCATCACTCTTCTCTTCCTTTGGTTTATTGATTTGATGCTCTTGTGACATCTGTCTTTCTTGTGAATAGGCATCCTACTCTCAAATTGAATAATCTCACTCCTTGTGAAGTTTTGTTCAAACACAAGCTTGATTATCAGTTGTTAAGGACATTTGGTTGTAGATGCTATCGTTGGCTTAAGCTTTATACCTCTCATAAATTTCAACCAAAGTCTATTCCTTGTGTGTTTTTTGGATATCAACCTTCTATCAAAGGATATAGATGCCTTGACCCTCAAACAGGGAAAGTTTATACCTACAAGCATGGAGTCTTTGATGAATCCTTATTTCCTTTCCAAACCTCATCTTAGCCTTCTTTCTCAGTATCTACTCCCTCAGTATCTACTCTTCTTGATTTCTTTTGGCATTCTTCTTCAGATCTAAAGTCTTTTCCAATGTCTTCTCCTACCACTCCTCTTGCTCCAAAAGCCTTTACTAACTCTCCTCCATCTTTAGCTTCCTCACCTCCTATATTTATAACAAATCAGCCTCCTACTTCTGAATCTCAAATTCCTATCTCCTCTATTTTTATTGATCTTTCTTGTCTTCCTACCAGTACTCATTCTATGCTTACCAAATCCAAGACCAGAATTCCTACTTGTTTTACTATCTCCATTGATAATTTTGAACCTTAAACCTATAAAGAAGCTGTTGTTTCTCCTACTTGGCAAGCTGCTATGTTTGATGAGTATGAGGCTCTCCAAAGATAGGCCACTTGGTCTTCGATGTCTCTTCCACCTGGTAAACAAGCTGTAGGTTGCAAATGGGTTAACAGATTGAAGACAAATTCAAATGGCACCATAGCCAGATATAAGGCTCGACTTGTAGCAAAAGGTCTTCTTCAAAAAAACGGTGTGGATTATCATGAAACCTTTAGTCCTGTGGTGAAACAACCTACTATCAGGGTTCTTCTATATCTTGCTCTTCATTTTGATTGGCCAATTAAACAACTTGATATTTCCAATGCCTCTTTGCATGGTGTTCTAGAGGAAGATGTGTACATGGTTCAACCACGGGATTTTATTCATCCCTATTAACCTTCACTTGTTTGCAAATTAAACAAAGCTCTCTATGGCTTAAAACAAGCCCCTAGAGCTTGGTTCTCTACATTTTCTACTTTTTTTCTTTCTTAAAACTTTGTTGCCAGCCACTGTGATTCTTCTTTGTTTGTCAAAAACACTTCTACTTTCATAACTATCATTCTTATCTATGTGGATGATATTCTCCATACAGGCAGTGACCCTCTTTACATTCAATCTTTCATTCAACAAATGCATGCTACATTTTCCATGAAAGAACTTGGTTTCATTAATTACTTTCTAGGCATTTCTGTCACCAAGTCCTCCTAATGATATTTTCTTTCTCAGCACAAGTATGTTTCAGATATTTTGGCCAAAGATGGCATGAGTAATTGCAAGCCTTATTCATCTCCTATGGCTTCTAAATGCTCCAATTTTTTTTTTTTTTTTCTAAAGATGCCTCACCATTTTCCCAACCTTCCATTTATCGAAGCTTAGTAGGTGCTCTTCAATATCTCACTATCACTTGACTAGATTTGGCCTTTGGAATCAATACTGCTTGTCAATTCATGCGATCTCCCATAAATTGTCACTTTGCTGCTGTCAAAAGATTGCTCAGGTATTTGAAAGGCACCTTGGCCCATGGTCTACATTTCTCTCGAGGTCCTCTGCTTCTTAATGCTTATTTAGATTCTGATTGGGCTAGTAGTACAATTGATAGGAGATCTACCATTGGATACTGTATTTATCTTGGTCCCAATCTCATTTCTTGGATTGCTAAGAAACAACCTACTGTGTCCTAGTCTTCTTCAGCGCAAAATATAGGGCCTTAGCTTAGACTTCAACTAAGCTCAATTAGCTTGGCATGTTACTTGCTGAGCTTCATGTCCCTGTCCTTATTCTTACTCTGTGGTGTGATAATCTTTCAGCCATTGCTATCCTGGTTTTTATGCTCATACAAAGCATATTGCGGTGGACTATCATTTTGTTCGAGAAAAGGTTGCTGCCAAGACACTGCACATTGCTTATATTCCTGCTGTTGATCAGGTTACAGATATATTCACTAAGCCTCTATCAGTGGCTCGTTTTTAGTATCTTCAAAGCAAACTCTTAGTCCTTCCTAGTCCTATGCGTTTGAAGGGGACTGATAAGGTTACTCCACCAGCACCACCTGCTTAGCCTCAAGAAGCTCAAGAAGTCCAGTGTAGCTTAACTGCACGTGTCTCATTGCTCAGTTAGTTTGTAATAAGAAAAAATAAATCATAAAATTTAATAAGTCGTCTGTTGCTAATTATAGAATGACACTACTACAAAAACAGATAAAGATCACACTTTTTTTGTGTGATGTTTGTTATTTAATCACACATTTTAAATTTTATTAAAGTGTGATCTTTGGGAGGGTGATTAAAAATGGTCATTTTTAATCACACCTTTTAAGTGTGATTAAAAACATTTAGATCATATCTTTTAAGTGTGATTAAAAACTAATAAAACCTGTGATAATAAACTTTAGATCACACCTTTTAAGTGTGATTAATAATATTTAGATCACACCTTTTAAGTGTAATTAAAAACATTTAGATCACATTTTTTAAGTGTGATTAAAAACTAATAAAACCTGTGATAATAAACTTTAGATTACATCTTTTAAGTGTGATTAATAACATTTAGATCACATCTTTTAAGTGTAATTAATTACTAAAAAGATTCGACATATTTGAAGAATAATCAATATTATTTTTGTACACGCATTTCAAGAATGTAATACACACTATATACTATACTTTGAATCATAACCACATATTCAATGGAATAACGTCATATATTTCATAAATGAAAGTTAAATTTGTTTAAAAATACATACAAAGGAATTAAATAAAAAATTTTAAACTGTACTTACATATATTAAAAAATAAAAAAAATAAAAAACTTGAAAAATTAAGTCCTTGAATTCTTTGACTATATTTTGCATCTCTCCAAGAAATTTCTAACTTGAAAAATAAAAACACAAATTAATTCAGACACCACTAGAAGCATATGAATAAACTAGCTATTTGTAGAAATTGTTCTAGTATTACAAAAGATAAAGTCCGACTAATCACACCCCTTCAAATGTCTTAACATTAAATACCTCTACCATGACATGAAGCATGTAAAAACAAAATGTCACTTTACCCATAGAAATTGCAAGTTCAACAGAAATTTTACTATAACCAACAACTTAATTTAAGAGGCTTTATCCATCTCAAATATTTAATGTTCTATAAAAGAAATGCAATTGAATGTTGATTGTGCAAATAGTTTGAGTGCATTTCAGATATCTGTGGTGTGTTGAATGTCCGTGTCCCATACAAAAACACTTAACAATTAGGCAATCCTAACCTGCAGCCCTTCATAAATATGCCAAAATTTTGAAAATGCATTCCTTCACTAAAATTTATCATTCAATGAACATGAGTTACCTACACTAGTAAGAAGAATAAAAAGCAGTACAAGGTTCAGGTTTTCTTCCTGGAACAAAGACTAAATTCTCATACAAACAAATATCACCATTAGCCAATCAAATCGATTTAATCGAAAATCGAGAACAACACAGACCAAATAAGGGTATAGTTTCAAAATTCAAACAAGTTATTTTGATAAACCAAAGTCATCAATGAGTCTCTTTCTAGGCTTTAGAACAAACAATTGGAGTGCTATAAATTTTCAAACTTTCTTCTACACCCAAGAAAATGGGAAAAAATATAAAAATAAAAATCATTAAACAACACACAATAAAATCATCAAAACTGAAGAGTTTGAACTACTAATCTATAAGAAAGTTACAATTTTCATGCATTTGAATCACATTTTGTGCATATTAAGTATTCATGAGCAATAAAGATTCTATAAAAATGAAGAAATTACAGAGACGAAGCATCTTTATTGACAGATCAAAGAAGCTCCATGAAATTTTTATATATTCAATAATTGCAACATTTAGTTCAAAAACAAAAACAAAAGGAAATAAAAAAAATAAAAATAAAAATAAAGCATTTGAAAGCAAACAATCAAACATATGCAACCTATATAGCTAATATCTCGAAGTTAAAAAGGAAAAATGAAACTGGGCACTTTCAATATATATATACAGTGATGAAGAAGAAGATTGGAGGTTGTGTGGTGAGACTAAGGTCGAGAGCACTCTGATCATCGGTTGCTCTAATAATTTTAATGTAAAATTGAACAACCCAAACACATAAAAGCGCCAATAGTTCAACCTGAAAAGCGAGTAACATCACTCTACTTGTTGTCCTCAAGAAATAGCTCTTGAACTACCGAAAAGCTTCCTAGTAAGAACCACTAACACCAGCAATCTCCCAATCTCAATTAACAAATCATATCAATTCAACTAGACATGCTGCCAATAATATAAACATAATTTGTGCATTTCCTTGCCTAATTCTCATATAGGTATATGTATATATATGTATAGATGTAATTAATCATACCATTTGCTAAATGGTTATGAATTCTTGTGCACAACAGGGCTAGCTGTCAATTGAAAAAGGAGACAAAAAAATAGTTTCATTGCAAATCCTATAAGATATGCATTTACAGGGAAAATAAATCATTTGGTTCTCCAGTTTTATTCAATGAAAAATATGCAACTAACTTCTGAACAGTAAAGGGAAGAGGGAAAAACTACACATACCAATGAAGTCCGTTGTGACACGAAATATCTGCATTGTGTTCATTGAATTATTAATGCGTTTCCCACCAAATTTTGTTGTGAGGTATACCATTATAACAGAAATTAGGAATCCACTTAAGCAATCATGGGCATATATTGAACTTCTCTGCCGAGCCCAGACCTACACCATCAACAACAGAAACTAATTTTCCATCTAAACACTAGGACCTATTGCACCAAAATTTAAAATTGCCAAGGTATTGGGAATACATACTTTCAGCAAAATCAAAGCCTCTCCTAGTTCTTTCCATCCAAGGAAAGTTCTTCTGACAAATTCTACATTATCCTTTAGAAACAAGTCCTCTAGTATACTACTATTGTACCTAGGCGTAGCTTGAAGAACACCCCATCGTAAAAATTCAGAAAATACTGCTAGTTACATCACCATGGAGCTCAAAAACAGCAATGTACCAAGATTGGTGGCTACATACTACCTTGATTCAGAGCACGAACATTGTTTTGCTCCATGTTCAACTTTGAAACATTAAATATAGCTGTAGCTGTGGGAATTATTCTCATCACAAAAATAGGAGATTCAACCACCTTCAAATCTGCAGTAGCAATGAGAAATTTCCTTTCAGTTGCAACATAGGAATAAGAATAAGGATAAGTGGCCTGTAAGCAAAATTTTCAACTCTTACATCACAATAAAAGCTACATAGTTTGATGTTGATATTACAAAAAGGTTTTCATTAAGATTTAAGACTATAAAGTGCTCAGTTAGCGAAATATTTGCCGAACAGTTTGTGTCACTTCACACTGCTTGGCTATCAACAAAGACTTTGTTGATGTGCCTGTGAGGATTACTGCTCTGTTCTTTTAAAGCCATGGAGAAGTTATGCCTATGACTTGTTATGAATCGTGTTGTGGCTTCTGTGGTCTCCTTTAAACCATTAGGTTTTGGAGATTCTGTGAAAGCAGAAGTGGTTGCCGTTCATAAGGATTTGCCTAAAACATTTTAATAGGTTGGAGTACTATGACAAAGTGGCATCTTTAGCCCTTTCAAACATGGTCGTACAATTGTTAGCCGACAAATTAGATTCAAGCTTACCTTTTGGAGTTTTGAAACAAGTACCAACAAATGTAAGTCCTACAGTCAGTGACACTAGGGGTTCACTTGAAGGTGGAGCATATCAGGAAAAGAAATCATCAGATCATGGAAATATAAAGGATAGCTCAGCTTCTGCTAAAGTTAGTGATGGGGCTAATAGCCTTGCAAAGACTAGTGGAAGTGCTAAAATTAGCGATCGAGCTGATTTTGTTGAGAGTAGGAAGAGCAACATGTGCAGAGGTAGCACAAGCACTGATGTAAGTGATGAAAGTACTTATGGCAACTTGATGGCAGTATTAACAAACCTCACAAGGCAAATGACTCAAGGTGGGAAGCCATTCAAAATTTGTCGAGCTAAAGATGGAGTTTTGGGTTTGAGCCATTTCAGATTCTTGATGAAATTTGTCAGAGGGATATTGGAAGTGTCTATCTTTCGAGTTGATTGGCACTAAGTGTTACTTTGCTATGAAGGTTATGGACAAAGCGACTAGCGAGCCATAAGAAGTCGCTTCGTGCTCGAGACGAGCGAAATACTAGTCTTTGGACCATCCCTTTCTGCCAACCTTGTACTCTCATTTTGAGACGGACAAATTCTCGTGTTTGGTGATGGAGTTTTTCCCGGGAGGTGACTTGCACACACTTCGGCAGAGGCAACCAAGAAAGCATTTTTCTGAGCAAGTTGTCAAGTATGAGACTTGTTCCTATTCATAATCTTAACATAGTTAATGCCTAATTGATTGCCTCTTACTCTTTGTGATAGTTTTGGTGCATGATTTGGTATGTTTCTCACACAGTTTTTATATTTGTTCTATTATCTAGAGATTTGTTGTTTCTATAGTTTCGGTGCTAATACAATTTCCTGTCAGTTCATCCCCCGGGATCAAGATTTTAGTAATATCTAGAGAACTACATTAAATTGGACAATCAACTATGTAAGAAAGTCTAGCAACCCATACTCGCAAGTCTAACACCAGCAATGAGGAACAAATAACCAACTTAAGAAAGATACCTTAATAAGGGAGAAAAAACCAAACCATAACAATGTTGACCCCTGACATCTCAGTTGAGATTGTTCATTCTAATAAAGCATAACCAAGTTTTTATTTATTTATTTTTATTTTTTAACCTCCACTAGTTAATCATGTAAAAGTCGACATTGTCAAGTTTATATTCATACAAGTACCAGGTACAGCATTAATAGAAATTTTCTCTTTTAAAATAGGCACTGTACATGGTTGGCATGGGATAGAGGTTGTTCTGCATTAGAAAAGCTTCAAAGGAATAGGTTTCCAAATATATAGTGCAAAAGTGTGTGCGTAGCCTGCATTTGGTTTGCAGCTAGATTTTGAGCTAGCCATAGGAATAGAGATGACTAATCACTCAAGAGACAAAGGCTGAGTCTTATTATCTATGGGAGGGTTGGGTCATAGAGGCCAGTTCCCCTGGGTCATATGCTTGTGCAAGGACAAAGTAACATGTGGTATCCTCTGCTTGGCAGTTAAATACCACAACTAGTAGTGGTGCTGAAATCCCCAGAGGCATCACAGGTTGTAGTGGTAATTGCTATGCTTCTTAGGTACAGGGAGGTGCACATTTTGCCTGCATCTAGAGAATATCTTCTTGTAAGTCTGTTTCTCTTTAAGATCAGTGAAGGTGCAAGTTTTTTGGAGGAGAGTAGAATGAGCATCTTGAAAAATCTTCAACTTTAACCACCCTTCCATGTGAACCCCAAAGATCCCATGCAAGATCCATGGGGTGGGTGTCTCATGATTGCAACGCCAACCTAAGGGAGTTCGCAGGCATTGCTTTTAACCTTAGCTAGCATGAGGGCATAAAGGTACTATTAGAGAGCCAATTGTAGACCATAGGAGTATGATCTGGTTGGGAACTGTACAACCATTTCGAGTGTAGTTCGAGCACATTGGTGCAAGTGCAAATGGGCGCAAATAGACGCCCTTGAATAAAGATTTCACTAGATCGAAGGAGTGAGGTCAAGTGCTTTGGGGTTCCTTGTTGATTGCTTTTGAATGTTATGGCTCAAGATTAAGGCACTATGTACATTAGCCTCAACCGACATGGCTTTGCCATGGAGAAAAGATTTACCTGTGGCGCTCATTGGTCCAAGTTTCATCTCATGAGGCTAACAGGTGAGACGTGATGTCTTTGTGGCTTGCTGGTTGCTATGTTGGCAACTTGGCACACGAGTGTATGTACTCATGCTACTTCACCTTCCACTTAAAGTAGTCCTTGAACCATCCATTTGAGATTGTCCATAATGAACCTATGTTTCCATGAACCTATGTTTCTATTCAAATGACAACATCAATTATTAGTTACATTAAGGGAAACTTCCTCTTTCACTTATGGTAGGTCACACTATCAATGGACTAATCTCAAACTCACCCATTGATGAAGCTAAACTTTGAATAATGCTATGTTATATGGACTCTTCAATTTCGTTGAAGTGCCCATGTCAATATAAAATGAGGGTACAAGTACAGGACATGATTTTGATCCTTTTGTTTTGAAAAGGATACTTCTTTTTTTTTTTTTCTTTTTTTGAGGAAAAATGAAATAAAATTTGGAGTAAAATCATTACATTCTATATTTTGCAGTACTAATACATAAAAAAATATAGTAAATTTATCATATTACATACAATTGCATGCATTGGCAATATATTAAAAGTATAGTAAAATCATTACATTCTATATTTTGCAGTACCAATACATAAAAAATATAGTAAAATTATCATATTACATACAAATGATATTTTATAGTAAAAATATAGATTGGGTCTTTCCTATGGTTGGTGAAAATAAATTGTTCTATTTTTTTCTCTTTTTTTCCAATCACTAATCTTGATAAGTGATGCTCTTGGATTCATCCGAAAACCAGAGCAAAATGTTCATACGGATTTTTCATGAAATAGCCTCAAATGAAAGGCCCATAGAGAAAACAAATGACATGAAACAGTTGAAAAGTGTGATATGCAGCACCACAAAGTGAAATAAGTAATCAAAACAAGCATTAAACTTGGAACACACCAGAGAAAAATGCAGAGAAATCAGTTGTCGAAAAAAGCATGAAAATTAAATGGGAGTTAGCTTCACCTGATCATAGTTGCGGTGTTCTACAGAATGGTCCACAGCAACAATAGTCCCAACTTGTTGCCCACAAAAATAAACCCATGAACGCCTCGAAGACTATGGGATGTATCTCACCTCTACTTATTCTAGGGCTACCAATTCCAGATCTTCTACCCGGAGAATAAACACTGTCGATATGATCAAACACATGCGATGCGGCATTTTCAAAACCTCTGAATAAATGACGTGGCGGTGATAAAGAGATCGACATCTCACTGAAGGACCTCTCATCGAAGGATCGATTCCTCTCTATGTTAATAGATCTCGGCTTGTCCAATAACTTCCACAAATCAGTATCTTCAATTTCGAATAGTGAGTATCCTCTATCAAGATGTTTCATATGTCCATTTTGAGATGTATCCATTGGAGAATGAGACATTACCAAAATTTTCATTGATTTTTTAAACTGTCCAATAACAATCTATGGCTATAAAGGTCTGCATTAGATCAACAAGATTCAAAACCAGATAGCAAACCAAATTGCCACAAGTTACACACTCAACCCATAAACACTTTGTAATGCGTGTGTACAACAACAATAAGTCTAACAAAAAACCAATCGCAGAATTGAACACTAAAAATGCAAAAAATTTCAGAGGCGGGTCCAGACAACAAATCTTGTAAAATCACGTCCATTGATATATTTTGTGTGTTTGATTATGTGTTCCTAACTGTATTCGTACAACTATACTATTTACCCAAAAAAATCCTCCCGCCACAGATGTAATCACCTTCGCATTCCATCGTGGATTCAACAAAACAATTGCAAAATATAAGAATGTCCTGTTTATTTAAATGAAATGAAATCAGATGAAATCGTCAAAATATATTCAGATAGACAGAAAGATATAAGAAATTAGACCGCACCAGGAACACCGGCGAATCGGAGAGTCTCTTCGATCATGTGAATCTGAGCGGACCGATGTTCTTGAAGCTGAAAGCTTCGAGCCTGCTATTAATGGCTGCGGTGGTCCCTGAGCAGCTCATTCGCCACTGGAATGAGAGCAGCAGAGGGAAAGCCAACGGTGTGAGAAACAAAAGAGTGAAGCTCCTTAACCCCGTCGCTCGACGCCATCGTCGCGCGAGAGAGAGAGATGGGGATTTTTGGTTCAAAAATTAGGGATTTGAGATTTGGGGATTTTTTGTTGAGGGGGGGAAAAACGAGCGGGAATCAGATTTTGTGCTTTTTTTTCTTTTTTTTCCACATCAAGCATAACTGGCTCAAATGAAAATTTAAGGTACGGTTTGATAACATTTATATTTTTAATTTATGTTTATAAAAATTTCATAAATTAATTTTTATTTATTTTTAAAAAAATATATAAATTACAAATGCGTTTGAACAAAATATTTTTAAAAAATTTAAAATATAAACTAAAAAATATGTTTATCTAGGTTTTTTTTATTATTTATGACAATGATATCATACACATTTTAATTGGAAAAAAAAATTATTTGAAAAAATTTTATTTGAAAAAAAAATATTTTAAAAAATAATTTAAAAAATTATTAAAAAAAAATTGTTAGTCAAATTTTTAGATTTCTGTTTAAAAACCAACGTAAACTCATTTTTTGAGAGAGATGAGTGAAAGAGAGGGAAAAGATAGATGAGCGAGAGACACAGAGAGAAAGAGACAGAGAAAGAGAGAGAGAGAGACCCATTTCATTTTTTGACTTTTTTCTCTTTCAACAACAATGGGCTCAGAGAAAAAGATGAGTGTGAATGAGAGAAATGAATGATTAAGAGAAAGAGAGATGAGGGAGAGAGAGAAATAAAAATAAAAAAGAGAAACAAGATGAGCGAGAGAGAGAGAGACAACAAAAAGAGATGAACAAGAGATATAGAGAAAAAAAAATAGAGAAGAAAGATGAGCAAGAGAGATGAGAGAGCCAGAGAGAATAGTGATGAGTGAGAGAGAGAGACACACACACACACATACACAGAGAAAAAAAAAGAGAGAGAAACAAGATGAACGAGAGATAGACAAAGAGAAAGAGAGAGAGAGAGAGAGAGAAACAGCAAAAAGAGATGAACAAGAGATATAGAGAGAGACATAGAAAGAGAAAGAAAGAGAGAGAGAAGAAGAAAGATAAGCAAGAGAGATAGAGAGCAGAGAGAAATGAGAGAGCCAGGGAAAAGAGCGATGAGTGTGAGAGAGAGAGATAGAGAGGCCCATTTTATTTTTTGACTTTTTTCTCTTTCGACAAGTGATTAAGAGAAATGAGAGATGGACGATTGAAAGAAGAGAGGGAGAGAAAAAAGAGAGATCGATAATCGAAAGAGAGATCGATAATCGAAAGGGAGATCGGTAAATCAATAAGAGGTGATGGAAAGAGAGAGCAACGCGAGCACAGTGTGGGACAGAGAGAGAGAAAGAGAAAGACACAGATAGAAAGACAAAGAGTGATGAGTAGTGGTAATGAAAAAAAAAATTTTATTTTTTATTTTTTTTTAGTTACTAAGGTTGAAAATTTATTTGTTTCATATTTATTTTAATGATTTTTTTTTTTTTTTGTTTTTTGTAGAAGTAAGGGTAATATTTTAATGAAAAATATTTTCCATTAAAATAAAGTTAATTTTTTTTTGTCAATGAAAAATATTTTTTTACGGCCCTTTTTTTTTGTTACTGAAATGAGAGTGGCAGAGGAGAAGGAGTGGCAGTAGTGGCGAATGTGGTGGACAAGAGGTGGTGGTGGTGGTGATGGTGATGGCGAAGGAGATTAGTGGTAAAGTTGTAGTAGTGGTAGAGGAGATGGAGCGATGGTGGTGGATGAGAGGTAATGGTAGTAGTAGCGGCAGTAGTGGTAGTGGTGGTAGTGGAGTGGTGGCGATGGTGGATAAGAGGTAATGGTAGTAGTAGTGACAGTAGTGGTGGTGGTCATAGTTCCACAAATTGATTTAAGTATGGTGTTTGTTTTGAGCTTTCAAATCATAATTTTACATCTATTTTTCAAAATTCAATTCAAAATATAATCATTACTTTTCAAAACTCTTAACCAAACACATAATTCAAAACTCTTTTTAAAACTTAATTCAAATCAAATTTTTAAATATTTAAATATTTTAATTTTGTGAGAGACAGATAAAGAAGAGAGACAGAGACAGAGTGATGAGTGAGAGAGAGACAAAGTGGTTGCTAAAAGTGTATTTTCTTATAGTGGATCGATAAATACCGTCACAAGTACTCTCCTTTTTTGAGACGGCAAATTGTGTCGTCGCAAATGCTCTATTTTTTTGAGACGGCAAATGGTACCGTTTCAAATACTCTGCTTTTTTGAGACGGCAAATGGTATCGTCGCAAATACTTTGCTTTTTTTAGACGGCATTTTCTGCCGTTACAAAAAGTAACTTTTTGAGACGGCAAGTGTGCCGTCACAAATAGTTCCATCTTTTAAGCCCACTTTTCTTGTAGTGTGGCAGATTTAACACTGATGGTGATTGTTGTTGTTGCGGATGGGAGTTTCAACGCTAGGGTTTCTATAGGGGAGAGAAAGATAATAAAACCCTAGCTATTGCTAAGTGAGTAGTGAGAGGGTGAGAGGGGTAGACGGAGAGACGGGGAGAGAGGGGGTTTGATTTGTTCAACTGTGGATACTACTATATATATATACATATATATAAATAAATACTAAATATAATCACACTTAATTAAAATATATATATATATATAATCACATTTAATTAAAAAGTGTGGTTAAAAAATATATATATATATAATCACACTTAATTAAAAAGTGACATAAAAAATAAATATAATCACACTCAATTAAATTAAGTGTAATTAAAATATCTATCTAAATTGTTTTATTACACTTCTAATAAAAGTGAGATATTTTCATTTATCAAAGTGTGATATTTAACTATTTTTGTAGTAGTGATATAATCACACTTTAATTAGAATGTGTGATTAAAAAATATATAAATAATCACACTTTAATAGAATGTGTGATTAAAAGATATATATATAATCACACTTACTTAAAAAGTGTGATTAAAAAGTAATAGTGTATATATAATCACACTTTAATTAAAAAGGTGTGATTAAAAAATATATAAATAATCACACTTTAATTAGAATGTGTGATTAAAAAATATATATATAATCACACTTACTTAAAAAGTGTGATTAAAAGCTAGTAGTGTATATACAATCACACTTTAATTAAAAGGTGTGATTAAAAAATATATAAATAATCACATTTTAATTAGAATGTGTGATTAAAAAATATATATATAATCACACTTACTTAAAAAGTGTGATTAAAAAGTAGTAATGTATATACAATCACACTTTAATTAAAAGGTATGATTAAAAAATATATAAACAATCACACTTTAATTAGAATGTGTGATTAAAAATATATATATATAATTACATTTGTTTAAAAAGCGTAATTAAAAAGTAGTAGTGTATATATAATCACACTTTTAATTAGATGGTGAGATTAAAAAAAATATATATAATCACACTTAATTGAAAAGTGACATAAAAAATAAATATTATCATACTCAATCAAATTAAGTGTGATTAAAATATCAATTTAATTTTTTTTTATCACACTTCTAATAAAAGTGAGATCTTTTTTTTTTTTTGTCAAAGTGTGATCTTTAACTATTTTTATAGTAGTGTGAGTAATGCTATATAAATAACTCACATTAATTATTCCCTTAATATTACTCAAGCGAGTTATGTTTCAAATTTCAAAGTTTCATTACTTTGTAGTACATCCGTTTGTAAGACAAAAAAAATAAGGGGAAAAAAAACAAAAAAAACATCTTAGTAAGGACGTTGACCCACATAATTTATCGATGGATAATAGTTACAATTGACAAACCACCATTCATTCCGACACTAAACTCTAGCACAACCAATTTGGGCTGTGTTGCACCAAACAATTGGAGTGTAACATAGGCATCCCTTAATATTACTCAAATGAGTTATGTTTCAAATTTCAAAGTTTCATCGCTTCGTAGTACATCCGTTTGTGAGCCAAAAAAAAAAAAAAAGCATCTTAGTAAGGACGTTGACCCACATAATTTCCCGGTGGATAATAGTTACAAGTGACAAACCACCATTCATTCTGACACTGAACTCTAGCACAACCAATTTGTGCTGTGTTGCGCCAAACAATTTGAGTGTAATGTAGGCATCCTGCAGTGTCTCCACCAACACATGAATTCGAATTGTGGTCATACTTTGGTTTCTCGTCCGCCCACATTTTCACCGCATCCACCGCTGTAAATTCACCTGAGCCCTCTGCAATGTTTTCCCCATATGGGCCGTTTGAATGCTGCAAGTTGCAGTCAGCACTCCTCAATTTAGCATAGTTCTCGGCATAGGCCGCTACGGTGTTGTTCCATGCAAGAGGCTTGATTCCGATTTGAGCTCGAACAGCATTGTGCGCTGCAAGGAAGTCCTGTGGGGAATTTTGGGCTAGGGAGTGGTGGGCCATGGTCAAGGCCATGAAGGAAACAATGGCTAGTGAAATCTTGGAAAGAGCCATTTTGGTTCACTTTTTGTGCTTATGGAAGGGTGTGATTTCGATCTTTTATAGGCAAATGTTGGGAAAAGTTACCACACAAAATAGTAATAAAAATGTTATGCATGGTTGTAAGGGGAACCTATTTATGTGAGGTAATAGTTGTACAAGTTAACAAAAAGAAAATAATAGGCATTCATGAATGTTTGACTTGATCAAATTGTTTCTATACATTAATACATGCGTAGTCATGACACATACAAAAAGATGCATGAAATTAGGGGTTAACGAAACGATAAGATTTTGGAATTGCCCTTTAAAAATTAATTCTCACTTTTTGTTTAAATGAATGTTTATTTTTTATTTTTAAATACTATACAATTATATCAACAATAGTAATAATAATAATAACATAATGTAATTTCTTAAAGTTAGGATTGCAAACGAGTTGAGTTGGGTCGACTAGTCAATTATTAGGTGATTAAAACATGAATTATTTAGGTGTATGAGAGAGTAGATTTGTAATTACTTGAATTGGTAGAAGGAGAGAACGATATCTATAGCTATGCAGGATATGTTGATCCAAACACAAATTGTTTTGTAATTAAGAATAGGGAATATTATGTTTTAATAAAATTTGAGAAAATTTTAAAATTAACAATTATATGTATCTTTGCCTTCCAATATTAGAATCTTAAATTCGTCACTAACCCAACTTTAGTGTTGACGAACTTCTTTGAATGGTTAATCGCTGAATATTGTTTATGCATATATATTGGGTGATTTTGCATAAATGAATATTTGTGAACATATGCAATCAATCTTATTAATAATAAATAAATAAAAAGGGAGGGGCAAATAAGCAGGGCAATTAATTAAGTGCCACAACATCATATATAATAATTCAAAATAACACAACACATCTTGTGTATCAACATACAAGCATCATTACAGAACTGACCAGACCGTCTCAAAACCAATAACCATGCCCCATGTGGCACATATCAAAATAAATCCCTCTCTTACATCTTTCCACGTGGCAGGTCGGCATTGGCTACATACGATCCAAGTGGGATCCACATGGGTCCCATTCATTTTCTAGATTCCAAGCCCCATATTACCAAACTACCCTTATTGGACCAAACTCTTAACTTTAACACAACAACATGATGAAAACCTAACATGCCCTCTACTACATGCACAAACCTTTCACTAAAAGCCAAAGCAAAACACTTCCATAGGCTTTTTACTACTCAGTTTTCTCAGCTGTTGCTTCTGCTTCAACTTTCTGTGCAGCTTCAACTGGTTTTTCTTCTTCCTTTTCAACAACAACTTCATCTTTAGGAGCTTCAATCACCGGCTCGGGTGCCTTGACAGACTCTGTAGTTTCTTTAACTTCCTTCTCAACTGGCTCTGGTGCCACCTTAGGAGTACTCACCTCTTCTTTCTTCTCTACAACCAGCTCTTCTTCGGCTGCCACCACCTCAGCTACTTCTTCCACAACCTTCTCCTCCTTGGCCTCGACTTCAGCTGCCGGGGCTTCGGGTTCTGGAGCAGCTGGTTCCTCTGGTGCGGCGGCTGTTTCTGTTACCTTCTCTTCTTCTGCTGGTGTCTCAGCCGCTGTTGGTGGTGGTGGAGCCACTGCCTCTTCTGTGGTTGTTGTCTCTTCAGCCTTGGTTGGCTCCTCTTTAGTGATCTCCTCTGAGAGTGCTGATGTAACTGACACAACCTGAATAATGATCCAATAATAAAGGAGTAATTAGTGAAATGCTAATTTCTTTCCTTCAAAAATGGTAATTAGATTATTAGATTGATTCAAATCATATTAACTACACATCTACTGAAGAACTAGTTATAGTAAATATATATATCTACAAACTCGAGATTAATAGTGCTTATGCAGCAGCCTAATATACCCTTAAAAAAAATAAAAAATAAAATTGTACAGAATGATTTGGCAGAATTTGATCTTATCATTTAAAAGTAGATATAAAAATAAATCAATAAACTAATCTAAGTGATCTATTACTTTAAAAATGTCATTGGATTGAGTAATTTGTATTACCTACATGACTCAATAATTTTTGTCAATAAAATTCATAGCTTGCCACATTAATCCCACCAAATAGGGTGTAACAAGCAGGGTAGATGGATGATCAAATGATATATTAGATAAGAATGAGCTAAATATATACTTTATTTATATAATAGCACTCTTGATCTTAATTTCTTATTTAAGTAGCATGGTTTTTTTGATTCCATGAATTGTTTTTAGTGATTCAAATTACTGAAGTTGACTCCATATTATTTCCTGTATTATTTGGATCCAAGACAATAGTTTTAATGAATTGGGTTAGGAGGGAGAAAGAAGAAGAGCTATGTGGAACCTATGAATTAATCGATATCAATATTGATATCGTACAAACAAATTTTTTGCAGAAAGATTAATTATAGAATAAAAGAAAACAAAATTAAGAAGAAAGAGGGCTTTACTAAGAGAGCTCTAAGAGGATTAGACAAGTCGAGTTTACAAGAGAAGTACACAAATTTAGATCTTATATTAGTCAAACCTCCAAAATAAAAATTGTTGGAGTTTGAGTTACCTCAGCTGTGGCCATTTTCACCTGGAGGGAATAGTGTAGTTTGAAGCACAAAAAACACTAAAAAGGAAGCAAAAGCAAGAGAAAATGGGATGATGAGATGATCAATGAGAGAGGTTTATATAGTGGTGCTGGAAGAGCTCAACTTGATGAGAGAGAGAGAGAGAGGGGAGGGCACATGAAGAATCTTGGAAATATGACATCTCATCATCCCTCACTGACTACTAGAAAAAATTTAGCATGTTTGGCAATAATGTTAAAAAAAATCAACAATGTTGGGACCCAGTGTGACCCAGCACCCCACCTTCACGTGAAGGGCTGTGAGAGTAAGGCTAAAAAAATAAATTTTGAGTCAATTAAAAAATAGTGAGGGTGGTGAGAGTCACTCCACTAGAGGTCTAAGGTATTTTTGTAAAAAAAAGGCTAGGAGATGAGGTTAAGCTATTTTTAAATACTTGTTTGCAATTTTCCTATTGGGGGTAAAATAATGGAGGCCATGTTGGTATGGCCGATGATCTGGTTTTTGGTTTTGTGTGATTGTGTGCTTTGTGCAGTCTGGAAAAAGTTCAGTAGATCGCTAATCATCCACCCATGTTCTATGCTCCTTATAATTCTTATGATATTTAAAATAAAATAAAATAAAATAAAAAATGTTGCTATCGATATACAACCAAATTCATTTTTTGAATTCATAATATTTTCAACAGATTTTATAAAACGAACTATTCGAATAATGAAAATGAGTTCTCAATGAACTCATCCCGAAGGACAACAAAGGTTGCTGTATCAAAGGACATAGTAGTGAGTAGTGACTCCATATCCGAAATTGTTAAATCAAAATTGGTTAGATCTCATACTTTGGTTATGTCTTAAAATATACAACTTTAATATGATAATTTTAATTATGACCAAAGTAATCACTGTTGGTTAAAAACTAATGTGAGTATGATTAATTATTAAGACTCATATTTTTAGATCCAATGATAGAAACTAGAGATATATACATTAAAGTATATACGAATTTTAGGAATCAACTAAAACTTTTGTTATAAAAACCAGGCGGATTTCAGCCACGAAAAGTCCGAAAAGTAAAATAAATAAATAAATAAAAATCTGTGACAAAATTTTTAAAATATGATAATGATATTTTCGGGATTAAAATATTTTTTATTACAAAGTAATTTTGTCACTAAATTTTTTATTTTTAAAATCTTAATTTATTGTAGTGATATGATATGTACCTTTTTATCAGGTGTATAATAGAATTTCCATTCATGTTTTATCAACTTGAAGATATAATAAATTAAGATTTTAAATATAAAAATTTATAGACAAAATTACTTTCTAAGAATCAAATATTTAGTTATAAAAAAATCATTATTTTATTTTTAATAACGAAAATAAACATTTATTAATAAATTACTATCCTTTTGTGACCCAAATTTGTCTAAAAAATTAAACATTTTTTACACCAAATTATTTTATCCTTAAAAATTTATTTATTAGCAATATTTTCAAAAAGTTTTTAGAAGTTACTTTTTTAACTTTTTGGGACGGTGTTTTAACATGACACTCATGACGATAATAATTGATTTTCAAATATTTTTTATAACAAAATTTTTTCCTATTTTTAAACAAAAAAATTTAATCCCTAAAACCTTTGTATTTTAGCAATTTGAAAAGTTTACATGTACAAAAAAGTGTAAAAATTAAAATTAATGTGTAAATTTGAATTTTGCTTTTTTTTTTTTATTTTATGACCTGGGGTTGTTGTTCTTGTTCTTGTGGGCCTCTTTTGCAATTTCTCTTACACACGGAGCCACCATCATTCCAACCTCTACTTTCACAAATATATTATACAAATTAATACTCTTTAATGTCTTCTGTAATTGAAATAATCCAAAAAAAAAAAAAAAAAAAAGTACTTTCTGTTGGAGTGTGATAGATATTATAGTTGAGTAAAGGCACTAACTTTTCTTCTTCTTATCATATTTTTTCCCCCTTTTTTTTTTTTTTTTAAATGAGAGAAGTGTAGAACTTGACTACTCCTGCTAGTAATAATTATTGACATATTAAAATCATTGTAAATATATAATATGATTATCAAAATCTCAATTCGGATCTTACAATTTTATGATTTTACAATTCATTTGAGTATAATCGATTCAGATCTTGTAAAAAAAAATTTATAGGTAGGATCTTTCGATCCTAGTAATGGGATCTTATAGGAACGTGAAATCTCGATCCAAATTTAATCTTATCCGATCCAATTTACAATCTATGTTTTGTATTGTATGACATATTTTATTATAAATTTTATATTTGTTATCTAAATACCAATTTATGTAATCAAAATAAATAATAAAAATTATGAAGTATTGAATCAAATAGACTAAAAGAAAAACAAATTAGAAAACAAACATTCAAATATTACGGTAATTTAAGAAAATTAAGTAGTCAAAAAGACAAACTTAGTTTTAGTGGAGTCTAAAAGAAGGTAAGATGATTGTACTTTATCCCAAATTTTGGAGAGATTATTTTTATGACTCGAATTCGCTTCACTAGGGATGCTAACGACAAACCTTATCATTCGATTAAACTGCTCTTTTAAGTTCTTAATCTATTTTCATATCCAATTTGTTTTAAAAAAAATTATGCACTTCTTATGCATTATTGTAGATTGTAAAGTATTTTATTATAGAATTCTTCTTCTTCATCTTCTTTTTTGATGAAATACAAAACTTTTATCATCGAGTTTTCTATTGTATAATATTATATGTATATTTTACATAGGGTATTATATTTTTCACAATATCTTCACTTTTTTTTAATAGAATATAAGCTCATTTTATATATATTTTTTAAGAAATGTTCATTTAAATTAAATTATTATGTAATTTGTCTTTTTTATAGGATCTTACGATCCTCGGTCTGATTCTACGATCCAATCTTATAAACACCTCTAACGATCCAATATAAGATCCCAATTTTAACAACCTTGATATATAGGTTAAGCTATATATGGTATTCTATATTGGAATGGTATTCTATGGCCTCCTTTGAAATGAATTTAAAAAGTTAGCTTATTAATTTATTTGAGTTATATTATTTTTTTATACATCTTTT
Organism: Camellia lanceoleosa; assembly: GCA_025200525.1. Taxonomy (NCBI): domain Eukaryota; kingdom Viridiplantae; phylum Streptophyta; class Magnoliopsida; order Ericales; family Theaceae; genus Camellia; species Camellia lanceoleosa. The sequence continues at coordinate 61,893,990 of CM045762.1, forward strand.
CATAATAAATAAAAAGTCAATTTATAAATCAAACCCAAAACAATCCTGTAATTGATAAAAAGTCAAAAAATAAAAAATAAATAAGTGATGTTTTGGAAAGTTGATAAAAAGTTATTTTTTGACTTTTTTTTTGACTTTTTTTTGATAAAAAATTGAGTTATTTTAAATTAAAAAACTGACTACTTTGATTAAAAAAATTAAAAAATCAAAAAATTAACTTTTTTGACAACTTCCCAAAACACCCAATCTTCTAATTTTTCTCAGGGCTAAGGCAACCCAGAGGACCTGCATGGCGCAGCAACCTAACCCCCATCCCAAGGTGTGAACTCTTAAGAGTCTGTCACTAAGGTTGGTAAACTCATGGTGCCTATTGTACTTGTTTCTCTATCCTCCCCTTCTCTCTGTAAGATTGAGGATGGAATTTTTTATTTAAGGGAGCACCAAACATTCATTTACCAGGGGGACAAGCCAATCAGAGAAGAGTTGGCTTACGGAGCTTACTCATCCAGGGACGAAAGGGAATTCATGCATTGACATCACGTCACGTTTCCTTCAATAAAGAAGTATTGTCGCTGTGAGTGATCACGCATGATAAAAGATGATGGATCAACAAATTGATTGATTCAACAAGATATATCAACCATGCGAAAATCTCCAAGCTCATTCAGCCTTCGTTTAAGAAGTTGATTGATTTTTTAGTTTTTTAACTTTTTTAATTATTTTGATCTGGGTTAAAAAGTTTGATTTGAGAAGGATTTTTTTGTCTTTTTTGATTTTTTTTTTGTGAGAAAAGAGTGTAATAATTATGAGTTGGATGTGATGTTTTGTTTGTTGTGACTAAAATAGTCTATTTTGTCTTTTGTAACTAAAATAGTCAAAAAAAACTCTTACCAAACGGAGCCGTAGTGATACATATATTATCCGTGCGGTGATATTTCCATCTGCCATGACTGCCCTTTCCAATACATCAACATATGTAGGTAACTTCAACACATTAATTCGATCGAGGATAGCATTCCATAGTCCTCCCTCGAACTTCCTCGCCTTCTTATAATCCGTATCTACCATATGAGGTGCAAACCGGGCTAGTTCTGCGAATTGGGCTTCATACTCCGTAACAGTCTTATTCCCTTGTCTCAGAGTCTCAAACTTAGTCACCTTCTTATCTCGCATTCACTGCGGAAAATACTTGTCATAAAAGAGTTCCAGAAATCGGGTCCAAGTCAACCCTTGATGTTCAACCCTTGTTGTTCAACCCTTGTAAGCATCCACCACCTACGGGCTTCGTCTTCAAGAGTGAAGGTGGCCAATTGTACTTTCTGAGCTTCAGTGCATGGGAACACCTCAAATAGCTTCTCTACACCCAATACTCACGCTTCTGCTTTCATCAGATCAATTCCCCTTTTAAATATCGGTGGCTTCATCTTCTTGAATTCTTTTGTAAGAGTGATGATTCGGTCCTCGGCATGATAATCTTGCACCACTGGCGGAGGTACCGGTGGCGGTTGTTGCTACTATTGCTATTGTTGTTGTTGTAGAGTTTCCGTTATTTCCATGATCATTCTTTTCATTCTGTCTAACTGGGCGGAGGTAAAATCCTCCGGATCTTCCATCCGTGTTCTCACCATGATCTATATAACAATCAATTACAACATACACAAAAGATATACAAATAGACACAGATAGCAACCATTTCGAAATACTTGTCAGTAGATGTTACATATACAAATCATGTTGCTATCGATCATTTCATATGCACCAAAACATCATGCATGATGCCTAAATCTTTCTAGACATCCTAACGCTCAATGGATTTGTGTGTGAGATAGCAACTCGTGCTCTGATACCACTTGTCACACCCCAAACCCGCATTTATAAGTCTGGACATGACCGACCCATAATGGGTCTCAAAACTCAATAGTCAAAAGCATGACTAACTTTTATAATACAAGGGCCTGAACAGAAGCAATTATTAGTTTAAAAAAAAAAAAAAAAAAGACATCCATTGAGCTAGTGTTTAAATGCCAGGATCACAAAACATATCGTCACATAATTCCACATATAGTGAAGTACATACGTAAGTGATAACTATGTACAAGTAGATATATATATACAATCCCAACCCCATAACTAGGGTTACAACAAAAATATTGATAATGAAGTTACACATGATCATTGATATTTAACAAAAAGCTAGTGACCAATGCTAAAAGCTATGAGAGGAATTCCACAAAATGAATAGCTTCATTTATCTGCTTGGACTCAGCGGGGTTAACAAAAGGAAAGTTGCCAAGGCTAGACTAGGACTGACCTCCAAGTTGATTACCTACAGAGACACACAGAACACGGGATGAGCAGGGCTTAGTGATTAATAGCATGTAGGTAATTCAGGTAAATAAACATAAATCACATCGCATATAAGTACATGGTTCACGTATCTAATCATGTTCTGTAGTCATTTCCAAAACGGTCTTGGGCCTAATATTAAAACAGATCGGCCTCAGGCCCAATATTATACAGAGCGGCCTCGGGTCCACATATTAAATAGAACGGCTTTAGGCCTACATGTCATACAGAATAGCCTCAGGCCTACATATCAACAGAACAGCCTTAGGCCCACATGTTATATAGAACGGCCTCAGGCCCACATATCAACAGTTGTTTGCACACTAGAGGGTAGGTAGAACATCGACATGTACACTACCTCCCTTGGCCTTAGGCCATGAGTCATAATCAATTCAAATCACATTAGGATCGATGAGACATCGACATGTCATTATCTCCCCCAGTCTCAGGCTGTCATCGACTGTAACTTATATCTAAACGGCCTCAGGCCCAACAACAGCAAAATGGAGCGACCTTAGGTCCATAAGTATACCATTGTCCAATATCACACATGAGTTTTCCAATTGTTCATTATATAGAACCATAGCTCACTCACAATTAACGGTATGCTAACAATAACTATTAGCAGCAAATAAGCATATCACTACAGTACTATTACTCACAAAGTCTTTGTGAGCGATAATCCCTTCCGGTACGTGACCTACACACATAAGCAACTCATAAATTAGTCCCTTTTCCCTTTTTAATCGATATCCGATTTGTTTAACTTCCATTTAATTTACAACATTTTCAAAGCTTCAATTACACAATTAGGCTATCCCAAAGGGTCAAACAGAAGAAAAGAAAGACACAGATTTTCCTCTCCTTGGGCCGCACGTGCGGAAGTCCCTCGCTGCACGTGCGAAAAGGTGGCCTGCATGTGCACCCCACATGTGCATATTTTTCATTATTTCAGCTTGGTATTCCGTTGTTTTCTCGTGATTTGTGGTCAGGAGCCCCACACGCGGTGGTACTTCCAAAGACGTGCGCAGTGAACCCGTGACATGCGGTCGAAACCCTTGTTTTGGGCGGCTTTAATTTAGTCAAGAACCAACTAGGTAAACTCATCATAAGACACAAAATAGGGGAAATTAATTCAATATTATGGCTCAACATCACAATACATGAACCATAAGTTTATAATATCACAATGAATATGAATCACAAGTTCAACTCAATCAATTCTCATCAACCTCACACATACAATTCAATAGTTTATCAATTTTATACATAACCAACTAGATGTATAAGTGAATTCAACAAGTAAAATTGAAGAGCAAGATATAATTTCTCTCCCTATAGCTCAAATTAATCCCAAAACCCAAAAGACAAGAGGTATCCCTTCAATTGCCAACCATCAAGAACAAATCCTTTTTACAACCCTAGTTTACATAAATACAAAAGGGAATTCAATTCAAATCAATTAAAAGGGTTATTATTGGTAAGTTATTCATACCTTGTGATCAAATCTCCACGATTCTTCTTAATTTCTTCAATCTTCTCCTTGTTGAGCCTTTTCCTTCTTCTTCTTCCTTTTCCTCTCTAGCGCTCCCTCTCTCTCTCTTACAGGAGATGTAGATATTTTGCTTATGTTAGAAGGGTACTAAGTTGAGAGTTTAAAAGGATTATTTAATGGTTGATCATAAATTAATCAATTTAATCATTATGAATCAAATTTTTACTCAAATTCCTATTATGATCTAAAAATCATGCTGATCACAATTATAAAGTCAATTTCAAATTATTAAGCTTCTAAGGCTTTCAATTACTAACCCAAACGTCACAATTGTAACAGATATTTCTCATAATCGATAGGTATAAATCCATGATCACATAATTCACACAACTAAACTTAATTTCACCTAGAATTTCACGTTAAACATATAAATGCACATAATAAGAGACCAAAAGCATACTAGAAACATATAAGAGGGTCGGGTTATTACAGTAATACTACAGACATTAGTTCAAACTTTTCTTACAAGTTAAGCATTCCTACCGTATTATTGAAATGAGTTATGTTATGATATCATTAAGATCAATGTTGCCTCTTGGGTCAAGGCTACATTGGAAGATGGTTGTTTTACAGTAAATAACTTTGTGTTGTCAATCGACAATGTCAAGCGGCTCAAGTTAAGGAGCTTGAAATTCTGTTTTCAATTCCCAACTGTTGTGATTATCGATTCTAAATAACGAAATGCTCACTCTTATGTAGTTATTGATTCTCAATATTGCTTCTCTTTGATAAGGTTACTCCACCTGCACCATCTGCTCAGCCTCAAGAAGCTCAAGAAGCCCAGTATAGCTCAACTGCACATGTATCATTGCTTAGTTAGTTTGTTTTAGATATTAACAAATCTATTAGGTTATTAAAGGTATTAACTAGAGTAGGTTAGGTGGTTATAAGTCAGGTAAGTAGTTGAGGTTAGGTTAGAATGAGTGTTAGATTTGTATATAAGTCAATACTGTACTTGTACTCTATACATTTAGGAATTCAATCAATATCTTCTAAATTCTCTTTATGGTATCAGAGCCATAGGCTCTTACAAGCATCAGAGAAGTTCATCAATGGCTTCTCCTTCTACCATTGTTGCATCTCTATCCACTTCTTCTCTTGTATCTACACCACTACCTTCCAATCTTACTCTATTGATCTCAAATCTCAGTGCATTTGTCACTACAAAACTTGATTAATCCAATTACATAGTTTGGAAGAATCAACTACAAAACATTTTGCAAGCAACAAAGCTTCTTGGTTATGTAGATGGATCTAAGGTATGTCCTTCATCAGTTGTGCTTGGTTCATATAGTCTTGAAGTCTTAAATTCAGTTTACACTTTGTGGAATACTATTGATGCCTATCTCCTGAGTTGTATAACTGTTAAACTGTCTCCATCTATTTTCACACATGTGATGCATTGTCAATCTAGTCATGAAGTCTGGACCACTCTGGTCAAAAGATTTACCTCACTCTGTAGATCACATATACATCAATTAAAGAACAAGTTGAGTAGAATTACTAAGAAATGAGTCACAATGGAAGAATATTTGAATCAATTCAAGGTTATAGCTGATTAGCTTGCTTTCATGTCTTCACCTGTTGATGATGAAGATCTTGTTCTTCTGATCTTGAATGGCTTACCTGATGAATACAATGCCTTCAAAACTACTGTACGTGCTAGATCAAGACTTATTTCTATGGATCAACTGTGCTCTCTACTTTGTTTTGAATCACTTCATGTAAAGACCTCTCTTAAGCATATGCAAGCTGCTGAAGCTCCAGGCTCTTTTGCCTACAATACATACAGAGGTAATTTTTCTAATCAAGGAGGCCATAGAGGTTCATTATGGAGACAGGTAATTTCAGAAGAAGAGATGGAGGCAGATTTCGAGGTCAAACCAGTCAGTCTGGTCATTATCAAAGAGGTAATAGCTTCAGCTCATTTCAGAGGGGCACGCAAGGTTATAATACTATGCTCATGCAAACAGTTCATCATCCAATCCCTCAGTGACTTGTCAAATCTGTAGCAAGACAAATCACACAGCCATAGACTGTTGGCATATGATGGATACAGCTTTTTATAATACAGTTTCTTAGAACTCACAGAGTTCAGGCAACTCTAAGGCCTATATAGCATCTGTTCCTTCCTCAGCTTCTAAGGTCAATTGGATTTTAGATTCTGGAGCTACTAGTTACTTAACAATGATCTTAGTAATCTCTCATTCTATCAACCATATCAAAGACATGAACAAGTAGCTATTGGTGATGGATCTACTCTTCCTATTGCTCATACTAGTAAAGGCCTCTTTCCTACTCCGTTCTTTCCATTTCATCTTACCAGAATGCTTCATGTTCCTACCATTTCTTCCAATTTGCTTTCCGCTCATCAATTGACTAAAGATAATCATTATACTATGCTTTCTTATTCAGGACAAGAATACACAACAGATTCTGTATAAAGGCTCTTATTCTCAAGGGCTTTATCCCCTCATTTCATCATCTCCTGCTGTTGTGCCACCCGCTATTGTGCCACCTTCTTCTCATGTCTGTCTTTCTTGTTCTACTGATGCACTTCCTAGAGTAACCCCAAATAGGCACTTTCGCCTTAGTCATCCTTTTTCCAAGAAGTTTCATTACATCTTGATTCATCATCACTTAGTTCCTAAGTTTTCTATTTTGTTTCATAAAGGCTCTTCTCTATGTGAACATTGTTGTGTTTCAAAGAGCCATAGGCTGCCTTTCTATTTGTCTAATTCTACTGTAAATAAGCCTTTTGCCCTCATTCATATTGATGTTTGAGGCCTATTTTCAGCATTTGTTTCAAGCTTTAAGTACTATGTGTTGTTCATTTATGATTATAGCAAATTTACTTGGCTTTTTCCTCTTCATTATAAAAGTGAAGCGTTTGCTAAATTTCTTGAATTTAAAGCTTTTGTTGAAACTCAATTCACCACCACACTTCAGATTTTACGAAGTGACAATGTGGGTGAATATCTCAGTCATGCTTTTCAAGATTTTCTTAAGCAAAAAGGGAATGATCATCAATTGACCTGTCTTCATACACCCTCTCAAAATGGTGTGGCTGAGAGAAAACATAGGCATCTCATAGAAACAACTATCACTCTTATGCATCACTCTTCTCTTCCTTTGGTTTATTGATTTGATGCTCTTGTGACATCTGTCTTTCTTGTGAATAGGCATCCTACTCTCAAATTGAATAATCTCACTCCTTGTGAAGTTTTGTTCAAACACAAGCTTGATTATTAGTTGTTAAGGACATTTGGTTGTAGATGCTATCGTTGGCTTAAGCTTTATACCTCTCATAAATTTCAACCAAAGTCTATTCCTTGTGTGTTTTTTGGATATCAACCTTCTATCAAAGGATATAGATGCCTTGACCCTCAAACAGGGAAAGTTTATACCTACAAGCATGGAGTCTTTGATGAATCCTTATTTCCTTTCCAGACCTCATCTTAGCCTTCTTTCTCAGTATCTACTCCCTCAGTATCTACTCTTCTTGATTTCTTTTGGCATTCTTCTTCAGATCTAAAGTCTTTTCCAATGTCTTCTCCTACCACTCCTCTTGCTCCAAAAGCCTTTACTAACTCTCCTCCATCTTTAGCTTCCTCACCTCCTATATTTATAACAAATCAACCTCCTACTTCTGAATTTCAAATTCCTATCTCCTCTATTTTTATTGATCTTTCTTGTCTTCCTACCAGTACTCATTCTATGCTTACCAAATCCAAGACCAGAATTCCTACTTGTTTTACTATCTCCATTGATAATTTTGAACCTTAAACCTATAAAGAAGCTGTTGTTTCTCCTACTTGGCCAGCTGCTATGTTTGATGAGTATGAGGCTCTCCAAAGATAGACCACTTGGTCTTCGATGTCTCTTCCACCTGGTAAACAAGCTGTAGGTTGCAAATGGGTTAACAGATTGAAGAAAAATTCAAATGGCACCATAGCCAGATATAAGGCTCGACTTGTAGCAAAAGGTCTTCTTCAAAAAAACGGTGTGGATTATCATGAAACCTTTAGTCCTGTGGTGAAACAACCTACTATCAGGGTTCTTCTATATCTTGCTCTTCATTTTGATTGGCCAATTAAACAACTTGATATTTCCAATGCCTCTTTGTATGGTGTTCTAGAGGAAGATGTGTACATGGTTCAACCACAGGATTTTATTCATCCCTATTAACCTTCACTTGTTTGCAAATTAAACAAAGCTCTCTATGGCTTAAAACAAGCCCCTAGAGCTTGGTTCTCTACATTTTCTACTTTTTTTCTTTCTTAAAACTTTGTTGCCAGCCACTGTGATTCTTCTTTGTTTGTCAAAAACACTTCTACTTTCATAACTATCATTCTTATCTATGTGGATGATATTCTCCATACAGGCAGTGACCCTCTTTACATTCAATCTTTTATTCAACAAATGCATGCTACATTTTCCATGAAAGAACTTGGTTTCATTAATTACTTTCTAGGCATTTCTGTCACCAAGTCCTCCTAATGATATTTTCTTTCTCAGCACAAGTATGTTTCAGATATTTTGGCCAAAGATGGCATGAGTAATTGCAAGCCTTATTCATCTCCTATGGCTTCTAAATGCTCCAATTTTTTTTTTTCTAAAGATGCCTCACCATTTTCCCAACCTTCCATTTATCGAAGCTTAGTAGGTGCTCTTCAATATCTCACTATCACTTGACTAGATTTGGCCTTTGGAATCAATACTGCTTGTCAATTCATGCGATCTCCCATAAATTGTCACTTTGCTGCTGTCAAAAGATTGCTTAGGTATTTGAAAGGCACCTTGGCCCATGGTCTACATTTCTCTCGAGGTCCTCTGCTTCTTAATGCCTATTTAGATTCTGATTGGGCTAGTAGTACAATTGATAGGAGATCTACCATTGGATACTGTATTTATCTTGGTCCCAATCTCATTTCTTGGATTGCTAAGAAACAACCTACTGTGTCCCAGTCTTCTTCAGCGCAAAATATAGGACCTTAGCTTAGACTTCAACTAAGCTCAATTAGCTTGGCATGTTACTTGCTGAGCTTCATGTCTCTGTCCTTATTTTTACTCTGTGGTGTGATAATCTTTCAGCCATTGCTATCCTGGTTTTTATGCTCATACAAAGCATATTGCGGTGGACTATCATTTTGTTCGAGAAAAGGTTGCTGCCAAGACACTGCACATTGCTTATATTCCTGCTGTTGATCAGGTTACAGATATATTCACTAAGCCTCTATCAGTGGCTCATTTTTAGTATCTTCAAAGCAAACTCTTAGTCCTTCCTAGTCCTATGCGTTTGAAGGGGACTGATAAGGTTACTCCACCAGCACCACCTACTCAGCCTCAAGAAGCTCAAGAAGCCCAGTGTAGCTTAACTGCACGTGTCTCATTGCTCAGTTAGTTTGTAATAAGAAAAAATAAATCATAAAATTTAATAAGTCGTCTGCTGCTAATTATAGAATGACACTACTACAAAAACAGATAAAGATCACACTTTTTTTGTGTGATGTTTGTTATTTAATCACACCTTTTAAATTTTATTGAAGTGTGATATTTGGGAGTGTGATTAAAAAGGGTCATTTTTAATCACACCTTTTAAGTGTGATTAAAAACATTTAGATCACATCTTTTAAGTGTGATTAAAAACTAATAAAACCTGTGATAATAAACTTTAGATCACACCTTTTAAGTGTAATTAAAAACATTTAGATCACATTTTTTAAGTGTGATTAAAAACTAATAAAACCTGTGATAATAAACTTTAGATCACACCTTTTAAGTGTGATTAATAACATTTAGATCACACTTTTTAAGTGTGATTAAAAACTAATAAAACCTGTGATAATAAACTTTAGATTACATCTTTTAAGTGTGATTAATAACATTTAAATCACATCTTTTAAGTGTAATTAATTACTAAAAAGATTCGACATATTTGAAGAATAATCAATATTATTTTTGTACACGCATTTCAAGAATGTAATACACACTATATACTATACTTTGAATCATAACCACATATTCAATGGAATAACGTCATATATTTCATAAATGAAAGTTAAATATGTTTAAAAATACATACAAAGGAATTAAATAAAAAAATTTAAACTGTACTTACATATATTAAAAAATAAAAAAAATAAAAAACTTGAAAAATTAAGTCCTTGAATTCTTTGACTATATTTTGCATCTCTCCAAGAAATTTCTAACTTGAAAAATAAAAACACAAATTAATTCAGACACCACTAGAAGCATATGAATAAAATAACTATTTGTAGAAATTGTTCTAGTATTACAAAAGATAAAGTCCGACTAATCACACCCCTTCAAATGTCTTAACATTAAATACCTCTACCATGACATGAAGCATGTAAAAACAAAATGTCACTTTACCCATAGAAATTGCAAGTTCAACAGAAATTTTACTATAACCAACAACTTAATTTAAGAGGCTTTATCTATCTCAAATATTTAATGTTCTATAAAAGAAATGCAATTGAATGTTGATTGTGCAAATAGTTTGAGTGCATTTCAGATATCTGTGGTGTGTTGAATGTCCATGTCCCATACAAAAACACTTAACAATTAGGCAATCCTAACCTGCAGCCCTTCATAAATATGCCAAAATTTTGAAAATGCATTCCTTCACTAAAATTTATCATTCAATGAACATGAGTTACCTACACTAGTAAGAAGAATAAAAAGCAGTACAAGGTTCAGGTTTTCTTCCTGGAACAGCACTAAATTCCCCTGTTACAAACAAATATCACCATTAGCCAATCAAATCGACGAATCGAAAACTGAGAACAACACAGACCAAATAAGGGTATAGTTTCAAAATTCAAACAAGTTATTTTGATAAACCAAAGTCATCAATGAGTCTCTTTCTAGGCTTTAGAACGAACAATTGGAGTGCTATAAATTTTCAAACTTTCTTCTACACCCAAGAAAATGGGAAAAAATATAAAAATAAAAATCATTAAACAACACACAATAAAATCATCAAAACTAAAGAGTTTGAACTACTAATCTATAAGAAAGTTACAATTTTCATGCATTTGAATCACATTTTGTGCATATTAAGTATTCATGAGCAATAAAGATTCTATAAAAATGAAGAAATTACAGAGACGAAGCATCTTTATTGACAGATCAAAGAAGCTCCATGAAATTTTTATATATTCAATAATTGCAACATTTAGTTCAAAAACAAAAACAAAAGGAAATAAAAAAAATAAAAATAAAAATAAAGCATTTGAAAGCAAACAATCAAACATATGCAACCTATATCGCTAATATCTCGAAGTTAAAAAGGAAAAATGAAACTGGGCACTTTCAATATATATATATATACAGTGATGAAGAAGAAGATTGGAGGTTGTGTGGTGAGACTAAGGTCGAACAGAGCACTACAGTCATCAGTTGCTCTAATAATTTTAACAGAAAATTGAACAACCCAAACACATAAAACTGCCAATAGTTCAACCCAGAAAAGCAGAGTAACATCAGCTCTACTTGTTGTCCTCAAGAAATAGCTCTTGAACTACCCGAAAAGCTTCCTAGTATGAAACACTAACACCAGCAATCTCCCAATCTCAATTAACAAATCATATCAATTCAACTAGACATGCTGCCAATAATATAAACATAATTTGTGCATTTCCTTGCCTAATTCTCATATAGGTATATGTATATATATGTATAGATGTAATTAATCATACCATTTGCTAAATGGTTATGAATTCTTGTGCACAACAGGGCTAGCTGTCAATTGAAAAAGGAGACAAAAAAATAGTTTCATTGTAAATCCTATAAGATATGCATTTACAGGGAAAATAAATCATTTGGTTCTCCAGTTTTATTCAATGAAAAATATGCAACTAACTTCTGAACAGTAAAGGGAAGAGGGAAAAACTACACATACCAATGAAGTCCGTTGTGACACGAAATATCTGCATTGTGTTCATTGAATTATTAATGCGTTTCCCACCAAATTTTGTTGTGAGGTATACCATTATGACAGAAATTAGGAATCCACTTAAGCAATCATGGGCATATATTGAACTTCTCTGCCGAGCCCAGACCTACACCGTCAACAACAGAAACTAATTTTCCATCTAAACACTAGGACCTATTGCACCAAAATTTAAAATTGCCAAGGTATTGGGAATACATACTTTCAGCAAATCAAAGCCTCTCCTAGTTCTTTCCATCCAAGGAAAGTTCTTCTGACAAATTCTACATTATCCTTTAGAAACAAGTCCTCTAGTATACTACTATTGTACCTAGGCATAGCTTGAAGAACACCCCATCGTAAAAATTCAGAAAATACTGCTAGTTACATCACCATGGAGCTCAAAAACAGCAATGTACCAAGATTGGTGGCTACATACTACCTTGATTCAGAGCATGAACATTGTTTCGCTCCATGTTCAACTTTGAAACATTAAATATAGCTGTAGCTGTGGGAATTATTCTCATCACAAAAATAGGAGATTCAACCACCTTCAAATCTGCAGTAGCAATGAGAAATTTCCTTTTAGTTGCAACATAGGAATAAGAATAAGGATAAGTGGCCTGTAAGCAAAATTTTCAACTCTTACATCACAATAAAAGCTACATAGTTTGATGTTGATATTACAAAAAGGTTTTCATTAAGATTTAAGACTATAAAGTGCTCAGTTAGCGAAATATTTGCCAAACAGTTTGTGTCACTTCACACTGCTTGGCTGTCAACAAAGACTTTGTTGATGTGCCTGTGAGGATTACTGCTCTGTTCTTTTAAAGCCATGGAGAAGTTATGCCTATGACTTGTGGAACTTTTATGAATCGTGTTGTGGCTTCTGTGGTCTCCTTTAAACCATTAGGTTTTGGAGATTCTGTGAAAGCAGAAGTGGTTGCCGTTCATAAGGATTTGCCTAAAACATTTTAATAGGTTGGAGTACTATGACAAAGTGGCATCTTTAGCCCTTTCAGACATGGTCGTACAATTGTTAGCCGACAAATTAGATTCAAGCTTACCTTTTGGAGTTTTGAAACAAGTACTAACAAATGTAAGTCCTACAGTCAGTGACACTAGGGGTTCACTTGAAGGTGGAGCATATCAGGAAAAGAAATCATCAGATCATGGGAATATAAAGGATAGCTCAGCTTCTGCTAAAGTTAGTGATGGGGCTAATAGCCTTGCAAAGACTAGTGGAAGTGCTAAAATTAGCGATCGAGCTGATTTTGTTGAGAGTAGGAAGAGCAACATGTGCAGAGGTAGCACAAGCACTGATGTAACTGATGAAAGTACTTGTAGCAGCTTCAGTAGCAAGATAACAAACCTCACAAGGCAAATGACTCAAGGTGGGAAGCCATTCAAGTCGTCCGAGCTAAAGATGGAGTTTTGAGTTTGAGCCATTTCGATTGCCGAGAGGGAGGTCATGTAAGGATATTGGAAGTGTCTATCTTTCAGAGTTGATTGGCACTAAGTGTTACTTTGCTATGAAGGTTATGGACAAAGCAGCACTAGCGAGCCATAAGAAGCTGCTTCGTGTTCAGACAGAACGAGAAATACTAGTCTTTGGACCATCCTGTAGACACCCTATTTTTGACCGACCTTAAGACTCAGACGTCACCGATTGAGCGCTTGGTGATATTGCATACTGTGCTTGTTCAGAAGTCTCAGAGTCGCGGCCGTGCGCCCTGCCTCCGGACTTCCGAACTCTCTTCTGTGCCTTGCCTCAGTTTGCGAACCAGACTCGGTTTTCTCTGTTTTCTTTCCGAGGAAGGAGTGGTCTGAGGGCTATCTCTCGGTGGCCGTGGGCTACATTTCGTGGGTCAGAGGCCATTTTGCCCATTTTGAGCGGTTCCGATTTCGGGCCGTCGGTGCCTCGGCTCGGGACCGCCCAACCATCTCTGATTTCTCTGGTTTTTGGCATGCATCTCATTTACTCCATAAAGAGGGACACTGGGGTCTCAGATACCCACTTCGTGGCCGAACGCCACTTTCGGTGCTTACAGCCCATTTTTGGGACCTCAAACTGCGTGATTTGGGCCCCGAGCATTCATTTTGCATCGGTTTTTGTTCATTTTCTGCGAGTACCTCTGTTTTATCATACCGAGGGACACTGGGGTCTCAGATACCCACTTCGTGGCCGAACGCCACTTTCGGTGCTTACAGCTCATTTTCGGGACCCCGAACTGCGTGATTTGGGCCCCGAGCATTCATTTCGCATTGGTTTTTGTTCATTTTCGGCGAGTACCTCTGTTTTATCATACCGAGGGACACTGGGGTCTCAGATACCCACTTTGTGGCTTACGCGCCTGCAGTTCGATTCATTTTCGGGACCCCGAACTGCGTGATTTGGGCCCCGACCATTCATTTTGCATCGGTTTTTATTCAATTTTGGCAGGTAGCTCTGTTTTAGCACCAGGAAGATCACTGGAGGTTGGGGGGCCAGAAATTGTCTCAAATAACCAGTTTCGCTCCTCCGGCGCCCGTTTTGCTCACTTCCGGGCTAATGTTGAACACCCTAGGGCCATTTTCTTCGAGCCGAGACCACATATTTGTGATGAGGGGACATGGGAGGACCCTAAAAAGTGGTGGCCGGCCAGTAATTCTTCATTTCATTTTTGAGCCTCTCCTTCAATTGGATTGTTTTGTCTCTTGTTTCAAAGTTGCCAAATTCCAACCATGGGGTCTTGTTCTACACACATGGGAGGACCCTAAAAAGTGGTGGCCGGCCATTATTTCTTCTTTTCATTTTTGAACCCCTCTTTAAAGTGGGTTGTTCTCTCTCCTGGTTCACAGTTGCCAATTTTCAACCACAGGGTTGTGATGAGGGGACATGGGAGGACCCTAAGGTGCTATGGCCGGCCATTAATTCAACACTTCATTTTTGACCTTGGCCGGCCGGCCAATAGAGGTGGCCGACCCGGTGGGGTGTCCGGTCGGCCATCTTTAAGAAAAGTGAGGGGTCGGCCTGCTTCCCCCTTTTGAACACTTTACAATTTGTCATTTGTTTCTTCAAAATATCCTAGCCTCCGGGGGATATTTTGGGAGGGAAAGTTTGGGTGCATTTCCCTCCCCTTTTACACCCCTTTCTTGCCCATTTAAGTGGCTGGCCATCATCTTCTCCAAGGTTAGCAAATTTCTTCTCAAGACTTCATCTCCCATTGCCTCCATTTCCCTCTCCAAAAGCTCCAAAAACCTTCAAGTTTCTAGCCCACTTGTTCATCAACCCTAAGCTTCACCATCACCACCACCATTCCAGCAGCAAAGGAGGATTTTTCAGAGGCTAAGAAGCAACAAATTGAAGCCAAGAAGCAACAAAAGCTTGATCTTCAAGGGTAAGTCACTATTTCCCCCTTTTGAGCACATTTTTACATCAATTCTTTACCCTACTTGCTCTCTGTTTTGGGCTCCGAACCCTACTGATTTTAGGCTTATTTTGAGCCCCTATACAACATTGTAGAAGGGATCAACCTTGTTTGGCATCTCTATCTTGCACTTGTTTCAATATCACTCTTTGTGCCAATATTTTGCATGCTTTGTTTGGATTATGAGTGATCCATTTTCGAGCCTGATATAAACTGTGAGTGGGCTTATTTTGAGCCTCTCTTCAACATTTAAGAAGGGCTCAACCATGTTTGGTGGTTCTATCATGCACTTGTTTTGTAATTCTTCCAATTTACCGTAAAATTGCATGGTTTCTTTAGCCTATTTGAAGCCTGATTTTGAGCATGCCATTAACTGAGATTGAGCTTATTTTTGGTCCCTCTACAACATTTTAGAAGGGATAAATCTTGTTTGGGGCCTCCATGCATGGCCTCTCTTTGTACCTCTCTTTGGCCCCATTTTGCATGCCCTTTTTAAGCTTATTTGGCTTCTGATTTCATCCTTCATCAGGCCTGAAAAGAGTCTTATTTTTTCCTTATTATCATGTTTTGTTAAGGGTCTTATGCTATTTTGTGAATACTTTTGGTACTTCATGTTATACCCTCTTATACCCCCTTATTTTTGCATGCCTTGCTAGCTCATCATGCTTCTGTTTTTGAGCCTTCATCAGGTTTGGAAAGAGTCTTAAAATAACTCATTCTTTATTTTTTGTTAAGGGTCTTAGGCTGTTTGGTGCCTCCTTTTGATACCTCATGTTATAGCCTTTGTTGGCTCATATTTTGCATGCTATTTTGAGCATATCTACATACTGAATTGGGGAATGTCATCTCTTGTAAATGTGCATATTTTTAGTCCCTCTTTAATGTTGTAGAACTGTATTTTTCAGTTTGAGCATTGTGTGTACCACTTGCTTTATTATTCCCCTCTTTTCCCCCATTTTTGCATGCTATTTTTGCCATACTTGTGATTGTTGTTTGGCCATCCTTTATACTAAAAAAATTCTAGTTTAGGGGCTGCCTAGCATCTGTCTTTACATGTCATGTCCATATTGCGCATGTTTGGCATAGCTGTAGGCCATTTCGGGTGCTTAGCATAGCATTTCGGGCATCGGATGTAATTTTGTTATAATTTGGGGGCTGTGTGCGCATCATTTTGGCTGCTGAAATTTGTATTGTCCATATGCCATATGCCACATCTCATTTGCATGCCATTTTTGTGCCTTAGGGCTCCGCCTCGGTTTGTGTGCCCGTGTGCACGCATTTCGAGGCACTTCATTTTTATCCGACGGCCTCTTATGTGAGTGTAGCTGAGGCTCCCTCATGTTAGTGTAAGTCCAATCTGCATTTAGAGTATCATTTCATGCCTTAGGGCCACCGCCTCGGTTTGCGTGCCCGTGTGCACGCATTTCGAGGCACTTCATTTTTATCCGACGGCCTCTTATGTGAGTGTAGCTGAGGCTCCCTCATGTTAGTGTAAGTCCAATCTGCATTTGGAGTATCATTTCATGCCTTAGGGCCACCGCCTCGGTTTGTGTGCCCGTGTGCACACATTTCGAGGCACTCCTTTTTATCCGACGGCCTCTTATGTGAGTGCGGCTGAGGTCCTCTCATGTTAGAGTAAGCCCAATTTTCATTTTCCATGTCATTTGCATTGCGTATGCCTTTGCCTCGGTTTGCGTGCCCGTGTGCACGCATTTCGAGGCACTTCATTTTTATCTGACGGCCTCTTATGTGAGTGTAGCTGAGGCTCCCTCATGTTAGTGTAAGTCCAATCTGCATTTGGAGTATCATTTCATGCCTTAGGGCCACCGCTTCGGTTTGCGTGCCCGTATGCCCGCATTTCGAGACACTCCTTTTTTATCCGACGGCCTCTTATGTGAGTGCGGCTGAGGTCCTCTCACGTTAGTGTAAGCCCAATTTGCATTTTTCATGTCATTTGCATTGCGTATGCCTTTGCCTCGGTTTGCGTGCCCGCGTGCACTCATTTCGAGGCACTTCATTTTTATCCGACGGCCTCTTATGTTAGTGGGCCTTGTATTATATCATATTTGAGCATTGATATACCTTAGGCAAACACTTTTCCTTCAGCCATTTTATGTCTCTAAACCGACCAAGAAGAGAATTAGAGAGAGAAAGTGAGAGTTTGGCTTGTTCTTGAGTTTTGGCTAGGAAGCTTGAAGATTTGGAGTGTAGATTTCATAATTTAGCTTCCTCACCTTGTAATTGAAACTTTAGGTAAGGAACTCATCTTCTTATTGTTGTCATTGAACTAGTTCTTGCATGTTTCATGTTAAATTTATGAGCTAAGTCATGTTTTTAAGCTTAGCATGTGAGATTGAAGCTTAATTGTTGCATGCATGTTGGTTTTAGTGAGTTTGAAGTGGATTTCATGGTCAAATGCCACATGCATATTCATAATCATGTTTTCATCTTGTTTTGAAAAGAATGAGCTCATTTGAGCAAGCTTTGAAGCTTCAATTTGGTTTAAAATTCATGCATGTCATGTTTGCATATTGTTCATGAAATTGGTTTCAAATTGAGTTTAATTGAAACACCCTTGGGTCTTGATTTCTTAAATTGAGCTTTAAAACTTGTTATTCTATGTGTTTGAAAGAGTCTTCCAGAAAATGGGCCCAAGAGGATCGAATTTGAAACATCAAAACTTGATTTGGAACTTGGAGGTTGAATATGGATTTTCCAGATTTTGGTCATTCCGCCGAAGGGGAAGTGCTTCGGCGAGCGGGAATTCATGCTCCCAGCATTTTCTTCGACTTGCTTTCTGATCGCTCGAAGCGAGAAATCTTGCCTTCGGCGTAGAAATCGAGCATCCAAAGATCTTGCATCAGCATCACCGCTCGGCGAAGTTGACGCCGGCGGGGACCTTTGTTTGCTTATGTTCGCCGGCGGGAAACCTACGCCGGCGGGGGCCTGTTCATCGAAAATTCTGAAATTGAATTCAGTGCATCTTTGCATCCTCATCCCATTCTAGGCATTCTTAGGCCTAGTTTAAGGCATCTTAATGAGGATATAGATGTAGAACACACTGAGGCAAATTAGGGTAAGTTATTGATCTTCCCCCAACTGTATAGCTTAGTGTGTGTTCATCTCAGATATCTTGTGTAGGGTTGGCTTACCGAGGAGACGCTCTAGCATCAGAGCCCGTAACTCGTGAGTAACAATCGTGTAAAGATATGTCCAAAAATGATTATCTTCGAATCTGTTTACTTTATTGAACTGCTACCTTATTGAGTCAGTCTATTTTATCGAATCAAGCATCGAATCGAATCGAATCGTTATGAATTGATATCTGCATCGAATTGACATCGCCATCAATTGAACTGCCCATCGAATCGACATCAGATACTAAATGAACGTATGAGTTATATTCGAACTGCATTAGGGCATCCTTGGCGCCATCATTTCTTGATTTGGAGCAAAGTGCTACATCGGGAGCCACCTCTAGAATCTACGGAGCTAAGTGCTACTGGGGAGCCACCTCTTGAATCACATCTTGTGACGAGAGATCTCTCGGTTCCCAAGTTTGGAACCACTCATTTCACATTGTGATGGCCACTTTCTCAGATACCGATATGGAGCAAAGTGCTACATCGAGCCACCTCTAGAATCTACTGAGCTAAGTGCTACTGGGGAGCCACCTCTTGAATCCAGATATTCTCGATAAGGAGCAAAGTGCTACACCTTGAGCCACCTCTAGAATCTACTGAACTAAGTGCTACAAGGAGCCACCTCTTGAATCCACAAGCATCAGATCGTTTCTCAATTGGCATCATATCGCCATCTTTATCGCATCGCTCTTGATGGCCATCATTTACTGTTTGGTCTGTTAAGACCCGGTCTTTTAAGACCTACCGTTACTGTACTGTTACGCCAAGGGATGTACCACATATCACTATTTTAACTAAATGACTGTTATGGCCTGAAATATGAGCCACAAACTGAATGACTGATAAACTGACTGAAATGACTGGTTTTAATACTGAAAGGACATTTATTCTAAACCCCTTTACGCATTACATTATTCACTGGGCTTTAGCTCACTGCTCATATATATATGTAGGTGTACAGGCACCGCATCGCTGACTAGAAGCGCTGTGGTTACTTCAGCCTTGTCAAGCCACTATGTGCCTCCTTTGTGAGGTTCCGAGCCTACCTTGCTAAGGCTTAGGGGTGTTTTAGTATTTCCCTCATCTGCATCGTCTTCTGCTTTTGTAATAACCGAATCGAATGTATAGATCAATGTTCATCGACTTTGTTGAGTAGGATTAAGTCCCTATATTGAGTGTCTCAGAATGATTGTTTAGACTGTCGTTCGAATCAGTATAAATGCATGAAAAATGTATTTGGCATACAGATTTTCACAGCTCAATGGACACTAGTTATTTACTGTATTGGCTTCCGCCAGTACATACTCTGTTTAATTGTATTCTTGTTCGCCAGGCTTCGGATTCTTGGCGATTACGGTGCTAAACCCATAGGGCCGGGTTTGGGTCGTGACAGTTGCATTAGGCATTTCTGTGTATCTAGGATCATGCATGATTTCTAATCGGTTTTTTGTTTTAGCTTGGAGTACTAGGTAAGTTTTATGCTTTAGCATCCTTGCATGCGTGTGAGTGTTGCCATGAATAGCATGCTTACCATGAGGCTATGTGCTTATATGATATAACTGCCTTGAATGCCCGTGGGTGGAGGTTGAGTTACTTGGATTGGACAATTCATCAAATGTTTGTTTTAAGCCCACTAGATAGTGGCAAAATCATGTTTTCTAAGCCCATCCGAGGGTGGCAAATTCACGTCTTAGCCTACTTGCGGGTAGCACCATCAAACCATTTTCAAACAAACAAACATGAAGTGTTTTGTTTCAATTCAGGCGATTCAGTCTATACTTGTATGCTGTGCGCATCACATAGTAACCTAGGCTAATAACCGGAATAAGAACTCGCAATGTTTTCAAAAACAGATATCATGGTTAGTAGAGGCCGGTCTTTGATGGCGAAAGGGTGCTCACGAAGTGACCTTCCCCAATCGTACCCAAGTTCCCGAGCCGAGGCAACTTTGGTGATGACGGACACGTGGCCTTTGGCACCGAGTCAGGGTTTCCTAAATTTCCCATTTAAAAAATATTTAGGTGGCGACTCTGTATCTGGCAAAGCAGTCCATGTTTGGCACTTCTTTTCTAAAAATCTGTTTTCTCAAAACGATTTGCCGGATTTGGACTCTTTGGTTCAAGATTAAGAACCGTGACATTTCGAGTCCTTCGAACTGTAGTGACCCAATATCGAACCAGAACGGGGGGGGACTCGCGCTCCCCTTCCCCCGGGATGCGTTCGGGGACGTCTACACATCTTTTTCTGCCAACCTTGTACTCTCATTTTGAGACGGACAAATTCTCGTGTTTGGTGATGGAGTTTTTCCCGGGAGGTGACTTGCACACACTTCGGCAGAGGCAACCAAGAAAGCATTTTTCTGAGCAAGTTGTCAAGTATGAGACTTGTTCCTATTCATAATCTTAACATAGTTAATGTCTAATTGATTGCCTCTTACTCTTTGTGATAGTTTTGGTGCATGATTTGGTATGTTTCTCACACAGTTTTTATATTTGTTCTATTATCTAGAGATTTGTTGTTTCTATAGTTTCGGTGCTAATACAATTTCCTGTCAGTTCATCCCCCGGGATCAAGATTTTAGTAATATCTAGAGAACTACATTAAATTGGACAATCAACTATGTAAGAAAGTCTAGCAACCCATACTCGCAAGTCTAACACCAGCAATGGGGAACAAATAAACAACTTAAGAAAGATACCTTAATAAGGGAGAAAAAACCAAACCATAACAATGTTGACCCCTGACATCTCAGTTGAGATTGTTCATTCTAATAAAGCATAACCAGGTTTTTTTTTATTTATTTTTATTTTTTAAGCCCCACTAGTTAATCATGTAAAAGTCGACATTGTCAAGTTTATATTCATACAAGTACCAGGTACAGCATTAATAGAAATTTTCTCTTTTAAAATAGGCCTTTGTACATGGTTGGCATGGGATAGAGGTTGTTACGCATTAGAAAAGCTTCAAAGGAATAGGTTTCCAAATATATAGTGCAAAAGTGTGTGTAGCTGCATTTGGTTTGGTTCTTGACTAGATTTTGAGCTAGCCATAGGAATAGAGATGACTAGTCACTCAAGAGACAAAGGCTGAGTCTTATTATCTATGGGAGGGTTGGGTCATAGAGGCCAGGAGAGTGGCAGAGGAGAAGGAGTGGCAGTAGTGGCGAATGTGGTGGACAAGAGGTGGTGGTGGTGGTGGTGGTGGTGGTGGTGGTGATGGCGAAGGAGATTAGTGGTAAAGTTGTAGTAGTGGTAGAGGAGATGGAGCGGCGGTGGTGGAGGAGAGGTAATGGTAGTAGTAGCGGCAGTAGTGGTAGTGGAGTGGTGGCGATGGTGGATAAGAGGTAATGGTAGTAGTAGTGACAGTAGTGGTGGTGGTCATAGTTCCACAAATTGATTTAAGTATGGTGTTTGTTTTGAGCTTTCAAATCATAATTCTACATCCATTTTTCAAAATTCAATTCAAAATATAATCATTACTTTTCAAAACTCTTAACCAAACACATAATTCAAAACTCTTTTTAAAACTTAATTCAAATCAAATTTTTAAATATTTAAATATTTTAATTTTGTGAGAGACAGATAAAGAAGAGAGAGACAGAGACAGAGACAGAGACAGAGTGATGAGTGAGAGAGAGACAAAGTGGTTGCTAAAAGTGTATTTTCTTATAGTGGATCGATAAATACCGTCGCAAGTACTCTCCTTTTTTGAGACGGCAAATTGTGTCGTCGCAAATGCTCTATTTTTTTGAGACGGCAAATGGTACCGTTTCAAATACTCTGCTTTTTTGAGACGGCAAATGGTATCGTCGCAAATACTTTGCTTTTTTTAGACGGCATTTTCTGCCGTTACAAAAAGTAACTTTTTGAGACGGCAAGTGTGCTGTCACAAATAGTTCCGTCTTTTAAGCCCACTTTTCTTGTAGTGTGGCAGATCTAACACTGATGGTGATTGTTGTTGTTGCGGATGGGAGTTTCAATGCTAGGGTTTCTATAGGGGAGAGAAAGATAATAAAACCCTAGCTATTGCTAAGTGAGTAGTGAGAGGGTGAGAGGGGTAGACGGAGAGAGGGGGTTTGATTTGTTCAACTGTGGATACTACTATATATATATACATATATATAAATAAATACTAAATATAATCACACTTAATTAGAAAATATATATATATATATAATCACATTTAATTAAAAAGTGTGGTTAAAATATATATATATATATATATATATAATCACGCTTAATTAAAAAGTGACATAAAAAATAAATATAATCACACTCAATTAAATTAAGTGTAATTAAAATATCAATCTAAATTTTTTTATCACACTTCTAATAAAAGTGAGATATTTTCATTTATCAAAGTTTGATCTTTAACTATTTTTGTAGTAGTGATATAATCACACTTTAATTAGAAGGTGTGATTAAAAAAAATATATATATATATAATCACATTTGTTTAAAAAGCGTAATTAAAAAGTAGTAGTGTATATATAATCACACTTTTAATTAGAAGGTGTGATTAAAAAATATATATATAATCACACTTAATTGAAAAGTGACATAAAAAATAAATATTATCATACTCAATCAAATTAAGTGTGATTAAAATATCAATCTAATTTTTTTTATCACACTTCTAATAAAAGTGAGATCTTTCTTTTTTGTCAAAGTGTGATCTTTAACTATTTTTATAGTAGTGTGAGTAATGCTATATAAATAACTCACATTAATTATTCCCTTAATATTACTCAAGCGAGTTATGTTTCAAATTTCAAAGTTTCATTACTTTGTAGTACATCCGTTTGTAAGACAAAAAAAATAAGGGGAAAAAAAACAAAAAAAACATCTTAGTAAGGACGTTGACCCACATAATTTATCGATGGATAATAGTTACAATTGACAAACCACCATTCATTCCGACACTAAACTCTAGCACAACCAATTTGGGCTGTGTTGCACCAAACAATTGGAGTGTAACATAGGCATCCCTTAATATTACTCAAATGAGTTATGTTTCAAATTTCAAAGTTTCATCGCTTCGTAGTACATCTGTTTGTGAGCCAAAAAAAAAAAAAGCATCTTAGTAAGGACGTTGACCCACATAATTTCCCGGTGGATAATAGTTACAAGTGACAAACCACCATTCATTCTGACACTGAACTCTAGCACAACCAATTTGTGCTGTGTTGCGCCAAACAATTTGAGTGTAATGTAGGCATCCTGCAGTGTCTCCACCAACACATGAATTTGAATTGTGGTCATACTTTGGTTTCTCGTCCGCCCACATTTTCACCGCATCCACCGCTGTAAATTCACCTGAGCCCTCTGCAATGTTTTCCCCATATGGGCCGTTTGAATGCTGCAAGTTGCAGTCAGCACTCCTCAGTTTAGCATAGTTCTCGGCATAGGCCACTACGGTGTTGTTCCATGCAAGAGGCTTGATTCCGATTTGAGCTCGAACAGCATTGTGCGCTGCAAGGAAGTCCTGTGGGGAATTTTGGGCTAGGGAGTGGTGGGCCATGGTCAAGGCCATGAAGGAAACAATGGCTAGTGAAATCTTGGAAAGAGCCATTTTGGTTCACTTTTTGTGCTTATGGAAGGGTGTGATTTCGATCTTTTATAGGCAAATGTTGGGAAAAGTTACCACACAAAATAGTAATAAAAATGTTATGCATGGTTGTAAGGGGAACCTATTTATGTGAGGTAATAGTTGTACAAGTTAACAAAAAGAAAATAATAGGCATTCATGAATGTTTGACTTGATCAAATTGTTTCTATACATTAATACATGCGCAGTCGTGACACATACAAAAAGATACATGAAATTAGGGGTTAACGAAACGATAAGATTTTGGAATTGCCCTTTAAAAATTAATTCTCACTTTTTGTTTAGATGAATGTTTATTTTTTATTTTTAAATACTATACAATTATATCAACAATAGTAATAATAATAATAACATAATGTAATTTCTTAAAGTTAGGATTGCAAACGAGCTGAGTTGGGTCGACTAGTCAATTATTAGGTGATTAAAACATGAATTATTTAGGTGTATGAGAGAGTAGATTTGTAATCACTTGAATTGGTAGAAGGAGAGAACGATATCTATAGCTATGCAGGATATGTTGATCCAAACACAAATTGTTTTGTAATTAAGAATAGGGGATATTATGTTTTAATAAAATTTGAGAAAATTTTAAAATTAACAATTATATGTATCTTTGCCTTCCAATATTAGAATCTTAAATTCGTCACTAACCCAACTTTAGTGTTGACGAACTTCTTTGAATGGTTAATCGCTGAATATTGTTTATGCATATATATTGGGTGATTTTGCATAAATGAATATTTGTGAACATATGCAATCAATCTTATTAATAATAAATAAATAAAAAGGGAGGGGCAAATAAGCAGGGCAATTAATTAAGTGCTACAACATCATATATAATAATTCAAAATAACACAACACATCTTGTGTATCAACATACAAGCATCATTACAGAACTGACCAGACCGTCTCAAAACCAATAACTATGCCCTATGTGGCACGTATTAAAATAAATCCCCTCTTACATCTTTCCACGTGGCAGGTCGGCATTGGCTACATACGATCCAAGTGGGATCCACATGGGTCCCATTCATTTTCTAGATTCCAAGCCCCATATTACCAAACTACCCTTATTGGACCAAACTCTTAACTTTAACACAACAACATGATGAAAACCTAACATGCCCTCTACTACATGCACAAACCTTTCACTAAAAGCCAAAGCAAAACACTTCCATAGGCTTTTTACTACTCAGTTTTCTCAGCTGTTGCTTCTGCTTCAACTTTCTGTGCAGCTTCAACTGGTTTTTCTTCTTCCTTTTCAACAACAACTTCATCTTTAGGAGCTTCAATCACCGGCTCGGGTGCCTTGACAGACTCTGTAGTTTCTTTAACTTCCTTCTCAACTGGCTCTGGTGCCACCTTAGGAGTACTCACCTCTTCTTTCTTCTCTACAACCAGCTCTTCTTCGGCTGCCACCACCTCAGCTACTTCTTCCACAACCTTCTCCTCCTTGGCCTCGACTTCAGCTGCCGGGGCTTCGGGTTCTGGAGCAGCTGGTTCCTCTGGTGCGGCGGCTGTTTCTGTTACCTTCTCTTCTTCTGCTGGTGTCTCAGCCGCTGTTGGTGGTGGTGGAGCCACTGCCTCTTCTGTGGTTGTTGTCTCTTCAGCCTTGGTTGGCTCCTCTTTAGTGATCTCCTCTGAGAGTGCTGATGTAACTGACACAACCTGAATAATGATCCAATAATAAAGGAGTAATTAGTGAAATGCTAATTTCTTTCCTTCAAAAATGGTAATTAGATTATTAGATTGATTCAAATCATATTAACTACACATCTACTGAAGAACTAGTTATAGTAAATATATATATCTACAAACTCGAGATTAATAGTGCTTATGCAGCAGCCTAATATACCCTTAAAAAAAAAAAAAAAAAAAAATTGTACAGAATGATTTGGCAGAATTTGATCTTATCATTTAAAAATAGATATAAAAATAAATCAATAAACTAATCTAAGTGATCTATTACTTTAAAAATGTCATTGGATTGAGTAATTTGTATTACCTACATGACTCAATAATTTTTGTCAATAAAATTCATAGCTTGCCACATTAATCCCACCAAATAGGGTGTAACAAGCTGGGTAGATGGATGATCAAATGATATATTAGATAAGAATGAGCTAAATATATACTTTATTTATATAATAGCACTCTTGATCTTAATTTCTTATTTAAGTAGCATGGTTTTTTTGATTCCATGAATTGTTTTTAGTGATTCAAATTACTGAAGTTGACTCCATATTATTTCCTGTATTATTTGGATCCAAGACAATAGTTTTAATGAATTGGGTTAGGAGGGAGAAAGAAGAAGAGCTATGTGGAACCTATGAATTAATCGATATCAATATTGATATCGTACAAACAAATTTTTTGCAGAAAGATTAATTATAGAATAAAAGAAAACAAAATTAAGAAGAAAGAGGGCTTTACTAAGAGAGCTCTAAGAGGATTAGACAAGTTGAGTTTACAAGAGAAGTACACAAATTTGGATCTTATATTAATCAAACCTCCAAAATAAAAATTGTTGGAGTTTGAGTTACCTCAGCTGTGGCCATTTTCACCTGGAGGGAATAGTGTAGTTTGAAGCACAAAAAACACTAAAAAGGAAGCAAAAGCAAGAGAAAATGGGATGAAGAGATGATCAATGAGAGAGGTTTATATAGTGGTGCTGGAAGAGCTCAACTTGATGAGAGAGAGAAAAGGAGAGGGGAGAGAGAGAGAGAGAGAGAGAGAGAGAGAAGGGAGGGCACATGAAGAATCTTCGAAATATGACATCTCATCATCCCTCACTGACTACTAGAAAAAATTAGCATATTTGGTAATAATGTTAAAAAAAATCAACAGTACTGGGACCCAGTGGGATGAGCATAGACTAATAAAAAAATTTTGAGTCAATTAAAAAGTAGTGTTGGGGGGGTGGGGGGGGGGGACTGGGGTCTAATACATTTTTGTGAAAAAAAAAAAAAAAAAAAAAAGAAGCTAGGAGATGAGGTTAAGCTATTTTTAAATACTTGTTTGCAATTTTTCTATTGGGGGTAAAATAATGGAGGCCATGTTGGTATGGCCTATGATCTGGTTTTTGGTTTTGTGTGATTGTGTGCTTTGTGCAGTCTGGCATATGGGTGACCTCGGTGAAAAAGTTCAGCAGATCACTAATCATCCACCCATGTTCTATGCTTCTTATAATTCTTATGATCTTAAAAAAAAAAAAAAAATGTTGCTATCGATATACAGCCAAATTCATTTTTTGAATGCATAATATTTTCAATAGATTTTATAAAACGAACTATTCGAATATTGGAATTTAAGGAGTTGTTTGGGATGATCTAAATAAGTGCACTTTTTGTCTTTTTATAAAAAAAAATATATAGAAAAATAGAGAGGTGATGTGAGGAAAAAAAAATAAAAAGATGAATTATATAGGGGATTCCAAACCACCCCTAAATGAGTTCTCAATGAACTCATCCCGAAGGACAACAAAGGTTGTTGTATCAAAGGACATAGTAGTGAGTAGTGACTCCAATCCTAAATTGTTAAATCAAAATTGGTTAGATCTCATACTTTGGTTATGTCTTAAAATATAAGACTTTAATATGATAATTTTGATTATGACCAAAGTAATCACTGTTGGTTAAGAAATAATGTGAGTATGATTAATTATTAAGACTCATATTTTTAGATCCAATGATAGAAACTAGAGATATATACGTTAAAGTATATAAGAATTTTAGGAATCAACCTTTTCATCCCTAATGCTGTGTTTGATTAAGAGATTTGATGAAGGATTTGAAAAGAGAAATGAAAAAGATAGGTGAAATGTGAATAAAAGATACCTATATTTCACCTAATTTCACACACCTTTTTCTTTTCTCTTTCCAAATTTCTTCCCAAATCTCCCAACTAAACACAACGTAAAAGTTGAAACTTTTGTTATAAAAACCAGGCGGATTTCAGGCACGAAAAGTCCGAAAAGTAAAATAAATAAATAAAAAAAAATCTGTGACAAAATTTTTAAAATATAATAATGATATTTTGGGGATTAAAATATTTTTTTATTACAAAGTAATTTTGTCACTAAATTTTTATTTTTAAAATCTTAATTTATTGTAGTGATATGATATGTACCTTTTTATCAGGTGTATAATAGAATTTCCATTCATGTTTTATCAACTTGAAGATATAATAAATTAAGATTTTAAATATAAAAATTTATAGACAAAATTACTTTCTAAGAATGAAATATTTAGTTATAAAAAAATCATTATTTTATTTTTAATAACGAAAATAAACATTTATTAATAAATTACTATTCTTTTGTGACCCAAATTTGTCTAAAAAATTAAACATTTTTTGCACGAAATTATTTCATCCTTAAAAATTTATTTATTGGCAACATTTTCAAAAAGTTTTTAAAATTACTTTTTTAACTTTTCGGAGCGATGTTTTAACGATGACATTCATGACGATAATAATTGATTTTCAAATATTTTTTATAACAAAATTTTTACTATTTTTAGACAAAAAAATTTAATTCCTAAAACCTTTGTATTGTAGCAATTTGAAAATTTTACATGTACACAAAAGTGTAAAAATTAAAATTAATGTGTAAATTTGAATTTTGCTTCTTTTTTGTTTTTTTTTTTTGTTTTTTTGTGGAACTATTTCTCTTACACACGGAGCCACCATCATTCCAACCTCTACTTTCACAAATATATTATACAAATTAATAGACTCTTTAATGTCTTCTGTAATCGAAATAATCCAAAAAAAAAAAAAAGTACTTTCTGTAGGAGTGTGATAGATATTATAGTTGAGTAAAGGCGCTAACTTTTCTTCTTTTTATCATATTTTTTTCCTTTCTCTTGTTTTTTTTTTTTTTTTTTCCATGAGAGAAGTGTAGAACTTGACTACTCCTGCTAGTAATAATTATTGACATATTAAAATCATTGTAAATATATAATATGATTATCAAAATCTCGATTCGGATCTTATAATTTTATGATTTTACAATTTATTTGAGTACAATCAATTCAGATTGTGCAAAAAAAAATTTTATAGGTAGAATCTTTCGATCCTAGTAATGGGATCTTATAGGATCGTGAAATTTCGATCCGAATCTAATCTTATCCCATCCAATTTACAATCTGTGTTTTGTATTATATGACATATTTTATTATAAGTTTTATGTTTATTATCTAAATATCAATTTATGTAATCGAAATAAATAATAAAAATTATGCAGTATTGAATCAAATAGACTAAAAGAAAAACAAATTAGAAAACAAACATTCAAATATTATGGTAATTTAAGAAAATTAAGTAGTCAAAAAGACAAACTTAGTTTTAGTGGAGTCTAAAGAAGTTAAGATGATTGCAACTTTATTCCAATTTTTGGAGAGATTATTTTTGTGACTCGAATCCGCTTCATTAGGGATGCTAACGAAAAATCTTATCATTCGGTTAAACTGCTCTTTTAAGTTCTTAATCTATTTTCATTTCCAATTTTGTTAAAAAAATTTCTGCACTTCTTATGCATTATTATAGATTGTAAAGTATTTTATTATAGAATTCTTCTTCTTTACCTTCTTTTTTGATGAAATACAAAACTTTTACTATCGAGTTTTCTATTGTATAATATTATATGTATATTTTACATCGAGTATTATATTTTTCATAATATCTTCACTTTTTTTTAATAGAATATAGGCTCATTTTGTATATATTTTTTAAGAAATGTTTATTTAAATTAAATTGTTATGTAATTTGTCTTTTTCTGTAGTATCTTACGATCCTCGGTTTGATTCTACAATCTGATCTTATAAACACCTCTAACGATTTAACGTAGGATCCCAATTTTAACAACCTTGATATATAGGTTAAGTTATATATGGTATTCTGTGCCTGTTTGGCACAGTTTATAATCAGCTTATTCCAGTTTTCAGCTTAATTTAAGCTACTTTGATGTGTTTGGTTTAGCTTATAACTTATAGCTTATAGCTTTTTGGAAGTCAGAAATCAGCTTATTCTTTGAGTGGGGCAGGAGATGTTTTGAGAATAAGCTAGAAATCAGCTTAAGCTGAAAGTTATAAGCTATAAGCTGTTTAGGCATAAGCTATAAGCAGTTTCCCATAACTTTACCAAACAGCACTTCTATATTGGAATGGTATTCTA
This sequence comes from Camellia lanceoleosa, assembly GCA_025200525.1. Lineage (NCBI taxonomy): Eukaryota > Viridiplantae > Streptophyta > Magnoliopsida > Ericales > Theaceae > Camellia > Camellia lanceoleosa. Next base: position 61,924,182 of record CM045762.1, read on the forward strand.
TGGCCTTCTTTGAAATGAATTTAAAAGGTTAGCTTATTAATTTATTTGAGTTACATTATTTTTTTATACATATTTTCATAATAAATAAAAAGTCAATTTATAAACCAAACCCAAAACAATCATGTAATTGATAAAAAGTCAAAAAATAATAAATAAATAAATGATGTTTTAGAAAGTTAATAAAAAATTAATTTTTTTGATTTATTTAATAATTTTTTTAACAAAAAATTAAGTTATTTTGAATAAAGAAACTGACTTTTTTTTATTAAAAAAATTAAAAATCCAAAAAATTAACTTTTTTTTGGCGACTTTCCAAAAACTCCAGTCTTCTAATTTTTTTCGGGGCTAAAGCAACCCACAGGACCTGCATGGCGCAGCAACCTAACCCCCATCCCAAGGTGTGAACTCCTAAATCCCGTTCTTTTTTAGAGATCGAATGGAAGGGATTGATAGTGAGGAAATTGATAATAATGAATTGTTAAATTACTTTTATATAAAATAATAAAATAAATAAAAAAATTATAAAAAATTAAACATTATATTTAAAAAAAATTCCCAATATATAAAAAATAAAAAAAATTCTAATCCCTCACTATTTTTCTAATACCATCTCTACTTCCTCCTTACTAATCTCCCTTCCAAGAGAACTACTAATACCAAGAGATTAATAGTCTCCTCCCCATCTCTCAAAACAAATACTCCATTAATAATACTAAAGAATTAGTAATTTCAATTCCCTCCCCGTAACCCCAAACAAAAGAACCTTAAGAGTTTGTCACTATGGTTGGTAAACTCATGGTGACTATTGCACTTGTTTCTCTATCCTCCCCTTCTCTCTGCAAGATTGAGGATGGAATTTTTTATTTAAGGGGGCACCAAACATTCATTTGCGGGGACAAGCCAATCAGAGAAGAATCAGAGAAGAGTTGGCTTACGGAGCTTACTCATCAAGGGACGAAAGGGAATTCATGCATTGACATCACGTCACGTTTCCTTCAATAAAGAAGTATTGTCGCTGTGAGTGATCACGCAGGATAAAAGATGATGGATCAACAAATTGATTGATTCAACAAGATATATCAACCATGCGAAAATCTCCAAGCTCATTTAGCCTTCATTTGGAAAATGAGTTGATTTTTAAATTTTTTAACTTTTTTAATTATTTTAGTTTGAGTTAAAAATTTTGATTTGAGAAGGATTTTTTATTTTTGTTAATTTTTTTTTTTATGAGAGAAGAGTGTAATGATTATAAGTTAGATGTGATATTTTGTTTGTTATGACTAAAATAACATATTTTGTCTTTTATGACTAAAATAGCTAAAAAAAACTCTTGCCAAACAGAGTCGTAGTGATACATATATTATTAGTGGTTTTTTTTTTTTTTTGTTTTTTTTGTTTTTTTTATAGAATTCATATAAGTGTCTAATTTGTATATGTATAGATATATAAGTGATAATAACCATAACATTTATGTCTAAGCTAATTTAACCTTAAACTGACATCAGCCACATTGTACTTCACCTATTCTATCAAATATAGTGAAGACATATCACATTCAATAACCATATAAGCTTGAGAGAATTTCAAAGTTTGGGTAAATGTCAATTCATAACTCCATAATCAATTATGTTAAATCTGAAACCCTACATACTACATATTAAATTATCAAGGTATTTGGATCTATTATTATATACAAGTCGCTTTCATAATGATAATTCTGTATTTTTATATTCTTCAGCTATTGCGCCTCAAAATTACATAGCTTTGTCCTATAAAACTCGAGCTGATTTTTTTTTTTTTCTTTCTTTCTTTACATATAAAGGATATTATGAAATGTTTACTACATACTAATTAAATGATAAAAAAATTTCATAAAATATTTATGATATTTTTTTTATAATCCCTAATATTATTCTTACATTTTGTTTCTCAATTTTCACTCTCATGATAATACATATATTGATATGATCAATATACAGAAAGATAGATAACCAACCATCTGTATCCAAGATAAGATGAGATGGTAGGTTATCATTATCTTTTAAAATAGTTTTGAATATAAATTCAAACTTATATTCAAATCGATTTTACATCGATTATAGATCATGCCACTATGAGGGCTAAATCAGGATCCGAAACCTAACCCATTTATCAATATTATTTCTAACATTACTTTTAAATAAATTCTCTCAAAGATTTGAATCATCTCGAGTTGAAAACGAACTAAATAATTGAGATTTTTAATTGATAAAAGTTATTAGACAAAAAACTTTTCCTAATAAGAAATTATAAAATTATGTCCTAATTAAATTTTTTTAAAAACTTACCAATATGAATCTTCCATTTAATTATTTTTACCAATCAAAATCTTTAATTTGATGATTATAATAAAAAATTTCAACTATATATAATCCAATTAAAATTTTAACAGAAAAGAAGAAGTTGTTGCTTTAACGTAAAACGCTTGAACCTTCCATTAGGGTCAAAAGGAGTAATCATATTCCAAGTCGGCCCTTAGCAGGACCAACACCACGTCACATCAATCCACATCATCCCTTGACTGGTTTACACGTGGCAAAATTTTATTGGTGATAAACCAAGGCTGCTAGGCATATAGGTTTTTAGTAGTAGTAGTAGTAGGGTCCCACACCACCGCCCAAGCCGTATGAGTCAGTGACTGTCAAAACACTTTACACATCACAAATTGGTACACATGTCACGGGGAGAGAGAGAGAGTGATATTACTAATTTTGATATTTTAATAAAGTACTGATGACATGATAATGAATAAAAAAAATAAAAAATAAAATAAATTAAGACCAAAATATCATATTATTGTGAGTGGAGTTCACTGTCAACTCATTAAAACTACTTTTAAAACTTAATAATTAAAGCTCCAAAACATTTTTTTTTTTTTCTTCCGTTTTTTACAGCTTCTTAAAACCTCAAACAATCAAAAAGGATGAAACGCAACGGCACGTTAAAAGAACCTCAATGATTCCACCATGTTCATGTTCATGTTCTTCACATGGATAACATTTTAGGAGATTTTTTTATTGAAACATTTAGGAGAAAATTGCATTTCAGTGGAGGAGTAATAGAAAAAAATATATTTTTATGATAATGTATTTTCGTTGTGGGTATGATATAACCCTTTTTGTAGGTCAAAATTGAACATTTTTTTTTATTTGCAGTATAATTATTTTTTGATTGTGTATGGCCTCGTTTGACATATATTAAAATGAGATTGGGGATTATAATAATTATAAAAAAAATAAGTTAAAAAGTTAATAAAATAAAATATAATATCTAAACTATAATTATTTTATTTTTTTCTCTCACAAAAATTTTAAAAATAAAAAAATTCAATACAAATGAGACTTTTTAACCTCTGACTAAAATAGTAAAAAAAAATCAAAAAGTCAACCCCATCCTAAACTAAGCTTATATGTTTGTAATTTCTTTTAACATTTAGGTTTCGTTTGGGATGTGAGTTGGATTTTTAACTTTTTAATTATTTTAGTTTGGGGTTAAAAAGTTTCATTGGGAATAAATTTTTTGACTTTTATAAAAGAAAAAATAAAATGATTATAATTTAAATGTGATATTTTATTTTATTAATTTTTAATTTATTTTATTTTTTTATGATTTAAAAAAAAAACTTTACAGTCTTTATGCCAAACGAGTCACACATTCCGAGGCATCATGGGGTGCCACCTCCCCCTCCTCGTAGTGCCAACAAACGTACGAAATTTTCTGTTTGGAAACGTTGGGATCTACGTCATTTATAAACTGTACAGTAGTCGGCGGAGGTTATTAATCCGAATAATATTATATGCACGTATTAATTAATGATGTGATATAATTTTAAAAAATTTAAAATTTATAATTTGAATAATGAATAAGGTTAATAATAATATTATAATTAATATTATTATAGTAATTGGTATATATAGCATCACTGTATTAGTCCAGATGAATAATATCATAAGCCATGTTCGGGATTGTTTGGAATGACCTAAATAAGTATATTTTTTATCTTTTTACGAAAAAATGTGCAGAAAAGTAGAGAGGCGATGTGATGAAAAAAAGATAAAAAGATAAAAAGATTGATTATTTTATATATGCCAAACTTGGCCTAAATAAGTCCACACTTTTTATCTTTTTATCTTTTTAGGGCCACATTAATCAACATCTCCTCTCTACTTTTCTGCACATCTTTTTATAAAAAGTCAAAAAGCACACTTATTTAGAATATCCCAAACAAACCCTATATGTACCAATTAATGTATATAGTAGTGTACTAATAGATGATGTTGAATCATTTGTATAGTTGCTTAAAAGCAGATGAATTTGATTGGGTCGATCAATTTTGGTTGATTGATCAGATCCGTGAGTACCCTTGGGGGGTGTTTGTTTGGAGGGTTGAGCCATGGGATATGATTCAAATACGGTGGATGGAAAATCTGTTGTTTGGTTCAAAAATTTTGCACCGGACTATTAATCTCAAATATATGGGATTGTTCTATCCCATGGGATGGGGTGGGACATAAATCCGAGGATAACTCATCCCATATGATTGGATAGTAAAATTATATTTTTGACTCTCTACTATTTAATATCTTCTTAAAAAGAAAATTTATTTATTAAATTATTTACTCTTAGTAAATATAAATAATTATTTATTTTAAGAATCATATGGTATTAATTATATTTAGTAAAGTAAAATAAAATTTAAAAATCTCAACTACATATTAAAATAAACTTATATAATTTTTATTAATATTCTATTTATTTAATTTTTTAAAAGTTCTTATAAAAAAATTAAATAAAATTTATAATTCAAATTTAATATTCCTATTATTTTGTTAGCAATTCAGAAGGCAAAATAGTCCTTTGAGCATTTATCATTCTCCATAATATTCCAGACAAACATAGAATTCAATAGAATAGTCTAATCCAGACATTTAATCTCCATGGCTAAACAAACATAGGACACAAATTTAATCAAACCAAATAGTTCGTGGACAATTTATCCTATGACTAACAGTCTGGTAGATTACAATCCTCTCTTATCCAATCCGTTCAAACAAACACACCCTTGGAGGGATTGAGCAATGAGATAGGATTTATATCTGGTGGATTGAATAGTCTGTTGTTTGATTCAAAAAATTTACATTGGACTAATAGTTCATCCAAACTATTAATCTCAAATATATGGGATTGTTCTATCTCATTTGAGGAAGGGAAGGGGGGAGGAGGGGGGGAATCTAGCATAACTCATCCCATGAGATTTGATAATAAAATTACATTTCTGACCCTCTATTATTTAATATCTTTTTAAAATAAAATTTATTTATTAAATTATTTATACGTAGTAAAGTATAAATAATTGTTTATTTTAATAATCATATGGTATTAATCATACTTAGTAAAGTAAAATAAAATTTAAAAATCTCAACTACAAATTAAAATAAATTTATATAATTTTTATTAATATTCTATTTAATTTTTTAAAAGTTCTAGTAAAAAAATTAAATAAAATTTATAATTCATATTTAATATTCCTATTATTTAGTAAACAATTCAAAATGGTAAAATAGTCTTTTTAGCATTTATCATTCTTCATAATATCCCTAACAAACATAAAATTCAATAGAATAATCTAATACAAACATCTAATTCTATAACTAAACAAATATAGGATTCAAATCATGTTCAACCAAATAGTCCGGGGACAATATATTCAAGAATTAACAGTTCGATGGATTACAATTCATTCTTTTCCAGTCTGTCCAAACAAACCCACCCTTAACAACACTTATGTAAAAGTTTTAGTAACTTTTTTTTGAATTTTCAAGTATTTTTGTAAGGTAATGAGTAATATAAAGAAATTTAAAAAATTATTAAATATTTTACGCATTATTTTATATAGGACTCATATTCATGTGGGTATTCTAATTCTGAAATAATTATTAAATATTTTACCTAAAATCCATTGGGATTCATACCCCCATGAAACTCACAAGTGAGGGGTTGTTTGAAATTATTTAAGTATGTGCACTTTTTATTTTTTTATAAAAAGAAATCTAAAAAAATAAAAAAAAAATAATGTGACATAAAAAAGATTAAAAAAATAAAAAATAAAAAAAAACACTTTTGTAATGCACCCAAACACTCTTGTATTTTTGTTTATGGCATTGTTGTATTTGGCGTACATGATAATCACAGCCATGACTATGATCCAACGACGCCAAGGGGCAGTGGGACCTGAGTCACCGGTGTCCCATCTGTCGTCCATATCCTGTGGGTCCCAACAGTTATTGTGCATCAATATTTTGTATGGAGCAAGACTATTCTTGTGCGAATGGGCACTCATAATTCTTATCACAATTTCTTTCTTCTTTTTTTTTTGTAAAAAAAAAAAAAATTATATAGAAAAAATATAAAAAAATAAAATAAGGTAAAAGAAGTTAAAATTTCATTTTTTTGGTTGAGTTAGAAAAATTAGAAAATGAATAGATACTAGTTAAAAATTTATTTTTTTGTTTAATTACCTATAAAAAATATATGGGTAAATTACCAATTCTAATGTTTAGATAAAATATGGCAAGTCATATGATTTTGGTACAATTATACCAATTTTCTTGTAGTAACGTTAAAAAAATCAAAATTAATATAGATGTATAAAAATACAAGAATAAAGAAAAAAAAATATAAATTTTATTGTAAAAGTAATGACAATTCTACTTTTTCATCTACATACCTAATGTATTATTGATGAAAAGGGATTAAATTATTTTGAAAAGATGGTTAAAATATGATTTTTTGAATTTTTTTTTGACTATTTTTGAAAAAATGTGTAAAAAATATGAGAACTGATGTGACTCAAAATACGTTAAAAGCTGACTTTTGGCTACTAACTCGCTTCTCAAAAGAGCCCAAAGTGTTACGTAAATTAAAATATTAAAAAAATTCAATTAAATATGCAAAAATTATAGGTTTACTAAATAGAAAAATATTTTCAACATGTTTTGGGAAGTAGGTTAAAATGTGATTTTTTAAAATATTTTTTTAGCTTTTTTTGAAAAACTATATAAAAAAATAGAAAGGTAACGTAATCCAAAAAATCAAAAAGTCAAAAAAACTGCTTTTAATCAAGTTGCGAAAACAACCCACAGTTTAAATTTAACTGTAGAATGAATATTTGAATAGACATTTTGTCTTATTAATTATTTTAATTTATTTTATTTTTTTATAAATTTTAGTTAGAAAAAAAAAAAAAAAAAACAAAAACAAAAAATCCAAACCTTAGCTTCCCAAACACCCCATTTTTTTTGGGAGCACATTACAGACGTGATCAACCATTCTACTCAGTTTCGACAGACGCGTATTTTTTTTTTTTTTTTTTTAAGCACTAATTTCGACATACGATGAACTCACTAAAACTTTATTTGAAATTAATTACAACCAAATAAAGTTCAAATATAAATTAAAACTTATTAAATTTTTTTATTTTCGCTAGTAAAAAAAAACTTATTAAACTTGACTATGAAATTTCAATACACTATACAAAAAAAAAAAGGTAGTTACTCGAGCTTAAACATAATTAAAATTTATTTTGGCAATATGTTAAAATAATTAAAAAATCAAAAAATCACTATAAAAAAAGTCAACTCTTCTATTTATTTTTATATATATCTTTTTTATAAAAAATTTAAAAATCAACTAAAATAGTTAATTTTCAAAAGAACAATAAATTTCATTTGAAATCAATTCGAAAGATATATTATTGAAATTTTAAATACATTTTATAATTTTTTTAAATTTTAAAATTTAGTTTAATTTTTCTAATAAACACATTTACATTTCTAATTAAAAAATAAAATTTTAACAAAAAATTACGGCCTTATTTGGAAAATTGACTTTGCTTTTTTAGTTATTTTAATTTAATTAAAACAGTTGTGTTTGAAAATTGGTTAGTTTTTTTTTATATAATTAAGTTAATGGTAAAGAGAAACTAAAATAAAATAATTATGAATTAAATCTAACATTATATCTAATCAATTATTTTAATTTATTTTCTTTTTCAATAAATTATTTTAACCTGACCATCGGACAAAACCAACATAACATAAAAGTTCAACTTAAGCCCCGTTTGAGGACTTACCTTTTTAGTTAATTAGCCAAAAAATTACTAAATTAATCAAAAAGCCAACAATTCATACCAAAAAGTCAAAGATTCTCTATCTTTTCGTAATTAGCCCAAAAGTCATCCCAAACATATAAGTTTTTTTTAGCTACTCTTTTAGCCAAATAGCCAAAAAGTTACTAAATTAGCCTGTTCCCAAACGAGGCCTTAGTAGTAGCCTTCTTTTAAATCAAGCTCCTCTCATTGAGTTTCTTTCTTGACTTTTTATTTGTTGGGTTATTGAGCTTATTTTTATATCTAATTTTGATAATTCGAATCATTCATATTTTAAGATTTATTGAGTACATTATACTTATAAAAAATTAAGATAATTGGATATCAAAAAATACTTATTCAGATCATCAAACTAAAAATTATTTTTTAATAAATAATTTTTCAAATACATGTTTTCTGATTTTTAATTAACATAATTTTTTATAAATATAATATATTCGATAAATTTAAAAATATAAACAATTTGAATCATTAAAATTGAATCTAAAAATAATTCTAATAACCTTGCAAATAAGAAGTCAATGAAAAAGTTCAAAAAGAGGAACTTGAATCCTTTTGGAGCTTGTTTATCCAAAGGCGGTTTGGGATAGAATCTAGAGGGAATTACCTGAATATGGGTTAAGAAGATGTGAACCGCGAATCAGTGGGAAATGTTTGAAAATTTCAACAGCATTGACCAGTGAAAAACAGATCACAAAACCGCGAATCAGTGGGAAATGTTTGAAAATTTCAACAGCATTGACCAGTGAAAAACAGATCACAATTCTGCTCTCTCTCTCTCTCTCTCTCTAGCATACACATACATTAATTACATCACCCACCTTACTTTGGGTCCGTTAGAGCATCTCTAACGCTTACTCAAATTTTTCACTAAATTTGAGTTAAAAAGCATCTATTTCATCAAATTTTATAACAGATGCTCCAATGGTTCACCATTCATCAAATTTGTCCCGGGACAACCGGGTGGTCGACCAAATTTTTTTTGAATTTTTTTTTTTTTTTTTGAACTTTTTGAACTTTTTTCGGGACGACCGGGTGGTCGACTGGCCGGTCGACCGGTTAGGCAAAAGTTTTTTTTTTTTTGAATTTTTTGCTGAACTGTTTGAACCTTTTACTGGTTGACCGGTTGGTCAACCGGCCGGGCAACCGGTTGGTCGATCGGGTCCTCCTCTCCAACGGTCCGTAACAGTGTTTTGGTGAATTTATTTCTTCCTCGTCGATCTGATAAAAGATTTGGTGAAATCTCATTTTGGTGCCAACTTTGGTGAACGGTTAGAGCCATGAACAGTATCATTTTCATCAAAATTCAAATTTGATATCAGATTTGGTACAGCGTTGGAGATGATCTTAGGGGATATGAGTTGATGTTTTGATTTTTTAATTTTTTAGTTATTTTATTTTGGAATTAAAAACTTAGTTTGGAATGAGTTTTTTGAGTTTTTTAAGAGAAAAAATAAAGGGTATGTTTGTTTTAATTTTGAGAGAGTAGTTTTTAAAAATTATTTTATGGAGAGAGTTTAGAAATTTTTTGATTTGTTTGGTTGTGTATTTTCAAATTAGTTTTGGAGTTTGCGAGTTTGGAGTGATTTGATATTTTGTTATAATTGAGTAAATATGTGTGAGAGAAAAATTGATTGAGAAGGAGAGAGGAGAGAGAAAAAATGGTTAATTGATAGGTAAGAGAGAGAAAGTGATTTTAGAAATTGTTTTGAAAAATTTATAAACCAAATAAATTTTTTTAAAAAAAATTCCCAAAATCACTTTACAAATCCAAACCAAACATACCCAAAATAATTATGATTTGAATGTAACATTTTATCTTATTGAATTAAAAAGTTTATTTTATTTGTTTGTACCTAAAATAGTCCCAACCTCACCCAAACCCACATGCCAAACAAGTTCTTTATAGAAAAATTAATCAGCATGCTTGATTTCAGTTTTTGAAAATTGAATTTTTTATTTTTCATGTATTTTTATTTTTAGTAAATATTTTTTAAATTTGAAGCAATTTTTTTACTTTTTTTAGATGCACCTTACTTAGATGTATATAAATATTAAAATATGTGTGAAAAAATATTTTAAAAAATTAATAAATACACAAAAATATGAAAAATGTACTGATTTTTCTTTTTTCTTTTTTTGTATTTTGGTATTTAGTGAATTTTTAAAGACTTTTTTTTACAAATATTATACTTTTAAAGTGTATTTATATTAGGTGTGTCTAAAAATTTTTTAAAAAAATTGCTTAAAATATTAAAAAAATTCATTGAAACCAAAAAAAAAAAAAAAAAAATACAGAAAACAAAAAAGTAGAATTTTTTGAAAAGTATTTTCTGAAAACCAAAACCAAACAAGCTAATTAGTTCTTCCTGTGACACTATGTGATCATAATTCAAGTCAAACACAAATTTTCATACCCCTTTGTGTTTTTCAATTATTTAATACAAAATTATAAGCCTGGCCTCTTTCACTAATCACAATACATATGGAGTATCACGTGACGCTGCCCCTAAACTAACCAATAATTTCTTCACTTTATAACTAAAAAACAAAATAAATTTATTCTATTTATTTTAATAAAATAAATATATTTTTTAATATATAAATTCAATTTTTATAAAATTAATATTATTCAAAAAATATCAATGAAATCTTTAAAATGAGACTAATATTTAACATATTTAATAAAAATTTAAAATAATTCAAAAAATATATAAAAAATAATTAAAATGATTTTTATGATTTGAAATTAATATAAATAATAATAGGAGAAAACGTAAAGACTAACAAAAATAAAATTATTAACTCAAATTTTACCAAAAAGAAAAGAATATTGTAATATTCAAACCACATGAATATTAACTTAAATCACATAAATAAATAAAATAATAAACTATAATAATTAAACCATACAAATAATAATAATTGAACCATACAAATATTATTTTTTATTTTTATTAATTCAAATCATACAATAAAAATAATACAAATTAATACCCAAAAAAAAAAGTTCACTAAAAATAACCAAAAAAATAGTCACATATATTTTAGCATTAAAAATAATTTCAAAAAATTAGGATATGAGAAAGTCAATTCATCATATTTAGTTGAATTGTCTTCTATTTTTTACAAAAATAAAAACTAGTTTGTAAAAAAATATCAATTTCATATGATTCTATCTTTCTTTGAGAAAAAATATTATTTGAAATTAATAAATATTTTTTTTATTTTTTCAAATAAAATATAAGTTAGTTTAACCAAAAAAAAAAATTATAAAAATATTACAATCTGTGCATAGCACAAGTTCAAGCTGTGTGGGGTGTAAGTCAAATATATGTGGGGTGCAAGTTCACGAAATGTATGAACAATGTATGTTATTAAATGAATATTCTTCAGTATGTACAATCGTATATATATATATATATATTAGATGCAAGGCATACAAATAATACCCTAAGGTCATGTTTGATTCAAAAGACTAATAGTGAAGTATTAATAATCTTATTAATACTAATAATTCAGGTCATGTTTGATTTAAAAGACTAATAGTGTACTATTCACTATCCAATTGGATTAATATCCATTGGATTAATAATCTCACCCCAACCCCATTACTAATAATCCTACAAATTTGTTGGATTAATTATCCATTGGATTAATAATCCTAAACCAAAATGTTAAAACAAACATGGGATAATTGGGCCCACAGATTAATAATCCCAATCCCATACTCTAATCCACCCAATCAAACACAATGAATAATTTATTCTATTAATCCAATTGGATAGTGAATACTACACTAATTTAATAAAATTATTAATACCTCACTATTAAGCTTGTGAATCAAACATGGCCTAACAGTCTAACTAACTAATCACTTCTCTAACTTACTAACTAATTCTATTATTTTCTCTATGATTACATATGGCATAGCCCAGTATATCATCTGGATGACTCTCTCTCTATCATGCCCCTTCAAGCACATGGACGAAGGGGAGACCATGATGAGCTTGTGTGTCAAATAGGAAAATCTAGTAGTAGATAGAGGTTTTGTGAAGATATCAGCCAACTGGTCTTGTGTAGGAACATACTTGAGAATAATTTTATGAGCTGCAAGCTTTTCTCGGATAAAGTGAAAATCAACTTCGATGTGTTTAGAACAACTATGGAACACAAGATTGTTGGCCAAAGAGATGGAAGACATGTCATCACACCATAAGATAGGTGGACAAGGTTGAGGGACGGAAAATTCAGCAAGTAACATTTGAAGCCATGTTAATTCAGTAGCAGTATGGGCCAATGAGCGATATTCAGCTTCAATGGATGATCTAGATAGAGTTGCTTGCTTTTTCGAAGACCACGAGATGAGGTTGGTGCCCAAATAAACACAATAGCCACATATAGACCGCCTATCTGTGGGATCTCCAGCCCAATTGGAATCACTGTGTAACTTAAAATTACTAGGTGTAAAATGAAGACCATGGGCCAATGTGCCTTTGACATATCGAAGAATGTGTTAAGTAGAAGAAAAATGTTCCACAGTAGGAGAGTGCATGAACTGGCAGGCTTGATTGATAGCATAGGAAAGTTATGGCCTGGTAATAGTAAAATACTGTAGTGCCCCAACAATGCTTTGATAAAGAAATGGTTGGGTACAAGGAAGGGAATCAATGGAATTGGGTGGAAGTTTGACAGAAATTGGTGTGGCACAAGGTTTGTAATCCACCATACCAACTTTGACAAGAAGTTCAGTAACATACTTATGTTGGAAAAGAAAATAATGTGAGAAATTTCATGGCAAAATGAGAAAGACTAGATTTTAAAAATGATGATTAACTTATAAAGAATGTACATGTTATGGAATTGTTGTCTAATTCTTGAAAACATATATATATATATATATATATAATGGAAGTTTTGCATAGTAAAGGTGAGGATTATTGTATTATCTCTTGGGGTTGTATTATAATTTTACATTGATAAAAGATATGGCTTTGTTAACCACAATGGAAGAGTGTGTGGAGAAGTAAAAATGGATAATTGGATCACAAATAGAAAATTTTGTGGAGGCATCAAAAATGGAAATATTAAAATGCATGGATATATATATATATATTGCATTGACACTCCATTATATTGTTGATAGATATGATTTTAAGTTGCATTTTTAGCTAATGCGTTGAGAAAAGAATTGTCTGTGAAACAAGATCATTTGATTTGCTTTGGGGTAAATACATGTGGTAAGTCCAGAAAAAAGGTGCCACGTGCCTTTTGGTGAAAGACCGGTAAAGTGGTGAGGGGGTGCCACATGCCTTCTGGTGAAAGACCGGTAAAGTAGTGAAGAGGTACCACGTGCCTTCCGGTGAAAGACTAGTAAAGTGGGGTTTGGGTAGAGCTTGTTAGACCTACTTGTGGACATTAGTCTAGGAATTACCTGAATCGCATTTTCTTTTTTTATCGGCAAAGAAAACTTTATTGATAGAACTAACCGAAATACATCAATAAAGAGGAGGATGGAGCGAGAAGGAGCTCCAACCTCCAAGTTGGTGAGAAACCAACGAAGGAAGCAAACCGAAGACAAGAAGAACAAAACAACTGATTGGCAACACCTCTGATAGAGACAAAGCAAACAACACCTCTGATAGACAAAACAAAACAACATCAGCAAGAATTGATCCAATACTGTGTGGCAGATTCTACTGAAAGCTGTGTAGACCAATCAGTAGCAGACATTAGACAGCAGCAGCAAGCTAAGCTAAGCTAACATTAGACACAGACCAAAATACTATGTGGCAGCACCCAGAATTGTTTCAATTCTTCTGAAAACTGAGAAGACCAATCAGTAGCAGACAATAGACAGCAGCAGCAAACCACATTAGATTCAGACCAAAACAGAGCCAGAACAGAACCAAAACCAGCATAAGATGTAAACATCAGACAACAGCTAGCATACTAATTCAGCAGCAAAGAAGATCAAACTGTGCCCCTGATCTGTTTCCACTTGAAAACTATATCATCCACTGAGAAGGGAAAATCCTTGACTGATGCTTTGAGCCAGAGGGCAGTTCTAAGGGGAGGGCTCTCCAAATTAATCTGACATACTTCTGAAATTTCTCGCTCATCCACCAATGAAGTAAACCAGCTACTGAATATGAAATGCACCATTGAAGCCTCCATTCTTGAATCACTGAAGACCAAATCAGCCAAGAAAAACGGCAATGAAGCAAGACATGAATATTATATTCAGATTCAGAATTACAGAATGGACAGAGAGTCGAAGTACTACTATCAAGTATGCCAATCTTATGCAAGAATTCTGAGGATTTTACTCTGTTTTTCCAGGCTAGCCAGCAAAAGAATGAGACTTTGAGGGGCAACAAAGGGCTCCAAACATGCTTGCAGATTCTTAGATTAAGGCTAAAAAGGGCTGTACTGTGAGAATATAGGCCAGACACAGAGAACTGATTATGGCTTGCAGCATCATTAGACCATATCAGGCAGTCTGCATTTTCATTACATAAAGGAAGAGCTGAGGATAAGGCCGCAACTAGACTAGCTTCTTCAGTCAATTCCCAATCATACAACTCTCTTCTATAAGGAAAGTTCCAAACACATGAGCTAGTTTTCCTGGTAAAGAATTGGTGGAGAGAGCTTTCTTTATCAGTTGAGAGGTTAAAAATAAGTGGAAAATCAGATTTCAGGCAAATACCACCACACCATCTATCAGTCCAAAATTTAATTCTATTCTCATTCCCTACTTTAATTAAACAATTAGCCAAGAAGAAATTAAAAATAGAGTTGCTGGAGGCCCCAATGGATATGATATCACTCTATATTCTAGAGTGCTTGTAAGAGGGCCTTACAGAAGGATGCCAACAATCCTCAATAATCTTGTATTTGCTGCAAATTACACTCCTCCAAAGAGCATTGATTTGGTTCCCAAATTTCCACCACTATTTAAGTAGTAAACAAGTATTTACATCTCTGATTCTTCTTATGCCCAAACCCCCTTGGTCAATACTCTTTGTATCCTCCACCCACTTCACCAAATGTATTTTCCTTTTTAGATTATTACCACCCCACAGGAATGCAGCCTCAATCTTTTTAAGCTCTCTAGCAACACCTTCAAGCATTTTAAATAGAGAAAGGAAATAGATAGGTAAGCTTGAAAGAGTAGACTTGATCAAAGTTAGTCTGCCTGCAAAGGATAACAGCTTTCTCTTCCATCCTGATAGTTTAGATTTGATTTTGTCAAGAACAGGCTTCCATGTAGATTTCCTACCAGGGTTGGCTCTTAATGGTAGCCCCAAGAATTTGAAGGGAAGGCTCTGTACCTTACAGTTGAGAAGATTAGCAAAGGAAAGCATAAGATCATCAGTTACACCAGTACCACACACAACACTCTTATGATAATTAATTTTGAGACCAGATAGGACTTCAAAACATCTGAGAATTCTTTTGACTAACACCAACTGATCCCAATGAGCTTCGCAAAAAAGAATAGAATCATCAGCAAATTGCAAATATAAAATGCGAACATTATTGGCTCCAACTAGCACACCTTTAAGAATGCCAAGGTTAAGTGCTCTAGCTAAGAGAATGTTAAGCCCTTCAGCCACTACGTTAAACAGAAAAGGGAAGAGTGGGTCACCCTGCCTAAGACCTCGTTGGGGTGAGAATTCCTCAGTAGGTGATCCATTTACTAGAATGGAGATTCTTGCTGTAGTCACACAAGCTTTTATCCAAGAGACCCATGAACCCCAAAGCCAAAGTTAATTATCATGGAGAATAAGAATTCCCAATTTACAGAATCAAATGCTTTATCGAAATCCAGTTTAAGGATCAACCCTTGCTTCTTGGTCTTCTTCCAGCCATCCACTACTTCATTAGCAATTAACACCCTATCGAGAATATATCGCCCACCTATGAAGGCTGTCTAGGTTTCACCGATGATGAAGGGGAACACTGACTTCAATATGTGTGCTAAAACTTTGGCTAAGATTTTGTAAATAGAACCCACAAGACTAATGGGTCTATAGTTTGTTAAGCCAATGGGATTTTCTAGCTTGGGGATAAGAGTAATAAAGGTGCTGTTGATGCCATAAGTGAGTTTGTTGTTGGAGTGAAATTCCTTAAAAAAATTACACGAGCTCTTATTTCATAACCATCCAAAACTTCTGAAAGCATGGCAAGTTAAACCCATCAAGGCCTGGAGCTTTGTTGTTATTGCATTCTTTGATTGCTGCCAAAATCTCTGCAGCACTGAACTCAGATACAAGATGGTAAGAGACATGATCTGCCGCAATAGTTTTAAACACCCCCCCTAGAGTAGGTCTCTTAACCCATGATTCAGTGAATTGAGTCTTGAAATGATGAAGCAGCTCATGCCTGACCCTGCTGGGATCCTCAAAAATCACACCATTAACTGTAATGGAGTTTATTAGATTTCAACTCTGCCTGGAACTAGCAACAACATGGAAGAATCTAGTATTTCTATCTCCATGATGAGTCCAGTTCAATCTAGACTTTTGATGCCATGACCATTCTAGCATTCTATAAAGCTTCCATATTTCACCTCTAACCACGTTTCTTCTTGCCTTTTCTAAATCCTGTAAAGCCCTTTCATCTGCAACAATGTCCATGGCATGTAGCTCATCCTCAAAGGTCTTGAGTTTGGAAGAAATGTTGCCAAACACCTCAGTATTCCAGGCTTTAAGAGTCAACTTAAGGTGTTTGAGTTTTTGAACAAGTATAAACCCAGACCAACCAGAAAAGGAAGTGTTTGTCTATGAGGTAACAAAAAGCTGAGTGAAAGTAGGATGAAGAGTCCAAGCATTTAAGAACCTGAAAGGTTTAGGGCCCCAATCTCTATCATCTTCTTTCATCAACAAAGGGCAGTGATCTGAAATTAACCTGGGCAACCCCCATAATTTCATTGAGAAGTTGATCAACCACTCAGGACTTAGCAAGATTCTATCTATTTTGCTCCATTTCTCTGATTCTTAAGCATTGCACCAAGTGAATTTCCTACCATGGAGAGGTAAATCAGTGAGTTCACTTTTTTCAATAAACTCATTTAGATGTCTCATTCCCTTATCTATCCTGGAGCACCCTAGTCGTTCACCCATATGTCTGATTTCATTAAAGTCACCCCCCAAGCACCAAGGATTAGGGAAAGGAACTTTGAGCTTTAGGAGATTGTCCCAAAAAATGGATCTGTTGCTGACTTCATTAGGTGCATAAATGTTGAGCAACACACAATTAAAAGAATTATATAAAGAACCAGAGAGCAAAATGTACCTTCGATTGCAGCAGCAACCAGAGAGTTGAAATAAATCAAGGTCCCAAATACATAATAACCCCCCAGCTGTTCCTTTAGGATCTACAGACATATATTCTATATTTCTACAACCCCAGAGTCTTCTAGCAGCAATTTCAGAAACCACTGCCTTCTTGGTCTCTTGAAAAAAGACAACATCTATGTGTCTATCTTTTAGTATTTTTTTTATTCTACCTTGCTTTTCAGCCTTACCAAACCCCCTAATATTCCAAGATAGAAGCTTCATGAGGAAACAAATGTTGCACTCAAAATCACCCATCTGCAGCAGCTTACTGCTATGCCTTCGCAGCCTTGTTAATTCTCTCCTTATCCTTTAGTTCTAGATCAACAATCTTGTTGAGGACAACATCTTCTTCCCCATTGTAATTGATACCAAGAGTTTTCCCCAATTGTAGAGTGGCTTTGGCTTCTGTGAGTAGATAGTTGTTCAAAGGTGTAACTCCCTCGGATAGGTTTGATTGTGCAAAGGTTGCTGCTGCTGGCCTGAAGATGGCAGATTTAGAATGCTTGTTGGCTGTAGCTGTTGTGAAGGCATGAAGCCTAGCAAAGCTAGTAAACGCCTCTAGCTGAGACTTCAACTTCCCTTTTTTCTTCTCTTTTCGCAGCAGAAGATTAGAGGATGAGGCAGATGGTGAATATTGGCTAGAACGATTCTGGGTCAAAATACTCTTCCTATAAGGGCCCTTTTTGATCATAGGCCCTGAAAAATGTAGATCAGTGTTACATAGGGGTAAAGTACCTTTACTTTCCGAGCTGGTATCAAGATGCTCAGTGGGCTTAGTAAGAAGATCAGTAATTGGGTTCTTATTGGGTAGCTGGGCCAAGATCACTTCCAAATTGATGCTAGGCCCAAAGCCTTCACCAGATCCATTAAGACTACGAATGAAACCAGGTGAGAAAACTTGCTCTGCACCCCTTAGGCTATCATCATTGTTTTTCTCACTATATACTGAGTTTTCCATCAGAAGCTCCTTGACGCATGCTTCTTCTCTGCTAGAACCAGTTTCAAAAGTTGTCTCCTCAACAACCGTGTCCACTTCCTCACCTAATTGACAGTCAATAGGCTCCTTTCTCTATGTTTTCTCCTTAGTACAAGCAAGCTTAGCACCAAACGAGGCACTATCCTTTGCCACCTCATCATCATCTTCATTTTCCCTACCTTCTATCTCTGGTTTGTTTCCTTCCTCTGCACTGCAGCAGGTTTCAATGAAGCTGTAGTCATCCATGCCATTATGTTTAAGAGTATTAGAGTTAGGTACATGATCCTCACACACAAGAATATAATGTGTTTTGCCCTTACAATCCAAGGTCAAAGTTTTATTAATGAACTCCATCGATGAGGTCGCCACTCTGATTCTAGT
Source organism: Camellia lanceoleosa (assembly GCA_025200525.1). Lineage (NCBI taxonomy): Eukaryota > Viridiplantae > Streptophyta > Magnoliopsida > Ericales > Theaceae > Camellia > Camellia lanceoleosa. Next base: position 61,943,089 of record CM045762.1, read on the forward strand.
ATGAGAGAAGGATTTAGGTTGACACACATCACCATCCAGGTTAAGCACTGAGCCCCAAACGCTACCAATGTTGTTGAGAGTGTTTCTATTCCAGACGTTCAAAGGTATTCCATAATCGGGTAAACAACCTGTCCTAGTTTGAAATCAAAGTGCATACTTGGTTTCTTGGGCCATCACGCATCGAAATGCGCAATTGATGGTCCGAGGATCAAGGAACATACCCCTTTGAGTCAAAATCATGATAAGGGATGTGTTGGTGCACACATTTGCTTGAAATTCCATGCCATGCACTGTCTGTCCTTTGTTGCTGTCAAAACTGTCTTCTGCAGGAAGTTTTTGCCGACCGGCAACATTCATGCCGACCGGCCATTGGTGAATGGCCGACAGCTTTATTTTCAGCCGATGGATATTGTACACGGCCGGTGGACATTCTATTCAGCCGATGATGATCTACAGTGTGCAAGGAGCATGTCCCAGGACTTTGGCAGTCTTTGGAAAGGCAGGGCAGTGAAAACAGAGGCAACAGTGCTATGGCAGCGAGTTTTCGGGCGAAGCCAATCCGAGCATGCGTACATCTCTCTTCCCGAGGCCTTTTACTACTTTCAGTAGTTTAATTAATTTGTTAATTAATTAAGGGTCTGTAATAATTAATTAGCTAGGATAGTTGATTTATTATTTGGGACTGTATATTATTCTTTCGGTCCCTCCATGTGAGGGCATAATTGTAATAATTGTGGGTGAGTGGTGTGTATGTCTTCCAACCCCCATTTCTTTCTCCCTTTTACTTACCTGCTTTTAATGGTTAGTATTAGGGCACGTTTATTTTAGCATACCTTATGCTATGCATGCGTGCATCCATGCATTTGTTCACATGCATCGGGCTCGGTACATCATACAAACTGCATTGTATTTTCAATTCCAAATTGAATACGTGCATCGAATAAAGTGCATTTCACATGCCATCTTTTAGGGTTAGCCGAGCCTACTCTAAATTACATCCCTGTATACGATGCATTAGCCACTTAACATGAACTATGTCACGCATGTTTGCTAACTAGTTTCTTGTTTTGGCGCGGAGTACGATGTAAGTATTTACGCTTTAGCATACCACATACGTGTGAGTGTTGCCATGACAGTATGCTTACCATACGGCTAAATGCTTATGTGAGATAAACTGTTTGAATGCCTGTGGGTGGAGGTTGGATTGCTTGAGTTGGAATAACTCATTGAAATCCGTATTTTAGCCTACTTGCGAGTAGCAATTTCAAACTGTTTTCAAAACGAACGGATATGCAATGTTTATTCCCAAATTAGGCAATCTAGTCTATACTTGTTTGTCAAGCATAACATAGTAATTCTAGGCTAATAATTGGAATAAGAGCATGTAATGTTTTCAAAAACGGATATCACGGTTAGTAGAGGCCGGTCTTCGGACCGGGCGAAAGGGGGTGCTCATAGCTGACCTTCCCCGATCGTACCCAAGCTCCCGAGCCAAGACCACTTTGGTGATGACGGACACGTGGCCTTCGGCACCGAGTCAGGGTTTCCTAAATTTCCCATTTTAAAAATATTTAGGTGGCGACTTTGTAATCTGGCAAAGCAGTCCATGTTTGGCACTTCTTTTCAAAAATCAGTTTCTCAAAACGATTTGCCGGATTTGGACTCTTTGGTTCAGATTTAGAACCGACACAAATCGAGTCCGAACTGTAGTGACCCCAATATGAACGGAACGGGACTTAACCCTCTCGGGGCGTTCGGGGACGTCTACAGAGACCATGTTCTTTGTTACTGCAAGGTAGAGTACTCATCCAACATGGCTTGAAACCAAATAAGTGACTCAAAAGTAAGTTTGTAAAAGGTTGGCTCAGTGGAAGAATCTGCAGAAGAAGTAGACACAGAAAAACATAACGGCTTGGTTTTGGATCTGGTTTTCATAAGATGAATGTTAGTAGAAGAGGGAGGAGGGAGTGGTAAAAAAACTGCAACATAGTGAATAGGTATAAGAGAAAACTGATGCTGTAATAACCCGACCCTCTCATATGCTTAAATCCCTCATTAGATGGGTGATTATATGCATATATATATATATATGATATGAAATTCCATATTTTAATGTGTGAATTACATGTTTATGGAACTATATTTGTCAGTTATAAAAACATCTATTGAAATTGCAACCTATGGATTAAAATTGGAAGCCTTAGATGCGCGATAACTGGAAATTGAATTTACAGTTACGATGAGCATGATTTTTAGGACATAATATGAAATTTTGTGAAAATTTGATTCGTAATGATTTAATTGACTTTATTTGGTTAATTTTCTTAATTTAGCTCACTTTAGCTAAAAAAGTGATATATACTTAAGTCTTAGTTGAGGCTTAGACCCATCAAAAACAGAAAATACCTTATGGGAGGATCTTCAGAGAAGGAAAGAAGAGAAAAGAGGAGAGGGAAAAGAGAACTCAACTTAGGGTTTAGAGATTGAAGAATTGAAGAGGGGATTTAAGGAATTTAGCTCAAGGTATGTTTTACTCATCAAGAATACTTTATATCTTTCCCCAAATGTTTAGAATCAAGACTTAAAATGAAGTTTTGGCACTTATGGAATTAGGGTTTAAGAGTTATGAACTTGACTAAGCAAATCTCATGAAAGTGAACATGTGGTCTTTACATTTTGTGTGCTTTATAAGTTAATTCCTTCATTTTGAGTTTGATTTGAGTTGGATTATGTGAAATTGCTATTTAATCTCCTCTCTTGCATGCCTTGAGTTCATGTGTATATGTGTACATATATGAAAAAGATGAAGTAATGAAGGAAATATGAGAAGTAAGGTTTGATACGCCAAATAAAAGGAAGTTGGTATTTATCTAAGCTTGAGATTTACATGTATTGTGTTTACATGTTATAATTTTGAAGTTGTATTGCTTGATTTGTGCCATAGAAATGCCTTAGTAAACTTGAATTTGTTAGATTTTTCGGACTGCACAAACAGAGCCAGAATCGCATATGCGGGGCTCATGGACGCATGTACGGGGCTCATGGCCGCATGTACGGGATGCACAACTGCACGTGTGGAAAACAAGGGAGGCAGAGGTTGGCATTCTGAAATAAAGGCACGTGCGGGGACGCACGTGTGGCTGACTTCTCCACACGTGCGGTGAGGGACCTCTGCACGTGCGAGAAGGGAAATTTTTTTTGTTATTTTCTGATACCCTTTTTGACCTTCTAAACCTGTTAATATATATCTTTTATCCCTCTGAAATACTTAAAAATGAATAGAAAGTGAACGAAACGAAAAAATGAGAAAGACAAGAAATGAAGAAAAGAATGCATCTGATGTGTAGGTCACTCGTCGGAAGAAATCATTGCACGACCAGATCACTATGAGTAATAGTAGTGTAATGATATGTTATGCTTTGATATGTTTTTCTTATATGTTAAGAATGCATTGTTTTATGGAAGATGATATCACACTAGATCACAATGGTATATGAATTGGGCCTGAGGCCGTTCTGTTATTATTGGGCCTGACGCCGTTCTGTTATTATTGGGCCAGAGGCCATTCTGTTATTATTGGGCTCGAGGCCATTTTGAAATGTGTTGATAAAAAGAACAAACATGCATTATGTACATATTCTGCAGGACACATGCTCATTTATATGTCTTCATACATTATTATTATTATTCACCGAGCCTGGCTCATTCCGTATTCATGTATGTTTTGTAGGCGGTCAGTTTGGAAGCCAACCCTAGGTCAACTTCAAGCGTCTTTTGAGGACTTATTTTGTCATGCCCAAAGTTAGAGTCTTTTACTTTTTAAGGAGTCCTTTTCATGCCACATTTTTGTTAAGTTCTTGGTGGCTTTTGTTAAACATTTTCTGATAGTTTGTAACTTTTGGGTTATTAACTCTTTGTATATATACATGATTTGGATTTGTCTTTGTTTGACTTGTACACTTAGAAGTGAATCTGAATGATCCTAGCATATCTGCACTACTCAATAGACATTTTATTATTTAATTGCTCCCGTTTTGGGCCTCATTAGTGAATAAAATATTGTTGGAAATTTTTTTTTGGAGGCCTAAGTGTAGGCTGGTCATGTCCTAAACTTTTAAGGGCAGGTTTGTATTGTGATAGTTGGTATCAGCGCACGAGTAAATATCACACACATGTGTCCATTGAGTTATATGGAGTCCAAAAAAGACTTAGGCTACATGCATGATATTTCTCTACGTTGTGAATTTCCTATGAAAGATGACTAATGATCATACGCTTGTGTCTGTTTTGTGTGTATTATAACCCTTTGATATGTAGATCATGGTGAGGACAAGAATGGATGATATGGAAGACTTTACCTCCGCACGGCTTGATTGGTTGGAAAGGATGATTGCAGACATGGCAGAAATTATGAGACATCAACAAGAACAACAACAACAACACCAACCACCCCCACCATCAGTGCCTATACCACCACCAGTGGTACAAGACCATCATGTCGAGGACCGAACCATTGCCCTAACAAAAGAGTTTAAGAAGATGAAGCCAACGTCGTTTAAGGGGAGCATTGAACTAATAAAAGCCAAGGCATGGGTACTAGGTATAGAGAAGTTATTTGAAGTCTTTCCCTGTACCAAGGCACAGAAAGTACAACATGCAACTTTTACTCTCGAAGACGAAGCATGGAGGTAGTGGATCCTCACTCGATATGAACATCAAGGTTTGACCTGGGCTCAATTTTTGGAGCTTTTCTATAATAAGTATTTTTCCCAGTGCATGCGGAATAAGAAAGTAACAGAATTTGAGACTTTAAGGCAGGGAAATAAGACGGTGGCAGAGTATGAAGCCCAATTCTTCGAGTTAGCCCATTTTGCACCGCACATGGTGGATACAGACTACAAGAAAGCAAAAAAGTTTGAAGGAGGACTCCGGAACGCTATTTTGGATCAAATTAATGTGTTGAAATTGCCTACCTATGTTGATGTGTTAGAAAGGGCAATAGTGGCTGAAGGTAATATAGTTTCTCAAAATCGGATCTCTGAGTTGAGGTGGAAGAGATAGAATTTGCAAGCACCAAGGGGACCAGCAGCATCACAGAACAAGAAACCGAACTTTGGAAGAGGCATTGCGGGACTTGTTATCGGGTAACTGGGGCTTGCTTCAAGTGTGGAAAGACGGGACATTTAGTAAGAGATTACCCTCAGAGAGACTGCAAAAATGGGAATAGAACTACTACAAGTTCAACCGACTCAACTCCAGCTCCAACTACAAAGATTGCTGCAAGACCGAACAATACCAGAGACAATGCTAGACAGTGAAGAGTATTTGCTCTCATTCCTGGCGATGTGCAGAATACTGAGGTTGTGGTGTCAAGTACATTCCCTATCGATGGTCACTTCGCTCATGTATTATTTGATTTGGGTTTTACCCATTCTTTTGTGTCCTGAACCTTTGCTAGTAAATTGAATAGACCTAAGGAATCGTTACATTATGTGTTATGTGTTTCTTCACCATTGGGGGACTGTATGTTGTGTACATCTATTTATCCTGTTTGTGAAATCATCATTGGGGATGTTCAGTTATATGCCGATTTGTTGCCACTTGACATGGCTTACTTTGATATAGTTTTAGGAATGGATTAGCTAAGTAAATATCACGTGAAGCAAGTCATATTTTGACCTCCAAGACAATCTAAATTTATTGTTATGGGATATGGGGTGATTCCACCACCATACTTGATCTCCGCCATGAAAGCGTATAAGCTATTACAAAAGGGTTGTCGAGGGTATTTATATAGTATTTTGACTGGGCAACCAGCGGATATGTGCATTGATAATATTCGAGTTGTTTGTGAATTTCTAAATGTTTTTCCAAAGGAGTTGCTAGGAGAGTTAGTGGACCGTGAAATTGAATTCATAATTGATATAGTACCGGGCACCCAACCAATTTCAAAAGCTCCATATAGAATGTCACCGGCAGAAATGAAAGAGTTAAAGATACAGTTGCAAGACCTGCTTGATAAAGGATTTATTCATTCGAGTACTTCTCCTTAGGATGCACCGGTTCTTTTTGTTAAGAAAAAAGATGGGACACTTCAGTTATGTGTTGACTACTAGGAGCTCAATAAGTAACTGTAAAGAACAAGTATCCTTTGCCTAGGATCGATGACCTATTTGATCAACTTCAAGGTGGACAAGTCTTTTCGAAAATAGATTTGCAATCTGAATATAATCAATTAAAGGTAAAAGCCATAGACATTGAGAAGACTGCTTTCCGCACCTGGTATGAACATTATGAATTTTTGGTTATGCCGTTTGGGGTTACTAATGCACCGGCGACCTTTATGGATTTAATGAACTGTGTTTTTAAACCATACCTGGATGACTTTGTGGCAGTGTTTATTCATGACATACTCATATATTCCAAAAGCACTGAAGCTCTTGAGAATCAATTACAGTCAATTCTCCAGACACTAAGAGAGAAGAAATTGTATGCAAAATTAAAGAAGCGCGAGTTTTGGTTACAAGAAATGGTGTTCTTGGGACATGTAATCAATAAGGAGGGTGTTTCCGTTGATCCACAAAAGATGAAAGCCATTGTGAATTGGCCAACTCTGACAAATGTGGCAGAGATACATAGTTTCTTGGGTTTAGCCGGATACTATCGAAGGTTTGTTCAAGACTTTTCCAAGATTGCTGTAACAACCCCGACCTCTGATTAACGTTAATTCATGATTAAATAAGCCTAATCAGTAATTAAGATGAAATTCTGAATTAATTGCATGTGTGTCGCATTATTTGTAATTATATTTGTCTATTGTAGGAATATCTATTCATGATTTTGTTTGGTTCTGTGAATTAAAGGCATTATCGGCATCTGATTACGAAATTGACTTGATTTATGTATTGTTTAGGATTTTTAGAACATTATGGTAGGTTTAATTAAAATTCGATTCGGAACGATTAAATTAGAATAATTAATGTCAACTAATTAGCCAACTCCTAATTAAGCCTATATAAGGCACCTATTGTGCCTCCACTCATTCTTTTTCTTCATTTCAACATATCTTTGAGCTTACACACAACCAAACGTGAGAGAGAAAGAGAGATCAAGGGTTGAGCTTGGAATCTAGGAGAGGGAGAAAGAATTGTAGTAAATTCAAGGTGTTGAACTTGGAAACTCTAGCAATTGAACACCTAGCAAACAATTGAGCTTCTAAGGTAAGGATTTTTACCTTTTAGTTGTAATTTAATGATTACTACATGAAATCAAGTGAGAAAGGTAAATTAACATAAGAATTGAGTTGTGTAATGCAAGAATTGAACTTAGAGTGTTGACTATAGGAGTGTATCATGAATGCATGCATATATCATGGCATTTTGAGTATGTTTCTAAAGAATTTTCGCATGCATGTGTCTATCTTGACTTGGTTTTGAGAATTCATCACATTTCTTACCATTTGACCTTAATTGATCATGTTTTGGAAAGCCTAAGTTCAAAGTAATTCATGCATGTCATGTTCATGGCATATTCATAAATTTCAAGTTGACTTTTGAACAATTAACATGCTATTGGGCCTTGATTTTACGAAATGGTTTTGAATTCAAGATGTTTTCCAAGTTTAGACATGTTTTCTGAAGTTTTGGGGCCCAAAGGTTGAGTTTGAATCATTTAATTCTAGTTTTGCAGCTTGGAGGTGAATCTGGAAATTTCAGAATTTGACCTCCCACTCGAGCGACAAAACTTGCACTCAAGCGACCACTCTGTGAACTTGCACTTCATGCTCAAGCGACCAGAAGTTCGCTCGAGCGAGAAATGCAAGCTCCCAGAAGTTTTCACATTTTGCAGACCGCTCAAGCAACAAGAGTTGCGCTCGAGCGGGGACCTCAGTCTCACGCTCGAGCAACCGTCGAGCGGCCATCGAGCGGAGAATTCATACAACTAGTACTTTTTCAGAGCTTACAGATCGCTCGAACGAAAGAGTTGCGCTTTAGCGGCCCCTCATATGTTTGCATGTTCGCTCAAGCAAGGGAAGTTGCACTTGAGCGTGACCCCTGTTTTCAGTAAGTTTTGTTAAGAGTTCCAAAATGCATTTTGGCGTCCACATTGTATCCTAGGCATTCCTAGGCTGTGATTAAGACACAACAAGGAGTTAAGACCTAGAAACACACTAAGAACAAAATGAAAGAAGTTAAGTACCCAATGAGTGTGTGTTTCATTACGTGTTTATGTTATGTGTGTGTAGGTCACGCGCCACAAGTTATCTGATTTGTCTGTTCTACAAGTGGAGCCATCTGTGAGTAATAACTTAGTAAAGCTATGTTCAAATTTATTTTCTGTATGATGGAATATAATCTGTTTTATGAAATGTTATATTCAATATAATGAATGAATGCCCAATTTCTGACTAGTATTCGTGGTATCCTTAGCTTAAGACCATTGCCCGGGGGTAATAATATCATGGTCTATAAGCACAAGGCCCTTGCCTAAGGGTAATAATACCGTGGCTCAAGTATATTACAAGTTTCCGGTACCGGAGGTTCCTTATGGAATTGACAAGCATAATAACGCTAATGGATGTACCATGTATGATGAAGCATGAACTCTGATTTCTGTATGTAGTTTGAACAAGAATATGAATATAAATCTATTTATGATATGAACTCTTATTTCTGAATCCGTTATGGACATCATTCATTCAAACCCTTTACTCTGTTATTATTCACTGGGCTTCCGCTCACTATTTATATTTTGTATATAGGTGAGCAAGCAAGTGACCAGGCCTAAGTTGCTGCCTGGAGTGTTTTTGAGTCAGCCAACCATTGTGCCTCTCGGGGAGGTTCCTTTTTGAGAAGTCAAGTTTTGTGAACCTGTTGAAGATGTTTTGTTGTTTGTATTTGCTTATCTGTATGCTGGGCTAAGTCCCTCATGACATTATATGTATGGTGATAAAGTTTTATGGAAATTTGACATTATATAAGTTCAAACCTTATCTGTCTCATGTATGTCTACACAGCTCTATGGACCTTGTATTTTGTATAATTGCTTCTGTAGCCCTTTATATTATGTTATTCTGTTAAGAGGCCCTTGGTAATCTCAGGATTACTAGCCGGTTACGTAGCTAAATCTAAAGGGACAGGTTTGGGTCATGACAATTACAGTGCCGCTTATCTAATTGACCCAAAAGGGTGTACCATTCGAGTGGACAGAACAAAGGGAAGTTGCCTTTTAGGAGTTGAAAACAAGGTTAACTATAGCACCAGTTCTTGCTCTACTATTCGGTACCGAGGGGTTTGTTATCTACAGTGACGTCTCCTACAAGGGATTGGGCTGTGTACTCATGCAAAATGAAAGGGTCATTGTCTATGCTTCTTGCCAACTCAAGCCTCATGAAAGGAATTATCCTACATACGACTTAAAGCTAGCCGCTATGGTGTTTGCTTTGAAGATATAGTGACATTATATGTATGGTACCACATGTGAGGTTTACACCGAACATAAGAGTTTTAAGTACTTCTTTACCCATAAGGAGTTAAATATGAGATAAAGACGATAGTTAGAGCTTATCAAGGATTATGACCTACAAATCCACTACCATCCCAGCAAAGCTAATACAATTGCAGATGCTCTTAGCCGAAAAGGTATGGGGAATTTGGCAAGCTTACTTACGAGGCAGAAAGAGTTGTTACTTGATTTGGAAAGACTGGATATGGAAATTGTGTTACGTAGTCAAGATGCGGTATTAGCAGCAATGTCAGCTCAACCGGCACTTATTGAAGAAATCAAGCAACGACAAGTAGAAGATGAGTATCTAAAGAAAGTTTGTAATGAGATGAAAATAAGGCCAAGGCCTGGGTTTACCTTTGAAGATTCAGTGTTGAAGTTCAAAGACAGATTGTGTGCCCTAAATGTTACAAAAATCAAGGGCAGAATTATGGAGGAAGCACATATGTCTAAATTTTCCTTACATCCTAGTAGTATGAAAATGTACTAAGATTTGAAGTAAAATTTTTGGTAGCCATGTATGAAGAAAGAAATTGCCGAGTTCGTTTCAAAATGTTTGCAATGTCAGCAAGTAAAAGCAGAGCACTAAAGACTAACAGGACTACTTCAACCTCTCCCAATTCCGGAGTGGAAATGGGAACATTTGACCATGGATTTTATTGTTGGCTTACCCCGAACACCCCGAGGTATGAATTCCATATGGGTTATCATTGATAAATTAACTAAATCCGCTCATTTGTTGCTCGTGAAAATTCTATATAATGCGGATAAACTTGTAACTATGTATATGAATGAAATTGTGCAGCTACATGGTGTTCCAGTTTCAATTATATCTGATAGAGATCAAAAATTTGTCTTCAGATTTCGGCAAAGTTTACAAGATGCTATGGGAACAAAATTAAAATTCAGTACGGCATTTCACCCCCAAATCGATGGCCAGTCGTAGAGAACAATACAAACACTAGAGGATATGCTTCAAATGTATGTCTTAGATTTCCAAGAGAGTTGGGAAACGTATCTACCATTGGCGGAGTTTGCATACAACAATAGTTCCACTCAAGTATAGGAATGGCACCATATGAAGCATTATAAAAAAGGAAATGTCGCTCTCCAGTGTGTTAGACTGAAGTCTGCGATAGGTCATTACTTGGGTTGGCGATAGGTCATTATACAGAAGGAAATGTCGCTCTCCAGTGTGTTAGACTAAGCAAATCTCATGAAAGTGAACATGTGGTCTTTACATTTTGTTTGCTTTATGAGTTAATTCCTTCATTTTGAGTTTGATTTGAGTTGGATTATGTGAAATTGCTATTAATCTCCTCTCTTGCATGCCTTGAGTTCATGTGTATATATGTATATATATGAAAAAGATGAAGTAATGAAGGAAATATGAGGAGTAAGATTTGATATGTCAAATAAAAGGAAGTTGGTATTTATCTAAGCTTGAGATTCACATGTATTTTGTTCATTTGTTATAATTTTGAAGTTGTATTGCTTGATTTGTGCTATAGAAATGCCTTAGTAAGCTTGAATTTGTTAGATTTTTCGGACTGCACAAACAGAGCCAGAACCGCACGTGCGGGGCTCATGGCCACACATGCGGGATGCACAATCGCACGTGCGAAAAACAAAGGAGGCAGAGGTTGGCATTCTGAAATAAAAGCACGTACAAGGCCACACATGCAACAGACCTCTCCACATGTGCAGTAAGGGACCTCCGCACGTACGAGAAAGGGAAAAATTTATGTTGTTTTCTGATACCCTTTTTGAACTTCTAAACCTGTTAATGTGTATCTTTTATCCCTCCGAAATACTTAAAAATAAATAGAAAGTGAACGAAACAAAAGAATGAGGAAGACAAGAAACGAAAAAAAGAATACATTACTTTTTAATTTCTGTGTGTGATGTGTAGGTCACTCGCCAGAAGAAATCATTGCACGACCGGATCATTGTGAGTAATAGTAGTGTAATGATATGCTATGCTTATATGTTAAGAACGCATTGTTTTATGGAAGATGATATCACACTGGATCACAATGGTATATGAATTGGGCCTGAGGCCGTTCTGTTATCATTGGGCCTGAGACCGTTCTGTTATTATTGGATTCGCGGCCGTTCTGTTATCATTGGGCTCGAGGCTGTTCTGTTATTATTAGGCCTGAGGCCGTTTCGAAATGTGTTGATAAAAAGAGCATACATGCATTACGTACATATTCTGCAGGACACATGCTCATTTATAGGTCTTCATACATTATTATTATTCACTGAGCCTGGCTTTTCCGTATTCATGTATGTTTTGTAGGTAGTCAACTTGGAGACCAGCTCTAAGTCACCTTCAAGTGTCTTTTGAGGACTTATTTTGTTAAGCCCAAAGTTTGAGTCTTTTACCTTTTAAGGAGTTCTTTTCATGCCACATTTCTGTTAAGTTCTTGGTAGCTTTTGTTAAACATTTTCTAACAATTTGCAACTTTTAGGTCATTAAATCTTTGTATATACACATGATTTGGATTTGTCTTTGTTTGACCTGTACACTTAGATGTGAATCTAAATGATCCTGACATATCTGCACTACTCAATGGACATTCTATTATTTAATTGCTTCCATTTTGGGCCCCATTAGTGAATAAAATATTGTTGGAAATTTTGTTTGGAGGCTTAAGTGCAGGCTGGTCATGTCCTAAACTTTTAGGGGCAGGTTTGGGTCGTGACAGATACAGCAAAGCTGAGATGGACTAATGTGGTAGAGCAAATGGGGATGGATGCGACTGTTCAAACTTATTTTGCAAGGTAGAGGTGGACTGAAGCTGCTGCTCAGACTGATGAGGCCGAACAGATGTGGACGGATGATACAGAGTAAAGGGAGACTGCTGCTGCATAGAAAAAGAAGAAACAGCTGACTGGGGCCAAGGTTGAGACATAGACGAAGGAGCAAGAGAGGATGAAGTAGGCCTAAGGAAAGGAGCCCAAAAGAAGTGTTATAAATTCGACAAAGAGGAAAGAGGTGCAAAAGGTATGGTAGAGATATGAAAAATATTTTCATGAAATCTGCCATGCCTATAAAGAAAAACCTGGCCTGTTTTGGGATTGAGACACCTGTAGCCTTTGGCTGAGGGGTGGTAACCAAGAAAAACACAAGGATCAAACTTATGAGCTAATTTGTGTGAGGAATAAGGCTTGAGCTAAAACACAAGCAACCAAAGACCTTGAGGTGTGTGTAATCAAGTTTAGTATAAAAGAGTAGCTCAAATAGAGAGGAGTTAGAAAGAAAAGCATTAAAAAGTTTGTTAATGAGATATGTGGCTATAGCAATGACTTCAAACCAATAAGTAAGAGGAAAAGATGCATGATGCAAGAGAGAAATAGCAATTTCAATAACATGCAAATGTTTTCTCTCTGCAACTCCATTTTAAGATGGAGTGTGAGGACAAGAAAATTGATTAAGGATGCCATTGGAATGCATAAAAGCTTGCATGGATGAATTTATGTACTCTCTACTCCCATCAGACCTGAGGATCTTAAATGGAAAACCAAATTGCTTTTCAGCTAATGCTTTGAAAATCATGAACTTAGAGCATACCTCACTTTTGTAAGAAAAAGGATAAATCCAAGTAAATCTAGTATGATCATCAACAAACAACATATAATATTTATAAGTACTAGTGGAACAATTAAAGGGTCCCTAAACATATGTATGAATCAAAGCTAATGGTGAAGCAACTTTATTGTTAGACAATTTGAAAGGTAGTCTGTGACACTTAGAAATGCTACAATCAATACATGTCAAATCATTTTTATTGAGAGAAGAAGACAATGATAATTGAGGCTTAATCAATTGAAATTTGGCAAAAGGGGGATGTCCTAATCATCTATGCCATAGAGTAGCAAAAGATGCAGATGATGATACAACATAATTTGAAGCAGTGGAACTATGGAAAGCATGTGGAGAAGTGTGAGCCACAAGAAAATGATAAAGTCCGTTAGCATGAAAACCTTTGTGAAGAATGGCTTTAGAGTGATTGTCCTTGATAGAAAATGAAGATTAGTCAAAAATAATAGAGCAGTTATTATCTTTGGCTAATTGTTGCACAGAAAGTTAATTGGAGTGCATAGTAGAAACATGAAAAACTTTCTTTAATTGAAAAGACTGATATTGTGTTGGAAGAATACCTTTCCCTGTGTTATGAATGGGAAGAGAAGAGCCATTACCAATGGTGATTTGATCATTTCTAGTATGAGGTTTATAGGAATTGAGATGATAAAGATCATTAGTAACATCATCGGATGCCGCAGAATCTAAGAACCAAGGACTCGAGACTTGAGATACAGAATCATCAATGATAGAGGTGAGATTGGCCTTGGGCTGATGTGGCACGGTAGAAGTAGAATGAAAAGCGCAAGATGTTGATTGTGGTGATTGAGATGGTTGATATTGAGAATCAAGTCGATGCTAACACTCAAAGGCTGAGTGATTGGCTTTTCCACAAATTTCACAGATTGTTCCAAAATTAGATCTATTACGAGGCTGAGATCGACCACGAAAAAAGGAATATTTGTTACGGCTTGTTCTATTGCCACGAAGAGTGCTTCGTGAATCAATTTGAGAAGAGCTTTGATTATCTCGATTATTATGATAGGAATTGAATCTTTGGATTCTTTTGTGTGGCATTAGCAACTTGAAGATTAGAAGAATGTTTCAACTTTCCTTCAACATAAAGAGCCTCTGAACAAAGTAAGAAAGACAAATCTTCTATGGACATGCTCCCAGAACGAGCACGAATGGCGGTTTTGAGAGAGTCATACTCGCTATGTAAGCCATTTAGAGTAATAAGGACAATATCTTCATCATCAACAAAGAAGGATGCAAGACTCAATTGATCAACAATAGTTTTGATATTGCTCAGATAGGTTTCCATTGAATCAGTGTTCTTTGAAATTGAATTTAACTTGTTCTTTAATTGATGAATATGAGAGCAAGAAAGAGAAGTGAAGCGTTTGTTGAGTGAAAACCAAACCTCAAAACTGGTTCGAAGATGAATCACATTTGTAAAAATTGTAGGTGAAAGTGTGACTGCGATGCAGCTCAAGAGATGAGCATCAACCATGCTTCATTGAATTGCATTTGCCATCTCTATTCTTGAAGAACTTCAAATCTAATCTAAAGGTCATGGACATGATCCATTGACAATCTTTAATAAATCTGTGGCACAATGAATGTTTAGCATATGGTTTTTCCAGATGGTGAAGTTTATGTGATCTAGCTTAATAGTGACTAGAGCACTCATATTTGATATCGATACATTGAGATTGGATGGAATTGATGGAGATGATGAAGCTATTGAAGAACTTGTTGGAGCTCAGGGAAGCTTTGATACCATGAAGAAATGTATGAACAATGTATATTATTGAATGAATATTCTTCAGTACGTACAACCGTATATATATCATATATAAGGCATACAAATAATATCCTAACAGTCTAACTAACTAACCACTTCTCTAACCTACTAACTAATTTTGTTATTGTCTTTATGATTACATGTGGCATAGCCTAGCATATCATCTGGATGACGGTCTCTATCACAAGTTATATCTATGTGGAGTGCAAGTCCAACCTGTGACACCTCAACTGTTGAATTAATATAATGATAGGGTAATACAGAAAGGGTAGTCAGTTAGTAAAGAAGGGTGTTTCCATGAAAGGAAAAGTAAAAGTAAGGGATTAATATAAAGGTGAGTTATATTATACCTTGAATTACCATAACATATTTTACATATGTTTTGAGATACCACAATTTATTTTATACAAGTTATGTTTTATAACTTATATTTAGATTTCAAGTATGTTAATTATTTTTCTGAACTCCATTTGCTTAAATGGAAACCCATGGATATGATTGTTTAAACTTTAGAAATTATTTGACAATGATTATATAAATATTTATTTTTGGTAAGTACCATCACGAGAGTCCCATTCTTTGGGGGACTTAAATAACCATTAGTCTCTGATTGGTCACTTTGTGGCCTTCTGTTTGTCATGGATCCATTGACCTCTATTCTGATTGTCACTCCAATGACCTCTGTTATATTCTGTTTTGTACCGTGGTTATCGTTATTTACCTACATAATGTTAGGATTTCAATTTCAACCACTATAGCTTTCTTTTCGTGCTCCTCTCAAATACGATATAGCCCTACAGTTCGGACTCCCGTGGTTTTGAATAAGATTTCACAAGTGCAATGTGAAATAGATAAACACAAATGAGTCCAAATCTGGCAATTCTTTTGAAAAATTGATTTTGAATAAAAAAATGCTAAAAGTATACTGTTTCGCCAGATTACAGAGTCTCTACCTAAATATTTTTGAAAAATTTAGGAAACTGGAGAATTTTGCCAGATTACAGAGTCTCTACCTAAATATTTTTGGAAAATTTAGGAAACCGGAGACTTGTGCCAAAGGCCACTTATCCGTCATCACCAAAACGTCTTGGCTTGGGAACTTAGGTACAAGAGGGGAAGGTCATGAATTGAGCATCTCGCTCGCCCGATCAAAGATCGGCCTCTACTAATCATGATGTGATTTTTATTTATATTATATGCTCTTGTTCCAATTATTAGACTAACATTACTATGTAACGCACACAAGTATAGACTAATTTGCAAAAAAAAGAACTCTTTGATTTCATGTTTGTGTGGAAATTTTTTGAATACGCGTCACTTAAAAAAGTGAGTTTGTATGCACATTAATCGATTTATTCGAATTCAAGCAATTAGCCTTCATCCACCGGCATTCAAACAGATATATCACTTAAGCACTTAGCCTCATGGAAGATATGTCTGATATGGCATGGCAACATTCACAAATATGCGATATGCTAAAGCAAATTAAATGTTCACCTAGTACTTAGAGGCAAACCAAAAAGATAAAAGAGTTAAAAAAAAAATGCATAATCCTCACTAATGCTATATGACTAATGCAACTCATACATTATGCAATTTAAATAAGCTCGGCTACTAGCATGGTATATGATTCCATTCAAGACATGTAATAAATCACGTATTCATTTAAAAGAGTTGAATGCAACATTGGTTAGTATGATGAGCCGAACCATAAATGCATACGAGACAAGTGTATGCAAACATGGGAAATGCTAAGGAAACAAGATGTTCTAGGCTACCATCATAAGTGGGTAAATAAAAGGGAAAAAGAAATGGGGTTGGAAGACATACACGCATTATTACAATTATGCCCTCATGCAAAAGGGTCCGAATGAACGTCCAAGTGTCTGAAATAAACTAGCTATTACAAAACTGAATGAATGAATAAACAACTAATTAGCTAAGCTATTACAACAGAGACTAATAATAAGTAATAAACTGGCTACCTAATTTATTACAACAAGGATGAATAATGAACTAGCTATTAACTAACCATAATTATTACGGATAAACATTAATAATAATTAAAACAATGCTAACTATGATGATAATTACAACGATGATGGGAATATTAATTTACAACATTGCTAAACAAAGATGCACAAAGATTACATGCACGTGACTGTTTTCAGAAGCAGTTCTGTCTGCCTCCCTGGGAATTTGTCCTATTTCACCTCCAGCCATTGCCCTTTGTTTCTGCAAAAACACAATGTTTACCAAACATTGGAGTCCGGTCGCTCCTAATGAGGCCCGACTAGGCCCAAATAAGGCCGGTCGTGCCCTAATTTCATGCAAAATCTATTTTTGTGCTCTAAGGTGAAAACAATGCAGACAGAGCTTTTTTGAGCTCTGTTTGTCTCTTCTGCTCTTCTCTGTCATGGAAAGGCTTCCAAAACCATCAATAAGCAAGTTGATCGCTTGATGATTTCGGAGACAATTAGACAAAAATCAATAAATGCAATGAACAACCACTCCTCCATTCTATCATAAAGTGAGCTCAAAGAGAGAGGTAGAGACACTTCAAATTTCATCAACGCATCATGATTGGCGCGTGATGACTCTTGACACTATGGACCTGACATAACATCTGATTGAATCCAAGCAATCTTACTGTTTTTTTTTTTACATCGGTTTCATTGGTTTTAAGCTCATTTTATTAGTTCTTTCCATTCTTTAATCAATTTGTCCCAAAATGATGATTAAGTCCACTAAATAAGAAGGAACATCAAATGAGAAGTGATCCAAAGCATGAAAAAGGGAGTTTGCCTTGACGATGAACCTCCGTAGAGGTTAAGCCATTGAACATAGGTCTCTTTCCCATGCCTTGAATAACCATCAATCCTTTGAGACAACTCTCAAACTGAAGGAAAGAAGAAAAGAGGGAGGTTGCATACATGATTGTACAAGACTGATTTGAAAAAGGAGACTTCTAATATGAAAACCAAGCAAAGAAAAGCTATCAACTCAAATGACTTAATGTCTAAGGCCTAAACAAACAAAGCCATGAGGACTTACAACATGATAGACAAAGTATTCAAATCATATACCAATTAAATGAATTAAAACAAGTCTAAACAGCCCCTAATATGTAAAAACCAGTGACTAAAATGATGTTTAAAGAGTATGAAAAAGATAGGAAAGAGCAAAGAATCACAAGGCTGGTGAACAAGTGCAAGGAGAGGTGGCTAGCTCCTCCATCTTTGAGACCTCAAACCATGTTTTTTAGCCTTTTTTGAACTCTGAAAATCAGTTTGAAGGCTCAAAAAAAATGAGTGTAAAGACAAGGGTGTGAGCTATGAAATAAGGTGCAAGAAAGGGTATTAAACCTTTCTACCTTTGGTAGCTATTCAAACTCAAGTTCCAACACTTGAAATAGATCCAAAACAATACAAAGACACAGGAAATTGGTGGTAAGAGACATATATGAAAACAAGAGAAAATGTGGTAAGCTTATACCTCTTAAAGAGGACAAACTCTTTTTGTGAATCAAACTAGGTCCAAGCACACTCTCAAGCCTGAATTGTGATGCTCAAGACTCAACCAAGGCTCCCAGGTTTAGGTGTGAGGGTGTGTATGGTGAACATATATAGTTCAAAGATGGCAAGCTTGCTCAAAAATGGCTTGCACAAGAAGAAGGAGCTCCCAAGTAAGTGTATAGACTCTTTGGAAGTTGTTCAATCCTCAAAATAAAGATATAACCTCGTATTTATAGAATTTAAGCAAAAACAGTTGGCGGGCTCCCGCCTAGAACAGTGTATATCGTTACCAAGGCATGGCCGACCCCAAATGGCCACATCCAGCTCCCAATGAGGCACGGCCGGGCCCCAATGTATTTTCCTGTTCTTCTGTTTAAGGCTCATTGTAAGGTGGCACAATGTTCAAAAAGGGACCTTTGAAGTATAAACAAGGTACATAGGAAGGTCTTGGGACCATTTCAAAGCTCGACCTTGAATTCCTTCATTGAGCATTCAAATCTCACACAGTGTAACTTTCATCATCGAGTGCACAGGACAAAGTGCCCAAGTCTTACAGGCAATCAAAAATAAGGTGTATATAGTTGCCCCTCTTTGACAGAGCTTAAAGTCATAAAATGACATGAATGAATGTCAAAGCCCAAATACGACCCATTTGACGCGGCCATAAGACTTGGGTAAGAAAGTAGATCGAAATACAATTGGTTGAACCCGAGGGTTACCTACGTGTCCCTTTGCCAGGAATCAAACCTACGTAGTTCAGGGGCAAAATAAAAAATGATATGCAGAACATAACTTATGATCGTGCAATGAAATAACACAATGAAACAATGCAATCAAAACAAGAATGCGACATTGAATGAAAGCACAAATCAGAGAAAAACAAATCCAGCCATGTCTCACACGGAAAGAAGTGAGTAACTAAACACGTCTTACATGAAAGGGACAAAGAAAGTACAAACCTGTAACGACCCAAACCCGTCCCTGTAGGTTAGGCATCGTAACCAGCCAGTAATCCGTGGATTACCAAAGGCCTCTGAACAGATAAGCATATAGTAAGGGGCTACGGAAGCGATAGTACAAAATAGACAAGGTCCAATGAGCTGTGATAACATACATGGGATAGAAGATTTCAAAAATTATATATATACATAAGCATGCTACTCAAAAGACACCACTATTTACAAAGTATTTACAGAAGTGCACATCTCAAGACCTGACTTTACAAAATAGTCACAGAGACTAGCATGAATACAACAACAACCATATAACGAGACTTCAATCGGAACCTCCTTGGGAGGCACAACTGTTGGCTGACAAAAACAGAACAGAAGGCCGTCAACTCTGGCCCTGGTCACCCACCGGCTCACCTATATACATAATATAAACCGTGAGTGGAAGCCTAGTGAATAATAACAGAGTAAAGGGGTTTTATGAATGATGTCTAGCACAAGTTAGGATCCAGTATTTAAATCAGAACATATTCAGACTTCAAAACAGAAATAGACTTAGATATACACTCATGTTCATATTCAGATTTTGCATAAGATCATACGTGGTACACCCATTAGCTATCAGATCAATTTGGTCCAGAAACCCATATGCATAGTTGGTACCAATGACCATAAAGGTCCATATCTTGCACGCAAGTAGCCATGGTATTGTTACCCCCAAGCAAGGGCCACGTGCAGATTGGCCGCGACATTGTTACCCCCAGGCGAGGGCCACATGCAGATTGGCCACGGTATTGTTACCTCCGGGCGAGGGCCACGTGAACTAAGGGTGCCACAAATACTTTTCAGAAAATTGGACATTCATTCATAATTCGTAAGATAGCATTTCAGAAAACAGATCATACCATACTAGTCAGAAAATACTTAAGTTAAACATAACTTTACAGAGTTATTACTCACAGTGGGCCTTGAGGCAGACAGACGGAGTAGACTTGGTCAAACGGTACATGGCACGTGACCTACACAACACATAACAGATGCACACTTGAAACATACGTTCTAATTGTACAATACTTATTTCGTTGGCTCTTAGTGTGTTTCTAATCTCTTATCCTCATTATGGGGTCTTAAACATGGCCTAGGAATGCCTAGGATGGAATGAGGATGCAAAAATGCATTGAAAACCATTTTTCAAATTTTGTTGAAGATAAGGTCCACGCTAGAGCGGACATGCAAACAATGAAGCTCTGCTCGAGCGTGGACTTCCCCACTCGAGCGGACTGCAAACTCATGAAAAAGTGCTGGATGCATGAAATTAACGCTCAAGCGCAGCTTCGGCGTGTGACACAAACCTCGCCGGCGTGGCTTCTCGCCGGCGGATCTAAACCACAAAAACCTCTGGGTATATGCATTTCACGCTCGAGCATGACTCTCGCCGCTCGAGCGAAAGTGCATGTACTCAGGGTTCACGCTCGAGCGTGAAAGTCCCTGCTCGAGCGTGGGTCAAATTTCTGGAAAATCCAGATTGACCTCCAAGCATGAAATCGAAACCTTAAGCCTTTACAACTCATTTTTCTGGGCCAATATTTGAGGAAACGTATAATAACTCATAAAACAACATGTATTAAAAATCATTTCAAGAAATCATGGCCCAAGAGCAACCTAATTTGTGCAAAATCAACATGAACTTTATGAATATGCTATTAATTCAACATGCAAGAACCCCTTTGAATTCAAACCCTCCAAAACATAATCAAACTTGATAATTTGATGGAAAACAAGTTGAATGACCATAATGTGAGTGAAATTAACACATGCATGGAAGGAATCTTAGAATTCAAACTTAAAACAAGGAAATTTATGCATGCATGCATGGATTGATTCTCAAAACAACACCTTGAGCTAAGTCTAGACTTTAAATACCAGTTTCACCATGAATCTAGCAAGGACAACTCAAATTCATAATTAAAAGGATGAACTCCCTGCCTTAGGTCTTCAATTCTAGGTCTAGAAGCTCAAATATGCAAATTCTCTTCAATTCTCCTAACTTCAAGCCAAATCCTAGTTGAAATCAAGTTGTTCTCTCCTACACTCTCCTTCTCTCGGTTTGGTCACAAGAAGATGAGCAAATGATGCATCCAATATGTAATAAAGAAAAATAAAGGTTGTCTAGAATCAAGCCACTAAGTTGCAAACTTGTAATAACTCAAACAAGTGTAAATTAACATTATTTAATCTAATTTAATCATATCAAATCAAATTTTAATTAAATCTACCATAAAATCACATATATTCTAACTAGTATGAAACACTAATCAATTTCAAAATCGGGCGCCGATAAGGCTTTTAATTCGCAGTTCAAAGTCTAAATATGAACAGATCATTTTATGGCAAACAGATAGAAACGCAAAGATAATGCAATACATATGCAAATTAATTCCGGATTCCTTCTAAGTTACTGTTAGGCATAACTAAACATGGATTAGCATTAATCGGAGGTTGGGGTTATTACAGTCTTCCCCCCTTAAAAGAGTTTGGTCTCCAAACTCGAATTACCTTCATTCTGGAACAACATTGGGTCCAACGGGAACAAATCTAGATATCTTTTCATCATGTCTTCCTCGGTTTCCCAAGTTGCATAGGTCCCTCCGTGGTTTTGGCAGTCAACTTTTACTAGTGGTATTTCCTTATTCCTCAATCTTTTGACTCGGTGATTCACAATCTCGATAGGTTTCTCCTCATAAGTGTAGTCATCTTTCAAAAGCACATCTGTCGGTTCGATGACGTGGAGTGGATCTCTCAAATATTCCCGAAGCATCGATACATGAAAGATGTTATGTATATGTTCCATTACTTGAGGCAAGGCTACCCGATACGATACCGGATTGATCTTTCGAGGACTTCATAAGGTCCAACATATATTGGCGCCAACTTGCCCTTAACACCAAATCGAGTTTGACCCTTCATCGGGGTCACCTTTATGAACACATGGTCCCCAACTTCACATTCTCTATCTCTTCTTCGGACATCAGCATAGCTTTCTGCCGACTCTGTGCAGTTTTCAGGCATTGCTGGATCAATTTCACTTTCTCGGTTGTTTCTTGCACAAGTTCCGGTCCCAACAAAGGTCTATCACCCACTTCAGCCCAACATATCGGAGAACGACATTTTCTTCCATACAAAGCTTCGTAAGGAGCCATTTCAATGCTTGAATGGTAACTGTTGTTGTACACAAATTCAGCTAATGGCAAGTAGGTCTCCCAATTCCCCTAGAAGTCTAACACACACATTTTGAGCATGTCCTCTAAAGTTTGGTTAGTTCGTTCAGTTTGTCCATCTGTCTGTGGATGATAGACACTACTCAGCCTCAGTTCAGTCCCCAAAGCCTGTTGCAAACTCTGCCAAAATCTCGATACAAACTTTGAGTCCCTGTCAGACACAATAGATACTGGCATTCCATGTAGTCTCACAATTTTAGTCATATAGATATTAGCCAATTTATCAGCGTTATAAATAGTTTTGACAGGCAGGAAATGGGCAAACTTAGTTAAACGGTCAACTATAACCCAGATAAAGTCCATACCTCGAAAAGAACGAGGCAATCCCACAATGAAGTCCATGGTAATGTGCTCCCATTTCCATTCCGGTATTGGGAGTGGTTGTAGCAAACCAGCGGGTCGTTGATGTTCCGCTTTAACCTATTGGCAATGTAGACATTTAGCCACAAAGTCTGCAATACTCTTTTTCATTCCAGGCCACCAAAAATTCTGTTTCAAATTATGGTACATTTTCGTGTTCCCCGGGTGCATAGAAAACTTACTACTGTGAGCTTTGGTCATAACACGTTTCCTCAAATCACCACAATCAGGTACACAAAGACGGTTTTGAAATTTTAGCACATCCTTCTTAGACACAAATCCTGGTCTCGGCTTCGAATCAAATTCCTCTGTGATCTTTTTCAAGTATTCATTCTCGCACTGTTTCTGTTTGATCTCGTCAAGAATTGTAGGTTGAGCGGAGATAGCAGTTAACAGCCCAACTTGTTCTAGGTCATTCAACAATTCTTTCCAGTTGGATAACAGACATGACAAACTTCCCATTGATTTTCGGCTCAAGGCATCCGCTACGGTATTAGCTTTCCCTGCGTGGTACAAGATCTGCAAATAGTAATCTTTGATTAACTCTAACCATCGCCTCTGTCTCATGTTCAATTCCTTTTGGGTGAAGAAGTATTTCAAGCTCTTATGGTCGGTGTACACCTCACAAGTTACCCCATACAAGTAGTGACGCCTGATTTTCAAAGCAAACACCACAGCTGCTAACTCAAGATCATGCATTGGGTAATTCTTTTCATAAGGTCAGAGTTGTCTAGAAGCATAGGCAATCACTTTTCCGTTTTGCATTAATACACACCCCAAACCTTTGTAGGAAGCATCACTATACACTTAAAACCCATCAATGCCATTAGGCAAAGTTAAGATTGGTGCAATCACTAACCTGGTTTTCAGTTCTTGAAAGGCTGCCTCTCTTTGTTCGTTCCAGTCAAATGGCAGGTTTTTCTGAGTTAACTGGGTCAATGGCATGGCAAGCTTGGAAAAGTCTTTTACAAATCTCTTGTAGTAACCTGCAAGTCCCAGAAAACTTCTAACTTCCGTCACATTTGTCGGTCTAGGCCAATCTACAATAGCTTCAATTTTCTGAAGGTCAACAGAAACACCATCCTCATTGATTACATGGCCCAAGAATGTTACACTGTCAACCCAAAATTCACATTTAGACAATTTAGCATACAACCTCTTCTGTCTCAAAATCTACAAGGTAGTCCTCAGGTGGTTCTCATGTTCCTCTCTGTCTTTAGAATAAATCAGAATGTCATCGATAAACACAACAATGAATTCATCAAGATATTGTTTGAAAACCCTATTCATTAGGTCCATAAAAGCTGCAGGTGCATTTGTTACTCCAAAAGGCATTACCAAGAATTCATAATGTCCATATCTAGTTCTGAATGCAGTTTTCTTTACGTCTTCTGCCTTAACTTTTAACTAGTGATAACCTGACCTGAGATCAATTTTAGAGAACACTTTGGCTCCTTAGAGTTGATCAAACAAATCATCTATTCGGGGTAATGGATATTTGTTCTTAATGGTTAAAAGGAATCTTAGAATTCAAACTCAAAACAAGGAAATTTATGCATGCATGCAGGCATTGACTCTGAAAACAACACCTTGAGCTAAGTCTAGACTTTAAATACCAATTTCACCATGAATCTAGCAAGGACAACTCAAATTCATAATTAAAAGGATAAACTCCCTACCTTAGGTCTTCAATTCTAGGTATAGAAGCTCAAATATGCAAATTCTTTTCAATTCTCCTAACTTCAAGCCAAATCCTAGTTGAACTCAAGTTGTTCTCTCCTACACTCTCCTTCTCTCAGTTTGGTCACAAGAAGATGAGCAAATGGTGCATCCAATATGTAATAAAGCAAAATAAAGGTTGTCTAGAATCAAGCCACTAAGTGGCAAACTTGTAATAACTCAAACAAGTGTAAATTAACATTATTTAATCTAATTTAATCATATCAAATAAAATTTTAATTAAATCTACCATAAAATCACATATATTCTAACTAGTATGAAACACTAATCAATTTCGAAATCGAGCGCCGATAAGGCTTTCAATTCGCAGTTCAAAGTCTAAACATGAACAAATCATTTTATGGCAAACAGATAGAAACGCAAAGATAATGCAATACATATGCAAATTAATTCTGGATTCCTTCTAAGTTACTGTTAGGCATAGCTAAACATGGATTAGCATTAATCGGAGGTCGGGGTTATTACAAAACCAAACTACATCCCACGTAGAAAGGATGTAAGAAAATGCAAGCCTAACTATGTCTTACGTATATGCCAAATTGCGTCTCACGTAGAGGGAGTGAAAGATGATGTGAACACTAGGCGCACTTGATATTTTTGAACCAAAGAAAACAACCCCGAGCGCGTCTCACGCGAAAGGAGGAAAGATGGTGTGAACACCAGGGGCACCTACTATTTTTAACCAATTGAAAATTACAACCTAACGTGTCTCACGCGAAATGAGGGAAAGAGTGGTGTGACAATAGGAACACCTGTTGTTTTTAACCGAGGAAACAACAACCTAACATGTCTCAAACGAAATGAGAAAAGGTGGTGTGAACACCAGGCGCACTTGACATTTTTAACCGAAGAAACAACAACCTAACGTGTCTCACACTAAAGGAGGAAAGGTGGTGTGAACACCAGGCGCACCTGATGTTTTTAACCAACTTGAATAACAACCTAACATGTCATACATGAAAGGAGGAAAGGGTGGTGTGAACAACAGGAACACCTGTTGTTTTTAACCGAGGAAACAACAACCTAACGTGTCTTACACGAAAAGAGGAAATCGAGTTAATAAAAGAGCAAACAAATTCCAAACTCAACATAGCGAGATTAGAAGGCCCCAGAGAATGAATTCAAGGAGATAACCCAATTCAAGGTGCAAAGTTGAAATGTTAATTTACAAAGAGTTCAAACCAAAGACACACAAACCCAAAACAATCAAAGCGAAACTCGAATGAGGAATATGAAAACAAGTTTGCCAATTTTTTCCTTTTCTGAAAACGAGCTGAAGATAACGATAACAATAACAAACTGAATGTAATTTGAAGAAAACAAATGAAATAATCAAAACATTTCAAAACACATAAAAGAAACCTCTTTTCTTCTGTTTTTCCTTTTCTTTTTCTTATTCTTCTTCACTATTTTTCTTCTTCTTTTTGTTAAATTCAAAAGCAAGGCCCAATACTGAAGCAAACAGAAAAAGAAAAAAAACAACAACACTGGATTGCATTAGGGGTTGACTGGGCCCAAATAAAGCACGACCGGGCTCTAATGGAGTCGGCTAGGTTGCGATAGCAGCAACGGGCAGAATGGTCTTTCCACGAACCTCGATTGTTTTAAACAAACCCAACCTTCATTTCCACACACACACCCATCCGAAACTCCCTCTCCTCTCTCTCTAACCTTCCTTTCTCTCTAGATTCTTCCTCTTTTAGCAAAACCCACAAACCCTTGCGAATTTTTTCATAAAACTCACTCACTCTTCTACATTTTGAACCGAACAAAACTTAATTTGGTTGAGTTTTGGGGTTTTTTCTTGCTCTTTCTTAGATTTTCACACATTTACTCACATTCTTCCTTATCTCTCCTTTGATTTTCAGTTTCTTTTTATTTTCTCTCTCCTAAGGTTTTGGTTTTTTGGGGTTTTCACTCAATTTCACTCACTCACTCACTTTTTTTTTCACATTTTCTCATTTTTCCCTCATATTTCTCCATGGCTAGCGATGAGGTTCCTATTCCTGACTCGGCTATGGGTATTGGCGCCATCCTAGGTGCGAATATAGAGGTCGAAGGCGTTCCTGAGCCCGTATTACCACCTTTTGCCGATAGAGCATTTGATACGGCCACCTACCAGCCACATACACACGAACCGATCCCCGACGATATTTTGAGATTTTAGGGCCTCATCTCAAGGATAGACGAGGACATCTTGCTGTAAAAGCCTGTGGAGCACTTGTCGCCAATGCCTCCACGGTAAACAATCTTTCCTTTGTTATGCACATATATTGAATCTCGTAAGCAAACTAATCGCTAATGCTATGCACAAACTGATAATGCTCTCCAACCTACAGGTGATAGCCAGGAGAATTGGCAACTATGGATCCATATCCGACTCTCGACACTAGTATGAGAGGCTTCCTGCGGAGGTTTGCATACTGGGCGATGTTGTCGACTTTGGGCTTTTCTATTCAGGGCTCATACAGATGAGGGCTGAGCCACTGCTCTATGAGGCCTTAGTGGAGAGATGGTGGGACACCACAAACTCGTTCCACTTCTCATGGATTGGGGAGCTGACTCTGACCCCGTACGATTTCTCGATGCTCACCGGTCTGCGGGTAGAGGTTGGCGGCCCAATCCTATTTGATCTTGATATAACGCAGTGAAAAGTTGTACAACGTCAGCTTCTCGGGGCGATCCTAAACACTACCAGCCATGGGATGGTAAGGTACAGTTAGTTCTTAGAGCGCTTCACTGACCCTCAACCAACTACTCCAGATAAGTTGGCCCAGTACACCAACGACTTTCTCACGTATCTCCTCAGTACTACCCTATTTGTGAATAGGGAAAATACCGTGGGGCTATATCTCTTGGGAGCACTAGTGCACCTACCACAGGTGGTAGAGTATGATT
Source organism: Camellia lanceoleosa (assembly GCA_025200525.1). Classification (NCBI taxonomy): domain Eukaryota; kingdom Viridiplantae; phylum Streptophyta; class Magnoliopsida; order Ericales; family Theaceae; genus Camellia; species Camellia lanceoleosa. The sequence continues at coordinate 61,970,730 of CM045762.1, forward strand.
AGGGTAGCGTCGGCTTGGCCACCTTATACTGTTACATGAGCTCCATATCCCGTCGCAAGGCGGATTCACTTAGCGGCTACTGGAGAGATTGGAAGGTACACCTCACACTTACTTTTCTGTTCAGCTTTGCATTTCCTGCCCATTTACTTCATCCATCTTTTTCTGTTTGTAGTTATGGGTTTACACGTATTTCATCTCTCTGGCTCCGGTCCCAGTGATGCCGATTGAGTTGTCAATACTCTACTCCTAGTACTACAAATCCCGATTTGAACGATGCCGCCGCATAGACCGAGACTTCCCTTACTTCCTCCGTTTCTTTACACCATCACCACGGATCAGGTAATAAAATACTAGTCTTTACATCTTACTATTTCCATGCTACTATTTCCATACTGCTGTTTCCACACTATTGTTTCTATACTATTGTTCAAACCCCTTATATCTTATTCTTGCCTTGCAACTTCTGCTCACAGGTTGACTGGCACCCTTGGGCGGGCATCCCTCAGGCAGCAAGGGTGACTTACGCCGCTGCATGGGAGGCCTCCACGATGCAGATCCTATTTGAGGGCCCGTTTGACAGGGCGTACTATTTGGGAGAGCAATTCATTCGCCAGACCCGGGGCCAGGCCGATCCTGACATCCCACATCCTCCTCCTTCCAGTATGAGGATAGTTGATGATCTCCATGACGGCCCCAGATCAATCACCTCATGCAGGGAGAGGACGGTGACAGGTACCATGAGCCCGACAACTTCACCGCCTTCTTACAGACTCGAGTGATGGCACCTCTTACAAGGGTGAGATTCGCGCCGTTCCTGAGGTTACTACTGCTACCACTGCCGCTGGAGGGGTTCCTGTTGCAGCTCCCGTCCCTGGGCTTCCGGTGATTCCTACTGAGGTTGTATACATGCGACCAGACGGGGTGATTGAGCAGATCCCCCTTGAGCACATTGAGGAAAAGGATCACAAATTGGTGATCACTCCTAGCATCGAGCAGGTACACATCTCTCTATATGTCTACCCATTGTCCTTTCTTATTAATTGTCCACTATGCTTTATTTCCTACTGTCCACTATGCTGACTTTCTGTCCATTGTGCACCATTATCTTGTTTTCATATTCTCAAATCTTTCCTCTTTTGCAAGTACCTGAGGGGTATGTGGATGACCTCCTCCGGACAGTTGACAGACTGTTTCTGATGGTATGGAAGACGCAGACTACTCTAGCCACCCATGGGATCGAGGTACACTTTGCCCCTAGTTTACGGTCAATACAATCTTGCTCATTGTAACATGCCCGGGGGGTACCCGCGCGCGTTAAACAGTTCGAACCCCCGAGATCTCTTTGATCTCAAGTCTCACGAGTGCAATGTGAAACATAGATGAGAGTCCAGATTTGGCAACTTTTATTGAAAATCCGTTTTATTACAATTTTGTCAAAAATAGACTGCATCATCAGATCTCAGAGTCGCCACCTAATATTTTGGGAAATTAGGAAACCCATGACTTGGTGCCAAGGCCACTGTTCGTCGTAACCAAGGATGCTTGGCTCGGAACCTTAGGTATGAGAGGGGAAGGTCAATAATGAGCACCCCCGCTCACCCGATCAAAAGATCGGCCTTTACTAAACCATGATATGAAGATCGGCCTCTACTAAACCATGATATGACTTTTTATTTTCGTTATATGTTCGTGTTCTGATTATTGAATAAATCCTAAAATTTACTATGTGAAGCATACAAGTATAGACTAGGTCACCCATTTTGGAATAACTTGATTTCATGTAGTTTTGAAAGAGTTTTGAAAATGTATAACCCCAATAAATTGAGTTTACAAACACGAAAATCAATATCATTCCAAATTAAGCGACACAACCTCCATCCACTGGCATTCATACAGTTATATCACATAAGCAAATAGCCACATGGTAGGATGCTTAAACATAGTAAGAAAAACACACACAAACGGGATGCTAAAGCATAAAAACTTACATGTTTGACGACCCGCGAACAAGCTACAAAACAAAGTTAGTAAAACATGCATGATCTTATATACAAAATCCTAATGCAATTCACTCATGAGATGCAACTAAAGATTCGGCTTCTAAGATATGACATGTGAATCATCTCAAGAACATGAGGTAGCGCACATAATCACATAGGAATTGATTAAATCCACAAATGCAAACTTCGCCGAATCAAGATGCATGAAACATGGATGCAAAGCATGAATATGATGAAAAATAAATATGATGTTTATGTACAAATAAGGAAAGCAAGTAAAAGAATGGGATAGAAAGAAGCGGGGCGGGAAATTATTACAACATTTTAAAGAATAATTACAAACCAAATTAGAGAGGGATGAGAAGAATATTACAACAAAATAAAAACCTCACAATACACTCAAAATTAAAAAAAATAAAATAAAATAAAATAAAAAACTTCATGTTCTTTGGAACCGCCACCGGAAATTGGTCAACATTGGGAGATTACGCCATCTTGCCTGGAAGAAGCTAACCGACCGGCCAAATAGGCCGGCCGGCCAACTAGGCCAAGCAAAACCTGTCTTGTTGCGAAACCAAGAAAAGACACAAACAAAAAATATGTAGGTGGCTCAACTAACCACTACCGGTTAGATTAAAAACACGAAAACAAATATAAAATAAAATAAAAAGTGTAAACTTACAACATAAATCTAAAACAATAAAACAAATATAAAATAGAACATACAAGATTACAACAAAACTAATGTGAGACTAATACAAGAAAAAGAATAAATATGAGGTAGAACGTGCAAGATTACAACAAAACTAATTTGAGACTAATACAAGAAATAAAAATAAATATGAGGTAGAACATGCAAGATTACAACAAAACTAATATGAAATTAAAACATGCGAATAAAAATAAATAAATAAATAATTATAAACTAAACAAAACACTAGGATTATAACAACACACTATGAAATATAAAGTAAGAAAATAAATATGAGATAAACAAACTACTTGGATTATAACAAAACATTATGAAATAAGAAGTAAGAAAATAAATATGAGATATAAAATATAAGAAAATGAAAGACCAAAAATTCACCTTCCAAAGAAAGATTGAACTTCTTGATTTCCAAACTTCCTCTTGATCACCCTCAAGTGTAGAAAGTGTGTTCTCAAATCCTCAATTCGAAATTATGGAGTTTATGGTATGAAAAGTGGCTAACTCTCTAGTTTTTCTCACTTTCAATCACTAAACACTCTTCCTTATGATCAAGGCAATTGATCTTTGGCTATATCAGAATTTTTAGAGTGGTTTTGGTGTATGGAAATAAGGAATTTCAGTAGCTATGGAAGGTATGGGGTGTATATGGAAGATAGGAATATTTTTGGCTCAAAAACTCAATTTTTCTCTCTTTTTTCACTCTTTTCTCACTCCTTTCTCTTCAATTTCGTGGTCCTCTTCTCTCTTACAATATGATCATTCTATATAGGCAATGAGGGAGAGTAAAGGTCAAAAAGAAGGTGGGAGACAAGAATGTGATAGGAGGGCAAATTTTCAAGGTGGTTGAATGGGATACTGCTTTATGAATGCAAACAAAACCTCTTTTTGACAATGGGAGATGATTAGGTATAATGGAGGATGAGTGGATGCACTTGAATGGCTCAGAAAATAGGTAAATGGGTTGTCCCAACCGAACCAAAACCAAGAAAAAAAATGGGCTATTGTTGTTTTGGGCCGAGTCAACAAAATCTGCTTTTAAGTCCAACTTCAAATGGGCATATCTCCCCCAAATGGACTTGGTTTTAGGCGGTTCTTGGGTCCAAATTGAAGCCCCAGAAGTCTACTTTCCAATGGTGGTGGCCTCACATTTAAATTATAAGTGTACGAAGAGATATGCCTAATTTAGTAAAGGCTGTCTCGGGCTGGGTCAACAAAATCTGCTCTTAAGCCCAACTTCAAATGGACATATCTCCCTTATTTGGACTTGGTCTGAAGTGGTTCTTGGGTCTAAATTGAAGCCCCAGAAGTCTACTGTCCAATGGTGATGGCTTCACATTTAAATTCCAAGTGTACAAAGAGATATGCCTAATTTAGTAAAGGCTGCTCACTTCCTTCTTAATGATTTGATACTCATCCTTTTCCTAAACCAGTTTTCTTTCATCCCCTCCTATTTCCTTCAACTCCAAACCTATAGGAAGATGTTTTTTTAAATATTTTTCAAAAAGTTTCACCTCTCTTTCATTTATTTCCACTTTGTCCTTACTCGGTTTACTAAAAAGTGCAATATTTTAATCGAAATGAGAGCCTCGGGACATTGTAGAAACATTTTAAAAAAAAACATATTTTGAAAAGAGGGTTTTAAGGTCTAAAATAGTTTGGCCAAAAAATGGGTGAAGGTTGGGATTAAAACTCAAATTCCATCTTTCTTACTGAGAATTTTGTGAGAAACACATTCTAATTGTCATCATCGGGTAATCAAAAGAAAGCGCCCAAGTCTTAGGGCTGGTCAAAATGGGGTGTCTACACTCATATGTTGATCTGTTCTGATATCTGTACTCTCTCTCGTTTTCTTTTTAGCTTGAGCCAGCACCAGTTGCACCTGCAGGACCTCCTCCAGCTAAGAGATGGAGACGAGACCCAAGGAGAGGTAGAGGAGGGGCCAATCGAAGGAGAGGCCGAGTGAGGCAGCGCTCACCCTCCGATGAGTCCTTTGATGAGTACATGACCCCCGCAGAGGAGGGGGGAGGTGGATATGCACTTTAGCAATCTTAGTGATGATAGTGATGCACCTCCTCCGCAATCAAGGAGGAAGAGAGCGAGGATGGGTTGCTGATTTTCTTTGTTTTTCTTTTGCTTTGTAGTTTGGAACTATGTAGCTTTAGATAGACTTATGTATTTTGTTTTTGAAGACTTTTCTTTTGTTTTTGGTCTTTGTAAACAATGATTAGGGTTGGATCCACCAGTTTATAAAAAAAAAAAGGTTTTGAAATGATCTCTTTGTATAATATGTGATGAATGGTGTAATATTTGCATGGTAACTTTGCACAAGACTTAAAACTGCGAATACCTGCTTTTGTATTCACTCTTGGATCGGATAACAACCCACAACCGGAAAAAATGTAAAATACAACTCAATAACAGGAAAACGAAATGAAAACAACTAGAAAATACTAAAAAAACACTTGGTACAAACAAAATAAGACTCAAAATACAGTCGTAGTACACCAAGACAAAAGCCAGTCTTTTTTGCAATTGCTCTAATCTAGGCCATCATTTAGACTTGGCCGGGTCCAAATAGGCAAGGTCAGGCTTCAATGAGGCACAGTCGGTCCCAAAAATAAGGTCAGTCAGTACTGTCCAGCTGTCATGCACTGTTTCTTGTCAAACTCTATAAATGGTGCTCCAATGTTGTTTTTCTAGTAGAATAGCAAGTCTTTGGTATTTTGCTCTCAAGATGGACATGCTACTCAATAACAGGCTCCGAGACTGGATAGCCACTTTGGACGGCTCGAAAAAGGTGAACTTTCGCGATTTCGGCCTAAACGCTCTTTTTCCTTTGAGTCGTACTTCACTTTATTTTCCGTTCCTCCATGCCGCTACTCGATGTTGGAACCCGATCACATATGTATTTCACTTTGGATCACAAGAAATGTATCCGACGCTCAAAAAATTTCAAGCATTGATGGAATCCCCGACGCAATGAAGAAATCATGCCTTAGCCCTATTTTGGCCATGCCCAGGCTTTGAGACGAATGTGTAGGCTTACTTTGCACGAGGCTCAATCCTTGGCTCACAACGGGGAGTTGGACATCTCAGGTTTGGTTCGTCGATTTTCCACTACCGAAGACAGAGGCGATCTCCTTTGGCGGGGTTATCGGCAGCGTGCCCTCTGCTTATGCTTACTCACACACTTCCTTCTCACCCCTAGTTGCGAAGGAGCCAGCATTAGGTTGGTTGGAGTGGCCCAATGCCTGAAAGAGGGTAAGAGCTGTATTAGTTTAGCACTGGCCAAGACCCTGATGGGTTTGGATGCCTTTTATCGGTGAGAGACTACCCGCTTTGTAGGGAGTCCGCTGCTTCTTTCAGGTATTATTTCCCACCATTTCTTATTTATGATTCCTTGCATCACTCGATACTCACGCTCTATTTTTATCTCTAAACCTCTTTTTTTACTTTTCTCTCAACGTACATCTCTCTATTCTTTAATCTCTCTTATTTTTCATCCCTTCCTAAGTATGGCTCATGGATAAACTGAAAGTAGTGGACCTTTGCCCTGAGTACTCGGCCAGAGCTTACTTTTTCAGCCAAAGTTCAGATAGATAGTGGTGTGATTGGATATGCAGCAGATATGCAGCCGACATAACTTGGCATTGCCCCTTGCTTAATTTGACTGAGATGATTTACAGCATGTCCCGTCAGCCGGGTATATAGTTAATTGGCCTTACACACTGCGTGTTCTGTTTCTCCTTCCGGTTCAGACACTAGTTTAGGCATGATCAAGCATGTCCAGATGAGGAGGTGAAATACCCGACTTCATTTCCCATTCATGGTTCACACTTGCCTCGGTACCTTATTGCTTGGAAGACAAAAAGAGCTTTTGGCCCCTGCCCCTAGTTTCAGCTACGCCCTTTCTAGCGAGTGCTTGGCTTGGCTTGAGGACAAAACACAAGTTGGGCCGACTTTGGTTGTAGAGACCTCCGTAAGCACAAGCAGAAGACAAGGAACCACTTGACTTATCTATGCCCCTAGTTTATTCCTTTGCAAGTTTTATGATGTAAAAGCAACTTTGATTTATATCAGAGAGTTAGAAAATGTACTTATGTTGAAACCAATGGAATTAAAGTTGCGAGCACTAAAAATCAACTTTTATTAAAACTTTTCAAAACTGTTTTTGGGAATGATCACCACCTGACACACATAGAATCAACCCTTAAGATGTACAGCCCTGAATCAATAGATCGCAACTGCCCATAACTACATCCGCCATACCAGCCCTTCCGCCAACATAAAGATTATACAACCGAGCTAACTAATAATAGAGAAAGATGGCCTGATCAAATATGAACGAATAGGACAGTTGAGTCGAAGATGGTTATGGCCGAACTTTAGGATGAAGTTTCCTACATATCCCAAAGATGGGAATCAGGCCTTACGTAGTTCGGTTCAGGTTCACTTGAGTATTAACTCTCTCTTTTTGCGTTCTAACTTTTGCCAAGGTCACCCTTTAGGGTTTTTAACCTTACGAGCTCAGTTTTTCTTTATTTCTAATTTTTCATGTTCTAACTTTTTCCTAGGTCGCCCTTTTGGATTTCGGCCCAGCGAGCCTCTCAAGGATAATATTTGTTCAACTTGTCCATATTGATCGGTTGTGAAAATTCTAGGCCATCTAAGTCTATGAGAATAATTGTCCCTCCTAACTAGATTGACTTGATGATATAAGGACCAATCCAATTAGGTTTGAACTTGCCCTTAGGATCATGGATGGGAACCCAGTTGTCTTTCAGTACCATGTCTCCCTCCTTGAGATTCCTAGACTTAACTTTCTTGTTAAACGCCCTAGCAATTCAGTGTTAGTAGCCCTGGACATGATACACTGCCCTTAGTATTCTCTAATCAAACAACACTAACTCCTCAAATCTACTCTGTTGCTAGTCTGCCTCCGCTATTTAACATTCAGCCATAACTCGCAGTGACAGCAATTCAATTTCAATTGGCAAAACAGCCTCCATCCCAAAAACGAGAGAATAAGGGGTGGCCCCTGTAGATGTTCAGATTGAGGTTTTGTAACCCCATAGTGCAAATTTCAGTTTTTTGGCTAGTCCCTATATGTTTCCACCATCTTCCACAAGATGTACTTGATATTCTTGTTAGTGGCCTCAACAGCTCCGTTAGTCTCTGGTCTGTATGTCGATGACTTATGAAAAGCCACGTTGTATTTCTCAAGCTGATCCACCACCTCTTTCTTGAAGTGTAAGCCGTTATCTGATATGATCTCATTCGGAACTCCATACTGGCAGATGATATTATTTCAAATGAATTGTGCTACATACAACGCTTTCAACACCGCATATGACTAAGCTTCCACCCACTTTGTGAAGTAGTCAATCGCCACAAGAATGAACTCATGCCCATTTGACCCTTTTGGCGAGACTGCGCCGATAACGTTGATTCCCCAAACTGAGAAAGACCATGGTGAAGTCGTATTATAAAGCTTAGACAACGGTATGTTCATGCAATTGGCATGAATTTGACATTTGTGGCATCATTGTACAAAACCAATACAATCATCCTCCATAGTTGACCAATGATAACCTTGTCTAAGGATCTTCCGGGCTAGCATCACACCATTCATATGTGCCCCACACTCTCCTTCGTAGATAACCTCCACAAGACGCTTCGATTCCTCTTCCTCCACACACAACTTATGCATTCCCAGATGACCTATTTTATACAACTTACCCCTGCATATGATAAATTGGATGGCCAGATGCCGTATTCCCTATTTGTCCTTGGCATTTGCCCCCTGGTGGATACACCTCATTTTTAAGAAAGTTCCAAATGTCGTAATACTAAGGGTTTTTGTCTTGCACTTCATCTATTGCGACAATAGTCTCATAAGCTAGTGTGTATTTTTGTTTGATAATAATTGGATGCATCTTCACTCCCAACGGGATATCTACCATAGAAGATAGAGTTTCCAAAGTATCAGTGAACCGATTGTTCTCTCTAAGCAGGTGCATAAATGTCAGTTTTTCAAACCTCAGAATCAGCATATCCATGGCTTGATGGCAAACCTTCATATTCTCTTCTTTGACTTTCCAGTCTTCGTTTGCTTGAGAAACAACCAACTTTGAGTCCGCAATGACATCCAATCTTATTGCCCCTAGTTCTAGGGCAGCTTCTAAACCAGCAATGCACGCTTCATATTCTACTTCGTTGTTGGACACTTTGAACCGGAGCTTGAAGGCTAACGGTATATGGGAATTATCAAGTGCTCTTAGCAACACACCTATCCCATAACCGTACTAATTGGATGCTCCGTCGAAGAACATCGTCCAAGTTTCCTCTTCGACTTGCAGAATGTCTTTATCTGGGAACAAATATTCCACTGCCTCATCTCCTTTTACAGGTGGTCTGCCAGGAATTCCGCTACAGCTCTTCCTTTAACTGACTTGCGTGTAACATATTTGAGATCAAATTCGGAGAGAAAAAACAGCCAACGAGCTAGCCTACCCGTAAGTACCGATTTCTCAAAGAGATATTTGATACGATCTAACCTCGCAACCAGGATTACGGAGTGAGCTAAAGATTAATGTCTCAACTTCCTGGTAGCCCATACCAAGGCTAAGTAAGCTTTCTCCAAGGGGGTGTAGCAAGTCTCGTAGTCTAGCATATTCTTGAAAAAAATGGTCTTTTCCCAATCTTTCAGTGCCATCAGAATGTGATTGTACCAAGTCATCTATGTGCAGCAGTGGAAAGTCATCCTTCGAACGCTTTGTTCAGGTCTCTAAAGTCAATACAAACCCGAATTCTACCATCCTTATTCTGCACTGTGACGATATCAGCCAACCAGGTCAGATACTCGGATACTAATAAGAATCCTGTATCAATTTGCTTGGCGACCTCTTCCTTGATTTTTAGTGCCTAATCCGGAAGAATTCTGCACAGCTTCTGCTTGACTGGTCAGGCCTTAGGGTCAAGAGAGATCTAGTGTTGTACGATCTCAAGGTCGATTCTAGGCATGTCTTCATAGGACCACGCGAAACATCTTTGAAATCTTTTAATAAAGCGATTAACCGCTCACGTTCCTCCGAAGACAATGTAGACCCGATCTGGACTAAGCGTGGATCCTTCTTAGTACCCACATTAATGGAAATGATTTCATCAATACAGGGCATAGCATGCCTCTCCTCCTCTCGATTAATCAAATTTTTCAAAGCCAGAGGAATTTCTTCCTCTTCATTTTCATTAAAATTCTGAAAGTCTTGGTCAATGCAATAAACTAGCGGCACAGAAAAGTAAACAAAATCTGCAGAGTTCTCATTCAAAAGGCCCAGATCTTCGGTTACAGACTCAAAAGAAAAGTTGAATGAAGACCTAGACAGGACTTTGGTATCCAGGTTACCACCTTGAAAATACCAGACTCAGACCTCCTAGATTGACTTGAATTTGATCCCAACTCCACAGACTTAATGGAATCAGATTCTGACTCATCACCCGATTCAGAACTGGAAAGGTAGCCTTCCTCCAACTGCCAAGTAAGACGCAGTGCCGTCAGTGCATCCAGAATGCCACTGGGTGGGTCCACACCCGGTTCTTTCAAGATCATGGAGACATTAAAGTTATCCCCCAAGTTCTCTAGGTCGGCCACAAGATCTGTCAAGAGATTGGCCAGTGCTGTCCCTACTTCAAGCTCACTGTCATCTGAGTCATCTTTTGTACTCTGGCTAACTTTGATGCTTGGTTCAGTCTTTTCCTCATCGCTATCTTGGAGCTATAGATCAAAGAAAATCTCGAATCCAGGGATGCGTTTCTTTGAGGAATTCACCCAAGACTCAGGAAAGCTACAAAAGGGAAATCCTCTCCCTCTCGAACAAAACGGCCGTTGAGCGTCCCCCGGATTGGCCTTTAGATATGCTCATAATGTTTCCTAGCTCTCTTGGCCTTGGCTCTGCGCTTCATCTCTTCTTCATTCCTTATCCAGTCCTCTTTGGGGGGCACATAGCCCAATCCAAAGGTATGTGGGTTGTGTGGCACCTTTGTCGATACTGCAATACCTTTCTGTCTACTCTTTCCAAGTCCTATTCCCGGAACATGTCGTAGCTTGTTCATAAAGTAGATGGACTGGGCACTGACGTACATACCGTCATCCGTGGCCAGAATGGTCTGCACTACCCAAGCTTTAGCCAAAGTGAATCCCGAGAGAAATACATCTTTATCGCCATGGTTGATTTCTAGAATTGGCGTAGTCACCTTTAAAGGCAGATGGATGGATGAGTTCCCAAAAACAATTGCTACTCCTCCTCCTCCATGAGGATATTTCAACATTTGATGGAGAGTGGAAGACACAGCCTTCACGTGATGTAACCAAGGCCTCCCTAATAGCAGGTTAAAGGTAGCTGGTATATCCAGGACGTGAAACTCGATCTCTCACTCAGTTGGGCCCACCTGGACTCGTGCTTTAACTGTACCCATGATTTCTTTGCTTGTATTTCCATAAACTCATATCACTTGGGCTGTGGGGATAAAGTCCACCAGTTTAAGGCCAATTGCGTAGGCAGTACAGGATGGATAGACATTAATGGCAGAACCAGTATCTACCAACACCACCAGCACCTACTTCTTCTTGCATTCCACATAAATATATAATGGCTTGTTGTGGGCCGAGCCTTCCGGCGGCAGCTCTTTATCTGAGAAAGTGAGCTTTGGCTTGGCACCACCTGGAAAGACTAGGTCCACAAATTGCTCAGGTGTAGCATCAATGGATAATTTAGCTTTGTCCATTGCCGACAATAATGCCTGCCGGTACACCCGTGAAGCCATAAAAAGCCCCCAGATAGAGATATCAGCTTGGATTTTCTTGACCTGTTTCAGCACTAACTTCTCTTCTAGTTACTTCTCCTTCTATTTCTTGGCCTCCTTGTCCTTTCCAGATGCCTCTGCTTGATCTAGGTGCGGTGGCTTAAAATACCGTCCACTACGAGTAAGATAGTCTATTTTCTCAGCATACCATATATTATCCGAGGGACAGCCTCCCTAATCTTCGTCGATATGGGCCAAATGCAAATCATTGTCATCTCACCACTCGCCGTCAGCTGTTGACAAACAGTAGTCCGGCTCCCACCTGAATCATCTTTACAGTACAAGTGCCCCCCTTAGGGCAACATGTGGTTGTAATTTTCTGGCTATCCTCAACTCTTTCTTTCTCAAATTGCCTCTATGCAGCTTTCTGTTCAATATCTACAGTGTTCATAACTCCCACTTCTTGACTTGGGCTTCCTACATATGTGCCCTTCGGCAATTTTCCTTTCTCATCAACCTTCCCGACCACTGCAGCTACCTCTGCTTCATTCCCCTCCGATTTCACCCTAGTTCCTTCTTCCTTGTCTGGCTCATCACTCAGCCATCCAATGTTGTCAATCAATCCATTCAAGTCAAACCACCTAATCTGTACATCTCCCTGATCATGTTTATTAAAAAACTACAGATTGTCCAAATTTTCTTCGAGATCTGCCAAATCATCCAACCCCTGGCTCAGGCCATCCTCCCTGACCACATTAATGTCTACCGAGATTGGTAGCACCACTTCAAGTCTAATTTGACTATTTGGTGTAATATAGCAACTCGGATCATATGTCTTTTCAAACAAGTCCCCAGGACACTCCGACGACAGGCTAATACCTCATTCTGAGGCCAGATCCTCCTTTACCGCGGGTATTGTCACCACAATGTGAGGCTTAGGTTGTAGCTTAAATGCGCTCATCATGCACAGATATGTGCCATCAGGAATTAATAGCATTGGTTTCAGTAGGTGGGAGGGGGTAATATATATGCTGGGGTCACAAGAGGTGGCCAGTGTATGGATAAGGTTGAGGTTTTGAGATTGGGGGACTTGATTATGGACTGGGAGTGGATTTGTGGTTACATTCAGTTTCTAAGGTGAAGCGATAACCTTGTTGTCAATGAGATCCTGAATCTCATGACGTAAACGGTAGCATTGGTCGGTGTCATGCCATGTTGCTAGTGAAAAGCACAATACTTTGTAGGGTTATGCTTGGGTGGAAGAGGGTCGGGAAGTGGACGAGGTTCTAAGGGTTTGAGGTGCCCTTTTTTTATTAGCACTTGCATGGCTTTGGAAAAGGTCATGTATAGTTGGTTAAAGTCCTCTGAGGTCGAGTAAGGTTGGATGTTGTTTGTGGTCCTGTATTGGTAAAGGGGTTAGCAGTTTTGGTCATGGTGACAACATTTACATCCAATAGCCTCGCAACTGTGCTACCACTGGCAGCATTGGAACTGCTCCTTCTCATATGTAATAAGCCCTTACTTCATGGCATCTTCAATTTGCACTCTCATTTCATAAAGTTTTGTAAACGTAAACAACGGAAGCATAATCATTTTTTGCAATAACTTTCCATTCAAATTTTGGACGACCATTCTAATTTGGTCCTTCTCAAAAGGCCTTGTGGTCATCATCGAGGCTTTAACTCTCCATCTTGTCACAAACTCATAGAAACCCTCCTTTGGCTCTTGGCGTGTTGCCTCGAGATCACGAGTTGTGACCTCAAAGAGTCACTATGGCTTACGACATGCAGCTAGGCCAAATGGTCAAAGAAGGTACCTCAGCAAGACTACCTAATATATATCTCACACTTATCACGGAGAAGTGAAAGAAGGATCAAGCGGTACAGTGGTAGTGCAGATCCAAGGGTTGTGTTTCCAACATGGCAGAACCCACGACCGATCAGCCTTTTGGCAAGCATTTTAGGCAAGCCTCCGGCAAACTGTCCAGGAATAGCAGATGAAAAACACAGTGACTTATAATAACAATGCAAATGCAAAAAACATATATATGTAGATAAAATTCATATCATAAATTTCAACTCAAGTTCTCTAAGTTCCCCAGCAGAGTCACCAGAAACTGTAGCTTGCTTTTCATGCTCCTTTCGGATATGATAGATCTACAATTCGGACTCCCGTGGTTTTGAATCTGATTTCACAAGTGCAATGTGAAATAAATAAACACAAATGAGTCCAAATCCGACAATTCTTCAGGAAAATCGACTTGAATCAAAAATGCCAAAAATGGACTGCTTTGCCAGATTACAAAGTTGCCACCTAAACATTTTTGAAAAATTTAGCGAACCCGAGACTCGTGGCAAAGGCCACTTATCCGTCATCACCAAAGTGTCTCGGCTCTCGTACCTAAGTTCATTTAGTATGATGAGCCGAACCATAAATGCATGCGAGCCGAGTGTATGCAAACATGGGAAATGCTAAGGAAACATGATATTCTAGGCTACCATCATAAGTGGGTAAATAAAAAGAAGAAAGAAATGGGGTTGGAAGACATATACGCATTATTACAATTGTGCCCTCATGCAAGATGGTCCGAATGAACGTCCAAGTGTCCTAAATAAAATAACTATTACAAAACCGAACGAATGAATAAACAACTAAATAGCTAAGCTATTACAACAAAGGCTAATTATAAGTAATAAACTAGCTACCTAATTTATTACAACAAGGATAAACGATGAAACTAGCTATTAACTAACTATGATTATTACGGAAAAACATTAATAATAATTACAACACTGCTAACTATGATGATAATTACAACAATGATGGGAATGTTAATTTACAACATTGCTAAACAAATATGCATAAAGATTGCATGCACGTGACTATTTTTAGTAGCAGCTCTGTCTGCTTCTTTGGGAATTTACCCCGTTTCACCTCCAGCCACTGCCCTCTGTTTCTGTAAAAACACACTGTTTACCAAACATTGAAGCTCGGCCGGGCCCAAATAAGGCCGGCCGTCCCTAATTTCATGCAAAACCTATTTTTGTGCTCTGAGGTGAAAACAGTGGAAACAGAGCTTTTCTAAGCTCTATTTGTCCTTTCAGCTCTTCTCTGTCATGGAGAGGCTCAAGAGAAAAATGAAGTTGGTTCCAAAACCATCAATAAGCAAGTTGATCACTTGATGATTTTGAAGACAATTGGACAAAAATCAATAAATGCAATGAACAACCACTCCTCCATCCTATCATAAAGTGAGCTCAAAGATGGAGGTAGAGACGCTTCAAATTTCATCAACGCATCATGAATTGGCACGTGACGACTCTTGACACTATGGACCCAACATAACATCCGACTAAATCCAAGCAATCTTACTCTTTTTTTTTTTTTTTTTACATCGGTTTCATTGGTTTTAAGCTCATTTTATTAGTTCTTTCCATTCTTTAATCAATCTATCCCAAAATGATGATTAAGTCCACTAAATGAGAAGGAACATCAAACGAGAAGTGATGAAAATCATGAAAGAGGGACTATGCCTTGATGATGAACCTCCGTAAAGGTTAAGCCATTGTGCATAGGTCTTTTTCCCATGCCTTGAACAACCATCAATCCTTTGAGACAACTCTCAAACAAAAGGAAAGAAGAAAATAGGGAGGTTACAGACATGATTGTACAAGATTGATTTGAAAAAGGAGACTTCTAATATGAAAACCAAGCAAAGAAAAGCTATCAACTAAAATGCCTTGATGTCTAAGGCATAAACAAGCAAAGCCATGAGGACTTACAACATGATAGGCAAAGTATTCAAAGAATACACCAAGTAAAAGAATTAAAACAAATCTAAATAGCCCCTAATATGTAAAAACCAATGACTAAAATGATGTTTAAAGAGTATGAAAAAGATAAGAAAGAGCAAAGAATCACAAGGCTAGTGAACAAGAGCAAGGAGAGGTGGCTAGCCTCTCCATCTTTGAGACCTCAAACCATGTTTTTTAGCCTTTTTTGAACTCTAAAAATCAGTTTGAAGACTCCAAAAAAAAGAGTGTAAAGACAAGGGCGTGAGCTATGAAGTAAGGTGCAAGAAAGGGTATTAAACCTTTCTACCTTTGGTAGCTATTCAAACCCAAGTTCCAACACTTGAAATAGATCCAAAACAATACAAAGACACAAGAAATTGGTGGTAAGAGACAGACATGAAAGCAAGAGAAAAGGTGGTAAGCTTATACCTCTTAAAGAGGACAAACTCTTTTTGTGAATCAAACTTGGTCCAAGCACACTATCAAGCTTGGATTGTGATGCTCAAGGCTCAACCAATGCTCCAAGGTTAAGGTATGAGGGTGTGTGTGGTGTATAGATATAGTTCAAAGATGGCAAGCTTTCTCAAAGATGGCTTGTACAAGAAAAATGAGCTCTCAAGTAAGTGTATAGGCTCTTTAGAAGTTGTTCAACGCTCAAAACAAAGATATAGCCTCGTATTTGTAGAATTTGAGCAAAATAGGTCAAAAATATCTTCAAAAATAGACAGCTAGCAGGCTCCCGCCCAGAACAATGTTTATCGCTACTAAGGCACGGCCGGTCCCAAATGGCCACAGCCAACTCCTAATGAGACACGGCTGGGCCCCAATGTACTACACTATTCCTCTGTTTCAGGCTCAGTGTAGGGTGGCACAATGTTCAAAAAGGGACCTCTAAAGTATAAACAAGGTAAATAGGAAGGTGTTGGGACCGTTTCAAAGCTCGACCTTGGATTCCTTCGTTGAGCATTCGAATCACACACAATGTAACTTTCATCATCGGGTGCACATGACAAAGCGCCTGAGTCTTACAGGCGGTCAAAAATGAGGTGTCTACAGCCACTTAAATAATTTGTTTATTCAAATTAAGTTATGTTAAATGTTTTAGTTTAAATAACTATCCATGATTATTTTGTGCCCCTATGCTCCTAACATAATATCTCTCACTCTACTATGTGCTTATAGCTGTTACCCATTTCAGATGATGAAATATATAGAAGGATTATGACCTCGTGTAATGGACCAGCACAGAACTTGCTGCCGACATTTTTTTTTAAAAAAAAATTCTCTTCTTACTTTTTCTTCGTTTTATTGTCTGTTACCGAATAATAAAATAATAAAAACCGATGGATGAATTTCCTTTTTATTTAAATAGTAGGGTAGTTAATGAAGTTAATTATCTATTTAATTATTTTCTTACTTTTATTTCGCTTCCGCTTGCACCACTTAATTTGTTCAACTAAAATTAATAAGTTGTTATTTCAACCCTAAGCATTCGGGGGTTGGGTCATGACACAACCTATGCATCGGTGCAAGTCCCATCTACGTGGAGTGCAAGTCCAACTTGTGTATGGGTGTAAGTCCAATGTGTGTATGGGTGCAAGTTTGATTTGTGCCATATTATTATTTTTATTGTATGAATTGAGTTAAATGTATAATTGAATGTTATTGTTTTTATTCATATGGTAAACCATAAAAACAAAATAATAATTAAACCATAAAATATTTTTTGTATTTTTATTAACTCAAATCATACAATAAAAATTAATACAAATATTAACTGAAATCATACAAATAAAAAGAGGCCATTCAAAATTAACCCAAAAAAAAATTGTATAAATTAGCATTAAAATAGATACAAAAAATTAAGATAGCAGAAATTCAAATCTTCATGTTTAGTTGAATTCAAATATTTGGTGAATAAAACAAAAAAAATAAAAGAACTAATTATTTTAATAATGGACTTGCACTCATGTATAGGTTGAATTTGCACCTCGCATAGATGTGACTCACATCTCACATAGATTGGGCTTGCATCCATGCATATATTGGACTTGCATCCCATACAGATCGAGCTTGCACCCCATACAGGTTAGACTTGCACCCCGCACATATTGAACTTGCACACAACAGATGTTAGACTTGCATCCATACATAGGTTGGACTTATACTCCACACAGATGTAACTTGCTCCCTACATAGATTTGACTTGCACCCCACATACACCTTGAACTTGCACCTAGCATGGATCGAACTTCTACCCTGCACAAATTGAACTTGCACCATGCACAGGTTGTAATTATTTTTTAATATTTATTTTTGTCAAACGAATTTATATTTTATTTGAAAAAATAAACATAAAGATTATTTATTAATTTTAAAAATTATTTTCCTCCAAAAAAGATAGAATCATAAGGAATTGATATCTTTTTTACAAACTAGTTATTATTTTTTTAAAAACAGAAAAACATAATTCAACCAAATATGATGAATTGAATTTCTCATATCCTAATTTTTTGAAACTATTTTTAATGCTAAAATATATGTGACTGTTTTTTTAGTTTGAGATGTGGGTTGGCTTTTAGGCTATTTTAGCCTGAGGCTAAAAAGCCTCGTTTGGAATGGCTTTTTCGGCTTTTTTTACTTTTGTGGAAAAAAAAATGAAATGATTATAGTTTGAATGTGACATTTTATCTTATTAATTTTTGGACAAATTATACTAATAGTCCCTATATTTTACCTCCTGTGTCACTTTGGTCCCTGTATTTTCAATTTGCTTAATTTTAACCCTTCATTTTTAATTTTGCTTCATTTTGGTCCAATCAATAACCTCTGTTAAAAAATTTAATAGAAAATAGTCATGTGCATAACATGTGATCAACTTTGAGGGGCAAATAGACATTTCCATCCTAACCCTTCCTTATTCCATCTCTGCAAAACCCTATTCCATCTTTGTAACACCTTTTTTTTTCCCACTCCTTTACCGTCTATCATCAATCTCACTCCACCACCGCCACTACTAAACACCACCACCACCACCACCATCTACAACCAAACAATAGCAGACTCGGCATCAATAGGTTCATCGGAACCCCAACAACAAACGCCTAGGAAAAAGGGCAGGCCACGAAAAATCATTGAAAAATTAGAGAGTGAAGAGATTAAGGAAGAACAGAGAAATGAAGTAGCAAAAATAGTAGTTGAAAATAGTGAATCGAAGAAAGAAAAAATGGATAAAGAAGAAGGTGAAAGAAGTGGCAACATCATCATCAGTTGGGGATCCAAAGAAAGAAGCAGAGCTGGTGCTAAAGAGACTGTTGAGAAGCAGTGCTCGGGGGAAAGGCAAACCTTGTAAGAGCAGCTAAACTTTATCAATGAATGATTAGCAAAACTCTTTTATTCTTTTTTTATATTCTTTTTTGGTGGATTAATCCAAGGGTAGAAGATCAAAAGATGAATGATTCTTATTTATACTTCTTCTTCTTCCTTATCTATTTTACTCTTTTTTATTTTATTTTATTTTAGTTATGGTTTTGATTTGAATGCTACTTTTTTAGGTTTTCTCTGTTTCTGATTTTATCATTCTCTTCTTTTTTTCTTTTTTTCTTTTTTATCATTCTCTACCTGTTTGGTTGAATTATTATTTGATTTGGAGGAATTGGTGGTCCGTCACTTTGTTATTGTTATTGTTCTCTCATCTCTCTCTCTCTATTATTCTTTTGATTGTCAATTTGTTATTTGGTGATGGTGGGATGATAAGGGTAGATAAAGGAGGTTGGATGGAGGTGATGGATATGGCAGGTATGTGCAAAAGACTGGGTGGTAAGTTTGGTAGTTTGGGTGGCAGACGGTACTAGGTTTGATGTGGTGGAGGTGTATGGTGTTGATGTTGAGATTAGCTATGGATGATTTTGGTGGTGGAGAAAGGCAACGGTGGTAGATGATTGTGTTGCAGAGAGTCCAAGAGAAAGAAGTTGGTGAAACAAGGAAAGGGTAGTGTCATGCCCCGAATTAACAAGGTCCGACTTACGTGAATAAACCACTCAACGATGAATAATAGATAACAACTCTCATACAAATGAATATTATATAGCCACACAATATATATGTTTATCCAATATTATACATTCCTAGATACAAGATCTAAGTCAAATGGATGTTCTGTGACTAAAACATGTATAGATGTTAGAAAATCAAATTAAACGCCCTAAGGCTTACATCATACACAAGGGTGTAACCTTTACAAGAATGGCACACGGCCAATAAATAACATAAATGGCCCTTGGCCTACAAATAACTGAACCACCCTACATGGTTCGAACATAACTTCACATCACAGTCCGCATCTACATATGTACACCTGAAAAACATTTCAGCCACGTAAGGTGAGCATAAAGCCTAGTAGAGAATATTTCGAAAACTAAACATGCTCCACCAGTATAAATAATCATAATGCAATACATATATACAATATGCCCAAATGCATTTCCAAAATCCATTTGATTACTCAATAAAATCCTTTCTTTCCAATTACCAAAACCTTGCGTTTAATCAAAACATTTTCTAAGTTCAAATCATCTATTTGATATAAAATTCCTTTCCAAAAACAATCCCGGTATCTCAATACCAACCAGCAAATACAATGCTAAATCAAATACGAATACATCGCCAAACAACAGCAAATATCTTGTTAAAACCATATTCCAAACATCTTGTGCCGGAACCAACATAATGGTGAATAAATGGTTAAATCTCCAGAACAAATACAACATTTGCCGAAAATTTCGTCCGAAGGAAACCATAAGCCAGGACCCATGTAAACGTAGGCTGTATAAGCACTACTATTGCCATTTCTTGAAAATTTCGTCCGCGGGATCGACACCCATGTATACACGTAGTTTTCGAAACTTTCACCCTAGACACACAAGCCTACTATTGCCATTTCTTGAAAATTTCGTCCGCGGGATCGACATCTATGTATACACGCAGTTTTCGAAACTTTCACCCTAGACACATAAGCCAACTTATTTGATGCAACAACTTTCTCCCAAATCCACCATTTCATTTACCCTTTTCAATAGTACAATACATGTAACTCAAAATATTATTTTTCCAAAACAATGCAGATATTCCAAAACATAATGTAAGAATTTCCAAAAAACCCTTTTTCAAAACATGTAGTTTCAATTTCCAAAATTCATTACATGCTCCATTTTATGAATGATTTCAAATTGCCTAATCTGCATGCAATTCCTAACACACGGCAATACTATCCTCCACTGATAGTCAAAACAGTTATCTCTAATGCAAGAATTAAAAGATAACCGTATAGATATATTTTCTGAGAGAGTAATAACACCCATTTCCAAAATCCCACAACCATTTCCTTTCCAACCAAACCATTTACCACAAATCAATTCAACTCCCAAAACAATATCATGTAGGGATTGTCTACAAATTGGGGCTTTTCCACCTTTAGAAATCCATATGCAATTTTGATTACCAAAAATAACTGTAATAACAAAATCATAGCCCAACAATCCTTTAATTTCACAAAACCTCATTTTTTTTTCAAAATCACTTTTGAGTGAAGGAAAGCCACCATGTCAACATATCTCAACTAACTTTACAAAATCATAACCTTGTTCAAAAACTCATTTGAAAAATCTCTCTTTCACATTTCAAGATTCACACTCTAAGTTTAACCCAAAACACCCAAATACATAGATATTTTAAAATAACAAATAACAAGGGTAAAAATCATACCACATGACTACCAAATTTACATAACAAAATACGGCACAAATATGCTACCGAACTCATATTGAGTTTAGGAAATAGACCCTATCTCTTGAAGCAAAGAGGAGAACTTGAAGAAAAACCAAAGTCGATAAAACCGCGGAACTCTTGGATCCAAAGAATGCCCTTGATGAGATCTACAACCTTT
The DNA here is from genome assembly GCA_025200525.1 of Camellia lanceoleosa. Lineage (NCBI taxonomy): Eukaryota > Viridiplantae > Streptophyta > Magnoliopsida > Ericales > Theaceae > Camellia > Camellia lanceoleosa. The sequence goes on from CM045762.1 coordinate 61,991,982, forward strand.
CTCAAAGGACCAAGGTGGAAAGATGCCTTGAACCAAGTAGATCTAGAGATCAATGTAGGAAAGTTGAGTTTCTAAGAGAAAGAGGGATTCACGAGTTAAGGGGGGGGGGAGAGAGAGAGAGAGAGAGAGAGAAGAAAAAGTGAATGAGAAAAGTGTGTTTGGAGTCTATTTATAGTGGTAGAATAATATCACTAAAGTCAAAGGAAAGAATAAGTCAAACCCCCCAAAAATTAGAGCTCAAAACTGAACCAAAAATCTGAAAATTTACTCACAAGGGTCGATCCTTCAGACGGTGGTGTTAACCCTTCAGGAAGAAAAGCTGAGACACTAATGTGTGTAAAGGACAAGGGTTGACCATTGGAACCAGTGGTGTCGACCCTGTATTTCAGAATGCATCCAGAACAAAACAGTAAGGGAAGGGTCAACCCTTAGGGCCCCTGGTGTTGACTCTAAAAACCAGCAAAAACACTAAGGATAGGGCAACAAGGTGATGTCGACCCTCAAAAAGGCTAGTGTTGACACCAGAATAGATTTTTCAAATTTTCAAAGAATTTTTCAACGTAAACAAGCACGAATGACAATCTCAATAAGTTTAAATCGAATCATACTCCTCCAAAACCAAAATACAACAACTCCAAAGACTCCCAAAATGAAAAAAAAAAGGAATTTAATACACTCTCTAACAGTTTAAAGGACATAAGTGCTACAGGTAGTGAAATGTCCATATTGCCCTTGAAAAAGAGTCGTGTGTGTTAGACTTATTTATTTTGATGATTTATTTAATTATGTTTTAATTTATTTGGAAGAGCAAAATAGAATCAAAATTTATTTAGATTATTTATTTGAAAGAGAAAAATAGAATTAACATTTATTTTGATGATTTATTTGAAAGAGAAAAATAGAATCAACATTTATTTTGATGATTTTATGTTTTAATTTATTTGAAAGAGAAAAATAAAATCAAAATTTATTTTGTCACATTATTTCTCACCTAAACCTTTATCCTAAATGTTGTTAGAATGTATTTAATATTTGATTAAATCAGGAGTTCAAACAGCCCAAAAACAGAGGTTCAAACAGCCCAGCACAGCAGTAGTTCAAAAGGTTCAAGTGGAAGATATTCAAATTTGTAATGATGGAATGGAAGATATTCAAATTAGTAATGATGGAGTGGAAGATATTCAAATTAGTAATGATGGAGTAGAACGGCTATAAACGGCTATAAATTCAAATGAATACAATGGCTATAAACGGCTATATATTCAAATGAATACAACGGCTATAAACGGCTATAAGTTTCATTATATATATCAAAGCCTCTAATGTAAACAAGTTCCAAAAAAAATCAAAAAATATTCTTTGATCTATAATCACTCACATCTATTCTCTGATAAGTGTTCTTCAATTTTTGTTTACATCCTCTCTCAGAAATTATACATTGAGCCTTATAGCATTAACCTCATATTTCATGTGTGAGATTTACAGAAAAATCAAATCTTCATTTTATATATCTATCTTTGAGAGATAATTCTTGTAAGTTTCTGTGAAAGCAAAAGCACCTTCTTTTCAATCTTGTAAGAGTGTAGTACACTCAGTGTTCTTGACTTAAAAGGTCTGTGTAAAATCCGTAGAGGATTGCTCCATTTGTAAAGAGGTTGCTAGCACCCTCGTGAAGCTAGAGCATAGTGAAAAATCTCAAGTGAAGCTTGAGGAGTGGACGTAGGCCGAGTTAAAGCCGAACCACTATAAATTTGTTTGCCTCTTTCTCCCTTATCTCTTTATTTTATTTAAATTCCTGTAGCTATATTTTACATTTTCACTGTACTAAAATCATTAACTGATATAGTTGTTAGAATACTTGTTTTAATTATTTTTATTTCATTAACTATATTTATCTATTGTGCTAGTCATAATTTTTATTAGGGTATTATTAATTTTTAATTGTAAAAACCTAATTCACCCCCCTCTTAGGTTGTCTTTTGAGTAACAATTGGTATCAGAGCCTGGGGGCTCTTGTTTAGATTTAACAATCTTGAGTTTTTGATCCATAGCAACCATGTATTCTACTTACTCTGCTGTAGGACAAGCTAGCAATAGGCCATCTCTCTTTAATGGTAGTAATTACATTCATTGGGGAAAAAAGATGACTTTGTATCTTCAAGCTACCAATTATACTTTGTGGCTCATTATCACTAAAGGTCCTAAAATCCCTACCAAGGTAGTAGACCATATCAGTGTGCCTAAACTTGAAGATGAATTTGTGGGTGTTTTAAAAATGGAAAATGATGTGGGTGTTTTAAAAATGGAAAATGCTACTTTGAAAATTGACTTTACGTCTATTGCCAATGAGAAAAACATTTTGAAAAACAATGTTGAGGATTTAAACAAAACTCTTAAAAATTTTGTAAAAGGAAAAGAAAACCTCAACAAGCTTCTTGAAAATAAAAGATGTGTTTTTGACAAAGTAGGCATTGGTTTTGATCCTCCTAAACTTTTTATGAGATTAAATGTTCTTGAGACTAATCCCCATGAACTCAAGAAAGTATGGGTACCAAGAAAGAAATCAACATATTTTGTAGGTGGAATCTCAAAGAATACCAAGGACTTCGAGAGGAAATGCACAACAAGAGTGTTCAATCTAAAGAGCAAAATCAGCTCTTACAAGAAGAAAAATGATGAAATGAAAATCACCAAGATGAACAAAAGAGGTAAATGAAGGTATAACTCCTAACACACCTTTAAGCTTAAAGTTCTATATTCTTTAAGGTGTGATTTGTGTGTACAATAGGTTGTGTCTAATCATTGCTTCCATGTAACCTAATTGTACTAAGTTTGCTAAGTCATGTTCTGCTAGTTTCTTTCAAACATTCATTGAACTCAAAAATGAGAATTATATTATTTTGATGAATGCCTATTAGAATATGAATGATTCATGTATTCATTAACATTTTATATCATGTCATCCATTGCTATGACAAAGAGATAAGAAGTGATAAATTTTTTTGTGAGCATACTTTTTACATCTTATATATGACTTCATACTAATATGTTAATTCCTTTTTAAGTCATATCTTTGTAAAATCAATTTTGATGTCATAGCATGTTTTTGAGATGTATACTATCTATATTTTGAATTCTATATTTATGATCTCAAGAATATGTTCAATATGAAAATTCCATGCTTATATGCATTACATTGGAATAATTGAATGAGTTGTGAAATTCCTTCATTATGATCCATCAACAATGTATAAATGAAAAAAAGTATCATACGTTTGTAGAGACATTGCATCTATCCTATTGAATATCTTTTGAATATGGATTATATTGGCATACATCTCATAAAATACTTTTGATTGATACATTGTTGAATTAATTGTTTATAACATTTATGTTGTGTTCCACATTAAGTAAAATGTTTTATCACACTTGACTATGTGGATTAAATTGATGAAAATGCCTCTTGATAATGTTATGTGATTAAATGAGATTGTTGCATCATTTCTTCATAAAACAAAGAGCATAACACTATTTTCTTATATATATTATGCTATGTGCTACAACTTGAAAATTCTGAAAAATAACATTCCAAACTCTTGTTTGATCATTGAATTATTTTTCACTTTTTGAGTTTGTGATAAGAAGTGATTTGTGCTGTATTTTTATTGAGTAATAGTGATTGTTCTATAAATGCTATATTTACACAAATCACATTAGAAAAGGGAAGCACCAACTTAGGGAGAGAAACCATTTTGCTGGCATACTTGTTAAACCCTTTTGAGATGAACTCCTCATGAAAGAAAATTGAAAATTGAAAAGCTTCCATCTCTTGAACCTAATGTATGCCTCATATACTCTCTTAAGCTTTTGAGGTAAAAATTCCATCTTATATCCTTTGAGCTAATATTGTTATTATTTTAATATGAAAAAGATTGATTATGCTTCATATGATTTGCAATGTATACTCTTTGATGATGCTCTTGCCTAAAAATCATGCATATGCTTAAATGTGTGCTATATATTGAAATTCATGATTTTTCTTAACATATGGATTGCTATACCTTGAACATACTTCATTTTTTGGAATTACATTAGTGCCATGAGATTATATTGAGTTTAACCTATTATGAGCAATATTTGGTATTCTACATAATGCTTGAGTTATGATTGTTAAATCTTCTAAATTGCATATTGGTATCCTTGGTATATTGCATGTTGGTATCATTTTGGCATTCTTATTGGTAATATTTGACATCCTATTTGATATTATTGAGGAGAACATTTCAGTTATGAGCTTTCATTTATCATATCTCCTATTGATTTTGCCAAATAAAACAAGGAGAAAAATTTAAACTAGATTATTTTTATTAAAAAAAAAAAATCCCCTCAGATTCTATTCTATTTTTGATATCACACTTATGAGCTTGCACCTCACATATTTTTTTTTAATTATCTTGTATAAAATCTGTACGCTCTTGCTCAAATCGATTGTTAGATCATGCTCAACTGCTTCACATATACTTTTAACAATTTGGTATCTCATTGGCTCTTGCTTCAAAATAAATTGAAATAACATGAATTCTTCATAATGGATAAACTCATTGATTCATTGTTGCCATATTATCTTGCTACAACAGCATGTGTGTCTCATTCTTGACCTTTGGAACTTCTCCTTATTGCACCCATGGCATTTATCTAAACTTGATGCTACATTGTGATAATACTAGTGCCATCAATTTAAGTAAAAATTCGATTCAACACTCACGAACAAAACATATTGAAATTCGACATCATTTTTTAAAAAATCATGTTCAAAAAGGGGATATTGTACTTGAATTTGTGAACACCGACAAGCAATTGGCGGATATTTTCACAAAACCCCTTGTAGACGCGCCCCGAGGGCCTCATGCTACAGTTCGGACTCAAATTGTCACGGTTCTGAATCTAGTCTCGTAAAGTGCAACGCAAGACTGATAAATCACCAAAGAGTCTAAATCCGGCAAATCGTTTTGGAAAACTGATTTTTAAGAAAGAAGTGTCAAACATGGACTGCTTTGCTAGGTACAGAGTCGCCACCTAAATATTTTATTTTGGGGAAATTTAGGAAACTCTGACTCGTGCCTAAGGCCACGTGTCCGTCATCACCAAAGTTGCCTCGGCTCGGGAACTTGGGTACCATTGGGGAAGGTCATCTATGAGCACCCCCGCTCGCCCGATCAAAGATCAGCCTGTACTAAGCATGATATCTTGTTTTTGAAAACACATGCGTTCTTATTCCGGTTATTAACTAATCTTACTATGTGATGCGCACAGCAAACAAGTATAGACTAGATCGCCTAATTTGGAACAAAATATCGCATATCCGTTTGTTTGGAAATGGTTTGAAGTTTGCTACTCGCAAGTAGGCTAAAACACGGATTTCAATGAATCGTTCCAATTCAAGTAATCCAACCTTCACCCACAGGTATTTAGGCAGTTAATCACATAAGCAGTTAGCCTCATGACAAGCATGCTTTCATGGCAATCAATAACACACATGCAGTATATTAAAGCATAAACACTCATAGTGTACTCAAAGCCAAAACAGAGAACTAGTTAGAAATCAATGCATGATCCTAGTTCATTGTAAGATGGCTAATGCAACACATGCAAAATGCAACTAGAAATAGGCTCGGCTATTCTAAGATGACATATGAGATGTGATAATTAATACATGTATTCAACTTGGAATTGAAATACGATGCAGTTAGTATGATGCGCCGAGCCCGGTGCATGCAATGTAGATGAATGATCCAAACATGCGAGCATAAGGATGTTAGACAGATGAATAGATGCAAACATGCAAAGCATAAGTATGCTAATTGAAACATGCCCTAAAACTAACCACTAAAAGCAGGTAAGTAAAAAGGAGAAAGAAATGGAGGTTAGAAAACATGCAACACACGCACACACACTTATTACAAAATTTGCCCTCTCGAAGGGGGTGTCCGAATAAATAATACATGCCAACTAACTAACTAACTAACTAACTAACTAACAAGCTAATTATTACATAACCGAATGAATAACTAGCTACAACGAATTATTACAACGCTTAATTAATTAACAAATTAACCAATTAATTCACAAATTAAAGCTAACTAACAAGTAAGCATTAAAATGAGATTGCTAGGCCGCCTCAGCTCTGCCTTGAAGAAGGAATGATGCATGCTCGGTTGCCATCCTGAAAAACTCTCTGGTTGCTCTCAAGAGGCTCTGTCTACAGGATGTCCTCAAGAACTTCCTGCTGAATCTTACCAAAACATTGCTGGGGAGTGTATAAGTGGCCTGTCGGCCATGGGGAGCCACTGTCGACCATCCTGCCGACTAAGAGTGGGCACTGTCGGCCAAGAATGAAGGACTGCCGGCCATCTCAAAGGCACTGCCGGCCACTGATGTGTTGGGACACCAAGCTACAGCAGAGCACAAAATAAAGAAAAGAGAGGATCTCCCAAGGGTATGTACGCACTATGCCACCCCATATCACCTCAAAACATCAAGAGAGAGGCATAGTCGGATCCACGGCCATCAATCACGCATCCCGATGCATGATGGCCAAAGATCTAACATGTGCAAATCAATGTGAAATGAATGCACAAATAAATACATAAAGCCTAAAACTCTATAATGGATAATCAAGAGCGTTGGCAATCGAGAATTGAGACACGTTTCATCACTTGAAGTATGAAACATCCCTCGTTTCTCATGCTCGGATTAACACTTAATCCAAACAACAATGCAATGCAAGGATGGCATACACAATACTAACTTGAACATGCAATCATGCAATATGACTTAAGCATGCAAAATGCAGTGTAATAAACATGCAACAACATGTAATGGAACTAGCATACGACAACATGCAAAGATGGAGCGAGCATACAATAATATGCAAGACAAGCATACAACAACATACAAGGATGGTCTTAAACCAATATGGGCAAACCTCAACTATGCCCAAATCAGTGGGCAATATGTGTTGAAATGATGGTACAAAATGCTAGACAAGCATGCATGCCAATGGGCCCAAGAATTAAGGCATAAAGATGCAACTCTTAAGCACACTTGAGGAGTGAAAAGCATGTAAGTATGACAATACTACATGCACTGAAATGATGTTAGGAATGATGCCAAATCACACACATAACACAAGCATTGCATGCATGAAGCTCAAAAGCTAAGAACTAGTAAAGGGACTTAAGCCATGGCCATAGAAAGCTAGCCCCAAAGGGCTAAATGAACCTAAAACAGTCCCAAGGCAGGTCCAAACAAGACCAAAAACAAACTCGAAGCTAGCCAACACAAGCTAGAACACAAGGCCAAAAACATGGAGCATGCAAGGCTACAAAAGAGGCAATGCACTACACCTATTGAAACCAAACATGGCATGACTTGGACAACATAAAACAGAGTTACATCATGGTATAACAAGACCAAAAATGCACTGATATGATGAGCCAAAGGCTTGGGCTTAATGGCATGCACAAAAATTCATTCTTGAGGCACAAAGAGCCAAGCCTTCAAGGCATTAAAGGCATGTCAAATGCAAGTGTATAACTACATTTCATGGACTGAAATAACATTTAGAATGATGGCAAAGCATGCAAACATCATATGTATGGCATGGTAGGGGCCTCAAAACCCAAGGCTAGCCTAAGCATTTACACTATAGCTACACAAAACACAAGTGATATGGCCATGGCAGCCCAAAACAGTCCTAGAACTACCCAAAACAAGAATAAAATCATGCTGGAGCAAAGCCAAAATATGCTAGGATGATGAGTCAAAACATCATGCACATAAAGCTAGTAAGCAAAAATTGTTCTACAAGTATATGGAGCATGCAAAGGATGACCAAGCCAGCTATGGACAGAGTCATGACATGGCAAAACATTACCAAAAACATGCTGAAATGGACTCAACACAAGCTAGGATAACATGCTAAAGCAAGAAGCATATAAAGCTAGTTTATGAGATTTACACTACAAGTGTATTATACATGTATGGAGTGACAAAACCAACCCAAAATAGATCTAAGACATGGAAAAACATCACCAAAAACCTACTGAAATGGACTCAACACAAGCTAGGCAAACATGCTACTTTGATGAGCTACAAATGGGATTACACTACACATACAAGATGCATGCAAAAGGTGACCAAACCAACCATGGACAGAGCCAAGGAAGGTCCTAAAATTCACAAAAAATGGCCTAAACCAAGCCTCAAAAGTACAGAGAGGCATGCTCCTTTGGAAGGCCAAAAATGTAAGCAAACAAAAAACCAAAAGAGATGGGGTCACCCCCTCTGATTTGAGGCCTCAAAACCACATACCTACCACTAAAAATCCACTGGATTTTAGTGGCTATAAGGCCAAATCAAGGCTAGCTCAAAGGCCTTAAAGCATGGCTCAAAACAAGGCTAAACAAAGCATACAAGAGGATTGTACACCCCTAACACCAAAAAGACCTTAAACAAACTTTAAAAGCACTTAAAAACAAGAATTTTTTCAGTTGAAAGGAAGGCCTAAAACAATATGAAAGTATGGCCAAAATGAGGTACAAGAAAGTGCTAAAAAGGGGAAGAAGCTCACCCTTGAAGACCAACTTCGAAACCAGCAACCTTAGAGGTCAAAAACTCACTTTCAGAGCTCAAGTAACCTTCCCAAGAACCTCAGTCCAATGGTGGTGGTTTATCTCTATGTGTTGTAGTGTAAGAGTGCAAGAAAAATGGACTAAATCACAACAATATAGAGAGAAAGTAAGAAATATATATATATATATATAGAGAGAGAGAGAGAGAGAGAGCTATATCTCTTCTAAAATGGCTGAACCTCTCCTAAGGAGAGAGGCTCTCCCCTTATATAGAGGGAAAACAATGCAAAGCTTCTTCAAGAAGCTTGGCAAGAGCTTCATCCCTCCATACACTTGTATGGAGGGGAAATGAAAGGATTCTAGCTGGCTCAAAAGATCTGGAGTGAAACCTGCTGAGACAGGGGTTCTGTCGGCCATCAGTGATGGCCGGTAGTGGCTCATTGATGGTCGGCAGGCTCAATCAATGGCCGGCATCAACAAAGTGAAGGCCGGCAAGGCCAAAAGGTGGCCGGCAGTGCACCAAGAAACACATTTTGAAAGGACTAAGTCATGGTCCAAGAATGGGGCAGAAAGGATACAGGGTTTGGAAAGCTCAAACCTGTGACGTTTCGCCGCGAAAGTCGAATACCCGACGAGCAATCGAACTTGTGGCTGGATGTACCTACAAGCACAACTGAGTCTTGAGGATGGTCCAAAATGGGGTGTCTACACCCCTAAGCGAGGATCACTTCAATTTTATTCGTGGCGAGCTTAGAATGTCGATTTCTACTTTAAAAGTTTTGTTATGACTGTGAAACTTGACTTTTTGTTAAAATGATATATGTGTATTGCCATATTGATATGGAAATATTTATTTCAGTTGAATGCTCACAAGTCATTCATACATTTATTCTCCTTAACAGTTTGCTATTCTACATCTTGAGGTAAAATTAACTTTGCATACATTGATTTTTTTTAAACCCTCATGGTATTTTTTTCTTTTGCATTACCATTCCAGCAACACCAACGTCCTATTAAGTTTAATTTCTGTTGGTATTATTTTATTTTATTTTGCTATTAGGCTTAATTTCTTTTATTTTTATTTTTTTCTCATTATTATTTTTTGTTTAGGCTTAATTTTCTTATTTTTTTCTCTGTTTTTTAATTTCATTTTTCAGTCCTTAAACATAAACACAACAACAAATCAAAATACAAATATTTACATAAAAAATTAAAAAATAAAAAACACCTTTCATTTTTTTACGTCTATACTCCGATCAAAATAAACATATTTACGTAAAAACAAAACAAAAAAAAAAACTTCATTTTTTTACGGCCATACGTCGATCTTACTTCCTCGCCTCTTCCACTGCTCTCTTCTTCTTTTTATTACCTTGGGCGACCCTTGACGTCCCTGCCCCCGTGCTTTCGTTGGAAGTGAGCACTCCCCGCCGACTATCAAAAGCCAAGAACCACGTTGTTCCAAATCGGGCTATGGAGGTGGTCTTCTATTTAAGCTCTTTATTTTCGGCTTTCAATGCGCCTATCTCTGCTCGCGCATCCTCGTACATGCGCTGTAGCAGAGAGAGTTAGGCGTTGACTTAATGGAGCTCACTCGTCCTGTTCTGCAGTTAGTGAGCCAATTTTGTGACTGTAGTCACCGTCTCCATACAGGACGTTAGTGTGAAATGATTGGCTTCAATGTCTGATTGAGCTACCATTATTTGCTCAATTGACATCCTGGGAAGGTTGGAAAGAGTAAGAGCTGGGGCACTCGGCTCAGCAGCGTTTACCGGATCATTCAGGTCCGGAAAGAGAGTAAGGGGTCGGGACGAGGCCATGTAGTAGAAGAGAGAGACGTAATCGAAAGGAGGGTCGTTTTTTTTTTTTTGCAGCCTTTCTGCTCTGCTCAGTCTCTTTGTTCTGTCTCTCGAGAAAGAAGAAGATCGAAGAGAGTGATGAAGAAAAAATAGAAGAAGAGATAGAAGAGAGTGAGGTGAAGAAGAAGAAGAAAAAGCAGACGAGTGTGATTAAGAAGAAGGCTGAAGAGAATAAGGCAAGGAAAGAGAGATAACCGAGGTGAGCGGCAATCGAGGAGAGCTGCTTTTGTCGGCCAATGACGCAAAAGCCAGGCCGCATGGCAATCGCGTTTTGCGAAAAAATGGAGAAACACGGGAGAGTTGTATGTGTATATGTGTATGCATATCTGTATATATATTGTATAGCTATGTAATATATATATCTTTTGATTATCTATTTTTTTTATGCCATTTATCCCTATCATTTTCCTCCTCCTCCTCTAGTTTCTGACTCATAATTTCCTTTTGATAATGTCACAGGGAGAGAAAATTATATGATGTTATGTATTATGATATTATTTTCAAACTAATCTGATGTTATGTATTTATAGTTTGATATCTTAGTATCATATCATGTCTCTAATTAAAGCCGATTTATTACACATATGCTAACCTATGTATTTATAAATGAATTCAGAGAGCATGACTTGAAGGGGAGCTTTTCTTACTCCCAAATCAAATCAAAACATCATTGTGTGCCATCATAAAAAATGAGGAGATTGTTAGACTTATTTATTTTGATGATTTATTTAATTATGTTTTAATTTATTTGAAAGAGCAAACTAGAATCAAAATTTATTTTCATGATTTATTTGAAAGAGAAAAATAGAATTAATATTTATTTTGATAATTTTATGTTTTAATTTATTTGAAAGAGAAAAATAAAATCAAAATTTATTTTGTCACATTATTTCTCACCTAAACCTTTATCCTAAATGTTGTTAGAATGTATTTAATATTTAATTAAATCAGGAGTTCAAATAGCCCAAAAACAGAGGTTCAAACAGCCCAGTACAGGAGTAGTTCAAAAGATTCAAGTAGAAGATATTCAAATTTGTAATGATGGAGTGGAAGATATTCAAATTAGTAATGATGGAATGGAAGATATTCAAATTAGTAATAATAGAGTACAACGGCTATAAACGGCTATAAATTCAAATGAATACAATGGCTATAAACGGCTATATATTCAAATGAATACAACGGCTATAAATTTTATTATATATACCAAAGCCCCTAATGTAAATAAGTTACAAAAAAAATCAAAAAATATTCTTTGATCTATAATCACTCACATCTATTCTCTGAAAAATTCTCTGAGAAGTGTTCTTCAATTTTTGTTTACATCCTCTCTAAAAAATTATACACTAAGCCTTATATCATTAACCTCATATTTCCTGTGTGTGTTTTACAAAAAAATCAAATCTTCATTTTATATATCTATCTTTGAGAGATAATTTTTGAAGTTTTCTGTGAAAGCAAAAACACATTCTTTTCAATCTTGTAAGAGTGTAGTACACTTAGTGTGCTTGACTTAGAAAGTCTGTGTAAAATCCGTAGAGGATTACTCCATTTGTAAAGAGGTTGTTCGTACCCCCGTAAAGCTAGAGCATAGTAGAAAATCTCAAGTGAAGCTTGAGGAGTAGACGTATGCCGAGTTAAAGCCAAACCACTATAAATTTGTTTGTCTCTCTCTCCCTTATCTCTTTATTTTATTTAAATTGCGGTACCTATATTTCACATTTTCACTGTGCTGAAATCATTAACTGACATAGTTATAAGAACACTTGTTTTAATTATTTTTATTTCATTAACTATATTTATCTATTGTGCTAGCCATAATTTTTATTAGGGTATTATTAATTTTTAATTATAAAAGCCTAATTCACCCCCCTCTTAGGTTGTTTTTTGGGTAATAGTGTGCGTGTCATGTGTTTGTTTTCTGTCAACAATTTTAATCGGTGTTATTGATTGGACCAAAATGAAACAAAATGAAAAATGAAAGGTAAAAATTGAGCAAATTGAAAATACATTGACCAAAGTGACACAGGAGGTAAAATACATGGACTAATTTGCCCTTAATTTTTTAACATATTTTGTCTTTTTGTGATTATTTTAGCCTCGTAGCCTCATGCCAAACAAGTGCTATTTTTAGTGAACTTTTTTTTTTGGATTAATTTGTATTATTTTTACAGTTGTGATTTGTAGCACTAAATTCAGGGGCACTAATGTCCCGAATTTCTATATCAGGTAAAAAAAAAAAAAAAAAAAACAAAGTTACCAAAACAGGAAATTAGTGCCATTAGTGCTCAACAAATTAGTGCCACAAATCATTTTTCTTATTTTTATTGTATGATTTGAGTTAATAAAAATTCAAAATAATATTTGTATGGTTTAATTATTATTTGTATAGTTTATTATTATTTTTTCTTTGTACGATTTGAGTTAACATTTTTGTGGTTTGAATATTTTTCTTTTTTTCTTTTTTTTTTTTGTGCATAATTTGAGTTAATATTTTTATTTTTATTAGTCTTTACGTTTTCTCTTAGTAAAGAAAAAACATATTTTTTATTCAAAAAGTAATTCTAAATAATTATTATTTATGGTAATTTCAAATCATACAAATCATTTTAATTGTGTAAGTTTTTTTATATATTTTTTGAATTATTAATTTAAATTTTTATTAAATATGTTAAATATTAGTCTCATTTTAAAGATTTTGTTGATATTTTTTGAATAATATTAATTTTATAAAAATTGAATTTATATATTAAAAATTATATGTATTTTATAAAAATAAAATAGAATAAAAGAGTTCGTTTGGCAATCATAGTTGGGGCTTCAAAAGCACAAAAGGTAAAGGATTGTTTTGGAAAATATGTTAAAAGTTTTATTTTTTATTTTTTTTTTGATTTTTTTTTTTAAAAAAATGTAAAAAAATAGAGAGGTAATGTGATAAAAAAAATATTAAAAGTTAAAAAGTTGAATTTTAACCTGTTGCTAAAAGAGATCAAAATAGAATAAATAAGTTAATAAAACAAAATTTTATATTCAAATTATATTTATTTTATTTTTTCTTTTATAAAAATTAAAAAAATTAACTTAAAAAGGTCAACTAAAAAAATCGTCGTCAAACTGTGATGTGATTTGCTAGATAGAGAGATAGTGAGAGAGAGGAACTGTGATGTGTGTGACGTGTGTCTTGTTGAGTGTGCCAGTGTGTGAGATGAGAGACATTTGAGTGTTAATGTTACGTTTGTTTCGCAACTTGAGTATCTGGATTGGGCTATTATGATTGTAGATCTTACCCAAAATATGTTGGATAGTGTAATAGGAGGATGGATTGATAGTCTTAGGAACTTAGTAATTTCTTTTCGTAAGGGAATTAATTTGGTTAGATTTTGAGTAAAATTTAGAAGATAGTGAGAAAATTGAGTCTATTTTATATAAAAAAAATTATTTTTTTATCAAGTACACCTATTTGTTTAATATTTGTTTTAATTTTTTTAATATAATAATAATTTATTTATTTATTTTATATAAAAATAATTTAACAATCTCATCATTAACAATCTCCCATAATATCATCAAAACTAATACATTTTTATTTAATTCATTCACTAACAATCTCTACATTAACAATCTTTCTACTAACTATTCAACTTAATTGGGTAAACAAACCCAACCCAATCGTCATGTTCTTGTAATATATTTGTCACTTGTCAATGATGCTGAAATTTTCAAACATTTTCCACTGATTTGTGATTTACATCATCTTCTGAACCCACTGTAAGGTAATTCCCCCTAGAATCTAAAGAGACTGATTTTTTTTTGGAAAAGGTGAGTGGTTTTTAGAATTTTTTATGAATCAAAAAGTCAAGTGATTTTTTATTTTTGAGTAAATTATACTTTTGCCATATTTATATTTGATCACTTTTCTATTTTGGTCTTTTATTTTATTTTTTTCAATTTAGTTATTTATATTTCAAGTTTTTTAATTTATTTTTAAAATTAATTTATGTTAAAAATTAGACAAAATATAATACATTAATAGTCACTTGGCATAAAATATTTTATTATATATAACTCACATCTATAATATAAACACAAACTCCAATATAATAATATATTTTTTATGTTATGTGATTATTATTATGTTAATTTTTGTCTAATTTTGAACAAAAATTAGTTTTAAGGAGTAAACTGAGAAAAATTTATTAAACATAAATGGGACAAGGTGTAATTTACCCTTAAATTTTTTTAGGCAGGTTTGAAAGTAATTAAAAAAAGAGGAAATATCATTTTATTTCTCAAACTTCTCGTTTTTCAATTTGACCCTCATATTTCGATTAAAATTAATTTTACACCTAAACTTTTGAAATTTTGATCAAGTCGGCCTCTGCTGTCACATTCTGTCTACAATTGGATGGAATGTACTGACATGGCACCAAAATTTATTTGGAATTTTATTTTATCCTCCAAACTATACCTTAAAATTCAATTTGCCCCCAAATATAAAAAAATTAAATTTAAATATTTAATAAACAATTTTTTTACCTCAATAATAAAAAAAATTAAATTTTAAATAATATATACTTTGCAAAAAAAATATAAAAATCCTCATTTAAAATTATCTTGAGACTATAAAGTATCGATAATTCGACAAACATGGCGTACTCGTATCAAGTATTTACCGGCGTATGATATTTCCACATACGCACTGGGTACACAAAACACATACCAAATTTTTTCTTCTTAACTTTTGGTGTACTTAGAAATATCTAGTATATACCCAAGCTGCGCCATACCTCAATCGAAACAATATTTTCTTCTACTATAAAGATAAAATTCATTTTACTAAACTTCTTTTTCATTTTTAGCTTAGTGCTTAGCATAATTTTAAAATTAAGTTATGACTTGTAAGTTATTTAATATAATGATATTTAATTTTGACTTATCTTATACCTGTACTTTTGGCAATGTCAATTGTATGTTTGATCTAACAAATTAAACCATTTAATCATTTTTTGTATTATTCTAAATTAAAAATAAATATTTTTTTTCAAATATATTAAGACGTACCCGTACCTTTTTTCTTTTTTTGAATTTTATTATGTCGACGTACTCGTATCGTACCAATACCAATACTCATTCCCGTACCTGTGCTTCATATGTCTCAAATTATCTCGAGTCGATTCTGGAGAAGCTTATTGAGTCAAAAAAATTTTAACTACTCTATGTGTGTACACACGCAATTGTAACTAGTTTATTACCCAAATTAATTTCAATAGAATTGATCGACTAATAGTAATTTTAAAATTGAGTGGGAAAAAAATTTTAAAATTCGATAAGTACCTGGTACGAGTACGACATGTTTATCAAAGAATCCATACTTCATAATCTCAAGATAATTCTAAATGAGGATTTTTATATTTTTTTTGCAAAGTATATATTATTTAAAATTTATTTTTTTTCGTTATTGAGATAAAAAATTATTTATTAAATATTTATATTTAATTTTTTTATATTTGGAGGGCAAATTGAATTTTAAGATATAGTTTGGGGAGATAAAATGAAATTCCAAATAAGTTTTGGTGCCATGTCAGCACATTCCGTCCAACTGTAAACGAAATGTGGTGGCAGGGGCCAAATTGATCAAAATTTCTAAAGTTTGGGTGTAAAATTAATATTAATCAACGTCTGGGGGTCAAATTAAAAAAAAAGTGAAAATTTAGGAGGCAAAATGATATTTCCTTTTAAAAATTCAAAAGGTAAAATATTTATTTATTATCTGTTAAAAAATTCAAATGTTACATTAATTTTTTTGCTTTGATTTTTTAAAAACTATTTTTAGATGAATTTTTGTTTATTTTTAATATTTTAATTAATTTTTTCTACTTTTTAGATGTACCTAAGCAAAGAAGTAAAATAAATTGATTAAAATATTAAAAATAAGCGAAATTCAAACAAAATTCGCTCATTTTTATTTAGATTTTTGTTTGTTTGTAGTGATTTTTTTAATATTTTAATTAAACTTTTTTATTTTTTAGATATGCCTAACCTTGATGTATCTTAAATGTTATAAAAATAAAAATAAATAAACTAACTAACATATAAAAAAAAAGAAAAATTTACCCATAAGTCCTAGTTTTTGAAACGTTGAACCATTTAGTCCTAAAAGTTTTCTTATGCTCCATTTAGTCCCATTTTTACATCAGCATGATGTAAATGATGTAAATGATCTGATGTTTCATTCTATAATTTCAAAATTTATTGAAATCTGATGAACATTAGGTGTTTTTCATCCTATATTTTCAAACATTATTGAAATTTGATAAACATTAGATGTTTGAAATCTAATGTTTGTAACATGACTCTAATGTTATTAACATTGTATCTGATGTTATTAACATTGTAATGGAACCTTTCAGTCTATAAGAAAATTTTTAGGACTAAACAGTACATAAGTTATTAATTTGGGATTTATTGGTGCATCCCCCAAAAAAAAATTCAATAAAAACAAACAAAAAAAATTCGTTTAAAAAATAATTACGAAAATGTAAACCAAACAAAGCAGGCCTCAATTGATAATAAACAAAATTTTCAACTTTTTGAATTATTTAACAAAAGGAGAAGTATCCCCTCCAGTGGGTCCATGGGACCCATCGCAGGCCTGTTTTAATTATCTAAATTGTTCATTTTGTCGAACATTTCATATATTTTATTCAAAAAAAAATTAGGTCGATCCGATAATTTTTACTTATTCAATTTTGTATTAAAAAAATAGACAACAATTGTGTTTTTAAAAATAAACCATATATTTTTTAGTAACAAATGCAATAAATTGAATAAGTTACAGTTATTGGATCGACCTAATTTTTTGTGTGGATGAAATACATGAAGTGTCTGAGAAAATAAATTATTCGGATTATCGAAACGAGACCCCATAATAAGCCCATAGATCTAAACAACACCCTTAATCCAAAATCTGGAATGGAGAAACCTTAACAAAAAATTAATTTTTTAAAAAACTTTCTGAACAACCCTTTTTTGCTTAATGAAAGGAGAGAGTAGGGGTTTGGTGTAGATTAAAAACAACTTATTTATGTTTTTAGCTTAATTTAAGTTGAAATGGTGTGTTTGGTGTAACTTACAAGGTAGCAACTTATAACTTATTGCAACTTAAATGTGAGGAAAAAAGTTGATTTCAAAAAGCATCTCGAAGGGTGCGTTTCAAATTCAGATTATGTAGATAGCTAAAATTGAAGAAGTTAAATTACTTAAATGTCCTCTATCATTACAAAATATTAACATGAAACCAACTATATAAACTCTTATTCTACTCTCTCTCTCTCTCTCTTCCTTTCTCTCTTCCTCTCTCTTATCATTTTACATCTAACATCTAAGAACACAAAGAGCTCTATAGAGAACCCAAAGAACTCTCACGTTTTTGCCCAGATCAAACCTCAACTTGCGAAGAGTTGAAGCCGATCGAGACACCATTATCTCCAATGAAATTTGGACGACTACACTTTACCCCATCTTCGACGAACTATAAGTTTTTGTAACAACCCTAACCTATGATTAGCCGATAAACCATGATTAATTATGTCTAATGAGTAATTAAGATGAAATTATGAATTAATTGCATACGTATGACATTATTTGTATGTATCTGTCCAAGGTAGAAATATATGTTTGTATTTCTGTTTTGTTCTGCGAATTAAATGCCTTATCGACGTCTGATCATGAAATTGACTTGATTTATGTGTTATATGGGATTTTTAGAAACTTATGGTAGGTTTAATTGAAATTCGATTCGGAGCAAAATAATTAGAATAAATAATGCCCATTTGGTTAGTTTAAGCCAAGTATAATTAGGCCTTCTTAATTGAGCCTATATAAGGCATATGAGACTTCAAGACTACACTTTACATTCTTATTTCTTCCTCCTTGAGCTTTCAACGTTGGAGAGAGAGAGAGAGAGAGAGAGAGAGTTGAATTCAAGAAGGAAATAGAGGAATTGCTAGAGAATTTGAGGGTCTTGGCTTGGAACTTCACACAACTAACTATTTAGAGCATAATTGATCATCTAAGGTAAGAATTCAACCTTGTAACTTTGAAATTGAGTCACTCAGAACATGAATTCAAGGAATTAAGTTGTGTAATGCTAAAATTGGGCTTAGATAGATGAACATGAGAGTATATCATGCATGCATGCTTATTTTATCATGTTTTGAGGTTGTTTCCAAGAAATTTATACATGCATGTGTTCATTCTAGCATGGTTTTGACAATTGGTCTCATTTCACATCATTTGACATTATTTGATCATGTTTTCAAGGTGTAGAACATGAATTAATACATGCATGTTATGGTTTTCACCATTTCAAAGTTTGGTTTAGTTCAATTACCAAAGCTTTGGGGCTTGATTTTGCGAAATGCTTTTGAATTCACCATGTTTTATAAGTTTGTACAAATTTCCTTCAGTTTTTGGCCCAAAAGATCATGAATTTCAGCTTTGAATTCGAGTTTTGAGCTTGGGAGCAAATTTGAAAATTCCATAATTTTGTACCTCTACTCGAGTGACAGATCCTGCGCTTGAGCGACCACCTTTGTTTTGCACCTCCGCTCGAGCGATCAAAAGTTGGCTCGAGCGTAAAATGCATGCTCCCAGTAGTTTGCAATTTTTGCAAACCGCTTGAGCAACAAGAGTTGCGCTTAAGCGAGAACCTCAGTCTCATGCTCGAGCGACCATCGAGTATGCATTGAGTGAAAAAATCAAGCAACCCATACTTTTGCAAAGTTTACAGACCGCTCGAGCGAGACCTTGTTTTCAATATATTTGCCTAAGTGTTGAATAGCATGTTTTGGCATCCTCATTGTATCCTAGGCATTCCTAAGCCCTAGTTAAGACATAATAATGAGGATAAGAAGTAGAAACACACCTAAAGAAGAAAGAACTCAGTTAATAATTCCGGATGTGTAATTCAGTATGTATTCATTCTATATCTGTGTAGGTTACACGCCGCAAGTTACCTGATTTGTTTGCTCTGTTGTTTGCTTTGGAGCTATCTGTGAGTAATAACTCTGTAAAGTTATGTTTGACTTTAATTATTTTCTGATGATATGAAATGATCAGTTTTCTGAAATGCTATATTTTGTATGAATGAATGATTTTCTAAGTTTCTGAAATGTATTCGTGGCATACTTAGCATTATATGATATGCATCCCTTTTATGGATCATAGGAATGTCTTTATGGTCGTCCCTTTATAGGTCATCGAAATGCCTTTATGGTCGTCCCTTTATAGGTCATCAGAAACGTCTCTGTGCACATGAGTCATCGGAATGCCTTATGGTTGTCCCTTTACGGGTAATCGGAATGCCTTCACGGCCGTCCCTTTACGGGTCATCAGATTTGTTAACGTTAATGGATGTACTACGTACTATCATGTGAAATCTATGAACTTTGGATACGAATATGATTGTAATATGTTTCTACTTGACAATTGATTATGTACAAGACTTTGTTTCTGTATGGACATCATTCAGTAAAACCTTTACTCTATTATTATTCATTGGGCTTCCACTCACTATTTATATTATGTATGTACGTGAACGGGTGCGTGACTAGGCCTAAGTTGCTGCCTGGAGAGTTTTGTTTGTCAACCAGCCACCATGCCTCCCGAGAAGGTTCTCATTTGTCAAGTCAAGTTTTGTGAATCATGTGAAGAATGTTTTTGTTTTTTTTTTTTGTCTATCTGTATTTTGGACTAAGTTCCTTATGACACTATATGTATCTGTATGGTGATTCATGACGTATGGAAGTTAGACATTATATGGATAAGTTTTAAATCTTTTCTGTCCCATGTATGTCTACACAACTCATTAGACTACATACATTTTATATTTGCTTCCGCAACCTCTAATTATAGGTTATTCTGTTCAGAGGCCTTTGGTAATCCCAAGATTACTGGCCGGTTACGACGCTAAAGTTATAGGGGTGGGTTTGGGTCATGACATAATGGTATACGAGTACGAGTTATATCGCATGCACAAGTCCATATGAACTATAGGATGTCCTAGTAAGAGTTAGGGACATTTCATCTACATGTGTAAGTGTGTGTGTTAATTTCGGTAAAGATGAAAACTGAACCTAACTATGAACATATGAAACTGAAATGAATGAACTGAGATTGAATAATCTGAACATTGTGAAAAGCACTATTTATCTATGTTTATAAGTGCTCTGTTTACCTATAGCAAATGGAAAATACAAGAAGTGACAGTATAGCAGAATCCTAAAAGGCTCGCATGAGCCGAATGGAACAAATGCTCACAGCCCTAACTGAAGCAATGAAAGAGCAGTAAAGATAACAACCCTTGCCTCCTTCACCTTCTCCAATACAAAATGAGTTAGATAATAATGATATAATTAACCTAACACAAAAGTTCAACAAAATGAAGCCACAAATTTTTTTGGAGTGGGATTGAGCCGTTGAAGGCTGAAACATGACTGCTAGAAACTGAAAAGATATTTGAGGTGTTTCCATGCTCGGAAATTCAGAAAGTTCTTTTGGCCACCTATACGTTGAAAGAATAAGCTAGACAATGGTGGATGCTTATCCGAGATAATACTAGGACTATGACATGGAGCCAGTTTAAGGTGATTTTTATGAGAAATATTTCCCTCAATGCTTTCGGGACCAAAAGGTTCTGAATTCCAAGAACTTAAGCAAGAGAAGATGTCCGTAGCCGAGTATGAGGCTAAGTTTGCCAAGTTAGCCAAATTTGCTCCTCATATGGTGGACACAGATTACAAAAAGGCCCAGAAATTTGAATGAGGATTAGATCTGGACATGTTAGGTCGAATAGGCGTTCTAAAGTTGTTTGCATATATGGAAGTACTTGATAGAGCATTGATGGCAGAGACCATTTTGGCAGCAAAAGAACAAGCTCCAACTCCAACAACTGAATAGAAGGGTAAAAGATCCGGATTTAATTTCAAGAATGGTCAGCCATTTTCAAAAAGGCAGAATATAAGATCCTCCAAAGTGACTCTAGTCACGATGGTGGGTTGTAACAACCTCGTCGACATTCCGATTAACCAATCAATTACGTCTTGATTCTTTGTTAAACTGAACTGATACTAACTGATAATTGGATTAACCTAAGTACTGAATGGACTGATTGAAATCGAAACTGAAATTGAATAAGTTTATCTATTGAATTGCATATTGCATCTGTTTGATTGATTGATTATCTGTTTGAATTCATATGTTTAAACTGTTAATTGAAGGCCTTATCGGCGGCCGAATTAGGAACCGTTTAGAGTTTTGGGATCAGTAGAATATTTGTGATTTAATGGTCTATTTATTTGAAAATTGATTAGGAATGATTAAATTAGATTTAAACGAGTTAATTACCAAGATTGACTTAATTACCACATTGCCATAGCTAGTGGACCTTTGTTTATTCATATATATTGTGCCTTATTACATCTAGATCACCATTTGATCAGCCCTTTTCTTGCTCATAACCGACCAAACAAGAGAAACAAGGGAGAGTGAGAGTTAAGAGAAGTATTAAGCTTATTCTTGTAGAAATTGCTTGGAATTGGTGTATAACTTGGCATAATCTAGCTTCCTTACCTTGAATTGAGACTTAGGTAAGTGAATTCATTGTCTTCTTGTTATCTTTAAGCTCCATCTTGCATGTATCATGGTTATAGAGAACTTGAGTCTTGATTTGGTTCATAATTGTTGAATTAGAGCTCCATTGTTGCATGCATGGTCATTTTGGCATATTTTGAAGTTAAATTCTTGGAGAATTATACATGCATGTCCATGTTTTTATCATAGTTCATGTTTCCACATTGTTTTCAAAGATTGGAGCTCAATAGAGCAAGATTTGAACCTTGAATTTGGTTTAAAACTCATGCATTGCATGCTTTGAAATTGTTCATGAAATGGGTTTGAATTTTGGATTTAATTGACTCACCTTTGGGGCTTGAATTCATAAATTGGCTTTTGAAACTTGTTATACATTGTTTTGGGATGTATTTTCCAGAATTTGGGCCCAAGAGGTCGAGAATTGAGTTGTGAATGCTTGGTTTGAGCTTGGGAGGCAACTGAAATTCAATTTGGCTTCTTCGCTCGGCGAAGGATTCTCGCCGGCGACCAACGCTTCCTCCGAGCCACGCCGGCGGAGGATTGGTGGCTCGGCGTAAAAATCGAGCATCCAAGATTACTTTTCTTTGTTTCATCGACGCTCGGCGAAGGATTGTTCGCCGGCGAAGCCTTTGATTTTGCAACCTCGCTCGAGCGAAGGAAGGCTCGCTCGAGCGAGACCCCTGTTTTCAGCAACTTTTGAAAAATGCCTTCCAACTGTATTTTTGCATCCTCATCCCATCCTAGGCATTCTTAGGCCTAGTTTAAGGCATTTTAATGAGGATTTAGACATAGAACCACACCGAGGAATTTAGGGATTTAATTATCATCCTTCCGACTGTAAACTTAGTGTGTGTTCTATTTGTTAACTGTTTAGGGTTGGCTCTCGGGGACGCGCTCTAGCTGCTATTAGCCCAATCTCTGTGAGTAACAATTGTGTAAAGATATGTTCAAAATGGTTATCTTTTGAATCTTGGCAATTGTTTATTGAACTGATATTGTTTCTTGAATGAATGTATGTCCTGTATTACAGGCTGTATTGTGGCATCCTTAGCATTGGCTATTCTTTACAGCTCTGAGGTTCCTTGTGGAACCATCTTGTTGATGGCCATCATTCTTTGTTGGAGTCTGTTAAGACACTGGTCCTTTGGACCCTCTTGTTTATAGGCTAATGGGTGTACCACATATGGTGATTGATGAAATCTTGAAAAGACTGAAATCTTGTTTAATGGTGATTTCATTCTTGTAGGACATTCATTCATAACCTCTTTATGCATTATGTTATTCACTGGGCTTCAGCTCACTGTTTATATATATATGTAGGTTCTCAGCAGCCAGACCGGAGCTAGGAGCGTGGGTTGGTCCCCAGTTTTGTCAAGCCAGCCTATGTGCCTCACTGCGAGATTCTGAGTTGCCATGCTATGGCTTGAGGTGTTTTTGTGTCCCCATCGGTCTCCTTACTGTTTTGTACTATTGTATAGGCATCTCTTGTTTTCTTTACCCTTTATTCTGAGGGATTAGGTCCCCGTACTGAATGATTGTGTATGATTGTATAGATTGTACCGTTCTGAACTGTATGAATGCATGAAAAATGTTTTTGGCATACAGATTTCCACAGCTCAATGGACACTAGTTATTTACTGTATTGGCTTCCGCCAGGCCCTCAGACTGCTTAAGCGTATTCTTTCAAGAGGGCCTTTGGTAATCTCGAATTACTGGCCAGTTACGGTGCTAAACCCATAGGGCCGGGTTTGGGTCGTGACATGGGTCTATACCAGTTTGTCTAGATTATGGGAAGAAATATAAGGGTGTCTATTATCGAGCAACAGGTGCCTGTTTCAGATGTGGTAAGACCGGCCACATAATGAGAGACTGTCTAGTTCAGTTAGAGAATACCAATCGCCCCGCAGTAAGTTCAACCAGATCTGCTTCCGTAACAAGGGCAAGTGCTAGAACTAATGTCAGGGGTAACACTGACAATGAAACGCTAAGACAAGAGAGTGTTTGCACTAGTGCCTGGGGATGTATAGAATAATGAATCAGTGGTGTCAGGTATAATCTCTATCTGTGCTTAGAATGCCTATGTGTTGATAGATTCTGATTCCACACGCTCATTTGTATTGCATGCTTTTTCTCGAAAATAAATTAGACCTTTGGAACTTATGAATTATTTACTATCAGTGTCTACACCATGTGCTTATGTTTATCGTGCATGTGATATTGTGATTGGTGATATGACATTACACATTGATTTGTTGGCTTTGAGCATTGATCATTCTGATTGTATATTAGGCATGGATTGGTTGACAAAGTATTGTACAACTATTGATTGTGTGAATAAAACTGTTGTATTTCGACCACCTGGTATGCCTAAGTTTGTATTCGTTGGGAATGGGATAATTCCTCTACCGTATTTGATTTCTTTTGTGAAAGCCAGAGAATTGTTAAGAAAATGGTGCCGAGGTTGCTTATGTTGCGTTTTGACTATGACTTCTAATAGTTCTACTGTTGAAAACATCCCTGTAGTAAATGAATTTCCCCTAATGTAGTTCTAAATGAATTACCCGGAGACTTAATTGATAGGGAAATCAGGTTTACTATCGATGTTATACCCGGGACACAACCAATTTTTAAAATCCCATACAGAATGTCCACTTCTGAATTGAAAGAATTGAAAACTCAACTTCAAGAATTGTTAGAAAAGAAGTTTATCCGCTCGAGCACTTCACCTTATGGTGCTCCAGTCCTCGAAGAAAGACGGATCTTTAAGGTTGTGTATAGACTATCGGGAGTTGAACAAAGTAACCGTCAAGAACAAGTACCCACTACCCCAGATAGATGACCTATTTGACCAACTTTAGTTGGCACAGGTGTTCTCCAAGATAGACCTTGGATCCGGGTATCACCAACTAAAAGTTAAAGCAAAGGACATAGAGAAAACTGCATTCAGAACTAGATATGGACACTATGAGTTTTTTGTAATGCCATTTGAGGTAACAAATGCACCTGCAGCGTTGATGGATCTAATGAATAGGGTTTCCAAACAATTTCTTGATGAATTTATTGTTGTATTTATTGATGATATATTGGTTTACTCCAAAAGCAGGGAAGAGCATGAGAATCATTTGAGAACCGCTTTACAGATTCTAAGAGAAAAGAAATTGTATGTGAAGTTGTCCAAATATGAATTCTGGCTTGACAGTGTAGCATTTCTAGGGCATGTAATCAACAAGGAGGGTATCTCTGTTGACCCACAGAAAATCGAAGCTATTATGGACTGGCCTAGGCCAACCAATGTGTCAGAAGTTCAAAGTTTTCTGGGGCTTGCTGGCTACTACAGAAGATTTGTGAAAGACTTCTTAAAACTTGCTATGCCATTGACACAGTTGACACAGAAAAATGTACCATTTGATTGGAATGATCAACAGGAGTCAGCCTTTCAAGAACTGAAAACTAGACTAGTAACTGCACCAATTCTGACCTTACCTAACGGAACCGATGGGTTGCAGATTTACAATGATACTTCCTACAAAGGTTTAGAGTGTGTGTTAATGCAGAATGAGAAGATAATTGCTTATGCTTGTCAATAACTCTATCCACATGAAAAGAACTATCCGACCCATGACCTGGAACTCGCAGCTGTGGTTTTTGCACTAAAAATTTGGCAACACTATTTATATGGAGTGACTTGCGAAGTATACACTGACCATAAGAGTCTAAAATATTTCTTTACCCAAAAAAAACTGAACATGAGACAGAGAAGATGGCTAGAATTGATCAAAGACTATGACTTGCAAATCTTGTATCATCCAAGGAAAGCAAATACTGTTGTAGATGCATTAAGCCGAAAATTTATTAGGAATTTGTCATGTTTGCTCACCGATCAAAGAGAGTTATTATGTGACTTGGAGAAGAATGAGATTAAATTTGTACTGCATGAACAGGGCAGGATTTTGGCCGCCATTTCTACCCAGCCTGCAATCATTGAAGAGATTAGAGAGAAGTAACTTGAAGATGAGTTTTTGAAGAAAATTGTTGACGAGATTGACTCAAAACCAAGGTCAAGATTTTCTTTGGAGAACAATGTATTGACATTTCAGGGTAGACTTTGTGTACTAGACCATTCTGACTTAAGGAAACGTGTTATGACTGAGGCCCACAACTTCAAATTTGCTATGTATCTGGGGAATGCAAAGATGTATCATGACCTGAAACAGACTTTCTGGTGGCCTAGAATTAAGAAATGTATTGCAGAATTTGTGGCAAGATGACTACATTGCCAACAAGTTAAAGCCGAACATCAACGACCTGCTGGTTTGCTACAATCGCTTCCGATACCGGAAAAGAAATGTGAGCACATTACCATGGATTTCATTATGGGATTGCCTTGCTCTTCTCGAGGTTTGGATTCTATCTGGATCATAGTTGACCGTTTGACTAAATATACTCATTTTTTGCCTATTGAAACTATTTATAATGCGGACAAGCTGGCTAACATTTATATGAATGAGATTGTGAGGTTGCATAGTGTGCTAGTATCCATTGTATCTGACAGAGATTCAAAATTTACGTCAAGATTTTGGTAGAGTTTGCAATAGGCTTTGGAGACTGAACTGCAATTGAGTAATACTTACTACCCACAGACAGATGGCCAATCTGAATGAACCAATCAGACTTTGGAAAATATGCTCAGGCTGTGTGTGTTTGACTTCCAAGGGAATTGGGAGACTTACCTTCCTTTAGCTAAATTTGTGTACAGCAACAGTTACCATTCAAATATTGGAATGGCTCCTTATGAAGCTTTGTATGGTAGAAAGTGTCAATCTCCGATTTGCTGGGCTAAGGTAGGTGATAGACTATTGTTGGGACTGGAACTTGTGCAAGAAACAACTGAGAAAGTGAAATTGATTCAACAACATTTGAAAACTACACAGAGCCATCAAAAGAGTTATGTGAATGTCCGAAGAAGGGACAGAGAATACGAAGTCGGTGACCATGTATTTATCAAAGTAACTCCAATAAAAGGCCATACACGATTCGGGGTGAAAAGAAAGCTAGCACCAAGATACATTGGCCCGTATGAAGTTCTAGAGAAAATCAACTTAGTAACATACCAAGTGGCCTTACCTCCGGTCATGCAGAATATGCACAATGTGTTTCATGTCTCAATGCTTCGGGATTATTTGAGAGACCCATTGCACGTGATCGAGCCAATCCACGTACTTCTAAAAGATAACCATACGTACGAAGAAAGACCAATTCAGATTGTGAATCGCAGAATTAAGAGATTGAGAAACAAAGAAATCTCACTGGTAAAGGCTGATTGGCACAACCACAGAGGAACTTATGTGGCTTGGGAGACCGAAGAAGATATGATGAAGAGATACCCAGAATTGTTCCCTTTGGACCCAATATTCTACCAAAACGAAAGTAATTCAAGTTTGAAGGACCAAACTCTTTTAAGAAGGGAAGACTGTAACAACCCTGACCTATGATTAGCCGATAAACCATGATTAATTATGTCTAATGAGTAATTAAGATGAAATTATGAATTAATTGTGTGCGTATGTCATTATTTGTGTGTATCTATCCAAGGTAGAAATATCTATTTGTATTTCTGTTTTGTTCTACGAATTAAAAGCCTTACCGATGTTTGATCATAAAATTGACTTGATTTATGTATTATATGGGATTTTTTGGAACTTATGGTAGGTTTAATTGAAATTTGATTCGGAGCGAAATAATTAGAATAAATAATGCCCATTTGGTTAGTTTATGCCAAGTGTAATTAGGCCTTCTTAATTGAGCCTATATAAGGCATATGAGACTTCAAGACTACACTTTACATTCTCATTTCTTCCTCCTTGAGCTTCCAATGTGGGAAAAAGAGAGAGAGAGAGAGAGAGAGAGAGAGAGAGAGAGAGAGAGTTGAATTCAAGAAGGAAAAGGAGGAATTGCTAGAGAATTTGCAGGTCTTGGCTTGGAACTTCACACAACTAACTATTTAGAGCATAATTGATCATCTAAGATAAGAATTCAACCTTGTAACTTTGAAATTGAGTCACTTAGCACATGAATTCAAGGAATTAAGTTGTGTAATGCTAGAATAGGGCTTAGATAGATGAACATGGGAGTATATCATGCATGCATGCTTATTTTATCATGTTTTGGGGTTGTTTCCAAGAAATTTATACGTACATGTGTTCATTCTAGCATGGTTTTGACAATTGGTCTCGTTTCACATCATTTGACATTATTTGATCCTGTTTGCAAAGTGTAGAACATGAATTAATACATGCATGTTATGATTTTCACCATTTCAAGTTTGGTTTAGTTCAATTGCCAAAGCTTTGGAGCTTGATTTTGCAAAATGCTTTTGAATTCACCATGTTTTATAAGTTTGTACAAGTTTCCTTTAGTTTTTTGCCCAAAAGATCATGAATTTCAGCTTTAAATTCGAGTTTTGAGCTTGGGAGCAAATCTGAAAATTTCATAATTTTGCACCTCTGCTCGAGCGACAGATCTTGCGCTCGAGCAACCACCTTTGTTTTGCACCTCTACTCGAGTGACCAAAATTTAGCTCGAGCGTAAAATGCATGCTCCCAGTAGTTTGTAATTTTTGCGGACAGCTCGAGCAACAAGAGTTGCGCTTGAGCGAGGACCTCGGTCTCACGCTCAGGCGACCGTCGAGTGTGCGTCGAACGAAAAATCAAGCAAAAAGTACTTTTGCAAAGTTTATAAACCGCTCAAGCGAAGGAAGTTGCGCTCAAGCAACCACTCACATCTTTGACACTTCGCTCGAGCGAAGAAAGTTGCGCTCGAGCGAGACCCTGTTTTTAGCATATTTGCCTAAGTGTTAAATAGCATGTTTCGGCATCCTCATTGCATCCTAGACATTCCTAAGCCCTAATTAAGACATAATAATGAGGATAAAAAGTAAAAACACACCTAAAGAAGAAAAAACTCAGTTAATAATTCCGGGGTGTGTAATTCAGTACGTATTCGTTTTGTATCTGTATAGGTCACGCATTACAATTTACCTGATTTGTCTGCTCTGTTGTTTGATTTGGAGCCATTTGTGAGTAATAACTCTATAAAGTTATGTTTGACTTTAATTATTTTCTGATGATATGAAATGATCAGTTTTTTGAAATGCTATGTTTTGTATGAATGAATAATTGTCCAAGTTTCTGAAATGTATTCGTGGCATCCTTAGTATTATATGATATGCGTCCCTTTATGGGTCATCGAAATGCCTTTATAGTTGTCCTTTTATAGGTTATCTGAAACGTCTCTGTGCACATGAGTTATCGGAATGCCTTATGGCTATTCCTTTATAGGTCATCAGAATGCCTTCACAGTTATTTCTTCATCGGTCATTGGATTTGTTAACGCTAATGGATGTACCACGTACTATCATATGAAATCTATGAACTTTGGATACGAATATGATTATGTTGGAATTTGTTTCTGATTGACAGTTGATTATGTACAAGACTCTGTTTTTGTATGGACATCATTCAATAAAACATTTACTCTGTTATTATTCATTGGGCTTCCACTCACTATTTATATTATGTATGTAGGTGAGCAGGCGCGTGACCAGGCCTAAGCAACTGCCTGGAGAGTTTGTCAACCAGCCACTGTGCCTCTCGAGGAGGTTCCCGTTTGTCAATTCAAGTTTTGTGAATCATGTGAAGAATGTTTTTGTTTTGTTTTTGTCTATCTGTATTTTGGGCTAAGTCCCTTATGACACTATCTGTATTTGTATAGTGATTCATGACGTATAGAAGTTTGACATATTATATATATATATATATATGTTTTAAATCCTTTCTGTTTCATGTATGTCTACACAGCTCTATGGACATTATATTTTGTATATTTGCTTCTGCAAGCCCTCTATTATTATGAATTTCAGGTCAGAGGCCTTCGGTAATCCTAGGATTAATAGCCAGTTACGATACTAAACCCATAAGGGCGGGTTTGGGTCGTGATAGTTTTGATCTTCTTTTTGTACACAAACAATTATATATATATATATATATATATGTATCTATGTATGTATGTTTACAGTATGGGGAAAAAATTTTTGTTTATGGTGTTTTTTTACTTGTTCTCTTTTTCAATGAAATCCTAAACTTACTAATTTGTAGATTTAAGTTATGATTTATGAAATTAGGAAAAATCATTTGAGTTTTAAGATTTTGTTTTTTTATTTACAGCTAGTTATATATATACATATATATGTTTACACTATGAAAAAAAAATTGCTCAGGGTTTTTTTAATTGTTCTCTTTTTCAATGAAACCCTAAACTTACTAATTTGTGGATTTAAGTTATGATTTATGAAATTAGGAAAAACCATTTGAGTTTTAAGATTTTATGTTTTTTTTATTTACAACCAATTTTATATGTGTGTGTGTGTGTGTTTACACTATGAAACAAAAATTGTTTAAGATTTTTTTAATTGTTCTCTTTTTCAATGAAACCCTAAACTGACTAATTTGTGAATTTAAGTTATGATTTATGAAATTAGGGAAAACCATTTGAGTTTTAAGATTTTATTTTATTTTATTTACAAATATCACTGATTTTTTTAGTTTATTCTATTTATAATTTTTATTTGTAACACTAATTTATGATTTACATGTAGATTGAGTTTTAAGAAATTTTAATCAAAAACTGAATTGTATCAGGGAAAATAAGTTATGAGACATCCCATTTGAATCTTATGATAAATTCAGTAATGATGTGCCTATTCATGAAGGAGGGTCAATGTCACAAGAGCCACGCCATGGAAATCATATTCAATATGATGATAACGAGATGAAAGAGAGGCGACGTAATATTTGTATGTCAATTTATAAAGCAATCTAGCAAAATTGCTCATTGTTGATAGTTGGTGCACCTTTTATTAGGGCCTGGTCCCTTCTTTTTTTTTCAGTTCTTTCTACCAAAAAAAAGCAACATTGAAATGGAAATGTAATGAAGTGTACCAATATAGGTATTAATTATTAATTTTAATTTATAAAAAAAACTTTTTAAAAAATAAAATTGAAGAAAAGAAAAAAATTACGGCCCTGTTTGGAACGATTCTGTAAATCGTTTTCAACATGTGAGTTTGAGCATGGTGTTTGGATGGAGCTGTGGAATTAGTTTTCCACAGCTCTGCAAAACGATCTGTATGTTCTGTCGTCTGTTCTGTCAAAAATCAGGGCATGTTTCAAATTTTTTTTTTTCAAAAGAGACGTCCGGCCGGTCGTCCGGCCGGTTGACCGGATGAGCGATTTTTTTTTATTTATTATTTTTTTTTTTTAACAAATTTTTGCAATTGATATATAATTCAAAAAAATATTTTCTGAAATTTTTAAAATTTTTTATGTGCTTTAAAATAATTTTAAGTTGTATGAGTTGTAAATTTTTGTATCACATATCAAATGTCATATCAACAATTTCCTACTCAAATCAAAACTCTTTTCAAAACAATTTTCAAAACTCTTTACCAAACAAATTTTCTACACTCAAATCATAATTCCACAACACACAAACTCAAAATACAACTCATACTCTCAAATCACATTTACAAAACTCTACCAAACGCTACCTACAATTTTTACATCTTATAAGGGAAAAAAAGGACAATTACATAGTAAAAAACTATTTTACAGCTTATTCAACTAAACACTGCTTTGCTGCTTAAATTCATAATCTCATAGTTGCACCAAATAAATTAACAGCTTTTGTTTAAAGCTAAAATTTATAATTTGTTAAATTACAATTTATAATCACTTGCTTACAGTTGCACAAGCAAGACCAAAATTTGTTTACTAGTGGAGGCGTGTAACATCCCAGATTTTTAATTATGCTATAGAATTTATACTAATATTATTTAATCTCAGTTAAGAAAATATATTATTTATTACTATGCGTAATTTTATAAAATAATATAATTATTAAAAGTTTAGGGGTCAAAATATAAATAATAATAATAATAATAAGTGTGGTATTAAAATAAATAATTTATTTTCTGTTGGTATATGATAAAATGTAATTTAATTAAAAATTAAATTATTTATATAATTATATTAAAATATTGAATTAAAAGATAATTATCTTAAATATCTATTAAGGATAAGAACGAATCTTTGAAATGATTACCGAATCTGCCAGGTACTCGTCTCTCCCCCTATAAAAAGGAGGAGGCTTCCGTTGGAAATGAAAAGAAGAAACAGAAAAGAAGAAAGGAAAAGAAAGGAGAAAAGAAAAGGGAAAGAGGAAAGAAAGAGAGAAAAGAAGGAAAGAATAATGAAAATTGAAGGGTCTTTGATAGTAGAAAGGAAGAGTAAGGTATTGAAGTTAAGGTGAGTTATATTATACCTTGAGTTACCAAAATATATTTTATTTATATTTTGACTTACCATATTTATTTTATACAAGTTATGTTTTATTAGTATATTAATAAAAGTTATGTTTTATAAAGGTTTCAATTACGTGATTTTATTTTTGAACCTTGTTTGCTTAAAAAGAAACTCATGGATATGTTTGTTTATATTTTAAAAAATATTTGACTATGACCTTATAAGCAATTATGTTTTGTAAGTACCACCACGGGAGTCCCACACCTTGGAGGACTTGAATAACCACTGGCTTCTGTTTAACTACTTTGTGATCCTCTGTTTGTCATGGATCCATTGACCTCTGTTTTGTGCGGACCAAAGTACTGTGCGGAACAAAGTATTACACTATTGTGGGAGCCACCTCTAGAATCCGTACGAGCCACCTCTTGAATCTGTACCTCTGTTCTGATTGTGCGAACCAAAGTGTTGTGCGGAACTAAGTACTACACTATTGTGTGAGCCACCTCTAGAATCCGTACGAGCCACCTCTAGAATCCGTACCTCTGTTCTGATTGTCACTTCTGTGACCTCTGTTCTGTTCTGTTCTGTACCGTGGTTATGGTTATATATTTATATAAAATCTGTATTTCAGTTTCTGCTACTTCGTAGTTGTGGTTACATAACTTCTGTATTTCAGTTCTGCTACTTAAATGATTTGGTTACCAATAAAAGATTATTTGTTCTGACGAAGCATAATCTCAGTTTTATTACTTAAAGGATTATTTGTCAAATGATTTCTGCCACTCAAATGATCTGTTTATATAAATGTTTTGGCCTAACTAACGATCCATGATTATTTCGTATCTCTTATACTCTTGGTATAATATTTCTCACTCTACCATGTGCTAATAGTTTTTTACCAATTTTCAAGAAACATGCAATTCAGAAATAGCTTTTGGGAAGGTTTAGATGCGGGGCTACGGAATAGACACACACGGCATTTTTATGACATTTTTCTATGTAAATAACGACCTTTTTTGTCAATATATTTTGTAATAAAAATAGAAACTCCAGTGATTATTTTGGTACCCTTATTTAAATATTTTTTTCGCTTGCATTTTGTTTATGAATTGGCCGTAGGTAACTTCAGTTACTGGCCATCACGATACTTAACCATTGGGTACGGGGAGCGGGTCGTGACAAGGCACGTGTCAAGAGTGTCACATCAACACTTGTTTACCTTTCTTTGAAGCTAATTATACCGAGTAA
This sequence comes from Camellia lanceoleosa, assembly GCA_025200525.1. Classification (NCBI taxonomy): domain Eukaryota; kingdom Viridiplantae; phylum Streptophyta; class Magnoliopsida; order Ericales; family Theaceae; genus Camellia; species Camellia lanceoleosa. The sequence continues at coordinate 62,025,732 of CM045762.1, forward strand.
TGTCTGAGATGTCAGACAATCTTTACTGTATTTGAATTAATAAATTTTGTTGTATACTTAACAACAAACAGAATAAATAAGAAATAAAGAAAATGAGAGAATTTGTTTGATTACAAAAATCAAACCAGGAAAATAAAATAAAGTAAAATAAAATAAAACAGATTTTTATTTTGTTGCAAAAACAAAATCAAAATCTGATTTAAATAATTAACTAAAACAGAAAAAAAAAAATAACCAACTTACTTGATTAATTTCTTGAATAATATTCCGATCAAGTCCAGTGTTCGACACTGTGTCCTTAATACAGATTCGTCCTCTCCACAGTGCTTTTAGAATACAGATGTTTATCTCCCAGGATAAAATGATCAATCAATGAATAAATACAGCACTACAATTTATTCGTACAAGGAACACACGAAGTGTGTATACTCTTTCTCACAGAAAATTAATGCAGCAATATGAAGAGAATAACAGCAGAATTATTTGGGACGAAAATAATGAATTAAAACATCAAATGAGGGCTACCTATTTATACATGGATTGGTGGCTGGTGGTTTTGAATTAAACAGGTACTGAACCTGTTGGGTTTCAACTGGTACTGTTTGGACAGATAACTGAATCTGTTTGAATTTGAAAATTAAACAAATTTGAAATCTATTTGGGTGGAACAGATCCGATTTGGACAGAATTTCTGAAGAGGTGTATTACAAAATTTGAATCTAATTTACAACCAGAATTTTGAAATAAAAACGGACAGATTTTATTTCAAAATAAATAAAATAAACTCAAATGTTTTTTGCCCAAAAATATTAGTATTTGGCCGAACAAGCCCAACCCAACCTCACACCACGCACCCAGCCCAGCCCGGACGGTGGCGGCGGCGCATGCGCGGTAATTTTTTTGTCCAATGGGTCTAGCCCATAACCTCACTCTCTACGAAACTTGGGTACCCCTTGGGGCACACCCCAAATACCAATCTCATGCGTTACAAACCCACTCAAAACTTCCTACCAAATCAATATGGGACAAGCCATTATACACACCTTAAGGATTTTTCACCAAAACTCCATTTACATAGAGTATACTTTAGCTTCAATTTTCCATTCACCCGATAATGGTTTTGAGCAACCAAATATACCACGTGATTCACAACGCGGCAAAGAACACGTTACCACATAAACCCGCCATTTTTGGCGTACGGGTCCCACCTAAATAATATATCAAAGTTAGGAAAAAATTCTGTTTTTATCCAGAATTTTTCCAACCATTTCTAACATACCAAATTTTCTACCAAATAAATGACCAAATATCTCATATGGGTGTAAGGCCGCAATTTTGTGGATTCCACACCCATATGAGATATTTGATCATTTTAATAGAAAATTTGAGATCTACAGCAATTTTTTTTCGGTGGTGTTACATGCACCAATTAGGGTATTAATTAATGTACTAACACTAGTTATAACGTTATTATTGACTTCACTCATTATATAAATTATAAATATTAAAAATTTCTTAAATTATACAACATTATCAATTGATACATTAATTAATACACAATTAATAAATGTAGCATTATTCTTTCTAATAATACCATTGTGTTGTGTGGTCTTCTTACCTACGCTTTACACCGCCCACGCATTTTCAATCGTGTTTGTTTGTTGAGGAATTATTTGGTGTGGTCTTGCTATTTTCAATCGGTTGATATTTATATATATATATATATATTAACATATCACTCATGTTATGCACGGAATAAAATAATATATTATTTATTAAGAATATTATAATAATTATATTTAATTTTTTTATATTTTGTCTCACGTAAATAAAATTTTATATGTAAGTTTAAGAGTTTTCTTTCAAATGTTCTTTTACTGTAATATATAGTATGGATAGATTAAAATTGTTGTATTGATAATTAATAATTAAAATTATGCTTTGTTATAAAAAAAATGACATAATTTTAATACTTCACTATTTTAAAATAAAAATATATGAATTTTAAAAAATTATCATATTGGTTTTTGAAAGAGAAATAATTAAAGAAATTTTAAAAACTTAATGAGTAAGAAAGAATCATCGTAACATGTAAAACCGCTAAAATTACGATTAAACTAGCAAATCATTCAAACAAAAAATAGTTTAGCTTAATTAGTTAGGTCAAAAGATCGATCAGCTTACACAAAAATTAATTAATTAAAAATTTTAAATTTTATTTTATTAAAATTTAAACTGTCACTAAATATGGAAAACAATCTATTAATTTAAACTTAAAATCATCACAATATATATTTAAAATTATAATAATCTATCTCATAATTTATAAATTTTAAATACAAATTTAAAATTATCATAATTATCTCATAATTTTTGTATTAAGGAGCAGGAAGAGTGACATTAAGATTATCGATATATTTATATATTTTATAAAAGAATACTGTTAAAGAGAGATAGTATGAGAGTTTCAAAATCTCATACAAAATTATTTTTAAAATAAAAACCTCTATGTGAGATTGTAAAATAAAAGTAAATGAAAGCTAGCTAATCGGAATTTTCTTAATTGTTTAAAATTAAGAAAATAAAAAAATAGAATGATATATTGATCATAAGGCTTCTCATTTAAAATCTCATTTTGCTTATATTAATAGGAGCATAAAATTCACTTTATATAAGTGAAATAATTTACTTTTTCTTTCTTATTTCGATGTGGGATTATAAAATAAAAATTAAATGAAAACTAACTAATGGAAATTTTCTTAATTCTTTAAAAGTTAACCATTGTTTGAACGGGAAGTTTATTTTGAATCAAGCAATTTTAACCGTTTAATCTTTAATTAGGTAAATCTTTAATTTATTTCGAATCAACCAAATTTAACCAATATATTTTGATAAAACCGCTAAAATCACAGTTAAACTAGCGAATCAGTCAAATCAAAAGCGGTTCACCTTATCGGTTAGGTCAAAGGATCATCCAACTTATACAAAAATTAATTAATTAAAATTTTTAAATTTTATTTTAATTTTAAAATTTAAATTACCTTGAACTAATACATACACAACACTATAATATTAAATGGGAGCATAAGGTTTATATAGTAAAACAATTCATTTTTTTCTCATTTTCCTGATGTGAGATTGTAAAATAAAAGTTAACGGTTGTTTGGACGGGAAATTCATTTCTAATCAAACAATATCAGTTATTCAATTTTTAATAAAGTCAATTTTAGTTTATTTCAAATCAAACAAATCTAAGCAATATATTTTGATAAAACAACTAAAACCGTAGTTAAACTAGTGAATCAGTCAAAACGAAAATGATTCAGCCTAATCAGCTAAGTCAAAAGACCAATCAATTTACAACAAAATTAATTAATTAAAACCTTTAAATTTTATTATAAAGTTTAAACCATCTTTAACTGAAGCATGCACAATACTATAATATAAATGAAACAACTCACTTTTTATTTCTTTTCTCAATGTGGGATTGTAATTATTTTAAAGTTAAATATTATGAGAGTTTCAAAATCTCATACAAATTTATTTTTAAAATCAAAATGTCTATGTGAGATTATAAAATAAAAGCTAAATAGAAGCTAATCAATGAAAATTTTCTTAATTGTTTAAAGGGAAATTTATTAGAAAGTCCTTTTTGGATGAAAGATACTCCATTTGGTCCTAGGGATTTTTTGTTTGTTTGGCAAGTCCATATTAGGTGGGAATCCTTACCCAGAAGTCCTTTTTTGAATGGTTCTGGTGTGGGTTGGACGCATATGCCCTCGCTATTTGTATGGGATGATTTGTTTTCCATTTTTGTTTGTGCAATCCCAACAATCATGGGGCGAGATATGGGTGATAATTGATTGACGCTGCATCATATTTAGGGTTTACATAAAGTATTCAACCTGGTCTGTGCGGCGTTGTATCTTCTCGGCATACATTCACACCGTCTTCCTCAAAAGGTACTGTATGCATTCTCCCTCACTTCTGCACTGTTTTATTGATTCGTTTTCACAAATACAACACCCAATCACATGACTTCCCGTCTGCTACACCGTCTGTCACACATATGAACAACGTGATGTATTGACATCTGCGTTTACACCATCAGTGTACACAGGAATTGTTTGCATTTTTTATTAAAAATCCCCCATCACCATGCCCAGACTTTGTCGGTTCGTCCCTCACCCCTGCATTTTTTACTTGATTCGTTGCGACGAACACAAAGAACAATCTCATGTTTACCAACTGTTACGCATTCGTTGTGACACATTCGCACCGACGAACACTTCCCATTGTAATTGCACGTCTATCGTATTTATGTATTTCTGTTTTGACGGGTTACTTTGTTTTTTCACGAACCAAGATCGTTAGCCGATCGCAGATGGACGCCTTCATGATGCTGCTTTGTTGTTACCGGTCTACGAACATTGCATATAGTCTGCAACCATCGAACACTTTTGCAGAGTTGGTCAATTATGTTTGCTCGAAGTTTGCCGACCTACTGCCGGGAAACATTCTGCTGTTCTATAAGATACCCGGCTACAACAACTTCTCATTGCAGAATGATGTCGACATGCGGAATATGATTTGTCTTGCACGCTCGTTCAACTTGCAGTTAATTGACGTGGTCGTTGAGGACCATCCCCGGTTGGATAACAACACTCATGTCATTGACTCTTCAACAACCCACGCCATTGGCACTACGGTGGTTATGGCATTAAACGATTTGGGAATGGATGACGAGGTCGACCTGTTGCAATCATTTTGTCCACACAAGGAGAAAGTCTTCCTTTCTGCTCCATGGGCAACTGGTTTTACCCACATCGGCCAAAGATTTCTGGCGGGCTTCAATTTCGAAATGTGTCACGAAAATACGCCGTCGAATGTGGGTTCCAGATCAAATTTGTTAAGAACGACTCCGTTCGGGTAACGGCTATTTGTGCTATGCATGAATCAAAGTCTTGCACCTGGGCTGTGCACGGACGGAAATTAGAGGCTAATGGTTTTTTCTACCTACGAAAGTGGAACAGTGAGCACATATGTGGCGTGGCTGTGCGGACATCCACACACCCACTTGTCGGATCTGATCTTGTGGCAGACATTGTGTCCGAACGTGTGCGGGACTGGCCCCTAACCCGTCCTACGGAAGTGATGTTGGACTTAAAACAAGATTACGGGCTCGATATCTCTTACCGTGTTGCGTGGCTTGGTGTAGAAAAAGCGAGGGGAGAACTATTCGGGGCACATTCAATTTCGTTCGACCAGTTACGTTGGTATAGTAACGTTGTAATGGAACACAACCCCGGCACCTACGTAAACATCGAATACGATAAACACACCCAACAGTTCACACGCTTCTTCATTTCATTTAAAGCATGCATCGACGGGTTCAAACATTGCCGCCCCCTACTTTTCTTAGACGCCACGTTCCTCAAAGGGCGCTTCAAAGGTTTTCTACTTGCCGCCACTGCCAAAGACGGAAATCAAGGTCAGGCCTTTCAATTTTTACTTAATGCACTACACGATTTTAATGAAAACCACCTATACCAGATTCATAGATTCCATTTAAGTACACGACACACTCGTCCCATATTTATGCCACACTGATTCACCACAACACATAATTACGTTTACAATATTTCCCACTTCCGCAGGGTTGTTCCCTTTGTCGTATGCGGTGGTGGACTCTGAAAACACCGCAAACTGGTCTTGGTTTCTTCAGCATCTCGCGCATGTTGTGCAGGGGGACAGACCTCTAACCTTTGTTTCCGATCGGAACCTCGGCTTGCTAGAAGCAATGCCAACCGTATTCCCGGATGCAGAACATGCATTCTGTCTACAACATTTGCAGAGGAACTTGAGGGACAGAATGCGTTACACAAACAGTATGCACCGGGCCGGTTTGGTTAGCAAATTACGACATTGTGCATACGCACCAACTGTTACCGCTTTTAACCACAAAGTTGAACAATTCCACAAATCGGGGCGTGCTGTTGCATCCGAATTCCTAGCAAATGCACATCCACAACATTGGGCAAATGCATTTTTCAGGTCTTTCCCAGAAACTCTTCCAAAACATACACAAAACATTATGTCACAACGTTCATATTTTTTTGTCCTACATGTTGTATTCATTTTTACAGGGGACGGCGTTACGGTGAAATGTGCTCAAATGCTGCAGAATCGTTCAATTCATGGGTCCGGGAAGCGCGAAACCTCCCAATCACAAGAATGGTTGACAGCATCCGCACAAAATTGATGCGACAAATGGCAAAACGTAGAGACGCTTCACAAACATGGACCGGCGCCATATGTCCCAAAATGGAGTCCCGTCTAGAAAAAGCATTTACCGAAGGCAGATCATGGAAAGTGAGCCAATCAAACGCTGATGTTTACGAAGTGCACTCTTTCCCTTCGGTCACCGTTGACATTGGACAACGCACATGCTCATGTTTCAAGTGGCAACTTAACGGCTTCCCTTGCTCACATGCAATGGTTGCAGTCCGTAAAAGTGGTCGAGATTTGAACGCATTGGTGGAACCATTCTTTCACGTATCCGAATATCGTGCAACATATGCAGCCAGCATTTTTCCAATTCCGACTGTCGAGCAACCCCCTTTCAACCCGAATGATTTCGTCATCAAGCCCCCCGCCGTGAAACGACCACCTGGTAGACCAAAGAAGAAAAGAATACCGTCGAAAGGAGAACATGTTCAGCAAATCAGATGCAGCAGATGTGGGCGCATGGGAAATCATAACAGGAAGACATGCAACGAACCCATTTAACTAGAACTTTCTACCCACCTATATCAGCTCGAAATTATTATCTTTTTTGGTTGCACCCCCAATGCGATAAACTACTTTCTTAATACTTTTCAAGTTATTGTCCTGATGCACTACATTTTCTTTTCCAAATGTTTCGTTTACATTAATCGTGTGCAACGCCACACAACTATGTCATAGCCAATTTACTAATATTGGCACACTCAATTATTAATTACAGATACTATTCGGTTAGTTCCATACATGTTTTCACCACAGCAGATTTTGTTGTACGAACCAAGATCTTTCATCTTCATTGTTGGTACCAACACGGCATAACGAGAAAAATTTATCATGAAATTTAGCATGTGACGATGCCATGCATTCGTTCATGTTACTACCATTCATTCATTCAACTTTACACTTGACAAGGATCTCATGAAAAAAACAAAAGGTACTATCCACGTAACAAACAAACAGCACATACAACCCACGCAATACATTCAGAGAAACCACATTTACGCCACTGGATTTTCAATACAAATCGCACCTACACATTGCCGTTACTCACAAACTTTGTTTCAAAACCCACCTTACCAACACAAACACAGCATTGCTGATATCAGCAACGGCTGTCCCTTACGACGTTAATCTGACTTTGCGTTTCACAATTCACTACATCATAAATACACATTAACCAGGACCTGCATTTCTCACACCCAGTTTAGCACATTCACATTACAAAGTAACACAAATAACACACAAATAACAGTTCTACAAAACACTTGCTGACGCATACGCAAAAACCAAAACACACACAGAATGAACACATACACGACGATAACGCAGTCACATTACTACGATTTTGATGGCAAACCAGTAATACATACGTCAATCTACTACGTTACATCCATTAACATCAGACACTCACACTTAACCAGCACTTGTGTTTCGCATTTCAAGGCTTCATAAAAAAACATTAACAAATACCTGCATTTTTAACACACATTATTCAGCTCATTCACATTTCTCAGCAACGCGAACGTCACAACCATCGATCCGCTGCACTACACGCTCAAACAATTTAACACTCCTAACAAACACTTGTTAACGCAAACAATAAAAACAGAACCCTCAGAGAATGTACACATACAATACACTAACCGACACTGTGTTCCAACATCCAGTTCCCCAACACATTCACAACAATCATTCCAATCAGGACATAATACAACAATCAAGCATGCGAGCAATCAATACCAACTCAACTACATATTCACAACTAACCACTTGACAACGTTAATTCAAACTTGCATCTTGCGAATAACACTGCATCAATACGTTCCCAATAACCACCATTTCAGATTCAAACCCAACATACGAACACAACCACATAACTTACATGATGACGTTAACGCATTCACAACACACATTCCAATGCGTCCACAAAACTACGTCTACCTGTCACTGAATTAACAATCCCACCAAAACTACATATTCACAACTTCACACACATACACCACCATACCACCAACTAATTTCACCATACAACAAATACTAATTTCGTTAACAATCACTCTATTACAAAACAAAAACAACCTGTCAATACAGTGTAAATCACATTTCCAGAACACACAACTATCTGCACACACTAAACCCACATAACCATCACATACACGTGACAAATTTGATTCCAAAACTGCCAACATCAAACCAGGTTTAAAAATAGGCTACTTGAGCATAGAAATTCAAAAAATATGCAAACCGAACTAACACCATAATTTCATAAATTATTATTGTAATAAAACCATAATGTACTAAAAGCAGGATGCACATTTTCCATTTACCATCTGACCCAAACTATCCACGACAAACGCAATTCCAACCACCACATGACCACCAAAAACATATAACCAAAACATAACTATAAACTAGTTACCAATATATAGTCCAACCAAAAAAACTATTTGCAACGTACTATCTACGTAATAATATTCATAAAACTTGTCTCTAGAACTAACGGATCAGTACTTGAACTTCCATCAACCCACCATTCGTCCCATGTTGCTCATCACACCACGTACAGGATCTCCAATAAATTTCCTGACCATGTCCGCACGCAGTACGCTGCAGTTACCTCCGTCCAACGAACGTCCCACGTCAACATGATTCACATACTGCCTCATAACTGCGCACACAATAATCGCGCAGTCCATGCTGCAGAAAAATGAAATAACAAACCGAACGTCAACAAGGCAGGTGTCAAACCAATCGCACCAACAAAATTCTACGGAAAAAAAAAAAAATGTACTTACGTTTCCGCCCGTTGCTGAGGGCATTCAGCAACTGATTCCACCATCATGTCAAAATCCTGAGTACCAACCAGCTGATCCAAGCCGTTCACCGCCATTGCTTGCCGCTGAATATCTGTCACAATGTTTTTCTACGCAATCACATAAAAACCAATTAGCATAAATAAGTTCTAATTCCATTACCATTCCAAAGTGGTCAACTTTAACACTGCTCATATCAACGCACCAGTTTAACGGCTTCTGCGTAGTGCACACCTCCGGTACCGGACCTACTACGCATCGAGTTGTAATGCTTCCAGCTCCCATCCTCGGTGTCATAAACCAATAATGTCCAATGTCCAAGGTGGCAAAGGGGAAAATGCATGTAACGTGCCCCATACCGGCTTTTGATTGCTTTTCACATATTTCACTTTCGCCTCCACATTGTCACCTTTCAGAACGTCCTGCACACATTGAAGAAACCAAATCAATCCACTACAGTGTACAAATATACACAACAACAATACCCAACAAAATCATACCCAGCAAATGCTGCTGAAGAAATAGGAGCTTTCCGGAAATTCTTTTCCCGCATTCAAGTTATTTTGGTCATCCGACAGCAGCTCTGCAAAGGCATCAATAACCTGACACATACAGTGCAACAAAATAAATTAGGATGGCATTTCTCACAAAATTCATATTTCAGTAATCCAATATGACCCACATAATTCATATTTCACATAATTCATATTTCAGTAAACCGAAATGACCTACAATTCAACTTGCTAGACTTACATTTCCCCTGACACCTAACTGCCTAACCAGGGATCTAACATCTGAAAAATATACTGCATTCCCGTCATCTCGACCAACCCACATCACGGCCCTGCAAATGTGTAAAACATACAACGTCACAATTACAATAACCACAGAATTAATGTTTCATGCAGTTTTACGTAAATATCAATGGAATGAATACACAACACGAGTTACATGTTACCAACAAACACACACATTACTCACCTATCACCATATCTATCATACACAGTCCTTATTACATCTTTCTCCCTTTCGGACATCATCTTCCACACTGTGTTACGATTTGTGATTCCAAAACCTGAAAAAATTTTCTTGCCATCACCAACATTCTCAACATCAACCACGCCTTCATTCGGCATCACATTAACACTACATCCATCCACCCTACGCCTCGAAAGACTAACTTCATTGTTCATCATCCTTCCTCTACGCCTCAACTCCGGATACTCATACCCTGATAATTTCAGATTTTTCCTAACCTTACCTTTGATATTTCGTACAAAGGAATTGACACCATCAACAACATTGCAACCTTCCGTCAACATAGGACTCACGACAACAACGTCACTGTCATCAGCTTGGATTGGAACGTGCATTTCATTGCTGTCAACCAATGGGACATATGCAACGGGAGAGGCATCCACCAATATACCACCTTCAACAGTCGCGCACTTCTCCCGTCCATTGTCAACTTCAACCGTATTCCCGATACCATATTCGTCCGTACGAGTATTTGTGACATTGACACCGGCGAAATGTTGCGTCACATTATGCACTGCCTGCTCAGCAACTTGCTCCTCAAGCGCTGCAAGATTCCGTTTCAGCTCCGCATTCTCAGCTACCACTTTCTTATATTCTTCATCTTTCACCTTAAAAATGCTCTCGAACCCTTGTACCAGATTAATTGATTGCATTTCAATCTTTTTCTTCAATCTTTCAACTTCTTGCTTTAATTCCATTACAATTTTGCTGTCCCCTTCGCCAGAATTACTAATATGAGGACTGCCTGGACTAACAAACTCAGAATTGTGATGCCCCTTCGGAATATTATCTGAGCGTACAAACTCACCATCACCTTCTTCCACCCCCTCACCGGATACACCGCCACGCTCAGAATATCTCATAACATACGCAGTCTCCCACGAATCCCTTTGTACGCCCCCCTCACACTGCCTACCGTAGCTCATTCCCTCTAGTATAACTCGTGGAACACCACCACCATCAACTTCAGTCTCATTAACACCATCGTCTTCAAACAAACCCACTTTCACATCCCCAGTCAAACACCTCCCTTCCAAGATCGCCATTTCGTCGGCCTGTATGACCAACTCGTCCATGATCACCTACACAAACATCATCAATTACAAACCAACGTTCTGAGAACCACGATTAACAACAACAACATAAACATGAAAACAACAAACCTACAAAACCCGACAACAAATCAAAAACACTTACCTCAAACTTATTTGGATCGGATAGTTTCAGAGTTTGACATCTAGAAATCACCTCACCTACGTCCCATCGGAGGAATCTGGAGAACCTGTTCTCATATTTGGCTTCCACAATGTTCGTGTGTTCACACAACCAATACTGCATAACAACAAAACAGGAAACCACAAAACCATAAAAGTTTCAACCACCATAACCATTTCCAGGAAAACACAACTTTCGGTTATAAATCAACCAAACAACCGACATTCAAACAGTACACTTACCGTTAGAGCAACTACGCATCCAGTAACTTTCTCCGGTTTCCGATGGTAGTCCCTCACCGAACACATTAACATGTTACGTACAGCTGCACTCCAATCATACAATTTCATGCCGTCAAAGTTGTCCACATACCGTATCAAAGTCCAACTAATCGTCTCTCCTGACGTTGCGAAAAACAACTTCCCACAAACATACAGACAAAGGAACTTGGCCGTATCTTCATGATCACGTGGCGTGTCCCCAACAGATGCATCCATCGAAATCCTTCACAAGTTTTGCGAGAATCCTACTAGTACCGGACACCTTCATTTGGACAAAATCGATCACGTGTCTCGATCGTGGCGTCATATCAAGGAAAACCGCCACCTTGCAACCCAAGCAATGACTTCACATCGTCCACCGTCAAGTCAACTGCACGACCACCGAGAACAAACTTCCCTTCACGAACGTTGTATGACTTCACGATGCGCACAATGAGATCATCACCTTTTCGGAACTCAGTGTGATCGAGTTGGTTGATTAATATAGCGTCAAACAATATCCAAAACGGTGTATTCCTCAAGTGGGCCAGATGTACTTCCCTCAACTTCACCGCGTAAACCAGTTTAATTATCCCAGCTACGTTAGACCGGAAATTTAACCTTGTTTTTGTTGTCCTCCTCGGGGACCTGCTGCTAACATTAGTCTGCTTGAACAGGACTCTTCCAGCCATGTTCACGCCAGCTTTCCTCTTGGCTGACATAGCCAAAGCCTCTTGCTTTTTACGTTCACAGTACCGTTTCCATCGGCTACCCCCAGAATTAGCCCCTGCAGTTCCACAATTTACAACAACACTCACAACTTCAGAAACGCAAATCTAATTCAAGAATTTGCAACCATCAAACAATAACAACACCATAATAACACTATGAAATACAACAGTTGCTTAAATAACTCATTCTAACAACAAATACACAATAACACAACCCGACAAATCAGTCCACACACATTACCAACTCCGGAACCAACCACATCACTTAGAAAATCAAGATATCAAATAAAATCCATATGGTCCCCACACCCTCCCCCCACCATATATTCAGCCCATTCCACAACCACATACATGCGGTCCCCCCACACAATACCCTAATCACTCGACATTATAACCCACAACCTCGAACATACCCTTTTCGCAAACGTATCCCACAAAAACGTGCGTCTATGAAACAAGTTGCATAAACATAGAGATCCATAGCACAATCCACATCACCCGACATCATACACTATTCTGGCCCTACATGTCCATTATAACATAAGACACAATACAGAACCAAACATCTCAGAAACAACACCAAGACTTACATATTCAGAATACACGACACGGTATATAACAAAATACAACAAAAACAAACCCATTCATATCGTATTTGATATCCCCAAAAACACAATCCAACAAACCCCCCAAAAACACAATCCAACAAATCCCCCAAAAAAAAACCCTAACCACGTCATGACGAATCGCTAAAAGTAACATACTAACCAAAACAATTAACAACTCACCTGTATCAGACATCTGACTACTTTTTCCCGTTTTCCACCACCAATGAAAACTTCAGTAAAATCTGGATTGTTCACAGACCCACACCGAATCTGATGAGGTTTCTACGCCACATGATAAACGATTTCCAACCCTAACGCTTCTTATACGCACGGAACTATTGCGTCAAACTTGCCTAAAGATGTGAAGCGGGTATCGCAATCACTGCAATTTGAAATTCAAATCACAAAAAGGGAACAAATCTTAACAAACTCTTCAGTTCACATCGAATTCACTACACAAACTAGAACAATCCAGAACACGTCCCCAAATTCCAAATACGAACTTGTTCCGTGGGTCGGGTTGCAACGGGATCCATCAACAAACAGGCGTCGCTGACGCACCACGTTACTTTACATATTACACCCACAAACCCAGATAACAACACAACCCGCCGACCCGTTTACCCACATCAACAAAAAAAGCTACTAGTATCATTTTTATTGGGATGTGAGCCACAATCACTCCCAACTCCCACAAAACACGCGCGCCCTCAAATGCATCCCCTTATTACTCTCTTAATGGCAAATTGGTAAACAAACACCTAACAGGACTAAATGGTTTTTAAAAAAACAATTAGGATTATATGATCCATAAGATTGAAATATGGGATTTACTGGTCAATTCCCCTTGTTTAAAATTAAGAAAATAAAAAAACATAGTATTGATTATAGGGTTTCTCACTAAAAATCTTTCTTTTACTTATATAAATGAGAATATAAGATTCACTCTATATAAGTGAAACAATTCACTTTTTCCTTCTTTTCCTTATGTGAGATTGTAAAATAAAAGTTAAATGGAAGTTAACTAATAGGGATTTTCTTAATTGCTTAAAATTAATAAAATTCAATAATTTATATAAATTGGAGTACAAAATTCAATTTATGTAAATGAAACAATTCACTTTTTCTTTTCTTTTTTCCAGAATTGAGATTGCAAAAGAAAAAGTAAATAGAAGCTAGTCAATGGGAATTTTCTTAATTGTTTAAAATTAAGAAAATTTAATAATTTTAGAATGAGAGTTTGAAGTTTCTAAAAGGCTTCTCCCTTGAAACCCTTTTATAAGATTCACTTTCTATAAGTGAAACAATCCACTTTTTCTTTCTTTTTCCCAATGTGGGATTGTAACACTTTATATAAGTGAAACAACTCACTTTTTATTTCTTTTCTCGATGTAAGATTTTAATTATTTTAAAGTGAAATATTATGAGAGTTTCAAAATCTCATACAAAATTATTTTTAAAATCAAAACGAATATGTGAAATTGTAAAATAAAAGTTAAATAGAAGCTAGCGAATGAAGATTTCTTAATTATTTAAAATAAAGAAAATCAAAAAAATGAGTATGAGATATTGATCATATGGTTTCTTACTAAAAATCTCATTCTGCTTATATAAATGAGAACATAAGATTTAATTTATGTAAATGAAACGATTCACTTTTTCTTTATTTTTCCGATATGAGATTGTAAAATAAAAAGTAAATAGAAGCTAGCCAACGGAAATTTTCTTAATTGTTTAAAATTAAAAAAATTCAATAATTTTATAATAAGGATTTGGAGCTCCTATAAGGTTTCTCTCTAAAAATCTCATTATCCTTATATAATATATGGATAAATAGATAGTGAAACAAACTTTGCTTTTTCTTCTTGTCCCGTTGTAGGATTATGAAATAAATCATAAACTCATTAGAGTTATTTTTTTATATTGTTAAATTGAAGTTAGCCAATGAAATTTTTTTTAATTGTTTAAAATTAATAAAAATCAGTTTGAAAAATCGCGATTAAACCAGCAAATTGATCAAACCCACAATGGTTCAACCTAATTGGTTAGGTCAAATGACCAACGAACTTATACAAAAATTAATTAATTAAAACTTTTAAATGTTATTTTAATTTCAAAATTTAAACTGTCTTGAATTGAAATATACACAATACTACACTATTAAGATTCACTTTATATAAGTGAAATAACTTTTTTTTTTATTTTTCCGATGTGGTATTATAAAATAAAAGTTAACAATTATTTGAATGGAAAGTTTATTTCTAGGGGTACTTACCAATTAGTCCTGTTAACTAGACTTATTTACCTACAGGTCCTAACTAATAAATTTAACACTATAAAAATAAGAGAGTGATAAATTTATCACTAAAAATTTATTCATAAAACAAAGAGACTGATAAATTTATCACTATAAAATTATTCATAAAAAAAAAAGACTGATAAATTTATCTTTATCACTTAATAAATTATATCAAATAGGACTTAATGGGTAATAAGTCTTCAAAGTAGGACCTATTGGATAATAAGTCTCCAAAGTAGGACCTATTGGTAGTTTATCCTTATTTCTAATCAAGCAATCTCAGTCTTTCAATTTTTAATCAGATCAATCTTTAGATTATTTCGAATCAAACAAATGTAATCAATATATTTTGATAAAATCGCCAAAATTGCGGTTAAACTAACAAATCAATCTAATCAAAAATGATTTAGCCTAATCGGCTAGGTCATAACTAATTAATTAAAACTTTTAAAACTTAAACTATATTAAATTGAAACATGTACAACACTATAATATTAAATGAGATGGGAGTATAAGATTCGGTTTATATAAGTAAAATAACTCATTTTTTTCTTTTTTTTCGATGTGGGATTATCAAATAAAAGCTAGCCAATGAAGATTTCTTAATTGTGTAAAATTAAGAAAATAAAGAAAATTAGTATGAAATACTGAAACTCTCACAAGGCTCCTCACTAAATGGGATGGGAGTATAAAATTTCCTTTATATGAGTAAAACAACTCATTTTTTTCCTTCTTTTCCCAATGTAGGATTATCAAATAAAAGCTAACCAATGAAGATTTTCTTAATTATTTAAAATAAAGAAAATTAAGAAAATTAATATGACATATTGAAACTCTTACAAAACTCTTCATTAAAAACACCGTTTTCCTTATATAATATATAGATAGATAGATAAATAGTGAAAAAAACTTTTCTTTTTCTTCTTCTCCCGATGTGAGATTATAAAATAAATCATAAACTAATTAGAGTTTTATTTTTATATGGTTAATTGGAAATTAGCCAATGGAAATTTTTTTTAATTGTTTAAAATTAATAAAATCAATATGAGAAATTGCAATTAAACTGGCGAATCGGTCGAACCCAAAATAGTTCAGCCTAATCGGTTAAGTCATGTTAATCATATTATTTAATTTTGATAATGTTTAAAATATTATTTTCAAAAATTTAGATTTTTTAATATACATATTATTTGATACAAAATATTATCTGTTTAAAATATATATATTTTTTAAATATTATTTAAATAAAAATATTTTTGAAAACTCTACTATTCACTTTTTGAAAATTTAGGCCGATCACTATTCACTTTTTGACAAAATTAAAATTGATTAATTATATTATTTTGACAAAATTGATTGATTAGTTGTATTATCTTGACAAATGTGATATTAATAAGTTGTCTTCTTTTGACAAAAATGATATATCCAAATGGAGTAATAGGTTATGTTTAGTTGAAAATCTCTACAAAAATTTTAAAATGGTATATATGATTAGATCTATTATAAATATTATTTAAAGGAATTTTACATATATACAAATATTTGATTAGAATATTATATAGAATACATATAATATAAATAGAATACATCACATGAGCAATTAAACTTTTTACACTACATTAATTATATCATATCACACTATATTACATTGATTATATCATATTATAATAAAATAAGAAGAAAAAGATAGAGTTATATATATATATATATTAATAAAACAAGATGGAGCAAATCATTTGCTTGTTCGAAAGTTGTGAATTTTGTATTAAATTGTCTACAAAAATGGTGGCTCCATATTTGAAAAAAACAAAAAAGAAAAAGAAAAAATTAGTCTTACTTTTATCTTTTTAATTATTAACATTTGCTGACTATTTAAAATCAAGGAGCGTACTTATGTAAGCCATGACATCAGCAAAGAGTGTCTATAAATAGAAGTGTTGTGTATGGAGAAAAATAAAGAACTTAAAGAGAAAAATTTATATGTGCTCCAAAATTCTGAGTATATTATATTCTGCTCTTTCACTTTCAGATCTAAATGTAACATTTGTTCTTACACTTTCATATCTACTCTTTGTGAGAGAATTATTGTAAAAGAGGGTTTAAGTACCACTTATTTTTATTCATTATTTTTGTGAGAGATTTTGTAAGGGTGAGGCATTTATTGTTAAGTGAAGCTCAATAGATAAGAGTAAGTCCTGTGTCAAATCCACAAGCTTGGTGGTATATTTATTCAATTGATAGTAAAGAAATTCTCAAGGAGGTTCCTTGGAGAGTGGACGTAGGTTTGGCGTACCGAACCACTATAAATCTCAGTATTTAATTTTCTCTCCCTATCTCTCTTACTTTTATATTGATAATTATTATTCTGTCTTTTTTTATTTGTTAAAATTCTGAATATTGTGTTAATTTTAATATTATAAAATTTTTAATAACCCAATTCACCCCCCTCTTGGGTTACCTACCTGGGATGACAATTCAAATATCCAACCAACTTATATAAAAACTAATTAATTAAAATTTTTAAATGTTATTTTAATTTTGAAATTTAAACTATCTTAAATTGAAATATACACAATACTGCACTATTAAGATTCACTTTATATAAGTGAAACAACTCACTTTTTCTTTTCTTTTTTTTCCTTTTTCCAATGTAGGATAATAAAATAAAAGTTAATAATTATTTGAACATAAAGTTTATTTCTAATCAAGCAATCTCAGTCTTTTAATCTTTAATTAAATCAATCTTTAGTTTATTTCAAATCAAACAAATCTAATCAATATATTTTGATAAAATTGCTAAAATCACGGTTAAACCAACAAATCAATCGAATTAAAATGATTTAGCCTAATCGGCTAGGTCATAATTAATTAATTAAAACTTATAAAATTTAAACTACAATATTAAATGGGATATGAATATAAGATATAACTCATTTTTTTTCTTTTTTTCTCAATGTGGGATTATCAAATAAAAGTTAACTAATGAAGATTTTCTTAATTGTTTAAAATTAAGAAAATTAAGAAAATTAGTATGAGATATTGAAACTCTCACAAGGCTACTCACTAAATGGGATGGGAGTATAAGATTTTTTTTATATGAATAAAACAACTCATTTTTTTCCTTATTTTCCCGATGTGGGATTATCAAGTAAAAACTAGCCAATGGAGATTTTATTAATTGTTTAAAATTAAGAAAATCAAGAAAATTAGTATGAGATATTGGACCTCTCCCAAGGCTCCTCACTAAAAACACCATTTTTCTTATATAATAGATAGATAGATAGATAGATAGATAGATACGAATATGTAAATATCTTGAAATTCGTTAAAATTATATCAATCTGTATCAATTTGTATCGTTCTATCTGTTAATCGCGAATTAAATTTAAAAAATTTATAGTCCGCCTTTGAAATAAAACCTCTCCATTCCACTATGTTAATACATATATATATATATATACATATATTTAACCTTTAATAAAATATTAAAGTAAAATTGAGTGTGAGAGAGATTTAAGATGTAAAATTTGTTACAAATTAGTAGTTATATATATGAAAAATACTATGTAACATTAGTTTGTGTTATATATATAAAAAATATTATACAAATTCGTATTATATATTATGCAAATATTTGATAATTGGTTAAGAATATTATTCAATCTATCAATCCGTCTCAAATTGTCCAAACTACGATTTGGTTATTTGTCAATCCACCATTTAATTTATAATTTTACTCTCCAACCGTCCAAATTACACTGCGCACACCCATCTACATATATCTATATATATATAGATAAGTGATAAAGTTCTATTGTTTAAAGTAAGATTAAATTAAACTTTGCCTCTTTTATGTTTGACATTTTTTTTATTTTGGTCTTTGAAATTTATTTTTTCTCACTTTGAATTATTTTTTAATTTTTTTTTTTCAATTTACTTCTGAAGCTAATTTTTGTTCAAATTAGATAGAAAATATATTATTATATTAGAGTTTGAGTTTATGTCAAATGTGCGAGTTATATATAATAAAATATTTTTATCCCACATGATTGTAAATGTATCATTTTCTGTCTAATTTTGGATATAAAGTAAGTTTTGGAATAAATTGAAAAAATAAAATTAAAATATGAAGAAGGGTCAAAGTGAAGAGAAAAAAAAATTAAGGGCCAAAGTGAGAAAGTAGCCAAATAAAAGGACAAAGTGCAATTTACCCTTAAATTAATAGAAATAAACTAGGACGTTTGGCTTAATGGTTGTATAACATCATTTGTAGTGTGAGGTCTCGGATTTAACTCCCATGGAAAGGAGTTTGATACCCTAATTAGTAATACCCTTAATAGTGATGATTTATTTTTCTCCTATTATGAGGATTGTATGTAATTATTTCTCTCCTATTAAGGGTTGTGTGTAATTATTTTTCTCCTATTATAAGGGTTGTGTGTAATTAGTAGTAGGAGTGAGCATTGGCCCACTAGCCCCCCAATCCAATCCTATTTTATTAGGGCTTGAGAATATTATTTTAGCACGTAAGGCTAGGCTAGGTTAATATTTTCAATCCGATTGATTAATGGGTTGGGTTTGAGAATTATATTTTTGGCTCAACCAGACCCGTTATATATTTAATTAATTAATTAATTAGTTTGCATAATATATTAAAAATATATATATCATTTTATTGTTGGCCATGTGATTTTTAATATGTTCAAGTGGTCATTGTTTTGCTGAAGACATTCACAAAAAAAAAATGTTTGATTAAATTTGAAATTTAAATTGTGGATGTTTTGGGTTGTTTGCATCATGGATATAAGTGCACTTATTTAGATTACATCACTTCTCTACTTTTCTGCACATTTTTTCGTAAAAAATCAAAAAGTATACTTATTTAGATTATCTCAAATATTTAAAAAAAAAAAATTGAACTTTTGAAATTATAGGTGTATTTGGTTTTTAAAAAATTGTAATGTTTTAATTAATATGATATTTAAGGGGTGGTTTGGGATGATCAAAATAAGTACACTTTTTGACTTTTTATGAAATATGGGTTGAGTTTAAAGTGATGTGATAGAGATGTGATGTAACTTAAATAAAATGATGTGACTTAAATACGATAGTAACTTTTTGACTTTTTTAAGTTATGACAAATAAGGCCTTAACCTTTAATGGTTAGTTGCTTTATTGGCCTTTGTCTATTTATGAAAAAATACCAGGTGCTATAATGTTTAAATTTTTTTTTGTAGTTTATGTATATGTCCCGATGGACGGGTTTGAGAATTTACTTTATTTAGGACTGGGCTTGGGTTCATTATATAGGTCCAAATTCGGGTCAGGCGAACTTGAATAAATATGAAGTCCCTTATTAAAGTAGTGTCAACCTGACTTGAACCCGGCCTAGTCCGGTCACTCCTAGGTAGTTGTTAGATTTGGGCTTAGTAGGCTTAACTAGTTTTTTCAGCCTCATCACCTACCAAAAGCAATACATAGTTCATTATTTTACTCTTTTTTTTCAAAATTTTAAAAAATTTGTACTAGATTGTTTTGTAAGAATAATATAATTAAAATTAAAAAAGGGAAGAAGTTAATTATCTTAAAGTTAGGAGATGAATGGTTTTGGTTTATGTTTTTTGATTTTTAACTTACAACTTATAGCTCATATTAGTTGGGTTAGGTTTAATTGACTTTCTAATTGTGTGTGTTAAAACTTGACCATACAACTAAATCAAATTCTCCTCCAAAGATTTCAAGAACAAAACCGAACAACACATACATTAGACGGAATCCACAACCTGAAATAAGAAACAAAATATTAACCCAATTGCTCTCAACTTGAAGGTACTCCAATTATCAAGTCAGTGACAATATCTTTCAAAGATAATCAACAGAGTAACAACTTGAACAATTAACTCACAAGTAAAAACGTACTTTTGACCTACGGAGGTGCCTCTCTTTATATAAAACCAGTGTCCTCCTCTCCCTAGAAGTCATACTTCAATAGGACTTATTCCTTACAAGGAATAACATATCTGATTGACTCATCTATCCTAGTTGAATTAGGATCAACCTCTTAAAAGAGTCTTAACTGTCACGACCCAACCCCAAGTGTTTATGACTGGATTCGCAACTAGCTAATTACTTCTAATTTTAACAAATTAAATGGCGCAAACAAAGACGAAATAAAATAGTAAATCAATTAAATAGGTAAATAAATAATCAAAATACTCAATAATGTTTTTAAAAAAAAAAAAACATTCCTCGAGACTTTTATTTATTTTATTGATAATCAGACAATTATTAAACATATTAACTCACTCAACGTAGTAGCCTATGTTCTACTAGGACTCAAGTCATTTTTCGATTATTTCAGATCAGATGTGATGTCATCACACCTCGGCAAATAATACTCTTCCATGTGCCACTTTGATCAACAACTCAGCCATGTGGACAAGACGAAAATTACGTCCTCACACTAGCTATTGTGGATTAGTAGTTTGTTTGAAAATATAAATATTTCTCATATAATTTTTTAATTACTCTCCTATCAATTAATTATTAAAAAAAAAAAACTAACAGAAATAAAGTGTTACGTACTTGTCTCAGGAATATTAAATAATTTTTCTATTTTGGCACTACCTTCAAAATTGACTTATTTAGAGCATTTTTAGCAAAGCATTTAAAGACACTCACATAAAAGAATTTTTAGGGGCTAAAATTTTTCGTTTTAAAAAGTAAAAATATTTTTGTGAAAACTATTAGGAGATTAATTTTTATCGTTACGAAAATTGTTATTAAAAGGCTCTCTCAAAAAAAATATATATAGTAACAAAATTTTAAAAATATCGCTAATAAAGACTAATTTCATGCCCCAAAAAAAAAATTGTTTTTTGAGATGAAAATCTTGGTCTAAAAAGGAATAGTAATTTTGGTCTTTTGATAGTAATTCATAACTCAAAATGATAGCAGGTTTAAGAAGAAGAAAAAATCAGTATTCAGGCTCTTTCTCATTTCACAACATGTCAATATTTATTTATGTTAATTTTAAGATAATTATTTTCATATTAAAAAAAAAAAAAACCAAAAAACTAGTTGGGTCACTAAACACCTCAAGCTTTTTTAGCCTTTTATTTTTGTCTATGTTTTATTTTGAACCTAAAAAAAAGTCCATTTTTTAAATAAGTGCCAAATTAGACCTAAGTAATCATTTTCCTGAGAAAAATATTTTATTGGACAGAAAAAGTATAACCGATATTCAATAGTCGAATTTCGCTAGACAGGGTTTTTTTTTTCTCACAGCAATGATACAAATATATAGAAATCAATATTTAGAAAAATATTAAAAAATATAAAGTGTGGATTAAATTTATTGTAAGTAATGTCTATATCTACCAACAATAAATATTTTCCACATGTTACACTTTTTAAATACCTAGGATCTTTATTTTCTTTGTACCACTCAAACAGACAGAGAATATAATAAAATAGTAAAAAAAAAAAAAAACTTTAATAAACATTAATAATGTTTCTCAAAATAAATGGTGAATGACATCTTGATAAATATTCGTTGGGAATTTGTGGTCGTTAAATGAAATCATTTTGCGCTTTTAATTTTATAAAGAGTAATGTTAGGAATTATGAAAAAAATATCATGAAATGTTTTATGAAAATTTTTTATCTTTTGATAATTGTTTAGTATTTTATTGTTTGTGTAATTTAAAAGTAGAGAATTTTCATGAAGCATTTTATGATATTTTTTTCATAATTCCTAACATTACTCAAAACGTAATTTATGTGGGTAAAATATCTGAATGTTTTCAATCTCTCTACCATTGAAGAACGCCTTTATACTGTAAGTTGTGTGGGTGTTACTCTCATTGTAGTATCACTCCACTATTGAGATTTCGATTGGTTATTCAAAGGCACGTGATTCACTTATTAGGTTCATTATTTGAATTCAAGATATTTAGGTATAGATTGAATCCGTTAATCCACTGCGTATAGGTATTCCTACAGATATAAAAAATATTATTAAAAAATTGACCAAACACTCATATGAGTATGGATGTACACTTAAGTAAATTTTTTGATAAAATATTTGGTATCTCTATTATTTTTGGTTATTTATGCTCTAGGCCTCGTTTGGAAACAGGCTAATTTAGTAACTTTTTGATTGTTTGGCTAAAATATGAGCTAAAAAAAACTAGTATGTCTTGAATGACTTTTTGGCTTTTTACAAAAAAGATGTGCAAAGAGTAGAGAGAAAAGAAAATCTTTGACTTTTTGGTATGAGTTGTTGGCTTTTTGACTAATTTAGTAACTTTTTGACTTTTTGACTAAAATGAAAGGTTCCCAAACGAGGCCTAAGTCCTTGTTTGTATTATTTCATATCTCATGCAATTGGATTATTAATTTCCCAAACATCCCCTTAAAGAAAGTCATGGGATTATAAATAGCCTATAGTGAGGGGACTAGCAATTCTACACGAAAGGTGATATTCAAATATAATATCATAAAATTGGAGGTGAAATAAATGTTTTGCCCTTCATTTTACAAAAGCAACAAAGTCAAGTATTCTACGAAATTAAAGATTCATATAATTTCACAATACAATCATGTTGAATGTAATTTTATATTTTAATAAATAAAGTTAAATTTTTAATAATATCATATTCACTTATAAACAGTCATATTGAATGTAATTTTATATTTTAATAAATAAAGTTAAATTTTTTATAATATCATATTCAATTATAATTATTTTATTGCACTTCAAAATTTCGTATTATAAATTTTTTAATTATTTTGAATTTAATAAAATAAAAAGTCCAAATGAAAACCCAAATTACACTCAGATGGGCCAGGCAAGGCCTAAATCCGACTTATACTTTAGACTTTATGAATCCGACTTAGGTCAGGCAAGAGCTTGGACTTCAGAAATATTGCATAGGCCACGCTGAAGCTCAAGCCCAAGTCAAGCCCATGAGCATGAGCATGAGCATGAGCATGAGCATGAGCATGAGTTTGAGTTTGAGTTTTGTGAGAATTAATCAGTGTGTTTGGTTTCAGTTTTCTGAATTCAATTTTTTGAAAACTGAGTTTTTTTGTTTTCGTGTTTTTTTGTTTTTAGTGAATATTTTTGAAATTTTAAATATTTTTTTTACTTTTTTAGATGCACCTTACTTAGATGTATATAAAAAGTACAAAAAATGTGAAAAAAAATGTAAAAAATTAATAAATACATAAAAATACAAAAAATTTATTGAATTCTCGAATTTTTTTTTTTGTATTTTTGGTATTTAGTGAATTTTTAAAAGGTTTTTTTCACAATTTTTTTACTTTTTAGGTATATTTATGTTAGGTATGTCTAAAAATTTTAAAAAATTGCTTAAAATATTAAAAAAATCCATTGAAAACATTAAAATATGAAAAATGAAAAAATAGAATTTTCTGAAAATTGTTTTCTGAAAACTGAAACCAAACAAGCTAAATAATGTTTTTTTATCAAATACTATTAAAAAATATCATTAATTGTTAATTTTGAATGACAGTTTAAAAATTGTCATAAAAAATGTCACTAATTATAAATTTTAGAGACAATTTGAAAAATTCATCTCAGAAAATGTCACTAATTGTAAGTTTTAGCGCCAATTTATAAAAATCGTGACGAAAAAGTCACTAATTGTTAGTTTTTAGTGACATGTAAAAAATCGTCGCAAAAAATTATTTTTAGTGACGATTTTACAAAGACTTATTTTCAATAGTACATTATAGGAATTAAATTCAACTATTATGATCTATTGATAGTTTGTCTTAAATTTTAAGGTCTAACTGGGTCAAATTGTCTCATTACAGATTATTAGGGGCCTCATACATATACACACATATATATATATATATATATATAGTAGTATCATGAGATTACATACAAGAAAAATATTTATTTTTTAAAAAATTTTAATCGAGTCTTATCAACTCTATGTTTGGAGGGTAGATTCATGTGTAAATGGGACTCCATAAAATTTTATTAAAAAAAATTATATATAATGGAATTGTAAAGTGAAATTAAAAAAAAAAAATTATTGTTGGATTCTTTCATAAATTTTCCAACCTACAGATGTGTAGATTTATGGGAACTGTAACTTCTTTTTTTTTTTTTTTAATTTATTGAAGAAACTCAATTACACCAAAAAGAAACCAAAATGGTAAACAAGATCTAAGAGCATCAACATCAGTCTTAACAAATATAAATTTTGGTTAAATATACTTAACAAATCATAAAATTCTTACTCCATCACCCTCAACAAATTATTTCTAAACTAGCTTTTAATTAACTTTTCTACAATACATTGCTACATGTAACGATACGCTGTTCACAGATTATATAATATTTTATTATTTATTTTTAAGAGTGACCGAACATCCTGCTGGTTATTCGGCTGGACATCCTGCTAGGCGACTAGCTGCTGCACAAATTTATTTTTATTTTATTTTTTTGTGGGAAATATGAAATTGCATAGATAAAATAACAATATAGGAGCTTTGGATGTCTGGCTGGACAATCTGGGCACTTTTTTTTTTTTTAAGGGAATATAAAATTGCATATACATATTAACAATACAAAATTAGCAACTTTTGGCTACTTTTTAACAGTACAAAATGAATATTTTATAAAATTAAATTTTAGAATAGAGAGTCTGATGAAGTGTGTATATAAGAAAAATGCTAGTTAAAATAACAAATATAATTTTTTTGATTATAATTTGACTCAAAATTTTCTGAAGCTGATACGAATGCTTTAAAGGAGTATATGCCTAAGGTCTAAAGGAGGGGAGCCCCTAAGGCCAACCCTAGCAACCCAATGTGAACGGTAATTTGTGAGAGTAATTTAGGTTTGTTTGGTAAAATTAAAAATTGAAAATTAAGTACTGAAAGTAAAATGTTAAATTTTAAAGTTAAAAAACTGTTTGATAAAACTTTGAGTGTTGCACTAATATGAGTTATAAGTTATTTGATATATACAAAATCAAATTTAAAATTTATTATTTTTAAATATATCTTGCAATTTTTATGTTATATAGGTAGAGGGAGAGGGAGTGGAGATAAAGGTGGCGACACCACCAACGGTGGTGAAGGTAGAGAGACGGTGGTTGTTGTGACGGTGAAGAGATAATGCAATGGAGGTAACAGGAGATGGTGAGAGTAGTATAATGATGGTAGTAGAATAAAGGTGGTGGTTATGTAAATGGCGACAATGGTTGTAGCATTTGTTGCAGTGGAGAGATGGTCATAATGATAGTGGTGACTATAGTGGATAGTAAAATGATGGTAGTGTCTATGGCAATGATGACAATGGTGATAGAAATGGTGGTGGTAGCGGCAAAATTATAATGGTGTATGTCAACAGTTCACATAGGTATATTGAGAATGGTTGAGTTTCTCTCAAGTTGAAAGTCGAACTTGATTGTTATGTTCAAGTGTTCCTGGAGACCACTACATGTCCCATTTTGATGAATTGAACCGGTTATTTTATAGGATCCTCTCTTGAAAAAATTAAATCGATCAGATAATTATAACATTTTTATTTTATCACATTTATTTATAAAATAATAGATAATCTATTTTTAGAAACACATTTATCGTTTAATTTTTTAAAAACAAATGCAACAAAATGAAAATTTTACTATTATATTGGACCAATCTAATTTTTTTTCATGAAAGATATATATAAAGAACCCTATAAAATATATAATTTAAATTATCAAAATAAAACTCTTAATCAACCCTACAAGCCCGAACATAACGACAAAGTTCATATTTAAACTTCATAAAAAGCTTGACCCTATAAAGAAAAGCCGTTGGAGATGGGCCATCCAAGGGCCCAATGTGGTAGGCCAACCCAATGCTCAAGCGAATGAAATGAATGAATAATACTGATTTCTCCATGCAAATGATCCAAAAATTACAAAAATTCATCCGATTTAATTATATTTGTTTGTATTCGATTTTAATAAAAAATATGTGAAAGAGTATTGATAAGGTGATATAAAATATATGAATAAATAGATAAAATTTGTTTAAATTAAAATAAAATATAAAATTATATCATTAAATAATTGAATTTAAAGTAAAATATCCGCATGCAAAATCATACCCGTTGCCAACCTATAATTTTGGTCCCGACCAATCACGAGCCGCCACTTCAGTAAAAGTAAGCCCAAAGGATATTGCTGTAAGGATTGTCACAGCAGGTCCGTGATGTCTTGATGGAGTTTTTTTTTTTTTAACGATTTAAACTATTTATTTTATAAAATTTATTGAATATGTTATTTTTATTAAAAAAATAAATTAATCGAAAATCTGTAAATTTATAATCCAATTCTAGTTGTTTAAAAAAAATTATCAAAATCATGATAAATGTTTATTTTAAAAAAAATAAATATACTTTTGTCACAAAATTATAAATATCTAATTAATTTAATTTTTTATATAAATAATATACCCAATAAATTTAAAATATAAATCACTTGAATCACCACAAAAGACTCCAAAAAATTTCCTTATCGGAACATCACGTAACCCTGTTGTGACTTACGAACAGTAGGATCCCCAAGAATCATATGACATCTCAGGCCTACTTTTAAATATTTAAAAAAAAAAAAAAATGCATGAGAGTTCGAAATTGCAACGGCCTGAATCCTCCGAATGTCAAAACGACATCGCTTTGATAAAAAAAAAAAAAAAAAAAAAAAAAAAAAAATTTCACCTTTATATCTAAAAAGGAAGAGAGAGAGCGAGAGAAAGAAAGGAAGAGAAAAGAAAGAGAGGGGCGAACACACAGACAGAGAGAGAGAGAGCTGGAAGGAAGAAAGAGATGGAGATGGCAACACTGCGAGACGTGGGCAACAATGGGCGACGGACGGTGATGGTGATGGTGATGGTAGATTGGTGTAGATTTGATTTTTTTTTTTTTATTTTGATTTTTGATTTTGATGTGTTGTGTGAGTTTTTACATTTTTTTTTTTTTTTTGGTTGATCTCTATTGTGGGTTTGTTTTTTGGTTAATCTTTATGTGTGATGATGATGATGTGTTTGGTTGATGATGATGATTTTTGCTGTGTTGATGATGATTTTTTGTTTGATTTCCAGTTATGGAATGGATGAAAAAAAAAAAATTCCACTCTCTCTCTCTCTGTGCTGTGTTGATGATGATTTTTGGTTTGATTTCCAGTTATGAAAAGGATGAAAGAAAAAAAAAAAAAAAAATTTCCACTCTCTCTCTCGCTCTCTCTACTCCTCTCCTTCTCTTCTTTCTTTTTCTTCTACCTTCTTCTTCTTCTGCTACCTGGAATGGACGGGAAAAAAAAAAAATTTATTCCAAAACAACATCGTTTTGGATTCGAGCTGATTTCGAGCTCGGAACTTTCGAGCTCTGTAGCGGAACTGTTCAAAAAAACATAAAATTGGTTTGATTTGAATTTTTAATTTACAATTTTATTTTGATTTTAAAATAAGTGAGAAAATTGTTCAAAAGTCTAATTTAGCAATTGTGTAAGCCGTTAGGTCTAATGGTTATTTTTTATTGGTGAAAATTTCACACTTTGTAAAATAGTTTTGTGCAAAATACATTTTATTATTTTGGAGAATATTTTGTTTTAAATTTTACCTCTTAACCTATTTGTTAAAATTCTTTTTAGAGTAAATTGTTGAAAAGTCTAAGGTAAGAAAGATATAAAGTATTCGATCCAATATTTTTTTTTTTTTTGTTAGCAGCAGGTAAACCCTTTATAAAATAATTTGATGAAAAATCTTTTTATTACTTTTGGAGGATATTTTGTTTCTAATTTTATCTTTTAATTTATCTATTGACTTTTTATTGACTATATGTTCAAATTTTTTTGGACTATCTATTCAAATTTTTTGCTTTATCTATTCAATTAATTAGAGAGGAAAAAAGTTATCTGTTTAGATACACCAAACAATAACAACTACAACTACACAAATATGTGTGTTGGATTTAAATAGATAAAAAGAAAATTGAGATAACAACAATACAGATATTTCTGCCACTATCTGTTGCAATCAACAACAACAACAACAACAAAATAATCAGATAATACAGGCTAGATAATTTTTTTTAAAAGAAAAATAGAGCAAAAGAACAAATTTGAGCCATTTTTGAACAGATCAAATTGAAAAAAATCAATCAAATTACAAAATAATCATTTTTGAACAAATTTATCGAAAGTGTTGATGATGAGACTGAAGAGTTGGTTTATCTCAGCTTGAATAGTTTGTTGGTTGATCTCAACTATATATATGTATATATAAAGAGTAGAGAAAGAGTCCATTGTTGATTGCACAAATCAGTGACCCCATTCACCTACTGGGACCTCAACGACCCCGTTTTCCTTGCCTCCGTCATCATTGAGCTCTCCCTCGCCACCGCCATTCAAAGCAATTCCACTGTTCCACCACATATATTATGTAAGAATTTCAATAAAAAAAAAATCAATTACAAATTTCACTATATACCTTGTAAATCACTATACATCATATACATAATGAATAACTATATACATATATAACGAATCTATACATATACACTACACATTCATATTTAGCATAAGCATATTAAGAAATAAATTTGAAATAAAATAAAGAACATGCTAGGGTTCCATCAAAGCCAAACAATTGCAACAATTGAAGAGAACTTGATCTGAGTATTAAAATCATTATCATGTAATTAAGCCAATTGACCAAAAATAAGAGATCAGAGAAAAGAGAGAAAGAATAGATCATCTTCGGTGCTGGTCTGTCGGTCGAGGGCGAGTTGTGGGTGTTGTTGCAGATGGACAGGTGCAGCGACAAGATGGTGGTTCGTTGGTTGAAAAAGATAAGATGAGAGAGAGAGAGAGAGAGAGAGAGAGAGAGAGAGAGAGCAGAAGGGTCTGATATGAGACAGCGATAGTAAGGCGGCGATGGAGAAGGCAAGGTGGAGAGAGTGAGGGCGAAGCAGTGACGGAGCTATAGAACAGAACAAGAGAAAGGAAAGAGGGGTTGTGTGGTCCGTCACCGTTGATCAGAAATATATAAATAGGTTTTTCAGTCTTTTTACTTACGTATGTCTTTATGGACAAAATATTTTAGAGTGTAGACTTTTGATCCAACAAAATTTTATTTTGGATTTATGGATCGAGTGCCATTTTTTTTATTTGTTAAATTTTTTGAAATTATCTGTTTAAATTTATATCTATTTGTTCAATTTGTTTCCCTATCTATTCAATTTTTTTCCTATCTATTCAATTTTTAGATATTTTCTATTCAAATTTTGATCCTATCTATTGAAATTTTATCTATGTGATTTTCTATTTGTTGAAATTCTTGTCCAAATTTGATTTGTACAAAATTTTCACCTTTAATTCATACCAAGCTTGATATGTTGGAATCAACAATGATCTGTTGAAACCAACAATGGTCTGATATGTGGAAACAAATTTGGACAGATTTGGGTATGCAAACAAATGGAGAGAGAGAGAGAGAGAGAGAGAGAGAGAGAGAGAGAGAGAGATGATTGGGTAGTTTCTAATAGAGAGAGAGACGAGAGAGAAACAACTTCCAACTCTGTTCAAACTTGTCTTCCATCATCACCTCATAATAATGAAAACAAAATTGAGAACTTTAATTTAGAACTTTTATTCAAAAAAATCCAAACAAACGAATCCATTATCTGTTTGTTTGCTTATAAAATGTAGGTGAACAAATTATCAAACATTAAGGGTGTGTTTATTTGGACGGATTGAATAAAGGGGGATTGTAATTCATCGGACTATTAGTCCTGGGATACATTGTTCCCGGACTATTTGGTTGGACTAGATTTATATCCTATGTTTGTTTAGTCATGGGATTAGATGTCTGAATTGGACTATTTTTAGTGAATCCAATATTTGGTTGGACGGACTGGATAAAGATAAATATTCAAAAGGCTATTTTACCCTTGTAATTTATAATTTGTAATTTAACAACACTAGACATTTTTAATTTATAAGGCCATAATTTATTATTTTCAATTAAATTAAATTTATAATTTATATTTTTTATTTGATATATCATTTTAAATTAACAACACTAAAAAAATAATTTTATTTAATATATGAATTTAATTTTTTAACAACACTAAAAAATTTAATTTATAAGGCCATAATTTATAATTTATTATTTTTAATTAAATTAAATTTATAATTTATATTTTTTATTTAATATATAATTTTAAATTAACAACACTAAAAAAATAATTTATAAATGTTCAAAAAACTATTTTCCCATTTTCCAATTGTTTATTAAGAAATAGCATGAGAGTAAAATGAACATTTCACACATTAGTCCCATGGGTTACCAATCCCATGGAAATAATCTCAACCCGTCTCCTAGGATACAATAATCTCTCATATGAAAAACTAGTAGTCCAAAGGGACTATTAATCTGGAGCAAAAAAATTGAACCAAACAATGAACTATTAGTCTGAATGGACTAATAGTCCAATCTCATAGAATAATCCTTCAAAACAAACACACTCTAATTGAGAACTTTATTAAAAAAAAAATCCAAACAAGCCAAAACCATGTGACAAATACTTATCCAAACCCTAATGGTGGTACTTATTTTGAGAGATTGAGGCATGTGATTGGACTAATAATCCCTCCGGATTAATAGTTCATTGTTTGGTTTAAAATTGTTGTTCCGGACTATTAGTCCCAAATATGTTGGACTATTGTGTCTCATGGGAGGTGAGACACAAATGGGGAGATATGGGATTAGGTAATGAAATGACCATTTTGACCCTTTACTATTTAATTATGTATTATATTTAGTAAAATTCAATAAAATTTAAATGTCTCAATTTAAAAATAAAATAATTTTATTTAATTTTTATTAATGTTTTATTTATTTAAAATAATTTTTTATAGATATTTTATTTTAAAATTTTGTTTAATTTTATTATTTAATTATTATTTTTTTAAAAATAAATTTATTTAAAATTTTAATTAAAAAACAACATATATTTTTATTGATATTTAATTTATTTAATTTTTTAAAAATAAATTTATTTAATTGTGTAAAAAATAAAATAAAATAATTTTTTATTTAATCTAGTTAAAAATAATTAAAATATTAAAGATAAGTTTAATATTACTATTACTTATAAGTAAATAATTGAAAATGATAAAATAGTCTTTTAAGTATTTATCATTTTTTATAATATCTCAAATTCAATAGAATAGTCCAATCTAAACATCATCTCATAACTAAACAAACATTTATAAATGCAGTCAAATGGAAATATTGTATCACTAACAATCCGATGAATTTCAATCCTTTTTATCCAATTTATCCAAACAAACACAGCCGATGTGGTCTAAAAAAATTAAAAAAAAAAAAAAACACGGCGTGATTCGATTCCAAAATCGCAATGTGAGTAGCACTTCGAGTATTGATAATGAGAGAGATCTGGCAGTGGAGGCGCAGATGGCGGTGGGTAAGAGTTAGAGAGAGAGAGTGCGTCGTCGTAGAAGAGGAGGAGGAGGAGGAGGAGGAGGAGAGAGAGAGAGAGGGCGTTGTTGTCGCACGGATCTCGTCGCTGTCGCCGTACTCGGCGAGGCAGATCGGAACCGCTGAGCTCGGCGTTGGTGGCAGAGAGTCATAGGTGAGCTTCGGATCTTCTTCTTCAGGCCTTTGGCAGCGACGGAGGAAGAGGTGCTGCGGTGGTGGTTCTCTGGTCATCGTCGTTCTGCGTTCATCGTCATTATCATCTCTTATCAGAAGAGATCTAAGGAGAGAGAGGGATCTGAGGAAAGTGAGGAAAGACAGATCTGAGGAGGGAGAGAGAGATCTGAGGAGAAAATCATAAAGAGAAACAAAATGCATGAGAAATATTTGGACCAAGGATGCTGCTGTGACAGCAGCTATCTGTGGTGTCCTGGTGGGAACTTTTTTTCTACGTTTTTTTTTTTTCCCCAATTGTTTGGGTTATAGGACTCATTGGATAAATTATTTATGAGTATTGCTACAGGGCCCGAAAAATTTTCGAGCCAAACGGCTCGAATTTCAGGCGGTTGGAGGAAGAAGAAGGAAAGGAGGAAGAAGAAGAAGGAGAGGAGGAGCAGAACTGGAGGGGGCCCTAAAAATGGGGTTGGAGGCGGGGGTGGAGGCAGAGGCCGAGGCGGCGGCATGCGGAGGCGGACGAGCGACGAGCTGCAGAGCGGAAGCGGGCGGAGGCAGAGGCGGAGGCGGAGGCGGCGATGCGACGGCCGACAAGCTCTAACGCCAACGACGACCTGCTTCTCTCTCTCTCTCGCCTGTGTTCTCTCTCTCTCTCGCCTGGGTTCTTCTTCTCAACGAAGAAGAAGAAAGAAAAGGAGAAAAGGAAGAAAAAATAAATAAAAAAACAAAATCCCAAAACGACGTCGTTTTGGGGTTTTGAGCCAATTCGAGCCTCAAGTTTCGGGCCCTCAAACATTTTCCATTATTTATATAAAAAATTAAATTTATTACATATCTATAATTCTATAATAAGAGTATATTTTTTTTAAAAAATAAATGATTAACATGATCTTAATAATTTTTTTAAAAAAATTAAATTTAATTATGAAATTGTGAATTTTTTATTAAATTAATTTTTTTATATAAAAGATATATTTGACAAATTATACAATACCAACAATTCGAATTATCGCAAAAAAAAGTTGGTGAAAAAACGCCACCGAGGCACTACTAAAGTCAAAACAGAATACCCAAATCTAAACATTTTTGGTTTTTTACCATGAAAAATGTTTTATAGCTTGAAAAAATTTCTCCCGAATGGCCCGAATTGATGAAACGACGTCGTTTTGGCAATGTTTTTTTTTTTTTCGTTTATATCTGAATAAGAGGAGGGAAAGAGAGAGGAGGAGGGAGGACAGACGGAAATAGAGAGAGAGAGAGAGAGAGAAAGAGAGGCGACGGTGATGGCGGGGTGGTGCGACGGTGATGGTGAGGCGGGGCAGGGCGACGGTGATGGAGGGTGCGACGGTGGACGGTGATGGAGGTTCAGACACGGTGATGGACGGTGATGAAGATGATGTGTTGATGATGGTGATGTTGATGAAGATGTTGTTGTTGTTGATGATGATCCAGATCTGTGGGTGATCAGATGATCTGTTGTTGTTGCTCCTCTTTTTTTTTTTTTTTTTGGCTCTAATATGTGCGTGATCAGATCTGTCGTTGTTATTATTGATTGGGTTTGATTTTTGGGTGGGTAGGTTTGATTTTGATTTTGTGTTCAATTTTGTGGTTGAATCAAATCAATTTTGTGGTTGAATCAGGTTCCAAAAAAGCACACTTGGGGGAAAAATTTTGTTGTTGTTGATTGGGTTCCGAGGCCTCTTCTTCTTCTTCAGACTCTCTCCTCTCCTCTTCTTCTTCTTCTTCAGACTCTTCTTCTTCTTCAGACAAAAGAGAAGGAAAAAAGAAAAAAATAAAAATAAAAATAAAAAATCCAAAAACAACGTCATTTTGGGATTTCGGGAAATTCGAGCTGTTATCCATTCGAGTTACGTAGCGGAGTTATTTTACCATTGCCTATGTGGTGGAGGAATATTTTAACCATTTTGCGGAAGTTTATTTTTATGGATATAATATTTTAGTGCTGAACTTTTAAGTAAAAGAAAAAAAAAATTAAATTTAGATTTAAAAACCGAATGTCCTTGTATTTTATAGTTCCTTTCATAAATTTATAGTTATGATTTTAATTTAAAATTAAATCAAACTGGGTAGATATATATATATATATATTTTTTGTTATTTATCATATACACTAGAGTACTTTATTAGTATCTTACATAAGTTATGTTAGGGATCCCAAATGAATCACCAAATATTTCCTAAACCTTTCACATGGGTGTGGGACTCACACAAATCACATGTGCGTGAGTCCCACCCCATATGAGATGTTTAGTAAAATATTTGATAATTTATTTAGAGCTTATAGCCTTTTTCATTCATCAATTGCTAATTCTACTTTTGTAAGTGTTATTGTATAATTGTAAAATAAATAATTATATATAAGCAAAAAATTTATACAAAATTTCTATACATGAGACTAATGTAGACTATTTACTGAGGTGTTTGGGAAGAACTTTTTTTGGGCTTTTTGGGCTAAAATTCACAAAAAGATAAAATATGTTAAAATAGTTAATAAGACAAAATGTCACATCAAACCCATAACCATTTCATTTTTTCTCTCACAAATATCACATTCAACTACAAAAAAATCCAACTATCTTCCCAAACACAAAAATTTTAGGCTACTAAAATAGTCAAAAACTAAAATAGTAACTTCCCAAACACCTACTAAAACAAAAATACTCATAAAGTTCATATTTACCAAAATAACAACATGTATTCTCTTCTTGTAATGAGTAATGGGCAAAGAAATAGGGGCATATATCGAAGTAATGTTATGATACACACTTCTCAATAGGGATGGCAATTTAAACCCGGCCTGATGGGGACCCGACCCCGATTAGAACGGGTTTTTCCCGAAAATTATCCCCATAGGGTCGGGGATGGTATTGAAAATTAAATCCCCGATGGTTTTCGGACCGGGGACAGGGATAGGTTCCCCAGCCCCGGCCCCGGTCCCGCCCCGACTTAATCCCCGACTAATCCCCGTATATATATATTATATGTTTAGGGTTATTTTGTCACTTCTCTCAGCCTCCCTCACTCACATTACACTCACTTCTCTCAGCCTCTCTCCCCCTCTCTCTCTGTTGTGTAGTTCTTGTGATGACGATCAATGGCGGACGTGTAGATGAGTGAAACAGAGACGACAAATCAAACCCTCCTCTAATAACGACGACGAAGCAGAGAGCAAAGAGAGAGAGAGAGAGACCACCGAATCAGACCCTCTGACGACGACAACGAGCGCTACCTCCTCTTCCTCTTTCTCCTCCTCCGACAATGACGACGAGTGCCACCTCCTTCTCCTCCGAGACCTCCGACGACGTTCCCTCTGCCACACCAGATCTGAGCAGATGGATCTCTCTCTCTCGACTCAGTTTTGTGTGTTGTTGATGTTGTTTGATGATATCGTTGTTGATGATGTTGATGTTGATGTTGATGTTGAGGATGTTGTTGTTGCTACTGTATTTTTTTTTTTTTTTTATCCGGGAAATTTTTGGGATCGGGGAAACTCAATCCTCGTTAGGAGACGGGAACGAGGATGGTAATAGGTTTCCCGTCAGGGATCGAGGTTGGGGACGGAGACATTCTTACCATCAGGGATCGGGGACGAGGAGGGTGATCCCCGGCCCCGCCTCGCCCCGTTGTCATTCCTACTTCTCAAAAAATGTGTATCATATAAACACTTATTATGCATTTTTATGATATATGTTGCGTATTTCTGTAATAAATATTATATATTTTTTCTGATATAGTTAAGATAATTTGAAATTTAAAGATGAAATTATGTACTTTGTGATAATGTTACATATTTTTATGATACTTAGATGTGAAGGACAATCAACAAAAAGAGGACAAGTGATATATCTCTTTTTTACACTGGGTTTGGTTTATTGATTTTAACAGAAAAAAGGAAAAAGTAAGTAACATATAAATGATATATAATTATATTTTATTAATTATATATATATATTAAACACAATTTTAAAATAACTTCCTCTTGACTTGAGGTTGATGCTAAGACACATGGGACCCGGGTCCTATGACACCTATCCTTAAACTAGTACTCCCTCATGACCCACAACCCCTGTGGAGTCCTGCAAACGATGTGGCCAGGCTGGCACCTAGACATGTCCGAGCTACATCCATTATTTCTAGTTCATATCATATGATTGGCCATGAAACTCTAGCTTATATAGATTTTTATTATTATTATATTATTATTATTTTTTTTTATGTAAGGAACAAACTATTTGAAGAAGATTTTTAAATTTCACTTCTATAAAGTAAATTTTAAATATTTATAATTACTTATGTATAAATTTAAGAGACATTATCAAGAATCGACATCAAATTTAGCAGTAGTTTTCAAAAATTTCACCTTAAGCATAGGACTATTCTGATGAATTATTAAAATTTTAATCCACACAACATGAATGTAAGATTTAGATCAATTTTAAAATACATGGATAAAGATCACATTGAAAATTCTTGATTTGGCTTTTTTTGTTATGAATTCATTTTGTATTTTTGAGTTTCTCTCCCTCTCTATTTATATAATATTTTTGACATAACAAAACATATATATATATGTTAGTTTAAGAAAGTGAAGGAGTGATTAGTGGAGGAATTAAAACATACTAATGAGATGGCTGTGTAAGAGTCTAACCATTTGACTAATCATAATCTTCAATGGTTCTGTTTAATAAATGAACAAAAAATTTATTCTAAAAATAATCCACTAACTCACATGTCATACTAATGACAACTCTAATGGATTAAATTTTGGTAGATTAATCCTAATAAATGTTATGTTATGAATCATGTTGTGTTATACATTTAAAAGTAATGTTATACTAATACAAAAATATACAAATAAATTTTATATAGAATGATATAGTTGCCTTATAAACTAAGACAATTATTAATTGCAAAAATATTACATTAATATTTCTCTCGTTTCAAATTGTTTGTCTGACACAAAAAATAAAAACTTAAATATGTTTGGTTCTAGAAAATTAAGTCCACTTCTCATAAAATTGAGTTTTTTTATTTTTTATTTTTCATGCTTTTTTATTTTTAATGAATTTTTTTAATATTTTATTCAAATTTTTTATTTTTTAGATATACCTAATCTAAAAACCTTAAAAAGTATAATATTTTCCAAAAAAAGTTTTAAAAAATTCACCAAATACAAAAAATACACACACACACAAAAAAAAAATTCAATATATTTTCATATTTTGTTGCATTTAATGAATTTTTTTTGTAGATTTTTGTATAAATTTTTTACTTTTTTAAGTATATTAAGATTAAGTGAATCTAAAAATTAAAAGAAATTGATTAAAATATTTACAAAAATCATTAAAAATATAAAAATACAAATTGAAAAGTCATAAAATTATTTTTGAAAACTATCTATTTTTAAAAAAAAAAAAATCACCAATTAAAATATCTCTTTAAATATCTTTAATTTATAAAAAAGAAAATAGAAATTTGGACATGAAAATATATTTTAAATTTTCCTTTTTCATCTTAAACAAACAATTTAAGACTTTTAATAGCATATTCATTATAAATTTTATGTAAGAATCACATTTTCATAAATCAAATACATAGGATTGTCTTTCAAAAAAACAAAAAAATACATAGGATTGACCTAGACACATGACTATGGGCACAAACATCCCAACCCTAGTAGGCCACCCCTCATTTCAATATTCAAATCAAACCACAAGTGGTCCACAACAACGGACGACTAACAAAGTCCCCAGTTCGGCTTTTCAATTGAAAAGTGTTGTTGGGCTTTCATAAATCTATGATAAAATTTATATTGATAATTTAAATCATTTAATATATATAATTTATTTATTATTTAATTTTTATAAAATATTATATTAATTAAATATTAATAGTTATTTTATTAAAGTACATTGATATTAATAATTTATTTTTAAAATTATAATTACTGTTAATAGAAATATAATTTAATTAAATAACTATTAATATCAAATTAATTTAATTTTTTATAAAAATAAAATAATTAACAAAGTTTACATAATTAACGGTTGGAATCATCCATACAAATTAGATGCTGAGTCTATAGAGAGACCCATAAATTGGAGAGAATCTTTTCCCACTAAAATGCATATAGACAGACAATTGAAGGGACCACACTTGGTAAAAGGTTTTCAATCCCCCCAAAAAGGAAAATGTCAGAGACCACACCGTTGTCTAACGTCCTTCCAATCAATCCTAGGGACCGACCCCCTCTTCTTGAAAGTTACTGAAAAATCTTGCAGTGATACTATATATATTATTAAGGGGTACTTATCAATTAGTCCTATTAATTAGATTTATTTATTTATAGGTTTTAATTAATAAATTTAACACTATAAAAATAAGATAGTGATAAATTTATCACTAAAAATTTATTCATAAAAACAAAAAAACTGATAAATTTATCACTATAAATTTTTTCATAAAAATAAAAGACTGATAAATTTATCTTTATCACTTAATAAATTTATCAATAGGACTTAATGGGTAATAAGTCTCCAAAATAGGACCTATTGGATAATAAGTCTTCAAAGTAGGACCTATTGGTAGTTTACCCTATTAATTAATATATTAATATTAATTATGATATTTTTATTAATTTCATTTATTAATATAATTATAAATATTAAAATCTTTTTAAATTATATTATATCATCAATTGATATATTAATTAATATATATAATATTATTCAAAAGAAAAATATTTGAGGCTCTCTTTTGAAAAGACCCTCACCACCCCAATAGTAATGTGAACTAATAATGTGTTTGTATTCAGTGTGTTTGGTTTGAGTTTTTTGGATTAAATTTTTTGAAAATTAAGTTTTTTAATTTTCGTATTCTTTTATTTTTAGTGAATATTTTTTAAATTTGAAACATTTTTTTTTACTTTTTTAGATGCACCTTAATTAGATATATCTAAAAAGTAAAAAAATTATGAAAAAATATTTTAAAATTTTAATAAATACATAAAAATATAAAAATTGTACTGATTTTTTGTATTTTTTTATATTTTTGGTATTTAGTGAATTTTTAAAAGATTTTTTTATAATTTTTTTACTTTTTAGGTGTATTTATGTTAAGAATGTCTAAAAAGTAAAAAAAATTGCTCATCATATTAAAAAATTCAGTAAAAATTAAAAAATACGAAAAATAAGAAAGTAAAAATTTTTAAAAAATAAAAACAAACAAACTGATCATTCTTTTATTTATTTATTTATTTAGGCTAATCACAAATGAATGAGAGTTGAGAGATGAGAGGGATGTTTGGTGAAGTCTGAATCATTACTGTATTCAAAAACTCCTCCGTAATCCATTTCAACATCCTCTCTCTCTCTTCTCGTGCTCTCTCTTGCTTGGATCAAAGTGCCCATTAGTGACCTTCACGTTTATCTCTCTCTCTCTCTCTCTCCCTCTTGAACTTTCTCTCTCTCTCTCCCTCACACACACATTTTGGATCACCACATGTGACCCCTTTCCCACTTTTTCTCCACTTCCCCGAACTACCCATCTCTCTCTCCCTCTCTCTCCCTCTCTCTCTCTCTGAGAGTGATTGAGAAATTCAACAACCCAACTCAAAAAAGAAGCTAGAAGACAAACCACAGTGCCTCTTTTCTTCTTTCTCCTTTTGGTGGGCCACGTGTTTGATAATTTGTAGGACTTTTTTTGGGCACAGACAACCGTTACCTTTCTGGGATTCCTTCAAATTTCTAGTCTGTGGTACAAAAATTGGTGCTTTGGTTTGTTTGGCTTGTGGGTTTCTCTTCTTGACTGTTGGGTATTTGGAATTTATAGGGGTTTTTGGGTTACTGTTTGATGATTTGATGTCTTCGGCCGTTGGAGCTGTTTCTAGTTCCAAGAACATGGGGGGTTTTGATGAAAACAAGGAAGGTGGAGAGAGAATTGGAGTTCAAGAAAGTGGAGATGAAAGTGAAGGGAAAGTGAAGGGAAGTGTGAGTGAGAGCTCTTTTTATGTTACTGAAGATGAGGAAGAAGATGAGGATGGTAATAAAATAGAGCTTGGTCCTCTTTGTACTCTTAAAGAGCAGCTTGAGAAAGATAAGGTTTGTCTCTGCTCAAATTCATCCTATATACACAATCTTTACTTTATTGGTGGGTTGATTTTGTGTCTTTTAATGTTCTAAGTTTCCATTTTTTGTTTGAATTTTGAGGTTTTTTTAGGATGATGAGAGCCTGAGGAGGTGGAAGGAACAGCTTCTTGGGGCTGTGGATATTGACAATGTTGGAGGTATTAATGATTCCATCTAACTACAATTATGATTATACCAAATTTGGATTTTGGGGGATCATACATTAATCTTCTTCTAGTGGCTTTTATGTTTGTTTTTAGTTTGCTTAATTGTAGTGATCAAACTGGGAATGTCATAGGATCTGAATTCCCTTTTCTAGTTCAGTGAAGTTTTTTTCTTTTTTGGTTCTTGAATTCCCTTTTCTTGTAATTTAACTGCCTGTCTTTATACTATGTATTGAGATAAAAAGAGTCAAAATCATCTCTAGTACTAAAACAACACACCTGAATTGACTGTTTTACTGTTAGTGGTTTCCTCTGTTGCTCTGTGATTTCAGTCTATAATTTTCTTGGTTTCGTGAATGTGGGACTTTCATTTATGAGAGGAGCTTCAATCTGAAAGAAATCATAGTTTCTAAAATCGAGATTAAAGTGAAATGGTCAGGAGGGACTCATAGATTGTAGAATCGAAAAATGCTTGGTGCTCCCACTAATTAAGTGGTAGTGAGTTCCGCCAGTAATGATGTGATGTTCTGGTCTTGGAATTGTATTTTTTTTTTTTTTTTTTACTTTTTTAATGCATTAGTGCTATTAGTGGTGGTGTTTTTAGTGGAATGAATCATTATTGTTGTAGAATCAGATCGAGAATTGAGGATCGTGAGATTCTATTTTCAACACAAAAAAAAATGAAAAAT
Organism: Camellia lanceoleosa; assembly: GCA_025200525.1. Lineage (NCBI taxonomy): Eukaryota > Viridiplantae > Streptophyta > Magnoliopsida > Ericales > Theaceae > Camellia > Camellia lanceoleosa. Next base: position 62,067,690 of record CM045762.1, read on the forward strand.
TATGAATAATGATAATGTATGTTACAGAATTTTAAAAAGACTAAAGAAAAATAATAAATTTGATATAATGCACTTTCTAAGTTAATAAAAATTAGAAGAGACGATTAAAAAAAGAGTCTGTAGTCAAATTTTTTATATAAATATACATATATACACATATATATATATATATATAAGAAATAAATAATAACAAAAAAATTGTAGGATCGAAATCGTAATAGAATCAGGATCGTATGCGATTTTACACGTTTTAATGAGTAGGATCGTAATCATTTTTAAAATCCTATTAAATTTAAGATCCTAATGTGATTAGGATCATTTGGCTCAACTAAAATCGTAGGATCTTATGATCCTACGATCCGAATCGAGATTCTGATAACCATGGTTATGATTGATTAATCGTAGAATATGCATCATATAATATCTAGGGTTTCTGTTGTGAAGTATATCATACCTTCCAAAAAAAGGCCAACCTAGTGCACTAGGCTGCTCGCCCTAATGCATATAATCTACTAAGTTTCCTTCTTTTTTTTTTTTGCTGTAAAATCAAAGAGTTCTTTTTCTTTCTTTTTTTGTATCATTCCTAGAGGTTTTCCTTCCTAAATCAATCAAGTCTGCCAATTCAATACATTTCATTTTCCACCTGAGAAATTGTTTTTAAAGTTGAATTGAGAGCGATTTAATTGGTAAAAACAAGTCAATGTTGTTCAATCATCCATAGCACTAATAGCAAGATTTTCTTGCATATTGCACCCGAGGCATCTGCTAGACTGTTTATGCAAATCAACAAGAATATAAAACAGTAGTGAAATTTTTCTTACAAAGCCAACCAAGTCTGAGTTTTTTCCTTTATCCCATTCACCTTTTTTTTTTTGCTCTCTCCCTCTATTTATTGGAATGAAGGGTCAACTCTATCCGGAACAAATATTTCAACTTTTGACAGTACTATCTATGTTAAAATTAAATACAAGTTTTCTTGGAATTCTTTCCTCCATTCACTAACAGCAATCACCTGTTTCAGAATCAAATTATTTCAAGCCTTATCCTATATTTCTTTTCTGATGAGATTTGTGCATCATAACATTGGTTTATTGCTTCATTTGTTGCAGAAACATTGGAACCAGAAGTGAAGATCCTCAGTCTTTCTATCCTCTCTCCTGATAGATCTGACATTGTTCTTCCTATTCCTGAAGATGGAAAGCCCAAAGGCTTGTGGTTTACTTTGAAAGAAGATAGTAGATACAGTTTGAGATTCTCTTTCCAAGTCAACAATAACCTTGTATCTGGGCTCAAGTACACAAGCACTGTTTGGAAAAATGGTATGAAAGGTAATCTACCAGTGTCTTAAATCAAACCCAAAATTCAAATTTTCAAAAACATTTGAATGTTTCTCCTCATTTTTTGTCTTATATTTCAGTGGACAGCACGAAAGAGATGCTTGGAACTTTTAGTCCTCAGCAAGAGCCTTACACACATGTGATACCCGAAGAAACTACCCCATCCGGCTTTTTTGCTAGAGGTTCATATTCTGCAAGAACAAAGGTAAGTTCAATTAGATAGATTTTTTTCCCCTCAAGATTTCTGTGCTTGGATGATCCAAACACAGTCTGGAAATTTTAACCATAATGGAATTGGTTCTAATTAGAATTTACTTTCCTTATCTTCATGTAGTGAATTGACAGTTCAGATGTGATAGGCATTAAAATGCTTTTGAATTGTTTGGGGTCCTTGTTTGCATTTCCTCTCTTAAAAAATGCAACAAGTTTGACTACTGGTGGAGTTTGATGACTGGGGATATCACCATTGAAAATTTTTAAATTTAAAAATCCGGAAATGTTAGTACTGATTCTGTTGAATTATAACAGACTTTGTTCTTTGTTGAAATTTCTTGCACAATCTTTATTTTATCACTTGATATTTAAGGATATGATGATAGACATTAAATCTTTTTCTGAATTGTTTTGGGACCTCATCTAAATTTTCTAACTGAAGATGTACAATGAGTCCAATTCGGGCGGCCTGAGTTATCGCTTGATCCTTAGGTTTACGCTCCTAGGGTGGGGACAAGGTTCTGAAAAGCGGTTGCGGTCACCGTAACGGTGGCGGTGACGCGGTTGCAGTTACGGGGTGTAAAGGTCATAGTATAACGGTTGCGGTAACCGAAACCGTGAATTTTTTTATTTTTCGCACAATTTGAAAAAAACTCACCGATATGCATATTTTTTTTCCATGATCATATTTATTGGGTTAAAAATAAATATTGATCAATTTTTGTAAATTTTTAAGTATGATCCAATATATTTCATATTTTTAAATCACTATAAACTGAGTTTTTTACATTTTATTTTAATAATTAATAACTTTATATTTTACAAAAAAATTAATCACTAACTATTATATATAAGATAAATAATGACAAAAATAAGAGAATAAATAAGAGCCTATATATATATATATATTTTAACCAAGCCAAATAGATAATGACCACACTTATTATTATTATTATTTTCAAACAATATATAGATAGACAAATACAAACAAAATGGTTTAGTGATAGCAGCTGAATAGAATAGCATAGGTCTTATAGTTTCAACAAATCAATAACATGTTCATCTTCCCTCTTCTCTCTCTTTCTATCTCTTGCTCCTCTATTTTCTTTCTTTATCTTCCCTTTTCTCTCTATCCTTCTTCTCCCATTTTCAGTTTTTTTTTTTTTTGTGTTTTTTCAAAAGAAATAGTTTGGAACCGTTACGTTAAATAAAGTCACATTTACCGTTACATTGACACCGCTATGGCCGACACACCTATGAATCTTAATCACACTGCAAAAGCGGCCATAACGGGTGGTGGTGACCGCCAAAACCGTTATGTAACGACGTTACGTAACGGTTGCAGCCGCTTTTTAAAACCTTGGGTGGGGAGGACCCTGTCTAGGACATAGTTTCCAGATATCAAAAAATAAAAAATTTTATATGAATATAAATTTAGGGCATAGAAATATAAGAGGCACCAATGTATATCTCAGTGTATTTTTATATTTATTTATTTTTTTCATTTACTTCCCTTTTTGTTTTCATATATTTTACTTTAAGCAAATCAACTTTCTAAAATTATAAAAAAGAAACTCATAAAGGTGTCCTGAGACGTGTCCAAACACAGGGCATGAGTGTTTGTGAAGTATCCCCAAAGTGTCCTACAAAAAATAACAATTAAAAAAATTGAGACGCCACATGATATGTCCAACACGTGGACACGGACACAGACACAGACACGGCACCCATTTTGAAGTGTCAGTGCGTCATAGACAGAACCCTCCCTTCCCTAGGCGTGACCCATAGCCAAATGTGTTTACCATTAGTTTCCTCCTCTTTCAAGATTTATATTATGGCTTAACTACTGAACTTCGGAGGATTGCAGATGCCCCTGTAATTTCTGAACTATAAATGTGGCCTTACCTTTTATATCTCATTGTTATCTGAAGATTTTAATGTCAAAAGAGTACCAACTTTGTCACTTATCCTCTTACAAAGCTCTGTTCTGTCTTGAATACATGGCCCATCTATTCGTGAAGCAAACTTTCTGTTGTTTGCCTTCCTTTGCAAGTGGCCTATGTTGAACAGTATTCCAATTTCTTGATGTAGACCTGGTTTTGTTATCTTTCCGAGTTCAGCCCCTTTGCATTGAAGTAGTTTGAATAAAAAATAAACGAGTCTGACAACTGAAAGTAACAGTACCATGTGCAATGCAAACCAAATTATGCATGAAAATTTTACTACATTATCACGACATTGCCTTTGCATTGCAACCATAAATGTACTGATATCCAGTTTCGTTGTCTTTGTTTTCAGTTCGTTGACGATGATAACAAATGCTACTTGGAGATCAACTACACGTTTGACATCAAGAAGGATTGGGCCACCCCTTAAAACACCGGACTTGTAGACCAGCACTAGCATATCTCAAAATTCATCTATGTTCTTTGTACCAAAACCAGCTTAATATGTTTCTCCTTACATTGATTTAATTATAATTCCCCATTTAGTTTTCACCAATTCATTCCAGCATGATGCGAGATTTTGTAATGTTTCTTCTTCTTTATTTTGTTTTTTGATTTTTCCTCTTTTTGGGTTTAAACTGTTTGTTGGGTATTGTTAACAATTAGAATAGAAGGATTGTTAGTCAGAAAGCAATTCAGCTAATGGATAAGTTTTGTTTGATATCTGTTTTTTTTTTCTCTTTTCTTAATTCTTTTAGACATACATGGAACTTTCTCTCGCATATCTGTCCTTCCTTTTGTTCTTTTTGATGCGCAATTTTTGCTTCTCTTTCGTCTTCTGGATAGAGGGTACTCCATAGTCATAACTTCACTGCGATTACATTTGATAGCTTTGACCTCATTTAATCGATGTAGGAAATTTGACTATAAAACCCTTTTATCTTCCTTTTATTGTTAAAAAGACCAAGAAAAAAATTATATTTTTAAAACCCCTTCATAATTATAAAGTCTTATATAAATGACAAAATTTATTATTTAAATATTTTATCAGACTATTATACTCTCAACTAAATATTTCTTAATCACCATCTCAATTTTTAAAGTTTCGTCTGATACAACTATTGCTTATACATAGACGATGACACCATAGCTAGAGTTTCAAAGGAGATCTGGTCGAAGTGACCAGATCTGGTAGCAAAACTGACGCCAACGACCTCGCAGGCCTCTCTGCCACTGCGGCCGACGACTATGAGAGCAGTTGACCTCATCCACTGCCCTCGTGAAGAACCTACTCTCTCTCCTCCTCACCTCTGTTATTCGACATGGACACCTGTTATTCGCAATTTTGATGCATAATAAGGTATTGTTCTTCATGTTTGATTGTGATTTTATTGAAATTAGAATTTTAAATGATCGAGCTAGGGTTAGGGTTTGTTATTAGAATGTTGATTTCTAAAGAAATCGAGAATTTAGGGTTTGAGATTTGAAATTGTTTTCCATTAATGGTGGATTTGAGTAAGTTTTCTATAATTATTATAGATTAAAGATCCTCTGCCACCTATGGTGGTTGATTGTTACGAAGTGATATCCAATGGCAAAAGTGAAGAAAAGAAGTTGGACAAGGAGACTATGCTTGAGAGCTTCTGGTCTTCTAAATCTGGTCTCATAGCTTTTGTTTGGTGTTCAATCACACTATTTGTATAGATAAAAGGCTGTGATTTGTTCAAAAATTTAATCTGTTTATTTTCGATCTTCTCAAGTTCTTTTTTTTAATTATTATTATTATGTAAGTTTAGATCATTTTTTGTTGTGGTTGATGATAATGAAAAAACATATTAAAATAGATAGTTTTTTTTTTTTTTCTTGTGTTGATGTTGATGAAAATGAGACAAATTGTAATAGATATGGAAAACATAAATCTGAGCTGTAGGTATCGCCTTATTGTTTCCAACTGGATTTTTTTTTTATTTGTTAATAGATCTTAGAGTAAAATTTGACTCTGGTTCATTCATTTAGTATGTATTTTATTTTTTGTAACAGTAAAATTTTACTCTGATTAAAAACATGTTGATTTGCTTAACAATATAAAATTTTATTTTGAATTATAGTAAACTTTACTCTGATTCAGAGTAAAATTGTACTTTCAGAGTAAAGTTTATTATGATTGAAAGTAGAATTTTACTCTGAAATTTTACTCTGGTCAAAAACATGTTGATTTACTTAACGATATAAAATTTTATTTTGAATCATATTAAACTTTACTCTGAAATTTTATTCTAGTTAAAAATATGTTGATTTACTTAACGATATAAAATTTTACTTTGAATCATAGTAAACTTTACTCTTATTCAGAGTAAAATTAGAGTAAAGTTTACTATGATTCAAAGTAAAATTTTACTCTGAAATACACTGTGCGGATAGCTTAATAACAGAGCTGATAGATATGAGAGTAATATAGTAAAAGAAACAAGTTTTAAAATATTATGGGGTTTTCACAGTACCTATATAATTTTTGTTCTTTTGGAAGACAAATTAGACAGTGAGGGATCTATCACCAAAATTTCCTAGAAATAATTATTATCGGTCAAAACATTGATAAGAAGGCGAAAAAAAAACCATGAAAAAGCTTGGAAGATCATCAATGATTATTAAAATTCCTGTGGAGACAAATATTGGTCCACCACATTGCTCTATTATTGCTTAAAATTGATCCACATGAGCATCCTAAGTTAGCATTGTTTAGGAACTCGGACCGGATCGGCCAGTTGGATTGGGAATCGAGTCTTGTTTCGGTTCAGAAAATCCTCTAAATCTGGATTAAGGGCAAAATCGGTATAAAATTGAAAAACTGGCAGACCCGACGGTCGAACTGGTAGAATCAACTACCCAAACCGAGTTTTGAGGGTCGGCCTATTTTTTTTTTTTTTAATTCTGTGTTTAACTTCTTCTTCTTTTTTTCTTCTTTTCTTTCTTTCTTTCTTATATATTTATATATATATATATATATATATTTAAATTTTGACTAAAAATTCTTACTTCAAGAGTCTCCTCTCATAAGGAGAAGTCTCATTGGAAGCTTGAGGAGATTATAAAAGTCTATTGCTATTTATAGGAAAAAAAATTTCAGAAAGAACCTATAAAATTCTATTTGAGATTCAATTAAATTATTTGAATCATATTTATTGAAGAGAGAGTTGAAAATTTTATTTCCCTCCAAAATTAAATCTAGCATTCAAATCAACTTGTTTGGAGGGAATGTTAAAAAAATTTAATTTTTTTAAAACAAGTGACTTCTTCTTATAAGTTATGATTTTATTAAATATTATTAATAAATACTATGCAACAATTATTATTTTTATTTGAGTATTTATATATATTTTTATTTATTTATAATTTAGAATTATATTTTTTAATTATATAACATTAATTATGACGTTACAGTTCAACCGCTTTGACCTAACAGTTGAACGGTTGAATAAGTGGCCCATTCAACCAGTCCCTTTGCTGGTTGGCTCACCGGTCCAATTTTCAAAACATTAAGTATGCCACCAAAATAACTGTCAATTTATATGTTTTGATGCAACATGAAAATTGAATTGTTTCATATATTTTTTGTTCTTCTAGTTGTTTTGTTTGATATCATTTTTTGAAGATCACGCCATTCTAAGATGTATTATTACTACGTCAATGCAGATCTTGTTTAAAAAACAAAGCTTGTTTTTGGGAGCGACTGATGAAATTTTAGACAAACAGATCAAAAACTGATATTTGTGAAAACTCAATGAAAATCATCCAAACTCGTTCTTTTTAGACTAGTATATCTGTGAATCAGTAACTGTTATCGTAATGAATAGACAAAACTGGTGTTGAAGCTGGTAATGCACTATTGACTGTCAATTAGCAAAAGAAGAAAGTATAATTTAAGCCTGATATATAGGAGTTGAAGTGAGAAATTTCTGTTTGGTCTGCTAGAAAATATAGTTTATGAATTTGATGATCTTTAGTGGAAATTACACTTTACCCTTTGGTGTTCTGTGGTTTAAAGGTGAATGCATTTGCATAGTTCTCTATGGTTTGAACTGAAGTGCAAATTGTACGGACCGTGATAAAAATTGACAAAAATGCTCTTAAGCCCTCTTGCCCTTTATTCGAAATCAGAAGGAAGTAAAATGTTAATTATTTAGTGAGGGTATTTTATTAACAAAGTGACTAGAAATCTATAATTATCAAATTCAGGCTAGGAATCAAAAAAAAAATCCATAAATTACGCTGACCTCTCTTAAAGTTTGGAGTTAATACAAGTAACTTTATAATTTTGATATAATTACATTAACTTCCTTTTTAGTACGGCTAAAACAGTAAAATTGGTACAAATAGTTTGAATATGCAATGATAAATAATAATAAAAAAAGTACCTTTTAAATTTAATATAAAAGAGATGATAATATTTTTTTTCATTCAAATGGTTAATGAAATATTGATGAAAATAGGACTTAGTGTTGTGTGAATTAAAATTTTAAGAAATTTTAATATAATTATATTAAAATTGTGAAACTCGTATTTTTTTTAAATTTTAAGAAAAGTCAGTAATTTTTTTTTTTTTTTTAACCATCAAAATAATTTTCTAGCATGATAATGGAAAGATCCAAACAATGCCTTCTTACCACCATGTGCAATGCAAGTACAGATTGGGACTCATCAACCACTTTTCCCAGCAAAAATAGGAGGTCCCACACAAAGATTGTGTAGTTATGTAAAATCAGCTTGATGGGTCTTCCATGTTAAAGCACTGATAGCTATTGATTTTTTTTTTTTTTTTTTTAAAAAAACTTATGATATTTAAATTATTTTTTGATGATCTATTTGATAAGAGTTAAATTTTAATTTATCAAATATTTTATTATATGAGATTTAAATTCAATATCATATTATTGAGAGTGATTTAGGAATGATAAATTTAAAAATATAATATTATTAATTGATTAATATAATTTTATTTAATAGAACACCATTTCACTATTTCCACAACAATGATTAATTTTTGAAAACATTAGGAATCAGCATAGTAGATAAAAAATAATTATATATATATATATATATGGAAGTGTAATTTTTTATGCCTAAAGAAATCACAATAACAAATTTCCCTTAATTTTATTACATAGCAATACATATTCATCTTCATCATTAACATTATGGCTAAATGAAACATAAATATGAAACAAAAATGCAAGCCTTATATGTGGACTCCACTGATATGAGTCTCATATTTGTATTTTATTTATTTATGTTTTCATAATATGATATGTCACATACCATATTAGTTTACTGGATATTATCTCAAAAATTAAAATTCATTTATTGCATGTCACATTAATTTGTTAAAAAAGTTGGAAAGGAAATATCTATTGAAATTGAAGGGGGAAAATGAATTGATAAAAGATAATTCGATGATGTAATAAACAATGCACTATTCGATACTTATCTGTTTAAGAATGTCTAAAAATCACAAACACATCATTTATAACGGAATTTACTTATGATGAAAATCAAACTAATTGAAATCACAAGCCTAACAAACACATCAATCATAACGAAATTTACTTATGAATTTGGGGTGACTGTTGTACTGTGCAACCCTATGGCTTATTTCGGGACCTGTTTTGATAATCTGAATAATTTACATTTTAGATTATATAGAGTTTTAATATCTATAAAAAAATTAAATTAATCAAATATTGTTAACATTTTCATCCACTCACATTTGTATCTATAAAAATAATGATATCCAATTAACTTGATATTTTGCAAGTATGTTCTACTCAATGTACTCTAAAATACGAATGGTTTGTATGATTAAAATGTGTCCGAAATGGACTCATTTGACTGCACAAGAGTAACTGATGTGTCCACAATATAGCAGCCATCCAAAATCTTGTACCTATGATGAAAATCGAACTCAATCTCAATAATTGAAATAAAAGCTTCTTATTTTATCAATAGAAAAGAAAAATCACAAGTATCATAAAAATTTCATTACAAAATGTGTTTAACAATAAAAGGTCTAATATTATAGCCACAAATATACAATAAACTCGATAAAGATGCCAAATAAATACGTAGAAAAATATACATACAAGTAATCTCATAGTAAGACGCACAAAATATCAGTCAATTAAAGAATAGATATTACATGAGCTTGATTTTTCGCACTCCTTGGGAAAACAAATAATAAGGTAAAATTTGATGACTTGGGAAAACAAATAAGGATTGCATATTTTTTTTTTTTTTTTTTTTTTTTTTTTTGGGGGAAACAAAATAGAACAACATAACCAACATGAAAATAGCTAGAACTATATAATTTTTTTTTGTTGTTACATATAAAAACTTCACATATATTATACTGACCCAGGGATAGGGGGACTTAAAGCTCGAAGCCCTAAATTCATAGTAGCAGGCTAGGGGACAAATCATCGAATCATTCATTTTAAATTACATCATTTCTTATAATTTTTACACGTTTTTTTAAAAAATATTTAAAAAAATTAAAAAATTAATTTTTAATCACTTTCTCAAAACACTTATGTAGAAAGGGTACATATCAATGCAATACACCTCTTTTATAAGTTCACATCTATGTGAAAGAGAAATATGTATCATTATAACATATTCCTTATATGAAATACAAAATTATTCATTAAAACTGACATGAGAGAAGCCATGTGCCTATATGCGAAAACTTCATCCCAGCTATTAGCTAACCAGGTTGGAGGAAGAAATTGTCATGGCATCTTTTTCCAATAAGACAAACAAAAATAATAATAATTAAATTAAATTGTTAAAAAGTCAAAGTTAAGTAAATCATGATTTAGTTAATTTAACATAATTTGACCACAGATTCTAATGAATTTCACGTGCTTTCCCTATAACAGTGGGCTTAGTTTTGTCCTTTCCTTCAATTTGACCACTTTTTTATTTTAATCTCATCATGTTACCCCTAAATTACTTTTAGCTTTTGAGGTTAATTGATGCAACTTATCTAAGTTATTTATATTTTTTTTATTATTTTGGTGTAATTTCTGTTTAAATAATTTAAATAAGTTGGAAACAAAAAATGATTATCTTAACTTGACCCGATTGTATTTCTCCAAACCCAATTAAAAAAAGTTTGGGAGAACATTAATATGATAGAGTAAAATAGGATTACGTAAATCAAAACTGTCAAGTTTAAGATAAAATATAAAATTATATTACTAAAATAGTTGAGTTTAAAATCAAGAATTCACGTGTGAAATTTAAAAAATCTAATCCGTTGTCATCCCTATAAAGAAGCTAAGAGCAAAATATTTTTCACTTCTGATTTTTAATTATTAATTTTTAACTTACAATAAGTTAAATCAACAGGTATTTTACACTATCCATATCATTGTCGTTAATTTGATAAACCTATTGTAGCTATTCTATGAGTTTTAATAAGTCATACCTTCTACTAACTCTCTTGCTTTTGAGGCAAATCTACCGAAAAAACTTAAGTTAAATAACAAAAAATAATAATTTATTCTTCAACTTGCCAACTTGGAAAAACATGAACAAGGGTTTCGTAATGATATAAAATTCATAGTACACTCCCAAGCAAAAAAATAAAAATGTGTGTTTGGTTCGAATTTTTTGAATTAAGATTTTTGAAAATTGAGATTTTTCGTTTTTCGTATTTTTTATTTTTAGTGAATATTTTTAAGCATTTTTTTAGATACACCTTACTTACATATATCTAAAAAGTTAAAAAAATATGAACAAATATTTTAAAAAATCAATAAATAAATAAAAATATACTTAATTCTTGTATTTTTTTTATATTTTTGGTATTTAGTAAATTTTTAAAAGATTTTTTCACAAAAATTATATTTTTTATGTGTATTTATGTTAGGTGTGTCTAAAAATTGAAAAAAAAAATTGTTTAAAATATTAAAAAATTCAGTAAAAATACAAAAAATAAGAAAATAAATTTTTTTGAAAAGTATTTTTGGAAAACCAAAAACAAGCAAAGCCATCCATTATATGTAAAAGTATGTTGGTAGATGCATAAAAGATGCATATAAATATGTAAAAGTATTTGAAATAGGTGAAATAGGTAAAAAGTGTAATGCCATTATATGTTTCCCTTCGTGTAAATATGATATTATTTGTAATTATCTTGTACAGATTGATAAAAATAAAATAAAAATTGAAAAACTCACCACACATCCAAAAAAATGATTAACCTAACCATCAAAAAGGTGGAATTTTACCATTTATAAAAACCCACATTGTAATTTTTTTCCCACAAGTCGACAAAAATATATATATATATCAATTGATGAATTTTACCTTCTTTTTTTTTTCACGGAATAAATCATATGGTATAGGAAAGAGTCATCATATTAAAAAATAATATCACCAACGTTTTTTTAATATAGCATATTATCTATTTATGTTTTATTTTCACTCTTAATAGAAATTGTTTATTTTTTATTTTTTAGTTATTAGAAAATCCTCTTACTCTTCCGCAAGTCCAAGACAGCGCCCTTCGCAGAGATCATAAAAGTGTTCTATTTTCCATTCCGAGCAAGTGACTATAACTTGAGAACTTGTTTCGACCCCCTAAGACAAGTTCTGCTTAAGTCAAGACTTGCGCAGCGGGAGAATATCGAATCCATATAAAGTACTGTGGTAACAACAACAACTTCAGACTTAACATCCTAATCAACTGCACTACGCTCAGAATATTAGTTTAAGAAGTTTCGAACTTAAGACCTGAGATTTTAACCTCCAAACCTTTACTAAGTACGGTACCATATGTTCATGAGTTTGTAAATTTCAAACTTCCTACATTTTCTTGTTGAGCTTTTAACTTTGGTGTACTTTTTCTTTTTGCACAGTTGGTGGTGCATGCATGGGAATCCATTCCTATCTCTCCTTCCCTTCTATCATAGAGACCCTACCTCCCTCACCATGGTTCATACATTGGACAAAAACATAAGCGACAGTGAAAGGGAGAGTTCTTATATTTTTTTTATATTATTTTGAACTACTTTCTTTTCTATTTTTTTTTTTTAAGCTTTTGTTTAATTTTTTTTTCTGAATCTTTTTTATTTTAGCATAATGATTGTGGGGATATATTTTTGAGTACCAACACGTGGCAAAGTAATGTCGATGTATCAGTCGAGGTGCCACGTGTCCTGGTCGTAATGCCGAGATGATCTCGGCATGGCCGGGGTTATCTCCGAAGATATCGAAATCCGAGATAAGCGGATAAGGGACAAGAGTCCTAGAATAAAGAAAGACTTCAAGATGGATAAGGATAATATTCTTAGAGAATCTATCCTTATCTCTTGAGGAGTCCAAAGTAAGCACTGCATAGGAGTCCATAGAAGTTAGGCTTCTATAGGGACTAGGATTGAGTTAACTATACAAGAGAGGCACCCCCGTGGGTCTAAGGTACGCAATTTATATTCTGAACAGTGAGTTTAAGCACTATTGATTATCTTTGAGAGATATACTGACTTGATCGTCGGAGTGCCCCTGGGTGGACGAACCACTACCGAAATCTTCTCTTTCTGTTGCAGGTTAGACAGGTGTCATCTATTCTGCCAGTGCTCTCCAACTGAATACTAAGTTGGCAGTGTGGTCAGAAAATCACTCACACAATTTGGCGCCGTCTGTGGGAAAGAAAGTAGAATAGATGGCCAGTAACGGACAGAAGGAAAAGATTGGGGACGACACTCCTGCTGGGAGTGGGAGACCTATTGACCTTGATGTCGAAGGAGACAGGTCCAACGCAGAAACTCATGAGAAAACTCATGGAGTAAAAGACGTCGGCCAGACTGGCGACGTACCAATGAAACCTGATCGAAGCGGGTACTACAACGAAGGCGATCTCCAGGTATGAAAGGATAGGTGCCTACGGAGGGACAAAGAGGTAAAAGAGATGGCAAACAAATTGGCAAACTTGCAGTTGGTCGTCAATTTCATGATGCAAAATAATGTCATGCAGCCATCATTCTCGCTGCAAGACATGCCGATTCCAGCGGCCAATGCCCAGAAGGGAGGGCAGAAAACAATCCCCGTAGCCCCTTAGCACAACGGGAGCGAAAGACACTCTCACCGACCTTCCAGGGAGGTCGGACGAAGGGAGTCGAGAAGAGAAGAATCACAAAGGACGCATCACACAAATGAGGCAGACCTCAAAGGACATCGGCATGTTTAGGGACAGGCGCTGTGCTTCGACACAACTCATGGAGAGGGGTCGAAGAGGACCCACCACGAAGCTGAAAGTAGTGCACCAAAAAGACTGAAAGCAGGAGATAGCTGAGCTCCTGGGAGGACAAAAGAGGACTTAAGAGATTACCTCAATAGGAAGCAATAGAATGCCTACGCCGAGGTAACCTCCCCAGATAAGCCGAGGACACCATTTTCGGTAGAATTGGACAGGTTTGAGGCGCTGAAGAGATTCAGTATACCGAGGTTTCAAATATACAATGGTAAGTCAAACCCCAACTTCTACGTTGGATTATATTTGAACTCAATGGCATTGTATAGTGGGAACGAGCCATTACTCTGCAAAGTGTTCCCCTCATCCTTTGGGGAGATTGCATCAGATTGGTTCCATAAACTACCAAAGGGAAGCGTGAAGATTTGGGAAGGCCTGGCCGAGATGTTCGTGACCAGGTTCGTGACAAACAAGCTGCAGCCATTAAGGGTGGACGCATTGATGGCTCTGAAGATCAGTAAGGATGAAGGCCTTAGGGCCTATGCAAAAAGATACTATGAGGTATTCAACCGAATACCAGAGTGTAATCAAGAAGTGGTGGTCGTGTCATTCAAGAACGGCCTAAAAGACAACTGTCCACTACGGAAGTCTTTGGCAAAGACTTTGCCAAAAAACATGGAAGAGCTCATGGCAAGAATCGATAAGTATGCCAAAGCCGAGGAAGACACGTCGGGACTAAGGAAATAAAGCAAGAGATAGGAAACGGCTCGCCGAAGCGAGGCCGAGGTAACAACGGATCGAGCAAGCAAGAAGCAGAACTAAGGTCAGACAGTAAAGGATACCGTTCCGAATCCCAATTCACAAAGTCCTGGAACAAATTCGGAATCAACCCTATTTAAGAGCGCCAGAGAGGACTCCAGGAGAATTTATGGAAAGAAACATTGGCAGGCATTGTGCCTACCACAATGAAGATGGGCATACAACTCAGGGTTGCAGAGCCCTGAAAACTGTCATGACCCAAACCCTACTATGGGTTTAGCATCAGAATCGCCAAGAATCCGAGATTACAAGGCGCTTGGCGGAAGCCAATACAGTAAATAACTAGTGTCCATTGAGCTGTGAAAATCTGTATGCCAAAAACATTTTTATGCATTCATACAGTTCAAAACAGTACAATCCATATACAGTCTATACAATCATATACAACAGTCGGTACGGGAACCTAATCCCTCGATAACAGTACAGTCTATACAGTGTTACAAACAGTAAGGAGACCGATAGGGGACACAAAAACACCCCAAGCCATAGCATGGCAACTCGGAACCTCGCAGTGAGGCACATAGGCTGGCTTGACAAAACTGGGGACCAATCCCACGCTCCTAGCTCCGGTCTGGCTGCTGAGAACCTACATATATATATAAACAGTGAGCTAAAGCCCAGTGAATAACATACAGCGTAAAGAGGTTATGAATGAATGTCCTTACAGTAATGAAATCAATTCATTAAACAGTATTTCAGTCTTTCAGTATTTCAATCAATCAGTCATATGTGGTACATCCATTAGCCTATAAACAGTAGGTCCAAAAGGACTGCCTTATGCAGAACAAAGAATGATGGCCATCAACGATGTGATATGGTTCCACAAGGAACCGCAGAGCTCTAGAATAACGAATACCAATGCTAAGGATGCCTGTCTGATTCGAGAATCTGAGACATACATTCATTCAGTAAACAATATCAGTTCAATAAACAATTCAGTTCAGTATTCAAAAGATAACCATTTTGAACATATCTTTACACAATTGTTACTCACAGAGTTCTGGGCTAATAGCAGCTAGAGCGCGTCCCCGAGAGCCAACCCTAAACAGTTAACAAATAGAACACACACTAAGTTTCACAGTCGGAAGGATGTTAATTAAAATCCCTAAATTCCTCGGTGTGGTTCTATGTCTACATCCTCATTAAGATGCCTTAAACTAGGCCTAAGAATGCCTAGGATGGGATGAGGATGCAAAGATGTGCACAGAATTCAATTTCAGAATTTCAGTGAAATAGAGCCTCCGCTCGAGCGCAGGTTTCCCCGCTCGAGCGGACAAGCAAACAAAGGTCCCCGCTCGAGCGTCAACTTCCCGCCGAAAGCGGCTGATGCAAGATCTTTGGATGCTCGATTTCTCCGCCGAAACGATTTCTCGCCGAGCGAATTGTAAAACAAGTCGAAGAAAATGCTGGGAGCATGATTTCCGCCGAGCACTTCCCTTCGAGCGGACATCAAAATTCTGGAAAATCCAGATTCAACCTCCAAGTTCCAACCCAAGTTTTGATGCTCCCAACTCGATCCTCTTGGGCCCATTTTCTAGAAAACTCTTTCAAACACATAGAATAACACGTTTTAAAGCTCAATTTAAGAAATCAAGGCCCAAGGGTGTTTCAATTAAACTCAATTTCAAACTAATTTTCAAGAATAACATGCAAGCATGACATGCATGAGTTTTGAACCAAATTCAATCTTCAAATCTTGCTCCAAAGAGCTCCAATCTTTGAAAACAATGTGGAAACATGGACTATGATAAAAACATGAACATGCATGTGACAATTAGCCAAGAACTCAACTCCAAACTCACTAAACTCAACATGCATGAAACAATTAAGGTCCAACTCAACATATTTGCACTAAATCATGGCCTAGCTCTCTAATTGGGCATGAACCATACGAAATGAGGCTCAAAGACAACAATAAGCAGATGAGTTCCTTACCTAGAGTTCCAATTACAAGGTTTGGAGGCTTAATTTGACAATTCTCTAGCAACTACTTCAATTCTTCAAGCGATTCTACAGGATGAGCTCAAATCTCCCTCAATACTCTCCTTCTCACTCTAATTCTGTTCTTAGTCGGTTGGGACTAAGGGAAATGGCTGATCAAGATGTTTTGTTCACATGCATTAAGGCTCAAAAATATTAAACAAATGGGTCCACTAACTATGGCAATAGTGTAAATAAGTCAAACTTGACAATTAATTCGTTCAAGTCTAATTTAATCATTCCTAATCAATTTTTAGATAAATATACCATTAAATCACAAATATTCTACTGATTCCAAAACATCAAACGGTTTCTAAATCGGCCGCCGATAAGGCCTTCAATTAACAGTTTAAACACATACACTCAAACAGATAATCAATCAATCAAACAGATAGAAATGCATTATAATAGATAACTTATTCAATTTCAGTTTCGATTTCAATCAGTCCATTCAGTACTTCGGTTAATTCAATTATCAGTCATTATCAGTTCGGTTTAGCAGTAATCAGTACGTAATTCAGTGGTTAACCGATAATCAATACGAGGGTTGTTACAGTCTCCTCTCCTTATAAGGAGTTTAGTCCTCTAAACTCAAGTTACCTTCAGTCTGGAAGAAAACAGGGTCCAGTGGAAACAAATCAGGATATCTTTTTGCCATGTCGTCTTCCCTTTCCCAAGTGGCATACACACTACCATGGTTCTGCCAATCAACTTTCACTAGCGGGATTTCTTTATTTCTCAGTTTCTTGATCCGTCGGTTTACAATCTGTATAGGCCGTTCCTCGTAAGTGTAGTCATCACTAAGCACTATCCGAGTAGGCACAATCACATGAAACGGATCTCGAAGATAGTCTCTCAACATCGAAATGTGGAAGACGTTATGCATATGCTCCATTTCAGGAGGAAGCGCAACTTGATACGCCATCGGATTGATTTTCTCAATAATCGTCTGATCCGACATACCCTACGCTTAACTTGCCCTTGACTCCAAAACGAAGTCGGCCTTTCATTGGTGTCACTTTCACAAACACGTGATCACCCACTTCATACTCGGTCTCGTCTTGAATATCTCGATAACTCTTCGCTTTACTCATGCGCTTTCGATCTGTTGTATCGCTTTTACCTTTTCGCTTGTTTCATACACAATCTCGGGCCCAAGAACGCCCATCTCCAACTTCGCCCAAAGAGATTGGAGACCTACACTTCCTGCCATACAATGCCTCGAAAGGCGCCATTCCAATGCTCGAATGGTAACTGTTGTTGTAGGCGAATTCAGCCAACGGCAAATGACTTTCCCAATTTCCCTGAAAATCAAGGACACACATTCTCAGTAGATCCTCTAGAGTCTGGATGGTCCTTTCTGACTGGCCATCTGTCTGAGGATGATAGGCGCTACTCAAATTTCAATTCAAGACTAATGCAATCAGAGGCTTTGCGTAACCTCGATGTAAACTTCGAATCCCTGTCAGAAACAATAGATACAGGCACTCTATGCAATCTCACAATTTCGTCAATATAGATAACAGCCAATTTGTCTGCGTTATAAATTGTCTTGACAGGTAGGAAGTGTACAGATTTAGTCAACCTATCAATAATAACCCAAATAGAGTCCATACCTTTTCTGGAGCGAGGTAATCCAACGATAAAATCCATCGTGATATGCTCCCATTTCCACTCTGGTATGGGTAAGGGTTGCAGTAAGCCTGCGGGTCGCTGATATTCCGCTTTGACTTGTTGGCAATGAAGACACTTAGACACAAAGTCGGCAATTTCCTTCTTCATTCCTGGCCACCAGAAATTCTGTTTCAGATCTTGGTACATTTTCGTATTCCCTAGGTGAATCGAGAACTTCGAATTGTGGCCTTCTTGCAGAACTCTTCGTTTCAATTCAGTGTCGTTTGGCACACACAATCTATCTTGAAATTTCAGTACATTGTTCTCAAATTTGAACCCCGGTCTCGGCTTAGAATCTCTTTCTTCAATAACCTTTTTCAAGAAATCATCCAGTTGTTGTTTTTCTTTAATTTCCTCAATCAAGGCTGGTTGAGCAGAAATAGCAGCTATTGTTCCACCCTGTTCTCTCAAAACAATTTCAATTTCAGACTTTTCCAAATCATGAAGCAATTCTTTCTACGCGGTAAGCAAACAGGCTAAGTTGGCAATCGATTTTCGGCTCAAAGCATCGGCAACGGTGTTGGCTTTTCCCGGATGGTACAGAATCTGTAAGTCATAGTCTTTTATCAGTTCAAGCCATCTCCGCTGTCTCATATTCAGTTCTTTCTGAGTGAAAAAGTACTTCAGGCTCTTGTGGTCAGTATACACTTCACATGTTGCTCCATACAAATAATGACGCCAAATTTTCAATGCAAAAACCACGGCGGCAAGTTCTAGGTCATGGGTAGGGTAGTTCTTTTCATGTGGTCTCAACTGTCAGGAAGCATAAGCAATAACTCTCCCATTCTGCATTAAAACACATCCCAAACCCTTATGAGAAGCATCACTAAATACGGTATAACCATCCGTACCTGAAGGTAGAGTCAGAATCGGTGCAGTCACAAGTCTAGTTTTCAATTCTTGAAATGCTGATTCCCTCTGGTCAGTCCAGTCGAATGATATCCCTTTCTGTGTCAATTGAGTCAGTGGTAAGGCAATTTTGGAGAAGTCTTTGGCGAACCTTCTGTAATATCCAGCCAATCCCAAAAAGCTTCGGACTTCAGTTACATTCGTTGGTCTAGGCCAGTTCACTACAGCTTCAATTTTCTGCGGATCAACAGAGATTCCGTCTTTGCTAACAACATGGCCCAAAAACATAACATGGTCAAGCCAAAACTCACATTTAAACAATTTAGCATACAGTTTCTGTTCTCTTAAGGTTTGCAGGGCAAGTCTCAGATGATGTTCACGTTCTTCAACGGTCTTAGAATAAATCAGTATGTCATCAATGAATACCACAATAAAATCATCAATGTATGGTTTAAAAATTCTGTTCATGAGGTCCATAAATGCAGCAGGGGCATTCGTGACTCCGAACGGCATAACTAAAAATTCATAATGGCCATACCTCGTTCTAAAAGCAGTTTTATCAATGTCTTCCGGTTTGACTTTCAGTTGATGATACCCCGATCTAAGATCAATCTTGGAAAATACTTGTGTACCCTGTAACTGGTCAAATAAATCATCAATACGCGGTAATGGGTATTTGTTCTTTACAGTTACCTTGTTCAATTCGCGATAATCAATGCACAGTCTCAGTGAGCCATCTTTCTTCTTCACAAACAAAACAGGTGCGCCCCATGGTGAAGTACTGGGCCTGATAAACTTCTTGTCTAATAGTTCCTGCAATTGCACCTTCAATTCTTTCAGTTCAGTTGGAGCCATTCTGTAAGGAGCTTTAGATATCGGCTGTGTGCCCGGAATCACATCCACAATAAATTCAATTTCCCTGTCAATCAAATCCCCTGGCAAATCATCTGGAAATACATCTGGGAATTCTCTGACTATACGAATACAATTCACATCAGTTTTAACATTATCATTAGCAGGTACAGTCAATACAGAACACAGATACCCTTTACACCCTTTTCTAATAAGTTTGACAGCTTTTACAGAAGAAATCAGATATGGAGGAGGTACTACACCACTCCCATTAAACACAAATTTAGGCAAACCCGGTGGACGGAAAACAACTTGCTTGGTCACACAATCGATAGTAGCATGATATTTTTGTAACCAATCCATCCCCAATATTACATCGAAATGATCTATGTTCAATGGTAGTAAATCAATAAGCAAATGCATATCCCCAACAATAATCTCACAAGCAGGATACATATATGCACATGTCATGGATCCCCCAACAGGTGATGATACGGCTAGCAGATAGTTCAAGGGTTCTAAGGGTCTATTCAATTTACGTGAAAAAGCATGCGATACATAAGAATGTGTAGACCCCGAATCAATCAATACATATGCATTTTGAGCACAGATAGAGAGGATACCTGACACAACAGTCTAAGTGTTTTGTACATCTCCCGGTACTAGGGCGAACACTCGGCCTTGCCTTATAGGCTCTTTCCTAAGAGCTTTGGGGTTCGGATTTTGGTGTTGCAATGATCTTTCTTCAAGGCTTTTTATTATCGCTTCTTGAGGCAGAGGACGATCTTTAATTCTGTGGCCCACCTTGCCACACCTGAAACAAGCTCCAGAAATCTGGTAGCAAACCCCTTTGTGCTTGTTGCCACATACGGAGCAGGGTGGAGTAAACCCACTCCCTTGGCTGGGGCTAGTCATCGACCCCGTGTTATGTTTCTTGTTTGCTGGGTTATGCTTGCCTTTTTTAAATTTGAAACCCTGTCTTTTACCTTACCACTCAGTTGTCGGTGTTTCAGATTGTTTCACTGCTGCAATATTCGTCTCGGCCATCAATGCCCAGTCGAGAACACCCACAAAAGTTGGCATTTTCAAAACATTTATTCGGTCCTGTATAGCAACACTAAGGCCGCCTTCAAACCTCCTGGCCTTCTTATAAT
This sequence comes from Camellia lanceoleosa, assembly GCA_025200525.1. NCBI lineage: Eukaryota > Viridiplantae > Streptophyta > Magnoliopsida > Ericales > Theaceae > Camellia > Camellia lanceoleosa. The sequence goes on from CM045762.1 coordinate 62,088,763, forward strand.
CGGTATCCACCATATGTGGTACATACCTAGCAAGTTCGGTAAATTGCTTCTCATACTCGCAATGACGCTTTTGCCCTCTCGCTTGTTCAAACTCACATTTTTTCGTCCTCGATGCACTGGGGAAAATACTTTTCAAAGAAGGACTCTGAATCGAGCCCAAGTCACAATAGTATTTGCATCGGGTCAACATCCACCACCTTCCGCTTTTTCCTAAAGGGTGAAGGTTGCTAAAGATACTTTGTTTGCTTGAGCACCTGAAAACCTCAAACAACTTTTTCGCCTCAAGAACCCAAGCTTCACCTTTAATCTGGTTCTAAGCCTCCCCGAAGGACGGCGGTTTCATCTTGTCAATTTCTAAGTCAATGCAATAATGTCCACCTCATTAACATTCACATTCTCAGACATTCGGTTGCCAGGAGGAGGAGGAGGGCCGTTGGTTGGTTGTTGATCTAGTCTTTCCATTATCAATCCCATCATTTGTTCAAGTCCGCCATTCGCCTCGGAGGATGATGACTCAGTTCATTTGCATTATCCATTTCGCTATAAGCGCTATAACAGCTTATCATTATAAGCGGTTGTACAATTAAACAGCTTTAACACTTTATCATATAATCGATACCATAAGCACACACTTTTCAAGTTCATGTGATGCCCTATTTGCTTTTCTAGGACACCCTATAGCTCATTTGGACACGTGTGCGGTATAACTCGTGGTAAGTATCGCTCGATACCACTGTCATTACGACTCCAAACCCGCCCTATGGGTTTAGCATCAGAATCGCCAAGAATCCGAGATTACCAAGGCCTACAAAACAAGAGTACGCTTAAACAGTAGTATGTCAAGCGGAAGCCAAAACAAGAAATAACTAGTGTCCATTGAGTCAGGACAATCAGATGCCAAAAACATTTTTATGCATTCATACAGTTCAAAACAAGACAATCCATATACGCCTATACAATCATATACAAACAAATGCAGACGGAACCTAATCCTCGATAACAAAGACTATATAGTGTTACAAACAAGAAGGAGACCGATAGGGGACACAAAACACCCCAAGCCATAGCATGGCAACTCGAACCTCGCAGTGAGGCACATAGGTCGCTTGACAAAACTGGGACCAATCCCACGCCCTAGCTCCGGCCCGTCACGAGAACCTACATATATATGTAAACAGTGAGCTAAAGCCCAGGAATAACATACAACAGAAAGAGGTTATGAATGAATGTCCTACAAGAATGAAATCAATTCATTAAACAAGATTTCAGTTTTCAAGATTTCAATCAATCACCATATGTGGTACATCCATTAGCCTATAAACAAGAGGGTCCAAAAGGACTGTGCCTTAATGCATCCAACAAAGAATGATGGCCATTAGTCAAGAATAAGATGGTTCCACAAGGAACCGACAGAGCTCAGAATAAAGAATACCAATGCTAAGGATGCCACAATACAGCCTGTAATACAGACATACATTCATTCAAGAACAATATCGTTCAATAAACAATTCAAGATTCAAAAGATAACCATTTTGAACATATCTTTACACAATTGTTACTCACAGAGTTCTCGGGCTAATAGCGAGCTGGCCGTCCCGAGAGCCAACCCTAAACAGTTAACAAATAGAACACACACTAAGTTTCACAGTCGGAAGGATGTTAATTAAAATCCCTAAATTCCTCGATGTGGTTCTATGTCTACATCCTCATTAAGATGCCTTAAACTAGGCCTAAGAATGCCTAGGATGGGATGAGGATGCAAAGATGTGCACAGAATTCAATTTCATTTGATGAAATAAAGCCTCCGCCGAAAGAGTTTCGCCGAGCGGACAAGCAAACAAAGGTCCCCGCCGAAGGCCAACTTCTCGGCCGAAATGGCCGATGATCAAGGCAAGATGCTGGATGCTCGATTTCTCCGCTGAAGGCCAGATTTCTCCGCCGAGCGATCAGAAACAAGTCGAAGAAAATCTTTGGGAGCATGATTTCGCTCAGCGGCACTTCGCCGAAGGACATCAAAATTCTGGAAAATCCAGATTCAACCTCCAAGTTCCAACCCAAGTTTTGATGCTCCCAACTCGATCCTCTTGGGCCCATTTTCTAGAAAACTCTTTCAAACACATAGAATAACACGTTTTAAAGCTCAATTTAAGAAATCAAAGCCCAAGGGTGTTTCAATTAAACTCAATTTCAAACTAATTTTCAAGAATAACATGCAAGCATGACATGCATGAGTTTTTAACCAAATTCAATCTTCAAATCTTGCTCCAAAGAGCTCCAATCTTTGAAAACAATGTGGAAACATGGACTATGATAAAAACATGGACATGCATGTGACAATTAGCCAAGAACTCAACTCCAAACTCACTAAACTCAACATGCATGAAACAATTAAGGTCCAACTCAACATATTTGCACTAAATCATGGCCTAGCTCTCTAATTGGGCATGAACCATGCGAAATGAGGCTCAAAGACAACAATAAGCAGATGAGTTCCTTACCTAGAGTTCCAATTACAAGGTTTGGAGGCTTAATTTGACAATTCTCTAGCAACTACTTCAATTCTTCAAGCGATTCTACAGGATGAGCTCAAATCTCCCTCAATACTCTCCTTCTCACTCTAATTCTCTTCTTGGTCGGTTGGAACTAAGGGAAATGGCTGATCAAGATGTTTTGTTCACATGCATTAAGGCTCAAAAATATTAAACAAATGGGTCCACTAACTATGGCAATAGTGTAAATAAGTCAAACTTGACAATTAATTCGTTCAAGTCTAATTTAATCATTCCTAATCAATTTTTAGATAAATATACCATTAAATCACAAATATTCTACTGATTCCAAAACATCAAACGGTTTCTAAATCGGCCGCCAATAAGGCCTTCAATTAACAGTTTAAACACATACACTTAAACAGATAATCAATCAATCAAATAGATAGAAATGCATTATAATAGATAACTTATTCAATTTCAGTTTCGATTTCAATCAGTCCATTCAGTACTTCGGTTAATTCAATTATCAGTCATTATCAGTTCGGTTTAGCAGTAATCAGTACGTAATTCAGTGGTTAACCGATAATCAATACGAGGGTTGTTACAAAAACACACTTGGAAAACCTAGTGAAACAAGGACATCTGAGAGACCTTGTCGATAAGACCAGGACAAGAGAAGAACGGGCAAGATTGCCCCAGGCGCCAGCAACTCCACCTTCCCTAGTACAGCAACCTCAGGCAGGAGGACCTCGGGTAGTCAATGTGATTCACTCGAAGGTTAACGAGAACAAAATCCGAGGAGAGACCCAGAAGGTAAAACACTTACAACATTTCTACCAAGTCGGGGAGAAAAGACATCGGGCAGAAGAGTGCGAAGGACCAATGATAACCTTTACTGAAGTCGACCTAGAGATGGTCCAACATTTACATAATAATGCCTTGGTAGTATCCCTCCAGGTTGGAGAGTGCCAAGTGAAACGCATCTTGATTGACCAAGGCAACTCTTGTGACATCATGTACGTCCGATGTTACAAGGAGCTCGACCTTCACCCAGATAATATGGAACAATCCAATGGCCCAATGGTTGGGTTCAATAGAACGCCGACATGGCCACTGGGAGCAGTAAGCTTGGAGGTGCAGGCTGGCACCAAGAAGATCAAGACAGAATTCACAATCATCGACACACCTGCCCCTTACAACATCATCTTGGAAAGGCCATGGTTGCATGCGATGGGGGCAGTTCCCTCAACATTGCATCAACTATTGCGATTCCCAACAGAGCATGGGATAGAAGAAGTCAGAGGCGATCAGCTGCAGGCGAAGAATTGCTCCATGGCAGCAATGAAATCTACCTGCAGCATACGAAAGCCAGAAAAGGCACAAATTGAAGATGAGGACATGGAAGTCCTAGAAGACGTCAGCAAGGAGCCAGCTGAGAAGAGCGAAGGGGCACTGAAGAAAATCCTCGTCCAGGATGGGAATAAAGAACGCTTCTTTCTTCTCGGCTCGGGCTTAGCCGAAGAAGGGGAAAAAGAGTTAGAAGCTTTTTTTAGAGCAAATATTGAGGTGTTTGCTTGGACACCTTACGAAATGCCTGGCATTGACCCTGAGGTCACTTGCCACAAACTGAATGTTGACAGGTCGGCCAAACCTGTAATTCAACGAGCTAGAAAACCGACGTTGATGCACATCGAAGCAATAAAGGAAGAAGTAGACAAACTTCTGGAGGCCAGGGCCATTAGAGAAGTTCACTACCCGACATGGCTATCCAATATAGTGGTGGTAAAGAAGAAGAACAGTAAATTGAGGGTCTGCGTAGACTTTACCAGCCTCAACAAAGCCTGTTCCAAAGACAGCTTTCCTCTATCCAAGATTGACTAGCTAGTAGATGCCACTTCCGGGCATGGAAGAATGAGCTTCCTAGATGCCTACAGGGGGTACCACCAGATAGCCATGTACCCCCCAGACAAAGAGAAGACCGCATTCATCACCCCAAAAGGCCTGTACTGTTACAAAGTAATGCCTTTCGGGTTGAAAAATGCAGGAGCAACTTACTAAAGGTTGGTAACCAAAATATTCAAACAGCTGATTGGCCGAACAATAGAAGTCTACATCGACGACATGGTTGTTAAGACCAAGGAGCTTGAGGGTCATCTCACCGATCTAAAAGCTGTCTTTGAAATCCTTAAAACATATCGGCTCCGACTCAATGCATCGAAGTGTGCATTTGGAGTTGGATCTGGTAAGTTTTTAGGATACCTAGTAACCAGAAGGGGCATTAAGGCCAGCCTAGATCAGATCAAGGCCATCCTAGAGTTGAAGAGCTCGACGTCGACAAAAACAGGTGCAGATGCTAACTGGAAGGGCCGCAACCCTAAACAAGTTCATAAACAGAAACTTAGACCAGTGCAAACCTTTTTTCAACTTAGTGAAGAAAGCCACGGACTTTCTTTGGACAGAGAAGTGCGAAGAAACATTAGCCGATCTAAAGAAATACCTGACCACAGCTCCAGTTCTTTTGAATTTAGAACCCGGGGAGGAGCTGTTCCTGTACTTGGCAGTTTTAGAACATACGATAAGTGCAGTACTAATCCGAGAAAAAAAAGAGGGAGCAAAGGGTTGTTTACTATGTAAGCAAAACCCTAACCGATGCAAAAACGATATATTTACCCTTAGAGAAATTGGCATTGGCTTTAGTAATGGCCTCAAAGAAGTTGAACCATTACTTCCAGACCCATAAAATTGTGGTACTGACAGAACATCCATTGAAGTCCCTATTGCAGCAGGGAGATTTAACAAGAAGAATAGCCAGATGGGCAGTCGCCCTAGGCCAGTATGATCTAGAGTACAAGCCTAGAACAGCAATCAAAGGCCAGGTTTTGGCCGACTTCGTGGCCGAGTTCACGCCAGAATCCATCGAACATCGGGCACCGTTGAGCCAAGATAAACGATGTCCAAACAAGCAAGGAGAAGCTCAGCCAAAGACAAAAAAACAAAGGAAAGAGGACAAACTCAAACCTTGGAGCATTTACATCGGCGATTCCTTTCAACTGTTTGTTGACGGGAATTCAAACCGACAAGAAGCGAGAGCAGGAGTAGTACTGATATCCCCAGATGGGCAAGTACTAGAACAATCAATTCGTTTGGAGTTCAAGGCCTCAAACAATGAAGTAGAATACGAAGCACTTATTGCAGGACTAAAACTGGCAGCAGCAGTACAAGCAGATGAGGTAATAGTTTTTTGTGATTCATAACTGATAGTCAATCAAGCAACAGAAGAATATGTAGCCCGAGATGAAAGAATGTTGGCATATGCAAAGGAGGTCATCAGGTTGGCGGCCTTATTCCAGAATTGCCGACTACTCTAGGTAAACCAAGATGATAACAGCCACACTGATGCGTTGGCCAACCTAGCTAGTGCAATACAACCTGGAAAAGCAAGGACAATAATGATTGACTACTTGTCAGGCCCGGGCATTGAACCAGTAACCACAGAGCGTGAAGTAATGTGCGTAGACATGGGATCAAGTTGGATGGACGCAATTGTTGCGTTCCTAAAAGAAGAAAAGCTGCCAGATGACCGCAAGAAGGCACACAAGATCAGATTGAAGTCGGCAAAATTCAATCTGACAGCAGAAGGACATCTCTACAGAAGGTCCTTCACTGGACCCCTTTTGAGGTGCGTACACCCTTTACAAGTCGAAATTTTTTTATATGAAATACATGAAGGAATTTGTGGAAGCCACGCTGGGGGCAGATCACTCGCCCATAGGGCCATTACCCAGGGGTATTGGTGGCCTTACATGCAGAAAGATGCAGAAACCTATATAAAGAAGTGTGAACAATGCCAAAGGTTTGCACCTCTGATACACCAGCCAACAGTAGACCTGAACCCTATATCTAGTCCTTGGCCATTTGCCTAATGGGGCATGGATCTCATCGGGCAACTGCCCCAAGCAACTGGACAAAGGAAGTACTTGCTGGTAGTAACAGATTACTTCACTAAATGGATAGAAGTTGAACCTCTTGCCAGGATCCGAGATATAGACGTGAAGAACTTCATTTGGAAAAACATTATCACCAGGTTTAGGATTCCAAGAGCAATTGTTGCAGACAATGGAACTCAATTTGACAGTAAGCTAATCAAGAACTTCTGTGCAAAGTTCAAGATCAAGAACTACTTTTCAACCCCAAGCTTTCCACAAAGCAATGGACAAGCAGAAGCATCCAACAAAGTAATTCTGGATGAGATAAAGAAGAGGCTGTAGGCAGCAAAAGAATAGTGTGTAGACGAATTGCCCAATGTACTTTGGCCATATCGGACTACGTTGAGAAGATCAACAGGGGAATCCCCCTTTGCCATGGCTTATGGCACAGAAGCAGTCATTCCGCTGGAGGTCGACATCCCTGGAATCAAAACCCAGGGGGTAGAGAACGGGACTAATGATGTACTTTTAGCCCGAGATCTAGATTTTCTAGAAGAACGAAGGGAGAAAGCTGCAATTCAGCTCGCAACATACTAGCAACAGCTTGCTAGAGCTTACAACAAGAAGGTTAATCCAAGGGAATTTCAGATTGGTGACCTTGTCTTAAGAAAAGTCGCCGGCAACAAGAAGGATCTCAAAGAGGGCAAGCTTAGCCCAAATTGGGAAGGACCCTACAAAATCATCTCGGTGCTGGGCAATGGAGCATATCGGCTTGAAGATAATTAGGGTAAAGAGTTGCCAAGGCCTTGGAACACTTGTAATTTGAAATTTTTCTATCATTAGAATTTCTTTGTTCCTTTGCCATTTGTCGAAGTAAATAAATAAAGATTTAGCTGGTTCTCTTTTCAAGATACTTGACATTGTCTCTAGAATACATGCATAATGAGAACCCAAGTGGAACTCAAGTTCACATTAGGGGGCAGAGAGAAGAAGAATATGTTTAACACTTGTTAAAATTTGTGGACAATTTACAAGTTGAAGTTAAACCGAAATCATTGTTTAACACTTGTTGAAATTTGTGGACAATTTACAAGTTGAAGTTAAACCGAAATCATTGTTTAACACTTGTTGAAATTTGCGGACAATTTACAAGTTCAAGTTAAACCGAAATCATTGTTTAACACTTGTTGAAATTTGCAGACAATTTACAAGTTGAAGTTAAACCGAGATCATTGTTTAACACTTGTTGAAATTTGTGGACAATTTACAAGTTGAAGTTAAACCGAGATCATTGTTTAACACTTGTTGAAATTTGTGGACAATTTACAAGTTGAAGTTAAACCGAGATCATGTCTCACACTTGTTGAAATTTGTGGACAATTTACAAGATTGAGGACTAAGGTTAAACACTTGTTGAAATTTTATATTTACAAAGTGAAACCAAGATTATGCCGAGAAGGGTAGTTAGGTACTTGCTGAGATAAATCATCAGTTTGTACAACCGAGGTGTGTCACCCCGAGAAGGTTGCACAAGGATTGATGTGTATATTAAAAACATGCAGAATATTCTAAGTATGAAAGCATACGAGGCAAACATGCAAGCATTCAAAAGCAAAAAAGTTGTATTAAGAGAATGTCGACGATGTAAAGAGTTTTACATTACTTCAGAAAGGGAAAAAACAAAACATAAAACTAAGGCTCCTCAGCAATAGCAGTTTGTTGAGTTTGAAGTTCGGAAGATTGCTGGGAGGACATCTCGGCCACAAGCTCAACATCAATCTCCTGAAGGGTCTGATCAAGGCTCTTGTCGACAAGAGGCACGTCCAAAAATGCTTGCTCAGAGGTAGCCTCCTTGGGAACCTCCTCAACCTCCTCATCTTGAGTCAAGTCTAGGACTTGCTTATTTTGAGAAGAAGACTTGGCCCCAGCAGCTTCCTTGGGCTTCCTCACCAAAACCTCATCTTCAGATTCAGAGTCGTCATTAGATTGAGTTGGAGTTGGGGAGAATGGCAAGGGCATGGCATCGGCATTCTTAAAGGAGGAGTCCTCGGGGACATCAAGTTTCTTCAGCAAGGTCATCCAACCAAGGGTGAAACCCTTGTTGCATGCTTGTTTGACTTGCTTTTCGTAGGCCTCCGTAACATCGACCATGCCTTTAGCATACGCCTTCTTGTCGGCATCTTTGATTTCGGCCTCTTTGGTGGCCAAGGCGTCTTGAAGCTCCTTCTGGGCCTGGGCCACTTTGTCCTCGGCCTCTTTCAGCTGGGCTTGAAGAACTTTGTTTATTGCCTCAGCGGCACCGACTTTTTCCTCGACATCGTCCTTCTCTTTGATAGCGACCTCGGTCTAATCCTCCAAGGTCTTCATCTTTGACTGCAAATTTTTATTAATTTTCTGAAGACTGGAGATCTTCCTCTTCTTTTCGGCTAGCTTCTCACGATTCTCAAAAGATTGTATTGAGAAAGAGTGGGCATGGTGGATGGCCTGCAAGAAAACAGAAATATTAGAAAATATTCTAAGTATGAAATAAAGAGAAAGAAAGAAAAAGTACCAAGCAAAAACACTTACCTAAACAGAGCGCTGAAGCATCAGAGCGTAGTTCTCGTACTCACTGAACTTAGCGTTTCGCTCCAGATCGCCTGGAAGAAGCAGAGCAGTATTGAGGGCAACGCCGACATTGATTTCATCGGCGCTATCACTAGCCATAACAGGCTTATCTTCCAGAGTGATTTCGGGGGTCCAGGGGGCATCAGGCTTTTTAGACCCCGAGGTCGTTGCAGAAGATGACCTCGGCCTTTTGGATTTGGTAGATTTGGATGGAAGTGTTTCAGCAGATCTCTTCGCGGGGAAAGGGGCAGTCTTCTCACTCGGAGACAGTTTGGAAATTGGCAAGGTATCCTCAAAATCGATCTGAGTCACTTTTGCCTTGGGCTGAGCCTTTTTTATTCGTTTTTGTTTTGGTGGAAGTTGGGTTTGTGTTGGTTGTGCATCAATGTCAGAAGGAATGTTGGCCAGGAGATCTTTGGCAACTGGTTTTAGGCGACCCATCTCGGCAGAAGAAACTGTTCGACGTCGACGGCAGCGTTGGGATATTGGAATCAAGTATGGAGCTGAGGTTGACGGTTGCTCAGCTGGATCAGAGGTTGATCCTTGGTTTGTCCGAGATGTGGACGCGGTCTGTGGCGTTGTGGCAGAAGGTGAAGAAAGGCTTTTCTTCTTCTTCTAGGGACGTCGGGCAGAGCTGACTTGCATGTTGGAATAAAATTGAGAAGCAGAGGCGTCTTCCATTTATGGATTGGCAAGTCCAAATGTTTCTTTAAATCCTTGCTGGGAATGAAGGATTGGCGAAAGTTTCTTGGTGGCTTAGGAACAGCTGCAAGAAAAATAAACATTAAGAAATAGATAAAGTATGAAAGACTTTAAAAAAAACAAGTAGGTATGAATGCAGGGCTCTTACCATTGCCCTCTATAAAGACTGATCGAAGAAGAGAGAAGAGATGGAGGTCTTCATCTGGGGCGAATTCCCAGTTCCCCAAAGTAATGAAATAATCATCCCCAGCTCCCTTGTTGGAGTCAGGGAGGTCGGCAACGATTTTGTATTCAGTGGACCTCGGCTTGAGGTAGTAAACGTAGCTGGTGTCTTTTTTGAGGCCACGCATAGTGTAGCAATATTGGATGTCGGCTAAAGTGATCCTAGCATTTTCTTGTTTGGTTAAGGCTATGATACCATTGATGGTTCGATAGGAATTGATGGAAAGTTGCATTGGGTTCAACTTGTAATAATGAAGTATTTCACGGAAAAGGATGTTGAATGGGAGCCGAAGTCCACACTCAATGAAGGCTACCACAGGTTACAGAAGTGAAATCGGTATGAAGATCGCCGAAGTCAAGCGACGGTTACAGAAGTAACAGAATGGAGAAAGCTTCACCAAGAGGGAGGAATGAAGGCAGTTGCAGAGCTTGAAGTCTGGAACAATGGCGGATTCAAGAGAAAAAAGTAAGAGAGAGAAAAAGCAAGAATATCGAATGAAAAGTGAAGAAATGAAAGAAGAGGGAAAAGTTTTTTGCTAAAACTTGAAACAACGGCAAAAAAAGGGCAGTTAATGCGCCTAGAGCAGCGAATGCGTCAGGCGGCGCACGCAAGCACAAGACGACTTATAGGCGCATCACAGGCACGATCCAATGAGGATAAGACGCGTGAATGAAACGATTGAATAGTGATGCGTGACAACTCATACGAGTGAAGGAATTCACTGGAATTCTTGTTCTTTAAGAGAGACATGTCGGCCTTAAACAATGATCTCGGCTAAAATGATTTAAGCCGACGTACTGGAAGGAGGTACCGATATAGGTTCCATCACCTTAAAATGCCGAGGTAATAGAACCTAGGGGACAGTTGTGGGAATATATTTTTGAGTACCAACACGTGGCAAGGTGATGCCGATGTATCAGCCGAGGGGCCACGTGTCCTGATCGTAATGCCGAGATGATCTCGGCGTAGCCGAGGTTATCTCCAAAGATATCGGAATCCGAGATAAGCGGATAAGGGACAAGAGTCCTAGAATGAGGAAAGACTTTAAGATTGATAAGGATAATGTTTTTAGGAAATCTATCCTTATCTCTTGAGGAGTTCAAAGTAAGCACTGAATGGGACTCCATAGAAGTCAGGCTTCTATAGGGACTAGGATTGAGTTAACTATAAAAGAGAGGCACCCCCGTGGGTCTAAGGTACGCAATTTATATTCTAAACAGTGAGTTTAAGCATTAATGATTATCTTTGAGAGATATACTAACTTGATCGTCGGAATGCCCCCGAGTGGACGAACCACCGCCGGAATCTTCTCTTTCTATTACAGGTTAAACAGGTGTCATCTATTGTGCCAGTCTTCTCCAACTGAATACTAAGTTGACAGTGTGGTCAGAAAATCACTCACACAGTGATGATAGTTGTGAATTTAACTGGTGCATCCGACAACGGCTACAATGAGATATCTATGTTTTTGACTAAACAGTACTTTGGAGTTTTCCTCTCTACCATCTTTCTATTAAATCAATTTACTTTTGTGTTTTTCAAATTGGAGAACTCGATTCAAGGATAAGTCAAAATTATTTTTTAATCAGTTCTAGAACTTAATTTTGAACATTTGGTATAATATTTTCTTTATTCATCTAAAATAAATTATAGTTACATATAAATTGGGAGGAAAAAGAAAAGGGATGGATCAATTGCATAGGAGTAATTAATTTTAATTGGTGTGAAATTGTGTGCACAGGTAATTAGCTAGTATTATATATCAATCATCCACTTTAAAATGATTAACCTAACCACCACAAGAGGTGTGGATTACACTGATCTTCTTCTACCCATTTAAATCTTAAAGAATATCAATGTAATTTACCCTTATGTTAAACATATGTAACTTAATATATATATATATATATTGGGTGAATTATATTAACGGTTTCTGTAATTTAGGACTTCTGTCACTTTAGCTCCTAACTTTTTAATTGTGATACATTTGATATTGAATTTTGAATCTCGTTTCAAATAAGAACAATTGAAGACATTGTTACTCTATTTCAAGAATAAAGCCTTCAATTTAATAAAATATAAATTTGTTTGACAAAAATAAATATCAAAAAAATATTTTTAAATTTTTAAAAATTATTTCTACTCAGCAAAGATAAAATTATATAAAAATGATAAATCTTTTACTTTTTTATTTTTTATTTTTTTTGCCAAATTAATTTTTAGTATGTGTTTAGATAATGATTATGTAATGGGTGGTTATTTTTGTTGATATTTTTTTTATGGTTATCATATAATAGATGGTTGCATTTTTTGTTAACAGATATTTTTGTATGGTTATTATGTAATGGATAGTTATTAGGCTTTTAATGTATAATTGATATATTTAATATATGAAATATTTTTAGTTTTGGATTTTTTGATTTAATGGATTGGTTTAATAATAACATCAAAGTTGTCATCATGTTTAACTTTTGAAAAAATAAAACTAATTTAACGAAAATAAATACAAAAAATTATTTTTACCCTCTCAAAAGATAAAATGATATAAAAATGATGTATGTTTAATTTTTTTTCACCAATTTAATTTTTAGTTTCTTAGAAGAAATTTCTGAAAATAGATTATGAAACCAAGCCAAACGGAACTTTATAATAAAAAAAGTTCTACCATTATTCATTAAAAAAAAAAATTTATTATATTTCAAGCAACATATTAGTTAACTAGTACAAATTAAATTATATAACGACTTTGCTTTTCAAATAGAATAATAATGTCTTCAATTATCTTTATTTGAGACAAGATTAAAAATTCATAATCAAATATATCATAATTGAAAGATCATGAATCAAAATAATATAAATTTCAAATTATAGAGACTGTTAGTATGGTTCGCCCTATATTGTTTTTTCAAAAAAGTTACAAAATTATTACATCTATTTTTTGCTACATGCAGAGAATTTCTGTGTAAAAAATGCACAAAAAGAACTCTAAGATGAAGATGGGGTCTACACATGTAGGATCTATTTCCATGCATGATGTACATACAATTTCTGTGAAAAAAAATATATATATATTTCTCATTGGGGGAGGGGGCAAGAGGAAATGGAGGTGTCGGTAGAAGAGAAGTGGGAGCATATATTTGCCTTGCCAAATCATTATTGAGAGAGCCTTTTACTCTTCCTAGTTTGCTTCTGGTGATGGCAACAACCCCAGACTTTTTTTCTTTTTCTTTTTCTTTTTTTCATTCTTTTAATAAATAAACTATATTGATCTCCTTTAAAATTAAAAAAAAAAATAAAAAAAATCTTATAATTTTAATATAATTACATTGACCTTTTTTAATAAGATTAAATGGATAGAAATTGTGGATGGTGAATTTGTCTCTACACGGGATTAACGAGATGACGCGCCCACTCTTGTGTCCATCAGAGAAATCAGAGTTCACTTAGGTCGAGATGACTCTCTGACGATCAATTTAGTTCTTTAGTTGGACATTGCTTGTATGTAAATAAGATAGAGATATATTTATAAGGCTTATTTTTAGTTATCTCTGTGTCTTTACTTGTTTGTTAAACTCCTTATTATAGCTAACTAATAAATTATTGTGAATCGTTGATTGTGTCTCGATCGGACGATTAATTCTCAACAGAGGTCTTTCGAATAGCAACGAACTTGCAATTGTTATTGATCGTTGGATCTCTGCTTATCTAATGGTTGGTTCTTTGTTAGATCAAGTAGAACCAAAAGGTTACCGTCGGATCTTAATTGATCTAACGGTCCTACTTCTTGTTAGTGGTTTTTGTTGGTGGCCAACTTACCCCTCAATCGTTAGGTCTATGCCAATCGAACATCTACTATTGTGTCAATTTAGTTAGTCTGAACCATATCCTGCTCGCCTTAGATATGTCATGGATCTAGTCGCCCCCCTCCCCCTACTTACCTTGGGCCATATTTAGGGATTGTTTGAGATATTCTAAATAAGTGTACTTTTTGATTTTTATGAAATATAGGTTATATTTGAAGTGATGTGGTAGAGAAGTGATGTAACTTAAATAAAATGATGTGACTTAAATAGGATAATGATTTTTGACTTTTTTATTGAATGCCAAACCTAGCCTTAGTCTTAGTTTTTATCCGACCTATTTGGGGCTATATTCCCATTGGGCTTGGTTTGGATTTCCACCCTTGGCAAAAACTAATGCAAATGTACAAAATAAAAAAAATAAATAACGCGTATTTAATTTCATATAAAAAAATTGATAATATTTTTTTTTATTCATATAACTTACAAATTATTGATGAAAATAAAGGTTAAGTGTTCTATGAATTAAAATCTTAAGAGAGCTTAATATAATTACGTCAAAACTATAAAAATTATTATATTTTTTTTCAAGTCTCACAAGATTTAAGTGTAATTTACCCCCCTTATATATATAAATATATAAATTCTAATACAGCCTATGCTGCTTGGACCAAATTTCATAATGGTCCTCTCACTCTTTATATTTATAAATTCAACTCTATTACAGGGCTCGAAATTGCCAAGCTCGAATTTGCCCCGAAACCAAAACGACGTCGTTTTGGAATATATATATATATATATATTTTCTTTCCAGCTGTTGAAGATGAAGATGAAGTGCAGAAGAAGAAGAAGAAGAAAAGAGAAGGGACCTTTCATCATCAACATCTTCATCAACACAACACATCTTCATCAACACAACCAACAAATTTTTTCCCCCCCCCTTCATTTTCAGCTCCAGATCCAAAAAAAAAAAATCATCAACATCTTTACCAACACAGCACATCTTCATCAACATAGCCAACAAATTTTTTCCCCCCTTCATTTTCAGCTCCAGATCTAGGAATAAAAAAAAAATCATCAACATCTTCATCAACACAGCATCTTCATCATCAACATCTCCAGATCCAGAAGAAAATAAAAAAAAAAAAAAAAAAAGTGGCTAGTGGCAATCGGTGATACCCACTGGCGATCACCATCGAAACCATCACCGTCTTTTCCCCTTCTTCTCTCTTCCTCTTTCCTTCTCTCCTCTTCTCTCTCTCTCTCTCTCACCTCTCTTCCTCTGTATTCAAAAGCAACAACAGAAAGAAAGTAAAAGAAAGAAAGAAAGAAAAAGAAAGAAAGAAAAAAAAATCGGAATTTGAATTTCGGGCTCTCAAACATTTTTCTTATAACTTATTGTATAATGTAAGTATATCTTGGTTTCAATAAATAAATTAAAAAATATATGTATTTATCTTGCTTAACCACATGAGATATGATGATTACTCAATGCTGGATAAATTATAATAATTAAATATTTAATTTTAAATTTTAAATTATAAATTTTTGTGTATAGAAAACTGTGATGACTATTTCAATTCAAACTCACATAATTTTTTTATTTTTAAATCATTAAAGTGCACCATGTTAATAATGAGTTCGGATCCTCTGCCACGTTTCCCTGTAGCGGATCCTGCGGTGTCCCAAAACGATGTCGTTTTGGAGCAAAACTTCAATAAAAAAATAAACAGACAGAACTAGAGAAGAAAACATAGGGGAAGAAGCACAGAGGAAGAAAAAGAGGAGAACAGGAAGAGCTTCAAGCATTCAATCTCTTCATCAAAATGAGTGATTTGTAGGGTTCTTCTCACCATGAATCTCACTTTTCCCCACTTTCTCTCTCCTCTTCTCCTCTTCTTCTTCTTCCTCCTCTTCCTTCTCTTCTCTTCAAGCCCGGCCCTGAGATTTTTGGAGCCCAAAGCCGATAATCAACTAATAAATTTTTGGGGCCCTTCACATTTTTTTTTCATTGAATGGAAAAAAAAAAAAATTGAAAGTAAAGGACAAAAGATTTGTGTGAAAATCATAAAAAATACTTAGCATTACATTACAATAACTAATTAGTATCGCTTGATCCTCACTTTTTTTGTATTTTTAGAAACAAATAAATCAATTATACTTGCATAATCTAATTTTTTTGCAAAATCATTTTCAATGAATAATAATGCTAATTATTTTAAATGTGCTTTTCAAATTTTTAATGGATTAATTTATTTAAGTTAATTTGGGCCTTCTTTAATTTTTTTTAGACTTAAAATATACTTAAATATATTAGACTAAATTATAATAAGAGAGACCCTTTTTTAGGTTAATTTTCAATGGATAATAACGCTAATTTTTTTGAATGGCCTTTCAATTTTTTAATAGGTCAATTTATTTTAAGTTAGTTTGGGCATTTTTTTAATTTTTTTAGACTTAAAACATAGCTAATATATTACACTAAGGGGTTGTTTGGGATGACCTAAATAAGTGCACTTTTTGTCTTTTTACGAAAAGATGTGTAGAAAAGTAGAGAGGTGATGTGATGGAAAAAAGATAAAAAGATGAATTATTTTTGGGTTGCCAAACTTGGCCTAAATTATAATAGGAGGGGCCCCTTTTTTAACTCTATTTTGAGGGGCCTTAGGCCATGGCCTTGTGGCTTATGCCCCAGGGCCAGCCCTGCTTCTCTTCCATTCCTGTTTCTTCTTCTTCCTCCAATGAAGTCCAATCACTTCTCGAGTTCAAAAAAGAGATTCTCGAAGATCCACTAGGGAAGCTTTTCAGTTCATGGAACCAATCATTCACAGATCCCAACTTTAGAGCAATGGGTTCGATATCAACAGGTTCGTTCCTTTAAAGGGTTCGATGACTACTTTAGTTTTACAGGTAGGTTTCCTATTAGAATCAAGAATCTTTAGCAACTGAAGGCGTTTGATGAATTGTTGAGTTTGTTGATTTGAGCTATAACATGTTCTTCTTCCCCTCTTTCTCTTCTATGCTCTGTCTATTTTTTGTTGTTTTATATTTATTTATTTATTGAAGTTTTGCCCCAAAATAACGTTGTTTTTGGGCACCGCAGGATCTGCCGCAGGGAAACTCGGCAGAGGATCCGGACTCTTTAATAGCTTGGCATCAAATTTATTGAACTGACTAATCCAATGTACCAATATCACTGTCCACAAATAGGGACTCAATTAAAGCTAAAGGACCAATCTTACCTTAGCTACAAATTATCGTAGGAAAATTCTCTGATATGTAAATGCACATTGTATGTAATTTTATCATAAAATTATATAAACTTATAAGAACTTATATGAGTGATCTTACAAAAATCTATAAATTAAGGCTTCGTTTGGGAATAGATTAATTTAGTAACTTTTTGGCTATTTGACTAAAATATGAGTTAAAAAAACTAGTATGTTTGAAATGAATTTTTGACTTTTTACGAAAAAAATGTGCAAAAACTAAAAAAAAAAAAAAAAAATCTTTAATTTTTTTATATGAGTTGTTAGTTTTTTGATTTTTTTTAGTGACTTTTTGATTTTTTGATTAAAAAAATCACTTGCCAAATGAGGCATAAATCCAAATTCGTATTAAGTCTATTCATAAAAATAAATTTATGCGAATTCATATTCAACTTATATTATCTATATAAATTTATAAAAAATTACATAGGTTTCGTTTGGGAAGTCATGGTTTGGGCTTTTTTGGTTATTTTAGCCACAAAAAATAAAATAGGCTATTTTAGCCATAACAAACAAAACATCACATCCAACCCATAATTATTACATTCTTCTCTCACAAAAAAACTCAAAAAAGTTAAAAAGCTAAAAATTCTTCCCAAACCAAACTTTTAAGCCCAAACTAAAATAGTTAAAAAAAATTAAAAAGCCAAAAAATTAACCCACTTCTCAAACGAAAGCATAATTTTAGTAATAAAATTGTATACGAATGCATTACACACTATAACATTATCGGATAAAATAGAGTGCAAAAATAATTCCGTTCACTCAATCTAAAAAGTTACCCTAATCATTGATTGGTTAAAAGTAAATGTCATTCAAAACAGTGGATCTTTTGACCAATCATGAATCAAGATTTTGTTTGTTTACTTGTTGAATAAATTAACAAAATCAAACACAAGTACAAAGAGGTTGGAGATTTAGCAGTGTTTTGGAAAGTTGACAAAAAATTAATTTTTTGGCTTTTTAAAATTATTTTATTTTTTTGTGAATAAGTTATGTAAAAGGTGATATGACTTAAAGGGCTGTGAGGAATTCCTCGAAATTGGGGGGCCCGAATCCCCCAAAATTCCATTTCAAGTATTAAAAAAAAAAAAAAAAAAAAAAAAGAAAACAGTTTCCAAAAATAAAAATTAGAGGGATTAGGGAGAGGGAAATTAGAGGAATTTTTCATTTTCCTGACTTAAATGGGTAAAAAGTTGAAGCTGGCTTTTTACCAATTTTTCAAAAAATTCCTCAAAGTGAGATATTAAAAAATTAATAAAAAATGATTTGCAAATAAAAATTGTATACGAATTTTTTTTTATTAAAATGATATAATAATGATATTTTTAAAATAATAAGTCATACTGATTGATCCTTTAGTTTGAAATAAATAAATGCAAATTTATATAGCATCATTTGTGTAGATTTTCTATATAATTGTTTTGGATAAATTATAATAACAGTCTTTATATTTTTGTCATTGTATTATTTTGATTAATATAATTTTAATTAGCTCGATTTTAATTTTAAATTTATGACATTATTTCAATTTAATCTAATTAATTACAACTATTACTTTTTTAATGAAAAACATTTATATAATACGTTTATACTTTGATAGATAAAATTATAAATTTATTTAACTCTATAAGTTAATTTTAATTAAATTATTATTTTTTGTTAAAGATTTTAACAACGCTATTAATTGGATCAAATTGATACAAAAAATACATGAACTAAAATTAAATTAATTAAAAATATAGAGATTAAAATAATAAAAATAAATAAATAAATAAAATATAAAGACTAGTTATATATAATTTGAGTTCAAAAAAAATAGTTATATATAATTTGATCAATTATTTTTGTTCTTCTTAGATTATTTCTGACAAGTAATTAGTTGATAGGTTGATTAGAAAGCCCACCCATGTGGCTTCTGAGCAATTTTCTTATTTCTAGAAAGCCATCTCTCCATCAATGCCATTATTTTAGTTATAAGAAGAACCCTTTAAAGCTTTAGAAACTACAGCCTCCTCTCTCTCTCTCTCTCTCTCTCTCTCTCTCTCTCTACACCAGCTGCCACCCCCACTCAACTGAAGTTATCTGTCCTAATAAAACCCCAGTATCACAATCATACAAACCTCCACTGCATTAGCACACACTACTCTGCTTCTCTCTGCATCAGGTCAGTGTTTTCACACCCCCTTCTCATTGCAATACCTCTTTGATTGAGGTACTATTCCTTGATACTGCAATAAATTTTGATGATAATAGATCTTTAGTGTTTATGGGTTAATGGGTTTTTCTAATTTCAGATTGTTATTTCTGTGTTTTTTTTTTTTTTCTTCTTATTTGTATGATTTGATCTAGATTTGTTTTCTTTATCACTGTTGTTGTACTACATTGTGTGGTTGTAGATTCTTTATGCTTGCAGTGATGCTTTATAAGGGTTTTCTTGGTGTGCTGTTCATCAAAATTGGATTTTGATCTGGGTTTTTCAAATGCCTTTTTGTTCCTAAAGGAATTCAAATCTCTAGAGAAAAAAAAAATGGTTCTTTTATGTATTTCTCGTTCTTTTTGGTTAATGAGGTCATTGTTTATGACTTGAAGAAGTTGTATAGTTATTCTTTCTAGTTTCCCATGGATGCCCACAGTGTGTTTGGGGTATTTTTCAGAGATCCAGAGAGTATGGTTTTCTCAACAGCTACATTGTAAAAATTGGATTTTTTTACCTGATTTTGCAAATAGAGTTTTGATCTAGTTGGGTTTTTTATTTTTATTTTTTTGGGTTTTCTATGATCATGTTATGGTTTGGTCAGGTTTTGCACTAAGTTTGTGTTGAAAGGTTAAGATCTGAACATTTAGGTTATGTTTGGATCTTAGATTTGTGGAGAAAAACTAAGAGGGTACAGAAAAGTGAATGAAGTAGAAACTCCCCTCCTTTTTCTTTCCCTGTATAAATCCCTCCTGAAATCCATGATCTAAATACAACCTTATGACCTGGGTTTTAATCTTTGGGGGAAATTGGGAAGGTTTTTACCCTCATTCTGTGGTTTTAATTGGACTTTCCAGTACTTTGCATCCATAAAATAATCAAAAATTACCCTTAAAACGAAAATGTGTGAATGCGATTTTTTCTATTATGGCCCACATCATACCAAGTTTTAAATTTGCATCATAGTCTCTTCATTTTTTGGTACATAGCTTTTCTGTTGTGTTCATAGGCTAAGATCTCATAATGGTTTGTGTTAACAGCACTACTTTGCATCCATAAAAAACCGAAAATTACCCGAAAATGAAGCGTGTGAATGCATTTTTTTTCTGGGTACGGCCCACATCACAAAATTTGAATTTGCACCAATACTCTTCATTTTCAGAGTACATTGCTTTTCGATTGTGTTGGTAGGCTAAGATCTGACAATGGTTCAGATTTGTTTCATGTAGGAATTTGCAGATACCCAGATAGTACAATATTTGTGGGAAAAAAGATGGATCTCACTGTGATTTTCATGGTTAGCACCACATTAGTGCTTCTGTGTTCTCCATCAACATATGCCCAAACTCCTCCATCTCCAATATTCAGCCCGACTCCCGCTCCAGCACCGGCACCACCATTTGTAAACCTCACGGAGTTACTCACAGTCGCCGGCCCATACCACACCTTCCTCAGCTACCTTCAGTCCACCAAAGTCATTGAAACTTTACAAAACCAAGCAAACAACACCGTGGAAGGGCTAACCCTCTTTGTCCCAACAAATGATGCTTTCTCATCTCTCAAAAAGCCCTCTCTCTCCAATCTCACCCAAGTCCAGCTCAAATCAGTATGCCTATTCCATGCCTTGTCACACTTCTATAGCCTAGCAGACTTCAAAAACCTTAGCCAAATTAGCCCCGTTACCACATTCGCCGGTGGACAATACACTTTGAATTTCACTGATGTGTTTGGGACTGTGAAATTGAGTTCAGGATGGTCAAACACAAAAGTGAGCAGCGCCGTGTATTCGACTGATCCGGTTGCAGTTTATCAGATCGATAAGGTTCTTCTTCCGGAGGCAATCTTTGGTACCGATATTCCTCCGACCCCAGCTCCCGTGCCAGCACCGGAGATTGCTCCAACTGCCGATACCGCGAGGGAGAAAGGGACAAATGGGTCATCTCCGACAAGTGGGTCATCACCAACATCTTCACCTGCATCATTTGCTTGTAGGATTGGAAGCTTTGGTGTTTGGAGTCAATTGGTTTTGGCAATTTCAGGTGGGTTTGTCTTGTTCTTGTAAGAGAGGATTTATTTGGTGTTTTTTTTTTTTTTAAAGTCATGTTAAGACTTATTTAAGAGGGTACATTGATTCATTTGCTTTGGTTTTGAAGCCATTTTTTGATGATATAAGTTAGTGATGATACAAAGTATGGAATGTGAGTTACTCTGTTGTAATTACTTTCTTTATTTAAATGGCATTTTGCTTGCTTTATTGTTTAATTTGATAAATTATGATTTTTTGTATAGGTAACAAAAGAAGAAATAAGTCATTTTATTCGGGTGAACATGAAAACATGAACATAGGTGTCTTTTTCTTTTTCTTTTTTTATTCTCGTTTTTGACAAATTTTTTTTTATTCTCTTTTTTGACATTTTTTTTTTTTTTTTCCACAATTTCGTATCTCCTCAATCATCCAAACAAATAATATAATCCTTTTCTTTTGTCACCAAATCCTTTGATCCAAACAGACTATTTGATCCCTCATCCTTGTCCTTTGTTTCAGTTAAGCCCAAAACTATCAAAATTGCATTGATCTTCTTGTTGCTTCTTGTTGCTGCACAATCCACCTATAGTGATATTAATTCAATAAAAAGTCTAATCCATAATGGAGCTATCAGTCACAACACACTCTACTAGTAGTATTGAAGGTGTTTTTATTTTTTGTCTTCCTATTTTCATTTTAAAAAAAATACCAATCAAAAAAATAATACTATTTGGTCGGCAAAGTGTTTCAATTTTTATTTTTTGTTTTTTCTGGTAAAATAACCCACTTTTCAAAAATATATATCTATATAATAAAGCAGGATGGTTTTTGAATTTGTCCTACACACATTTATCCTACTAGGATATTTAGATGGTTTAGATCTATTCAAACTATAAAATAACAGCCGTGATATATCCTATTTTTTCGCTTCTCTCTCTTACTTTTTTCTTTTTTCACCAACCTTGCCAGCCTTCCTTTTCTTTTTATTTATTTATTTATTTTTCTTTATTTTTCTTTTTGTTCACTTATTTTTATTTATATCTTACCTTCAAGCACGGGCACAAGCATGACATACACTAATATATATATATTTGCAAAAAATAAAAATCATAGATATTTATGTATTTTTCATAACATGGCCCACACCACACCAGTAAAAAATACTATTTGGTCGGCAAAACTGTTTCTAAATTTTATTTATTTATTTATTTATTTATTTTTAAAACAACCCACTTTTCAAATATATATATATATTTGCAAAAAAGAAAATCATAGATATTTATGTACTTTTCGTAACATGCCCACACCACACCAGTTAGAAATAAAAGTGCATGAATAATGGAAAATTCTATAAATCATATGTCCTAATTATAATTTTTGTGAATTTTTATTATGTTTTATTTTAATGTTAATGTTAATTTATTGTGGTGTTAATTATGACACTGCACTTTGTGACACTTTGAATCTTAATTTATTGTGGTGTTAATTATGATACTTTGTGGTATCAGCACCACACACCACAAAGTGTCACAAATTGCACATGACTCACTTCTTTTTAAAGGGTGTGTGTTGTAGCATTATCCACAAAATAATACTCAAATATGTGAATTTTATACTCAAATGTTTTTTTTTTTTTTTTTGTTAATCAATAGAAGAGTGATTCTAAATAAAAGAATTACGTATATCATTTAAATATACTCCTAATCTACAATAGTTAAAAAATCAACAAAATCGAACACAACTAATATACCAAGCTCATTAAGCTCAACAACGACTACTAACTACATGTAATTAGGATAAAAAGTAATTGTCAAATTTATTGGATAGAATGCCCATTAAATTTGATTCGAATAACAAAAATTGCAATCAAACATTGAAATGTGAGTTTTATGAATTATAATTCTATCTCATGGTATAATTCGCCCAATTAAATAGGTCTAAAAAGTATAATGATCCTACCTAAAATGATAAACTCTCCTACTCTATACCAATCAAAATGTGTGAACAAAATTGAACACCCCAACTTAATACAATTTAGACGGAAGGTGGGTCTCATGTGACATTTTGGCAAATTATATGATTTTGAAAATTATGAGTGCTTGCGGATCAAGTTGGGTAGGTTGCCTCTCATTAGACATCCGTCCGAACTTAGGCCAATAGGAAAAAATCAATCCACTTTCATCCACTTAGTTAGCATATGCAAATTGAGTAGGCCGTGAGAATTGGCAAACGAATGCAAATTGATTTGGAGGTAGGACCTTACTATTTTTTACATTTTTTTGAACTATTTTCCGGTAATTCTTTTCTATTTTGGGTCTAAATTTTTTATTTTTCATTTCTTGTAATAAAAATAAGGCCCAACTTTCATATTTCATACAGAGCAAATAAAACACCCTTTTTTAACACACAAAGTATAAGCATAAAATCATTTTTTTAGGAGTGTTGGTGAATCAAGTTAGGTTGAATAGCCTTCCATCGGTTACCTGTCTGAGCTGAGGCAAATTGAAAGAAATGCATATGCATCCATTTGATGGGGCCATTAAAATTGTCCATTCTGTAGTGGATTAGTTTGGCTTATTCAGTTTTAATTGATTGGATGGATGCTAACCCAACCATAGCAAAAATGAATCAGATAACACAAACAATTTTATAGTACATATATTATATTTGAGATTGAATCAGCAAGTGGCCTATTAGCTCAGCTGGTTAGAGCGTCGTGCTAATAACGCGAAGGTCGCAGGTTCGAGACCTGCATGGGCCATTTTGTTTTTCTTATTCTGCCTGCCAGTGGCCGTTTGGGAAGCAAATTAAAGATTCCTTCTTTGTTTTTTTCTTTCAGAAATGGTACAAACTCATTTTTTTTCTTGACTCCCACAACTGTCACAGACACATATCAGTGCATGATAGGAGTAAAAAAAATAAAAAGTAGAAAATTGGTCAATCTTAATACAAAAAAAAGTAAAAAGTTGGTCAATCTCAATACATTGGAGGTGATGAAAAATATAAAGTAAAAAGTTGGTCAATCTCAATACATTGGAGGTGATGAAAAATATAAAGTAAAAAGTTGATCAATCTCAATACATTGGAGGTGATGGGAGTCCAGAAAAAATGGGTCTCAACCTTTTTCTTTTACACGCTTTTTCTTCAACAATCATTCCTAAATATTTTAATCAAAAGTTAAAAAACCATTAGAAAAGTCACTTTCCTAATTTGAATCATTTATTTTGTAGAATTGTATATATCATCTATGAAAAAAAAAAAAAAAAAAAATTCTTTAAAAGTCATTCTTAAACATTTTAATTTTTTTCATCTCACATTTTAGTCAAAAAGTTAAAAAGTCATTAAAAAAGTTACACTCCAAATCTGAATAATTTATTTTGTAAGATTATTATGTATATCATCTCTGTAAAAAAATTAAGTTGATCTGATAATAGTAATATTTTCATTTTATAGCGTTTATTTGAAAGAAAGAATGGACTATAACTATATTTTTGAAAATAAATCAATTTTTTTTAGAGATAAATATAATAAAATAAAAAAAATAAAATAAAAATGCTATTATTATCAGATTAACCAAGTTTTTTTTATGAATAGTTTACATAAAAAATCTTATAAAAAAAACAATTCAAATCATCGAAATGGATTCTATAGTAGGCCATAACCGTTTAAATTCTCTCAAATTCAAAATCCATTATCTCTCCTTATGTCAAATAAAATGATTAAAACAAATTACACATAAAATTTATGAAAAAAAAATAAAAACAAATCTCCAACAACAGATACTAAAATAATAATTTACAAACAAAAGATTCAATAAAATGTTATGAAGTTACAACCCACCCATAAGCCCTAGTTTTACAGGCCAAGATCAAGTTGGGTCCGATTGGGCGATTAAATTTTTAGCTTCTCAATTGACACTTCTGTATGACGGAATTTTATTTTCAAATTACCCTTTTGTAATAAAGAATTAAAGCATTGGTTGCCTGTAACTAACCACTCATTCTATAATAGCTAATTTTAATCCACAATAAAATTTTTAAGCACACACACGGGTGTGGACAACTTTTAATATAGAATAATGTTTGGTAGCTCGAGGATTTCATCTCCTGAATCCCCCTAATGCCCAAAACAACGTCGTTTTGGGTATTAGGATTTTTTTTTTTTCTTTTTGGGGATTAGGATTTTTTTTTTTCTTTTTTTTCTTCCATTTTCGATCAGCTTAGGAACAGGGACGGGAGGAGAGAAAGAGAAGAGAGAAAGAGGAGAGAAAGAGAAGAGGGAGGGCCCCTCCTTGCCGGCGCCGACCTGCAGATCGTCGGCCCCATTTGTTGGGCCCCCTCCAGTCCCTCCTCCTCCTCCCCTCCCCCTCCAGTCCCTCCTCCTCCTCTTCTTCCTCCCTCGTCCTCCTTCTTCTTCCTGGTTCGATCTGCAAAAAAAAAAAAAAAAAAAAAGAGCCAAAAACGGCATCGTTTTTGGCTCGGGGGATTCGGGGGGAGGGGTTTTGAGCGACGTAGCACGATTGTAGATATTCCATATTTTCATTAGTTGATATTATTTTCTCATTTTTTTTTCACTTATGATGTATTCAACAACAATTATTTGACGTTCGGAGTGAGCTATATAGGCCACTTTGTTTTTTGAATTTTTTTGTTTTAGTGACTTTTTTTTAAAATTATGTAAAAATATTTATTTTTTCAGTCTATCTTGTGTTGTGTAAACGAATCTAAAAAGTAAATATTTTTTGAAAAAATCAAATTAAGCAAATAAAATATTCACTATTTTGGGCTTATTTTTGTCTTTTCTTAACATTTTTTTAGAATTTCAAATTTTTCAGTTTGCCTTGTCGAGTTGAATTTGGAAGCCTAAAGATTTTTGATTTTTTTTTTTTACCAAAGATGAAAATAAGCCCAAAAACAAACAAACAAAAAAAAAAAATACAAAACAAAACAAAACAAAAACCCACCAAATAAATAACAACAATGATTCATCCCACTAAAAACACCACCACTAATAGCACTAATGCATTAAAAAAGTTAAAAAAAAAAAAAAAAATACAACTCCAAGACCAAAACATCACATCATTACTGGCGGGACCCACTGCCACCTAATTAGTGGGAGCACTAATTAGTGCTCCCAAGCATTTTTCAATAAATAAATCCTCTGAGAACAAACTTATAAATCAACTTATTAGTTTATTGGCTTATTTGAGTCATATTATCTCTCTACTTTTTATATTTTTTTTTATAATCAATCAAAAATTTAACTTATAAGTTACTTTTCAAAACAATCCTAAAAAGGCAAAAAAATAATAAAATAAAAAAATAAAAAACACTTAAACTTGTTAACTTGGGTAAATTACAAATATACCCTCTGAGATTTGATTAAAATACAAATCGTCCCCCTGTGTTTTTGAAAATTACATTTCACCCCTGAAGTTTTTAATTTCATAATAAATCGTCTCTTTTATTAATAAATCATCAAGTCAATTAACTGTTTTTAATGATATTAAAAATATTTTTCATTTAATAATTTAGGTAATTTTATTATTATATAGGAGAACAATTATGAATTCATTTTTTTAGTTAATTCTGTTAAATAAAAAATTCTAATAAAGAGATATTTGTAATTTTTCAAATTACAAGAAATAATTTGTATTTTAAACAAATCACGGGAGGTGTATTTGTAATTTACCCTTTTAACTCACAAAGCATAAATGAAAATGGGTTCATGAATTTGAGATTGAGCCATTGGGCTTAAATTCATTGGGATCTATTTGTTGGTTTAACAAGAATTTGGTCAATGAAGGGATGACAGTAGAGTTCATTGGGCAGTAATCAAAAGGAAACCAAGTGAAAAGTCTTATTAAGAAGATGAATGTGCATCAATAAGTTTTTATGATTTTTTGTGTATAAAAAAAACTTATTTATTTTTAATTATTATCACAAAATTCTATTTTTTATTTTTTTAGTAGCGTTTTTATAAAAAGGTGTTATTAATTATTAGTTTTTAGCAACAATTGAAAAAATTATCACAGAAAAACGTTATTAATTGTCATTTTTTAGCAACATATTTAAAAAATGGTCATAGAAAAGCATCACTAATGCTTATGGGAGTTAATAGTGCATAGGTCCTTATAACAGGACCGGCATATAATTATCCCTAATTAAAATTGGGTCAAAAAAGGTATAAAAGGTCTAGTCACAAAGAAGTGACCTTTAAAGTTAGACCTAAAGAGTCAAGGCCTCAGAAGTCACCCTTAGGTGGTCCTACATAGTAGAGCCACTCAACCATATAACAGTAAGTCGTAAATTCGCACATAGGTGAGGATTCAAACCCACATTTTTAACACTATGTACAGTTCGCCCAAGCCTGAAAGACTTGTCCTATCAACTATATGTACCGTTGTAGACACCCCATTTTTGACCGTCCTCAAGACTTGGACGTCACCGTTGGAACACTCGGTGATTATCCATGTTTGTGTTCGTTTGGAGTTCCCGGAGTTCTCGGCTGCGCGCGCCTTGCCTCAGGACCTCCGAACTCGACCGTTTGTGTTTGGTTTTGCACCAAACACTTGTGTTTTGCCTTGGAAAGGCAGGGAATGCTTTGTGAGGCATCCCCACACACCACCGGCTGGGGCTAGAAGCCACCGGCTGGTTAGAGTTGTCATCGGCACTTTATTGTGCCGGTCGGCACTAAATTTTGTCAAAATGACATTTTATGCCGGCCGGACACTGTGCACTTGCTTTCTGAGATATTTTCAGACAGCTGTGTGCAATTGTCTTCCCCTCCATACACGTGTATGGAGGGATGAGCTTGCTTAGTGGCTAAGCTTGTAAGCTTTTGGCCTATAAGAGGGAAAGCTCTTCCCTTTGCTCAAGGGTTGGCTTCTTGAGAGACTTAACCATTGTTAGAGAGAGCCAAGGTCTGGTTTTAGGTTAGAATAGTTGTATCTATCCTATCTCTCTCTTTCCTTGCTTGTTTAGTACACTAGGTGCTTTAGTTCACACTATTGCACTAAAACACCTAGTGTCCCACCTTCTCCTTGCAACTGAGGTTCTAAGGGCTGGTTCTTGGAGTTCTTGACTGATTTTGAGCTCAAGGAAGCATCAACCACAACCTTTGTGAAGGGGACCATCAAGGGTAAGAAACTAACTTCATTTACCCCATTTTTGCATTCCATTTTTACCTAGTTTAAAACAGTTTTTGTGCTTAGTGATTAACACGTAAAATCTCTGTTTTTAAGTCCTCTTTATTGTTCATTAAGAGTGTTGTAAGGTTTGGGGAAGTTTGACCCCCCCTTTAGGCTTTGAAAAGGGCCCATTTTGTGCTATTTTGGAGAGATCCGAGATTTTGGTGATAGGATCTCTTCACCACTGAAATCTTGAGGGATTTCAGTGGTGAAGAGCATGCCTTGAAGTCTCAAGAAGGAGAGGGCCACCCCCTCTCCTTGATGTCCTTGAAAAGGACAAATTTTGCTTCCTTAAGGAGCTTCATGTTTGAGTGTGTGTTGAGCATGTTTGGCTTGTTTTCCATGCTTATATTACTATGATATAACATGTTTTCAAGTTGGTTTTGGTCTCCTATGCATGCTTAACATAGTTGCCTTGTAATGCCTCTTATTGCCTTAACATATCTAGGAAGTGTGTCCCTATTTCTAGCATGTTTTAGACTTGAGTTTGTGAAGCTTGTATGCTTATTTTGCCATGGTTTAGCTCTGTCCATGGTCGTTTGAGTCAATCTTGACATGCTTTGTATAGCCCTAGGGTCTTGTAGCTTGTATGCTTCAAGTATGTGCATGTGTAGGATGCATTGCCTCCATGTTTTCAAGGGTTTGGAACCCTCTTACATGCTATTTCAGACCTTATAATGTGCTTGTATCCTTGCCTTAGTGGTCTTGTTAATGCTTTAGGAGCATGTGTTGTATGCCCCTTGTTTTGACTTCAATGCACGCCTTTGATTTAATGACTCTTAGATGCCATCTAAGTAGCCATTTGGCTTTGTTTTGACATGCTAGAAATCTGTTTTGGGTCGATCAATGCATGCCATAATTGCTTTGTCTTGGTTTGGTTCAAACCCCCATTGACTGGCCTTAAGCCTAAGCCATTTGCATGCTTTGTTTGGCATGCTTCATTGCATGATTTGGCACCATGTTTAACTTAAATTTCAGAGTTTTAAGTGCATACTAGTTGCCCATGTTTGGCCTCTTTAAGTGTGCATGAGAGTTGCTTTTGTATGCCTAAGTCTTGAGCCTTAACACTTGCATGTGTGAGTGTGCATTTGGTCTCATTTTCTAGGCACTTCGGCCACTGATTTTAGGCCCATTTTGAGTTGCCTAATTCATGTATAAGTCCATCCCTCTTGTGGTTTGCATGCTTGCATTATATGCTTGTTTGTATACTTGCATAGACACATGACATTGTACATCTTGCATGCCTAGATGACATGCTTAGGTTTGCACCACATTGACATGCATGCCAAGCCTCTTGAAGTGAGTTTGATAGAGGTTTGGCACCCTTTTGTGCCTATATGTTTTGAATGCATTTGAAAGTGAAGTTGCACTCTTGGTTCTTAGGGCCATCATGCATGGAAATCTTGCGATTGGTGGTCAGAATCGAGGCACATACCCTCTTGAGTCCACTGACATGATGTGGGATGTGTTTGGTGCATATTTGCTTTGAATTACATTGCCATGCATAGTTTGTCCTCTCTCTTTGTGAGTTGCGGGATCTGCAACATTTTGTGCCGACCGGCACTTTTTAGTGCCGACCGTGATTCATCCCCAGATGGAACAATTGGTCGATGGCCAAATCCTTCACGGTGGAAATTACATGCGGTAGGTGATGATCTCGATACCAAGGAAAGTGTTTCTAGGACTTTGGCAATTTTGAGTTGGATAGCGAAGAAAGCGAGGCATACTTGCATGGTAGTGCGATTAAAGCGAATCCAAGGCTATTGCCTTAGCCCTCATCCCGAGGCATTTAATGCTTAATTAGATTAATTATTTAATTTAATTAATTTAGTTGATTTGTAATATTTAATTAGCTAGTTTAGTTAATTATTTATTCGATGTATTATTATTTGGTCCCTCGGCGAGCGCCAATTGTAATAAGTGTGTGTGAGTGGGTGTATGTCTTCCAATCCCCATTTCTTTCTCCCTTTTATTTACCCGCTTATGTTGGTAGATTAGGGCACATTTAAATTAGCATACCTTATGCAATGCATGTGTGCATTCATGCATTTGTTTACATGCACCGGGCTCGGTACATCATACAAACTGCATCGCAATTTTCAATTCCAAATTGAATACGTGCTACTCGCGCATTTCGCATGCCATGTCTAGGGTTAGCCGAGCCTACTCTAGATTGCATCTATACCTGTGTTGCATTAGCCACTTAACATGAACTAGGTCATGCATGTTTGCTAACCGGGTTTTTGTTTTTGGCACGGAGTACGATGTAAGTATTTTATGCTTTAGCATACCACATGCGTGTGAATGTTGCCATGACAATATGCTTAACATGCGGCTAAGTGCTTACGTGAAATAAACTGCTTGAATGCCTGTGGGTGGAGGTTGGATTACTTGAGTTGGGAATACTCATTGAAATCCGTGTTTTAGCCTACTTGCGAGTAGCAAACTCAAACTGTTTTCAAAACAAACGGATACGCAATGTTTATTTCCAAATTAGGCAATCTAGTCTATACTTGTTTGCTGTGCGCACAACATAGTAATTCTAGGTTAAATAATTGGAATAAGAACATGTAAGGTTTTCAAAAATGGATATCATGGTTAGTAGAGGCGGTCTTGGACGGGCGAAAGAATGCTCATAGTGACCTTCCCGATCGTACCCAAGCTCGAGCCAAGACCACTTTGGTGATAGCCGGACCGTGGCCTTGACACCGAGTCGGGTTCCTAAATTTCCCATTTTAAAATATTTAGGTGGCGACTCATGTCTGGCAGCATGTCCATGTTTGGCACTACTTTTCAAAAATGTTTTCTCAAAGCGATTTGCGGATTTGGACTCTTTGGTTGATTTAGAACCGACACAAAAGGAGTCGAATCAGTAGCGAGGTCCCCATGGACGTGCTCTGATTCTGGCGACTTCTTTTGATTTTTAGAGAGCTTGACTCGAACTCGTGATATCTGTTTTGACTACACTTATGTGTTTCTTTGCATTGCATGTGCATTGGTGCGCCTAGGACCGTGTTGGCCATCTGCTATTCTGGCGGTTTCTTGGAGGCTTGTCTTGTCAAGGCATGACCATAAAATTTGACGGTTCGGGCTCTGCCGATATAGAACACAAACCCCGGTTTTACCGGGGCACCCTTTTGGACCATTCGACCTAGTGCATATCGAAATCCGTAGTGACCATTCCAAACTAGGACAGGTTGCTCACCCGATATTAGGTTGCTTGGAACCGCTGCGTGCGTAGTGAAACCCTAGCTCCTGACAAAAATAGGACAGGGAAACCCTACCCCAACATAGGGGTGTATTGGCTCTCATTTACTTGCTATGTGCTTTTAGAGTGTATCTCTACAGGGAATGCATATACCAGTTTGCGGGTCTGGGCATCCGGCCTGCGGGCACCAGTATCAGTATTTTGAGAATCAGTTATATCTGCGGGTATCAGATTCAGATTTGGGACAGTGATTTTGGAGAACAGTGTTCAGTAGTAGAGTGCAGTTGTTCGACCACGTCCGTGTTTGATCTGTCTGAAATCTTTGCTTGTTTTCCATTTCGATTCAGATTGAAGGTCGATCGAGCGACTAGTGCCTTCTTCTTGCTGAGGCAGAACTGAACATGACGCAGAACTCGGAAGAGATTGTGGTCATGACAGCCGCGTTGAGTCAGGAAACCACCCCACAAGATGAGGCTACTGTTGACATGCCGCACCCGCCTAGGTCGCCCGCTGCACCCCCAATCTGGACCCCCAGTTCTATCAGGCTCGCGAGCCCACTACATTCGAGTTAATGGGGATGATAGGCGATCTCCAGAGGTCCGTGGCGGATCTCGCTTACGGAATGTCAACCTCGCCACTGGTTGCACCGTATCTTTGGAAATTTGAACCCGAGCCCCGTCTTTGGGGCGGATCGTGATCGAGCTCAATCAGTCGGAGATGACCTCCACCCACAACAGTGATGTACCAGTACCAACCCAAACCTCTCACCAGGCTGAGGCCAGAGGCAAAGACAAAGTAAAGGAAGATGCCGACCCCGTGGAACAACTGCTGTGGGCAGTCCAGGCTTTGAAAGCCGGGGGAATGAGCAAACAACAGGTATCCGCGATTGTAACCAAAATTGTGGATGATGTTTTCCCCACTCTACCCGAGGGTAGTCCAAGTCGATCAGAAAATCGGGACAGGCCCCGTCATGCCAGAGTAGCTCCCCTCATTCCCAATCCTACACCGGGAAAAGATCAGAAATCCAAGCCCGCGCCTGCCGATCCGTTCGCCAGTACGTCGAGCAAGAATACTCAGAATTCCAAGTACCTGCCCCGAGGGCGCAGGGTCTTCCATCCTCTTTACATGCCTTTGTCTAGGGCACTTCTGATCTTGACCAAAAAGGAGCATCTTACACCCCTCGATCCTAGGCCACTCCCCAAACCCCTTCCAGCAGGCCATGATGCCACTCAGTACTGTGCGTACCATCAACAGTCTGGCCATGCTACCGACAATTGTTTCCGCCTTCGGCATGAAATCTGAGATTTGATTGATAACAAGGTCATCCTCCGCCTACCTCGGCCGTCGGTCCTCTGAGTTCTTGGATTGTGAGGACACGGAAACCGAGGACACCGATACTGCGAGTATGTAATTGGGATTCAGCTGCCTGCGGGCAATATTTGGTACATTTTTGGATATGGCGTTTGGCGCGCATTTTTGAGCACCGCCGATCTTTGGTTTGTAAAACGACTTGGGTGTCGAGTCGATCTTTTGATTTGTCTTGAGTCTGTCTCATTGTTTTGAGTCGATCCTTTTGTTTAAAGTGCATCTAATTGTAATGAGTCGATCCCTCTTATATAGAATACCGAGGTGGCCGGGGTTGTTGCCTCAAGCACCGTTTTGTTTTGTAATTACTTCTTTTGCTTTCTCTTTAGTGCCTCTGCTTTGGAGCCAATTTACATCCGGAAATCTGAACAAAAGCGGTAGTAGCTCTGGTGTTTCCATATTTATTGATCATGTTGGGCTAGTTGTGCGGAGAATTGAATGGGGTGTGATGCATTCCACCTGCTCTTTTGTGCCTTAAAAATCATTACAATGTCCTAAGTTTTTCAAAACCTTTTTGGACACTGCGGTGGAAACGAAGAGGAAGGAATTCCTTGGGATTTGTAAAAATTTGATCGATTGAGAGAAAGAGAGGCATGCTAAGCCCTTAATGATTCAAATCATCTTTGGTCGTGTAGTCTTGAGAAGGACCTGGTTTAATCGGCATGGTTCCACATTGTCTTGACACGGCGATTAAATCGCCTCCTTAAAAACTTTCAAAAACAAAATGTTTTGCGCAATCCTGCGAAGACCTGTGTGGAATCGCTCTTGAGATTGCGCAACTTAGGATCGCTCTCAGTCTCGAGACTCGACCCTTCATTTTCCAAACCTTGGACCGGCATCCAGAATTTAGTTATTAATGCAAGGCACGTGAAGCGGACTCGGCGACCCTCGATCAAGAGGCACCGAATCCGAGCAAAAGATTAGACTTCACCAAAGAAGTTTGCAAAGCAACCATGATGGAATCTCTGCGAACCTTTGCAACCGTCATTCTCCCGGAAAAGGGGAGGCGTCAATCTCAAAACCATTTGGCATGGATTTGTTATACTTTTACCCTTTGAGAGGCTCGCTGGGTCGAAAACCCGGAAGGGCGGTCCAGGCAAAAGTTAGAGCAAAGGAAAAGAAAAAAATAAAAATAAAAAAAAATAAAAAATAAAAATAAAAAAAAAAGAAGAAAGAGAAAAAGAAAAAAAATGATATATATAGCAAAAGAAATAAAAAAAAAAGAAATGCAAAAGAAAAGAAAAAGAATGAAGAAGAAGAATATAGCTCGCAAGGTCGAAAACCTGCAACAGGCGCCTTGGCAAAAGTTAGAGCATAAAAAGGAGAGGTTAAATACCCGAGTGTACCTTAACCCCGAACTACGTAAGGCTTGATTCCCATGTTTGGGATACGTAGGCAACTTCATCCTGAAGTCCAGCCCTTAACGCTTTCATAGCGTCTCAGTCCATGTAATGGTTTTGATCACCTGTGCCTTCTTAGAATCGATATCTCGGTTTGCAACGATTGGAGTTCGTGATCAACCTCCTCCGAAACCCGACCAACGCTTTCAAGGTGACTGTGTCCATATATTGTTTGTGGCCGTCTTCATCCTCTCCGTGCCCGAGAGCCTGGTCGAGATCAATTATTGACGAGCATGCTGCGGCATTGTCCAAACAAGGGGCAACTTTTCGTTGCCTCGCATTGCCATAAAGATTGCCCTGAGTTGCCGCCTAAACTCGGGGCAACTTTCCGTTGCCATGCGCCCCTTCAGACAAGGGGCAATTTTCCCAAATTGCCTCCGATCCGAGGTTGCGTATCTCGAGGGTAGGTTCTGTGCTTGTTGAGCATTGACCGTTTGCGAAAATAGTTTTTGAAATTTTTTACTAAGGTTGACTATTTTCTCGAAAACAATTCCATTTTCCAAAATTGGGCCATGTCTGGACCCAAAAGGAAAACTTTCAGTGCTTGCAACCTGACTTGCATGATTTTGAAATCAAAAATTGCCCAAGCACACTAATCTGGCGTTCATTTTGATCAAAACTGTTTTAGAAAGAAAACAAAGAATGGTCAGAGTAATGAACTAGGGGCACAGTCGAGTCAGGTGTTCTGTCTCTTCCTTGTCATCAATGCACTCGCCAGAAAGGCACCCTATTTACCAGAAGGAATAGCCGCGAGCTAGCTGTATCGGGCACGAATCCCCCGCTTTCTATCCATCTATCAACCACTCAGGGGAGGGATATAAAATGAGAGATTAAAGAATAGAGAGGTGTGAGTTGAGAGAAAAGTGAGAAAAGGGTTTTTAGAAAAAAAAAACCGAGCCTGAAGGGCGGCGGCGTGAGAATCACACAAATCAGAAAGGGTGGGAAACTTGCCCAGAAAAATTGGCTCCTCAAGGTCTTTTGTTTTCAAACACGTCTGTGTCGTGTCTTTTGGTTTGTTAGTCCCAACTTAGTTTTGAGTCTTTTCCGAGTATGTCTCGTTGTGTTTAGGTCGTGAGCCTTTTACTTTCTGTACCTGAGTTCTCCGACGGTGTCCAGTTGTAGGCTCGATACCCAGGTTAAAAAACCTCTCTTTACCTCAAGATAAATGCATGCTCAGAATGCCGTGCCATTCTCTACATCCATGCGAGGTAAGAGAAGAAATGGAAAATTTGGGACATCCGAGTGTGTTTCAATTTCAGTCAGTTCCGCCTGCCGTGATCCGGCTTGTCAGATTGGGCTGTTTGTTCAAAGTTTGCTGTGTGTAGAATAAAATACTGAGTTG
Source organism: Camellia lanceoleosa (assembly GCA_025200525.1). Lineage (NCBI taxonomy): Eukaryota > Viridiplantae > Streptophyta > Magnoliopsida > Ericales > Theaceae > Camellia > Camellia lanceoleosa. The sequence continues at coordinate 62,124,509 of CM045762.1, forward strand.
TGAGCTGTGTGCAGAATGATCCCCAGCAGAATGCGGGCTATTTGCCAAGTTTGAGCAGTGATTTGTCTGGGTTGCTTGCTGTTAGTTGGTTGGTTATCCGAGTATTACAGTGCAAATGCTCCATTTTCAGACAACAAATCAAATTTCATTTACATTGAGGTGTAATATGATGCAATGCAGTGCAAAGTAGGAGATATGTAAACATAACACTTTTCAGATAAAAGTTTGTTTTATATAATCTCTTTCAAAGTACAAACTTTTGAAGAAAGCAAAAACACACTTTCTTGGCGATACATAGTACTCTATCTACCAAAAAGAAAAGTACAAGAAAAGAAATAAAAGAAAAAGCGACAAAAATCATCATCATCGTGATGGGCATCATGCCTAAGGGTCGATCCTCGCCCTCTTCCCGGCGAAGCACAAAAGCATCGTCGGGCCGATCCTTTGTCGAGCAGAGCTGAGCTATCCCGGCCTCCTCATAAATGACTCGATCCCGCCTCCGACTCACCGTCTCCTGGGACTGGAGCTCGTGAGCTGCTCCCCACATGACCACGTCCACCTCTGGTACGAGGGAAAATCCTGCCATTCCGGGTAGAGAGGGAGGCCCGGTGGGCAGCGCCACCCCTTTGGAGGGATCGGGAAAAGGCGAAAATATAAAAACAAACACATCGAGAATGCGTGGCGGTTTATCGAGATAGAATGCAGATGTATGAGTCTGATTAATGTGAATGCCGTGGCGGTTTATCGGTGTACAATGCACGATTAATGTACTGATGTGTGAATCTGGTGGCGGTTTATCGGTCACGAGAATCACGATTGTATAAGCACGATGCATGAAAGTGGCGATTCATCGATTTTTGTGCGGTATGGCGACAGCGAAGCAGTATGATTTGAGGCGTGGTCGATAAAACATACCTGGCGGCCGTAGTAGGCCAAAGCGTCGAGAGTCATTGCAGCATCCCCATCGAGGAGGCATTGACTCCTGGTAGCGGGTATACTCGGAGGAAGCTTGCAAAAGTATTAAATACATCGATGATTCGGGAGATATCTGAATGAATGAAATGAAATAACAATGCCAGATCTTGATAAAGTAATACATCTGGGAGGCAAGTCAGAATACCGGCCACTCATGATCGTGGGAGGAGAAAAGCGGGATCTGGTAGGTCTCCCGCTCTGCTGTAAGTCAACATGGTAGGCGAGCAGGCGGCCAGTCCCTCGTCCTCTGCACTCCCCTCTGCCGCCGAGCTCGAGCCCTCTGCGGACCCCACTCCTGCCGATCACTCGGAGCCTCTGCTCAAAGGCCGCATCAAGAAGGTCCGGACGTACTACAGTGTCGCCCTCGCCCTTGTCGGCATCTATGTCCACGGCCCAGCCAAGGGTGTAGTCCTCCATCTGTTGGAAGCTGTATCCCTCAGTCTCCCTCATACGCTCGGGAGGATGGATCGGAACTATCTGCTCCGGCAACCCTAGGGTCTGGCGTATGAAACGCTCACCCAGGTACCGGGCAGCCAATTTGGGCCCTCCAGAGAATCCGATGCGAGGTCTCGATGGCGCCGCATACCGCTCTCGTATCACGTGGTAGTGAAGCCCACTACCGGTGACTGAAATGAAATCTGATTGATTATCTCTCGATATAGAAATGTCGCTCGAAAGCAAAGCTTAAGCGGTGTAAGTAAAACATACCTCGGTGGGGGTGATGGTGTCGAAAGCGGCGGAAAAAGCTAAAAGTGTCCGGGGCCTCGGACGCGCATCGCCCGTCATAACGGCGAAGAAGGGGCGACGGAGGGTCTCCGTCTCCGGTCCTGGCTCTAGCCTAGGAAAGTAGGCATAGACCCACAACTGCAAGACAGATGTCAGAACATTTATCGAGCGAATCTGAGAATAAGCGAAATAAGCGGGCCGTATGTTGTCGGTGTATTGAGCGGATTATGCAGTGTGAGCAGTGTGCGATGCGATGAAGTATCATAAGGTATATGTGTGTGCGTGGAGTGCGATTATCTGAACTTCGATGTGTGCGATGTCTGAGAATCTGAAAAGTACTGAGCGAAATGTAAAAGCGAGAGGAAGACATACCTCCCAGGCTCGCCAGTAGCCTCAGCGGTACATCCTTTGCCACGGTGAGCTCATATAACCGTAAAGGGTGGCCAAAGCTGCGCCTCCCCAGTCATACTGCACAATCCTCTCGACATCCACCAAGGCGCTAAGCAAGCAGAGGGGCACTGTGTTCGCCCGGTCGGCAAACAATTGGTGGTCCCAAAAACATGAAAGCGCGTGCATATCTCTCGGCCTCCTAGGTCATCGGGCTGCGTCCACCGGCATGGTCGCTTTTCAGCACCTCGAGCCAGGAGTAGCGGACGAACCACAGGCGAACAAGTGGCGGCGCCTCGCCCGAGCAAGTGAACTGGCGGCAACCCACTCGTCCATATCATGTCGAAGGATCGGATCACCCCCACCCCGATCTTGGGTGAGCATCGAGAAGTCATAAGGGGTCATCGTCATGTCCCCGGTCGTCGATAAATGAAAAGAATCGGTGGTGTCCCACCACCTCTCTGCCAGAGCGGCAAGAAGAGGTCTGCAAGCGAAGCTGGAGAGTCCCTGCGAAGGTACCGGCGGCCCGATCCACAATGCGGCTAACGGCGTCAGGCAGCTCGGCGTACCAATCGCGAGCGGTAATATTCCCATACCCGCGGAGAGTATGGGAGTCTCCCTGTAGTCAAGAAATTGCAAAGCCATATGAAGATATGCAGTCGGTACAAATCTGGTATGCGTGCAGATTTTTAAAATTTAAATAAAGAAACCGGGTGCCGGTGTGCTTACAGTGAACTACGAGCGTGCGATGCGTCAGTGTGTTTTAGATGCTCCAGTGTAAACTTGGTACGTGTGTGCACATTTTTCAGATTCAAGTAAGATGTCGGGTTTCAGCATACCAGTGGGTGGGCTACGGCCTGTGACATGTCAGTGCTCCTATAAGGATCAATGTAAATAGCATGTGTGCGTGTTTTTCAAAGTCCAAATAGAAGCCAGGTCTCGGTGTGTTTCAGTGAACTACAACGTGTGATGTGTCCGCGTGTTGGTGTAGTTTTGTGCAAATCTAGCATGCGTGCGAGCTTCCAAATTCAAATAAGCACCGGGTGTCGGCGAATTGATAGGGCGATGTGTGCCGTGTGTTTGAGTGCTTGAGGCCAGTGCAGTGTGTGTGCATGTGCGTCGGTCCTAAACAGTGTCGATTATGAGTTTGTCTACAATCAACTACTGATGCATCATCGAACTAGCGATTAATGGGTTCGATTAGCTATGGCGATTGACGAAATCTACATTGCAGAAAATAAAAGACAAGAATGTTACCTCGGCGGCGCCAGAAGACAAGTGAGAGGCCGGCTCGCGCAGCAGAAGCTCCGGATCCAAAGCCCTGTCGAAACCGCGGAAATGGCGAAGTCCATCGGGTGGTAGCGTGAATGGCGGCGGTAGGTCGCCGGGTCAAATGGTCGCTTCCGTCGTGAGGAGAGCTCAACCGGGGTCCATCTCATGGTCCGGGAGTCCCAACATGTGGAACATCGTCGCCATGGGTAATGGTGGTGAAAAATGACCGAAGATGAAAAGGGTGGAATCTGAAAAGTCAAAATTGGGAGGTCAACCCAGAGGGTCGGAAATGGCGGAAGGGTCGGAATGTGAAAAGACACGAGAATGAAGAGAAAATCGAGGGAACAAGTCGAAAAGGCGAAAATAGCAAAAATGCACCAAAAGCGAAGTTTCGTTCGATCGAAAATGTCAAAGCGAAGAATATCGCGAATCCGACGAGAAAATGGGCGTGAAGCGGAGAAATCGTGAAAAATCGAAGAAAACACTCTAGAGAGAGGAGGAGTTTTGGCGACGAAGTGTGAAGAATAGGGTTTCAAGCCCTATTTTAAAGACGAGCAAAATGGCGATTCGCCCCGATCGAGCATTTTACGCGGTCGGCACCTTTTTGTGCCGGTCGGCACTATTTTGTGCCGATAGATGAGTTTATGCAGCCGGTGGTAGCCGGTGGCTACCCCACCCAGCCGGTGGTGCTCCCAAGGATGTTTTTAGGCAAATTGAAGGGTCTTGGGTCTCCATAGATCAATAAAGTACAAGAAAATGCATCCCCGATGCTCAACCGGCCTCCGTTTTGACTTCGGACCGTCTCTACTGTGCGTGACGCTCAAATTCAAGCAAAGATTGTATCCTTTTGTATCCTTTTGTCGTTTACAGAGATTCAAAAGTTGCCCCATGTGCGTCACGCGCATCCATCACATTGTTCGGCGCATCGTGTCGCGCCATCTTGCACGTCCCTTGCGACTTGCGCCGTTTTGCATTGTCATATGGCATGCGTGTCATACTCTCTCATTTCGCATTCCATTTTGATCCACGTGAGGTGTACTACCTCACGTGTTTCATTTCGCATTTCATTGCATCTCGAGGTACGTGTGCCTCGTTTTGCATTTCATTTTCCATCAAATGAGGTATGCGTGCCTCATTTTGTATTTCGTCGCATCTCGAGGTACGTGTGCCTCGTTTTGCATTTCATTTTGATCCACGTGAGGTGTACTACTTCACGTATCTCGTTTTGCATTTCATTTTGATCCACGTGAGGCGTACTACTTCACATGTTTCATTCTGCATTTCATTTTGATCCACGTGAGGTGTACTACTTCACGTGTTTCATCTTGCATTTCATTTTGATCCACATGAGGTGTACTACTTCACGTGTTTCATTCTGCATTTCATTTTGACCCACGTGAGGTGTACTACTTCACGTACTTCATTTTGCATTTCATTTTGATCCACGTGAGGTGTACTACTTTACGTGCTTCATTTTGCATTTCATTTTGATCCACGTGAGGTGTACTACCTCGCGTGCTTCATCTTGCATTTCGCATTCCATCGCGCTATTTCGCGCACCTCAGAGTTCCCATCCGGGTCTGGCGAGACCTTAAACACGCACGGTCCAGGAGACCTTAAATCCTTCGAAGGTGCAAAACCTTTGGCGCATGCATTGTTATGTATCATCATCTCGGCAGCCGCGCATTGCCGCGCATCTTGAAGCCACGCCATCCGGGTCTGGCGAGACCTTAAATACGTACGGTCTAGGAGACCTTAAATCCTCGGGAGGTGCAAGACCTTTGGTGCACTAAAGTTGCCCCTCATTGCATTTGGCATGCATTTCATCGCGCCGTTTGGCGCACCCCCATTGCACTCCATTTTCCATCCTTTGAGGCACGCGTACCTCATTGCACTCCATTTTCCATCTTTTGAAACACGCACGGTCTGGGAGACCTTAAATCCCCGGGAGGTGCAAAACCTTTGATAGAAGATGCACCTCATTGCATTTTGCATGCATTCCATAGCGTTGTTTTGCGCATCTCATCGTTGCCCACAGTGCAGCGAGACCTTAAACACGCACGGTCTAGGAGACCTTAAATCCTCTGAAGATGCAATTCCTTCGGTGTTTGTCGTGCCCGAACGACTTTCGGTGGTCTGGTAAAGCCACCCGTCTGTGTTTGCGGTGAGTTCCTAGGAGACCAATGGGGACGGTGAAAACTAGAGTTCAAACGGCTTATACCTAGAACGCAAAGGTTCGGAATTTCCGAGACTAAAGTCTGGTTTAAATACCCAGAGGGTGTACCCTTGGCTTGAAATCTGTATGGAAGCCCCATAGGTTGAGGCGGCGTGTTTACGCCTCAGTGCAGATCTTGAACCAACCTAGTATATCACCCGTTGGTAGAATAGGAAAAGCGCAATCGCGACCATTGCATCAACATGCATCCCACGCATCATTTGTAAATATTGCATATGTCATGCATTTCAAAACAAAAACAAAACAAACCATGCATATGTCGTGCATCATCATTATAATATAGTGTATGTGTCGTGCATTTTTTGTAAAACACCATATCCAGTACATTGTAGCTTGCATGCATCCATTGCATCACCTCCATCTATGGCTTGCACCTTTCCTTGTTGAGCTTGGTCTGGTATGTGCCCACACTTTTCGTGTTGAAACACAGTTGTCGAGCTTTTGTGTCCGAGCCTTGAGGGTAGCGGCACCGCTTCTGTGTTAGATACGGCTTGTATGCGTACATGCCTTTCCTAGGCAAAATACGGTTTGGCCCGCGTGCCATATCCATTGTATCCATATCCAGTACATTGTAGCTTGCATGCATCCATTGCATCACCTCCATCTATGGCTTGCACCTTTCCTTGTTGAGCTTGGTCTGGTATGTGCCCATATTTTTTCGTGTCAAAACACAGTTGTCGAGCTTTTGTGTCCGAGCCTTGAGGGTAGCGGCACATACGTGTTAGATACGGCTTGTATGCGTACATGCCTTTCCTAGGCAAAATACGGTTTGGCCCGCGTGCCATATCCATTTGTATCCATTTCCATTACATTATAGTGTAGTCATTGCGTCCGGCATTAGGATCATTATTCTCACCCCAGCGGGTCGTTTCCCCACTTATGTCATTCCACCCAATACTTGTTCTTGTGTCCGTGCAAAGTACTCATAGATCAGACATCGTTCTATGGGAGACGGACTTGTCACCTCCATCAATCTATTTGACATTTGTATGGTTTCGAACCGCTCCGGTTTGAATCATGATTCAATTACCCTGCATGTAGTTCGCATTAGTTTTAATTGCACTACATTTTCATTTGCATTATTCATACATAGTTTTGTATATACTGCATGTCTTTCATCATTCGCATTGCATATGTCATGCATGTTGCTAATCATATTATACCTGTTAAGTTTGCTTTCTTTTCAGGCACGATATTGTATGTACGGTTCATTTACCGCTGGTGGAACCAGGCGAGCCGCACAGGTATTGTATCCTCCGCGTGAGACATTTCGAGAATTGCATCATTCTCTTACACCTTTTCTGCATTGTAGTGTAGACTGTTGCATGTTAGCTTATAACTGTTGCATGTGTGCTTCATTACAGCTTCCTTTGCATGATCATAAGTTATGCTCGGCTTCTTGCATTGCCAGTTGCATTTTTGCCCCTGCCTTCGGGCGCATAGCTTACTTGTCTTGCATGTTTGTCCAAGTCTTCGGCCTTATCAAAAATGGGTCGTCTCTGGGCTTTGACATTCACTCCCGTCATTGTTATGACTTCCGAGTTACATCAAGAGAACAGCTGTAGACACCCCATTTTTGACCGTCCTCAAGACTTGGACGTCACCGTTGGAACACTCGGTGATTATCCATGTTTGTGTTCGTTTGGAGTTCCCGGAGTTCTCGGCTGCGCGCGCCTTGCCTCAGGACCTCCGAACTCGACCGTTTGTGTTTGGTTTTGCACCAAACACTTGTGTTTTGCCTTGGAAAGGCAGGGAATGCTTTGTGAGGCATCCCCACACCATTTGGGGCTAGAAGCCACCGGTGGCTAGAGTTGTCATCGGCACTTTATTGTGCGGTCGGCCTCTTTGTGCGGTCGGCACTAAATTTTGTCAAAATGACATTTTATGCGGCGGACAACGTGCACTTGCTTTACGAGATATTTTGAGACGGTGTGTGCAGTGTCTTCCCCTCCATGCGTGTATGGAGGGATGAGCTTAGTGGCTAAGCTTGTAAGCTTTTGGCCTATAAGAGGAAAGCTCTTCCCTTTGCTCAAGGGTTGGCTTCTTGAGAGACTTAACCATTGTTAGAGAGCCAAGGTCTGGTTTTAGGTTAGAATAGTTGTATCTATCCTATCTCTCTCTTTCCTTGCTTGTTTAGTACACTAGGTGCTTTAGTTCACACTATTGCACTAAAACACCTAGTGTCCCACCTTCTCCTTGCAACCCAGGTTCTAAGGGCTGGTTCTTGGAGTTCTTGGTGATTTTGAGCTCAAGGAAGCATCAACCACAACCTTTGTGAAGGGACCATCAAGGGTAAGAAACTAACTTCATTTACCCCATTTTTGCATTCCATTTTTACCTAGTTTAAAAGCAGTTTTTGTGCTTAGTGATTAACACATAAAATCTCTGTTTTTAAGTCCTCTTTATTGTTCATTAAGAGTGTTGTAAGGTTTGGGGAAGTTTGAACCCGCTTTAGGGTTTGAAAAGCGCCCATTTTGTGCTATTTTGGAGAGATCCGAGATTTTGGTGATAGGATCTCTTCACCACTGAAAGATTTCAGTGGTGAAGAGCATGCCTTGAAGTCTCAAGAAGGAGAGGGCCACCCCCTCTCCTTGATGTCCTTGAAAAGGACAAATTTTGCTTCCTTAAGGAGCTTCATGTTTGAGTGTGTGTTGAGCATGTTTGGCTTGTTTTCCATGCTTATATTACTATGATATAACATGTTTTCAAGTTGGTTTTGGTCTCCTATGCATGCTTAACATAGTTGCCTTGTAATGCCTCTTATTGCCTTAACATATCTAGGAAGTGTGTCCCTATTTCTAGCATGTTTTAGACTTGAGTTTGTGAAGCTTGTATGCTTATTTTGCCATGGTTTAGCTCTGTCCATGGTCGTTTGAGTCAATCTTGACATGCTTTGTATAGCCCCTTTGTATTGTAGCTTGTATGCTTCAAGTATGTGCATGTGTAGGATGCATTGCCTCCATGTTTTCAAGGGTTTGGAACCCTCTTACATGCTATTTCAGACCTTATAATGTGCTTGTATCCTTGCCTTAGTGGTCTTGTTAATGCTTTAGGAGCATGTGTTGTATGCTCCTTGTTTTGACTTCAATGCACGCCTTTGATTTAATGACTCTTAGATGCCATCTAAGTAGCCATTTGGCTTTGTTTTGACATGCTAGAAATCTGTTTTGGGTCGATCAATGCATGCCATAATTGCTTTGTCTTGGTTTGGTTCAAACCCCCATTGACTGGCCTTAAGCCTAAGCCATTTGCATGCTTTGTTTGGCATGCTTCATTGCATGATTTGGCATCATGTTTAACTTAAATTTCAGAGTTTTAAGTGCATACTAGTTGCCCATGTTTGGCCTCTTTAAGTGTGCATGAGAGTTGCTTTTGTATGCCTAAGTCTTGAGCCTTAACACTTGCATGTGTGAGTGTGCATTTGGTCTCATTTTCTAGGCACTTCGGCCACTGATTTTAGGCCCATTTTGAGTTGCCTAATTCATGTATAAGTCCATCCCTCTTGTGGTTTGCATGCTTGCATTATATGCTTGTTTGTATACTTGCATAGACACATGACATTGTACATCTTGCATGCCTAGATGACATGCTTAGGTTTGCACCACATTGACATGCATGCCAAGCCTCTTGAAGTGAGTTTGATAGAGGTTTGGCACCCTTTGTGCCTATATGTTTTGAATGCATTTGAAAGTGAAGTTGCACTCATGGTCCTTAGGGCCATCATGCATGGAGATGCGCGATTGGTGGTCCGGGAATCGAGGCACATACCCTCTTGAGTCCACAGCGTGGTGTGGGATGTGTTTGGTGGATATTTGCTTTGAATTACATTGCCATGCATAGTTTGTCCTCTCTTCTTTGTGAGTTGCGGGATCTGCAGAACATTTTGTGCCGGCCGGCACTTTTTAGTCGACCGGCGATTCATCCCCACCGATGGAACAATTGGCCGATGGCCAAATCCTTCAAAGGTGGAAATTTGCGGCACGGTGATGATCTCGATACCAAGGAAAGTGTTTCTAGGACTTTGGCAATTTTGAGTTGGATAGCGTAAGAAAGCGAGGCATACTTGCATGGTAGTGCGATTAGAAAGCGAATCCGGGCCAAGTAGCGATTAGCCCTCATCCCGAGGCATTTAATGCTTAATTAGATTAATTATTTAATTTAATTAATTTAGTTGATTTGTAATATTTAATTAGCTAGTTTAGTTAATTATTTATTGATCTGTATTATTATTTGGTCCCTCGGCGAGGGCGCAATTGTAATAAGTGTGTGTGAGTGGGTGTATGTCTTCCAATCCCCATTTCTTTCTCCCTTTTATTTACCCGCTTATGTTGGTAGATTATGGCACATTTAAATTAGCATACCTTATGCAATGCATGTGTGCATTCATGCATTTGTTTACATGCACCGGGCTCGGTACATCATACAAACTGCATCGCAATTTTCAATTCCAAATTGAATACGTGCTACTCGCGCATTTCGCATGCCATGTCTAGGGTTAGCCGAGCCTACTCTAGATTGCATCTATACCTGTGTTGCATTAGCCACTTAACATGAACTAGGTCATGCATGTTTGCTAACCGGGTTTTTGTTTTTGGCACGGAGTACGATGTAAGTATTTTATGCTTTAGCATACCACATGCGTGTGAATGTTGCCATGACAATATGCTTAACATGCGGCTAAGTGCTTACGTGAAATAAACTGCTTGAATGCCTGTGGGTGGAGGTTGGATTACTTGAGTTGGGAATACTCATTGAAATCCGTGTTTTAGCCTACTTGCGAGTAGCAAACTCAAAGCTTTTCAAAACAAACGGATACGCAATGTTTATTTCCAAATTAGGCAATCTAGTCTATACTTGTTTGCTGTGCGCACAACATAGTAATTCTAGGTTAAATAATTGGAATAAGAACATGTAAGGTTTTCAAAAATGGATATCATGGTTAGTAGAGGCCGGTCTTCGGACCGGGCGAAAGGGGGTGCTCATAGCTGACCTTCCCCGATCGTACCCAAGCTCCCGAGCCAAGACCACTTTGGTGATGACGGACACGTGGCCTTCGGCACCGAGTCAGGGTTTCCTAAATTTCCCATTTTAAAATATTTAGGTGGCGACTCTGTAATCTGGCAAAACAGTCCATGTTTGGCACTACTTTTCAAAAATCTGTTTTCTCAAAACGATTTGCCGGATTTGGACTCTTTGGTTCAGATTTAGAACCGACACAAAGGGAGTCCGAACTGTAGCGCGAGGTCCCCCGCGGACGTGCTACAACCGTCTTCTCAAGGGGCTGGTTTCGGGAAGAATGAAACCTGGTATCTAATAGTGCTCAAAATTTAAAATGGGTTTTCATTACTTGAGGGACAACGTGTACACGAGCTAATGTGATTGTCAAGCTGGGTATGCCGATGTGCCCTCTGTTGGAGATCACCCCATGTAAGAAGTGATCTCTTCTCTATGTGATGCCAACACAGTAACACAGCTTACCAACTAGCAACACAGCTTGCCAACCGACAAGTCACAAAGGTGGACGGCCACTTTTGTGAAGGAACAGGCTGACCATGTGCAAAGCCAGCCAACCTCTCTGCCTTCTCTTGAGTGTATAAATAGAGAGGCTAAAGGGAGAGTTGATATAGAGAAAAAAAACAACTATTAGAGTGTTTCCGTTGTAATCTTTGCATTTCTCTCTATATAGTGAAATCCGCTGCCCGTGGACGTAGGCGACTTGCCGAACCACGTTAAAACTTTTGTGTTATTGCTTGTTTATGTTTCCTGGTGTGCCCTCGATCTCCAACAATTGGTATCAGAACCTGGATGGTGAAAATTTGAATTTTTTCCGAAAGTGCCCAGATTTCGAAGTGACTGAAATCCACTTTTGAGCATACCTGGAGGAAGCTCTAGAGGAGAGGAGTTCGGAACTACAAACCACAGTCCAAACGGACCATCCACGTGCCCTCACACACTGATAGAAAACCGCAAGTAAATCCCACGCGCACTATGCGCCCTACGCACTGGCGAGAGGAAGAAGACGAGTGGAGCGCGAGTGGTTCTGATGTCAGGCTGACGTCATCTTGAGCCGAGTCGTCAAGCCGAACAGGAGCCATTGACTGTCGCTGACCAAGCCAAGCAAGAGCCGAGCCACCAAGCTGCGTTCTCGAGCCGTTGACCAGTTCTGAGCCGCGTTGACCACACTACCAAGCCGAGCCGCCGAGCCGCTGACGTCATGATGACGTCAGTCGAACCGGAGGAATTATCCGGTGCATCTCAGCCGCACCAGGTTTTGCAGATCTGAACCGTGCAAACTGTTTTGGCTTGAACTGAGTCATTCGGAGTCTGTTTCAGACGATCCAATAGTACTTTCCAATTATTTGGAGTATTCCGGATACATTCGTACGGTCAATTTTTTGAATCAGAGTTTCTAAATAAATAAAAAATCTCAATGGCAGAATCTACAAAGAGGAGATCAGCCGAGTCTACAAGCAGCCCCGCGGCTACAAATAACTCTAGGTATTGGACCCCGGTGTCACATGCTAAGTTCGAGGTAAAAAAGTTTGATGGAAGTAGCAACTTCGGCATGTGGAGATGCGAAGTGAAAGATATGCTTGTCCAGATGACCTGGACTTCACTCTGGGAGCAAACCAGATGACCTGGACAGGATAGAATAGGAGAAAGTGAATCTCCTGGCCTGCAGTTCCATCCGACTTTGCCTTCCAAAAGAGGAGAAGTATGTCTTCACAGAATATGATATTATGAAGGAGCTTTGGAAGGCGCTGGAAGACAAGTTCATGACAAAGAGCATTGAGAACCGGCTCTACTTGAAGAAGAGGTTGTTTCGTTTCGACTATAAGAAAGGTATTTCGATGAACGAACACCTAAACAATTCCAACAAAATTCTTACTGATTTAAAAAACTTGGATGATCATATTGATGATGAAGATAAAGCACTGTTACTGTTGAATTCCTTGCCTGACACATATGATCACCTCGCTACCACTTTACTGTACGGTAAAGAAAAGATCAAGTATGTTGATGTTGCAAACGCCTTGGTAAATAATGAGTTCAGAAGGAAAGATAAATCTGCAAACAGGGACTCAACATCCGAGGTATTAACAGTCAGAGGCAGGACGAATAACAGAAGATATACAGGGCGAGGAAAGTCTCGCTCAAAATCCAGAGGGAAATCATTAGATAGAAGATGTCTTGCAAAAAACAAGTGTGCTGCTTGTCGCCAGAAGGGGCATTGGGCAAAATATTGTCCCAATAAAGACAAAAAAGAGAAAAAGTTAAACGTTGCACAAGATTGAGATAATGGCAAAGGATCAGCCTTCACAGTTTCATCATATGGCCAATTTGATGAATGGATTCTAAATTTTGGATGTTCCTACCATATGTGTCCTAACAAGCAATGGTTCTTGAGCTTACGAGAGTTCGATGGAGGAGTTGTATTAATATGCAACGACCAAGCTTGCAGAACAATGGGGATTAGAACAATTCGACTGAAGATGCATAATGGAACAATCAAAATTCTCAAAGATGTTCGATACGTACCAAATTTGATGAAGAATCTTATCTCAGTGGGAGTTTTAGACTCTAAAGGTTACAGAGTAACTGTGGAAGGTGGAGTCCTCAAAGTTGTTTGAGGAGCATTTGTTGCAATGACGGGTACTCGAAAGGGAAATTTATATTTCCTAGACGGCTCTACAGTCACAGGGAGAGTGGTTGTCTCCACCAGCTCAGAAGATGATGCATCAGACACTTCCAGACTTTGGCACATGCGCCTAGGACATGTCGGTGAGAAGGCTTTACAAGGGTTGGTAAAGCAAGGCCTGTTAAAAGGCACCAAAACAGGGAAGCTTGAATTCTGCGAGCATTGTGTACTGGGCAAGCAAACAAGAATCAAGTTTGGTACTGCTATTCATCGTACCAATGGGATTCTAGACTACGTTCACACCAATGTATGGGGTCCTTCCAAGAATGCTTCTTTGGGAGGTAAACACTACTTTGTGTCATTCATTGATGATTTCTCAAGGAGAGTTTGGGTTTACACAATGAAGCATAAAGATGAGGTATTAGACATCTTTCTTACATGGAAGAAAATGATTGAGACCCAGACAGCAGGAAGATCAAAAAGCTTAGATCTAACAATGGCGGCGAATACACATCAAATCCCTTCTTTGAGGTTTGCCGGAATGAAGGGATAGTGAGACATTTCACAGTTAGTGGAACGCCACAGCAAAATGGAGTTGCAGAACGCATGAACCACACTTTGGTGGAGAAAGTTTGGTGTATGCTGTCACATTCAGGATTGAGCAAGGCATTTTGGGGCGAGGCATTGAACTATGCTCGTCATCTTATCAACAGACTACCTGCTACAGCACTAGATGGCAAGACTCCCATGGAGGTATGGTCAGGAATGCCAGCTACTGATTATGATCAATTATGTATCTTCGGATGTCCAGCCTATTTTCATGTTACAGAATCTAAGTTAGATCCTAGAGCCAAGAAAGCTGTCTTCTTAGGCTTTAGTGACGGTGTTAAGGGATACAAACTCTGTTGCCCTAAATCAAATAAAGTTGTCACTAGAAGAGACGTTACCTTTGATGAGTCTACAATGCTGAAGCAACCAAATCCTCAAGAAAATGATGAAGCATTGAAGAAGTCAATACAGGTGGAGTTTGCGGCTCCAGCAAAGACTATTCAGCCAATCAACCATCTTGAAGAAGTCAAAGTAAATAGCTCTGAAGAGAGTTCAGATGAAAATGAAGATCTAGAGGCCCCACAACAATCAGAACCCATTGCAATCAGGAAAGGAAAAAGGGTTCCTAAGCAACCCAGTTGGATGACCGATATGGTAGCTTATGCACTTCCAATCATTGAAGACAATGTTCCTTACATTTTCAAGGAAGCCGTGCAAAATGTAGAAAGTGTCAAATGGAAGGAGGCTATGGATAAAGAGATCGGGTCACTTCACAAAAACCAGACTTGGGAGTTGGCTCAACTTCCAAAGGGAAAGAAAGCAATTAGGTGTAAGTGGGTTTACACCAAGAAGGAAGGCATCCCAGGCAAAGACAACATCAGATTCAAAGCCAGATTGGTAGCTAAAGGCTATGCCCAAAAGGAAGGAATAGACTACAATGAGGTATTCTCACCTGTTGTGAAGCACACGTCTATTCGTATCTTGTTAGCTTTGGTTGCACAGTTTGATCTCAAGCTCGCCCAACTCGATGTCAAAACTGTCTTTTTACATGGAGATCTTGAAAAGGAGATATATATGTCCTAGCCAGATAGTTTCAAAGTTGCTGAAAAAGAGAATTGGGCCTGTAAGCTGAACAAATCATTGTACGGATTGAAGCAGTCCCCGAGATAGTAGTACAAGAGATTTGATCGGTTCATAATAGAGAAAGAATATATAAGAAGTCAATTTGATCATTGTGTATATTTTTGTAAGCTTTCAAATGGGTCCTTCATCTATTTGCTCTTATATGTAGATGATATGCTAATTGCATCAAAGAGCAATGAGGAGATTAACAAACTCAAGGCACAATTAGCAAGAGAGTTTGAAATGAAGGATTTGGGAGAAGCAAAGAAAATTCTTGGCATGGAGATCAAGAGAGACAGGAAAAAAGGCACGGTTCATCTGACACAAACTCAATATTTGAAAAAGGTGTTAGACAGATTTGGCATAAATGGGAAAACAAAAGCTGTGAGTACACCATTGGCCCCTCATTTCAAGCTTAGTGCTTCGATGTCTCCACGCACAGAAGAAGAACGGAAGCATATGGCACAAGTTTCATATGCAAATGTAATTGGTGCATTAATGTATGCTATGGTTTGTACAAAGCCTGACATCTCACATGCTGTGAGTATGGTAAGTAGGTATATACATGATCTAGAAAAAAGGTCACTAGCAGGCAGTGAAATGGATCCTAAGGTACATACATGGTACGGTTAATCTGGGATTGAAGTTCGAGAGAGATAACCGACTCGGGCAGAATTTGGTTGGATATGTAGACTCAGATTATGCTGGTGACTTGGACAAACACCAATCAACAACAGGGTATTTATTTACGCTTGCTAAAGGGCCGATAAGTTGGAGGTCAATGTTTCAGTCAACGGTGGCTTTGTCTACTACAGAGGCAGAGTACATGGCAGTGACGGAAGCCTTTAAGGAAGCTATTTGGCTACACGGGTTGATTGGGGACTTGGGTATTGTTCAGAAGCACGTTGTGGTGTACTATGACAGTCAGAGTACCATTTGTTTGGCAAAGAACCAGGTTCATCATTTCCGCACTAAACACATTGATGTCCGTTTCCATTTCATCCGAGAAATTGTGAATGAATGAGATATTCTGCTTCAAAAGATTAGTACTGTAGATAATCCGACCGATATGCTCACAAAGTGGTTTCTGGGATCAAGTTCCAACACTGTTTGGACTTAGTCAACATCTCTCGGAACTGAGCACCTTTGGGTGCATGGCAGTGTTGATCGATCACTACGTTGGATAAGAGAATCCTCGCCAAGGTGGAGATTTATTGAAGATTGGGCTAAAGATTCAACTGCGAACTACTCACATGGGTTGAGGGGGTGATTTGTTGGAGATCACCCCATGTGAGGAGTGATCTCTTCTCCATGTGAAGCCAACACAGCAACACAGCTTGCCAATCGACAAGTCACAAAGGTGGACGACCACTTTTGTGAAGGAACAGACTGACCATGTGCAAGGCCAGCCAACCTCTCTGCCTTCTCTTGAGTGTATAAATAGAGAGGCTAAGGGGAGCGTTGGTATAGAGAAAAAAAACAACTATTAGAGTGTTTCCGTTGTAATCTTTGCATTTCTCTCAATATAGTGAAATCCGCTGCCCGTGGACGTAGGCGACTTGCCGAACCACGTTAAAACTCTTGTGTTATTGCTTGTTTATGTTTCCCGGTGTGCCCTCAATCCCTAACACCCTCTTATGAGTCGGTTTTATGGATGTGTTTGAGCTACAACGCCTTAACCAAAGACCTAAAAAATCATCCATAGGTTGGGACAGGATGAGCAGGAAACAAGCTGAGCTAGGCCATGGAACGAGTAGTCTGAGTTGTGTAATAGTAGGTTTTCTGAACCATTTGATAACCCTAGTATAGGGGTTGTTTGATTGGGGTATGAGGGTGGTTGGATATAAAATTAATGGGACTCGTTTGTTTTTCTTTTCTTTTCTATGTCTCATGTTTGGTTGATTTGGATGTAGGCAACCTATAATAACCAAACATAGTAAAAATAGACTGTGCATATAATTTATCTGATACTCTAAACATATATATCTTTTTCCAAACTCTTGTATCAAATCCAAACAATCAAACATAATCATAGTCTCTTAAAATTGAGGAGCTACATACATCTCATCCCGACACCTTACTTAACAACATATTTGTGTACTAAGTTATATTCTTAATTTTTTTTACTATTTTATATTATCAAAATATACATGATAAAATATTATTGGGTATGTTATATTAATCTCCTTTGTGATTTGAAAAAAATACAATAAATTTTATAATTTTAACATAATTACATTGAGTTTCATTAAGATTTTAATTCATATAAACACTTCTCATTTTCGTCAATAATTTCTTAGTTACATAGATAAAAATAATTATAATAATATTGTCATATTTTTTATATAAAAATATAGGAAAATGTTTTGTAGCTCGAAACATCTTCCCCCCGAATGGCCCGATTTTGCGTAAACGACGCCGTTTTGGTTTTGATTTTGATTTTTTTTTTTTTTCTTTCCCTTCCACTTCTCCTTTCTCTCTCAAAGGTTGAAGCAAACCCAGTGAGTGAGAGAGAGAGAGAGAGATAGAGAAGAAAAAAGAGAGGAAGAGGAGGTTGATGGCAATGATGATGTGTTGATGGTGATGATGAAGATGTTCACCGATGAAGATGATGAGGGAGCAGCTGGGGTTGATGATGTGTTGATGGTGAACATGATGAACAGATCTAGTGAACATATCTTCGGTGAACATGATGATGTGTTGATGGTGATGATCTAATGAAGATGTTCGCCGAAGTTGATGAAGATGTTCGCCGATGATGATGTGTTGATGATGTGTTAATGGTAATGACTCTGCTGTCAAACCTTTTTCAATTTCAGGCGATTCGGGGGGCTCGTTTTTGAGCTGCATAGCAGAACTCAAAAATATATATTTTGCGTTGTTTGTTTTTGTGTATTTTTGCATTATTTTCATTAGTTCAATTCATTTAAGCTTACTACAAGAAAAAATTAATCTGATTATATCAGAATTATAGAATTTACTTTTTTTTTTTCAAATCTCAAAAGAGGTCAATGTAATTTATCTAATATTATTTAACTTCGTTGTTTAATTAGGGTCTAGATGATCATCTTTACTTAAAAAAGTATTTGGGCTTCATAGGCTTATTTTGGGACCGATCTCAGTAATCCAAACTATTTACCTTTTAGTACTCGTTGAGTAAAATATTAATGTAAAAAATTAAGCTATTATATATTTGAATAACATTTATATTACGAAAAATGAATGGCTACTATTAAGATTATAATTATCATCAATTGTTTTAAAATTTAAATATATAGCTACTGATATCTAATGATTTTAATTTTTTATATAAATAATTTTAAAAATGAACTATTCATATCACTAAGCTTGTCTAAAAACTCAAACTCTCTCTCTCAACTTGAATGGCCACCTTGAGATAATTGAATCCATTTAATTAATGTTTATTTTCAAAATGAGAATTAAAAATCAAGGAGGATTCTACCATACATTCCTTATCATATGCACCTTAATTACGTCATATTTTTCTTTTAGTTATAACAAAAAAAAATTTAGTTATACCATTATTTTGAAATGTTTGGTTTCTTTTTAATTATAACTCAAAAAATATAAAATTTTGTCATTTTTTCTTTAATTATGAGGCCTATATAGTCTTTCCCATGAAATCAATCATGCATATCAACACAACAAAGGTCGGTTTGGGAAATTGGCTATTTTAACGGTCTTTTTAGCTTTTTGATTATTTTAATTTGGTTAAAAAAATTATATTTAAAAAGTTAGTTAGTTTTTTGTCGTAATTGATTTGATGACTATGAGAGAAAAAATAAAATAATTATGATTTGAATATGATATTTTATCTTACTAATTATTTTAATATATTTTATTTTTATTAATTATTTTAACCCAAAAAAACCATTGCCAAACACGGCATAAGTTGTTATTTGCAGCACACGATGCCTCGCCACCCTGAGTATTCGCGGGTCCGAAAGGTAATACGGTTTTCTCTCTCTCTCTCTCTCTCTCCCCATCGTGTTCTCTCTCTTTCTCTCAATCGACACCAGGTCCAGAACTCTCTTCTCTCTCTCTCTCTTTCTCTCTCTCTCAACACGTTATGTCTCTTTCCATCCCCCATTCAGAAAAAGACGCCTGAAGAACTGCCACACCACTGAGCAAACGAAAAGGCTCTTTAATCTCACAATGAAAATTTGATTATCAGAAGGTTTGTTCTCTTTTATTTGTACTTACATTCCGTTTTTCGAAATGGGTTTTAGTTATTTTCTCTATTGCATTTCTGGGACATTCGATTCTCTCAATCCTCTGTTTGGTTGCCGACAAAAACAGAGGAGGAGAAACAAAAATTTATTAGTTTCGAATCTGAGATTACCCACACTTGTGTAGGTTCGTCACATTTCACTAAATGTAATAAAAATTCTGATTTTTATTTTATTTTATATGTTGCTCTACATTTTCCTCAGCAATCAAATATTCTGAGATTCTTTTTTGTGAACAGCATGCATGCATGTTAAATAATGTAATATGGATCTAGAGTTTGTATTGAATACATTGGTATTCAAATTTCTTCATACATCAAACTGTCTTATTTAGTTTATTTTATTTTTTGTTTGCTTTCTGGACACAATTAGTTTTGTTCTTCTCATTTGGGACTGGCACAAACACAAGCAAAATGTCTGGTTTTGAGGGTGTTGTTGTTTCTGATCCATGGCTTCAAAGCCAATTCACTCAAGTTGAGCTTCGTGGCCTCAAATCCCATGTATGTAATTTTATCAATTTTTTTGGGTTTTGCTTTCTTTCTTGAATTCATTTATCAACAACATTGTATGGACAAATATTTGGATTAGTGGCAATTCCTGTTTGTTTTTGGTTATAGTTTCGCTCAGCAAGGAACCAATCTGGTAAAGTCACGTTGGGAGATTTGCCTCCAGTGATGATGAAATTAAGGGGTTTGAGTGAAATCTTTAACGAGACGCAGGTAAGGACTATCTTGGGGGAGTCTTCTTCTGACATGAGCCAAGAAATTGATTTTGAATCCTTCCTTCGGGTGAGTTCCCAAAGATGTAACTGGCATTGCTTCTTTTTCTTTTATTTGTTGTTCCTAATATTTTTCATGCTTGATGGAGACTTTTTAGCTTTTGAATAGTTGAAATAAGATAATTAAATAGAGGCTGAACAATTATGCCAGTTCATAAGCAGACATGGTTAAATTTGATGGTTCTCTCATTTATACCTTTTTGGTCGATGAAATATATGTAATTGGGAAACCAAAAAGCAATCAGTGTGTTTGGTTTGAGTTTTCTGGATTAAGTTTTTTGAAAATTGAGTTTTTTGGTTTTCGTATTCTTTTGTTTTTAGCGAATGTTTTTTAAATTTTAAACATTTTTTTACTTTTTTAGATGCACCTTAGTTAGATGTATCTAAAAAGTAAAAAATTTGTGAAAAAATATTTTAAAAAATTAATAAATACATAAAAATACAAAAAAATGTACTAAATTCTTGTATTTTTTTTTTTTTTTTGTATTTTTGGTATTTAGTGAATTTGTAAAAAGATTTTTTTTACAATTTTTTTACTTTTTAGATGTATTTATGTTAGGTGTGTCTAAAAAGTAAAAAAATTACTTAAAATATTAAAAAAATTTAGTAAAAAAAAAACACGGAAAATAAGAAAGTAGAATTTTCTGAAAAGTGTTTTTTGAAAAATGAAAACAAGTTGCAGATGAGCGGGCCTCTAGTAACATGCGTTGTCTATTTATCATCATCTCTTATGTATTATTAATGTTATTCACGATTATACTTCATAAACTAGTGGCAGCTGCAAACGCAATGCGTTTACAATTGTACATCTAAATGAATTGGAAAACTGATTAGCAGCAGTTACTGGATATGGAGTTTTAGCCATTACCAATTTTAGGGGTATTTTGGGAAGACAAAAATGCATGACCAAAAGCTTCGGAGTTGTGTGTTTCATATAATAGAATAGATAAATAGAATTGATGAAATATAGCTTTCTAAGTAGCCAAAAGAAATAAAACCCAAGTGGGATTTTGTGATGGGCAGGCATGCCTGAATTTACAAGCAAGAGGAACAGCAAAAGCTGGTGGACCGAAATTGAAAAGTTCAACTTCATTTCTCAAGGCTACCACAACAACCCTCCGCCACACCATTAGTGAATCCGAGAAGGCCTCTTTTGTTGCCCACATTAACAGCTTCCTCGGAGAAGATCCATTTTTGAAGGAATATCTTCCTCTAGACCCATCTAACAATGCTTTATTTGATCTTGCAAAGGATGGAGTTCTTCTCTGGTACATATAAAGATCCACTTGACACTTCAATTGAACAAAGAAGTACATACACTAACACTTGACACAATACAGACACATAGACATGCAACTTTTCAGAAAATCCCAGACACGACATGGCGTGGACACATGCAAAACATATAATTTTATATTTATTATGTCATATATTTTTTGAAATCACATATTTATTTTATGTTAAATACTTATTTTTATCAAATTATCAACCTTGGGTATGCTATTCCGGTAAAAAAAAAAAAAATAGTACACAGCTTGTCCATAGCATGTTGAACTCTCTCCAACGTGTCAGACACCGATATGTGACCTCTGGAGAGGTGTCTGTGCTTACATGAATGTTTGTAGTTTGTTAATATATTACTTCTTTCATGCAGTAAGCTCATCAATGTTGCTGTCCCTGGTACAATAGATGAGCGAGCTATCAACACCAAACCGGTCCTTAATCCATGGGAGAGGAATGAGAATCACACTCTTTGCCTCAATTCTGCGAAGGCTATAGGCTGCACTGTGGTTAATATTGGCACACAGGACTTAATTGAAGCAAGAGTAGGTTAAGCTAATGCTAACTATTTCATTGAAATGTTGTTTATATTTTCCATTGCTGATACAAAAGTCGCTGAAGTCTCTTTCTTTTGCCCTGTTGTAGCCGCATCTGGTAGTGGGGTTGATTTCTCAAATAATCAAGGTATCTTTACTTTGTCCAATGGATATTTTCTCGAGATACGTAGATTTTGATCACCACAGTTCTCAATCGTGTTTGTATTTATGATTGGCTGCAAGATCAGATTCAACTGTTAGCTGATCTCAATTTAAAGAAAACTCCTCAACTGGTGGAATTGGTGGATGACAGCAAGGTCACAGGATGTTAATTGTTTTTACCTCCATTGATATTGTTGTGAAGAAATAGAGTATTATGTTTTACACTTTGATATTTTATATTTGAATTAAATAAGTGACGAAATTTGCAGGATGTTGAGGAACTCATGAGTTTACCTCCCGAGAAGGTTTTACTCAAATGGATGAATTTCCAACTGAAGAAAGCAGGCTACAAGAAACAGGTTACAAATTTTTCATCTGATCTGAAGGTAAGAAAAAGTTCACCGGTTTCTTAATGATGAAGCACTCTTGGTTTAAATCTAGTGGCAACAACAATTTAAGTTTGCTTGATTTGGTGATCAGCACACATAATTATATTGAAATGATTTGCATCTACCTTTAGATGATATTACCTGGAACATTGTGGTCCTACATATAGCATTCGGGCAAAGTTAGGGAGGTGCCCCCTTCGCTTGTAAATTATGGGTGGGGAGGAAGGGGGGAAACAAACAAACAAAGCGAAAACACAGTCAACATTTTTAGTTTGGCTGCTCTCTTATGGCTTCTTCGTTCTTTACTACTCCATGCATAGTGAATTTTTGCACAATTCAATGGTTCTGTCAATGTAATCTTTGCATTCTTGGGCTAAGATTTCTTTATAATTTAAAATTTATATTCCCTTTTTTTAGTTTTATATTTTATGCATAAAACCTTCCCTTTTACAATATTAGCCCATTGATACCCTCAGATTTTATTGTTGACATTCTCTATTTCTTCCCCCCCCCCCCCCCCCCCTCCTCTCCCTTCTTTTGTACATCAGAGGTCACAGCTAAGGGAGAGGGAAAAACCTTGAACCCTTGGTCTTCTAGTGAGATGCAAGGGTGTTAGCCAATGGGGCTAGCAACAGTTGGTTTTTGTTGTTGACATTCTACTTTTATCATTTCTTAATTAAGATACACGAATTTTAAATAAGTGATTGACAATCTGACACTTAAAATAAAAAGTTGAATGGATCCTAGATTCTGAAGTAATTTATATTGACAAGTTAACAACTACAAGTTAATTAGTTATTGTTCCTTGAGGGTTAAATAGAATTTCAATTCAAATAATCATGCAAGCTTTGCAACATCACATGGAAGACACATTGGACTGCAATTGAAAACAGCGAAGGATGAATTTCACCTAATAAACCATAGTGATAAATTTCATTGTGATTGTAAATGTTAATCAACTTAAAACAAAGTAATGTAATCATCTTCTTAACATATATTAAGAATATTGAATCATCTATGTTGTGAATAGATGTGATTAGCCCTAATTTAGATCCTTTCCACATTTTTGTATCTTGGTGGCCACTCCAGCCTATATAGTAGATCCTCTCAATTGTACAAAGCAACATATCGAAATTGTCTCTCTTATTTTCTTGTTTTCTACATTGTATCAGAGCCGTCAATACTTGTGGCCTAAATTTTCAATTAAGCTTCCACTCTGTAGAAGGATGGCCCCTTTGCTGCCTTTGCTCGTTGGACCCTCAAATCATGACTCCTACTTTAGCCAAGCACTCTCTTTTTTTATGATTCACCAATAGCCTGCCAATTTTCACAATCTTAAACATCACTATCACCCACATCTTATCACGGCCACTCCAAATCCGTCTGTTTCTTCTGCCTTTCTCACACTGCCTCACTCTAGTGCATTTTTTAGATGCCCTTTCCTGTGGTAGAAGACCAGTTTAGTCCTCTTTGTCCATCCTTGTGTCCAGCTAGTGAAAGAAGTCATATTCGAACCTCCCTGTCCTGTCCACTCCAGTCTTGAACCGGAGGAAGAAGTCCAATTTGGTGGCCTCTTTGTCCATCCTTGTCTTTTGTAAGAAGTCATGATCAACCTCTTTAGTCCAGTCCTCCCACGATGGAAGAAGTCAACTCCAGACCTCTTTGTTCACTTGCATGTCTGATGCCAAGACAGTAAACTAGCTCTTAGTGGTCTTCCATCACCATGACCACTACACTTGCCTTTATCGCAGTAAATTATCTCAACCTCTGCAGGTTTGCTATTCGGATATCGCCCAAGGCTCTTTTTAGATCTCTAGCAGCCATGTGGTCCACACCATCGTAGATTTTCTTCCAAACTCAAGTTGGTCTCAATTGTCTCAACCTACTTGAGTTTGAGGGGGGGTGTTAATGTATATTAGGAATATTGAATCATCTACATTATGAATTGATGTGATTAGCCCTAATTTATGTAATTAGCTCTAATTTAGATCCTTTCCATATTTCTGTATCTTGGTGGTGGCCACTCCACACTTGCCTATATAATAGATCATCTCCATTGTACAAAGCAACATATCAAATATATCTTTCTCTTATTTTCTTATTTTCTACACATTTTGATAAGAAAGAATTTTATGTCTCATTATACTTTAGTAACTTAGGAAGTGAAGTGTCTTTTATTACATTACCCAATTTATGCCAGGTTCAGGAGGACATCTTTGAGATACTAACATGCTAAAGACATGCAAGTAGTTGGATGTAGCATTCCGTTAATATCAGTAAGAGTGCTGATATATATAATCACATTTCTTACCTCATTTTCTCACTCCAAGACACAAAGCAATGGCGCCCACATCAATAAATGCACATGGGACCCATTGACTTGTGTCTAGGAGTGAGAAAATGAGGTAAGAAATAGGATTATATGTAGCATTTTCCAATTGTATTTCATCTCCATAAAATATGTAACTCAAAGGCAATTTCTAGGCTTGCACTCCACCAGCCCACCCAATGAAAGAAAGAAAGAAGACTAAAGAGATTCTTTTCACATAATAGTTACCTATTAAGTGTGACCTTCTGAGCATTTCGCGAAACAATTACTCTTGATCCTGCAATTTGCAACAATAAAACTATTGTCTCATTAACATTTGCTTCTAGGTCGAAAGTTTTAATCTATAAGCAGAAATTCAGAGGCGGTTTTCTCTTCACTACTCTGGTAAAAGGACTTTTATATAGCAAAAATAAGTTCTTCAAGTCAAGCCACAAGTTACTTTAATGGAGAGGAAATAACCAAAACTGGATTTTTGTGTTGTATTCTTTATTAGCTTTGTGATTCATGATTTGTTCTTAAGGAGAAACTTCCATAGGTGATTATGCATCATATCAATGATTGACAAGCCAAAACATACCTTAGGGATATTTACCTTCTAAAGTTAAATATTTGTATTTGCAATTAGTTGTGTCCTTTCTTTTGTATTTTTCTCTAAAATAATGTTATAGACTTATGCACTTGCAGGACGGTGAAGCCTATGCTCATTTGCTCAATGTTCTTGCACCAGAACATGGTAGTGCCACCACGCTGGATGCTATGGATCCTAATCGAAGAGCAAATATGATTATTGAGCATGCAGAGAAAATGGATTGCAAAAACTATGTCACTCCAAAGGACATTGTTGAGGGATCACCAAATCTAAATCTTGCATTTGTTGCTCAAATATTCCAGCATAGGTAAGCATTGACATTTTATTTGTTGGTCTGAACCTAAAAAACATGGACACTTCTATGGAGGATGTCTTAATTAAAAAATCAAATTCATAAGATTAGACATTTTATCGACACTTTGCAAACACTTCGACGAAACTTCTTGACCCTTTGAACACGGCCTATGTGATGAATACCTTCATGATAAGAATGTCCTACATTCTTCTATGCACTCTAAACATGTTTTGAAACATTAATAAGATGAATATATCATACGTATTGCAATATTTTATAATTGTCATTTTAGAATATAATTTTTACATGAATGATATCTTAATGTTTATTTTATGAAATATATGTAGCCTTTTTATGTAACTAGTGGGTGCGTGTGCAATTCAGATAAGTAAGCATGAAAACAAATAATAAAGAAATTAATATCGTAATATGTATGTTGTCTAAATAGTAAGAATGCTCTTAATAAAATCTAAGGTCCTGGGTTTAAATCTTGCTTACACCTTTGAATAATATTTTTTTATTTTAGGAAAGGAAAATTTGCCACGTGACAGAAGGAGAAGCCACCACACTATTAGATGCCAAGTCATGTGCAAGGAGAAGCCATCACACTATTAGATGTCAAGTCATGTGCTCACATATATAATTATATAGATTAGTGTTATGTTACATATTTTCATTATCTTTAAATAAATTATTCATATATATATATATATATATATCACATATAATAAATTTAGAAAAATATAATATATTAACGCGTCTCAAGCATGTTATGTCCTGTGGTTTTTGAAGGTTAGTGTGTCCATGTTGTGTCACATTTTCATGTCTGTGCTACTTAGCACCTAACTTGTGGGGCAAATGCATGATACTTGAGACCCACCACATGCCATCTTGGAAGTATCTTTGTCAACTTAGATGGTTAAATTCATTCAGTTTAGACAATATTTTGGGCACTGAAAAGAAAAATTATAATTGGTTCTAAAGTTTGTGCATGCATACCTGTTAACACATCCAGTTATATTGAGTTGGCTAAAAGAGTATTAAAGATAATCTGTGCACCAATTGGAAATATGATAACATACTAAGCAAAGAACAAAATTTAATTTATTTTCCATCAAAACGTTTCCATTTCCTAGGAAAGCAAAACTAAACACAAGTGGAATATTAAAGTTCCAATGTTTGATGTAACAAAAATGAAACATTAGTGGAATTCCAAAATTCTAATGTTTCCGTCAAAACATACTGAAACAATGAGTTGTTTCGACACCTATTAAAAATATTTAACATTACTAATTTTCATTTGCCTTTTTTTTCTCAAAAGAAAATATTTGAAAACAAATAAAAATATTAATCTTAAAACAATCATGGGTGTTTTTTTTTTTTTAAATAAAAATATTAATCTTACTAGAGAATCTGATAAACTAGAAAGTACAAGAGGAGAGATAGAAAGGGGAAGGTAAAACAATCATGATTAAGTCGTTTATTCTCTTTGTTTGTTATTGAAAAGTACATTTTTTTTTCATCCCTACTAGGCTACTACTACTAGAATGTTTCATATATTTTTAAAGTTTTTTTCCTTACAATTGGCAAACCTATTCTCCTACTAAGCCTTCAAACCTTTTGTTTATGAGTAGACCTTACAATGTTCAATTATTTAATTACTAAAAATGTATTAGCATTTTATATAGGGTTTGGTTTAAGTTTTTGTTTCGAAACATTTTTCAAATGTTTTAATTTCTTTCTAATGTCCCTTATGTTTTCGAAATGTTTCTAAAACATTTATGTTTCCAAGCTAACTGAAATTTTTTGACATTTGATCCTTGATCAGCCTTGTTTGGGATGAGGTTTTTTGACTAAAATAGACAAAAAGCCAAAACACCCAATCACATCACTCTCTCTACTTTTTTGCACATCTTTTCGTAAAAAACCAAAAGGCTAACTAAAATAGTCAATTCCCAAACAAGCTAAGTGATGCAGGACGAATAGAGACAGCACCGTAAGGGCTGTTCTGGGGCTGTAAAGGTGCTGAAATTTAAGGAAAAAAAGAAAAAGAAAGAAGAAGAGGATCTAGGAATCACTCTTAGAATTCCTTAGGCATCACACCAAGGGTTTGATTGCATCACACAACCAATAAATAAGCATTACATGGTTCAAAACTCTCAACTTTTTATAAAATATCAACTCTATCAAATTATAAGAATTACACATAGGACTAGAAGACTTCCTAAACAAACTAGAACTAAAATAGGAAATCACCAAAATATCTTTGACTTCCAAAACTAATTCAAGACTAAATAAGAAACAAAAACAAAGATTAATTAAATAACTTGACTCACAAGACGACCCATGGGCGACCCTTACAGCCCATGTAGGCAAACATAAAATTATCAAAATACCCCTCGCCTAAAACTCCTAGAAACATGAAAATAATCATAAAATAAAACTATAATAATATTATAACCATGATTATGTATGGTTCCTATCAATGTCTTTGTAAAATCATTTCAATTTTCAAATATCGCCGCTTCTTTGAATTTGCTCCTCCTTGAGCTTCTTATATTCTGTATCATTCTCCCTTGGTTGGAAAAAAAACTCGACCACAATTTTAGAAGTGTTGAAGTATAAGCATCCACAAGCTTTGGAATTGCTTCCACGGCTTCATGTTAAAATCTTTAACTTGTCGTCGTCTTTTCTTTGTTGGAGATAGGAACAAAAATATTGAGAAATTAATCTAGTCCTTCATGATACTAAATGTGTCAGGAATGACAAAATCAATCAAAAGAAGTGAAACATCCTTGAATTGATCCAAATCTTGGGCTGCAAAATTTATTTCGTGAAATCTGTTCTCA
Source organism: Camellia lanceoleosa (assembly GCA_025200525.1). Lineage (NCBI taxonomy): Eukaryota > Viridiplantae > Streptophyta > Magnoliopsida > Ericales > Theaceae > Camellia > Camellia lanceoleosa. Next base: position 62,152,873 of record CM045762.1, read on the forward strand.
TTTGGCTCTGCAAGGCACTGTCTGTTATCAATTTGAATACTTTCACCCACATCATTAATTGCAGATTCCAAACTTTCATCCTCCTTTTCAACCAATGTTCATCATGTAGTTCAACATTACCATCCCTTTGGAAAATATTAGAATCTATCGTAGAGAATTGAGGCAACAAATTGTTGGCCTATAAAGCCATATTAGGATCGGTGTCAACGATTGGATCATGTAATTCTTCAGTCCCTACAGCTTGTGTGACATCCGAGTCTTCTATTTAGACCTCATCCTCTTCTTGAATAACAATTAGATCTTCTTGGGGTGCTTTTGAGTCATCAATAAGATTATTTTTTCCCCTTATAATCTGACCGTTTACGACCTTCTGTTGGGCTGCTTGTCTTTCCAAAGAATTAAGCTGAACTTGAAAACTATCTAACTGCTCCACAATTTTAAAAAGAATTTGATCTCTTTGGTTTTAAGAAAATATTCCCTTTTCGAGAGTTCTAGGATGCGTAGACATGTTTTTGAACTTCCACAAAACAATAGGATCTTTCGCTTTGATACCAAACTGATGTAGGACGGATAGGGACATCGCCGTAAGGGCTGTTCTGGGGCTGTAAAGGTGCTGAAATTTAAGGGGAGAAAAAAAAGAGAGAAGAAGATAGATCTAGGAATCATTTCTAGAATTCTTTAGGCATCACACCAAGGGTTTGATTGCATCACACAAAGGGTTTGATTGCATCACACAACCCATGAAAAAGCTTCAAAGCTCTCAACTTTTTATAAAATATCAACTCCCTAGAATTATAAGCATTACATGATTTTATATAGAATTAGGAGACTTCCTAAACTAACTATAACCAAAAAAGAAAACTATTATAATATCTTTGACTTCTAAAACTAATTTAAGACTAAGGCCTCGTTTGGGAACAGGCTTTTTTAATAATTTTTTGGCTTTTTGGTTAAAATGTGATGTAAAAAAAACTAGTATGTTTGGGATGACTTTTTGACTTTTTACGAAAAGATGTGTAAAAAGTAGAGAGAAAATAGAATCTTTGACTTTTTGGTATGGGTTGTTGACTTTTTAGTTTTTTTAGTAACTTTTTGACTTTTTGGCTAAAAAGGGCACTTGCCAAACGAGGCCTAAACAAAAAACATAAATGAAACCTAATTAAATAACTTGACTCACAAAACGACCTATGGGCAACCCCTACAACACATGACAACAATAATGAAAATTATCAAAATACCCTTAACCTAAAAATCCTACAAATCAAAAAAATAATCATAAAATAATACTTTAATAATACTAGAAACATAATTATATAAAATTCCTATCAGTTTCTCTATGAAATCATGCCAATGTCTAAATATCATTGTTTCTTTGAATTTAGCATTCCTTGAGATTCTTACTCTGCATCATGCCAATGTTTATAATATTATTACAGTTTTATTTTATGATTATTTTTATGTTTCTATCGATTTCTCTTTAAAATCACTCCAATTTCCAAATATAGCCGCTTCTTTGAATTTACTCTTCCTTGAGCTTCTTATATTCCGCATCACTAAGGTTCACATAATTCACTATGTTTCCTATTTCTTTATTCCTGAAACTGTGCACAAAATTATGGTGAACTTTTCCAGTCACTTTCCTTTTGTGTAACCTCTACCACTTGTTCTTGTGGAACATAAGGCATTTCAACAATTAAACATTTAGTGTCTGTTTGGATGAATGTGAATTTCAAATCAAGGGATTTGAGGTTAACTAGATAGAAAACAATGAAAAAAGATAACTTGAGATAGAAGATATACATTTTAGTGAGATCCTTTGTAGCTAGAAAGCAAACTCTTAGCATGATTTTAAACAACTACTACTATATGATTATTTCAAATCCATCATAATAAAGCTATTTAACTCAATCTTGATAAGTAAACTATCATATCTAAATTTGAGTTATTGTACTTGAATGATTATGGGCAAATCTCTTGATTTGAAATTCAAACCCATTTAAACGGACCCTTAATTTTGTGCTTTATGTTAATTTATGATTGTGCATATTTTGGCTTTTTCTATGACTATCAGTGTGGATTTCTTTGTAATTAATTTGTGGATTTTTTGAGGCAGGAATGGCTTATCCACAGACAGCCAAAAGATTTCTTTTGCTGAGATGATGACAGATGATGTTCAAACTTCTAGGGAAGAGAGATGCTTTCGATTATGGATTAACAGTCTTGGAATTGATTCATATGTCAATAATCTGTTTGAGGATGTCAGAGCAGGGTGAGATTGTGATTTCGTTGCCTCATTTTTGAGTGCCTGCTAATTTTGCTTGATGTTTATCTCTGTTACATGCAGATGGGTTATATTGGAAATTCTTGACAAAGTTTCTCCAGGATCAGTGAACTGGAAGCATGCAACCAAACCTCCCATCAAGATGCCTTTCAGAAAAGTTGAGAATTGCAACCAAGTCATAAAGATTGGAAAGGAATTAAACTTCTCTCTTGTGAACGTAGCTGGAAATGATTTTGTACAAGGAAACAAGAAGCTCATACTGGGTTGGTGACACTTCATCTCCTACCTCCCTTCCCTAAAAAAAAGTAGAAAAAATGTAATTACTGTATCTGGCTCCTTTCTTTTCTTTTTTTTACTTGAATGAGGCTCTCTGTTGGCCATTGATTCACTGGTTGAAATTCATCCCAATAACCTTGAGGTTATGGGTTCGAATATGAGGGCAGTCACTTTGTACATTGATGAAATCGGTAAATGGATGGTCCACAATCCAGTGAGATGGTGATGGGGTGGGGCTTCTTGGTAATGGGCTGGTCTTCTTCCTAGGCAAAGGCTTGCAAAATAAATAAATAAATAAACCCTTTGGAGTGCACCAGTGGGTGTCCTCCTCAAGGTCCTCCTACGATCAAGTTAGTGGTGAGCTCGAAGAAGACTGTAATGGAGATTTAGGGTTTATGAATGGATAACTTACCTTCCACAATACTGTTGAGTGCATATATATACCAACGTCTCAGGTAGTGTTTGGTTCACTAGAATGAAGTGGAATGGAATAATTATTCCATCAAAATGTCTATTCCCATGTTTGGTAGACTAAAAAAATAATGAAAAATGCATTACAAACGGAATTGTAAGTCACCATTGTAAGGGAATGATCATTCCATTAGGGTCCCTAGGGAATGATCATTCCATTCATTCTTATTCCGATGAGCCAAATAAAGCATGAGTGATTTGCTTCACATGGGGGGGAATCATTCCATTACTCCTCTCGCCAATAGGAGGATACCACATGGGCCACTATCATTCGAGGAGGTTGAGTCTATGAGACATCTTTCTGGTGGCTACTGGCAGTTTTAGGTGGAGGGACCACCTAGATCATCCCATACATATATATAAGGCACATGTTTATATGCTGGTTGGGCAGGAGATTCTGCTGACCAGCTTAGTGGAGTTGAGAGGTTGGCCAGACCTCTATCGTGGGTCATGGAGCAGGGCTACCCTGGATCTCTTGAGCCTGCTAGGTTATCAGCTCATGTCCCACGGGGCTGCATTAATGGTTGGGCCCAGATTATTGGTCTATAGACCATACATTACGGTCAGAGGTTAGGCTTCTACACAGTCCATCCCTTGCAGACCCCCATTAATGGGGCCTAACTGGGTGTAGTTTCTAAGTGAGCCCATTGTCCAACATGTTAATTTTGCCTAATTTACTCTTCCATCTATGGGAATCGCTTTTGCTTTGCTACTTTTGAGTTGCAAAGGAATTTGTTATTGTACCTTTGGATCATGTGGTTTCAGCTGTGAGAGACATTTGATATGAAGCTTGTCTAATTGGGTGCAGTCCATTCAAGCAATAATTAATTTGACACACATTTCTTGGATCTGTTTTTCTTTTATTAAGCAATTTTTATTCTTAAAATTCATCCACCAACTGTCGTGATCATGCTTTTCCTTATGAATCTTGTGTATGTTCTTTAACATCTATGAAGTTTCACAGATTCAAATTTTATCTCGCTGTCTAATTTTCAAAAATGGAAAAAGGAAAACATATATTGACTACCTTTTCCACCTCAGCTTTTCTATGGCAGTTGATGAGGTTTACGATGCTCCAACTCCTGAAAAACTTAAAGTCTCGCTCCCGCTCCTGGGGAAAGGAGGTAACGGATAATGACATTCTAAATTGGGCAAACAACAAAGTGAAGAGCTCAGGCAGAACATCTCAAATGGAGAGCTTTAAGGTAACTGACAAAGCTTTGTGTCCATTTTTACAAAAGGATTTTTTAAGCCATGACTGATCATTTCCGTACTTCATGGAAACTTTTGATAGGATAAAAACCTTTCAAATGGGATTTTCTTCCTAGAACTTCTTAGTGCTGTGGAGCCGAGAGTTGTAAACTGGGGTGTTGTTACCAAGGGTGAAACTGGTATGATATTCTTGAAACTTTTGGTTTCTGATGTGGAGTTATTCTTGAAATTGGGCTTCACATATGATATGGTTGATATATTTCATTTTATTTTCGCTTTCGTTTTCTTTTGCTGAAAATTCACATTGGAGACTGAGGTTCTTTAGCACTTGCCTAAGAAAACCTGAAATGCACCAATTTGTTTCATTTATGCTTACAAGTAGAACAATTTTCGAGTCTTTGTAGAAATTATGTGGGAAAGTGAAACGATACATGCAGCCAGTGTGATCTAAGTTCCCTAATAGTTCCGGTGCTGGAACAAGCTAGCTGATCTTAGTTTTTCTTATTGTAATTGCAGATGAGGATATGAAGTTGAATGCAACATATATCATTAGTGTTGCTCGAAAGCTTGGGTGCTCCATTTTCTTATTGCCTGAGGATATAATGGAGGTAAAGATTATGACCTCAGTGAACTTAGTTAGTTAAATTTGTAATCACATCAAGTTTATAATTTCATCTACTTGGTTGGGATTACATTGAAGGTTGCGTAAATTTTGCCCTCGCCAGACCCCGCTTCAGCAAGGGCCTCATACACTAGGTCAATTTATTTATTGGGATTAAATTAAATGATGTCATTGTCAGATACAAATATCTGTTACTGGAAGTAGTAGCTCAAAATGTTAATTAACCTAACCCTTTGAACTGGTTCACTTTACCTTTGACTGTCATTTACAACTTACAAGTGATAGAAATTGGCCTAATCTTTTCCTTCCGAGTTATTAGGACCTTGCTAATAGATCTTCTCATGACTTGTTAGTAGCTAAACTGGAATATAAGCTTTTTATTTTTTGACATTGATCAAGAAGTTCAAGAAAACTGTACCATTTTGACCTAAGAAGCATAGACACTTCTATGGAGGGAATTTGTTGTGTCTAACACCTATGTTCGATACCGAGACTATTTGGACACTTTGAAAAACGTGCCTAACAGTTCTCAACATGTCATAATAAAACAACTAAATTTATAATATTGGACACTTTACCGACACGTCACGGACACTTTGACAATGTCCTATGTGATGAATCGCTTTATAATAATAATGTTCTGCATTCTTCAAAATACAACTTATGCACTCTAAATATATTTTGAAACATGTATAAGATGAATATATTGTATATATTGCAATCTTAAATTCTTTAGAATATAATTGTTATGTAAATAATATCTTGATGTTTAAGTTATAAAATATAGGGCGAATTACACTCACGGTCCCTATAGTTTGGGACTTGTGTCACTTTGGTCGCTCACTTTTCAATTGTGACACATTTGATCCTGAATTTTGAATCTTGTTCCAAATAAGGACATTTGAAGATATCATTGCTTAATTTCAAGGGCAAAATTGTCAATTTGATAAAATATAAACTAATCTGACAAAAATAAATGTCAAAAAAATATTTTTGAATTTTAAAAAATTATTTCTACCCACTAAAAATAAAATTATGTAAAATTGATAAATCTTTTAAACATTTTTTTTATTTTACCAAATTAATTTTTATTATGTGTTTGAATGATGATCATGTAATGGGTGGTTGTTTTTATTTTCATTATTAGTTTCTATTTTTTCAAAAGTCAAATATGACGACAACTTTAATATCGTTATTAAATCAATCTATTAAATTAAAAAATCCAAAATTAAAAACATTTTATATAATAAATATATCGATTACACATTAAGATCTTAACAACCACCCATTAATTAATAAAAACAACTACCCATCACATGATCATCATCTAAATACATAATAAAAATTAATTTGATAAAAATAAATAAATAAATATCCAAAAAATTTATCAATTTTACATAATTTTATCTTTGGTGCGTAGAAATAATTTTTTTAAATTTAAAAATATTTATTTGACATTTATTTTTGTCAAATTAGTTTATATTTTATCAAATTGACGATTTTGCCCTTGAAATTAAGCAATGGTATCTTCAATTGTCCTTATTTGGAACAAGACTCAAAATGTAGGGTCAAATATGTCATAATTGAAAAATTAGGGACTAAAGTGATACGAGCCCCAAACTGTAGGGACTATTAGTGTAATTTGCCATAAAATATATAACTTTCTAATATAATAGTGTCATGTTACATATTTTTCATTATCTTTGAATAAATTACTAATGCGTGCCCCACGCGTGTCGTTCTTGCATTTTTTGAAAATCAACGTGTTGGTATGTCCATGTTGTGTCGCTTGTTCTTGTCTATGCTTCTTGTAGGTTTTGACTTTGATTGATGCACAACTTCAAATGTGGGCTAATGCTATTTTATGGCAGGTAAACCAGAAGATGATCCTCATTCTAACAGCAAGCATCATGTACTGGGCACTGCACAAGGCCGGCGAGTCTGAATCCAATTTCTTAGCCGATATATCCCCAGCACCTTCTACCGATGATCTTTCCAAATTATCTACCGATGATGCTGTCTCTGATACTGTTGTAAATGAGGAAACCTCAACAGAGGTTGAAAAAGACAACCATCCCAAGTCCTGATATAGAGAATGACCAAGAACAGATATGCTTATCTTTTTCTTTTTCTTTTTTTTCTTCCAAGAGGTCAAGAAAATATTGGTTGCAGTTGGTTTATATGTCAATTGCTAACTTTTTTATGCAAGAGGACATGGTCATTGTTGATGATCGGATTCACCATAGAGAAAAGTGTTTTTTTTTTTTTTTGTAAATTTCCATGGTGTAATTAGGGTTTACTGTTATTAGGCACATTCTTTTTATCAATTACTACATTGATTCTGATAAATAATGAAATGATGGAGGCATGCTTTTGCTTTACTTTAAGAGCATTTTCAATGTGCAAATTCTTGTCCTAGCCATGTATTTATAGGTAGGGACTATGGCAGAGCCATTTTAGCTCCTATGCAATGCTATACAATTTACATATTTGGTAGTGTTTTTGTTTTAGTACTACTATTAGCACCTGCCTAATTCTTTAGACCCCTTAATTTCTAATTTTTCATTTATTACAATTATACACTGAAGTAAAATTATATTAAAATATATCATTTAATGGAACACCCAACTACCAAATAAGAATTAACACTATACAATATTGTACCCTCACCTCCAGTTGTACGTATTCCACTTTTCTAAACCCTAAACCTGTTACTCTTCATAACCAACCAACATAAACCCTAAACTTGTTACTCGTCATAACCATCTTAAACTCTAAATGTATCATCTTCATCACCATGATAAACCCTCCTGAACTAGAAACCTAAAGCTCTTTTCAAGTCCAATGTATTACTTTTCATCAGTTATTTCACTTTGTAGAGCAATGGAGGACAATGACAACAATTCTGATAAGACTGGCGTTCCATTGATAATTTTTTCAATCTTGCATTAACATTCTTGGTTGTTTTCGATCATTGTTGTTTTGTTCGAGTCGTTTGGTACAAGTTTGCCGACTGTTGCCTTAGAGGAATTTCCAACATCAAGATACAATAGTGTCATATCCCCTTTTACGCCGAAATAAACCCAAAAACAAAAATGTAATAAGAAGAAGAGAGGCATTGTTGTTGATAAGATAGTAGTCGATATTTACCTTAGAGGAATTTCCAACGATTTTTTGTTAGAAATGGTTTTGGAAAAAAAGATTTTTCCTTAACTTTGGTCTATTTTTTAGGTGGGACCCATACGCCAAAGTTGGCGGGTCTAAGTAGTAACGCGTTCTATGCCGCGTTGTGATTCACATGGTATATTTGGTTGCTCAAAACCATTATCAGGTAAATGGGAAATTGAAGCCAAAGAGAGCTCAACGGAAATAGTGTTTTTGGTGAAATTTCCTAAAGGTTTGGTTTAAGGTTTGTCCCGCATTGATTTGGTGGGCATACTTTGTGTGGGTTTATAAGGCTTGAGTTTGGAACTTGGGGTAGACCCCAAAGGGCACCCAAGTTTTGTAGAGAGGGAGGTTATGGGCTAGATCCATTAGACCCAAAATAAACACACTCGCTGCCACCGTCCGTTTGGTCAGGCGGGCTAGGCTTGGGCGCAAGTGCGTAGTGTGAGGTTGGATTTGTCCGCCCCAATACTTATCTTTTTGGGCCAAAAACATTTTAATTTATTTTATTTATTTAGAAATAAAATCTGTCTATTTTTTATTTCAAATTCTAGTTGGAAATAAAATTCAAATTTTGGTTTGCACTTCTTCAGAAATTCTGTACAGTTTCGTATCTGTCCAAACAGATTCGAATCTGTTCAAATTCAAGCCTGTGGACACCCCATTTTTAACCGATCCTAAGACTCAGACATCATTGTTTGTGCACGCGATGATTGCGCATGTTTGTGCTTGTTTCAAGCGCTCGAAAGTCTCGGCTGAGCACCTTGTCTTTAAGCCTCTAAACCCTCTGTGTTTTGGCCTTGTTTTTAGGCCAAACCTTGGTGTCTCTTGGCTGAAGGAGAGTGGGACCTTGCCAGTCACTTTTGGCAATTGTCAGCCACTTTTTCTCCTTCCCAGCTAGTTAGAATGGTCGGCCAACTAGTTGAAGTGGCCGGCCGGCCACTTAACTGGCTGGCAGCTAATTTTTCTCCTTTTCAGATATTTTCAGATCTTTTGAGCCAGCTGTGGCTCATTGAACTCATCCTCCATACACGTGTATGGAGGGATTGAGCAAGCCTTTGGGCTTGCATTGCCTATATAAGGAGAGCTTCCTTCCCCTTGTTTGGGGTTCAGATTTTTCAGAGCAAAAATCTCCCTCTTTCTCTAGAATTCTCCCTCTCTCTCTCTCTATATTGTGCTATATTGAGCCTTAAAGTGTTGTTTCTTCACACTTTTGCACACAAACACCTACTCAAACACTTTCACTTTGGAGCTGAGGTCCCTTGGAGCTTGTTTTGAGGTCTTAGACTTGGTTTTGGCTCAGAATTGTTGTTGAAGTTGCTGTCTTGTTGTTGTTCTTCAAGAGTAAGGCACTTGTCCCTTTTAAGCTTTGTTTTGGTTAAGAGCTTTGTCACCTTTGCATGCTACTTTAAGGCTGGTTTTAGCCTCTTAATAACTCTGTTTTTAAGGCTTTAAAGTATTGGTTTGAGCCTTGTGTGGTTAGGGGGGTGGTTCCCCTTTTTTTGCCCTTTGGCTTGTTAAGCCTCTTGAGCCACCTCTCTAAGCTTTTGAATCACCCCTTTGCTTGGCCTTTTAACCACTGAAACTCAGAGGAATTTCAGTGGTAAAAAGTTGTTCTTGTGGTCCAAAATAGATGAGGGTGATCCCCTCTCCTTGTATGCTTGTTTACTAGTATTGGTGGCCTAATACATGAGCATATGTTTCTACTTCTTTGTGGCTTTGTTCAAGCATGTTTTTGTGATTTTTTGGACCTGCCATAACTCTGTTTTTGGTTGGTTTGGTCATTGGTTTCTTGCATCTTATACTTGTAGTGCAATCCTACTTGTTAGCCTAACATGCTTCATGCCTCATGCCTTACATTCTAGCATGTGTATGCTCCACTCCAGCATGTTTTTGCTACTATTTCAACCTACCTTAGGTCCATTTTGAATGGTTAAGATCATTTGAGCATTGCTTAGTATGGTTGTGGTGTAAAGGGCCTTGACTAGCTTTGAGTTTTGGGGCCTTTAACATGTTGTGCATGCGATGTTTGCATGTTTTGGCATCATTTTATACATGATTTCACAGCATATAGTGTAGTCACACTCTCACATATTCCACTCATTTATGGCTTTGAGAGTTGTGCCTTTATGCCTTGTTTATGGGCCAATACATGAGTATGCATTTCTTGCTATTTGAGCTTCAATTTCAGTATGTTATAGCCTCTGATTTAGCATGATTAAGCTCTATCCAGAGCTAGTTTGGTTGTTTGTGCTTAATATTGCATGCTTCTAGAGTGATGCTCTTCACTAGTCTTGATGCTTATGGCTCCGAGTATGTCTTGCATGCATCATTTTCATGCTTTGATGTCATTTAGCATCCTATTTTCAGTGCTGAAATGTATACCATTGCATGCCATCTTTCATTTGTTGTATCACTTTGAAAGAGGTCTTAAGCCCTTTGTTGGTTTGAGCACGAAATTAAGGCATTTATGCCTAATGGTTTTAGCCTTCTCTTGAGGGTTTCTACTAACCAATGGCATGATGCTTCTTTTATGCTCAAGAAGCTTGTGGCTTGGACCCTCTTTCCAATTAGAGGACTTCTCACTTTTGGACTTAACCGGTTAAAGGACTTATTGGTAATCTAAAATGAGTAAACAAAATGAATCAAAGTAAAAACATGCCAAGATAACATGTTTGAGTTGCATTGCATGTGTTTGGATCGGACATTAATCCAAACACGAGAAACGATGGGTGTTTCATACTCAAAGTGATAAAACGTGCCTCATTTTTTGGTCGTCGTCCCCCTTGATTGTGCATGATAGAGTGGAGGCCTCTTGAGTCTTGTGTGTTATTTGTGCATTCATTGACTTGTACAAACTTGGCTTCTCGGCCATCGTGCATTGTCATGCTTGGTTGATGGCCCGAGAGTCGAGTACCACACTCCTTTGAGCTTGAGAAATGATAAGGAGGGTGGTTGTACACACATACCCTACAAATACCTTACTTTACCCCTTTTGTACTTTGTTTACAGCAAAATTGGAGTGCACAGAAGCAAGTGGCCGACCGGCCAAAGAGAGTGGCCTACAGCCCCTTTAAGTGGCCGACAATTCTTAGGCTCAAAGGTGGTCAAAAGATTGTTCTGGTTCTGGAGTAGAAACAGCCTGGAGATTGGTTCGGTGTTCAGGAATCAAGGCGAATGCAAACAGAGGCAACCGGTGGCAAAGTAACGGACTTTCGGGAGAAAGCGGAGCAACCAAGCATGCATGCATCCCTCGCTTCCCGAGGCTGTTCATTTAAATTGCTTAGCTAATTAGTTAGTTAGCTTAGTCATTTTTGTAATTAATTAGTTAAGTGTTTAATTAATTAATTCGGTTTGTAACTAATGAGCTTAGATTAGCTGATTATTCAATTGTGTTGTAATTAATTAGCTAGAATTGTTAGTTAATTAGTTGGTTTGTAATGGTTAGCTTAATTAGCGTAGCTAGTTAGCCTTCTTTCATTCGGACCCTCCGTCGAGAGGGTGTGTAAATGTCTTCCAACCCCATTTCTTTCTCTCTTTTATTTATCCGCTTTCGATGGTTAGATTAGGGATCATTTTCAATTAGCATACCTTATGCTTGCATGCGTGCATCATTCATTTGTTTTGTATGCATCGGGCTCGGCGCATCATTCAAACTGCATTGTATTTCAATACCTATTTGAATACGTGTTCAAAGCATGTTATCAAATCGAATCATATGTCATGATTAGATAGCCGAGCCTACTTAATTGCATTTTTGCATGTGTTGCATTAGGCATTGTTAACATAGCTAAGATCATGCATTAATTTCTAACTAGTTTTCTGTTTTAGCTCGGAGTACACTGTAAGTGTTTACGCTTTAGCATATTGCATGAGTGTGAGTGTTGCCATGTTAGCATGCTTGCCATGAGGCTATTTGCTTAAGTGATTAATTGCATGAATGCCTGTGGATGGAGGCTTTATTACTTGAATTGGAACGATTCATCAAGTGTGACTTTTAAGCCCACTTGAAGTGGCAAATCATCATGTTTTAAGCCCACTTGAGGGTGGCAAATCCGCGTTTTAGCCTACTTGAGGGTAACAATTTCAAACCATTTTCGAAAAACAAACATGAAATGTTTTGTTCCAACTCTTGCGATTGAGTCTATAATTGTATGTTGCGCGTATCATATAGTAATGTTAGCTAATAATTAACAAGAACACATAAGATTTATAAAACAACACATCATGCTTAGTAGAGGTCAATCCTTTGATCGGGTGAGCGGGGGTGCTCATTTCAGGACCTTCCCTTCTCATACCCAAGTTCCCGAGCAGAGGCAACTTTGGTGATGACGGACATGTGGCCTTTGGCACGAGTCAGGGTTTCCTAAATTTCCTAAAATAAAATATTTAGGTGGCGACTCTGAAATTTGGCAAAGCAGTCCATGTTTGGCGTTTTTTGATTCAAAATTGATTTTTCAAAACCAATTGCCGGATTTGGACTCTTTGGCAATTTATCGGTCTTACATTGCACTTTGTGAGATTAGATTCATAATCGTGACAGGAGTCCGAACTGTAGTAGCTAGAACCCAATTCGCGCCCTCTCCAAAAGGGGGACGCGCGGAGGAAGTTCGGGTCGTCTACAGTTTCTGGCGACTCTGCTGGGGATTTAGAGAACTTGACTCGAACATCATGATATGTTGTTTTGTTTACACTTATGTGTTTCTTTGCATTGCATTTGCATTGGTGCGCTTAAGTCACAGTGTTTGCCATCTGCTATTCTTGAACGGTTTACCGGAGGCTTGCTTGGAAAAGCGTGCCATAAGGCTGACCAGTTACGGGCTCTGTCACGATGGGAACACAAACCTCGGTTTTGCTAAGGCACCCTATTTAACCATTCGACCTAGTGTATATCGGAAGCCTTAGAGATTGTTCCAAATTAGGACAGGTTGCTTACCCGAATGTAGGTTGTTTGAAACCGTATGTGTGCATAGTGAAACCCCAGCTCCTGACAAGATAGGACAGGGAAACCCTATCCCTCCATAGGGGTGTTTTGGCTCTTGCTTGCTTGCTATGTGCTTTTAGAGTGTGTCTCTATAGGAATGCATATATCAGTTTGCAAGTCTGGGTATCAGTCTGAGGACAGCAGTATTTGGGGGTATTAGATTTGAGGCAGTGATTTGGGGGCAGAGATCAGTGTTAAGTGCAGTTTTTTCAGCTTATAATGTCAATTGTGTGTTGTCTTTATTTAAGCCGAAATGCTGTCCGTTTTTCTGATTGTTGTTTCCTTATTTTTTGCTTTTATTTATCTTTTTGCAAGGTAGTATTGTATCATTGCTTCCGAAGAGGCAGTTTCCCCCAAAGCACTCTGGGTTAGAGGTAGAAGGCTTCACCGATCTGAGGATCTAGTTGACGGACAAGCAGTGTTCTTTTCATTACCCCTACATAAGACGGAGGCGCTTAGGCGGTAGAGTATCGGTTTAGAGGTCTTTGTCTACCCCACCGTGCTTTCAAGAGGATCGATTGCTTTCTACCGCAGAGAGAGATACACCTGTTCAGTTAGATCAACACCTTATGGCCGATATGGAGGACATGATGCGTTAGCTCCAAGAGACCATGCAAGCCATGCAGCGGGATGCTGCCTGCTAGGCAGAGGTTGTAGCCCAACAGGCAGAACTGATTACCAAGCTCTAACAACAACAGCAACCACAACAAGCCGGAGCACCTACTTCGCATCCACCCCCACCCCTACCTAGGGTTCCAACACTCGGGGAAACAGCAAACGTCCAGGAAAATACGGACATTCCAACAGGGCCGGTCCCACCCCCAATCCTACCTCAGCTGTCTAAAGCACCGGCTAATCCAGTGGACACACCGTTTGAATTTGAGGTAGATCCAACAGCACTGAAAGTGAGTAAGCTTGAAAAGCTATTCAAGCGGGCCCAAGGAGTCAACTTGATCCCGGATATAGAGGATGGATACACCGATTCGGCGGTTACATTGCCCGATAAGTTCAAGATGTCTCATATAGATCGTTTTGATGGCTCAGGCGATCCTATGGTTCATTTGAGGCTGTTTTATGATATTCTGCGCCTGATAGGCTTAATGAGACTCCAGAAACTTTCACTCTTCGGCTGGACCCTGTCGGGTATTGCGGTCATTTGGTACGCCAAACTGGAGGACTCAGTGAAGAGAAGTTTCAAGGAGATAGTCGAGGCCTTCGTCGCGCAATATTCATATAAAACCCAGATTGAGGTCACGACCCATGATCTTGAAGCGACCAGACAAGAGCCGAAGGAAGGCTTTTCTAACTTTGTCACTCGATGGAGGGCTAAGGCCTCCATGATGACAACTCGGCCACTCGAGAAGGATCAGATAAGGATGGTTGTGCGCAACCTCCAACCCAAGTTGATGCAAAAAATGATTGTCTCACCCCTCCCCACATTTGCAGACTTACACGAGATTGGGGTACAAATTGAAGATGCCATGAAGTAGGGTCTGATCAACCAGGACAAGGAACAGCCCAAGAGGGCATTTACCCGCAGTTCGAATACAGGCACGAGTAGTGCTGTAGCTACTAGAACTTCAGACGTCGGCATGGTCACCACCACGTCAAAAACAGCTACACCCTTCACCGGTGCATCCGAAACCAGCTCACAGACAACCAAATATCCACCCCGAGGCCAGAGGACTTTTACTCCACTGTACATACCTCTGTCCAAAGCCCTGGGGGTTCAAATTAGGAAAGGGCATTTGAAGCCCCTAGAGCCGCGGCCATTACCAGAAAAACTTCCTTCTTCCCATAACCCGGCCAAATATTACGCATTTCACCAACAACACGGTCATGACACTGACTCCTGCTGCAGACTGCGTCATGAGATCCAAGATCTTACTGACAACAAGGTGATTGCGCCTCCTGACAAACCAAATGTCACCACCAATCCATTCCCACCACATAACCAAGCTTCACCACCCAAGCATATCAATCTGATCCAAACCGCGGCCATTCCATATGACCCAAGCATATACATCACTCCCTCGTACCTACCCAAGCTTGAGGTGTTCATCCCAGATAGCACAGACTTGTGCATGATGAGTACTTCCCTAACCCTACCCAAGCCAGTGGTGGTGACTGTCGAAGACAAAGCTGGGGTGACCTTGGAGGAGAATGGGAATGTTGGTTCAGAATCTGACGGATCTGGGAGCTTTACTGAGGAAGCATACAACCTGTGCGGTTATATTGTGTCAACAGATCAAGCTAAGTCGATGGTAGAGTTGCCAACTGGAGCAGAGATTGATGTGGTCCGAGAGGACGGCCCGAGTCAAGGGCTCAATGATCTAGCCAACCTTGAGGAGGATATCAACAACCTATAGTTCTTTGATGAGCAGGACTTGGGGAATGTGCAGCTTGGTTGGTATGATGCGAACGGAGCAATAGATGCCACAGGGTGGCTCAGTGACGAGCCAGATGTTGTTGAGGTACCTCAATCAGAACAGGGTCAATCAAAGATGAGAACATTTGCAGTGGCCGGAATGGCCGAGAATCAGAAGGAATCGCCGAAGAGCACCGGTGCAAAGAATTTTGCTCGGGATTTGGGCAGTTTATGTACAATAGACACGAAGCAGGAAGCTGCACTGAAGCGGTTTGAACAGGAAAAGATCGAGAATCTTGACAGGGCTAGAAAAGCCAAGGCCCCTGAGGGGACGGAATGTGCTGTGAGTACAGAAACAACTGTAGCGGAAACGGACAGCTGTCTGTCGGTTGTCAGTGGGATATGGTGGGAAGACGATGACTTACGTCTTGCCCACACTGACGAGGACTGGGGGCAGAATCAACCAGATGACACCTGGTACGCTGAGATGGACCATATGACCCGAAGTGGGCGGTACTTTAAGCCCCCACACTTGGACCGGCCGGAGGCGTTCGGGAAGGACAAAGAAGTAGAGAGGCAGAGAGAAAAACTGCTAAAGGATGAGGCTGTACTGAAACAGCTAAAGAAGATTCAAGTAGACATCTCCATCTGGGGACTGCTTATGGTCTCGAGGGTTCACAGACAAGCTGTCCTTACAGCCATGGATAGGGCCAAGCTTTCAATTGATACAACTCCGGAGCAATTGGTAGGGCTGGTTTTCCCGAGAGAAGCTTCCCCGACCTTGACCTTTACCGACAAAGAACTACCGCCTGAGCTCTCTAATCAAAACAAGCCGCTCTATGTCTTTGTGAAGTGTAGAGAGAAATGGATACTGGTGGTCCTAGTCGACACATGATCTGCAATCAATGTATGTCCGTCAAGAACGGTGTATGCTTTCGGGTTGAAGCCCGCAGATTTTGTGCCTACAGCTCAGGTGATATGGGCCTATGATAATACCAGCCGGGAGGTGATAGGGACCGTACGGATTAAGACTCAAGTCGGCGCGGGGCAATAAGACATTGAGTTCCATGTCTTGGACGTTCTAGCCACCTTCAATCTACTCCTTGGACGGCCGTGGCTGCACCAAGTGAAGGCTGTCTCTTTCACCTTACACCAGATACTGAAGTACCCCCACGAGAAGGGGGTGGCAATTGTTTTTGGGAATTCTTCAATACATCCGCTGCCAGAGGTTTCTACACCAATTCTGGAGATTGAGCATGGCGCGGAGGATGTATTTCTGTCAGGATTCACCCTAGCTGAGGCTCGGGTTGTACATGATATGCTAGCTGTTGATGAGGGGCTATACGTCAGTGCACAATCTGCCTACCTCATGAACAAGCTTCAACACATGCCCGGGATGGGATTGGGGCGAAGTGGCCAGAAGGGCGTCGCAGCATTGGCCGAAGTGCCGCATAACCCATATACTTTTGGCTTAGGTTACTCACCTACCAAGGAGGATTGGGCAAGGAAAGGAAGGGAAATGGCCGGAAGAGCCAAGGCTAAGCAAGCTGGAAAGCACTATGAGCTGGTGCACAGACCTATCCAAGGAACCTTGAACGGACGCTTTGTCCGGAAGGGGGAAGACTTCCCGTTTTGTGGCTTTCAGGAGCCCTGGCTGAATTCAGAGAAGCGGCGCTTACCCGGCTTCGAAATCTTTTTTGACCTTCAGTTGTCAGGGGATGAAGTTGCCGAAGAGTAGACAGACCCACCGACTGAGGCTAAGCAGTACAAGGAGGATGAGTCCAAGAGCACCGAACTCGAGATGGGGGTAGCGCTAGCTTGTCTCTTCTAAGATCCTCAGATCATACCGGAGTGCTTGGGGGATAACTTCTCAGTTTCTATGATCGGGGATCAAATGGCTCTGGGCCTATTTTCTAGCATTTTGGATGCATCCATCGCACCTTCCCTCGTCTGGCAATACGAGGAAGGCTTTTTGTCGAGCAGTTCTGGATCAGGTAGTGAACCGGAATCTGATTCCATAGAGTCTGTGGAGTCAGAATCAAATTCCAGTTCTTCTGAGTCGGAGTCAGGTATTCCTGGGGTTGATAACCCCGATGCCACTGTCCTGTCTAGGTCGTTTTTTTCTTTTTCCTTTGAGCCTATTGTAACCGAAGGATCAGACGGACTGGATGTTATTAATGAGAATCGAGCTGCTATGGTTTTTGAGTACTTTTCTGTGCCTTTAGTTTATTGCATTAATCAGGACTTTCAAAATTTTGATGAAAACGACGATGAAGAAATTCCTTCGGTTTTGAAACGTTTGATTGATCAAGAGCAGGAGAGGTTTGTAAAACCTTTGGTTGATGAAATCACTTCGATTAATGTTGGTACTAAGAAGGATCCGTGGTTGGTCCAGATCGAGTCCACGTTGTCTTCTGAGGAACGCGAGCGCTTAGTCGCTTTATTAAAAGATTTCAAAGATGTTTTCGCGTGGTCCTACGAAGACATGCCTGGAATCGATCCTGAGATTGTACAGCACCGGATCCCTCTTGACCTAGAGGCCCAACCTGTTAAACAGAAGCTCCGAAGGATCCACCCGGATTGGGCTTTGAAAATCAAAGAAGAGGTCACCAAGCAGATTGATGCAGGGTTCCTGTTGGTATCTGAATACCCTACTTGGTTGGCCAATATAGTTCCGGTGCCAAAGAAAGACAGCAGAATTCGGGTATGTATGGACTTCAGAGATCTGAACAAAGCCAGT
This sequence comes from Camellia lanceoleosa, assembly GCA_025200525.1. Classification (NCBI taxonomy): domain Eukaryota; kingdom Viridiplantae; phylum Streptophyta; class Magnoliopsida; order Ericales; family Theaceae; genus Camellia; species Camellia lanceoleosa. The sequence continues at coordinate 62,170,992 of CM045762.1, forward strand.
CTGAAGGACGACTTTCTCCTGCCGCATATCGACGAATTAGTGGATTTCACTGCTGGGCATGCGCTGCTCTCATTCATGGATGATTTTCAAGCTACAATTAGATTTTGATGGCACCCAAAGACAGGGAGAAAACTGCTTTCACTACCTCGTGGAGAACTTACTGTTATAGGGTGATGCCGTTTGGTTTGAAGAATGCTGGGGCTATATATCAGCAGGCCACGACCACGATCTTGCATGATATGATCCATAAAGAGGTTGAGGTGTACGTGGACGACATGATTGTCAAGTCCAAGGAAAGAGAGGGCCACTACACCGCCTTGAACAAATTTTTCCAACGGATCAGAGAATATCGGTTGCAGCTGAACCCTCAGAAATGTACATTTGGTGTTACAGCAGGGAAAATGCTGGGGTTCTTGATCACACAAAGAGGCATCGAGGTTGACCCTTTCAAGATTAAGGCCATTTTAGAAATGCCACTACCAAGGACTGAAAAGGAGGTGCGAGACTTTCTAGGTAAAGTGCAATTCATAAGACGGTTTATCGCAAAATTAATCTTGACTTGTGAACCACTGTTTGGTCTCCGAAAGAAAGGAAAGAAGTTCCAATGGGATGACCGATGCCAAGTTGCTTTCGAGCAGATCAAGCAATATCTACAGAACCCACCTGTGTTGTCACCACCTGAGTCGGGAAAACCGTTGATTCTGTACCTATTAGTGACCGAAACCAACAATGGGCTGCATGCTTGCACAGGAGTTTGAGGACAAAGTGGAGAAGGCTATCTACTACTTGAGCAAGAAAATGCTAGAATACGAGACCCGCTACATGCCACTAGAGAAGGCTTGTCTGGCCTTGGTATGGGCTACCAGGAAGTTGAGGCACTACTTGTTAGCTCATTCTATAATACTGGTTTCGAGATTAGATCCCATCAAATATCTCTTCGAGAAACCAACACTTACGGGTAGGCTAGCTCGTTGGTTGCTTCTTTTCTCCGAATTTGATCTGAAGTACATGACGCGCAAGTCAGTGAGAGGGAGACTGGTAGCGGAGTGCCTAGCCGATCACCCAGTAGACGGGGATGAAGCAGTAGAATATCTGTTCCCAGATGAGGCCATTCTGCATGTTGAAGAAGAAACCTGGACTATGTACTTTGACGAAGCGTCAAACCAGTATGGGTATGGGATAAGGGTATTGTTGATAGTACCCGACAATTCCCGCATACCCTTAGCCTTCAAGCTTCAGTTCAAGGTATCAAATAATGAGGCAGAGTATGAGGCATGTTTTGCTAGACTGGAAGCCGCCTTGGAACTAGGGGCAAAACGGTTGGATGTTATTGGGGACTCGAACCTTGTAGTATCTCAAGCTAAAAGAGATTGGAAAGTTAAAGAAGAAAAGATGAAAATCTATCACCAGGCCTTGGACGTATTGATTCCTCGGTTTGAAAAACTGAACTTCGCTCATCTGTTAAGAGAGAACAACAAGTTCGCTGATTCATTATCAACTCTATCTTTTATGATAAACATCCCTTTTGGAGTCCGGATGCGTCCGATCATCATTGAACAGAAATTCGTACCGGCCTACGAGCTGATTGCTGCCATAGATGAGGTACAAGATAAAAACCCCTGGTATTATGACATCTGGAACTTCTTGGAAAAGAAAGCGTATCTACCAGGGGCAAATGCCAAAGATAAGAGGGCAATTCGAAGAATGGCTGTTCAGTTCATCATTTGCGGGGGTAAATTGTACAAGCGGGGTCATCTTGGGATGCACAAACTATGTGTTAATGCTGAAAAATCTAAGTGCCTGATGGAGGCCATCGACGAAGGAGAGTGCGGAGCGCACATGAGCGGGGTGATGCTAGCCCGGAGATCCTTAGACAGGGTTATTACTGGTCAACCATGGAGGAAGATTGTATTGGCTTTGTTCAGCGATGCCACAAATGTCAGATCCATGCAAACTGCATGAACATTCCGCCATCGAAGCTGTATAACATGACTTCGCCATGGTCGTTTTCAGTCTAAGGGATTGATGTGATTAGGGCTGTCACTCCGAAGGGGTCCAACGGGTATGAGTACATTCTGGTAGCGATAGACTACTTCACGAAGTGGGTTGAGGCCCAATCTTACGCTGTGTTGAAGACATCGCATGTTGCTAAGTTCATCAGGAACAACATCATCTGTCGCTATGGAGTCCCGAATGAGATTATTTCGGATAATGGTTCCCACTTCAAGAAGGAGGTGATCGACTTGTTGGAGAAATACAACGGGGCTTTTCATAAGTCATCCATATATCGGCCACAAACCAACAGAGCTGTTAAGGCCGCCAACAAGAATATCAAGCATATTCTGCAGAAGATGGTGGAAACCTACAAGGACTGGCCAGATAAGCTGCCATTTGCTCTTTAGGGCTACCGAACTTCAATTCAAACTTCTACTAGGGCAACTCCATATTCCTTGGTCTATGGAATGGAGGTTGTTCTGCCTATCGAAGTTAAGGTTTCGTCATTGCAGGTAATGGCTGAGTGCTAGATTGCCGAGGCGGATTGGCAGCAAAGCAGGTTCGAAGAACTCATGCTCTTTGATGAAAGAAGGCTGAAAGCACTGTATCACGTCCAGGGTTATCAACGAAGAATTGCTAGGGCTTTCAACAAGAAGGTTAAGTCCAGGAATTTGAAGGAGGGGGATCTAGTACTCAAAGACAACTGAGCTCCCATCCACGACCCTAGGGGCAAGTTCAGACCTAATTGGACTGGTCTTTACATCATCAAGTTTATTTGGTCGGGTAGAGCTGTCATTCTGATGGACCTGGATGGCCTTAAGTTCTCCCAACCGATCAACATGGACAAGTTGAAGAAATACTATCCCTGAGAGGCTCACTAGGCAAAAATTAGAGCATGAAAAATTTGAAATAAGAAAAACAGAGCTCGCAAGGTTGAAAACCCAGAAAGGGCAGCCTTAGCAAAAGTTAGAGCGCAAAAGGAGAGTGTTAATACACGAGTGAACCTGAACCGAACTATGTAAGGCTTGATTACTATCTTCGGGATATGTAGGCAACTTCATTTTGAAGTCCAGCCACAAACACTTCCAAATCAACTTTGTCCATGCGATCATGTTGGTCATCTTTGTCTATTCTGCATTCAAGAGCTTGGTTGTGATCTCTAGTGTAGTGCTATTCAGACAAGGGGCAACTTTCCAGTTGATGGATTCGGGGTTATACATCTCAGTGATAGATCTTGGGTGTGTCCAGTTGTGATCCATATTGAAAATGGTTTTGAAAAGTTTTAATAAAAGTTGATTTTGTTCAAATTAATCTTTTTACGACTTAGACCATTTTTGGACCATAACGGAAAATTTTCAGTACCCACAACCTTCAATTTCATTGATTTCAGTACAGAGTTCTCCTACTCTTGAATACAAATTGAAGTTGTTTTTTATTATATTCATAAAGAAAACTTGAAAGTACTGATAAAGCAAATAAACTCGGGGCATGGATAAGTCAGGTGTTCCTGCGCCCCCTCCCAAAGCTTGTGGAAGCCTCTGATGCCAAAGTAGGCCCAACTTGCGCCTCTTCATCGAGCCAAGCTATGCACTCATCAGAGAGGGTGCAATTGAAAGTGGGAGCAGGGGCCAGAAGCTCTCACGTCCTCCATGTTGTGGCGTACCGAGCTAGCTATGCGCCTCGGACTGGAAATGCAGTAGGGTACTCTATCCCCTCTTCCGAGCAAGTCTGATCATGCCCAAATTGGCGCCGGAATCAAAACGGGAAGTAAAAGACACAGTGTGTCCGGCCAATCAGTTGAATGCCCGGCTGGCAAGACATGCTGTAGCTCGTCATCGGCAGATTAAGCCAGGGGCAGCGCCAAACAATGTTGACGGCAGACAGGCTGCACATCCATTCGCACCACCATCTCTCATCTAGGGTATCAACTAGTCGTTGTCGGAAGAAATAGCCGCGTGCTGAATATGCTGGGCAGGAGTCCACTACTTTCAACTTATCCATCAGCCATATCTGCGGAGAGATGAAAAACAAGAGAGATTAAAGAATAGAAAGGTGTGGGTGGAGAGAAAAGTGAGAAATGGTTTGAGAGAAAAACAAAGCCTGAGGGCCGAGTGATATGAGAAACACACATGTGAGAAGGGTGGGAAACATTACCTGCCACAGTAGTGGACTCCCCGTGAATCTAGTTGTCTCCCGACAATGGAAGTCATCCAAACCCATCAGAGTCTCAGCTAGTGTCATGCCAATGCAGCTCTTGCCCTCTTTTAAGCCTTGGGCAACCTCAATCAAACGGATGCTAGACCCCCCAGAGCCTGGAGCAAGTAAGAAATGAGACAACATGCACAAACAAAGGGTGTGTTGCTGAAAACTCTACCAAAGATGGTCACCGCGGTCACCGGCATCAGAAAACTGATGAATCAAGCTCGGGATGCCCATTTCTTCGTCGCGAATGAAAGACCGAGTGTCATACAAAGTAAGTCCACACATCAATCCTAAGGCTTGGATGTGGCCAAAACGGAACTGGGGCAAGATTGCTTCATCGTACTAAGATTCCATTAAAGCTTGGAAATCTTCAAAAGTGGGACATACCTCTTGTCCACCAAAGCTAAAAATATGAGTTACCGGATTCTAACACCTGGCCGCAGCATGGAGGAACGGAAAACGCAGCGGAGTGCGGCTCAACGTGAACAGTGCATTTATTTCGAAACCCTGGAAATTCAACTTTTCCCAGCCATCCAAGTTGGCAATCCAATTTGTGAGATTTTGGGCAAGAAATGCTTCCATTTGGGGCAAAAATAGATTTGGGATGAGGAACCCACGAAGTTGGAACCTTTATAGAAGATAAGGCATTGAGTGGAGGACAGATGGCAACAGTCTGGAGTTTCCCAGAAAAAACTAGCCGACCGGCCAGTTTAAGTAGCCGACCGGCCAGTTTTTCTGGCTAGCTGGCCACTTAAGTGGCTGGCAGTTATGAAAAGTGGCTGGTAATGAGGAAAAATGGCTGGCAGCCACTCCATGTGTCCAGCAGGGAACTTTTAACCTTCCTGTGTGCTAAGGGATGCTAAAAATCTGTGTTTTGTTTCACTCTAGGTGCGTTCGGCTGTGGTTTTGTTGACTTATTCTCCAATTTGTCACTTTTACTTATCGAGTTGTTGAACTTTGCTTATCGAGTTGTTGCAATTTGTTTATCGAGTCATCGTTTTGCTTATCGAGTTGTTTTTCAAGTTGTTTTGTTTTGTTTGTTGTGTCGGTTTACTACTTGACTTTGCAATAAACGAATGTTCAATTTCCATCAATCTCACTTTTGTGCAAAATGGTGCGATGCAATGCTTAGAATACAAATGCAACACTTTTTGATCAAAAAGATGTTTTTATTCCATCATAGTTTCTCTTTACAAAAAGTACAAAGTTTTGAAGAAAATAAAACTGCCTAAGGCTGTACAATGTGCCAATACTAAAGCAAAAAGAGAAATAAAGCAAAAAGAAAAAGCATCTGAATCGGCGCCATCTAGCTCAGGATTGAGAGGCCTCCTTCCTCCTCTTCCTCGACTGAGTAGACTCTGCGCCGTCACCGTCGGCACCGCTGTCTGAAGCAGAGCTGCCTCCGCTCCCATCCTCGAAGCCTTCTTCAGCATCGCCTCCGCCCTCGGATGACTCTGACTGGGGACTCGTTGACTCATCGTCCTCGCTAGACTCCTCGTCATCAGTGCGCCTGGCAGGCCTCCGACGTTTCCCTCGACTATGTGCCAGAGTCTCTCTCCCTACTGCTGGAGTAGGCTCTCAGGGTCCTGTCTGCAAGGGTGTGACCTGAAAAAGGCAATTGGAATACATCAGCTACAGTATATGTATCAAATGCAAGTATGTTATGCGGGATATATATAGAAATCAGATATAGTATGTACATGCAGTGTGTCGTGTCAGATGTGATCTATACATGTGATGCATCAGTGCAATGGGATATCAGTTTCAATGTATCAGCAGAAGTATGATAAATGCAAGTAAACTGAAAAGTACTAGAATGTCGTGGGAGGTCAGCATCATCTCTCTCCATAAGACCATGCCCTCAAGTGAGGCCATCGCCTCGAGTAACCCCTCAACATATCCTATGGAGGGTTGCAAATGTAAGTTAAAGCCGTAAGTGAATAAGTGAACAAATATCTGAGCAAAGCTGAAATGTATAAAGCTGTAAAGTGTACCGGTGGTAAGCCAGGCGTCCTCACGTATCGGTGATCAGGCAATGGAGGCTCAAGTGGAATCTGATAAGGTATTCCATACCGCCAACCTGTCAACTCAGTCGGGAGATCCGGCCATCCAACACACTGCCTAGTAGAAAGCATCTCTCTAGCTCCATCCCTCGCTGCCCGAGCCCTGCTCGTCGAGGAAGCACCTGCTCCCCGAGCCCTGCTCGATGAAGCAATCTCAACTGTCCTACCCATGGGAGCACGAGCACCTGCTAATGGGGGTATGAGGTATACCTCGATGTAAACCGTGTAGTCCTCCTCCCCAACATACCTATCTGCATCCATGCCTCGCATGACGTCGATAAGCTCCTGAGAGGAGAAGCTCTCTGTGGCCCGCATAGATGGTGAAGGTGGCAGAGGAACTAACTATAGCAGCAAGCCTAATGTCTGGCGCCTGAAGCGCTCACCTAAGAACCAGGAGCGGCTTACCGATCACTCAAACAAGATCTGATATCGGCAGGCACCCCGAGCTCTGGCAAAATGAAACCGAGCAAACTCTGGCATTGTCGCCCAAGGCTGCCATGTGATCTGCAGACATCAAGTGTATTAGTTGCTGGTAGATATACAAAATGAAGTGAAGCTGAAAACATTGTGTTACCTCTGCTGGCCTCACTGTATCGAAATAATGGCGCAAGTATGAGTCGGTCTCCCGGGGTCTAGGCCGGCACCGACCGTCATATCGGAGTGAGTAGGGGACCTCGAAGGGTGTCTCAACCTCCAGCTCGGGGAAAAGCGTCGGGACATAGGCATATACCTACAATTGTGCAAAACAAGAGGGTGGCAGTGAGAACACGTATCACGATAATGCGTAAAGCAGGTATGATACAAAGTGCGCGAAGTACAAATGCGTAATGTAAACGAGACTGTGTATGTAGTGTGCAGTATGTGCAGAAAGTGCAAAGCAGAAGGCATAGCAGAAAATATAAAGCTGAACAGTAAAGCATACCTCCCAGGCTCTCCAGTAGCCGCCTACTATGGTTGAGCTTATGTAGCAGTAGAGGGTAGCAAGGCTGGCGCCCCTCCAATTATAGTGTCGCACCTAGGACAGGTCCACTAATGCGCTCAGCAAGTATAGCCCCACTGTGTTTGCTCTGTCAGCGAACAGGGTAGTGCCGAAAAGGAACATAAGGAAGCCTCGAGCGTACTGCTCTGTCTCTTCTACCGTCGTAGGCTCTCCCTCTCTGAACTGCTCAGCGAACTAGGTATATCGAACCGAGCCCGATGATCGGTAGACGGGTGGGTGTGCTCCTAGTAGATATGTCCAAGCTGCCTCCCACTCACCCATATCAACATCTTATGGGATCGGCTGGCCGCCTACCTCAAGGCCTATCAGCATCTCGAAGTCGAACAGGGTCATCGTCATGTCCCCGGTGGTAGAGAAATGAAAGGAGTTGGTGGTGTCCCACCATTTCTCTACCAGTGCGCCCAAGACAGTCCGACTCACAAAGAGATGCAAGAGCCCCGAGCAAAACAGGCCAAATCCTGCCTCGTCAATGATCTGTTGGACGCTGTCAGGGAGCTCCAAGTACCACTCCCTCGTCGTGGTGGATCCATACCCACGGGTGAAATGGAAGTCAACCTGTATGAATGAATAGAGATACAATATGAATATGTTCAGAATGAACAGAAATGCAGTGTGCAGTATGTATGTTCAGAATGAGCAGGAATACAGTGTAGTATGTGTGTTCAAAATGAGTAAGAATATAGTGTGTGTATGTGTTTCAAAATGAGCAGATGAAATACAGTGCAAAAAGTGCGAACTATGCAAGAAATGTAAAGAACATTGCAGAAAATATAAAAGTGCAGTGTGTACCCCTGGCGCGTCATGGGACAGATGGGACTCAGGCTCCCATAGTAGAAAATCCATGGGCGTACGTCGTGCAAAGTCAGTGAAATAGCGCACTGTGCTAGGTGGCAGCACATGTGCTGCGGGATGATACGAAGCGAGGTCGAATGACCGAACTCTGGGCAGTAACTGAATGTGCTTCGGCTCCCCCTCCATCCCTAGAGGACCCCTGCCATATGGCGCGTCGTCTGCCATCTGCAAAGAAGGTGAAAGACAGACAAAAATGAGCAAAATGGGGTGAAAATGCAAAAAGTCAACAAAAAAGTCAACTCTCAGGAAGAGAAAGTCAAAGCCCAGGAAAAGGGCGCCAAACTCAAGTCAGAGTTGAGAGAAATATACCTCGAATGGTGAAAATGGAGAAAAAGGCTCCGAAAACAACTTTTGTTCGGTTCAAAACGAAGAGAATCAAAAGTTTTTCGGGAATCAACTTCGCGATGGGCGTTGGAAAACACGAAAAAAGTGCGGATATGAGAGAGAAAAAGTGTCTAGGAGTAAGGAGAAAGGTTTTTCGGCAATGGGTGTGTGAACAAAAGTGATTTGGGGTTGTGTTTTTAAAGACCAGTGTGTTAAATGACCAAATTGCCCCGATTTTCTAAAAACTAGCCAACCGGCTAGTTTTTTTGGCCGACAGCTTTTTCAAGTGGCTGGCAAGCTTCTAGGGTGTCCGGCAGGTGCCTGGTATTCCTCCTGTGTGTTTTCAGACTGTTTTGAGTCGTTGGTTCTCAAGAAAGTGCAAGTAGAGCCCACTTTTTCAGCTCAAAATGTTTCTACGGAAGTTTCAACTCATGTCTTCGATGCGTAGCTCATCGTCAGCTGGTATGCACGAGGTGTATCCTTTTAGAGTACGTTGTAACCCCTTCGAAAGGTAAATCGGAGGTCACAACTGAAGCAGTCTTGCCAAGGCGTGCATTTCTTCATTGAGCATATTGCACATTTCACTTGTATTGTTATGCACATTTTCACTCACATTGTTATGTGCCTTTTCACTTGCATTGCTATGCACCTTTTCACTTGCATTGCTATGCACGTTCCACTCACATTGTTATGCACCTTTTCACTTGCATTGCTATGCACGTTCCACTTGCATTGTTATGCGCCTTTTCGTTTGCATTGTATATGCACGCGTTTATCTCGTATTAAAATTGTATCTTAATGTAGTGTTAAACATGTGTTTCTACTATATTATACTTGTCAAATTTCTCTTTTGTGTAGACGATATTGTATGTACGGTTCATTCGAAGCTAATGAAGCTAGGTGATATTGTATATACAGTTCATTTGAAGCTGGCACAACCAGACAATATGGTGTGTGCGGTTCATTAAGAGGAACTCCAGGTAAGATCATTCATGCCTCCATGAACTCTCTCTTTGGCTGGAAACATTGGGACGAGTGCCCGATGTTCGTACCACCCTCCGGTGTTTACACCGTAGCCTTTCTCCTCTCGCGTTTGACATGCGTTTGGACGTGTCTTTCTTCTCTCACGTTTGACATGCGTTTGGACGTGCCTTTCTTCTCTTGCGTTTGACATGCGTTTAGACGTACCTTTCTCCTCTCGCGTTTGACATGCGTTTGGAAGTGCCTTTCTCCTCTCGCGTTTGACATGCATTTGGACGTACCTTTCTCCTCTCGCATTTGACATGCGTTTGGAAGTGCCTTTCTCCTCTCGCGTTTGACATACGTTTGGACGTACCTTTCTCCTCTCGCGTTTGACATGCATTTGGACGTACCTTTCTCCTCTCGCATTTGACATGCATTTGGATATACCTTTCTCCTCTCACGTTTGACACGCGTTTAGATGACTGCGCAGTCCCTCTTCTTTTGTGTTTGATACGCTAGGAGGTGTTTTATTTGAGACTTTGGGTGTTCCCGATAGTCGCTTTTAGTCTTTCCTGCGTGAGCCGTAGTTAAGATTGCATAATTTTCTTACATCCTTTCTACATGAGATGTAATTTGGTCTGTGTTTACTTGCTTATGTACGAGTTTGCTGTAACATTTCTTTGCATAACATTTGTATATAGATGTTTCTTTACAGCCCTCTTTGTATAATCATAAGTTATGTTCTGCATTGTGAATGTCATTTGCATTTTACCCCTGCATGCGAGCGCTTTTCTTTTGTTATCCTGCTTGTGGCTGACAGTTCTCAGGCTCAGAGGTGGTCAGAAGATTGTTCTAGTTCTGGAGTAGAAACAGCCTGGAGATTAGTTCGGTGTTCAGGAATCAAGGCGAATGCAAACAGAGGCAACCGGTGGCAAAGTAACGGACTTTCGGGAGAAAGCGGAGCAACCAAGCATGCATGCATCCCTCGCTTCCCGAGGCTGTTCATTTAAATTGCTTAGCTAATTAGCTAGTTAGCTTAGTCATTTTTGTAATTAATTAGTTAAGTGTTTAATTAATTAATTTGGTTTGTAACTAATTAGCTTAGATTAGCTAGTTATTCAATTGTGTTGTAATTAATTAGCTAGAATAGTTAGTTAATTAGTTGGTTTGTAATAGTTAGCTTAATTAGTGTAGCTAGTTAGCCCTCTTTCATTCGAACCCTCCATCGAGAAGGCAAATGTTGTAATAAGTGTGCGTGTGTGTGTGAATGTTTTCCAACCCCATTTCTTTCTCCCTTTTATTTGTCCGCTTTCGATGGTTAGATTAGGGATCATTTTCAATTAGCATACCTTATGCTTGCATGCGTGCATCATTCATTTGTTTTGCATGCATCGGGCTCGGCGCATCATTCAAACTGCATCATATTTCAATACCTATTTGAATAAGTGTTCAAAGCATGTTATCAAATCGAATCATATGTCATGATTAGATAGCCGAGCCTACTCAGTTGCATTTTTACATGTGTTGCATTAGGCATTGTTAACATAGCTAGGATCATGCATTGATTTCTAACTAGTTTTCTGTTTTGGCTCGGAGTACACTGTAAGTGTTTATGCTTTAGCATATTGCATGAGTATGAGTGTTGCCATGTTAGCATGCTTGCCATGAAGCTATTCGCTTAAGTGATTAATTGCATGAAAGCATGTGGATAGAGGCTTTATTACTTGAATTGAAACAATTCATCAAGTGTGACTTTTAAGCCCACTTGAAGTGGCAAATCATCATGTTTTAAGCCCACTTGAGGGTGGCAAATCCGTGTTTTAGTCTACTTGAGGGTAACAATTTCAAACCATTTTCGAAAAACAAACATGAAATGTTTTGTTCCAACTCTTGCGATTGAGTCTATAATTGTATGTTGCGCGCATCACATAGTATTGTTAATTATCACATAGTAATGTTAACTAATAATTAACAAGAACACATGAGGTTTATAAAACAACATATCATACTTAGTAGAGGTTGATCCTTTGATCGGGCGAGCGGGGGTGCTCATTTTAGGACCTTCCCCTCTCGTACCCAAGTTCCCGAGCCGAGGCAACTTTAGTGATGACGGACACGTGGCCTTTGGCACGAGTCAGGGTTTCCTAAATTTTCCAAAATAAAATATTTAGGTGGCGACTCTGAAATCTGGCAAAGCAATCAATGTTTGGCGCTTTTTGATTCAAAATTGATTTTTCAAAACCAATTGCCGGATTTGGACTCTTTGGTGATTTATCAGTCTTACATTGCACTTTGTGAGATTAGATTCAGAACCGTGACAGGAGTTCGAACTATAGTAACTAGAACCCAATTCGCGCCCTCTCTGAAAAAGGGGCGCGCAGAGAAAGTTCGAGCGGTCTACAAAGCCCAAAACAAATTTTTATCTGTTTGAAATTCAAACCAAACAGTGCCTTACCTGTACAAACAGATTTGTATCTGTTTAAATTAAAACTGAACAGGTACTATACCTATTTAATTCAAACCGAACAACCACGAATTTTCCTATATAAAGGTAGTCCCTCATTTGGTTTTTTAACATAATTTTCGTCTCTAATTCTATCAATACTCTCTGCATTTTGCTGCATACAATTTTCTGTGAGAAAGAGTGTAAACACAAAGTGTGTTCGTTGTGCGAACAATTTTGTAGTGCTGCTATTGTTTGCTGTTGATCATTTTATCCTAGGAGATAGACGTCCACAATCTGAAAGTACCGTGATCATTTTATCCTAGGAGATAGACGTCCACAATCTGAAAGTATCGTGGAGAGGACGAATCTGTCTTAAGGACACATTGTTAAACACTAGACTTGAAAGCAGATGGTTCAATAGACGTTCACCCGGTTCTAAACCTCTTGGATATAAATGGATATTCAAAAGAAAAATGAAAACAGATGGTTCAATAGATAAGTATAAAGCAAGATTTGTGGTAAAAGGTTACAGATAAAAGGAAGGTCTAGACTATTTTGACACATATTCTCCTGTAACAAGAATAGCATCCATTCGCATGCTTATTGCCATAGCAGCGTTGTATAATTTAGAGATACATCAAATGGATGTTAATACAGCTTTCTTAAACAGTGATCTAAATGAAGAGATTTATATGGAGCAACCCGAAAGGGTTGTGGTGCCAGGGCAAGAAAAGAAAGTTTGTCAGCTTGTAAAATCTTTTTATGGATTAAAACAAGCACCTAAGTAATGGCATGAAAAATTTGATCATGCTATGCTTACTAATGGGTTTAAGATAAACGAATGTGACAAATGCGTCTAGGTTAAAAACACTGACAAAGGTTATGTCATTGTTTGTCTTTTTGTGGATGACATACTTATCATTGGAAGCAATCAAAAAATGATTAAATCAACTAAGCAAATGCTGAACAAAAGATTTGATATGAAAGATATGGGGGTCGCAGATGTAATATTAGGAATGAAAATTACCAAAACATCTTATGGATATGCATTATCTCAATCTCATTATATTGAGAAAATTCTTAATAAATATATCAAGGATGATATGAATGTAGTTAAAACACCTGTAGACATCAGTCTTTATTTATCGAAAAATAAAAGTGATGCAATGTCTCAATTAGAATACTCCCAAATCATTGGAAGCCTAATGTACCTAATGAATTGTACTCGTCTTGATGTAGCTTATGCTGTCAGTAAATTGAGTAGGTACACTAGTAACCCCAGAAAAGACCATTGGAAAGCGATCATTCAGGTTCTTAGATATCTAAGATTTACCCGTGATCATGGTTTGAACTTTACTCGATATCCAACATTACTCGAAGGTTATTGTGATGCCAATTGGATATCGGATACTAAAGATTCAAAATCCACTAGTGGATATGTCTTTACTCTGGGAGACGCTGCTGTTTCTTGGAAATCCACGAAACAAGCATGCATCATACGATCCACAATGGAATCTGAGTTCATTGCTTTAGACGAACCAGAAGAAGACACAAAATGGCTTCGCCACTTTTTAGAAGACATTCCAATGTGGCCTAAACCTGTGCCAGCTAGTTGCATTCATTGTGATAGTCAATCTGCAATAAGCAGGGCACAAAATCATATGTATAATAGTAAGTCACGACATATTCGTTGTCGACATAATACCGGAAGGCAATTGCTCTCAAATGGAATAATCTCAATAGATTATATAAAATCTAAAGAGAATACTGTGGATCCGTTAACAAAAGGTTTGACAAAAGAGCAAGTGTATAGTTCATCGGAGGGGATGGGATTAAGGCCTATTACATAAGAGTCATCATAATGGTAACCCTACTTATATGACTGGAGATCCCAAGAACTAAATTTAAAGGGACAACTAAATTATGTGTGGTCGTTAGAAATCACCAAGGGATTTAAAATTCCCTACCTATTCTTATGGCGAGAGTGATATCTGCAACATATGTTGTATGCAGGAGTTTAAGGATAAGCGTTACTTTTAATGATTACTTATATATTGATTTAGGCATAAAAATCAAGACAAGTATAAAGGAGATACTCACACTAAGAATCACCTATATAAGTGTTGAACGAGGGCCAGTTTTGTGAGAATGAAGATGCTAAATTCTCTAGAAGCACTTATAAACAACCAGGAGCGTTCAAGGCCAAAATAAACACAACCGTAAGAACCACGATGTATCAGAAGATATTTTGTGTGAAATCTATTGTCTTAGCTTACACAAATGGCTGAACAATTCAAGGCATCGCGTCCATTGGTTAGCCAGTAAGTCCGATAGGTTATCACTAGAGAAGGTTTAAGGCCGAAAGCTACCTATCCTGATGCAAGATATTTTTGATTTATACTCTTTCGACAAATTCTGCATATTGTTGTTTTTCCGTTGTCACCAAATTCCATTCATGTGGGGGATTGTTAGAAATGATTTTGGAAAATATGATTTTTCCTTAACTTTGGCCAATTTTTTAAGTGGGACTCATACGCCAAAGTTGGCAAGTCTAAGTAGTAACGCGTTCTATGTCATGTTGTGATTCACGCGGTATATTTGGTTGCTCAAAACCATTATCGAGTGAATGAGAAATTGAAGCCAAAGAGAGCTCCATGGAAATGGTCTTTTTGGTGAAATTTCCTAAAGGTTTGGTTTAAGGCTTATCTCACATTGACTTGGCGGGCAAACTTTGAGTAGGTTTATAAGGCTTGAGTTTGGAACTTGGGGTAGGTCCCAAGGGGCACCCAAGTTTTGTAGAGAAGGAGGTTATGGGCAAAGTGTGCTAGACCCATTGGACCCAAAATAAACACAAGTGCGCGCCGTCCGTCCGGTCGGGTGGGCTGGGCGCGGGTGCGTGGTGTGAGGTTGGGTTGGGCTTGTCCGACCAAATACTTATCTTTTTGGGCCAAAAAAATTTCAATTTATTTTATTTATTTAGAAATAAAATCTGTCTATTTTTTATTTCAAATTCTAGTTGGAAATAAAATTCAAATTTTGGTTTGCACCTCTTCAAAAATTCTGTACATTTTCGTATCTGTCCAAACAGATCCGAATCTGCTCAAATTCAAGTCCAAAACAGGTTTTTATCTGTTTGAAATTCAAACCAAACAGTGCCTTACCTGTTCAAACAGATTTGTATCTGTTTAAATTAAAACTGAACAGGTACTGTACCTATTTAATTCAAACCGAATAGCCACGAATTTTCCTATATAAAGGCAGTCCCTCATTTGGTTTTTTCACATAATTTTCGTCTCTAATTTTGTCAGTACTCTCTGCATTTTGTTGCATACAATTTTCTGTGAGAAAGAGTGTAAACACAACGTGTGATCATTGTGCAAACAATTTTGTAGTACTGCTATTGTTTGCTGTTGATCATTTTATCCTAGGAGATAGATGTCCATAATCTGAAAGCACTGTAGAAATGACCAATCTGTCTTAAGGACACAGTGTTAAATACTGGACTTGATCAAAAAATTTGCTTGACAAATAAATAAGGTAAGTATTTAATTTACTTTCAATTTATTTATTTATATCAAATTTTGATTTTGTTTTTCTAAAAAATGAAAATCTATTTCATTTTATTTTTATTTACTGGTTTGATTTTTGTAATCAAACAATCTTTCTTCTTTCTTTATTTCTTTTGTTTGTTGTTAAGTACACAAACATTATTTATTCGTAATACAATAAAGATTGTCCAACAGTTTTCTGTAATGGTGAACAGAAATTTCCAATGAGTATTTTGTAATGGTGGATAGAAATTTATGACGAGTTTTCTGCAATGGTGGACATGAATTTTCGACAAGTTTTCCGACGGTATTCTTTGGATACCGTCAAGTCGATTCCTTCATTCATTAAGAGTCGACAAGAATTTCAATGATAAATCATTGATGCAATGCTCTGCACTGAGTCAATGGTATTTACTGATGCAATGACCGTTAGTCTTCTTTTCAATAGAAGATGGAAGGTCATCAAAAGAAGAAAGAGAGAGGGTGTGCAAAATTAAGTGGTGTACCTAGGTGTGATAATATTATGAATAAAGGTAAATTTGGTATTAAATAGAGTATTCAAAAAAAATTTATTAAAACTTAAGTTTAAAGTAGTGGTTCAAAAAAATGAAAGAGTTTAGAAAATTTAGACATGTACTAATAGAAGTCTTTTTTTTTTTTATGTTTCTGTTTCAAACATTTCAATGTTTTTTTTTTTAAACGATGAAATGTTTAAAAAAACAACCGTGTTACGTAGCTTGAAATCGAAGCCCTGGAATCCTCCCCCGAATTCAAAACGACGTCGTTTTGTCGTTTTGATATATTTTTTTTTTCAATCAGAAAATTAGAATAAGAAGAAAGAAGAAGAAAGAAAGAAGAAGAGAAGAAGGCAGAGGCAGGCGGAGAGAGGCGGACGAGCTGCGACGATCGGCTGGGCGATTAGCGGAATGGAGGGGCCTCTCTCTCTGTTTCCCTTTCTCCTCTCCTCTCTCTTTCTCCCTCTTTCTCTTCTTCTCTCTTCTTCTCTCTTCTCTCCCTCTTTCTGTTTTTCGGGCTGTTCGGGGGAGGGGGAAATTCTGGAGGGAAAATCATTTCTGTTAAAAAAAATACCCACCGTTGTCCTATTATTTTCATTTTTGTACGGCTTGACTTGCGTCTAACTTGCCTTGGGGAGTGCAAAACTAGTTTTCGAAAATATTTTTTTAATGTTTATTAAAAAGTGGATTACTATTAATAAAAAAAAATCTAAAAATAATTTATCAAACAAATTTTTATGTATTTTTTGAAAAAAAATTGAAAACACAATAATGTAATTACTTTCTTAGCTACAAAAGTAGATAAAGCTATACGCCAGAAAAGGAGATTCATATGCACATTTCACAAATTCAAAGCACTAGTTTCGCATAGGAAATTTTAAGATTAAAAGGCTATTTTAATTATAAAATAACAAAATAGGTTAAAAAATTAATAAGATAAAATGTCATTTTTGAATCATAATTATTTTATTTTTTTCTCTCATAAAAGTAAAAAAAAGCCAAAAAACTTATCTTAAATGGATGACAAAAAGTTATATTGATGTGATTAGGAATATGTATAAAAGTGTGGTGACCATTATTAGATCGCCTGCTAGAGAGACAAGTGAATTTTCAATTACTGCAGGGTTACATCAAGAATCAACCTTAAGTCTTTATATTTTTGTTTTAGTTATGGATGAGTTGACGTGCAATGTTCAGGATGATATACCATAGTGTATGCTTTTTACAGATGATATTGTGTTAGTGGATGAAACTAGAAAATGAGTTAATACTAAATTGGAGATTTGGAGAAAAACACTTGAATCTAAAGGATTTAGGATAAGCAGAACTAAAACAAAGTATATCGAGTGTAATTTTCGTAACAGTCAAAATGGAAGCAGAGAAAAAGTGAAGATTGAGAACCAATAACTACCTAAGAGTAAACATTTTTGTTATTTAGGATCGATTATCACAATGACTGGGGAGATTTGGAGCGAATGTGACCCATAGAATTCAGGCGAGGTGGTTTAAGTGCATGAGTGCATCTAGAGTACTGTGCGATAAACAAGTATCCATTAAACTAAAAGGGAAGTTCTATAGAACAGCTATTAAACCAGTGATATTGTATGGGACGAAATGTTAGGCAACTAAAAAACAACACGTTAATAAAATGAGTATTGTTGAGATGAAGATGCTAAAGTGGTTGTGTGGTAAGACTAGAAAAGACATAATTAAGAATGAGTATATTCGAGAATGAGTAGGAGTTGTACCAATTGAAGATAAGTTGAGAGAGAATAAATTGAGATGGTTTGGTCATATACAACGGAGACCAACAGAGGTAGTAATGAAGAGATACGATATAGTGACGGTAGATGGTAGTGTTAGGGGAAGGAGTAAACCTAGATTGATGTGGACTAATGTAATAAATAAAAATATGAATTTCCTTAATTTGACTAACGAAATGGTCTTGGATAAAATCGAATGGAGAAGAAGGATTCATGTAGTTGACTCCATTCGATGATACGTAAGGCTTGATTCGGCATATGTACATTATTTAGGCCTCGTTTGAAAATAAATTATTTTAGTAACTTTTTGACTTTTTGGCTAGAATATTAGGTTAAAAAAATTAGTATATTTGGGATGATTTTTTAATTTTTTACAAAAAGATGTGCAAAAAATAGAGAGAAAATAAAATCTTTGATTTTTTGGTATAAGTTGTTGACTTTTTTATTTTTTTAGTGACTTTTGACTTTTAGGCTAAAAAGTGATGCTATCAAACGAGACCTTAGTACTACAATAAATAATAAATAATAAAATTTACAATTTTATTTGTTTGTTTGTTTTTTTGGCCCACATCAATGTAAATAAAAAACATGGAGGAAATAGTTTCTGCAGTGCATTCGTGGGTAATCTTCAAAAAGAGCATTGGATTTCTGTAACCTCAAGCCATCCGAGAGGGGAGGGAAGAAAGAGAGAAAAAAAAAAGGTAGGGATTAAAAAAGAGAAGAGATTACATAGAGGAGGATAGAATGAGGGAAAAAGGTACAGAAGGAAAGTGGAAGGAAAATATATGGGAATTTTTGTCTCTTAAAATTGATACTTCACGAGTTTGTTTGGTTGGTCATTTTTTTTTTGGTAGTTTCACAAAATAATAATAATAATAATGAAAAATTTGAAAGCATTCATTATTTTCATTTTTGTACAAACACAATTGAAAGAATTTGTTTGTTGTTACTTTAAAATTAATTTGTTTTCTCGAATCAATTCGTCAAATAATTTGGGTAAATTATTCGTTAATCCTATGTGATAGACTTAATTATCTATAATTCTTGTATACTTTTTTAATGCACCAATAAGTCTTAAAATACTTATTTTGTCTCAATACTTTCTGAAAATATTAATAAGTGAAAAAAAAGAATAGGACTTATAGGTAAATAAGTCTGATCAATGAGACCAAATCGAAAGTCCCCCAAATAATTTTGTAAGTACAAAATAGAAATCAAAAACAAAAACACATCCAAACAAGTGCTACATATTAAAAATAATGATAAATTACAAATACATCGCCTAATGATTTGTTTAAAATATAAATTACCTTTTATGATTCTAAAAATTACATCCTGTCATTTCAAGTTTCTAATCACATAACAAATAATTCATTTTATTAATAATTATTAAGTCAATTAACAGTTTTTAATGATATAATAAATATATTTCAATTAATAATTTAGGTAATTTTATTGTTGTATAGGATGAACAGATTAAGGAGAAGTGTAACAACTATTTTGAGAAGTTGTTAAATGAGGAATATGGAGGAGGTCAAAAGGGGAAGAATTAGCAGTAATAAGGAAAACCAAGACTACAAGTTCTATCGCAAGATTAAGAACTTTGAAGTGAAAATTGTACTTAAGAAGATGAAATCAAATAAAGTCTTAGAACCATATAATATTTCTATTGAAGTTTGAAAATGTTTGGGTAAAAAGGGGTTGTTTGGTTAACTAAATTATTTAATAAGATTTTGTTGACTAGAAAAATGCCAGAGGAATGAAGGAAAAGTATTTGAATGCCAATCTATAAGAATAAATGAGATGTATAGAATTGCAACAATTATAGAGGAATCAAGCTAATATGTCATATAATGAAAGTGTGGAAGAGAGTGATAGAACATTGATTGTGAGATATAACAGAGGTATTAGAGAATTAATTTGGATTTATGCCAAGTAGGTTAATAATGAAGTAATTTATCTTTTGAGTAGAGTGATAGAAAAATATAGAGAAAAGAAAAGAAACATTCATATGGTTTTATCGATTTTGAGAAAACATATGATAGAGTGTCTCGAGATATAATCTGGTGGATATTAGAGAAGAAAATGATGACAAAATGGTACATTGATGTAATTAGGGACATGTATGATGGTGTGGTGACTACTATTAAATCGTCTACTAAATAAACAAGTGAATTCTCAATTACTGTGGGGTTACACCAAGGATCAACATTAATTCCTTTTTTTTTCCCCCTTTAGTTATAGATGAATTAACGATAAATATTCAGGATGATATGCCATAGTGTATGCTTTTGTAAATAATATTGTGTTAGTGGATGAGACTACAGAAGGAATTAACACTAAGTTGGAGATTTGGAGAGAAGTACTTAAATCTATAGGATTTAGGATAATTAGAATTAAGACAGAGTATATGAAGTATAATTTTAGCAGCAGTAATAATAGAAATAGAGGAGAAGTGAAGATTGAGAACAAAAAAAATACCTAAGAGTGAGTGTTTTCGTTATTTAGGATCAATTATCACAATGGTTAGTGAGATTAGAGCAAATGTGATCTATAAAATTAAGATAGGGTAGCTTAAATGGAGGAGTATGTCTAGGATACTGTATGATAAACGAGTATCCATTACACTAAAGGCGTGTTTGATTCGCCAGATTAGGGGGGGACTATCCACTATTTGGATTGTAATCCAAATAGTGTTCCTTATCTGCCGTTTGATTTTTTTTTAGTCCACTGGACTCCATGTCTGGCCGGACTCCTTATCCCCCATATGGGGGACTATTGTGTCCTGGGGGGGTATGGGATAGTTTTTGGGGGACTATCCACTGTTGGGATTATGTGGTCAAAATGACCATTTTGACCCTCTACTATTTAATTATGTATTATATTTAATAAAATTCAATAAAATTTAAATGTCTCAATTTAAAAATAAAATAATTTTATTTAAATTTTTATTGATGTTTTATTTATTTAATTTTTTAAAATAATTTTTTATAGATATTTTATTAATTTTTATTTTAAAATTTTGTTTATATTTTATTTAATTTCATGATTTAAATTTAATAGATGTTTTATTTAATTTCATTATTTGATTATTATTATTTTTAAAAACAAATTTATTTAAAATTTCAATTAAAAAAATATATATATATTTATTGATTATTTATTTATTTAAAAAAATAAATTTATTTAATTGTGTAAAAAATAAAATAAAATAAAATTTTATTTAATCTATCTAAAAATAATTAAAATATTAAAGATATATTTAATATTGCTATTACTTAGTAAACAATTGAAAAAGGGTAAAATAGTCTTTTGTTTATTTATCCTATCCAGTCCGTCCAACCAAACGTTGGATTCACTAAAAATAATCATTTCCAGACATCTAATCCCATGAAAAAATAAATACAAGATACATATCCAATCCAGCCAAATAGTCCGGGGGATTCACAGTCCTAAGACTTAAGTCCGATGGATTCTAATCCCCCCTTATCTAGTCCGTCCAATCAAACACACCAGGGTGTGTTTGTTTTGAAAGATTAGGGTGTGGGATTGGACTATTAGTCCCACCAGACTAATAGTCCATTGTTTGTTTCAATTTTTTTTGCTCCGGACTATTAGTCCTCCCGGACTAATAGTCCCATATTTGTGGGACTATCCTATCCCATGGGGGGTGGGCTATTTCCATAGGATTGGGATCTCATGGGATTAGGCTCTGAAATGTCCATTTTACCCCATGCTATTAGTTAACAAACAATTAGAAAATAGTAAAATAGTCTTTTGAACATTTATAAATTATTTTTTTAGTGTTGTTAATTTAAAATTATATATTAAATAAAAAATTTAAATTATAAATTATAAATTATACATTAAATTTAATTAAAAATTATGGCCTTATAAATTAAATTTTTTTAGTGTTGTTAAATTAAAAATTAAAAATTATAGATTACAAATTTAAAATTATATATTAAATAAAAAATATAAATTACAAAGGTAAAATAGTCTTTTGAACATTTATCCATATCCAGTCCGTCTAACCAAACATTGGATTCATTAAAAATAGTCTAATCCAGACATTTAGTCCCATGACTAAACAAACATAGGATACAAATCCAATCCAACCAAATAGTCCGGAGACAATGTATCCCGGGACTAACAGTCTGATAGATTATAATCCCCCTTATGCAGATTAAGGTGTGGGATTGGACTATTTAGTCCCACCAGACTAATAGTCCATTGTTTGTTTCAATTTTTTGTTTCGGACTATTAGTCTCCCCGGACCCGGACTAATAGTCCCATATTTGTGGGACTATTCTATCCCATGGGGGGTGGGATTATTTTCATGGGATTGGTATCCCATGAGATTAGGCTCTGAAATGTTCATTTTACCCCATGCTATTACTTAACAAACAATTAGAAAATAGTAAAATAGTCTTTTGAACATTTATAAATTATTTTTTTTAGAGTTGTTAATTTAAAATTATATATTAAATAAAAAATTTAAATTATAAATTATAAATTATACATTAAATTTAATTAAGAATAATAAATTAAAAATTATGGCCTTATAAATTAAATTTTTTTAGTGTTGTTAAATTAAAAATTAAAAATTATAGATTACAAATTTAAAATTATATATTAAATAAAAATTATAAATTACAAAGATAAAATAGTCTTTTGAACATTTATCCCTATCCAGTCCGTCTAATCAAACATTGGATTCATTAAAAATAGTCTAATCCAGACATTTAGTCCCATGACTAAACAAACATAGGATACAAATCCAATCCAACCAAATAGTCCGGGGACAATGTATCCCGGGACTAACAGTCCGATAGATTATAATCCCCCCTTATGCAGTCCGTCAAAACAAACACACCCTAAAAGGAAAGTTCGATAGAAGATAAGTTGAGAGATAATAGATTGAGATGGTTTGGATATATATAATGGAGACCAATATAAGTAATAGCAAAAAGATGTGATACAGTAACAGTAGATGGAAGTTTTAGGGGAAGAGGTAGACTTAGATTGACGTGGGTGTGAGTGTAGTAAATAGAGATTTGAATCTCATTTATTTAACAAATAAAATGACCGTTGATAGAATCGGGTGGAGAGAATAATGATTCATATAATCAATTTGATTTATAGGAAGGAGTTAGAAAAAAAAAAAAAAAAACTGACAAAAGAGTATTTATGATTTTTAAAAATACATAAAATAATTTATATTTTAAGTATGCTTTTTATCCTTAAAAATTAGAGGTTACTTGTAATTAATAAATTGATAGAAAATGTTTTGTGCACACAATTTGTGTGCATTTAATGCACACAATTGCCATTTTGGATAAATTGTTTTTTTTTTTTTTTTTTGGCCTTGAAGTGACAATTGGGGGGATTCGGGGCATGCTCTTTCGAGCTCCCAATCCGGACCAATTGATTTCCTCCCATAATAAAAAAATGTTTTAGACCACTAATTAGTGGTGGCTCTAATGATGTGGCAGTGGGTCCCATCCACTGCCACATGTGTTTTGTGTCTTGGTTTTTGTGTTTTTTTATTTTTTTTCAATTGCCACCTCACTAGTGGTGAAGTTAGTGATGATAGATTAGTGGTATGTAGCATTGCTCCCCATAATATGAAAGAGAATCATTCCATTTCAGTTACCGAAAATGTGAAAGAAACGTTTAAAACGTACAAGTTTCCTTTCACACACACGCTGAAGAAGGTGGCAGAGACTACAGACTAGACTACCAGGTCTCTAGAGAGAAAAAAAACTCCATTTATCTTTGTTCTCAAATTTTCTAGGGTTTCTGTTTTCTATCATCTCTGCATTCTCTCTCTCTCTCCCTCTGCAAGCTTGTATTTTGAAGAGAACTGGTATGTTTTCATTGTCTCTGCTCGTTTGAACCCTCTTTTCTCATGAATTTTGGGTTTTGTAAGTGAAAAATGGTAGTCTCAAACTTTGGGTCTTTCTGTATGTTTTACTGTAAACTCATATTTTGCTCTGAAAACATATGCTTACTGTGAACTCAAGTGGTTTTATGTACTTTCTCTACCTTTCCTCTACCTTTCATCATCATCATCATCATCATTATAGCAATAGGTTTATGTATGATGAATGTATGGTTCATGTATATTGATTTTAGTGAAATTTTAGTCGGATTTTGGTAGTGTGGGTTTCAATGTTTGTGGGTCTGGATGGTTTAGTGTTTTTCATGCCCAACGGAGTTGTTTACACATCTTAATCTTTTGGCCTTTACTTGATAGTAACATGGAATGGGAGCTTTTCCCAGAGTGGAGTTTTCTTGGTATGATGATAGATACTGGATTTCTACTTATTACATCTAATCTGACTTCCCTTTTTTTGTCTTTTATTTATTTTTTCTCTGCATACGTAATGATTATTATTTATATCATTTAGGCTTGCTTTGAGTTGATTAGTGCCAGTGCTGCTTCGGATGCTCTGCCCTCTTTTCATCATGTGGTCTTTTAGAAGGATAAGCAAATTCTTGTATGGGAATGGAATATATATATATATATATATATTTTATTATTATATTTGTTTTCTGGGATTGTGAAGAATGTCAACCCCATGTGGCTGGTTTTAGACTTTAGGAAACTGATACTTGTACATTTCTTTATAATTTAATTTAAGGAACTCCAACTCTCTCATTTTATGTTTACTTTGATTCTAGTACATTTATTAGGAATTTGTCGACATTGATGATCATGTGAGCTTAAGCACTAAGCAAGATTGAGGATGTTACAAAATCATATTGGTATAAAATAATATATTTTCTTTGAGTTTTGGATTTCTGATATATAAAATTAGTAATATCGATTGGTTGGGCTTTTCTTATATTCAAATCTCAACTTGAGAGAACTTGATGGGTTTGTAAAGCCCATCACCGGTCCCGTTTTGATGATCCGAACCGTTCATTTTGTAAGGTCCATTTTTTTAGAGATAAACATGATAAAATGAAAAAGTTATGGTTGTTGGATTGATCTAACTTTTTTCATGAACGGTATACATGTAGGGCTCTACAAAATGAACGGTTTAGATCATCGAAATGAGACCCATGGTGGACCCCATGGGCCCCTCTAGTTGAGGTTTGAACAGAAGAGAAGCCCAATCCAAATAAAAAATGCCCAAAAGATAAATTTTATGTCCCGAATATAATTCAATAATTAATGTCTCACTGAATCCAAATGATGATAAAAGCACATTTAAAATAACTTAGATTTACTGTTCTATGAATACTGATATAAATTTGCAACTTATGGCCTAAAGTCTTTGAACCTCTACAGTTTGATTGAGTTGGGAAGAGTTTAATCATAAATAATTTCTTCTATCCCCAATCATAGTTTCCAGCCAGGTTTGACCAAACTGAAGGATGTTAATGGGAGCTTGATTATCTATATTTCCATTTCTGTTATTATGTTTTTTGCAATTGAGTCTACCTCTTTCTAACATTTATGTTTTTTAAGGACATTTTGGGATATTTTCCCTAAAACATTAAAGCAAATTTTTTTTAAAAAAAGAGGTTGTGGGTCTGTTGTTTTCTACTTCCATGCACACTTGGGTTGCATTCTACCAACAATTTTTAAATAGTCTGTCTTAGGGGTTGTTTGGGATATATTAGTGCACTTTTTGACTTTTTGGATAAAAAAGTAGAGGAAAAAAAGATGGTTATTTGGGATAACTTTTTGATTGTTTACGAAAAAATATGTATTAAAATATTGTATAAAATAACAAAATTACCGGATTACCCCTAATGCCCCTAGGCGTGTACTGACAGTGATTGTTTAGGAAGGCAATTAGTTGTGTTGCTTTGAAGTTGTGTGGTGGACTGGACGGTGTTGTTCGGCCTGTGAGGCCCCACCACGAGTCCCGTTTTGATAATCCAAACCGTTCAATGTATAGAACTCGTCGAATACTCTATGCTTACAAAAAATCAAGTTGATTAGATATCGATAACTATCTCATCGGATCAGTTTTTTGTCAACTGTTAATTTGGTCACTATCCATTTTTTTATACAAAACTGATTTGATCATATAACTATCGATAACCGATCAATATGATTTTTTACAAACATATAGTACTCGACAAGTTTTACACATATAGAACGGTTCAGATTATCAAAACGGGACCTGTGATAGCCTCCATGGGCCAAACAACACTGTCCTATGTAACTTTTTTGTGCACTGCCTGTGTAAATTTGTACCATCACTTCACAGTGTACCATCACTATAGTGGCCACAGTTGGCTTGTACTTTTTCTTGTGTAAATTTGTTGTTTTTATATATATATTTTTTGTGAATAGTGATAATTTTTTGGCGGTTTTAGTAATTTTTTGGCTTTTTGTCTTTTATAGATTATGCCAAACAAGCACCTAGTGATAAACAATCAACAAAGAGAGTATAAACATGATCTGTATAATTGGATTATGCTTATTTGGTCACAACCACTCGTTTCTTGTAGAATTGTATGTAGTTCAGTTCAGTGTTTTGAAAAGAGCACTTAGGTGCAAGGTGCACCAAGTTGCCTTAGACATCTTGAGGCAAAGCATTGTAGAAAAGGCGCATCTGACGTGCTTGAGGCACAGACGTAAGGCACTTCATTTAAATTTTTGCTCCAACTTTATTTTTTGTGTGTAGCTACCATAGTTGTCAAATTGAGAATTGTATAGTGAATCAAAATCTTAATTTTGCAAATCATGAATTGAATCTCAAATTGTTAAGATTCAATACAAACTATGAAAAGTCGTGTTAAACAATTGTATATATGAAAAATGATAATTTTGGCATATGCTATAAAATAGTTCTTATATGAGGAGATTATCACAACGTCTAATTGGGAAGCCATTACCTTCATTGTAAGGGTTGTGGATCCAAATCCTGCTAACTATAAAATTCTTCAAAACCCAAAATAAATTCTTGACGTTCGAAAAATGGACTTAGGAAATCCATATAGAGAATAATAAGAAGAGAGAGTTAAGTGGAATTCTTTGTTTTAGAATCTAAAACAATTTAAAAGTTATGTATACTAATTGTTCAAAAAAAGTTATATAAAAATAAAAATTGTGGTGGAGCCATTGGGTTTGACTGACATCACCCATGTAATATTGAACTATATTTATTTCACTAAAAGAGTAATAGATAATTCATGTGTGCAAGTTACTTTAATCTTAAACATCCTTTGCATCTGTATTATGACATTTGTTTGAGGAAAAAAACAAGGAAAAATGGTTAAGAACATGCTTGGTTTGATTGAATCTGATTAGTTTTTATTGAAAACCCTATGATCACTAAAATAATAGCAAATCATGCATATGTATTGGTTATTTTCGTACTAAACACTATTACAATTTTCGTATTTAACACTATTAAAATTTGTATAATGTCATTTTCATTTAAAAAAAGATGTAAAAAATGGTCAAAATCTGTCAGACACTATAGTTTTAAGATTGCATGAATTGTGAAAAGTGAATTGGTTATGTATCGTGTGATACACTATACACTCTATCCTAAAATAGATCCACACATAGATTCGTCTCAATCTATGCATGAATCACAAATCAATCGTGAATCAATTTAGGAAAATCACAATCCCTTCAATATAAAATGCAAACAAGTTCTTTGAGCCCTAATTTTCAGATAAAAAAAACCCTAGATATTAAGGCCTCGTTTGGAAACCTGCTTTTTTAGTAACTTTTTGACTTTTTGTCTAAAATATGATGTAAAAAAAACTAGTATGTTTGAGATGACTTTTTAATTTTTTTACGAAAAGATATGCAAAAAGTAGAGAGAAAAATGAATCTTTGACTTTTTGGTATAGATTTTTGGCTTTTTGATTTTTTTAGTGATCTTTTGGCTTTTTGGCTAAAATCACTACTTGCCAGACAAGGCCTAAGCAAAAGCTCTTGGATTGCAAGATGAATATATGACACTGGGATTCCTTTCAATGTAGCAAATTATGACAATTTTGGGCCAATAATTGAAGCTATCGGGCAATTTGGTCCCGGTTTAAAACCACCAAGTTACCATATGGTGTGAGGCCCTTATCTCAAAAAAGGAGTGAATTGCGTCAATAAATTGATGAAGGAAAATAGAGAGGATTGGGAAAAGTAGGGTGTTTTATAATGTGCGATCAGTGGACGGATAAGAGAAATATTGATTTTTGTTGGATGCGAATGTGATGTTTTAAGAATTTGTTGGATGTTATGTTTGTGGGTTTTAGAAGGTTGGATGTTATGTTTAAGTATTTTTTGAAATGTTAAGTGTTATTTTTATGATATTTGGAATTTGAATGTTGTTTTATTTTATGATTTTTGGAGTTCTAGAAATATTTGCTTATGTTAAAAACTTTGCCCATATTGAAATTATGCTTATCTTCTACAATTTGTGCCTCGCCTCATGCTTAGGCTCCAGGAGACCTTGGCACCTTGATGGGCCTAGAGCTTTTTGAAACACTGGTTTAGGTTTCTTCCTCTCTTGCCTTGCATATCAAAGGCCTTACATTTGCATTTTGTTAGTTTTAAAGGAAAAACAAGGATGCCATCATGTTATGGCTTGTTGCTCCTCAACTTAGAGAGATGTTTTCTTAGTGTGAATGCATAATTGAGCAAGTTTGAGTTCTGATTATTTAATTACATAGCTTCAAGCATTTATGTACAGTACAGTGCTTCCCAAATGGCCAAGTTTTTTAGTTTGTTAGGAGTTTATTTTATTTTATTGACTAGATATTCTAATGGAGATCCCATTAATTTTTCTACTACTTCCAATGTAGTCTTTGTCTGTCCACTCAATGGCTTCTTCCGATGAAGAGGGTGAAATCATCCCAGATTGCATCACAAATTACTGTCTTGTGGATTACAAGGAAGAACCCATTTCATTTTCCAGATTGCCACTCCAATGGAGTGAGGATGAGATCTCAGATGATTTGAGTATGCAGATATTCTTACGTGGAACTGCAGATGGTGGGCTTCAACAAATCTATAAGAAAGTCATAGCATGGAAGTTTGAACTTTCTTATGTGCTGCCTGAGATTTACTTGCTTTCCAAAGACAAAACTTGGATAAAGCTTCTAAAGCCTAGGAAGAGTTTTGAGAGTACAATTAAGACCATCTTGATCACAATTCACTGCCTCCACTTCATGAAAACAAATCAAGAGGCATCTAGAAATGCTGTATGGAACCACTTGTTGAAAGCTTTCAGGTCTGCGTGAATATTTCATCATTGTTTCTCTGTGTGTCATGTTGATTGTTTTTTGCACAAGTTAAATATCCTGTTTATTGTGTAGCTCGTATGAGATCGAACCTTCTGAGAATGATCTTTTAGATCATTTGCCATTAATTAACGAAGCTGCAATAAGAGACAAAGAGATAGCAAAATCTGAGGTTTGCCTTACTTCTTTAATTGATCTTTATAATGAGGGCTGATATATGTCACTAGAATCCTTTTTCTCTTATGTAGTTTCTGCAGGAGACCTTGGCGCCTTGGTGCGCCTATCGCCTTTAATAACACTGCCATGTGTATTGTGCATGTGTCTTTTTGTTTGTCTTTTATATGCTCAGCTATTTGAACAACTGATATTTTGAACAGTATTTTGCTGCTCTTCTGGTGGAGCCTGGGAAAAGGAAAGCTTTCCATGAGGTCAGCACTCACAGTTGCGTTTTTTCATACGTTGTGTTGTTTTCTCTCTTGTTTGATATTATTGTTTTTATCCTTTGTTTTAAGGAAGTGTACTTGCTTTATGTAGCAGGACATTCAAACAACAAAGAAATCTAAGTTTATAGTTGATTCTGATGATGATGATGATGGTGATGAAGATGATGATGCCCATGAATTTGATGAAAGGGTGCTGTTTGATTCTGTATGTGCACTTTGTGACAATGGCGGTGAACTTTTGTGGTATGCACAGAACAGAACCCTTGAACTTCTGTGGATTTGACATGAATTACTCCATGGCCCTTATATTTTTGCACTTGGTGTTGATTTGCAGTTCTTTTTGCATTGTCGAGTCGAGTACTTAGGTCGTTGCTTTGTTTGTTTTTGAGTTTGTAGCTGTTATTTATGAGGAGATTTGTTTTGTTTCTTGTATATCTCTTTCTTCCTTCAGTAAATATTAGTTTTTTTTTTTTTTTTTTCAATGAAAAACTCATTTCTCTATTCACATATTGTTTATGATCATAAGAAGGTTGATGTTTAGTTCTGTACTTGGCATTGCAGTTTCTTGTGAATAATTTAACATTCTTTGTGTTTATTGTTCTTGTTAATTTACTTCATTTTCCATATAATACAGTTGTGAAGGGAGGTGTACAAGATCCTTTCATGCAACTGTAGATGCTGGAGCTGATTCTCTTTGTGAATCTCTTGGCTACACTGATGCTCAAGTTGAAGTATGAACCTGCTTTTGTTGTACTAATTTTTTATTTTTTTCCAAGCATTGTTTGTTTGAGTTTTATTTTTTAGGGGTTTGCACCTTAAGTATTGTTTGGTTTCATGCAGGCATTTCAGAATTTCCTCTGCAAGAATTGTCAATACCAGCGGCATCAGTGCTTTGTTTGTGGCATCTTGGGCTCTTCTAATAAATCTCCTGGTGCAGAGGTTTAAATCTTCTAGTAGCAATGACAAATCATCATATATAGAATGTTTAGATTTTTCCTTGTTGATTTTTTTAATTGTCAGTCATTATTATTTGTCACAATACCAACCCTGCCCCATTCCGAATTAGAGTCATGACTGGCCAGTAGCTCATGCTACCAAAGGCCTTGCACAAATCAAGAATGGATCTACCTGTGAGAAACACAATAAATAGTATTGTGGAAGCTAATAATCAATGGTGAAAACTTCAGAGCTTGTGCCTAGGTAATCAAACCATCCGACATAATTAGACATACATACACATATTTACATGTAGTACACATCCCGTCTTGGCCATCATTCAAAGACCATACACTTATAAATCCTTATTTACATAAGATAACAAGATTTACTGCACGTGTATGACATATGCACAACACTCAAAAAGACACCAAAAGATCTTCATGCCCAAAAGGTTCCTTAAGCACATACACAAGTTAACTCCTCCATTGCCACAATCTTTGAATGTAGATTTCAAGCAGTTTCCACAAAATATGTAAAATTTATGTGGATCTGCAACTTAAACTTCATTTGCCTTTCCAGGTCTTTCCTTGTGTTTCTGCAACTTGTGGCCATTTTTATCATCCAAAGTGTGTGGCAAAACTGTTTCACCCATGTGATGAAACTCAGGCAGAAGCAGTTCAGAAAAAAATTGCTGCAGGAGAATCATTCATATGTCCTGCCCACAAATGTTTTATATGTAAGCAAGGAGAAGATAAAAAGGTTTATGACTTGCAATTTGCGTTGTGTAGGCGCTGTCCAAAGGCATACCACCGAAAATGCTTACCCAGGTAGTCTTTAGTTTTTTCCACATTTCTTATCTTATTTTTCAATAATGTCAAGAAATATTTGAGTGTTAAATATTGAAATGGAAAAAATATTGACATTGTTATTCTGACATTTAATTACCTTTGTCAGGAAGATTGCTTTTGAAGGTGATGGTGATAAAAATATCCACCAGAGGGCGTGGGATGGTCTTTTGCCAAATCGTATATTGATATATTGCATGTAGGTTCATCATGAGTGACCCCATTCTGTTAAATAAAATTCTGCTTCATTTACTGAACGCCACATTTATTGTCAATTCCCACAGGGACCATAAGATCGTTCCAGTGCTTGCGACTCCAGAAAGAAATCATATTTTATTTCCTGGTATTGATGGAAAAAAGAAGAAACACAGAATAGAGTCACTATCAGGAAAAGAGAAGGTGATGGCAGAAAAGAGAAGTACAGTTTCTGTAAGTGTAACAGAAAGAACTGCAGCAAAGATGCCAAAAAAGCTCGAGTATGCTGCTGTTACAGGTGGTGAATCTCCCAAAGAACTTGAGAAAGGATTTTCCAGACAAGGTTCTACGTCAAAAGTCACTGATGTCACGATGAAATCTTTGAGGACGAATAATTTGTCTGTCCAGGCAAGAGTGTGTAAGCTTTCCACGGCAGACAAAAACAAGTCATCCTTTGGAATTGATCATTCACTGCCGATTATGAGGTCAAATACGGTTAAGCCTAAACAGCAAAATTTTCTCAGTGGTAAGACCAAGAGCACAATAGCAGCTATGCCTGTAATGAAGAAAGTTTGCATTACACGACCTTTAGGAGATGAAGAAGAAAAGCGGTATTGTATTTGCCTTTATCTTATGTTCAGACATGCAGCTTGATACTTTTTTTCTAGATAGAAAAGTCTTAACTTGAAGTTTGGAAATTTAACTATATTTCTTTGAGCTTGTTCATCAAGTTTTAATGTCATATTCCACTATGCAGAATAGTGGCATTAATGAAACGTTCAACTGCTTCATTTGATTTGGAAGAATTCATAAAAAACCAGAGAATGCTATCTAACAATGCTGATGCATGCTCCTCAAGATTTGTGGTGGACAAAACCATGACAAAGGGCAGGGTGGAGGCTTATGTGAGGGTACATCTTACTAATTACTTATGACATATAGCTGCAAACGATGATTTATTTGGAATCTCAATTTGCACTTGTCTTCATTTTTCTTTGTTTTTTTACTATAATCTTTATGGTTTTCAATATATTTGCAGGCTATTCCAGCAGCCTTAAAGAGGTTAGAAGAAGGGTGTACTACCGGGGATGCAAAAGAAGTATGTGGACCAGAAATTCTCAAACAGATTGTCAGTTGGAAGGTTCATATCTGTTTGTTTGACTTTTAATACTGGTTAATTTAGGTTTCACCATTTCTGTAATGATATGTAGACCCAACTTTCTTATTGCTGCTCTGTTTTATTATGCACATATTGCTTGCTAAGGTTGTAGTGATCAATCTTTCCTTGTTTGTACTATGTAAAAGGAAGTAGTTAATCTTTATTATGTAACTTGCAGCTATGATGGAACTTGCACAACATCTTAACTATGGAGCTATAATTTTTTTTGCTTGTTCTTTCTTATTTCTTGTTTGAGTTGTAAAACTTTAAATGTAGTAAATCCATGTTTGCTCAGGTTTTGGTTTGGTGTGCATAAATTCAATTGTTAGCGAAACTGCATCAGCTTTGGCACTACATTTTCTTTAATTTCTTGGAGTTTCTGCATGGTTCTAAAATTGGAGTACTATTTTTTAGTTTACAACTTCTCATAAGGTTATTCTGATGATTTTAGGTCTTTCTAAGTGTGTTTACGCGCCTCCCTCAAAAAAGTGTTACTGGATTATAATTTGTATGTCTTTATGTTGTCGTTGTTTAGCCTTTGGAATTGTAATGGAAGATATTCAACTTAGATCTAAGATAAGCGTTCATTTCCTTTCTTCAGTTCAGCACGTCAACCTTTGAATCCCTAGGAGCATCATAGGTCTCTCTCTGTATGTGGGTGCATGCGCACACACATGTACATAACTGCATGCACAGGGCATGTGACTCGCACAACCACATGCACAAATACACTCATACCCTTCTTTCTTCACTTATTCCGATTTATGTTCTTTCTCCACTTCATCTTACAATTTTTCTTTCCCTACTGTCAACAATTTGTGGCAATTCTTACTGAAATATCTTGCATCCTAATGTTCTGTGGTTGTTATGAGTCTATAGCCTGTTATTATTCAATGATTTTGGCTATTCTGAAGTGAGGCCCTCTATTATGATCTAGTCCAAACTAATCCTGCAGTTTCTGTTGTAAGAGATTGATAAGACATAATTATCTTTGTTGGATGAGTCTTACCATATAATTTTCATACCTTCTTTTAGGTTGAATTTTGAAAATTTTCAAATATTGTCCTCCATCCAAACCTAACGGCTGGTTCTCCTCCCCTTGCCTCTCCTCTCTTTTCCCCTCCCCTTCTCTGCTGTTGCTTTTTGTGCTTCTACTTCTCATCAACTCTTCCTCTTTGGTACTGCAATTCTGCAGGTAGGTATTCTCCTCACTTCTGTTGCTTTTATTCTCTTCTACAGAAGAGAGGAGAATACCTACCTGCAGAATTACAGCACCAGAGAGGGAGAGTTGCTGAGAAGCAGAAGCAAAAAAGCAAGAGAAGAGAAGAGAAGGGGAGGGGAAAAGAGAGGAGAGGGAAGGGGAGACCAGCCTCTTTCAGTTGGCTGTCAGGTTTGGATGAGTTGGTGTTAAGAATTCATGAACATAATAATGGCAATATGAGATTGATTTGCCAGTATGTCTAAAACAGTCTCAAGCAGTTAATTGTAAGGGATTCTTAATAACTATTCCATTGAAAGTAATTTGAAAAAATATACATGTGGAAATGAACTGATTACTTTGCTCACATCGTTTAGGGAAAGCTGAAGGTCTATCTTGCACCTTTTCTCCATGGGATGCGCTATACATCTTTTGGCCGCCATTTTACAAAACTGGACAAGCTTAAGGAGGTGAGACAACTGTCTTCTACGTTTTCTTACAAGCGGTGTTGTTTACTGCATTATCAGTAGGGTGATCTCTTACTTGAACCTTACTCCCCAAAGGGACACTGTGCTTTCTCTCTGTTTTAATTTTTATTTTTGTTATTTAATTTTTGTTATTATTATTTTAACCAGAGATCTAATGTATAAGACTTGCATTCGGTTAGGTCCCAATGATTATCTAGTAACCTATGAAGTCCTGCGCCAAAAACACCATTTTTGAGTATCGCACTAAGATTGACAGTGTCAAAAAAACTCAAGATTGACTTTGCCATGCTTGAAGTCTATTCGTTTAATCTACATAAACGAGAAGCATGATGATTCAATAACGCAAGTGAACAAATCTATAATCATATTGACACTTAATGGCTACTCTCTACACTCACATGGGGAGTGGAACTTACACCATGTAAGGATCTGGGCCTCACTCTCCATGTGTGTTGAAAATAATTTATGAGTAAACCATTAGACATCCCTAGCAAAATTGTTGTTTTGTGCAAAAACCAAGAATTACATTGTGGAAGTATTTAGATCTTGAATTTGCAAAAAGATTCGTGAAGAGAAATGGAAGTACCTAATTATATTTATAACAGGCATTCTTGGGCAAATTTGTATTTATAAACCTGCAAGTTAAGCTTATGTGGTCAATCTTTCCTTGGAATTGAGGACAGATGATAGAGAACTGCAATTATGTTCTAATAATAGCTTCCATGGAGCCACTGAAATTAATACTTCCTGATTATGGACCTGGGAAACCTATGAGCTTTGTATGGTTTATATTAGACTTGGTTGTAGATAATCACTTGATGAAGTTTAGTCTGAAGCTCATAGCATGAGTTTTAATGTGCAGATAGTTGATCGGCTCCACTGGTATGTGCAAGATGGGGACATGGTAAGAAAAGTTTGCATCGTTTATGCTTCTCTGATGTGGATGCACAGTTTGTGTCTGTTGCTTGTCGGAATGTATCTTTTGTAGTTCTTACTCTTTTTTTTGTTTTCCTTGGATGTGATAACTTGAAGGGTAAAGACACCAAAAAAACTGATGCAATATTTCCTTTATGCCGTGTTTGGTTGGGGGATTTAGGGAGAGATTTGGAAAGAGAAAGGAAAAAAGTGTGTGAAACTAGGTGAAATGTAAGTATATTTTATTCATATTTCACCTACTATTTTCATTTTCTTTTCCAAATCCTTCTTCAAATCCCTCAACGAAACACAACATAAGTCTTCCATTCGGGTATTTTTGATCTTTTCACATGCACCAGCATGAAAGCAATCAAAGCATTAAAAGCATTCACAAATAGTGTGGCACAACCTTCCATTACATGCAACTTGTAAACCCACATATCTTTATATATAAGTCGTTTAAAATATCAATTGATGCCTTCACTTAAAGTATCTAGATCAAGCAATGTTTTTTTCTATCATGGTAGACAATTAAGTTACTTTTTGATACAATCACAATCACAATCACGATCACAATCTCAATTAGATTATTCCTTTTTTTCAATCATTTCTTCTACTTGAGCGTAGTGCGTGCTGTTGTCTCGTTTCTTTTGGTAAAATTTTACAATGGAAAGTAATACTTTTGTGGATAACAATTTATTTGTTATTGTCTAAGAAGCACGGACATTTCTAAGAATGTGCCGTATCCGTGTTGTACACCAACACTCGTTGGACACTTCCCAACATATGTCTGACACTTGTCAAATTGTATCCTATTTTTTAAAAAGTTTTGAAAATCCGAATACTCTTCAGACACCTGGAGAACACACTTGTCCATCGATTAGACACACATGAAACTAATTATAAGTTTGAACTAAATAAGTTAGAATACAATAATAAACAAAAACAATGTAAATTTGCAAAATTAATATTACATTTTTTTTACTATCTTTGAATGATATATTCTTATATATGACATAAAATAAATATATAAAATTATATATTTCGTGCATGTCACCCATGTATCATGTCCTGTATTTTTTTAAAATTGACGTGTCAGCATGTAGTTATTGTATCTGCATTGTGCTGTGTGTCCGTGTCCATGCTTCTTAGGTGGTTGTTATAGTCATCACTACTAATTGTTGTGCTTGTTATTGTCATCATTTTACATAAACAACATTTTTCTTTGCCAGATAGTCGATTTCTGCTGTGGTTCCAATGATTTCAGTTGCTTGCTGAGTGAAAAGCTTGAACAAATGGGGAAGAGTTGCTCATTCAGAAACTATGATCTTATTCAATCTAAGGTAGAAATTCATTCTTCTTTTGTAGGCCATGCAAAATGAATGCTACAAACTCAAGGGCTACAAAATTTGGTTATAATGTAACCATCATATGGATGGGATTTTTCTCCAGGAAATCACTTTAAACTGGTGGTTTGCTTCATTAGTATACTGTTAACTTTTGGAAAAATTACACAACAGGGGAAAAAAAATTTACAAAATGAATGAAACCACAATTATTTCATTCTTAACTTTGGTTTTGTTTTTGGTGGTCTTCTTACATTGTTTGGAAACAGGAAGAATTGGTTTTTGGTGGTTTTCTTACATTATTTGCTTTATACTACATCTAAACTGGGGGATCCTTCTTCTCCTGTACCATCTCCTCTCGCAAAAACTATTGTAGGCGAACTAACCACAACTACTTATTTTGAACAATGAGAATACACACATTTCCTCCCCAATTGATAAGAATGAAAGTGAGCCATTACCCAGTGTTGGCACATTAATTCATTGTGCTGGGAGGGGCTGACTAGGAATGGACCTAACCTGATGCTTTGTTGGTATGCTATGTTACAAATTTGGGTATGAGTATTGGTTGCAGGAAAGTGTTCAAGCATCATACCTTCATAAACCTAAATCTTAAGACATTGAGATATGTATTTTAAAATTTAGATATGGGTACGGGAATTGTCATGGACCCATATATTGTATATTATATAATATTCTTAGATAAGATATTGTAAATTATGTTGAAAATATACTTGAAAAATATGGAAAGCGATGTGAGATGTTAGAAATGTTTATTTACTAGCAAATGTGAGTTTCTAATTCTTAAATTTTTAAAAAAAATAGAAGATCCAAATGTTTAAATTGGGTAAGAGTGTTGGACACGTATTTAAGACCCTGGCCCTTGTCATATTTGGTGGACACAGGTACTTTTAGGAAAAATAGAAGAGTCCATGTAACATAATTGGTACGTGGTAGCTGCCCTTATACTTGAACCAGTGTTGGTACATTGTAACTGCCCTATATTGCTGTTCTTACAATTACAAGCATTATGTTATTAGAATAAAACCAATCATTTTGTCTTCTGATTTATTGGAATAATCAGCAAAGTAGTGGCCATGTGAATAAAAATGCCCTGTTTTATCAGGTTTACATTCTTAAATTTTGTTTTTGGTTCTCTTTTTTGTTTTCAGTCCCCTTTTTACATGGTGATCCCATTTTAGCCAGGTTTTTCTATATTTGGTGCTCAAGACTTTCTTCTTTTATCCTTTTTTTCTCCCCCTCCTTTTCTTCTTAGAATGATTTCAATTTTGAGAAGAGAGATTGGATGAGTGTCCGTGTAGAAGAATTACCTGCAGGATCTCAACTGGTAAGAGGCTGAAAACTTGGTTTTAGTAATCTAGCATGATGTTTGGACTTCAACACTATTTAAAGAAGATTCACCATTTTCCTTATTGCTGCCATGTGAAATAGATCATGGGGCTTAATCCTCCTTTTGGGGTCCACGCATCCCGTGCTAATCAGTTCATAGAGAAGGCTCTTAAATTTAAACCAAAGCTCCTTATTCTTATCGTTCCACGAGAAACCAAACGGTAAGCAAATATAATCGCTTCTTAGTTACTTTATCAAGAAAACTGACTGGTTGTAGTTGCTCTCTCTCATTTTTTTTTGCCTTTTCTGTTTACCAGACTAGATGAGAAAAACCCTCCATATGACTTAATTTGGGAGGATGGCGAGCTACTCTCTGGCAAGGTACAAAAAGAAAGCACTTACCCTTATTTTTAATTCTAATTGATTTTCTTACCAAGGAAAATTAGACAGTATTGATCTTTGTATTGAATTTATTCCTTTATTGTGCAGTCATTTTACCTGCCTGGATCAGTAGATGTGCATGAGCAGCAAATGGAGCAGTGGAATTGGAAGGCACCACCTCTGTATCTTTGGAGTCGGTCGGATTGGACTGCCCAGCACAAAACAATTGCACGAAATCGTGGCCACTTATCTAAGGAGCAAGCCGAAAATGTTCAAAAAGTAGTCTCAAATTACCTAATGGAGGAGAATCAAGATTGTTATGGTGATTTCTCTGACATAATGAATGGCTGTGGTGATATCTCTCGCATATTAGATGATGTTCCGGAAGATTCTGATGATAATGAAGGAGCTAGAGCAAATGTCCCCAACATGCAGCAGGTGAGCCCATCTCCCTTGGTTGATGGCTGTGGTGGGCCACCTCTCGAAATTGATGAGATGTACATGGACATGGAATTGTCAACTCCTCCAAACTTCACATGTAATGATACACGTTTCAAAAGCTTGTCTGAATGTCAACCAGAGGTGGGCCTTGAGACTCCGGCAGAAGCAAATGCTGGTCAACAAGATTTTGAATACCTCCAACCGAACCTTAATGGACATGGCTTGCAGTTTGGAACAGAATACACAATGTTCCATACAGCTGTTCCAAATGCCGTGGGAAGCAGTTACAACTGGTCAACGAGCACCAGTTATGGTGTCGGTGGTAGATCGCTCAATGTCGGGGATAAGTATTCGGATTATGTCGAATATGCTGTGGAAAATATCGGTCAGAGCCGACATTGAGTGGAAAATGTCCTCTTTTGACCTTGTTTCTTTTAGTTGTGCTGTGTTGTAACTGAGGTGCATTGAGAGTTGCTCACATGCAGCAAATGAAGCTCAGGGTTGTGACAAGTTAATTTATATTGTCAGCTATAGTTGCAATGAAATCTTTAGAAGAGTTTGGTGCATAATGCATGGTCTTCTGGTTCATACATATATAACAGGAATAAAAAGTTTTCAAGTGTGAATGCGTTATGCTTACACATTCATTTTACCCTTGGAAGAAGATAACGCTCGGTCATGAACCAAACCCGTCACTGTAGGTTTAGTATTGTAACCGATTAGTAATTCGTGATTAATAAAGGCCTGTTTAACAGTAATGACAATACTACAGT
Organism: Camellia lanceoleosa; assembly: GCA_025200525.1. Classification (NCBI taxonomy): domain Eukaryota; kingdom Viridiplantae; phylum Streptophyta; class Magnoliopsida; order Ericales; family Theaceae; genus Camellia; species Camellia lanceoleosa. The sequence continues at coordinate 62,210,356 of CM045762.1, forward strand.
AAAAGGGGGTTGGCAGAAGCCAATAAATAGAACAATATAATGTCCAAAGAGCTGTGAGGATTTAAATGAACAAAATAAACTTGCATTTATAGACAAACATGACACAACACATGTTTTATTAATACACATTCGATTCATACAGTCGGTTATTAACTTATTCAGTTTATTCTTTACTCGATCATTTGATTATTTTTATTTATTCTTTAATTTCTTTCATGTCCATCAAATGTATATGAACGTCAAATACATGTGAAAACTATGCAATCGGAGGCCCAAAAGTTGAAAAAAAGGAAACAAAATTGCCCTAACACCGAATGGAAAGAAGGCTCAAGATGTTGACCTATAAAGTTGTAACTATTTTGAATTTTGAATTTTTATATCTATTAAATAAATAAAATATTTTAAAATAGTAAGAAAATATTAAGAAATAAATATAGAAGTGAATATTTTCCATCAGAGAAAGCTTCTCCTGATCAAAGTTAAATTGACATTTAAGTTTAACAACAATCTATGAGTAGTGTACACGATGCACTTAAATTGCACACATCACCCATTCTACTGCTCAAGCTTTTGGGAGTGTGGCCTAAAAATTAAAATTATAGGCCGATGTGTTGTCTTAGCCTTGCCTTAGGCCTCATTTAGGAACAGGCTAATTTAGTAATTTTTTGACTATTTAGTTAAAATATGAGCTAAAAAAAATTAGTATATTTGAAATGACTTTTTGATTTTTTACGAAAAGATATGTAAAAAATAAAGAGAGAAGAGAATCTTTAACTTTTTGATTTTTTTAGTGACTTTTTGACTAAATGAGTCGCTTCCCAAACGAGGCCTTAGTTGAATATTTTTGTTTTTCTTTCTGATTTATGACAACTTCGTCTTGAGTCCAATATTTTTTTGTTTTTCCTTTTGATTGACGACGTTGCACAAACATATAAATCTAAAAACCCATCACATTTTTTCTTTTCATTTATGTATTTATTTATTTATTTTTTACACAAAAATTCCTTCTTGGGAGGATAAGAATGCTGTGGACTAGATAAAGTGGTCAAAGTTGCATTGGACTGCAATTTATGCCACCAATTAAGCAAAGGGCTGCTTAAAGGATTTTTCTTTTTCTTGGTTGAAATGCTTCATGGTACAGCAATATCATCATCCATTTCAAGCCTATCAACAAATCTTGACAGGACCACACAAAAAAATGATAATATAAAAAAAAAAAAAGAAATTGAAAATTACAGAACAGGGCAGAGATTCAGCAATGCCCCAAATTGTACTGTAAAAATGAAACAATTCAAAAAATTTACATTTATCAACTGCATGAAACGACAGGTGCTCTCTCACTCTCGCTCGGGTTTTTCCCTCTCAGGAAGGGAGAAACATAATTTTGACATCCTTCTCTTTCGGGAAGAACACAATTTTTCTAACACGTCCAATTATATTACAGTTCATTGACAATTTGGCATAAAAAGTCACTTATTTGTTGTCCACTCTCAAAGAATTTAGCCGTCTTAATCTCTCATCAAGCTCGGCCATGACTGCTGGTTCCTGCTTTTTCCTTTGTTTTGATATAGTTGTGGTTGTCATTGACCCAATTTTATCAAAAGCAACCTACAACAATTGTTAGTAGATGAGATTACTTCAATTTGTGAGCATACACAAAAAATTGGGTTGTGAAGACACTAATCACCATAGTACAAGATGACCACGAAGATATAGAAGTCAACATATATATTATATATATTAAGGAGAATGATAAAATCATATTATATTTCTAACCCTAGCGAGGAAGGAAGAGGGAAGGGTTTGTTATCGAACCCAGCCACCAAGCGAGTCATTCAAGAGCCCCAACCACCAGGACAGCCAGCCCGCTTAGAAGTCGACATTTATTAGAAGAAACTTCTTGTAAATGGTTTGTTGTACACATTTAAAAAATGTTACGTTCATAGCATTTGAAATGAGTCTACCTCAATGCACACACTTGAAAAAATCATTAGGAGATGTCACTCTAATCTTTCATTAGAGGTGTTAACTTGCTAATTGTCTCAAAAGCTTAAGCACACCCTCCTCCCATGGAGATGCAAACATCCATAAATACAGAGAAGAAAGAATGCAGACAGAAGAAGAAAAAATACAAACGGGAACCAAATGCAAATAGATACCCATGTTAAGTTACTAATTATTCCAAAAGCTTAAGTTGTTAAGAATGGACCCAACGATGTTATATCTAACTATTCAACAAGAGGTCCATGAAGCATTTTTAATTTTTATATGTCTAATTCTTCTTTTCCTAATAATGACTCTAAAGTAAGATGTAACTTCAAATGCTATGGAAGATACGAATGGATTTGCACTCTCCTCCTTAAATCATCATTTTCTTGATTTAGGTACTCGGTTTTGGAGAGGGGGTTAACTTGAAAAAGAATTAGAGTAAAATGAGAGAGTTATGTTACCGTCAATAATTCATCAGGATCAAAGAGCTGATGGGTGGTTTTCTGTAATATATTAATTACATCCCCAACATGATGAGCTGTGAGCAACTCTTCTTCCTTCATCTGCAATCACAAACCACAATTCAGGACTCTGAAAGTGTTTCACATTTACTAATTATAAATAAATAAATAAATAAATAAATAAAATAACAATAAATCAGCGCTTAAGAAAATTAGAGTCACCTTGAAAATAGCCAAAGCTACATGAAACAGAACGGTCGCTCCCTCGTAGAAAAGTACGTCCCACACCCTCAAAGTTGTCTGAAAATGAGTTTTCCAGTAAAAATTATAGGTTGGTAAAAGGCTCAAAATGAGAGAGAGAGAGAGAGAGAGAGAGAGAGAGAGAGAGGCAGTCAAAATTGTTATAACCTCTGAAGGCAAGCTCTTGGAAAAGAGGCACAGGAACCACTCAGTGGCAACAAGGGAGACATCAAACTCCAAAGCTTCCAAATGAGCGGCTATCCTGCATTTTTCTTTTTCCAATTTAATAAAAGAAAGAAAGAAAGAAAAGCCGATGGGGAAAAGATAACAACACTTCAGCTTTGTTATTGAGGATTGAAAGGGAGAATAGAATACCTTGGACATTTTTTAACTAGAAGATCTTTAAAAACCCTTTGCTCAACATGACACCCAGATAAATTATTTGTGTAGCAATCATTCACTAAGACATTTTCTAGGAGGACGGCTAGCATCCAAAAAGCGTCTTCTTCTGTTTTCATCACAAGCAGCAACAATGCCGCAACATAATTTAAACCCTGCACCAAGAACAATTCAGGTCAAGAATACATTTTTTTGGGGGTTAAATTCAAAATTAACATCATAAACTAAAGGGAGTGGTTAGAGAACAGATGCACCTGAGGTGTTATGCAATTTATCATTCGAATCGATCTAGTTAATAATTTTCTAAGATGATAAAAGGATATTCATGCCTTAAGATCGATGCTGAAAATGATGTATACGTGTATAACGAAAACCAATGGCAATGAAAATCCCTAAAAGAATCATGTAACTGCAAGAGAATTGACAGAGCTGGAAAGAAATTTTCAGAATCTCAGAAAAAGAGTGAATTTTATTAGACGAAGGTGGGGTTTGGTAATTGCTTTTTTTTTTTTGTGTGTGTGTGGAAGAATCTAAAAAAGTTGATGTGTTTGGTAATTGCTAAAAAAGTAGTGTTTTTGGGTATTGTCAAACTTGCCTTTATGTGGTAAATTACTATATTACCCTAATAATATTGTGACAGTATTGAGGGTAAGATTGTCTTCTCACAAAATTGCTAAAAAATCTTCTTTTTATGGAGAAGCCATTCCAAACAGGCTTATTTATTTTTGCCTTTTTTAGCAAAAAGTTACTTGGTTCTTCCCAAACAGGGCCTAAGGCACTTTTGCTGTCTGATGCGTGGGTTTGGGTTCTTTGGCTTTTGGTGTGGATGTATGTGTGTGTTTATTTCTAAGTGATCAAATGTTTTGGAACATATTTTGTTCTGCATATGCAAAATGGTTAATAGATAGCAAACTTCTTTGATGGTGGTACTTGCAATACACAACAAAATACGAGAAAGATTTGTATGGTGTAACCAAAGCTATCGCGGAAGATAGAATGGTCATACAAGATCATCTCTAACTTTTCTAGGTTATGATTAGGATAAGAATTTGTTAATCACTTCATAATGTCTAAAGCAGTAGCATCGTGTACACTATTATTGGTAATTAATTTAAGACTGGAGAGAATGAATCATAACCTGACAATAACCAACATCAGAATCACGGAAAGAATACACCACAAGAACGCGTCTGAGAGCAGCATGACCTTCTGGAGTGTCCAACCATGGGTGACCAGGAAATGTTCGTGGTAGATCCTGTAAATATTATATATGCATAAGAAAAAAATTAAAAAAGAAAAATAAATCAGAGGTGAATGGCAAAGTTGGCATTGCGAATATACATCTCTTGGAAAGTAAGCCTTAAATATTTTGTCTTGGGAAACCAATATCTGATAGAGGCAACACAAAATAAGAAAGGATGAAAACCATGAACAAACAGGCCTTTGCACTCCATTTTCTCACTTCTTATACCAAAAAATGAAATACTTGCTGATAAACAAGTATTATAAACTTTTTCCTCTAGTATCTCTTTAAAAACTTCATGTCAAAATAAATAATTATAACTAAATAAATTCCTTGATACCTTTTCCCATTTCAATAAGTTCTGCATGCAATACCATGATTTATGTATTATACATAATATAAGTAGCCAAAAAGGAAATTAATATGTAAAAGTAATTTAGCGATAAAAGCTGCAGCATGTGTGTGCATATATACGTATACATAAACACACACATATATCATATTTGATATTACCATTAGTAATTTAGTAGGGATATTCTATGAAAAAAAACTTCCTCAAAAATAGGGAAACAAAAAACATGAGGAGCTCTTGATATCATACTCATTAATCTCTGGTAGACTAGAGAATTTAAATGCGGTTGACACAGCGAGTACATAGTCCATAGTTGCAGATTTGTGATTTTTCTTTTAACTAGAAGAAAAAAACAAAGGTAAATAAGATTGAAAAGTCCACATAAGGTTTGTTTTAAAGCCAGGAGGGACAGTTAGTACCAAGTTTTAGACGAGGATGAGGCAGGATATGATAAGGGAGCATAAGACCAAATTGATGAAAATTACCAAGTCATTTATAGTATCTCAAGCGTTCCACACTTTAGTCCCATCATTAACAGAATGCCCAGAGTGGGATTAAATAGTACCCTCTACATGGGATTATTTGCCCCAACCAGTCAATCACAGCTGGCCTCATTTGAGGCCACCAAACATGGGATGAGGGGGACACGGGACACACAGTCTAACCTTGCCCCTTTACACCCATACTAACTGTGGCCAATATACACACCGGATATATTCCAAAACAAAGACAATGAACAAACATAAAAATACACAAGCACAGATTGTTTAAACTCTGCTTATCACATTGATCCCAAACAACAATGCTTGAACTTGAGAAAATAAAAGCATTACTAAGCCATCAACACATCAAAAAGTACACAACGAACGTTCCACATATATTAAAAAAAGAAGAAGTAAGACAATGTCAGGCATATAAATATACAAACAAAGATTGTATAGTCTGATCTAAACAACATGCTTCAAGTGTTCAACTTGAGAACATAAAGGCATTACTAAACAAATCAAGAATTACAAGTACACAATCCAAGAAAATAAAAACCTAATCCTCCATAATCCTCTTTACATATCACATAAAAAATACTGCAAAACAAAATGTACAATTGTACCTTACATAAGCTATAATCTTAAATTGATCTTATAAAATTCATCTATGTTAATAAACTAAGACTTAGAGAGTTTGAGAATTCATGTTCCTTTGAATCAATAGCATTTCCCAATTCACCCTAACAATTTCCAGCACTTTGAAATGGGCCACTTGACACAATGCAGAGTATGACAAAATTTATGTTGTAAAAGTAATACAATGCAAACTAAACAAACTCAACTGAACCAGGAAATTTCATGTTCAGCATCAAACAGAGAGGATAATTAAGATAAGTGTGTTATAATAGATTCCAACTACAAATTTTCTCATCTTTTGTATCCAAACAACATCAAACAATGCAACAGCAAGAACAATAATGCCAAAACCATTTCATCCCAAACAACCAACCAACAATCCAGAGTTAACATGATCATTCACAATGGAGTAATAGCGATGCCATAACAATCAAATCCAAGAAATGCCACAAACAATCAATGTAACACCGAAGGCAATAACTCACATGATCGATCTGCAGCGTTGCCGGTGTGACCTTACCCTCAACAGCCTTGGTCAAGTCATTGTAATAGGTCTCTGGAACCGTGGACTTCTTCTTAGCCGCCCCAGAGAGCGAAAACCAGACCTTAGGCCGTAAAACCGGCGGAATCCCCTTCCTGATGAGCTTCTTGAGGGTAACTGCATTACCTAAAGCTGAAAATGTAAGGGAAGATTTAAGGGTTGATGAAATTTGAGTCTGCAAATACCAATTGGCCCCTTTGCTGGCCTCCAAAGCCCACCAAACCCTACCCTGTTGCCTCACCTTCTCTCTAACCTCATTCAATACGTTAACATCATCAACATTTCCTTCTACTGTGAACCCATAAAGATCTTGAAACTTTACAGTTAGGTTTGCCCTCCTGGCATGAATGCTTGGCCTCAAAATGGGGATATGGGACTGAAATTCTAAGGCCATGTCTATTCCGCCCTCAGTTCCATACATTGTATGAGGTTATGGTGATGGATCAAGGAGAGAGAGAGAGAGAGAGAGAGAGAGAGAGAGAGAGAGAGAGAGAGAGGTGGTGTCAAATTAGAAATCCCCAGAGTGTTCAAACCATGAAATGGTCAATTTTTGAAATTTGATGATCAAATTCTGAAATTCTGATTCTTTTGGAAATGGGTACCTAAGGATTTGATAGAAAAGAAAGAAAAAATTAAGAAGGCATCAGAAAAAACCCATAAATCTAAATGCCATGAAACTTTCTCCAAATCTGATTTTAAAAAAGAAAAAACTATGAATCTTTCCCAAATGGATTCTTGAAAAGGTTGAATTTACAGACAACCCAACCTCAGAGAAAAGGAAAGCACAAAAACAAGAAACAAAAGAACAAAAAAGAAAAACACAACCACACACACACAAAACCAAAACAAGAAAACAAAAACAGAACACGGATATTTCTACTGCTACTTCTGTAAATTAAAATGAAAAATGAGAGAGAGAGAGAGAGAGAGAGAGAGAGAGGATGATTCTTGAGGAAAAATATATACTGAGAAAAGAAAGTATTGGTTTGAGGAAAAAATGGATGATGAAAGAAAAAAAAAAAGGTCAAGAGTTGAAATGAAAAACCCCTGATTTTTGGGCCATCAATTTGCTTGAATTGGATTAAGGATACTGGAGTGGAAGGGGTCGAAAATCAGAGACAGGTTTATTGGAAGCTCATTTTTTTTTTTTTAAAAGAAAAAAAAAATTCTAAAAGTTAAATTTAAAAAAATTAATTTTTTTTTGGACTTTACTGAGATGAGAGTAACACAGAGATTTTTAAAAAAATTTAGAGGAATTTTGATAATTTTGTGGGAGGCAGGCGGTGATGTTTGATGAGAGAGAGAGAGAGAGAGATGTGAGTGATGCTATTGGGCGCTGTGTGAGTAGGTTAGCATTGCAAAAATGAGAATTTAACGTTGAATAATATGAAATTACTGAATTAACCTCTTATCCTTAGGGGGTCTTTGTTTATAATTTTCCAAAACTGGCCCCTTTTTTTTTTTTTTTTTTTTTTTCACCAAACAAACAAACAAAAAATGGCCTTTTTACTTTTTTCCATTTATGTTTTATCATTTTCCTAATTTTCAAATTACTCTTTTTATTTATTGTTAACTTTATTTTCAAGTTTTTCTTTTTCGCTAATTGAGAATTTTATTATTTAAAGATAATAATAATAATAATAATAATAAAATAATAAAAGAAATCAAGAGGGCATGCCCACTACTTGAAGACGATTTCTATTAACAAAAAATAAAAATAAAAGTGAATAAATCTAAGACTCAGAAATTAAAGATGTTAGCCAATTGTTATAAATGTTCAAATTTTATATAAAATAAAACTGAAAAGTTTTAATGTAAATCATGTTTACTAAATTTAAGCAATAAGGTAGGAGATCTATGAATAGCCTGAAAAATTATGCAATTCTTCTCATTGCATATACAATAAATCATATCAATAAATCATATCAGACTAAGCAATTTTTTTGATTGGATTGTTAACGCTGTATTTGGTTGGAGGATTTAAAGAAGGATTTGGAAAGAGAAAGAGAAAAATTTGGTAAAATATAAATAAAATATATCTATATTTCACCTAGTTTCACACACCTTTTCTCTTTCTCTTTCCAAATCCCTTCCCAAATCCCTCAACCAAACACAACATAAATGATTTGTCACTAAATTTTTTCAATAATACAACTAATCTCAACATGCCAACAATGATGAGATTTTCATATTTAGCAAACTATAAATACTAATATTCAAAGAGCAATGAAAGAATAGGTGATAAACATCTTCATCATTCTTTGCATAGGGTATTCTTATCTAATTAGTTTTTATCTTAAATATTAAGGAACATCATGGTCATAATTCTCAAGTTCTCTTTCTTTATTTACCTAAGTATTTTTTAATTCATTGAAGTTGTAAACTTTGCTATGGAGATGTTCTTATAGTTTATTAAAAATGTGCAAATTTTTAAATTTTTTTTTCTATAATGATGTGGAGAAAAGAGTAGGAAAAAAATACCACAAAAAAGAGGGCAAGATAAGGTCAACAAACATATAGAAAAGAAGAAAAAAAATAAAAAAATAGAGGAGAATAATGTTTACAAGGATTTTTTCGAGAAACTATTTATTTATTTATTTTTAACAAAACATTGGAGATAAGATAAATGAGAAAAGAAAAGAAAGCAACCGATAAAAACTTCATATAGTTTTTTATTTTTTATTTTTATTTTTAGCAACATTAGTATCAAGTAGCCAATTTTACAAACAATAAAAGGGACATTACGAAGAGCAGTGCTACATATTCAAAATTTTTATTTAGAATTTTACTCAAAAAAATTGATGTGTGACCCAAATTCACTATAGATATAGGACTCGAGGTACAAAAATTAAATCTAGACTACATATACACTTTTTGGGCAAAATCCATGGTACAAATTCTAAGTACTTACTTTTATGTATTTATTTTCTTGGGCTCACAAAATTGATTGAAAGTGAAATTAAGAATCGAATAATGTGTGTGTACAGATATGAACGTACATTTGTGTCATGTTAGTTAAAACGTTATCAATAGTCATAGTCGTAATGGAAGCTAACTTCATAAATAACTCCACTGAGTCATCAAATGACTTGAATAAGTTTCCATTGCCCTTTACAATAATAATATCATTTATTTATTTTTTTAAAAAATTGATAAATAACTTGGATTTATTGTTTTTGAGGATAAATAAACTAATTATCTTACTGAAAACATTTTCTCCTCCACAATAATCTCCTCCCCTCCACCCCAAAATTCCTATTCCTTCTTACCCTTGCATAGTTTTTACAACATTAGTCAATGATCGGTAAAGTTCAATGATATTTAGATATCTGATCTAGATAATTTGATTGTTAAAATCATGAATTTGAGTCTCTTCAAAATCACATATATTATTGCCAGATATGTTTTCGTCTCTTGATTTAAAAAAGAGAAATGATATTCTTTTATGATGTTAATTAATACTTATTTTAATATAACAAAAACAAAAATTTAAACAAATCTCGGTGACAAGGAAAAAAAAAAAAGAAAAAAAAGAGAGATGAGAATAAAGGTTTTAAAGTTGAAAAAATTACATTTAAATGAAAACAATTTAAAATAAAAGTATAAGTAAACAGAACATAAGACACAACTCTCCATTCCTCTATCTTGCAACTTAACAAAAGTCATATTTTGTAACTTTACAAAATAAAAATTAAAATTATAAAAAACAAAAAAACAAAAAAGGAGATAATTTCATTATTTAATGTGATCTTGACGCGGTTTGAGTGGTAATAGAGAAAGGGACAGTTTTGTAATTTGAATTGAAGGAGTGGTTTTTATTTATTTATTTATTGATTTTAATTTCAAGTGGTTTTTGTTAGGCCCACGTAAATGGAAATTGGGATGACGAGCTGGCATTCTGGGACCACTTACTGGGCTAATTCTGCAAGCGAGTGAAGAAAGAGTTTGTAGGCACGTGCGAATCGTTCCGAAATAGCTGCACTAACCCCTGACCATGTCCAAACAAAACCTAATGAGTGTTCACACGTGTCTTTCTACTTGGCCTATGGTTCATGTACATAAATTTAGGTCAAGTTTGGCATTTCCTAAATAATATAAAAAGTTAAAAAGTCATTATCCTATTTAAGTTACATCATCTTATTTAAATCATATCACCTCTCAAACCCAATCCAAACCCAAACCCAACCCATATAAGCCAATAAGTCAAAAAGTACACTTTTTTAGAACATCCTAAACCAATCCTTAATTTTAAATAATTATGACCAGCACCCTTAATTTCTTCTTTTGACCCAATTTATTCAATATATATGTATATATTATAATTTTATCCTGTCATACAATTTCAATTTTGCTTTCATCTCTAATTTTTCAAATCTTAACCCTAATTCTATCTCACCTTAAGCACTAGCTGCTTCAACCACGCTACCTTACTTTTCCTTAACTCCAATCGTCGCTCATTAGCCCCTTTCTAACTTTGTTTGTCACTCTTAGCCCATCTCTACAATTTCTCATTCCTTTGCACTCCCCCTACCTCAGGGACCTTACTCTCATAGCCACTTCACCTATGTAGACCTTTACCCTTGTGACCCTTATTATTTTCCCTTAATCATACAATTTCTCATTCTCTTTCTTCGTCGTAACTTCTCTTTCATTCTCTCTTTACTCATGATGATTGTGATATTCCAGGCCTTTTTAAAACAACTTGAGTATATTAATTCAAAATTTTTATTCTTTATTGAAGTCCTTACTACTATTAAACTCTGTGAGTCACTGTAGACACCCCATTTTAGACCTTTTTACGACTTGGACGTCACCACTTACACATCCAATGATGAGTGTATATACTTATTCAGTACTCGGAGTCCTCAGCGGAATACCACAGCTTTGAGCTTTCAAACCTTACATACCTGTTACCTTATTTTTGGTCCAAAATTAGAAATTTTCAAGCCTGTAACCTCTTGTGGCCTGCCGGCCACTGCTTCTAGTTGCCCGCCACTGATGTGGCCTGTTGGCCACCAATATGTGTTTTGCAGATATTTTTCTGCCAACTCTACCAGCTGTTAGCACAGATGCATGCATCTTTTTACACGTGTATGTATTGATATTTCTGAGAAAGTTGCATGGTTTTCTATATATAAGAGGCCTCCCCTTCCATTTTCAAGATTGGAATTTTTAGAGCAAAAATTCTCTCTCTCTCTTGCTTAGCTTTTTGCAAGCTTTTGCTTATACACTCTTAACCAAACCTCTCCATTTTTGAGCTGAGGTACCTTTGAATCTTATTTGAGTTCTTGAGGATGTGTTTGCTTTGATTTGTTGCCTAGAATTGGTTCTCCTCTTCGAAAGGTATAAGGCTTTGCTTCTCTATTTGCTTTAATCACTCTTTTTGTTACTATTTTCCCACTATTTTTGGGCTGAAACTTGTGGTTTAAAGCCAATAAGGGTTGAGGGGTGGTTCACCCTTCTTTACACTTTGTTTTCAAGGTGTGTTTTCTACCTTTACACTATCTTTTTTTGAGCTTTTAAATATTGATTTTTAGAGTTATTTCAGTGGCCAAAATGTTATTTTGAAGTCCAAAATTGGAGGGGTTAGCCTCCCTTTCTTGTGTTTGTTTACTAGCCTAGCATGCTCCATATTTTTGCTTATTGTTCTAGCTATATTTAGCTTAATTCTAGCATGTTTTAGGACTAATTTAGCATTGTTTTAGGACTATTTTAAGCTGTTTGTTTCATTTGAGTTTTGTATTGCATACTTGTAGTGTAATAATCCTCATAGGTTTGGTGTTTTAGGCCTTAGCCACCATTTTATTTGAGTTGATAGCATTTGTTTATGGCTTTCCATACTTATTTTCACTCCTAATCACTTCTTCAACCTCCCTCATTTCTTGGCTTTTGCTTTGCTTTGAAAGTTATTTTAAGCCACTTGTTTGTTTAAACATGAGATTGAGGTCTTATGCTTAATTGTTTAATCCCTTTGGGGGTTCATTACCAATGGCATGAAACTTCTCTCATGTCTAAAACAGCTTTTGGTTTGATACTTCTTTCCATTAGAGGGCTTAAAGCTCACCTTTGGATTTAATGAATTAAAGAATGGAAATGTAATTAAAATAGAATAATAAAACTTGGACACAAATGATGCAAGATAATAACTTGGTTTGGGTTTAATCGGACGTTAATTGAACCTTGAGTCTTGAATCATTTCATACTTATTAGTGATATAAACAGGTTAAGAGTCATTGTCAACCACTTCCCTTGATCAATCCATGATAGGGAGGGGGTTTGAGAGTCTTTATTTGTTACATTTATTGAATTTGCATACTTTGGTTCATAGGCCATCATGCCATGAAATTGTATCGATTGATGGTTTGTGAATCAAGTTTACCACTCCTTTGAGCTGTCTGATGATAAAAAGGGGTAAGTTGTGCGAACAACCCTTAAGAATATCTTGTATTGTGCACTGTTTGCTCTCTATTGCAGCAGAAAGAACTAGGCAGCAGTGGCCGGCAGGCCACCTCCTGTGGACGGCAGGCTATCATTTGTGGCCGGTAGGCCACCACTTCTAGCCACCTTTGCAAAATCCAGCAGTGACTTGTTAAAATAGAACAGAGTTGGCTTTGAGGTGAAAATTAGTGCAAGTGTTCTACTGTGCAACAAAGGCATCTAGTAGTAAAAACAGTGGCCTTTTCAAGTGGAAGTCCTTGAGCATGTATGAGTATTTCTCGTTTTCGGAGGCGGAGTAATTAGAGTAGTTAATTTAGTTACTTCATGTTGCAATTAATTAATTAGCTAATTAGAATTTTGGAATTAATTAGTTAGTTCTAATGTGTAATAATTAGCTAGAATAGTTAATTAGTTGTGATGTTGTAATAACTAGCTAGAATAGTTAGTTTTATTCGGTTTGTGATACTTAGTTAATTCGTTTTGTAATAGTTAGTTAATTAGTTTAGCTAGTTAGTTCATTCGGATCCTCCTGTGTGACGGCGCAATGTTGTAATAATGTGTATGTCTTCCAACTCTACATCTTTCTCCTTTTTATTTACCTGCTTATGATGGTTAGATTAGGGCATCATGTTTTGTTTAGCATTCTCCATGTTTGCATCTACTTGTATTGCATGCACCGAAGTTCGGTTCATTATTCTAACTTTTGTTGTTAGTTATACGTTCTTTGAATACATGCTTAGACCGTATGCTATCAAATTGATTCATATGCCATATTAGTAGTTGAGCCTAGTAATTGCATGTCGCATGTGTTGCATTAATCATGTTGCATAGTTAGGATCACACATTTTTCTAACTCTTTCTGTAGACACCCCATTTTTGACCGTCCTTAAAACTTGGGCATCACCGCTTGAACACTCAGTGATCATCCATGTTTGTATTCGTCTTGAGTTCCCGGAGGTCTCGGCTACGCGCCTTGCCTCAGGATCTCTCGACTCGATTGTTTCGTGTCTAGTTTTGCACCAAACATTTGTATTTTGCCTTGGAGGGGTAGGGAATGGCTTGTGGACCATCTCCACCTATCACCGGCCATGGCTTGAGGCCACCGGCTGTGTTTTGTTGCCACCGGCCAAATGTTTGGTCGGCTGGCACTATAGATAGCCGGCCGGCTATCTTTTTTTGGTTAATTGCATTTTTGGCCGGCCGACTACTGTGCATCTGCTTTTGCAGATATTTTTGTGCAGCTGGTATGCACTTTTCCCCCCTTCATACACGTGTATGGAGAGATTTCCCTCTTGTTAGCTTCCTTTGGAAGCTTTACAAGACAAATTGTCTATAAAAGAGGGGCTCTTCTCTCTTGTTTGACAGTTAGACAATTTAGACAACATTTTCAAAGTTTGAGCTTTAGGGTTAGGGTTTACATATATCCTCTATCTCTATATCTCTCTCTCTCTCTCTCTCTCTCTCTTGTGTTTAGTGTGTGTTTAGTCTCATTTTTGTGCACAAACACCCACCATCACACCTTTTCTTGGTTGTTGAGGTACCAGAGGTCTTTCCTTGAAGCTTTTGGACTGGTTTGGAACCAAAAAAGCTGCTGGAACATTGTTGGTGAAGAGGGTCTACAAGGGTAAGACTTTTGTCCCTTTTTACCCCATTTTTGCAAAGCTTTTTAGCCTATCTTGCATCTGTTTTTGAGCTTAGCATATAACATATAAAAGTCTTGTTTTTGTCTGCTCTAAATAGTTTTTTAAGGGTGTTTTAAGCTTTGGGGTTGTTTGACCCCTCTTAAGGCTTGTTTGACCTTTGTTTTGTGCCATTTTGGTTGAGCTCCGGGACCATTGTGTTTGGGCCTCCTCACCACTGAAATCTTGAGGGATTTTAGAGGTGAGGATGGTTCCTTGAGGTCCTAAGAAGGAGAGGGTCACCCCCTCTTCTTGTTGTCCTTGAAAAGGGCCATTTTTGCCTCTTGAGGGAGCATCTAGTTTAAGTGTGTGTTGACCATGTCTTCACTGATATTTATGCTTATTTTGCCATGAAATAGCATTGTGTTGAGTTGGTTTGGACACACCTTGCATGCTTTGCATACATGTCTTGTAATGCCATTATTTAGCCCTAACATGTCTTATGCTTTGGGCCCTTGTTCTAGTATGTTTTTGGCTAAGCTTTGTGAAGCTTCCATGCTTGTTTTGGTATGCTTGAAGTCTGTTTTGGGTTGCTTTGGTCGACCATGGCATGCTTTGTATAGCTACCTTACATTTTGGCTTATTAGCCTTGAGTTTTGGACCATGTTGCATGCTATGCTTATCTTGTTCAATCGATTTGGTATCATCTTTGACATGATTTTCTGAGCTTACCTTGCATGCTAATTGTCCATGCTTACCTCCTTTTAAGTGTGCTTAGAAGTTGTCCCTTTATGCTTAGGAATTGGCCCATTCGCATGCATGTTTGTATGTGTAATTGTCCCTCATTTCCATAGCATTGGCCACTGTTTTGGACCTAGTTTAGGGCTGTCCAATTAGTGTAAGTCCCTCCCTTAGCATGTGTTGCATGCTTACCTTGTGTGTTGTTGCATGCTTGGTCCCATTTGTATGATGTTGCATGCCTTGCATACTTGTATATTTAAATTGCATCTTGCATACTTGTAGGTTGCATTGCTTCATGCCTTACATGCTTCTTTAGGTTGTACGCTTAACATGAATTGCTTGCTTGCATGGTTCATTTTGCATACTAGTCGACATGCTTAGGATTGCATTGCATTGGCATGTATGCTTTGCCTCTTGAGTTGCTTGTGATAAAGGTTGAGCCCCTTTATTTGCTTATGTGCATTGCATTCTATATCAAAATGCACACTTGATTCTTTGGGCCATCATGCATGAAAATGCGCGATTGGCGGTCCGAGAATCAAGGCCCATCCTCCTTTGAGTCATTCACATGATAAAGGGTGTGGTCGGTGCATACATAGCTTGAAATGCATTGCCATGCCAAGCTTTGCCCTCTGTTGCTGTCAACACAGATTCTGCAGGAAGATTTGGCCGGCCGGCCATCTTCAGTGCTGACCGGCCATCCATTGTTGGCCGATGGATTCATTTATGGCCGGTGACCACTCTCCATGGCCGGTGGCCATTCTTCTCAGCCGGTGGTGTTCCATAGTATTCAGAGGAACAACCCTGAGACTTTTGCAGTCTTCAAAGAGGATAACAGCTAAAGCAGAGGCATCTTGTGCATGGCATTGGATTTCCGAGCAAACCCGAACACGCATGCATTGGACCCTCTTCCCGAGCCTTTTACTACTTTCCTTAGCTTAATTGATTTGTTAATTAATTAGGTGGTCTGTAATTATTTAATTAGCTTGTAAGTTAATTAATTGTATTATTCTTTTGGTCCTTCCGAGCGAGGGCAAATTTGTAATAAGTGTGGGTGAGTGTGTGCATGTCTTCCAACCCCACTTCTTTCTCATTTTTACTTACCTGCTTTCGGTGGTTAGTTTAGGGCATATTTACTTTAGCATACCTTATGCTATGCATGCGTGCATCATTCATCAATATTGCATGCACCGGGCTCGGCGCATCATACTAACTGCATAAGTATTTCAAATCTAACTTGAATACATACTACTTGTGCATTTTCACATGTCATTTATAGACTAGCTGAGCCTACTCTAGTGACATTCCGTATGCGTTGCATTAGGCATTTAAACATGGACTTGGATCATGCATGATTGCTAACATGTTCTTGTTTTGGCGCGGAGTACTAGGTGAGCTCTTTATGCTTTAGCATCCCACATGAGTGTGAATGTTAACATGATAGCATGATTACCATGAGGCTAGATGCTTATGTGATATAACTGCCTGAATGCCTGTGGGTGAAGGTTGGATTGTTTGAGTTGAAACAACTCATTGAAATCCGTGTTTTTAGCCTACTTGCAAGTAGCAAATTCCAAAGCGTTTTCCAAACAAACGGATATGCAATGTTTTGTTCCAAATTAGGCGATCTAGTCTATACTTGTTTACTGTGCGCATAACATAGTAATTCTAGGCTAATAACTGGAATAAGAATACATAACGTTTTCAAAACAAGATATCACGGTTAGTAGAGACTGATCTTCGGATCGGGTGAGAGGGGGTGCTCATAGCTGACCTTCCCCAATCGTACCCAAGTTCCTGAGCCGAGGCAACTTTGCTGATAACGGACACGTGGCCTTTGGCACCGAGTCAGGGTTTCCTAAATTCCCCTATTAAAAAATATTTAGGTGGCGACTCTGTATCTGGCGAAGCAGTCCATGTTTGGCACTTCTTTCAAAAATCTGTTTTCTCAAAACGATTTGCCGGATTTGGACTCTTTGGTTTAGATTAAGAACCGTGACAATTTGAGTCCGAACTGTAGTGAGCCCACAAAAGAATAAAACGGGATTTCTCTCCCGGGACGTTCGGGGACGTCTACACTTTCATCTTTTGGCTTAGAGTACTAGGTGAGCCTTTACTCGTTTTAGCATATCGCATGAATGTGATTGTTGTCATGTCTAGCATGTTTGCCATTAGGCTAAATGCTTAAATGATAAACTGTTTGAATGCCTGTGAATAAAGGCTAGTTGCTTAAATTAGAATAATTTGAGTAATGTTCATATGCGATCACTTTTTCAAGTGGTACATATTCGAAACAATTTTTAAAATAAAGATAAGACCAAGTGTTCCAATTTTTGCAAATTAGTCTATACTTAACATAGTAATGCTAGCCTAATAAATCGGAACAAGAGTATATAATGTAGATAAGATTCATATTATGATTAGTAGATGCCAATCTTCGATCGGGCGAGCGGGGGTGTACAATTCATGACATTCTTCTCTCATACCCAAGTTCCCGAGCCTAGAAAATCTTGGTGATGACGGACACGTGGCTTTTGGCACGAGTCATGGGTTTCCTAAATTTTCCAAAAATATTTAGGTGGCGACTCTGTATCTAGCAAAGCAGTTAATTTTTGGCAATTTGATTCAAAATTGATTTTTCAGAAGATTTGCCATATTTGGACTCTTCAGTGTTTATCTATTTTACATTGCACTTGTGAGATCAGATTCAGAACTGCGGGAGTCCAATATTGTAGGGTTTATTTGTCTCCCAAAAAGGGGTACAAAAAGTTGAGCTACAGTCACGTATTGTCACCTACTCTCTTCATTATTATTATTCATTCTCGGCTAAAAGTGTATTTTGAGATGTCAACTTGGGTCCTTGGGTGTTGAATTGAGTCCAGGAACGGTGGGAATACTCTAACGTTGATTTTAGCCCTACTTGAAAGTTGAGTCCGCTCGAGTGGTTCTTTGGTCGCTCGAGCAGTAAACTCGTCTGACTAGTTCTTCATTCTGAAATCTAATATACTAGGAGTGTGATTTCACCGCTCGAGTGTTCTACACTTCACTCTACTCTTTTTTCTCTCATCTCGCTCTAGAATACACCCACTAACCCTCTTAAATTCTTGATCTCTTAAAATCCATTAGAAATTTGACCCTAGTTTTTTAAACAATTTTGGAGAGCTTATCAAGAGCTATAATGTGTGCGGCGGAGATCGGATTTTGACATCGTTGATTTTAGGGCCTTTTCTCATCTTTTCTCTCCAAGCATGAGCTAAGATTTTTTTGAATTATATATATGATTTTGGCATGTCTTAACCTATTTCTATGATGAAATCATTGTGTTATGAGTTAGGGTTTGAGTTGTGGGTTTTGATGGTGCTTCAATAGAGATATTTTTCTCATCCCTATTATGAAATTGATTTGATTTATGAAATGTGTGACTCTTGGAAGTCCATTGATGCTTATACCTTTTGTAAATGAGAAAATTTATTTTGGAAGGAAAACCCTAGATTTTTTCTGAAAATTGGGGAAAAGTTGTTTTTTTTAGAAAAACTCATAAGATCATGAGATGTTTGTTGAGAAAGATGAGGAAAATCATATGTTTGATATATTATTGAATCATTTATGAAAATGGATGGATTTTTTGTTGAGAAATAGCCATGGATAGTACGTTGAAAATACTTTGACCAAGGACATTTGATGATTACATAAATTGTGAATATGGAATTGTGTCACATGTCACAAGTTTATGAATGTTGGTTTTTATTTGAGAAATTAAGGAATATTGAATGTTGTATTTCACATTGAGGAAAAAATTGTTGAGAATTGTGGGAAAATGTACAATGAGGTGACATAATTACATTTGTATTTCATTCATTTGCATAGCTTTTGAATATTGATTATTAAGGCTATGTTTTGGAAATTGCATATTGTTTTGAGAAAACAATTGAGATCTTGAAATGTTTTGGGATAAATACATTTGGTAAGTTCGAATAGAGGGATGAAGTTTGGTATTGATTAAATTAGTCTGAGTGTTAATGGTAAAAGACCAAAGATACAAGCGGAGTGCCAATGGAAGGTGTCTAAGCCTATCAAAGTCTCAGCCAATACTAAGCCAATGCAGCTCTTGTCCTCTTTTAAGCCTTGGGCTACTTCGATCAAACTAATACTAGACCCTTTGAAACCAGGGGCAAGTAGGAAATGAGCCAAAATGCACAAGCAAAGGGCATATTGCCGAAAACCTTGCCAAAGACGGTCGTCGCGGTCGTCGGTGTCAGAAAACCAGTGAATGAGACTGGGAATGTCTAGTTCCCCATTGTGAACCAAAGATCGGGCATCGTGTAGAGTGAGCCCACACATCCTTCCTAAAGCTTGGATGTGGCCAAAATGGGACTGGGGCAGGATTTCCTTCCTTCCGATTAGGAGCTGGTAAAGTGGTGATTAGTAGTGCTTGATATGCCCTACTTGCAGACAGCAGCCTACGGATTACCGAAGTCGTATTTATTACCCCATATTTGTATTTCAAATTCATTGTGATAATGTGTTTTCAAAAAGAGTATTGTATATAATTTCAAAAGGATAAGGCTTAAGGTTTTGGAGTATGACATGTCATTGCACCTATATTTAAGACTGCTTAAACATATATACTTTGTTAAGATCTTCCTACTAGATTTAGTGCTCACCTCTAGTGGATTTGTGCAGAAAAAGATGTGGTGATCCTGCCTCAGTGAAGGCGAGTGGATGTTTTGAGAGTGCAAGGCTCTTTCGCTTAGTTGTTGAATTTTTAATGAGCCAAGGGCTTATGTGTATGGGTTTGTGAACCATTTTCTTGTAACTGGGCTTAAGCTTTGGAACTTGTGGCACAAGGGGCTTTATTTTGTAATTGTTTCTTTTATTATTTGTCTCATGTGTTATAGATTCATACTTCAAAGAAGATTAAATATATATTGTTTGTGGACACCTTTTGTACATCTCTCACATATCAAGAAATACAAGTATGGAGAATTATTTAGTATTGTGATGTTAGAAGTTTCATGATTGTTTAACAGAAAATAGATAAAATCAAGATCCTTGTATGTTAAGGGTCTGTTTGGTAACCATTTTGTTTTCAGTTTTCAGTTTATATTTACAAAATTTTTAAAAACTGTGCTAAAAACTTGTTTGGTAAATTTTTGATTTATAATACTAGTTCTCAGCTTATAAATTTGACCCAAAAAATTCAAACTGAAAAAAGGTGTTTTCATTGGTTTATAAATTTGGCATTGTCGCGGAAGTCACTGTAGCAGAGCTATAGTAACTTAGTTGTCGGCATAGCGACCACGGTTCAAATCTTTGGAGCACCCGAATTCAATTTATTTTCTCCCAACGGTAAAATAAAAGTTGTATCTAAATCTTATCATCTTCCTCTATTTCATGTTGACTAAAACTTCAGCAAATCAAGTTAGTCACTCTTTCCTCTCTCTTCTCTCTCTGTCTTCCCTCTCTTCTTTGTGTTCTCCTCTCTTCGGATGCACGTACAACCATTATCCTTCTTGAAACACTGCCATTGTTGTTGTTGTTCTTAAGAGGAAATGCTACACCAATCTTAGAAGAAGAGCTTGACGTCAAAGCATTACTTGATGATGATGGAGAGAGCACAAACCTAGCTGCAGCTAATGCTATGTTACATGTAGCCATGGCCATTTCTCTCTCTCCCTAACTTTGTTCTTTCTCTCTCTGTATCTATCTATCTATCTATCTATCTATCTATCTATCCATCTATGAAGATGTTGTGAATGGTGGGTTTTAGATGATTCAAAAAAAAAAAAAAAAAACTAAAAGGATAATATTTAAGGGGAGGGTTTTTTTTTTTATGGTTTGTGGAAGAATTGAAATATTATTATGGTTTGTAAGCTGTTATGAATATTACTAATATGGTTATTAAATTTATCTATGGTTGGTATTGTATCAATATGGTTATTATGGATGCTTATTACAATATGTATGATTCCATTGTCAAAAATAAAAAAAATAAAAATTTTAGGCCTTAACAAACATGTTTTTTAGTTTATGTTTTCAAAATTTTTCAAACATTTTATCCAAACCAAACGCGTTTATGATTTATGTTTTTCTAAAAATAAATAAAAACCAGTTTATAAAATATTTGTAAACATAAACCAAAAACGTAAACGTTACCAAACGTTTCCTAATTATTTGGGGGCGTTACAATGATTGGTGGTGGTGAGAATAACATGGGAGAGTAGAAGTAAAGAGGGACTAAGGGTGGGGAATGACTGATGGGTAGCACTAAAGGGTAATGAGGAGTTAGTGAGTGGTTGTGATATGGTTATGATTTGAGAGAGTAGAGGTAAGGTTAAAGTTTGAGAGGGGGATAAGTGGGTTGTTTCAAAACATCTATGAGAAATGTTAGGTTTCATAAAAGAAATATTAGAAAAAACTTCATGAAGTTTTAAGAAATAATCTAGTGTGGTAGATAACAAAACAAGAAAAGTGGCTTACCTTAATGTAAGTATAATTTAATTTTGAAGTTTTAGTTTGCAAATAATATAAATTTAGTTTTGTCTTATAGTGTTCTATAATTGATATGTTGTAACTTAGTGTATGTGATTACATAACATACTGTTAGAAATTGGGCGCCCATGTGGCATGGCCCTTTGAGCTTTTTGAGCCTGAACCTCTTAAACCTTATCCATGTAAGTTTGAATTTTAATTCAAAATTATTTGGATAACCACTCAAGATATATATATGTCTATCATATAATTGATATGATAAGATAGATATTTGGTTATATATCAGATATTGAATTAGATATTGAAATATATGTATATCAGATATGTTATGGGATTTTTACCCATAACCTTTTTTTCCAGACTCTCCTCTCTCTCTGACTCTCTCCCAAAAACCACGATCAAGTCTTTTGCACTATGAATTGTGTGGGTGATATTCATTCTGTAATATCACTCCACTATTGGGTTGATTAATCATTCAGGAAGCACGTGATTTACCCACGAGGTTCTATTAAATAAAGGTATGATCTAAATACATTTAATCCACTGCGTTTTAATGCCTTATGATTTACATTGGTATCAGAGCCTTAAATATTAATATTTTCGTGCTTATTTTTATGCATTAAAATATGTGTATATTTTTTATATAAATATATATATATGATATATGTATGAATATTAATGGAGGAGGAAGATGAAGTGCACGGTTTTTCGCATTTTAACTCCAATAGATTGAGAGAGTGATATACCTCATTTTTATGTTCTTTAAATGTCATTTTTAATGCCATAAATGTTTTTATTGTGAAAAATGGAGTCACGCTAGTCAGCCGTCTCTTCCACGACGCTGCTGGTCAAGGCTGGCCGAGCGCCACGTTAGCGCCTATGCCAGCCACGCGCCATGCGCTTGAGCCACCTCAGAGCCAAGGCCGCGATGAGCGGCGAGCCGAAATGAGCCGAGCTGAGCCGTTTTTCCGCGCTGGCTTGGCTCTAAGGCTCTGTTTGTTTGTTTTTAATTCTGAATTGCGTTAATTGGCCATAATTTATTCGTTATAGCTTTGTTTTAAGCATGGTTGGTACCATCAGACTCAGAATTAATTTTGTATCTTCTGTAAAATGTTGAAAAATTTACAAAAATAAAAAATATTTTTTATGTGTTAATAATTCATTTTTTATACTTTAAAATGATTATGGTATTGCATAAATAATTTTCTGGGATTGAATTTTTTATTGTGGACTTCTGAAATGTTTTACTATCTACTGGTAATATTGTCTCAGTTTATCAGTTTCTGGATTTTTTTTATTTCTAATTTTATGTGTGTTTATTAGTTATTTAAAATTCCAGAAAATTTCAGAAAATTCTAGAAAATTTCAAAATGATATACACTTTAATTATGGCATAATCTGAATATTGAATACAACATATTTTTTTTGAATTTTTAATATGTTGAAATTACAGGAGCATGATTATTTATTTATTTATTTATTAGAATTCCATTATTAAATGAATATAGCATGAGTTATTTAATTTACATTAAGATGCTATTGTATGGAATTTATCATGCTTTGTATATGCCATAGTCAGTGGGAGGTTATTCGGTTGAGAGAAATCTTTGTAGATTAACTCCCGAAAATCAATATTTTGCGCATAAATTAAATTAAATTTTGGATAATTGTCACCTGTGGCGCAAGAGATGATTACGAGCATAGCGGATTTTCGATCTTGCGACTTGTGTAATATTGTCACTATTTAATTTAGATTTTTGCGGCAAAATTATATTATGCTAATCAAATTAATCCTAATGCGAATTTCTCTCTAAATTTATTCAGCTTATGGAAGTTAATTTGGTTGACCTAGACTTAGTAGAGATGTTCAAATGTGAACAAACTAATCCCATTCTTTAGATGAGCAAAAGTCTTGGAGACTTTAGGTCAAACCTTAATTGGCCAAAATAAGGAAACATGACTCAAAGTCGCCGTGGTTTTGTTGCCTTGTTTGGCACAATAAAACTAATGTGTGCGCTATGGTTAGCGGCATGCTACGTAGTTTTGGTTGGCGAGTTTTGGAGTTATGAAATTAGTAAGCCCTCAATAGATCTGTATATGATCTTGACTATTGAGCTGCGCGGATTAACTTTGTAATTTGACTTGTAAATAATGTTACATCATTGGATGAAGTAACATTCAAGAGTCACGTCATTCAAGAAATGCGAGCTTAAATAAATTAGTCATTAAGTGTAAGACGAGTAGCCAGTATGAGCAGTGTTTTGCTCTCTATCCAATTATTGGGAGTGGATGGAGCAAAATTTCATGCACTATTATAGTGTGCATTGAAATATCACATGAAGTTAAAAGATTAGCGCTTAGAAGCTGCAAAATCTATTAACACTAAGTGAAAAGATTAGCGCTTAGTGGCTGCAAAATCTATAAGCATTGCTAACTTGTCTAAGTCAGGACACTTACTGTTTCCACACTTAGGTGTGAGACATGAGGAGGGGCTTCTTTGTATGATTCCTTAGCTAGGCTAACGTTTTTGAATAACATTTACCACTAAGCGCAAACGTTGCAGCATAGTAATGAAAAGGTCAAGGCCGACAAGGTTGTTATGACTCTAAGAATTTGACGCATCGCTTGTAAGAGCATTGTGTTGAATTAGACTCTTTAGTCTAATTCCCGCTTAAGTTACTTCAAGAGCTGTCAAAGATTGATAGCTTATTCTCTCCTTCTTGTGGATAGTAGAATTAATTGCAAGTAACTATGAAGCGAGAAATAGATATGACAAGAGGAGTATCGTCATTTTTCAACTAGATGCATTAAAGTGTATGGAGAATAAAATTGACTTGAAGGTGCAGGGGATTAGCACTTACTAGTTAAATTTGTGATTTAGGCGCACTTGAAATCTCCATGACATCCTTTTATGATCTAGTAAATATGAGTTAGTTGTGAGTCATTACCTAGTTGGGCCTAAACCTTTAAAACTTGTCTTCGAGAACTCACACATAAAGATGATTGGAATTAGTTTATGACATTGGTCATGAACCGGTGGCTTATTATACTTAATCACATTAATGAGATGATGATACGATGGTTTGAGTAGGCCTTCTCGAGCCCACTCGCTTATGACATCCTGTTCTTATGTGAATGTGTAACTTTGTTCGCAATGGTTGCGCACAAGTAAGTAGGAAAGCCATAGAAGGTCATTTGTATTGGCGCATTTAGTCCACTATGATTTTTGTGACTAGATATGTGTAAGGGTATCATAGCTAAGCCTCAATCTCGACACATTTATAGATTACGATACACATCTGAGTCAAGACTATTTGATCTCCCATAAGTCAAAAAGTTTTGAGATGATTTTTTGACATTGCACATATGAGGTTGAGATCAATTAGATAACAGCTTTTGTGTTTTTAGTTTTGACCAAGGTGGCGAGTATCTATTTGAGTTATTTTAGAGAACTCTGTGAAGAGAAATGGATGCTTAGAAAATTGATTATTCCTAATACTCAACAACACAATGGTGTAGTAGAGATAAGGAATTAAATATTGTTAATGTTAGGTGGATAATGGCGCAAAATGTTTCCCAATTAGGAATTGCATTAGTTTGCTGCCTATATTCCTAACTAAATGCCCTCCATATCAGATTTTACACTCCATTTGAGTAATGGATTAGCAGAGAGCCATCTATGGGCGATCTGTAACCGTTAAGCAGCTTGTCTTTATTTTACTTCTCATAAGATTACGAAGTTAAGACCTAGGGTTCTATAGCGCATTATTGTATGTTGTCTTGTGAACACATAGGGTCACGTGGTGCATTATTGTATGCTGTCATGTGCACCCTCCGGGTCATGTGCACCCTCCGGGTCATGTGCATATAGGTAAGCAGCTTTGTGGGAGTGTAACTAAGTCACATAAAGTTTTCTTAGTAAAGGTGACATGAATAAAGTTTTGGAACTCTATAAAATAAAGAATTCTAAGCATAGTGCTTTATGTAGCCTAGTTGAGAATGGAAAGAAATTTCCAATATCCTAGGGGCAGTGGGAGTGATATGCCTACTAATGGATTAATCCATTAGAGGAGAATACTCTACATTCTTAATTGCGTGGTAGCGAATGTGAAAATTTTCCATGTCATCACTGGGTGATTGAGAGGAAAACATTCATGATTGCTCCGCAAGATGATAAAGAGCCTAGGATAATGCCAAAGGCTCTAGTCTCCTGTTTTTAGAAAGTGGATTAAAGTTGCGCAGTTTAAGACAAAGTCTTTGAGGATTAACCATTTCTATAATTTGGTTGACTTTCCATTATGACGCGAAACTGTTATAAAGTTATGCGTAATTTGGATAGTCATTGTTTAGACATAAGGCTCGCTAGACATTGAAAAGTCGCACCATTGAGGAAAGTGTAGACCATGAGAAGACTTCCTCTTGGGGAGTGAGGTTATTTTGACTTCCTCCTAGGGAGTGAGGTTATTTTGACTTAGGCTATGATTGACATAAGTTCGGAACATTAATTTGTGGACATTATGACCCAACTTCTCGTTGGAGAATTGGATAAATAGATCCGTAGGGATTTACCTTCTGTTTTTATGGTGAAAAGTTAGGAGCGCAAAAATGTTGCTAGTTCCAATAAATCTTTTACAGCCTAAAACAGTTATCCAAATAGTGGTTCTTAGATTTCGTCAAGCCATGATAGGCAAACGATAATCGATGAAGACCACTGAGGCATGATCAATGGTCCAAAAGAAGTTTTTCCTTACTTAGTCATTATAAGCCAGGAATTTATAGGGTTGTCGCCTTCTAGGATGGGCAGTCCTCTATTTTAGATATGATGGACATGGGTGATGTAATTTACATGCTCGGATATACGATCCTTAGGGATTGTTTTGGGAGAATTCATGTTTTGTCTTCGATGACTTACATAAGGAATATCCTAAAACGATTCTAGATGCAAAATCGCAAACCCATTGACTTACCTATAAGTAAAAGCTAGAGCCTTAGCTATTGAGTAAATCCTCGGATTGTCTTTAAGATAAACAAATGACCTATATTCCTTGATCTTTTCTTTGTTGTGGGAGCCTAAAGTACGCTATGTGGGCGTATTCAGCATAATAAGTGTTATCTTTGGTAAATGGTCAATTGAATTGTTTAGACATTGACCTTGCTCGTTAGATTGTGGATAAAATACTTTACTAGTAGTATATTAATTTGCTCCTTGTAAGATTCAATGCGCTAGTTGGGCGCATCAAGAATGAACGCAAATTGGTCACCAAAATATCTTTAGAGAGGATATTGCGCAAGAGGTAGTGATCTTAAATCACTTCATGTGAGGCGCACGTGGAGGATTCCATTGTACATGCTTATCACAAGAGGTGCTGATAAGGCTTATGTTTGGAATCTAGAATTGTGATTTTGAATCACTTCATGTGAGGCGCACATGGTGGATTCCGTTGTATATACTTATCGCAAGAGGTGCTGATAAGGTTTATGTTTGGAATCTAGAATTGCGCAAGCTGTGGTCATTTTTTTTTTAAAAATCGATCACTTATTTTGAGATGATGGGATGTTGACACTATTATGGTTTGTGTCATAATGATTAGCAGATGATGATGTCAGCATGCAAGATTAGCTCACTCACACGAGCAATCGCCCTTGGCGCTTGGGAGCGAGCAAGGTTGAGACTAGTGGTTTATTTTTTATTTGGAGCCAAGAGAGGCTTAAATTATCCACTATGCATGTCGCCTTGGTTACAACCAAGATGAGGTCGTGTTAAGGACCAAACATGGATGTTAGTACCCACTTTCCATGTTGTGCCTGTTATGATTAGCCAGATGCGAGATCTCATTTGGCGCCTAGAAGGCGAGCAAATAGAGAATTCAGGTTAGGCGCTAGAAAGCGACTAGACTAATATCTGCAGATGTATCGAGTATGACGTCACTCTTCCGGAAGAGTTACTCCACCGTAGCATGTATTCATACTACATGTGCTTGGCGACCAAGTAATGAGGTGAGAGAATGGATCCTCGCTGTTTCACCGTGTGAGTCTTACGTGTCATTATTGATATGACTTTCATTTATATACCCTTTTGTGACTTTTGACTATGTCATAAGGTAAGGGGTTGATGTTCGCTACTTTGGTATGTTGCTGCGGTCATGTATGATTCGCCTTAAGGGACATCACGGGAAAGCGGTCAATCCTAAACTAAATGGCATGAGTGCAAAGGGAAGATCATCTAGTATTACACCACCACCATTGTATATTCATTGCCAGAACTCATATCGCTCTGTATGAGAGGCGAATTGAGTGTGAATATATTGCAAGAATTGAGAGGGTCAAACATGCTCTTTTTGAGGGATTAGAGATGTTTTTGGACCGTGTAATTAGATGGGTGCAGGGTATATGAGACACTATTTTTGTTCCTTTTGGGTTGATGTCTCTATCTTTGGCTCATTTTTGAGTTTCTAGTATAGAGCTCCCACATGCAGTGTTCTCGAGTCGACGCGGTGCATTAGCTAGTATGAGATTGTTCATTTTTGGGGAGATTGAGATAGAGATGTGGCAGTGTCATGCCAACTCATGTGCGAGTGGGAGATGTTAGAAATTGGGCGCCCATGTGGCATGGCCCTTTGAGCTTTTTGAGCCTGAACCTCTTGAACCTTATCTATGTAAGTTTGAATTTTAATTCAAACTTATTTGGATAACCACTCAAGATATATATATGTCTATCATATAATTGATATGATAAGATAGATATTTGGTTATATATCAGATATTGAATCAGATATTGAAATATACGTATATCAGATATGTTATGGGATTTTTACCCATAACCTTTTTTTCCAGACTCTCCTCTCTCTCTGACTCTCTCCCAAAAACCACGATCAAGTCTTTTGCACTGTGAATTGTGTGGGTGATATTCATTCTGTAATATCACTCCACTGTTGGGTTGATTAATCATTCAGGAAGCACGTGATTTACCCACGAGGTTCTATTAAATAAAGGTATGATCTAAATACATTTAATCCGCTGCGTTTTAATGCCTTATGATTTACACATACGATAAAACACCATAAACTAATTCAAGGATGAAAAATTTTCATAAAATTTTTCCTGATATTTTTTTCATCAACTATAACATTACTCAAAATCTATACAAAATTTGAAGTTAGTTGGTAGCAATGCAAAAAATAGGGGTCCAAAGAGATTGTGTGGGTGCTATCAAATATAATCTGGTAGGTATGAAGGTGTGGTAACAAAATGTTACATTGATATGATTAGGGATATGTATGAAGTTGTGGTGACTACTATTAGATCACCTGTTGGAGAGACGGGTGAATTTTCAATTACTGTAAGGTTACATAAGGATAAAGTTTAAGTCCTTATATTTTCGCTTTAGTTATGAATGAGTTAACGCGCAATATTCATGATGATGTATCATGGTGCATGCTTTTTGCAAATGATATTGTGTTAGTGGATGAGATTAGAGAATGAGTTAACACTAAGTTAGAGATTTGGAGAAAAGCACTTGAATCTAAAGTATTTAGGATAAGCAGAACTAAGACAGTTTATATAGAGTGTAATTTTAGTAACAGTCACAATAAAAGTAGAGGAGAAGTGAAGATTGAGAACTAAGAATTACCTAAGAGTGAACCATTTCGTTATTTAGTATTGATTATCACAATGACTCGGGAGATTGGAGTGGATGTGGTCCATAGAATTAAGACAGGGTGACTTAAGTGGAGGAGTTCGTCTAGAGTATTGTGCGATAAACGAGTATCCATTAGACTAAAAATGAAGTTCTATAGAATATCTACTAGACCAGTGATGTTGTATGGGACGGAATGTTGGGTAACTAAGAAAGAATACGTAAATAAGATGAGTGTTGTTGAGATGAAGATGCTAAGGTGAATGTGTGGCAAGACTAGAAAATATAGAGTTAGAAACGAGTATATTCGAGAATAGGTAAGAGTAGTACCGATAAAAGATAAGTTGAAGAAGAATAAATTGAGATGATTTGGTCATATATACAATGGAGACCAACATAGGCACTAGTAAAGAAATGCGATACATGATAGTAGATGGTAGTATTAGGGGAAGGAGTAGACTTAGATTGACGTGAACTAGTATAGTAAATAGAGATATGAATTTTCTTCATTTGACTAATGAAATGGCCTTATATAGAGTCGAGTGGAGAAGAATAATTCATATAGCCGACCCCATTTGATGAGAACTTAAGACTTGGTTTAGTTTGGTTTAAGTATACCTTTTTTCTTAAATTACTATTATGTTTGATTAATTTTAAATTTGGACAACTAAATCTTTTTTTTAGGACTTGTCTTAAATTAGTTCAAGGTTCCATAATAGCATACTTTATTTCAAATTTATCCTTCAAGTGTCTTCAAAATTAACATAAGAGTTTGTATACATAAATTGAATAAACTATGATATTATAGTGTCTTAAATTAATTTGAATTTTTTAAAATAAAAAGGCCTTATTTATCTGCATTTAAAGTTGATATGAGTTAATAATAATGTAGAGAGGGAAAAAAAAAAAAAAAAAAAAAACTGAGACTTATTAGTAAATTTAAATAATAAAATTAAAAAAAAAAGTGAAAAGCTGAAGTTCTTTTACTTAATACAGAGATATTTCTAACAATTTTTTTTAATTTTTTTTTTTTGAACTAACAAAATAAAATCTTACATCTTATTTTTTAAACTTTCTAAGAAAAAGCTAATATAGTTAAAAAAATAAAAAAAAATTACAAAAAAATTTAAAAGTCAAAGATTCATCATGTTCTTTTTATTTTTTGAATTTTTTTATTTATAAAATGTCAAAAAAATAATTTCCAAACGTCTTTATTTTTTTCATCTTATATTTTAATCAAAAAAACTAAAAAAATCACTAAAAAAAATGCTTCCCAAACGAATCCATAGCAGGATGATCAAAACAATTTCTTTGCACTTTGTTGATTATTAATTAAGTAATGTTATACAAATAAAAAAATTAATATATAATAATGTAGTTCATTGTAAACCTTTTATTTCAAAATAAAATACTATTAAAAATGAATATATTTACAATAATGAAAATATCATATCACTCTTATCAAATTTTTTGTATGAATTTTATGTAAGAAAAGAATTTTTCTTATTTAATGAGACGGCCAATTTCATGGAATATCGAACTGGGGCCGGTGAAGTCACAATAAAAGCCGGCCGGGTTCACTCATAGTTTTATTTATTTAATTATTTATTTTTACGGAAATCACAAGGATTATGCTTTATTTTTTTTTTTGGTTTTTTGTTTTTTTTGTTTTTTGAGGCATACAACAAATATTTCTTGTGTGATCCTAGTCCAGTTGTTAGTTGACTTTCATTTTGTTTCTAGCAATCACTATTAACAATAAATTTTACATTTTTAGAGGGTAATTTACACTAATTAACCTCAATTAAAATTAAAAAAATTGATTTTTATAAATTTAACATAATTATATTGAGCTCTCTTAATTTTTTTTTATTTCACTTAACACTTATCTCCCTTTTCTCAATAATTCGTTAGTTGTATAAAAAAATTATATTTATTATATCTTTTATATTGAAATTCATATTTTATCTTGTTTAATTTCTGTATTTATACACCATATAATTTATTTCTGATCACTTTAGTCTTACTGGAAGAAAAACTGATGTAATCACATATACTTATGAAACTCATTGTATTTTTTTCAAATTTAAAAAATAAGTAATGTAATTTAGGATTTTAGAAAGTAAGTGCAAATCTCTTCCACTATATTTGGATGGAGAGAAAGTAAGGAGAAGTGGAGGAATGCATTAATTCTTGTTTGGGTGTTTAATAAGTAGCATGGGAGAGGTTTGGAAGGATGGTCAAACATAACCTTAGTTTCACCATTACATAATAAAAAAATGTTACAGATTTTGACAATATTATTAAAATTTTTATACAATACTTATATAAGAATATAATATAAAATTTTAATAATTTTTTTGAATTCCTAACATTACTATAGAGGGTGGAGGATTTTTCTCGACAGGCATTGTCACATGAGGGGTCCCTTGATAATGAAGAGAGGTCCACGTTCCACACACAAAAAAAAAAAAAACACGAATTCGTGTGCTTTCTCTCACCACCAACTTTCTTTGCCTTCTGTACAAAGGCATGGCAAGACCTTTCAAAGGAGTTGTACAGCCCAAGCAAAGGAAACTAATCCCACACTCTCTTCATTCTATAATGGAAGTGTACATATATATATATATATATACCCTATCGTCATGTTTATTTGGGCGAACTGAATTACGTTGGCTTAGCATTCTTATAATTAATAGTTTTAGAACTACGAATCTCTTTCCTATCTATCCTATATTTGGATTGAGTTAGGATTATAAGGAGAGATTAATAGTTCAGACTTTGGCTTAGTCCTCCAATTTATATCTCACCCCTCTCTGTGAGATTGAATAGTCCATCATATGTGGGGTACTATATCCGAATTGATTGTTAGTCCGTACTTCAATTGTTTAATCAAACATCAGATTAATAATTTTATCAGACTATTAATCTAATCTCAAGTTCATGTCCACCCAAACAAACATGACCATATATATGTAGGAGAGGTTTTTCTATTGGATTGACAGTCTAATTTGGTCTATGACAATGGCCGTAAAACTCATCATAGATTTTAATTTGATGATTTGAGTTATTTTTTGTAAATAAATTATTTATTTAAAAAAAATAAAATAAATTTAATGATCATAATTATATAATTTTATCTCTATGTATAACAGTACATTAAACATCTCCAATAAATATCAAATTAGCATGTCAAAGTAAACTTTTGACACAATGTCAAAATTTAATAATTCATCTCCAATAGTTCCGTTGCTAAAACTCTACACCATTAAAAAAATTTATTTTTTACGACTGCCACAAGCTGAATCTAATGATGAACAAATGGAGGATTTGAATGTGGGAGTGATAAATATTTTTTGCAATAACAAAGCATTACGGTGTTTTTTGTTTTGCGTGGTCACAAAAAATTAAAAGAAAAGTGCTTGCCAACATATGTTTTTTTTGGCACCCATCTTGTTATTGTCGCAAGTAGTCTTCAATGACATTTCATAAATGTTACGAAAATATCATGTTAATGACGGATGTTTTGTTGTCCAAATAATTATTTATTATAAAAATTGTATATGCATTTGTTACAAGTTATGTGGGAGCCGAATATCAGTACTTACAGGGAAATCGAATAAGTTTGATCATAATTAGGATATATATTATATTCAGCTCCGTCTTGTAAGATCCCGAAGCCGAACGCACTAATCGGCCATAGAACCAGCTGAATAGAAAGCCGAGTGGAAATTGGCACATGATAGGCGAGGCTGAATGAGCAAACACACGATGGATTAAAAGTGGGCCCGACCCTAGGGCTCAAAAACGAATATAAATAGAGAAACATCAACCAAAGAAAGGTATGTGAGAACAGACCCAAAAAACTTAAGACTCAAGCAAACAAGAGACCTATACTAACTTGTTTATCGGAGTGCTAATTCCGGCACCCCTTACCAGAGTGTTAATCCTATTTTTAGGTGGCAATCAGAGGATCAAGGATGTCCAACAGGATCCTAGAGTATTTCCAAACTTACATTTCCACAATTGGCGCCGTTTGTGGGAATACTCAAGCATATTCATGGCAAGCATCACAGAAGATCCTTCGATAGTCGCTGATGAAACTACACCAAGAGACGACCTCACTCTAAGAAACATGCTGGGACTGGAGAATATCAACGCGCGATGCGCCTTGAACTTTGATTCAGTAGCTCAAACCTCACCCTCTACTTCAATGCATGAGACAATGCAGACGATTATAGATCAAGCAAAGAAAAATGAACAGCGGCTGGAGAACATGATGACTGAGAATGAGCACTCGTGCCAAGATTTGGCCTTGGAGGTGATGAAATCCCAACAAGCCGCATGCCAAGACCGAGTTCGACCTTTGGGAAAGAAGAATGGTCGCCGACGTCAACTTCAGAAACGCAATAACGACAGTGATTCAGACTTACCATCCCTGGACCCCAGAAAGAAATGGCGCATTGATGTATCCAGCTCATCTGAAGGAAGTCCATATACACGGTATAAATGAGGGAGAAGTGATGATTCGGATGAAGAAGATAAACATGATCCATTCATGCGACGAATTGCAAGGGCTGTGCTACCCAAAAAGTTCAAGGCACCGTCGTTCACTCTTTACGATGGAAAATCAGACCCCATTGATCACATTCGTCATTACAAGCAAGCGATGATGTTCCATGCTGACGACGAAGCCCTTATGTGTTGAATATTTTCAAGCAATTTGGGACCACTAGCTGTGAGGTGGTACTATAAACTGGAGCCGGCATCGATTAAGAGCTTCTACCAACTCCAAAACTCATTCAGAGCGAGATTCATCACTAATGAGATCCAGCCGAAGCAAGCTGATTCTCTCTAGGTTATGCAAATTAGACCGAAAGAAACTCTTCTCGAATACTCAGCCCGCTATTGGAAGTACTTTAATCTGGTAGATGATGCTTGCAATGATTCCATGGCCATCATCGCCTTTAAGATGGGATTGCATCCTGACAACCCCCTTCGCAGTTTACTAACCAGGCAGCCCCCCAAAACCGTCTGGGCGTTAATGAAGAAGGTCGAAGAATACTGCAAAGTGGAAGATGATGCCCTTCGAATCAAGGCTGGACGTAAAGCTGTAGAGACGGCTACGTCGGGAATTGTTTAGCCAATTAGCGTCGTGCCATCAAGAAGCCCCGAGCGACAGAGTCGACCTAAACGAGACAAAAGGCATGACTCACGCCAATCAAATGACCAATGTTTACATCGAGCTAATGAACAGTATCAAGTGGATAGCAGGCACACAAGGCGCTTAGGCAAGAAATACACGGAGTTAACAGAGTCGATCAATAAGATTCTGTCAAAGTACAACACCTTTTGTTCTTCAAGTGGCCACCTAAGATGACGGGACCTCCCGATGCGAGAAGACAGGATAAACGGTGTTAGTATCATAAAGACCATGGTCACAACATCGATAGTTGTTATGCATTAAAAGATCATCTTGAAGAATTGGTGCAAGACGGCCGTCTTACACAATACGTTCGAAAGAACAATTCAACAAATACAGTAGCTCTACGGATGGAGTCACCTCCTCTTGGTGTAATTCATATGATATACAGCTTGCCAACGACACCTAAGGTGCACACAATCCAGTTGCCATCTAGCACCCATAGCCCAATTACGCCAACAAAATGGCCACACGACACCGGAAGTATCAGTTTTGATGACAGTGATTTAGTTGGAATGACCTACACTCACACTGATCCCTCGTCATCGAGCTACGTATAAACAGATTCACCATCGAGCGTGTTCTCGTTGACCAAGGCAATACTTCGAAAATAATGTATTATAAAACTTTTGTCAAACTTGGTTTTACTGATTCGGACCTATCTTCAGCTGATTACCCGTTATTCAGTTTCAATGCTAACCCGGAGTATCCTTTGAGCAAAATCACACTACCAGTACGAGCTGGCACCAGATCAATAGACGTAGAATTTCTAATTGTCAAGCTTTCTTTGTTGTATAATCTCATCATGGGCAGAACTTGATTACATACGATGCAAGCCATGCCAAGCACTTACCACCAACTACTTCGTTTTCTGACTGAATACGGTATCGAACAAATTTGCGGCTATCAGAAATCGGTGCAGATATGCTATCTTCTAGCTACAAGGAGACCAAGGGAACTGGAAGTGCATTTAATTGAGGTACCGGATAGGGAGAGCCTCAAAGACATTGGGAGGATCCCAAGTGAAAAAGCAATCGAAGCCCTGCATCGGGTCGAAATTGACGGAAGTCCTTACAAGTTCTTCATGATCGGCGCTTCCTTGGATAAAGTCGAAAGGCAGGAGTTGGTAGCCTTCTTAGTCAGTAATATCGATGTATTTGCATGGTCTCCATACGAGATGCCAGGAGTGAATCCATCAGTGGCCCAACACCGCTTGAACGTTGATCCGAGATGTAAGCCAGTTATTTAGAGAAGTTGGCGGTCAGCCGCGGAGCACACGTCGGCTGTTATTGAAGAAGTAGATCAGTTACGTGATGCTGGGGTAGTTCGTGAAGTAACCTATCCTACATGGTTGTCCAATATTGTGGTCGTAAAAAAGAAGAATGGCTCTTCGCATGTCTGTGTGGATTTCATGGACTTGAACAAAGCTTGTCCCAAGAACTGTTTTCCTTTACCCAGAATAGACCAACTCGTAGATGCAACGGCACATCATCAACGCATGAGTTTCTTGGATGCCTACAGTGGCTATCATCAAATTGCCATGCATTCGGAGGATCAAGAAAAAACCGCATTCCTCATCCCAAGAGGAACCTATTGCTACAAGGTTATGCCTTTTGGGCTGAAGAATGCAGGAGCAACTTATCAAAGACTAGTGACTTCCATATTCAAGGAACAACTCGGCCGTACCACAGAAGTATACATCGACGATATGGTAGTCAAATCCAAAGAAAAGCACTCCTATTTAGCCGATTTGTCAAAGACATTTGGTATTCTTCGAAAGTATAAGATGAAATTGAACTATTCTAAGTGCGCATTCGACATCAAATCCGGCAAATTCCTTGGCTACATCGTTAACCACCGCGGAATCGAAGCCAATTCGAGGCAAATCACGGCAATTCTAGAGCTTGGATCCCCTCGGTTAGTCAAAGAGGTTCAAAAGCTGATGGGAATGGCCGCTGCGCTCAACAAGTTTATCAGCCGTTCCACAGATCGCTGCCGATAATTCTTTCACACACTTTGGCAAGACAGAGCATTTGATTGGACCCTCGAGTGTCAGGCTGCTTTGGATGGCCTGAAGTCTTATCTCTTATTAGTACCACTCTTGGCAACACCTGCGGCTGGTGATTTGCTCATTTTGTATTTGGTAGTATCCAACCGGGCGGTCAGCGCCGTGTTGTCAAAGGAAGAACTTAGGGAGCAGCGACCAGTTTACTATGTAAGCAGAGCTATGGCCGATGCTGAAACACGTTACCTTCCATTAGAAAAGCTTATCCTTGCTCTCGTCATGGCTGCAAGAAAACTGATGCACTACTTTCAGGGGCATACCATTGGGATACCAACGAAATATCCCTTCCGGTCAACGCTCCATAGTGCGGAAGTGTCGGGGCGCATTTCGAAATGGGCTTTTGAACTCGGCCAGTATGATATCCAATTTCTACCCAGAACTTCTATCAAAGGGTAAGTGCTAGCCGACTTTGTAGCCGAATTCATAGGATCCCTCGCTGATTTTAAGTCTGACCAAGTGCAAACTAAGCCCAATTGGAGAATGTATGTTGGCGACATTTGGCAGATGTATTGCGACGGGTCATCCAACCAGCGTGGCTGTGGGGCTGGCGTAGTAATCATGTCCCCCGAAGGGATAATGATCGAATAGGCTGTCAAATTGAGATTCGACACATCGAATAATGAGGCCGAATACGAAGCATTATTAACCGGCCTGCGAAATGCACTTTACCTCAGTGCACGGCGTCTGCTTATTTTTTGTGACTCAAAGCTAGTAATCAACTAGTTGAAAAGGGAATATGTAGCCAAAAATGACCGCATGACAGCCTATATGAAAACGACAAATTCTTTGCTCGCGAAATTTGATCACCACGAACTGAATCAAATAACCCCGGATCAGAACACGCATGCAGACGCCCTGGCTTGCTTAGCCTCTGCTATCAACTCAAAAATTAAGCAGACAATTGAAGTAGGGTTCGTCCCTAAGCCGAGGATTGCCTTTTCAGAATCAGTTCAGGTCAACGTTATCGAACCAGGTCCGAGTTGGATGGACTCTATCGTTGCATTCCTATCTTCAGAGCAGCTCCCGATGGATAAGAAAGAAGCACACAAACTGCGAAACAAAGCTCTCTGATACTACTTGGATCTGCAGGGAAAGCTCTACAAAAAATCTCTCTTTGGGCTGTACTTAGAGTGTGTTCACCAAGATAAAGTCGAGGAACTTTTGTCTGAAATACATGAAGACAGTTATGGAGCCCATTCGGGCGGACATTCTCTGGGTCATCACCCCGTGTCGTAGGGGTACTATTGGGCGACCATGCGAACCGATACCGAGTGTTATGTCAAGAAATGTGATCAATGCCAGAAATTTTTCCCCTTAACTCATCTGCCTGCCGAGAAGTTAAATTCTATCACTAGTCCTTGGCCGTTCGCTTAATGGGGGCTTGATATTGTTGGACCATTACCACGGGCCCAGGCAACAGGTGATTCCTAATTGTTGCGACGGATTATTTCATAAAATGGGTCGAAGCAGATGCACTAACACATATTCGAGATTCCAACTTTAAACGTTTTGTATGGAAAAATATCATAACAAGGTTCGGCATACCACGAGCACTTATTTTTGACAACGGTACCCAGTTTGATTGTGGCATGTATCGAAAGTTATGCAACACTTATGGTATCCGACCCTATTTTTCCTCACCGACTTACCCCCAAAGCAATGGTCAAGCGGAGGCCACCAACAAGGTTATTTTGGACAGCATCAAGAAAAAGCTAGAGAAAACTAAGGGCAGATGGGTTGAAGAGTTGCCCAGCGTGCTGTGGCCTCAATGCACTACTCCAAGGCGATCCACTGGGGAAACGCCGTTTGCTTTATGCTTCGGAACCTAGGCAATCATCCCCTTAGAGATCAGCCTCCCAATCTTGAAATCGAAGGTTTTTGACATGGGCCGAAATGACATGATGTTGGCCTTGGACTTGACTCTGATTGAAGAACGCCGAGACCGTGCCCTTGCTTCCATGGCACGGTACCAGCAACAGCTCGCTAAGTCGTATAATCAACGTATTTAGCTACGCCGTTATATACCAGGAGAATTGGTCCTCAAGAAAGTGCTTCCCGTTGCTTGGAATCCGGCTGACGGAAAATTGGTCATAACTGGGACGGCCCTTATTAAATTGACTTAATCACAGGGACATGGGCATATCGGTTCAAAGACATAGATGGAAAAAGCTTGTCGAGTCTATGGAATTCCACACACTTGCATAAATTTTATCATTAAGTTAACTTGTACGGCACGACAGCTTGTTTTGATTTTATGCCGTGTATATCTTTCTTTTTTCAATACAATGTTCTCTCTTGCCCAGTGAGTTCTGGTTGTGTGAGAAAGCCTCCGAATTCGGAGCTCCTTTCGTGAATGACACGTTTGGGCCGAATAAGCCTTCGAATTCGGAGCGCTCTTCGTGGAAGTCACAATTGGCCAACACAAGAAGCCTCCGAATTTGGAGCGCCCTTTGTGGAAGTCACGATTGGCCAACACAAGAAGCCTTCAAATTCGGAGCGCCCTCAATGAATGACATGTTTGGGCCAAATAAGCCTCCGAATTTGGAGCGCCCTTCATGGAAGTCACGATTGGCCAACATAAGAAGCCTCTGAATTCGGAGTGCTGTTCGTGGAAGTCACGATTGGCCAACACAAAAAGCCTCCGAATTCGAAGCGCTGTTCGTGGAAGTCACGATTGGCCAACGCCAAAAGCCTTTGAATTGGGAGCGCCCTTCATGAATGACACGTTTGGGTAGAATAAGCATTCGAATTCGGAGCGTTGTTCGTGGAAGTCACAATTGGCCAACACAAGAAGCCTCCGAATTCGGAGCGCTCTTCGTGAATGACACGTTTGGACCGAATAATCCTCTAAATTCAGAGCGCCCTTCGTGGAAGTCACGATTGGCCAACACAAAAAGCCTCTGAATTTGGAGCGCCCTTCATGGAAGTCACGATTGGCCAACACCGAAAGCCTCTGAATTCGGAGCGTCCTTCGTGAATGACACGTTTGGACCGAATAAGACTCTGAATTCGGATCGCCCTTCGTGGAAGTCACGATTGGCCAACACAAAAAGCTTTTGAATTCGGAGTGTCTTTCATGAATGACACGTTTGGGCCGAATAATCCTCCGAATTCGGAGCTCTTGTCGAGAATATTGTGATTGACAAGCGCAAGTGCGATTGATGTAAAGTAGTAGACACAACTTAATCTACAAACATTGATCGAAATAAACATAAAGACATTTAGAATAATGTGTTTTATTTAATAGATCATGAGTGCATGCTTTACATAAAATCGGAACAATATACATCAAAATTATTCGGCTTCCTCATCATCATCAGTCTTCTTGGCATCGAAAGCCTCGAACGGAAAAGTATAACTCTGATACAAGGGTGATGCCGGATTAACGCCTGCGGCCTGGAGCGCTTTGATCAATCCATGCTTAAATCCGCGATTTTTGCATCGACATACTTTCTCGGCTAGTTTTTCCTTCGTCTTGTCTATTCTAATTTTTTGGCCGTCATTAAAGCCTTTTTCATAGGACCTGGCCTTCGCAGATTCTATTGCAAACATACTCGCCATGTCTTGATCAGCAATCGCGTGATCCAGAATTCGGCGGTTTACTCGCTCCACGACAATTGGATTCACTTGACTCGCCGAATGAGTCTCAAAGGTGTTAGCTTTCTTGAGCTCATTTTCGGCCTTCTCCATGCGAACTTGCAAGCTCTGAATGTGAGCATCCCTTTGTTCAATCTTTCTTTGCACGGCACGAAGACGCATGCCAATTTCATAGGCAGTATACAAACCCTTTACTGCTCTATGAACGCCCTCCCGAAAAACTTCATAATCAGCTCGGCCGACCATGGACTGTTGAACTTCTGGCGGAAAAATCTATCGAGCGAACTCGACTGCTACATTTGGGTCGCGGATAATGGAATCCACTTCCGTCATCGGTTTGTTCCTAACGAAAATCGAAAAACTCAACGGGCGCGGTGTCGCACTGGTTTCTCCTCTCGAGCGAGGGAAGTTACCTCGTTGCTGTTTTTCCTTTTTGGGTGACCTACTTCGATGACGTAGAAAATAGCGCTTCTCATGCTCCCTCGACGTCTTACTCCCTACGCACGTGGGCTGGCCACCTTGATTTATCTCTGTGTCTAGTTCCTCCAATGTTCTACTTTTCCCTCTACTTTTGAAGAATAGTCTTCTTGCCATCCATAGTCGTCCACACTGCTTTTTTTTCTCTCTCCCAATTTGTTGGATTTAAACGTAACAATGGCATTTCTGCGCATGCAGCCCCCACTCCCATTTTATTCATTACGGGTGCAGCACTCCCGAGGTACTCTTATCAATGCTTGTTTTCAAGGCCTTGCGCTGATCAGTTCTTGTGCCCCAGCCAATCCATGAACCACTGATATTCGACATTTCAATTCATTCATTAGCTGGGGCAAGAGCAGATTCGTTAATCTAATTGGCTAAATTGCAAGGCCTTGTGTCGATCAATTCTTGTGCCCCAGCCAATCCATGAACCACCGATATTCGGCGTTTCAGTTCATTCATTAGCTGGGGCAAGGGCAGATTCGTTAATCTAATCGGCTAAATTTCAAGGCCTTGCGCCAATAAGTTGACGTGCCCCAGCCAATCCATGAACCATCGATATTCGGCGTT
Source organism: Camellia lanceoleosa (assembly GCA_025200525.1). Classification (NCBI taxonomy): domain Eukaryota; kingdom Viridiplantae; phylum Streptophyta; class Magnoliopsida; order Ericales; family Theaceae; genus Camellia; species Camellia lanceoleosa. The sequence goes on from CM045762.1 coordinate 62,251,540, forward strand.
TGCAGTTCGTTAACTAGGGCAAGGGCATATTCGTTAATCCAATCGGCTAAATTGCAAGCCTTGTGCCGATCAGTTCTTATGCCCCAGCCAATCCATGAACCCCCGATATTCGACATTTGCAGTTCGTTAACTGAGGCAAGGGCATCTTCATTAATGTAATCGGCTAAATTTCAAGGCCTTGTGCTGATAAGTTCATGTGCCCCAGCCAATCCATGAACATAGATATTCGACGTTCTAGTTCATTCATTAACGGGCATATTCATTAACTTATTCAGCTAAATTAAAAAGATACACAGCTATTTAATCAGATGTTTATTTACTTATGATCTTACATCCTACTAGATTGATTAACTAGCACATGCAACAGTCAAAAAAGCAAAGGGAATTTCCATTAATAAATTGAGTACAGATAGTAGTCATTTTACACATGAAAATTAACCTACATTTAACTCCTAACCGAGGTAAATAAATAAAAATCTACTAACAAAAATCTACCAAAACTATGCATGAAAGATGCCTAACAAAAATCAAAGTATCACCCCAGTCAATCTTCAAGGTCAGACTCTAGCGGCTCAATGTCCATATGTTCATATGGAATTGGCTGTGCCAATGTCATATTAGCGGTAGTAAGGGCTTTGAGCCAGCCGTGTTTGAAGCCCCGATTCCCAAACTTGGGTACTTCCTCCACGTAGTTCTCCAAGGCGGCGTCCTTCCCAACTTGGAACTCTTTGGAAATCTCGGAGTCGGACATTTTCTTTGCCTTCTTCGACTCTTCCAAATCGGCTTCCAATTTGGCAATTACCTCATTGGCTAACTTGAGCGCATCTTCGCTCCCATTTGCTCTCTCTTTGACGGCCAACTTGAGTTGGTCGAAACTCTTTGCCTTTTCTGCCTCGGCGTCGGCTCTTGCACGTTCCTCCGCCGATTTCGCCGGCTCGGAATTGGCTCTTTGAGACGCCTCCACGGCTTTGTTCTTTTCATTTTCAATTTCGGCTTTCAGAAAGCCGATCTGTTTAATAGCATCATGTTGACGGCGGTCGATCTCGATTATCTTGCTCGTCATCTGCAAAACAAGGAATTAGAGTTAAAAAACAAATAATAATAAAGGCGGAAGACTGCAGATAAGACTCAAGTCATGTACCAATATGGCCGATTGAACGGCTAATGCTATTGATAGCATATCTGGCTTCGCCCGAAAAGTCGCTCTGTTAATCGGCAGAGAAATTGAGGAAGCCATGCTCAAGGCCACCGCTATATCTTTTAGAGCCGACGCATCAGAAGCAATCGATACGTTCTTTATCCTCAGTTGAACGATGAAGAGCACAACCGAGTCTGACTCCTAGATGCGCGGCCGTTTATCGAAAGGTTTTCCTTAGTGTCGGCTTCTCTCTTTGTGGGACTTTTTTCCCCCTCTGCTCGGCTTCCTGATCCAACTGTTCGATTATTTGCTCCGTCTCAGCCGTTTCAACATGAATCGTTTTTTCCACGATAACGGGCGGAGAAGACTCAGTCACAGCAACATGGGGAGGTTTCGATCGGTTGGTCTCGGCCTTTCTCCGGGTAGCCATCATTTCGGTATTTTTCCTTCTGGCCAGCTGTGTGAGTGACTCCCCAGCCATGTTCTCAGGATACGCGCCAGGTAAGTCCCCCAAGTTGGTAAAAATATCTTCAAAGGAGACGTCCCCTCGGCCGGAAGTGGATGGAGGGTTGGATGGATTAAGGCCGGCTTCTTCAAAAGCCAAGTTTAAAGCCTCGTCAACTTCTTCCGCTTCCAAAGTGGACTGATTCGGCTGCTTGGCGACTTCTTCGGCTACTTGTTTTTCCGCCTGCTCCGAATCAGAAGCTTCCAAACCAATCTGCCTGAGGTTTTTGAAGTTGGGAAAGACAAGGGCTGTGAGCTGCTGTTCGCCCCTTGGAATCGGAATGTTGTCTGCGGCCGAAAAGGTTGTGTAAGTCGACTTGTATCTCAAAAATATGTGGGCCGCCCTCTCTTGCTTCTGGAGGTTTGGACGGCCAAAGAACTAGAGTGCGGTTTTGATCTCCGCAAGCACAACATCGTCGGCCGAAACTAGAACGCTCTTCAAATCGTTGCCTGCATCAATAAAACGATAAGTACATGGAAGGAAAGTCAGGTACATATATTGCAAATGCACGTAAGGAACTATACGGCCATCTGGTTCGCCTTTTCGTCTGGGAACAAGATCTAGGCGATCTTCGTCCTCGCCGAATTCCTAGTTGCCTCAGACAACGATCATGACATCATCAACTCATAGTCACCAAATAATGGTCGGTGTCCTTAGCCTTGAGAAAGTAGCGCCCCTACCGGCCAGAAAATTAGGCCAAGGCATAACAATACCGAATAGTAGGGATGCCAAGATTGATCCTAAGGCGTCGGTTCAACTCTACGATTCCCATTATGATTCGGTAAAAATTTACATTAGGTTGGGAAGGGATTAGACCCCAGTGGCGAAGGACGGCCCTTAAAAATGAGTGAAGGGGGAAACCGACTCCGCCCTCAATAATTAATAGGAGGGGAAGATGATTGTGCTCTCATCAGTTCTCTCCATATCAATTGTGCTCTCTGCCACGAGTGACAAGTGGACGTCGTCAAGAATGGAAAAATGGCGTCGAAGTCAGAAACTTGATCAGCAAAAAGAAGGGCTTTCAAATGTTTGGCCATTCTAGCCAGTTCAGGGAGTATGTAAAACTAAAAACAAACAAGGAAATGAGAATCGAAATAGAGAAGAAGAGAACTTACAAGAAGCAAAGAAGACAATGAGAAACGGGAGGAAGTTGTAGAGGTCGTGAAATGAATGAGGTATACTGAAAGGCAAACCAGAAACTTTGCGTATTGGAAAAACATACATTCGAAGGGACAACAAAGTTTCAAATTGCATTAAATGAAGGAAGCGTACAAAGGGGCGGGAAATTGTAATGATGCCTAAAAAGCATGTGCGTTCTGACACTTACGTTGGAATGAGGTTAACCGCTGAATTTTTTGACTTTTCAAGTTCAAAACCAAACATGCCGACCAACTGGTCTTAGTAGGATGTTTGGGGGGCAATTGTGGGAGCTGAATATCAGTACTTGCAGAGAAGTCGAATAAGTTTGATCATAATCATGATATATATTATATTCGGTTCCGTCTTGTATGATCCCGAAACCGAATGCACTAATCGGCCATAGAACTAGCTGAACAGAAAACCGAGTGGAAGTTGGCATACGACAGGAGAGGCCGAATGAGCAATCACGCGATGGATTAAAAGTGGGCCCAACCCTAGGGCCCAAAAGCGAATATAAATAGAGGAATATCAACCAAAGAAATGTATGTGAGAACAGACCCAAAAAACTTAAGACTTAAGCAAACAAGAGACCTATAGTAACTTGTCCGTCGGAGTGCTAATTCCGGCATCCTCGATTGGGGTGTTAATCCTATTTTCAGGAGGCAATCAGAGGATCAGGGACGCTCAACAGGATCCTAGAGTATTTCCAAACCTACATTCCCACAAGTTACAACAAAAATATCAATCATAAGCATCTATTTTTTTTAATGAAAAATAATATAAATTAACAAATTAATTTAAACTTATAATAAAAATTTTAACCTATATTCACACACACACACACACACATATATATATATATACAAATATTATATACGATAATTACATATTAATAAATCAACAAATATGAAGAGTTATATTTGCAAAAGTTTTAATATTTGTGCATATATAAGTCTACAAACAAAATATAAACTTGTATACATGCAACATAAATATCTATCAACTATCCTTAAAAATATTTATACAAAGTACTAAAAAATTCAAGTTTTCAAAAAAGAAAAAAAGAGAAAAAGAGAAAAAAAGAAAAAAAATGAGAGAAAGAAAAAAAGAAAAAGCATAATCTTATCACTCCCAACATCACTCGCTCGATCATATCAACCACTCTTTTAACAAAATTTGTAAAATAACCTTAAATATGATTTACATGGAGTAATAAGTTATTCAAATTTAATTTAGGGCTGGTTTGGCAAGTGTAAAAAAAGTCAAAAAGTTATCAAAAAAGTTTAAAAAGTTATCACTATTTACCCAAAAAAATATAAAAAAATTAATATACAAATATTAAAATATAACATCAACTTTTTGGCCCATCAATGTTTGACGTTAAGCCAACTGCAGGGAAAGGGGGGAAAAAAAAATTACTTGTTTACATTTACTAAGTTGGATGGTAAAGTTCGGCCCATGGGAGTTCACCATGGGTCTCGTTTTGATAATCCGAACCGTTCAAGATGTAGAACTCGTCTATTATTATATTCTTGTAAAAAATCACATCTATCGGATATCGCTAACTACATGATCAAATCAGTTTTGTATAAAAATTGGATGGTGTTATAGTTAACAGTTGACAAAAAAAACTAACACGATCAGATAGCTATCGATATTCAATTAACGTGACTTTTTACAAGCATATAGTACTCGACGAGTTTTACACATTACGGTTCCTATTAGAAAAACGGGACTTGTGGTGGGCCCCCGCGGGCCGAACAACACTGTCCAATCAAAGCCCGAAAAGAAGGTAATTTTTTCCCATGTATTCACCCAACCGACTGACTGTCAATCCATACGGTATACTACACTATCTTCTCCTACACACTTATCTATATAATTTTTTAATACATATTTTTTTCATAAAAAGTCAAAAAATTAACCCAAACATCCATATTTTTTTTTTTCAACTTTTAAATTTAAAAAGACTAAAAATATACTTATTTAAGACACCTCAAATAACCTTTACTCTACAATTTTTGGCCAATGTGAAGCCCAATTCACTCATTAACAACATTCTTTTGAGTAGAACGCTGGCAATGTGATACTATTGAATGGTCACTCCGGTTTGGAGTAGGCAGAACACTGAAAACAATAAACATGCACTCAATGCTTTGGTAAATAACTCCAATTGGTCCCATCTCTCTACAAGAATGTCAAGCCAGTATGAAATTTAGAGAAAGTTCAAATTCGAACCTCAGCTGGATGATTTTCATTGAGAAGCCTAAATACTTACATCTAAATTCTAATAGTATATTCCTTTAAAAAATTAAATTAATATCATGTTGATAACTTTTTAATCAAAATACATTTGTATTTAAAAATAAATAAACACTAGATGTAATTTGAAATCTGAATACAAATACAAATGTTTGGATTAAAATGTTACTGATGCTCGATTAATTTAATTTTTTTATCGAAATATACTATTTGATAAAGTTAAAAAAGTGAATAATTTAAATTGACGAGATAAGATCCAGAGTGAGTATCCCGGGGGGGAGTAATTGTGACTATTGTGCTACAATCATCCCATTTCCTATAATTGCTTCTAAAAAAGTTGTTCAATTTTGTGTGAACTAGACGTCACTCACGTGGTTTGTGTATACAAATGACTCACTCGCATGATCTTACTGGTCTTTAGACATGAATAGATCAACTAAACAAAAACTCAAAAAAAATATAAACAAATTAAATCTTGTGCGCACGATGGGTAAGAAGTGGGGTTTGTGTTTGACTATGTAAGAAGAGACCAAAACACAAAAAAAAAAAAAAATAATAATAATAATAATACTAGACTTTCTTGACTTAGGCGTATTATTACGAGTTTCATTTTGGTAATTTAAATTTTTTGTTATATTTTTTATGAAAAAACCTAGATCAATTCAATAATTTTGACTTGTTTATTTTATCATATTTATTACCCAAAAAAAAAAAGTAAATAATTTATTTTTTAAAAATACAATTGAACTTGTTATAATTATCAAATTCTTTTTTTTTTTAAGAATAATATATACGAAGTGTTTTATAAAATAAATAATTTAAATTATTAAAATAAGACTATAATGAATCTCACGAGCCTAAATAACGCTGTCCAATCTAAATTTTGAACTGCCGACAATTTGTTCCCAAAAGACAATAGCATCTTAGAAAATTAGTTAGAATAAATCACCTATGGAAGTTTCTTGCTACATTCAAAATCAAAGTTGTTCAACTGCTCCAAACGTAGATGAGGTTGTTACTTTTCAATTTGTTATTATTCATTTGCATGTTTAATATGCCATGAAACTTTGTTAATCTTTTTTTAAGTTGTTTTTTATTTTCTTTTTTTAAATTAAGTTTTGGCTAAAAAAGTCGATGCTTGTGATAAATGTAAAAAAATGTTTTTTTTTTTTATTTTAATTAGAGGAGAATTATATTCAGTCCATAATCTAGACTAAAGGGTATTGTTTGGGTCCGTGAAGCTCACCACAAGTTCCATTTTGCTAATTATTTATTTTATCAGATATTTTATGTATTTCATTCACATAAAAAATTAGGTCGATCTTATATTTGTAACATATTCAGTTTATCGTGTTTGTCACACACAAAAAAAAAAAAAAAAAAAAAAAAAACTATAATTGCGTTTTTAAAAATAAATCATTTTTTTGGATAACAAATATAATAAATTGAATGGATTACAATTATCAAATTGACTTAATAATAGCCTTTCCGTCCAGGCTGACTCTTTTTTTTTATTGGGAAAGTTGAGTAAGTCCTTGAGATTTTTATTTTTATTTTTGGCTGAAAACAAACAAATCATTCTGATACACCAAACACTGCATAAATATTACACTAATCCTTTTAAAATGGGTAAATGCTTGCAAAAGTCCGTTGGGTATTGTTCCCCATTAATAAATTTAGGGCAAATTACCAACGCCCCTCAAGATTTGACTAAAATATAGATTTTTTCTTGAGATTTAAGAAATTACAAATTATCTCCTGAGATTTATATTTACATAACAAATGAGGGAACAATTTGTTATGCAAATAGGATAAATTATAAATACATCTCTTGAGATTTGATTAAAATACAAATCGTTCCTTGTAGTTTTAGAAATTACATTCCACCCTCCAAGATTTATAATTTCATAACAAATCGCCCATTTTATTAATAAATCATCAAGTTAATTAACAGTTTTTAATGATGTTATAAATATATTTCAATTAATAATTTAGGTAATTTTATTATTATATAGGAGAGTAATTATGAATTTTTTTTTTAGTTAATTCTATTAAATAATTTTTTTTTAACAATGAGGTATTTATAATTTTTCAAACTACAGGAGGCAATCTGTACTTTAAACAAATCTCAGGGGGTGTATTTGTAATTTACCCATGCAAATATAAATCTCAGGGGCAAGATGTAATTTCTCAAACCTTAAGAGAATCCGTATTTAGTCAAATCTCGAGAGGGCGTTAGTAATTTGCCCATAAATTTAAGGATAAATTATAAATACATCTGTTGAGATTTACTTAAAATATACATTATCATAATTTTGAAAAATTATAAATACCCTATTATCATAATTTTTTTGACCGAATTAAATGAAAAAATAAAATTCATAACTGCTCTCCTATACCGTAATAAAATTACCTAAATTATTAATTGAAATAAATTTTGAAATAATAAAAAACTATAAATTGATTTGATAATTTATTAATAAAAGGGGTCATTTGTTATAAAATTAAAACTTTAAAGAGAGAATATAATTTCTAAAATTATAAAAAATAATTTATATTTTAAATAAATTTCAAAAAATATATTTATAATTTATCTTAAATTCAAAGATATATTTTTATTGAGACAAACGGAGTGTTAGATAATATAACACAATGTCATTCCACTTTAAAGTGCTGACCAGCGATGTGGCTGAATTTCCAGCACATGGATGAAGAATTTGTCAACGTATTGCACTACTATTAAAATCTTAAGATTTTAATACTGTGTTTGATTAGAAAATTTAAAAAGAAATTTAAAAAAAAAAATTATAAATAAAATATATTTATATTTTATCTAATTATATATGCTTTTTTGTCTTTCTCTTTTTAAATCTTTTCCTAAATTTTCTAATCAAAACACAGTGCAAAAGTATTTAAAATAGGGAAAATAACAACTCTCAGTTGGAGGATGGAAAAAAAATTAAAAAAAGCAAATTAATGATAAAATTTATAAATTTTAATTATTAAAGTTTATAAATATTTTTCTGTGCGTAATTATTTTTTTAACAATTGACCTGATTAAAAGATCATTCAATCTTTGGAAAAATATATTTGGTAAATAATCCAACAAAGCTTAATGTTATTAATATTTCGTTAAAACAAGTATGAAAATTCATATGTTTTTCTTAATGTGAGACAGAAAATGAGGACTATATGCCATAATTCTTTTGATTCGGGTTGTTTATTCTTGTTTATTAGAATTTGCTTAATTTTTGTAATTAAGAAATAATATTTAATTTAATTAAAGTTAGTCATAAAAGTATAATTCGTATTTTTAATAAAAATAAACATACCATTATGAAAATTTGCAGTCTAAAAAAAATAGTTATAAATATTGAGACTAGTTTATAGACTCACCAAAAATCTTTATAAAAAAAAAAAAAAAAAAAAAAAAAAAAAAACACTTAATAAGAGTAAATCTAAGTGTACAAATGATTTCATATACTGAAATTCAGATGTGACTCACCATTGATCTAATTTTTGTATTTTATTATGTGAAATCTTTTGTGTTTATAACAAAATTATATTAATAACTTTTCCTACTTTTATTAGAGTCAAGTAATGAAATTTTCTTCAAATAAAATTAAAAAAAAAAAAGTAAAGAAGTTTTCTAAATACACCACATAAATATCTCTACACTCACATGTACAAGAGTTCTTTCATAATGCACAAAAAGTCATAATAAGAGTTGGTTTGGAAAAATAAAATTTTAATGATTTTTTGGCTTACTAGTTAAAATATGAGATGAAAAAAATTAAAATATTTGAGAATAACTTTCAAAATTTTTACATAAAAACATGCAAAAGGTACCGAGAATAGAAAAGAATTTTTTACTTTTTTATATAACCTTTTGACATTTTTAGTGACTTTTTAGTCATATTAACATGTTGTCAAATGAAACAAATGTTTCTTTGAAAATGTTCTTTTTTAGTGATATTTTGATTTTTTGGTTAAAATATGAAGTGAAAAAATAGTAATATTTGGAAATGTTTTTTTTGATTATTTATAAAAAAAAAATAAAATAAAATGTAAACATTGGAGAGAATGGGAATGCATAATTAACTTTTTTTTTTTGTATGAATTTTAAATTTTATCTTGATTAAATTAACTTATTATCAAACCTAACATAAATGTAAAGAGGATAGAAAGGAGCTGGGCTTCCCTCTTAAACGGTGCTGTTGGTTCCATAGGAGTCCGCTATGGGTCTCGTTTTGATAATCTGAGTCGTTTTCGTCGAGTACTATATATCTGTAAAAAATTACGTTGATCGGATATCGATAGCTATCTCATTAGAACAAATTTCTGTCAATCGTTTATTTTTTCACCGTCTATTTTTTTTTAATACAAAATTGATTTGATCACATAACTATCGATATCTGATTAACATGATTTTTTATAAATATATAATAATCGACGAATTTTACATATTCAATGATTTAAATTATCAAAATAAAATTTATAATAAACTTTCACGAACCCAACAATATCCTCTTATCAAACTGAAGGAAAGTCAATCCCCATAAAGAAATTTAAAAATGGTTTGAAAATCCTAGCCGCTAAGAGCGTCCATAGTGGTGATACTTTTTCACCGTTTATTGTCAAATGTTGCTGGCAAAAGAAATGTTGTTTTAAAAATAGCTCCAATAAAGTGGTTAGCATTGCTTTTAAGTACCAAATTATGTATCAGATTTTATTTTGTTTGTTAACTGTACAGACCTTAACAAGATAGAGAGAGAAGAGAGAGCATACAAAAATTTCTCTTTTGACATAAAAGTCAGGAGAGAGAGAGAAAAGTAGGAAAGAAGATGAGAGAGAAAGGGAAACAAAGGAAGAGTGGGGACTACAATATATATATACACAGTTTTAGGGCTGGTCTTGCGATTTAGGAGGTCCAAGGTGAATTTCGAAAATGAAGCCCTGCTGCTTGTACATTTTCTCTCTCTAGAAAATGATTGCTAACGAAGCTTTGAGGCTGGTAAACCAACGGGATAAACATGGTTGCTCAATGGAGGAGAAGGACCATCTCATTCGAAGTACCAAAAAAATCAAGAGCACCACTGTCCAAGAGGATGAATCTATGAGTGAATCCTTGTTGGGGATTATAGAATCAGGGGCAAACAGCGATGAAATGGAACCATCGCAAGATAAAAACCCTAATGGAAGAGAGGAAGTTGCAGACAAAGATCAGGTGGAAATAACAGAGGGCAACCATAGTATTTCTCGCTCCTTTAAACAAGCGCTCCTCCGATCGCGATTTAATGAAAGCCGAAATGAGAAGAACTTCGATTGCGATGTGGAAGAGATTTCATCGGATGAGAAGGATGAACCCACTGCAAAGAGTTCTGAAGCGGAAGACGAACCAATGGATGAGGAAAAAGATGGGGTTCCTAAAGTTAAAATCCCCAAAGCTCTCCTAAAGAAAATCAGAGAACTGTGGAAAAAATGTTTAATAGTTAGATTGTTGGGCGAAGAGCTTAGGCTACAAACTGTTCATGGTAAAAATGACAAAAATTTGGGGATTATAGGCTGATTTTGAAGCACTTGATATAGGTAATGGATTTTTCATTGTCAAGTTCGACATGGTAGATGATTATATGAAAGTTTTTACTAGTGGCCCTTGGATTGTGATGGACCATTACGTGACGGTAAGGAAGTGGTAGCAAGACTTCAAATCTGATGAACCAGAAGAGGATATCACTACAATCTGGATGCGGTTCCCAACTTTACCCATTGAGTATTATAATGAGAAGGCACTATATCACATTGCAAAAGTATTGGGCATTCCTCTGAAAATAGACATCAACACAGCAATGGCAGCACGAGGGAAACATGCACGAGTTTGTGTGGAGATGGATCTTCGGAAACCTCTGATCTCACACTTCTCAATAGGTAAACACACATATTGCATTGAGTATGAGCATATACACTCACTATGTTTTTCTTGTGGCAGGATTGGACACCGAAGGGAAGCTTGCCAAGAGAACCCCAAACTGATGCTGGAGAAGATACAAGTAACAACTGGAGAAGACAACCAGAAGCTGGAAACCAGCACTAGCACTAACACTGGGCCAGAATTAGAGAATGCAACACAAAAGTTGGAGGCCAATCCAGGAACTTTTGGGCCGTGGATGACAGTGTCCAAAAGAAAAAAGAATCCAAAAAGCTTATCTATGCAAAAGGAGCAATCCATCCCACGTAGCAATAGTTTCGAAGTCTTCAAGGAAGAAGGAGCTCACTCTAAAGGCCACACAGCCCAAGCAGGAAGGGAAAAAACTCATAGAGGGAAAGCCCACCTAGATATGGGCTTCAAGTATAAGGCAAGAGCTAATAGTGAGAAACAGGAAGTGAGAAGAAGCACAAAAGAGGAAAGAAAAAACAAAAAGGAGATTAGACTGGGCAAAGCAGCAGTAGCTGACATGAAGATACGAGATCCAAAGACAGACCTGGGAACAAGTGAGCTTACTCTTATCCATGCCAACCCCATAATCACACCACCCACCCAGACAACCACCAGCATTGTTTAACCTCAACCATCCAAAACCCCTTTACTCATCACCATTAACATTTTTGAACCCAACCAAAAGAAAACTAGCATTAACAGACCCCAACACTGAGAACCGCCTGACAAAAATGAAGGAGGAAGGGAAGAACTTACCAACACTGAAACATACATTGATTCAGGATAGAGTGATGGTGGTCTTTACACTAGGGAAAGAACTGTTTCACCTCATCGCCTCAGAAGGATGGAACGAGGAAGTAAAAGTGAGAATCCAGCCATGGAGGCAAGTAGAGGCATGTCAGAATTTGCACTATGTGATGATAAAATCGATGGAAGACAACCACAAAGCTGTGAGGGGCTATCTAGCTCTTGAAGATCAGTCCCCAATACCAAACCATACCATACCTTCCATGGATATGCTGATCTGGAATTGCAGGGGGGTAGGAAATCAAAGGTTTAAGAGAACCATGAGAGAACTAGTTCAAATCCATAAACCAGAGTTACTCATACTTATAGAGACCAAAGTGGAATTTAAATCTGTGGGAATGTTCATTAATTGCATGGGCTTCACTGCTTCTGCTCATATGGATCCGATTGGCCGCAGTGGAGGCATTTGGATGATTTGGAATCCAAATGTAGTTAATGTTAGAGTGGTTGAGGCTAGTTCCTAATTGATTACAACAACTATATCCCAACAAGACTTCCCAGATTGGCTGCTTTCAGCAGTCTATGCAAGCCCAAACAACAACAAACGTGAAGAACTTTGGGAGCACCCAGAAGCAATTTCGCAGAATATGATTGATCCTTGGCTAGTTGCAGGGGATTTTAATGACTTTTCCACCAGTAATGAAAAAAGAAGCTTCACTGGTAATCAAACTCTGAGCCAGAGCCAAGATCACAGAAGAAGTAGGAAGTTTAATAAGAGGATGAGTAATTGTAAGCTAATGGATTTAGGCTGCTTAGGACCGAGGCTAACTTGGTTTAATAACCGGAAAGGATGGGCTAATACCATGGTTAGGCTGGATAGAGCTATGTGCAATACGGAGTGGAGAACTAGCTTTCCTAATGGAGCTGTTCACAACTTGCCTCGCACATATTCTGACCATTCCCTTATGATGATGTTCACACAAGGTATGTCTCCTTTTAAACCTACTTGTAAACCGTTTAAATTCCTTTCTGCTTGGATTACTCATGATGACTTCAAATCTGTGGTTACTAAGAGCTGGACCAATCCTCACCCATCTCTATTAAGTAAGCTTGAAACTTTTGCTCATGAAGCCAGTGTTTGGAATAAAGAAGTTTTTGGTAATATTTTTTGCAAAAAAAAGTGGCTTCTTGGACGGATTGAAGGCATACAGAAATCCCAAGCCAACATTTATTCCCATAGTCTCCACACCTTAGAATTGGACCTTGTTGAACAGTATAACAAAATTCTCTATCAGGAAAAACTTTTGTGGTTTCAAAAATCCTGTGCTACCTGGATCACCTAGGGTGAGAGTAATACCAAATTCTTTCACCTTACAACTCTGACCAAAAGGAGAAGAAGAAGAATTGATGTTTTGAAAAATGAGGAAGGCATCTGGATCGACCAACCTATCTTTCTAAAAACCATGATCACTAATTTCTTCATAAATCTGTTTAGCCAATCCACTGCTAGTACTCTTGAACATTGGAGCAATTTGGGGAGTAGTAAATTGAATGAGACTGAAAACGCCCTTATTACTTGTAATGTCATTGATAAGGAGGTTTGGAAAGCTGTGAAAAATATTAGTGCTTTCAAAACACCTGGTAGAGATGGGTTTCAAGCTATATTTTATCATAACTACTGGTCTATTGTTGGTTCTACTGTTTGTGACTTTGTCAAAACTTGTTTTCACAACAAGCATATTTCTGTTGAGATTAACAGAACTCTTGTTGCCTTAATTCCTAAAGTTGAAAATCCGGAGAACATTAAACAATTTAGGTCTATTAGTCTATGTAATGTGACTTATAAGATTATCTCTAAAATCCTTGTTAGTAGAATTAGACCTTTCTTGAGTAAAATTGTTAGACCCAATCAATGTAGCTTCATACCTAGGAGAAATACTAGTGATAATATAATCATAACTCAAGAAATCATACACTCTTTAAACCTTAAAAAAGGGAAGCATGGGGGCATGATCTTAAAAGTTGACTTGGAAAAAGCCTATGACAACATATCTTGGGATTTCTTAAAACAAACCCTTGAGGAGTTTAATTTTGATAAAAACTTCATTGATATTGTTATGTGTTGTGTTATTACTGTGAGGACTGCTATTATTTGGAATAGGGAACCTCTTGAGGAATTTCAACCTCATAGGGGTTTGAGACTAGGTGACCCTTTATCCCTTACCTTTTTGTCTTATGCATGGAGAGACTATCAAACATGATAAGCTTCAAGGCTAAGAACAAGAGTTGGAAAGGGATACAAGTTACTAGAGGTGGTCCTAGCCCCACTCACTTGTTCTTTGCGGATGATCTCATGTTGTTTGGCCAGGCTACCATGGAAACTTGTAACACAATTATGACTGTTATGGAGGAATTTTGCGATATCTCTGGATTAAGGGTTAACCCCCACAAATCCAAGATGTTTGTTTCTTCTAATGTTGACAGAAGGAGAGATAAAGAGCTAAGCACCAAATGTGCTATCTCCTTAGCCTATGAGTTAGGGAAATACCTGGGAGTCCCTCTCATTCATGGCAGAATTAATAAAAGACATTTTCATGATGTCTTGGAAAAAATGCAAAGAAGACTGGCAGGATGAAAGTCTAACCTGTTATCTATGTCTGGCAGAGTTACTCTCATTAAGTTAGTAAGCTCTGCCATGCCCTCCTACACCATGCAAACTATGCTTATTCCTAAAAGAGTAAGCAATGACATTGATAGACTGAACAGGAACTTCTTATGGGGTGATACCTTGGAAAGAAAAAGAATCCACCTTGTTAATTGGGATGTTGTTTGTAGAATGAAAAGTTAGGGTGGCCTGGGAATAAAAAAGGACAGAGATCAGAATCTGGCTTTGTTAACTAAACTAGGGTGGAACCTGCTTAGTAACAAAGGTGATATGTGGTGTGAGTTGCTCAAAACCAAATACTTGAGAAATACCTCTCTGTATGATTGGCATAACAACAAAAAAGCCTCTCAATTATTGAGAGGTATCATGAAAACTTGTAACATCCTCAGAAAGGGTGTGAAATGGACTGTTGGTAATGGTAACAATGTGAATGTGTGGAAGGATTGGTGGTGTGGAGACAAGGCCTTTGTGGACCTTGAATCCAATACTAACCAAAACTTACACAATAATTGCAATTTTGATAATAATGTGAGTGGGCTACTTAATTCTAATGGCAGTTGGAATGAGATCAAAGTTCACAGATTATGTACTCCTAACATTGCATCTTTGATCTTGAATAATCCTCATCCAGGTATTTGGGAGATGGATAGTCCCCTCTGGAAGGGGTCATCTGTTGGTTCTTTCAATGTTTCATCTGTGTATAACCTCATCCTTGGTGAGACTGAGAATGAGGAGGATTAGAATTGGTTATGGAGGATGCGAATACCCTAAAAACTCAAAGGCTTCCTTTGGACTGTGTTCCATGGGAAACTACTTACCAATCAAATGAGATTAAAAAGGGGTTTGACTGATGATCCTAAATGTCCTAATTTTTGTGGGGTGGAGGATATGTCACACATCTTTAGGGACTGTTTCAAAGCAAAGGAAGTGTGGCTAGTTATTTTTAATCAAAATTGGTACCGGGATATGATGAAGATGCCTTGGTTGGACTGGCTTAAGAGTAATGCCAAAAACAAAAAACTTTTTAACGACACCATCTCTTGGCAATCTGTTTTTACTATTTCCTTATGGAAAATTTGGAAGAATAGGAATTTAATGGTTTTTGAACAAAAATCTACTCAAAGTTAAGAGAGTTTTAATTTTATTTTGGATTACTCTAGAGAGATTAAGCAAGCATTCCTTCAATCTATATCCAAGACCAGACCTGTATTCAGAATTATTAATTGGTGTCTTCCACCTGCAGGTAGACTAAAATTAAATACGGATGGCAGCAGAAGAGTTGATGGTGATGGAGGATTTGGGGGCCTAATCAGAGATGAAAGAGGAACTTGGGTGTGTGGTTATTATGGAAAATTGCACAGTGGAACCAGTCTAGAAGCTGAATTGTAGGCTGTATACAAAGGGTTGACTATCATACTACAAAAAGGAATGAACCGGGTCGTGATCGAGACAGATGCCGAACAGGTGGTGCAATTGCTACAAGAAGAACCAGGGGATAGATGCCCTTTCAAGAACCTAGTGGAGGATGCCCAGATTCTTCTCAGAGGGTGTGACTGCTCTGTGCAACATGTATGAAAAGAAGGCAATTTGTGTGCTGATTTTTTGGCAAAAATGGGAGCGAACCAACTCAAAGAAATACTGGTGATGAATGATCCACCAGCTGAGTTAAGAGAGCTGCTTGTTTCTGATATGATAGGATTGGGTAGGAAAAGGACTTAGTTCCTCCTTTTGTTGTTTTAATTCCATTGTACCCAAAAAAAGGAAATGAAGCCCTGCTTATATTGAAAAAAAAATTTATGGATAAAACGATAAGTTACAACAACTTTTTTGTTTATTTGTAGCCACAAAAAAAATTTATTTGCACATATAATCATTAAAATTATAAACAAAAATTTATTTTCATATATTAAGATAGGAAACAATCATTACAAATATCCAAAAAAATAAAAATTTGGTCTTGTTGCTTTATAGTTTAGCAATATTCAGTTTACAATTGAACCAATTATCACATAAACATTACTTTTCTCACATTTTTAGCTGCAAAATCACTAATGAAGCTTGCATAATCGAATTTATCCACTATATCCTTTTCAATGAATAACAAAGCTAACCCATTCAATCTTTTTTGTGACATGGTCGACTGAAGGTAAGATTTGATTAACTTCAACTTTGAAAAACTTCTTTCTCCAGAGGCCATTATAACAAGTATAGTGGAGGAGAAGAAGATGATGAATGTGATGGTGTGTTTTCTTTCTTTTTGGTTTGTCTGTATTTATTTAACTAAGTTCATTTTTTTATTTTTTATTTTATTTATTTTTAGTTTAGTTTGGCGTAGCAGGCTGCAACTCTTAAGAGCTGTGGACTGTGTTATTTTTATTTTTATTTTTATAGAGCTCCATGTTCAATTGGGCCTATAGTATTTGGATCTTTTTTTTATATCTAAAATACAAAATTATATTTGAGGACCTCTATTTTCAGTCCAAATTTGGGGGCCCAAAACGCATGTCTCTCTTGCCTGTACACTTTAACATATACTTTAACATTTCCATTGCACCATATAATCACTTTTTAAACTAACAAATCTTGACACACAAAATTTAATTTAATTTTTATCACTTTTTACCATATAACATATTACACACAATTCAAACATCTCCATTGGGGAGCTGTAAGAAACCTTAAATAAGATAATTTGAAATTATTGAACAAAGCCAAGCCCATTAAGTGGTGGGCCAACCAAGTTCATACTCAACAGCAGTGATGCCCATGGGCCAGCCCAGATTAGAGCCCGTTCAGCAACCATGTACATTCTGAAATAAAAGAGTGATTTTAGGAAAACTTACTAGGTCCGATGGATCGGACATATTTATTTATAAGTTTTGAGTGAAATTCTTTTATGTATTTGTCTCTCGCTTTGATAATAAAAAATGTTGAGATTTTTTAGACGTATATTTTATTTTTGTGGAATAATTATTTGGTATTGATAGTGATATTACAAATTTTATCAAAATCATAAATGATTGAAATATTTTGATTTTTTAAATTTATTTGTGTTAATTTTTATTATAATATGATGCAAAAAAATAAAAATAATTAAATTATATATTCTTTAAAATATTGAGAAAGAAATCGTCTTTTAAATACTCGTATCCCAATTAGTTCATATTGAATAAATTACTAATAAATCTTACTTTTGGAATTTATTACTCATTAAGTCTTATTGATAAATTTATTAAGTGATGATTTTATCAGTCTCTTGTTTTTATAAATAAATTTATAATAATAAATTTATCAATAGGACTTGTAGGTAAATAACTCTAGTTAATAGGACTAAGATATTCTTTTATTCTAATAAGCTTTATTACTTTGGAAATTTGATCCACCAAATCCTAATTTTCATATTTAAAATATTTTATAAATAATTTTAACATTACACATATTTTTTGTACCCTTAATAATTTGGTGATGTGAACATTCATATTAAATAAATTTGACAATGTGAATGTTCAAATCATAAAATATTCACATTGTCAATGTGAGTATTAATACGTCATTTACTCTATTATTATTAAGAGCATTTTAATAATTATGTCATTCATAGAATTTATTAGAATAAAAAAAATAATTTGAACCAAATAAAATATAAGTAGATAAAAAAAGATTTATAAATAAATGTTCATAAAATATTTTTATAGTAATAAATATATCATTAAAAGTTGAAAGAAAACTTATTTGCCTCTTTAGTTAAAAAAATATAAAATAATAAAAAAAACTTATCTGCCTCTTGATTCTAGGTACTATGGGCCTCACATGGGACCAATCATCCTCGACCACGTAAATACACGTATTTTTTTTTTTTTTTAAATATTTGATTGTGTTATAAAAGAATAATTTTAGTTTTAGTTTTAGTTTAAAATTAAAATTAAAATTAAAATTAAAGTATAATTTTAATTATTTGTTTTTGATAATATTGGTACTATCGTTTTATAAAATTGTTATTTGAATACTTATATATATTAATTTTAGTTAAATTATTTGTATATTTTGATAATTTTAGTTTTATCGTATTATAAAAGTGTAATTATCATATAACAATTTTATATGATATATATTAAATTATAAAATAGTTAAATAAATACTCATTTTGATATTAAAAATAATAGTTAAATTAGAAGAATAATTAGTAACATAAAATTAAAATTAATTCTAATTATTTAATTTTCTTTTATATTCATGTGGAAAATAAAAATATGTAGAAATAGAAATTATATATATTTATTAAAAATTTTAAATATAAATATGTTGTAGTGGGATTATCATATAATAATTTTATATGATATATATATATATATATATGAAATTATAAGATTGTAAAATAAACACTTTTAATTAAATAATAAAAAATCACATGATAATAGCTAAACCCAAAAAGAAAAAATAATGAAAACATCCAAAAAATAGATATATCTCAGTGTGTGAAGTGATTAATCATCTATAATATAATGTCAAACATAAAAGAACTTTTTGTTAAATAATTGAAAAAGTAACTTAAGTAGTAAATCCAAATTTTAGAGGTTCTTTGAGAGTATCATTGTTGTACAGCTTTTTCCTCCTGTGAGTTGTGATTATATAAAATAATGTAGGAAATGAAGTATAATTTCATATGTCGTAGTATCACTATAAAATTTAAACGACAAATCTATAATCTATAATAATATAGAATTAGTATTGGGTATAGAATAATGTACGGGAAAATAAGAGAAAAAGTAAGTAATTTAGCATTAAAAAAAAATCTTTATACCCTTGAAAGAATTAAGAAGAAAAACATGAAACGCAAAATTAGTATTGGATTTGTGGATTATCTCAATGTACTATGAAAAATATATGGAAAAAAAATAGAGTCTGTATAAAATAGGTAAAATTAGTATAGTTTAAATTAGGTTTGAGTTTGTGTAAAACTCTATATGTAATTAAGAAAATATATGCTGACGTGACTCTTTTAGAAAAATTAAACTTTTATAATGTGCCATCTAAGCATGGGAAAAACACTACTTTTAATAATATATACTAGTTGTTGACCCGTGTAATGCACGCGCTTTTTTTTTTTTTTTTTTTTTCAAAAAATATTTGATGGTACAATGTGTGTTATAAAAGAATAATTTTAATTATTTATTTTGATAATATTGGCGCTATCATTTTATAAAATTGTTACTTGAACACTTATATATATTAATTTTAGTTGAATTATTTATGTATTTTAATAATTTTAGTTTTATCATATTATAAAAGTGTGATTATTATATAATAATTTTGTACGATATATATTAAATTATAAAATAATAAAATAAATACTCATTTTGATATTAAAAATAATAGTTAAATTAGAAGAAAAATTAGTAATATAAAATTAAAAGTAATTCTAACTATTTAATTTTCTTTTATGTTCATTTGGAAAATAAAAATATATAGAAATAGAAATTATATAAAATTTATTAAAAATTTAAATATAAATATGTTGTAGTTGGATTATCATATAATAATTTTATATGATATATATATATATATATTAAATTATAAGATTGTAAAATAAACACTCTTAATTAAATAAAAATATCAACTATATAAAAGAAATTTAATAATGACTAACCAAGAAAAATCACATAATAATATTTAAACCCAAAAAGCAAAAATAATGAAAACATCCAAACGATAGATACATCTTAGTGTGTGAAATGATTAATCATCTGTAATATGATACTAAAACATAAAAGAACTTACTGTTCAACAAATGAAACAGTAACTCAAGCAGTAAATTCAAACTTTGGAGGTTCCTCGAGAGTATCAATGTTGTGCAGATTTTTTCTTTTATGAGTTGTGATTATATAAAATAATGTAAGAAAAGAAGTATAATTTTAATTACTATACAATTTAAACAATAAATTTGTAATATAGAATAATATAGAATTGATATTGGGTATAGTGTAACGCCCCGAATTAAATACAACAACCCATCCACAATAGTGATTAAAAGACGACATATGAATAGATAAGCACTTTCATTAATTTAAATTTCTTATACAAAAGAGTAATACATATAACTATACATTCATAAGCCTAACCCTAAATCTATAGCATGTGTTATATGGGCCTCGTTTGGGAAGTGGCTATTTTAGTAGGCTATTTGGCTTTTTGGCTATTTTAGTGACTATTTTAGTTTTTGTGTTTGAGAAGATGAGATGGATTTTATTTGAGTTGTTGTATTGAAAAATGTGTTGAAATGATGTTTAAAATTAAAATGACAAATTTATCCTCAAAAAAATATTTTTTTAAATTACTAGTAAGGGGTAAAATCGTAATTTACTCTTGCTGGTCCTACATTGCCTACTGCGGCAAAGGTAGGCTGCAGTCCTATTTTTTTTTTTTTTTTTTTTGAAAACCCATGCACAGTGCCGATTTTAGGCTATTTTCAGAAATGAGGCTATTTTAGCCTCATTTTGTGCTTCCCAAACACCCCCATGGTGAGGAACAAAACGAAAGATAAACAAATAAAAGAATGTCTTAAAGGCTTACAACTTTTCAAATTAGCACTTGGTTACAACAAAAATAGATTTAAATCCTAATACATATAAAAGTCCTTGGCTTGTACAAAACAAATATATAATTAAACAAAATGAAACTCTTGTTCCATGTCCTCTCAAGCCATTGCCTTAGCGAAGGCATATCATCTGCATTTAAAATGTTTTTCCCACATAGGGTGAGCCAAAACATAGTAGAAATAATCTAACACAAAATATAAATCTTAACAAAACTATAAGAATAAAATGCATATGCAATGTTCATGACAAAACATTTTTATATCTCTTTCAAATCATGTTATGCTAGGTTCATATTACTATTCATAAAACACTTTCCTTTTTATGGAAAATCAGTTTGTGAATACAACTCTGTGAATCTCTAGATATATTTCTGCTAGCAAGCTATACAAGCATTACTCTTTTGTCATTTTTACTAGTATTAACCGGAAGGCTCGATACCTATTCGCACGGGTTTCTGGTCTTTCATCAATGACACACAGGCCAACTTATCATAGTAACCACACCCCTTACCCAGATTCACCAAGTATTCACCATTTTCTCAAAACAATGTAATTATTACAATTGTGTAAATGTATGACAATGCTCGATGCAATGGATGAGGAATAGTTTTCATTCTCCTAGTCCTCATATAATGTCTACAACAATCATGGCTATCCTCTACCGATAACTTAAAACAAATATCTCTAAACAAATAAAATAATTTCCATAAAGATAAACTTTTCAAATTTTGTGATGCGAGTGGTAATACATACCCAACTCCACCATTTTAATCAATAACAATTAAATTCCATATTTCCAACATCTATATCATTATTTATACAAAATCAACATTTAGGGCAAAACTCCTTTTCCAAAATCACGTTCAAATTTCAAAACTAACCATGTTGTCATCTCTACACCTCATTTCCTAACCCCACAATGATTTCCATGAAACCATTTGAAAACCCCTTTTTTTAGTTTCGAACCCAAAATCCAAGATTTGTTCGAAAGTCCATTTCTTTCGCAAGGTGGTTTTATGAAAGCGAATAGCTAAGTTAAAACTCATAAAGAGGTGTGAAGAATCTATACCTCAAGCTTAGAAGGTGAAAGAGAAGAACTCGGAGAAACTCCATGTCAACGAAATCACAAGCTACCCGAATCAAAAGAAAGATCTTGACACAATCTATAAGTTATCTCAAAGAATTAAGATGTGAAGACACCTCTAGGTGAGTAGATCTTAGGATGTAAGTGGGAAAAAGTGAGTTTTGAGACAAAGAGAGAGAGTTACGGGTGAGAGAGAGAAAACGAGAAACAATAATGAGAGAAAGAGACTATGGGTCTATTTATAGTGACTAGGTATTAATAGAATAGTAGCTCCAAGGTTAAATAAAAACAATAAGTCAAAAATCTCCAAAAAGTAGGGCCCAAGCTGAACAAAATCTGAAAAATGAGTCATAGGGGTTGACCCCTGCAACAGTGGTGTTAACCCTTAAGAAGAAAAGCTAAGACACTTGAGTTTGGCAACAGGCAAGGTGTTGACCCTTGTACCTAAGGTGTCGACACTAAATTTCAGTAGGCAATCCTAGATTCTGTAATAGACAAGGGTCGACACCTCCTAGACTGGTGTCGACCCCAAAGGCCAACAAAAAAAAGGCAAGTGTTGATACCACCAAGGGCTGGTGTCGACAATAAATTTCAGTAGCGATCTGGGAACACAACATCAAGATGGTGTCAACACCTCCAAGGCTGGTGTTGAGCCTTGGAGCAGAAGAAAGCAAGGAATAGAAAGCAGTGTCGACACCAACAAGGAAGGTGTCGACCTCTGAGCCAAACCCAAACATGAAGAGAAAGGAACGACCATTGTGAATATGGTTTCCCGGATTCAAAAGTAATAAATGGTTCTGGTCTAAATCAGGATCACTATATATAAAATAATACATGAAAAAATAAGAAGAAAAAGGCAATTTAGCATTAAAAAAAAAATCTTAGTACCCTTGAAAGAATTAATAAGAAAAACGTGAAATGCAAAATTGATATTGGGTTTGTGGATTATCTCAATTTACCATAAAAATATATATAAAAAACATATTTGTCAAATAGAGTCCATATAAAATAGATGAAATTAGTATAATTTAAATTAGATTTGAGTTTGTATAGAACTCTATGTATAATTAAGAAAATATATGTTGACCTGGCTTTCTTAGAAAAAAAGTAAGCCATTATAATATGCCACCTAAATATTGGAAAAATACTACTTTTAATATATATATATATATATATACGAGATAATTACACAGGTGTCCGTTGGCGAATTAAATAATCACCAATGCTACATTCATCGAATTGATCTTGTGGACACTCCATTTTTGATTGCTCGCAAGGTTCGAGCGTTTTGTCCAGTACACTTGATGATGAAAATGGTATTGTGTGTGGTTCGAGGTCTCAATGAAAGAGCCTTGTTTAAGCTTTGAAATAACCCCAAACCTTCCATATTTCCACTGATTATACCGAATAAATCCATTTTTCCACCTTGTGCTACTCTATGCTGAGGCTGAAACAGAAAAACAGGGGAACACATTGAGGCCCAGCCGTGCCTTGGTAGCAAGAAACACTACTCTAGGCGGGAGGCTATCAGCTGTCCATTTTTGAAGATATTTATGATATTTCTGGCTCAAATTCTATAAAAACAACCATATACCTTTGTTTTGAGGGTTGAATTTCAAGAAAGCCTTTATATCACCTTGAGAGCTCATTTTTCTCCTTCTTCTTGTGCAAGCAACACTTTGAACTAACCTACCACCTTGAACCTATATCCATACATCATATACACCTCCACACCTTAGCCTAGGAACCTTGGTTGAGCCTTGAATACTATAATTCAAGCTTGAGAGTGTGTTGAGACTTAGCATGGTTCATAATCAAAAGCTTACTTCTTTGAGAGGTATAAGCTTGTTATCTTCCCTCTTGCTTTCATTTCTTTCATTTGCTACCTAGTTCTTATTATTTTGTGTTGTTTTGATCTTCTTCCAAGTGTTTGAGTTTGGGTTTGGAGAGCCACCAAAAGGATAAAGAGAGTTTACACTCTTTCTATACCTTTACCTATAACTCAAATCCTTACTTTTACACTCTTTTTCTTTGATCTCTACATTGATTTTCAGAGTTTAAAAAGGACTAAAAATCATGCTTTGATGTTTCAAAAGTGGAGGGGTTAGCCACCCCTTCTTGTTCTTGTTTACTAGCCTTGTTCCCTCTCTTGGTTGATTAGCTTTTTAGGCTCTTTTCATGTATTTTTTTGCCACTATTTTCCATCTGTTTAGATTTGTCTTAAGTTGTTTAAATAGTTCATGTTGTGATTGGCTTGGTTGTTGTCTCATAAGTTTGCATGCATAGAATGTTGTATATTGTTCTAAGCTTTTCTTCAACTTATTTCCATGTTTAAGGACCTCATTTTAATAATCAACTTGCTATTCATCTCTTTCCTTTGAGAGTTGTTTCAATCGGTTGACGGTTATTCAAAATGTGAACTAGCGATTTACGCTTAATAGCTTAATCTCTACGGAGGTTCATCGCTAACGGTGTAGTCTCTTTTTCATGTTGAGAATAACCTCTCATTTGACATATTTCTCATTTAGTGGACGTAATCTTTAGTGGACGTAACGATTATCTTGGACTTAACGGATTAAAGGATAGTAAAGGTTATGAATTTGGTTTAAAATGAACCAACTCACATAAAGAAAATGAGTTATCTTGCTTGGGGTTTGGTCGGACGTTATGCTGAATTCGTTGTGTCAAAAGTTGTCTTACATTAATTCATGATGTTTTGGATAAACCTTGAAGCGTCTCTACATCCCTCTTTGAGTTCACTCCATGGTACAAGGGAGGAGTGGTTGTTGTTCATTTCATTTATTGATTTTTTGTCCAAGTTGTGCATCAAAATCATCAAGTAATCAATTTGCTCATTGATGGTTTTAGAGACAATTCTAACATTCTCTCGAGGCTTTTCCATGACAGAGAAGTGTGAGAGGGACAAACAGAGTCCAGAACGCTCTGTTTGCATTTTTTTTACTTCAGAGTACAAAATAGAATTTTACATGAAATTGAGGCACGACCGGCCTTCTTTAGGCCCGACCGAGCTTCATTGAGGGCTGGCCGGTCATCAATGTTTGGTCAGCAATGTATTTTTGCAGAAAACAGAAGGCAGTGGTTGAAGGTGAAACAGAGCAAGCCAAGGTAGACAATGCTGTTCTGGGACCTTGTTCATACAAACCTTGTGTATTAATGCTCCGTGCATTGTTGTAATTAGTTAATTTATTTAATATTGTTTGTTGTAATTAGTCTTGTTAATGATTAATATTGTAATTAATTAATTATTATTGCTTATTTGTAATTGATATAGCTAATTAGCTTAAATAGTTAATTTACTTATCATGGTTATCCTTGTTGTAATTAGCCTAGTTAGCTAGTTAATGATTTAAATTATTCATTCGGTTTTGTAATAATTAGTTTAATTTGGGCTTTCGAACTTCGATTCGCACCCTCTTGTATGAGGGCAATTATGTAATAAGTTGTATGTCTTCCAACCTTGCTTCTTTCTCCCTTTTACTTACTTGCTTACGATGGTTAGTATAGAAACATCACATTTTGTTAGCATACTCCATGTTTTGCATCCATTTGTCTTATATGCATCCAAGGTTCGGCTCATCATGCTAACCTAATATCAAATATTCAAATTCATTATTTGAATATGTGCTCTCTCGCATGTCTTGAATGGAATCATATGCTGTGCTCATAGTCGAGTCTATAAAATACATAATGTATGCGTTGTATTAGTCATATTGCATTAATTAGGAACATGCATAGTTTTCTAAATCATTTGCTTTATTTTGGCTCGGAGTCCTAGGTGAGCTATTTTGAGCTTTAGATATTGCATGAATGTGTTTGTGTTGCCATGTCCAAACATACTTCCATGAGGCTAGTTGCTTAAATGATATAATTGTTTAAATGCTTGTGGATGAAGGTTAGTTGCTTGAACTGGGATGGTTTGATCAAATGTCCATTTTAGCCCACTTTTTCAAAGTGGTATATTCACAAAACAATTTCAAAACAAAATATGAAATCAAGTGTTCCAATTCTTGCAAATTAGTCTATACCTTGTGTATGCATCACATAGTAATATAGCTAATAAATCGGAATAAGAATATATAATGTAAATAAGAATCTCATCATGATTAGTAGAGGCCGATCTTTGATCGAGCGAGTGGGGTGCTCAATTCATGACCTTCCCCTCTTGTACCTAAGTTCTCGAGCCGAGACACTTTAGTGATGATGGACTAATGGCCTTTGGTGATGGCATACCTAAGTTCCCAAGTTGAGTCTCGGGTTTTCTAAATTTCCCAAAAAATATTTAGGTGGCGACTCTGAAATCTGGCAAAATAGTCCATTTTTGGCATTTGATTCAAAATATCGATTTTTCAAAAAGAATTGCCGGATTTTGACTCTTTTTGTGTTTTCACTATTTCACATTGCACTTGTGAAATTAGATTCAGAACCATAGGTGGAGTCTGAACTGTAGGGCTTATTCGTCTTCTGAAAAGAGTGTGAAAAGTCGAGCTACAAATCTCATTTGAATCGTTTGAATTTGTACATTCCGATTGTCTGGCCAGTCATATAGGAGGTCGTTTAGTAAGTCATTCGGTAGATGTTGGTTGATAAGGGTGACATTCCCGATTGATAAGGATGACAATTGTGCTTGAAAAGGGTGACGTGATGCCGGTCGTCCCGTTTACATAATTCTAGTGATCCGGGCGAGCTCAAATTCAGTGTATCAATCATTTTTTTTTCAATGATACATACCGAAACTTATGAATTTTGCATAATTATATTGAGTTTCTTTACAAGTTTAATTCACATGACGCATTCCTTTAGTATTAGTAATTCACTAGTAGTTGACCCGTGTGATGAACGGGTTAATTTTTTTTCTTTTTAAATAATATTTTATAAAATAAAATAAAATTATTTATATATGTGTATATATAAATTATTTTTAGAAATATGTTGCAATGTATGCATTACAAAATAATAATATTAATTTTATTATGATATAAAATATAGCATAAATAAATATATTATAATTTTAATTAAATTATTTATGTATATATCCATGTGTGTGTATATATATATGACTATTTAAAAAATATGTTACGAATATGTAGTGCAATTTTTGTTCTTTTAAACTATGAATTTCAATATAATATATTCATTTTAATATTAAAAATAATGATTAAATGGGAGAAAAAAAGTCATTTAAAATTAAAAATGATTCTAATTATTTATTTTGATAATTTTAAACTTATCGTTTTATAAAAGTGTTATTTAAACAAATATACATATATATATATAATTATTATATTTCAGTTATTTATTTGTATTTTAATAATCTTAACCCTATCGTGCTATAAAATTGTAACTGAAATAAATATATAATAATTTTATATCACATTAAATTATAACATAGTAAAATAAACACTCAATTTGACATTAATAACTAGAAAGAAAAATAGTAACATACAATGAAAAGTGAGTCTAATTATTTATTTATTTTTATTTAGTTGGAAATAAAAAAATAGTAGGAATGGAAGTTATAAAAAATTTTATTTTAAAAATTTAAATATAAGTATATTGTGGATAAATTAAGAAAAAATAGATAGATTAATTACGTTAAGTATTGATTTTTCTAATATGTATTTTAAAACTGTTTATACATATTATAGGAAATATAAATTTTTCCTAATAAACAACTTCATGCTAAATAGGAAATTCAAAATAATTTAATAATAAAATATAAATAAGATAGACAAAAAAATAAGAAATATATTTGATTTTAATATAAAAATTGAATACTTGAATAAAAGTGAAAAAAGTAGAAGAAAATTAATTTGTATAGTATTTTTTTTTTTTTTTTGATCAGCAAAAAAACTTTATTGATATGAAGCATAAACATGCAAACATTACATCAACAAAGCGCGGGAGTGCACAAAGCATCATAGCTAACCTTAATGATCCCAATTAGGTTGGCACCGCACAGGAAGCACAATCATGTGCTAGCACTAGCCCAAGATTGGAGAGAAACCAATCAGAAGCAAGCAAAAAAGATAAGGGAAAAACAAGACAACACTACAACCAACAAAGCAACAAGCACCACCAGCAGACTACTACAACCCAAGCAGACCAGACTACCAAAGCAGCCTTCTACCAGCAGCACAGAATCATGTATTAGACCTCTGGGCATTCCTTAGGCAGAATTACACCTGATGCTAAATAGACAGAGGATCAATAACAGGGAAACCACAGCCTAGATCCACATATAAGACCCAAACCTACAGCCAGCATACTTGCTCTCCATACAGAGCAGCAGACCTCAAAGCACTCAGAATTTTAGCAGTGCATACACAAAAAACCAAACAGCCACACTAAACAACCCTAATAGATCAAATACACCATCTACACCAAATTCCACATTAGAGCTGCATTGTAGACTCCACTAGACCATTCCACATTCACAAAAGCTGCATAAGCAGAAGCTGTATAACCAGATCTCAATACACAGTGACACATAGAGCTTGAAAGTCAGCATAACATCATAGCAGCCCACTACTAGCTAGTCCAATCCTCACAGCAATGCAAGACTAGAGCAGAACATATCAAATCCTTGTCCTAAGCAACACTGATGACAGAGGCACACAGCCATCCACCTCAAAACAGCACAAGACACTACTAATGCAGCAGCCAAGACTGTCAAGACACTGCCAATGCATCCACCAAAACAGAACCAATGCATCAACAAGCACCTCAGACCAACACTACCCATGCATCAGCCACCACTACCCCAGCCAAACTCTGCCAGCAAAACACTGCCAATCCTTCTACCGATCAGACCACTGACCCTGCTTCAGAAGATCAGAAACAACACAATCATCACATAACCAGATCAAAAATCGGACCAACTCTACCTAGCCAGAACAGTACTAATGCATCAACAAGCATCTCAGACCAACACTACAAATGCATCTGCCAATACTACCCCAACCAAAACTCTGCCAGCAAAACAGAGCCAATGAATTCAAGAAGGTCCTAGACAACACCTAACTTGTGGAAAATTAAACACGACATCAATGACTGAAAATGAAGCATCCCTGAACTGAGATCTCATCTAGATTGCTAACCTCACCTTGATACATTCACACAGAAACTGAAAATTGGGCTGGACTGCCTTAAATACACACTCATTTCTATAACTTCACACAGACCACACCACAGCTGCTGGAAGGGCCTTCCACACTAGATTAACTTTCTTCCTAAACTTCCATCCCATCCACCAGAGAAAAAGGCCATCTATGGATCTGGGAATAACCCACTGAATACCCCACCAGTCAATAATAGCAGACTAGATTTTCCAAGTAAAGGGACAATGAAGCAAAACATGGTCAAGTGATTTTCTAGCCTTATGACAGAATAGACAATTAAGGACATCTTCCCCGTCTAGAATTCCAAATCTATGCAGCAAATCTTTAGTTTTCAGTCTTCCTTTCGAAGCTAACCAAGAGAAATTTTTTTCTTTAGGTGGGGAAAAATTATTCCAGATGAGATCAACTGATCTATGAATGGGACTAACATTGAGCATACCCCAAGCATAAACAGCATTAACCTTAAAAATACCTGGCTGAGCAGCCTTCCAACCCAAGCTGTCAGCTACATCACATCTTAAAAGAGGGCCTGACCCCAGAGCAGTGGTTAATCTAGCCAACTCACCTTCTTCCTAAGCCCGAAGAGGTCTTTTGAAATTGAAAACCCACCCAGAGTGACTAACTCTACTAGCTACTTGAACATTCAAGGAAATCTCTTTATCAGTAACCAACTGGAATAATCTAGGAAATTTGTATGAAAGATTTGTTGAGCCCAACCAATTATCTCTCCAGAAACTGATTCTTTGTCCATTGCCTATTAAGATTTCCACATTATCCTTATAAAATTGGAGAATACTGCCATTCCTTTGGGCCACTGATAAGATGTCTTTCCAAGTTTGAGATATAGGATCGTGAACATCCTTACAGGGGAACCATCTACCCCCAACTGAACCATACTTTTCGAAAATAACCATCTTCCACAGTGCCTCATCCTCTTGCCCATATCTCCACCACCACTTTAAAAGCAAACTATCATTGGCTAACCTGATATTTTTGATCCCCAACCCTCCTTGTTTCAAACTCATGCACACTTCATTCCACATAACTAGATGCAACTTCCTACTATGCTCAGAATCACCCCATAAAAATGATGCTTGAATCCTATCCAACTCTTTTGCAACACACTCTGGTATTTTAAAAAGAGACATGTAATACACAGGTAGAGTAGACAATATAGACTTAATGAGTATGACTCTACTAGCAAAAGATAACACTCTTCTCTTCCACCTAGATAGCTTTTTCTTGAAATTCTCTACAACTGGCCTCCAAGTCAAACTCCTACTTGGGCTGGCACCTAGTGGTAATCCGAGATACTTCAATGGTAATTTCTTGCTTAGACAATTCAATTTCTCAGCAAGCTCATCTACCTCCATATCTGCCACACCCACCACACACACAACACTTTTAGCAAAATTGATCCTAAGACCTGAAATTACTTCAAAACACCTGAGGATTCTTTTTATAGCCAAAATTTCTGACCCTTCAGCCTCACAAAACAACACTGTGTCGTCAGCAAATTGTAAGTGAGAGATATTCAACCCATTGGCACCTACGCGTATACCTCTAAACAGACCCATATCTTTAGCTCTTGATATGAGTATATTCAGACCCTCAGCTACAACATTAAACAAGAAGGGGGATAAATGATCACCTTGCCTTAACCCTTTTTGAGGGCAAAACTCTGGTGATGGTGACCTATTAACCAGAACTGACACTCTTGCAGAAGAAATGCATTCCTTTATCCATTTGGTCCAGGTAGTTCCAAAACCAAAGTTTTCTAGCATTTGGATGAGGAAATTCCAGTTAACAGTGTCATAGACTTTTTCAAAATCCAACTTAATAATAAGCCCCTTTTTGTTAGTCTTCTTCCACCAATCCACAATCTCGTTTGCAACAAGAACACCATCCATAATATTCCTTCCACTAAGAAATGCTGATTGGACTCTATCAATAATTGTTGGCATCATTAATTTCATCCTGTTGGCTAGCACTTTAGCCACCACCTTATATACTGAACTAATAAGGCTGATAGGTCTAAAGTCCGTAATTGATTCTGGACTCACTATTTTGGGAACGAGGGTCACAAAAGAACAATTAATTCCATTACCCAATATACCATTATCATGAAACTCTTGCATGAATTTCATGATATCATCCTTCATAAATTTCCATCCTTTTTGGAAGCAAGTGAGATTAAAACCATCAGGCCCCGGGACCTTATTGCCATCACATTTCTTGATTGCTGCCCAAACCTCTGCTCTTGAAAACTCCTTCACCAAACAAGATTGAATCTGATTTTGTTCAATGCTTCTAAACTCACCCCCTAGCCTTGGTCTAATTTTCCAAACTTCAGAGAACAAAATTTTAAAGTGAGCTGCCACTGCCTGTTTCAACCCCACAGGATCCTCGTATAGAGTACCATTAATCTTCAATGAATCAAGGACGTTTTTACTTTGCCTTCTTGATGCCATAATATGGAAATACCTGGTGTTTTTATCCCCTTTTTAAGGCCCAGTTCAGTCTGAATTTCTGCAGCCATAGCCACTCTAGCCTTTTTCTAAGCTTCCACACTTCATTTTTGATCACTATTTTTTGTCTAACTTCATCATCTGCAAGATCTCTCTCTTCAGCAGTTAGATCCCACGAATGTAACTCTGCCTCAGCAGCTTTGAGCTTGGACTCCACATGGTCGAATACCTCCACATTCCAAATCTTCAGAGCTTGTTTAAGTGTTCTCAATTTGACCATAATTCTGAAACTAGCCTATCCTTCCACTTGTGTACCCACCCAGACCTTTTCAACTTCTTTAAGAAAGCTGGGATGCAACACCCAGGCATTTAGGAATTTGAATGGTTTGGGACCCCAATCCCTATCATCTTCCTTCAATAAAATTGGGCAGTGATCTGACAGTATTCTAGGCAGGCCCCATAACTTAAAATTAAACCACACAAGCCATTCCGAATTTAATAGGAACCTATCAATCCTACTCCAACATGCACTTGACTGGGAATTACTCCATGTATATTTCCTACCAAGCATAGGAACATCCACCAATTCCATATTATTGAAAAATTCATTGAACTCCTGCATCCTCCTATCTCTTCTCACACAGCCCTTCCTTTCTCCAATAGCTTTAATTTCATTAAAATCCCCCCCTAAACACCAAGGTTTTGGAAAGGATGCTTTCAGGTTATAAAGGACCTTCCACAGTTGACTTCTAGCTCTACAATCATTAGGGGCATATACATTACCAATAACACAATCAAAACTATGATAAACCAAACCTGATAGCAAAATAAAATTCCTAGCACTGCAACAATTCTTCACCTGAAACACGTGGGGTTTCCAAAGACATAACAAACCCCCTGCACTCTCTTCTGCATCCACCTCCATATATCCCAGATCATCTTCTGCCCATAGAGATCTGACACATTTGTCATCAATACTTGACTTTTTAGTTTCTTGCAAGAACACCATATCCACCCCTTTTGACTTTATGAAATTTCTGATCACCCTCCTTTTCTCAAGCTTACCCAAGCCTCTAACATTCCATGAAAGAACTATCATTATGTAACAAACTTCGACTGCAAAATCCCCTGCAGGTGCAGACTTAAGCACCACTGTAGACACCCCATTTTTGACCGTCCTCAAGACTCAGACGTCACCGATTGAGCGCTTGGTGATGTTGCATACTGTGCTCGTTCAGAAGTCTCAGAGTCGCGGCCGCGCGCCCTGCCTCCGGACTTCCGAACCCTCTTCTCTACCTTGTCTCGGTTTGCGAACCAGACTCGGTTTTCTCTGTTTTCTTTCCTGAGGGAAGGGAGTGGTCTCAGAGACTCTCTCCGGTGGCCGTGAGCTACTTTTTCGTGGTCAGAGGCCATTTTGCCCATTTCGAGTCTTGCGGTTTTGGACCGTTAGGCGTGTGCCTCGGCTCGGGACCGCCCAACCATCTCCGAGTTCTCCGGTTTTGGCTTGCACCATCGTTTTATAGTTCCGAGGAACCTCGATGCCCACTTCGCAGCCGAACACCACTTCCGGTGCCCGGCAGCCCATTTTCGGGACCCCAAACTGCGCGGTTTTGGTCCCGAGCTTTCCTTTCGCATCCGTTTTCTCTGATTTTTGACAGAGACCTCTGTTTTGTCATTCCGAGGGACACTGGGGTCGCAGATACCCACTTCGCTGCTGAACACCACTTCCGGCATCAGATGCTCATTTTCGGGATCCCGAATTGCTCGGTTTTGGCTCCGAGCGTTCATTTCTCATTAGTTTTTGTTCAAACTTGGCAGGTACCTCTGTTTCAACACTAGGAAGATCACTGGGGGGTGAGAGGCCAGCAATTATCCCAGATAAGCAGTTTCGCTCCTCCGGAGCCCGTTTTTCTCACTTCCGGGCCAATGTTGAACACCCTGGGGGTATTTTCTTCCAACCAAAGTTACATATTTGTGATGAGGGAACATGGGAGGACCCTAAAAGCTACTGGTCAGCCAGAAACTGTGGGTTTCATTTTTGGGCCTCTCCTTCAAGCTCTATGTTGTGGCTCCTGCTTCAGTGTTGCCAAATTCCAACCTTGGATCCTTGTTCTACACATCTTGGAGGACACAAAATGTTGGTGGTCGGCCAGAAATTGTGAAGTTCATTTTTGGGCCTCTCCTTCAAGCTCTATGTTGTGACTTCTGCTTCAGAGTTGCCAGATTCCGACCTTGGAACCTTGTTCTACACACTTGGGAGGACACCTTTCTATACTGGTCGGCCAGAAAATCTTTTGTTCATTTTTTGGGGGTGGCCGACCGGCCATGGTGAGTGGCTGGCCGACCAGGTGGGGTGGCCGGCCGGCCACCTTGCAGAAAACCACTTGGCCGACCTGCTTCCTTTCCATTTCCAAGACAAATGTCTCAGGATATTTTTGCTGAAATATCACCCCATCCGGGGGATATTTTGGGAGGGAAAGCTTGGATGCTTTGCCCTCCCCTTTTACACCTTGTTTTGCCTATTTAAAGGGACCATCACCTCTTTTGCCTAGGTTACAAAAATTGTCTTCAAGAGCACTTAAGCAAAAACCCTAATCTCCATAGCCAAAACCTTCAAAAAAGCTTCAAGTCTTGCTTGATTTCTTCACCAACACCTAGCCTCACCATTCCAACTTTGATTCCAGCAGCTAGGAAGTGAATTTCAGAGGTTGAGAAGCCACAAATCAAAGCCAAGAAGCAAAGAAAGACAAGTCTTCAAGGGTAAGTATTCAAAACCAACTTTTAGGGCTTTTTCTTGATCTTTTTTTATACTCTAATTGGTTGAGAATTGGGGCTCCGACCCCTACTGCTTTTGTGCTCATTTTGAGCCCCTCTACAACATTGTAGAAGGGCTCAACTTCATTTGGTATTTTTATATACTAGTTCCTTCAATATTCATCAAGATTGTCACATTTTTGCATGCTAAAATTGACCTATTCGTGTTGGTTTTTGGGGCTCCGACCCCTACTGCTTTCTTGCTTATTTTGAGCCCCTCTACAACATTGTAGAGGAGCTCAACTTCATTTGGCCATTGTATATACCACCCCCTTCAAATTTCATCAAGTGTGCCATATTTTGTATGCAATTTTTGACCTATTTGTGTTTGTTTTTGGGACTTCGACCCATACTGGTTTTAGTCTTATTTTGACCCCATTTAC
The DNA here is from genome assembly GCA_025200525.1 of Camellia lanceoleosa. Taxonomy (NCBI): domain Eukaryota; kingdom Viridiplantae; phylum Streptophyta; class Magnoliopsida; order Ericales; family Theaceae; genus Camellia; species Camellia lanceoleosa. Next base: position 62,286,418 of record CM045762.1, read on the forward strand.
ATGTTTCATGAAGAAGGTTTGGTCATTTGATGTATAGATTGCATGTCTTGTGTTATACCCTTTTGTGGCTCCATTTTGCCTTCCATTTCTAGCATGTTTATCTTATGATTTAGAGGCTGCCATCTTCTGCATATATGCTTATTTTTGGGTCCTCTTTAATATTGTAGAAGAAAGTTTGTCCATTTGAATTTTCTATATACCATCTCCCTTTATAATGCTCTTTTGGCCATTAATCTTGTATGATATTGTTGATCTATCCATGCTAGCATTTTGGCCTTGTTTGCTACTGAAATAAGCCATTTTTGGGACTGCCTTGCCACTGTTCTTGCTGCCATAATCATATTTTGCATGTATAGCATGGCTATAGGCCATTTCGGGGCTTAATTTCACATTTTCGGGATGATTGCATGCTTCGGTTGTCATTTTGTATCATTTCGGGGCTGTTTTACATCATTTGTGAGTGCTGAAATTCCTTTTCCATGCTTGCATATCATTTCCCATGTCATTTCATGCCTTAATGCATTGCCTCGGTTTGCGTGCCTGTGGGTACGCACTTCGAGGCACCTTCGTTTTATCCGACGGCCTCCTATGTGAGTGAGCTGAGGCTCTCCCATGTTGGTGTAAGTCCATCGTGGCATTCCGTGTGTCATTTCATTGCATTTTATCATCGCCTCGATTTGCGCGCCTGTGGGCACGCGTTTCGAGGCACTTCGGTTTTACCCGATTTTCATTCTTTCATCATCGCCTTGATTTGCGCGCCTGTGGGCACGTGTTTCGAGGCACTTCAATTTTATCCGATTTTCATTCTTTCATCATCGCCTCGATTTGCGCGCCTGTGGGCACGTGTTTCGAGGCACTTCGGTCTTATCCGATTTTCATTCTTTCATCATCGCCTCGATTTGTGCGCCTGTGGGCACGCGTTTCGAGGCACTTCGGTTTTATCCAATTTTCATTCTTTCATCATCGCCTCGATTTGCGCGCCTGTGGGCACGCGTTTCGAGGCACTTCGGTTTTACCCGATTTTCATTCTTTCATCATAGCCTCGATTTGCGCGCCTGTGGGCACGCGTTTCGAGGCACTTCGGTTGTATCCAATTTTCGTCGCATTTTATCATCGCCTCGGTTTGCGCGCCTGTAGGCACGCGTTTCGAGGCACTTCGGTTTTATCCGATTTTCATCTTTTACCATCGCCTCGGTTTGCGTGCCCGCGTGCACGTTTCTCGAGGCATATCATTTTCATCTCATTTTCATAGCATTGCGCATACTAGGTTGTATCTTAGTTGCATTTCATGCATATTGCATGGGAAACGAGGTACATTCTGTACTCCGAGTGACGGAGTGTGTCTCAATTCCCCAGTCACCGACACTCCGGATTACCCATGATGGAGTTAGATTTTGTTATCGCATTCATCTGTATTCATCCCTATATTGAGTTGTGCAATCCGGTTCCTCGGCCATCATGCATCGGTATGCGTGATTGGTGGCACGAGGATCGAGGCATGTATATATTTGTGAAATACATTACTGTGCCCTTTTCCTGCTCTCTGTCACAGCAAAATCAGGAATCAACAGCTTTTCAGAGCTTGGCGCGCATTTCAAGAAACATTGTGAAACAGAGGCTGATTGGGGCATCGTCGTGGATTTCTGCGCCAAACAGCTCCAGCATACATCATTCAGCAAAAGCGAGGCAGTCCCTGGCTTGCATGCCAGTTTTATTGCTTTCTTAGTTTAATTTGTCGATTAATTAGAATTTGTATATTTATTCGGACTGTAATATTCGGACTGTATATTCTTTTATTTTGGGTCTGTGTTATTATTTTATTCGGACCCTCTGCGCGAGGGCAATGTTGTAATAAGTGTGGGTGAGTGTGATGTATGTCTTCCAACCCCCATTTCTTTCTCCCTTTTATTTATCCGCTTATGATGGTTAGATATAGGGCATGTTTCAATTAGCATACAGTATGACAGCATGTTTGCATCATTCATCTGTTTTGCATGCACCGGGCTCGGCGCATCATACAAACTGCATTGTATTTCAATTCTAAAGTTGAATACATGTTAGCTGTTGCATTCCATGTGCCATGTTTAGAATAGCCGAGCCTGCTATAGTTGCATTTTGCATGTGTTGCATTAGGCATTTCAGTATACTTAGGATTCATGCATGATTTCTAATCATTTTCTGTTTTGGCTTGGAGTACTCGGTGAGTTTTATGCTTTAGCATCCTTGCATGCGTGTGAGTGTTGCCATGATAGCATGCTTACCATGAGGCTATGTGCTTATGTGATATAACTGCCTTGAATGCCTGTGGGTGGAGGTTGAGTTATCTGAATTGGAACAATTCATCAATTGTTTGTTAAGCCCACTAGATTGTGGCAAAATCTGCATTTTAAGCCTACCTGCGGGTAGCAAACCATCTTTCACAAACAAACATGAGATGTTTATTTCCAATTCAGACGGCCCAGTCTATACTTATTTGCTGCGAGCATCACATAGTAATCCTAGGCTAATAACCGGAATAAGAACTCACAATGTTTTCAAAAACAGATATCATGGTTAGTAGAGGCCGGTCTTTGACCGGGCGAGAGGGGGTGCTCACGATGTGACCTTCCCTAATCGTACCCAAGTTCCCGAGCCAACTTTGGTGATGACGGACACGTGGCCTTTCAGGCACCGAGTCAGGGTTTCCTAAATTTTCCATTTTAAAATATTTAGGTGGCGACTCTGTTATCTGGCAAAGCAGTCCATGTTTGGCACTTCTTTCAAAAAATCTGTTTTCCTTCAAAACGATTTGCCGGATTTGGACTCTTTGGTTCAAGATTTAGAACCACAACAAAATCGAGTCCGAACTGTAGCGAGGTCCCTCGCGGGCGTTGTTACAACCACCATTCATTCCTTTTTTGTATAGTATTTTTTAGTACATATAATTGTTTAAATTTTATTTATATGTAGCTTACATTAAGCAGAAATCTTGTAGATATTAGATTTCTGAAGTGACTTAGTATAAGGGTATGTTACGTGACACTTAAAAAAAGAAAAAAAGAAAAAAAAGAAGGATATACCACATAGGAGAAAGAAAAATTTTGATGGTAAACACTACTTTTATATATAGGGGAATTTTTTTAAGGTCTCTGATATTAAGATTTTATAAAATGAAATGCATACAATATTTTCATAGTAATTAAGATCTCTCAACATTTTTACAAAGAAAATTTGACTTAGAAAAATTTTGCCCGACTCAGAGAAATTTCAATTTTCAAAGAGAAAGTTCTCTAATTACACAGAGAAATTTTGAAATTTCTCTAAGTTGGGGTGAAATTTCTCTGAGTCGAATTTTCTTTGTAAAAATGTGGAGGGACCTTAGCTAATAAAAAAATATCTTGGATCTTCCTACTATACAAAGTTAGAGAGGGATGTTTAATTAATTTTCCCATATATATATATATATAATTAAATATAAATTAATATTACGACATCAATAAGATAGACAAAAAACAAAAAATATAAAAAAAAATTTAATTTAATCCGTACGATGTACATAATTAAGCACATTATGTCTTATTTATTTGTATATCAAGATAATTTTTTTCAAATATCATAATAATTAAATTATAATTATATATATATATATATATATAGAAAATAAGTATTTCTCAAATAGAATCCATATAAAATTAGTTATTATAATTGAAATTGAATTTAGTAAAATTTTATATGTAAATTATTTATTAATTTATTTGTATTTCAAGATAATTTTCATAAATATCATAATAATTAAATTATAATTATATATATATAGAAAATAAGTATTCATCAAATAGAATCCATATAAAATTGGTTATTATAATTAAAATTGAGTTTGTGTAAAACTTTATATGTAAATGGAAAATGCATGCTGATGTGGATTTTTAAGAAAAAAAGGTAAACCTTTAGAATGTGTCACATAAATAAGGGAAAAACACTACTTTTAATAATATATACTAGTAGGTGACCCGTGCGATGCACGAAAATTTATTTTTAAAATGAAAAATTAATTTTGTGTCATAATACTTTATGTGTGGAAAAAATTAACAATTGAAAGGCAAATAACAAACAGATTTGCTAAGCTAATATGTAAAATACACTCATAAAAATAATTTCTTTCAAAATTAAAGAAAAAAAGAAGATGTATTTTCAACCTGATATCAAACCCTCATTTGTGTTAATCAAATTTATCAAAAATCATGAATTCTATTTGTATCAAAATATTTTAAAAAAATAAAATAAAAACAACAAAAAATTCTATGACTTGGTTGTAACTCATGGTGTATTATTTTGGTTATTAATTGAAAATGTCTTTACTAATTTCTTATGTTTTTGGTTATGTCTAAAGTGGTGTATCAAGTTTTTAATTATATTTCAAGTGGTATTTGATTATGATCTATTATAACACTTTTATATAACAATATTTAAGTATTTTATTATACAAAAAAAAAAAAATGTTTAAGGTGGGTTGACTCAAAGGTAGGATTTATGCTTACATTAGTAAGATTGTAAAAATTATTCACATTGATATATAAAAAATTACAAATTCAAATCATAAACAGTGTCCTCAAAGGGAATCAGACACAAAATCTCTATAATCTTAATAATTTCAATTCGAAAAAGAGTTTTGATTAATTATGTGATACATCATAATAACCGCAAAATTTTTATTTCAGCCAAATTATTTTTACATATCTTTTCTGGTAGAGCTCATGAAGATGCATTATCAGTAATATTATAAATTCAAAATTTTATTTAAAAATTATTGAAGAAACATTAATAGGTGCCTAAATATACACACTTATTTATTTTAATAACCTTAACTTTATCATTCCATAAAAATGTCAGTTGAATACTTAGAAAAATACTTCATACTACTAATTTAGCACCACTAATGGACCACTAATGATCTGGCATCATGTAGACTCCACTACTGATATGATAGTTTGGCCTTTGTTTTGTTTTACTTTTTTTTCTTTACATTGCCACCTCATTAGTGGTGTTTTTAGAGCTTTAAATTTAGTGCTCTAAATCACCACTCAAATACTTATATATAATATAACAAATTTAGTTAAATTATTTGTTTATTTTGATAATATTATTTTATTGTGCTATAAAAGTGTAATTATCATATAATAATTTTAGGGGATTTTTTTTTAAGGTCCCTAGTATTAAGATTTTATAATATAAAGTACACCCATTATTTTCATAATGTCTAAGGTTTCTCAATATCGATCTAGAGAAAATTTGATTCAGAGAATTTCTTTGAACTTTCTAGAAAATTTCTCTAGGCCTCTTAGAGAATTTCTCAGAGAAAATTTACACAGTGGTCAAAATCCTAGAGAATTTCTTTGGACAGAAATTCTCTCCAGAGAAAATGGGTTAGCCAAAAAGTGGCTTTGAGTCCCAATTCTACAAAGGAAAAAAGAAATAAATAAATAAAAAGAAAAGAAAAGAAATAACAATATTCAAGAAGCCAAACAAGCCTCCTAGAAAAGCCTGTTCTTTTCCATCTCATTCATCAACTCCATATCAGAATCAACACTTGATTTCTTGTGTAATCCAGCTTTAGCAGCATTGCTCAGTCCCACTTGATCATCATCATCATTAGTCTAATCTTGATCCAGTTCCTAGAGAATTTTTCTGAACTTTTTAGAGAAATTCTCTACAGAGAAATTGACTTTCCAGAGAAATTCTCTCAAAATCAGAGAAATATTCTATTTCTCTCAAGAGAAATGTCAATTTTGTTGAAAAAATAACTAATGCAGAGAGAATCCAAAGTTAGAATCATAAATGCAATAAGAACAATGAATTTGGAGTTGAAAGAAGAAATCAAACACAGAGGACATATCATAATACATGTATCTAGACATTCATTCTTAGAATTTTGTACAATAGTGAAGTAGAGAGAGAGAGAATGAGAGGAGTTTTGGAGAGAGAAACAATACCTGTGAGCAGAGTTGATATATATACGTTTATATATCAGCAACTGGAGAATCGAGAATGTTGACATGCGTAGCTAGTTTGAAGCAACTCGGTGATGAATCCCTCAATCAACCTCAACAAATCAACTTCCATGCCACTCCAAATACAAAGCTTGCCATCAAATCTCTCACTTCTCAGGCAATTCATATCTCTCTCTCTATATATATATATATGTACATACACACGCATGCGTATCAAGTGAATTAGGGAAATAAATTTGGTTTTGTAGATCAAGGACATGGCATTGAAGGCATCGGAGGCATACCGGAACTGCAATATGTGTACAATGATGACTCAATAGCATCGATACAACAAGAGCTAAGTGGAATCATCGGTGTCAGAGAGATTCCAGTACCAGAGGACGGCGAGCTTGAACTCCAGTTCCACGACGTTGAGGTAATGGGGGAAGGAGATGGAGGCGAGGCTCAAAGGAATCTTGAGTGCCCATTAAAAAGAATGAAGTGAGGTTTGAATTTAGAGAGAGAGAGAGAGAAAGAGAGAAATGATGTTTGATTTGAGATAGTCAAATTTCTCTGCGATATATGGGTGTAGGATTCAGGGACCTTAGACATCATAAAATAATATTGTGAATCTTTTCCAATACTAAAAATGGGAGAGGGACCTTATACTAATTTTCTCATAATTTTATATGATATATGTTAAATTATAAGACAGTAAAATAAATACTTATTTTGATATTAAAAATAATAGTTAAATTAGAAAGAGAATTAGTAATATAAAACTAAAAGTGATTCTATATTTAATTTAATTTTTATTGTTATATTTATTTGGAAAATAAAAATATGTAGAAATAGAACTACACAAAATTTATTTAAAAGATTAAATATAAATATGTTATAATTGGATTAAGAAAAAAATACATAAATTAAATATGTAGAGTATTGATTTTTTCTTTAATATTCTTTTTGAATTATTCATATATACTGTATATAGGTATATAAAATTTAAATTAATTATAAATATTTTGTAATAAATAATTTCATGTTAAATAAAAAATTAAATATAAATTAATATTAAGACATCAATAAGATAGACAGAAAATATAAAATATAAAATAAAATTAATTTGATCCGTGCGATGAACATAATTAAGCACATTTTGTCTTATTTATTTGTTTGTTTAACGAGAATTTTTTTTTTCAAATATCATAATAAATAAATTATAATTTCAACTATATAGAAGAAATAATGATGAAAAATATATAGAAAATAAGTATTTATCAAATAGAATCCAAATAAAAATGATTATTATAATTGAAATTAAATTTGTATAGAGCTTTATAGGTAAATGGAAAAGGCAGGTTGATGTGGCTTTTTTAAAAACAAGCCACCTAAGTAAAGGAAAAACATTACTTTTAGTAATACATAGATTAGTTGTATAGATTGAAAAATAATATTAAATTTAAAAAAAATATTTTACTTTATTTATTTTTTCATTTACACACTATCTGTATTAGTTCTAATTGCTTTAGCATTATTAAAAATAATCAATATAATTAGGTTAAATTTATGAACTTTATTTTCTCTAAACTTCTGGAATGGTGTGTAAAGTCAAACTACTAACCTCCTAAATACATGTAGAAAACCAATAGTTGATTCAATTAGCCACAAATCTTACGCCTCACTATGAAGATAAGGGTTTGAGGCTTCGTTTAGCAACAATTAAAAAAGGAAAATTACATTTTTTTTTATCATGAGTATTTTTTTTCATTTATGTAAAATGTTCTTACTTTTCAGGTCGTCCAAATTAAATAAAAAATAAAAAATTTTACTAAAGACAAAAAAATATTTGTCTTTAGTAGAGAATTTTTTTTTCTTTCTATTTTACTTTTTAAGTCCAGCTAATCTAGTAAAATGTAAAAGTAACTTTAAAAAAAGAAAAAGAAAATAATCATTAATTATTAAAAATGAAAAAAAAAAAAACACAACAAAACACTACTAAAAATGTAATTATCAAACCCACCCTGCATCTTAGCAAGCATATATAACTCCCTTCATGGAGTAAAACTGTTGCTGATGTCCCCCCCCCCCCCCCCCCCCCAAAAAAAAAAAAAAAAAAAAAAATTTACAAAAAGTCTTGACTAGGGGTGTTTGGCATAACCTATATTATGCTTTTCTGCACTTATTTAAATAAGTTGCTTATTGATTTATTTTAGTCACATTATCTCTTTATTTTGTTCCGCGTCTTTTTGTAATAAGCAAAAATGTCAACTTATAAGTCATACCTAAATAACTCTTAAGCTAACAGTTTGTTGTTGCATTGCAATTCTCCCTTATTTAGACTGTCTAAACAAGCATGAGCTAAGAAGATTTCTCTACTTATATTTAAATCATAAGAAGTTATCATGCTCTGAGATGAAATCACAAGAAAATATAGTAAATTTTGTCTCAAAAAATTGCATATCATATGCATATGCACCTCTAATTTAAGTTGTTTAGTTTAAAAAACATTGAATTCATTAATTAGTAATATTGTGTTGTAAGAGCTTACAGTCGAAAAGCACTTTAGTCATAACCAAAGTCACTACACTAAGCACTACAATATATTATAACTAATTTTGAATTGATAATATGCTAATCACACCATCACAATAACACTTTTTTTTTTCTTCTTCGATTTAGAACATAGCTCATAACCAAATAGCATAATATTTCATAATCAACACCAATTTAAACAATCTAATTTTCAAATTTCAACTAATCTCATAATTTTAATATGAAAAATGTTAGGGACCCAATAGATTGACCAAGAAATCTAATATATTTACATTCAAATTCCTTAAAAAAGTTGTCTACTAATTAGAAGGTTAGCAAAACATTTGAAATTGCAAAATTCCCCTCTCTTAAAATAATTATTTTATAAAAAATTGAATTTACCAAATATGAAATATGATTGTTTGGATTTAGATGTAAGGATAAAAACTGTGAATCATATCACCGTCATTATTTTCTATCTGTTTAATTGACAAATGAGTAATGGAATAGAATAAAGTCTTATGTGAAATTATATTTTGATAAAACAAAGTGTAATTGTGACAAAATTATGAAAGTGTAATTTCTTTTGGGACCAATAGAGAAATTTTAAAAATATAATAAATAATTTTACAAAGGTAATCTAAATTGAGTAGTTGTTTGAAATTTATATGCTATTAAATGATTCAAATGTCCAAGTCACACAAGTCTGAGCCCAACCTACCATCAATTTAAAAAAAGAAAATTCAAAGCAAATGAAAGACTAATAAAATGACAATGCACCAGACAGACGTTTAATTTGTTAATGACGACATTCAAACCATTTGATTCCATTATAGAAAAAGTATAAAAAATAATGGGTTTGGCAAACGTGAAAGTGACTCCCTTGAATACTTAACATTCATCAAAATATTTGTTAAAAAAACAATACTACATATCTTAGAAAAATTATGATAAATTACACTCATTTCTTTTGAATTTTGAGAAAAATACAATTAAATTTAAACTTTTGATATAATTACACTGATTTTTTTTTTTTAATATGGCTAAAGTAACCAAAATTAATATAGATGGTCAGTAGATACTGAAATAAACAATATATATACATTTTAGTTGAAAATATATAACAATGTCATTTTTTATTTATATGATTAATAAATTACTAATAAAAAAGAAAACCTAACTGTTATGTAAATTAAAATTTCAAGATAGATTAATATAATTATATCAAAAGTGTAGAACAAATTGCATTTTCTCTAAAACTCAAAGAAAGTGAGTGTAATTTGTCAAAAAATTATTTAGAAAAAAATCTAAATATGTGGACCACAACGATAAGTTGCACATATGCTATTAATTAGAGGTGATAAGCGAGCTGAACGAGTTAAACATTTAATAGTTTAAGTTTGGTTTGATAACATTAATGAGTCTCAACATTTCTTCAAGTTCGGTTCATTAAACTTTTGAGCCGATCTTAAATGAGCTTTTATCGAGCCGAGTTCAAGTAGTTTGATATTTTATATAATTTTAAACTTATTGAATTGAGATGAACAAGCAATTGACTGTTTAAACTTAGTTTGAAAACCTTAACAAACTCTAAAATATGTTTAAGTTTGACTTGTTTATTTAACAAATCGAGTTCAAATGAGCTTTTAACAAGCTGAACATATGAGTTGAGCTCGAATTGTTTAGTTCGTTTATTATCCCTACTGTTAATTTAAAATTTTTCCTGTATAATTTATTTTTAAAATAATTTTTTATACTACTAACTTAAAAATTTTTCTAAAATAATTTTTTTATATAAAAAAATTCATGATAAATTACAAAATTTGTTTTGTTTTGTTTTATTTATTTATTTTTTTTTTGGGATTGGTCAACTAAAATGCTATTGTACCAACCAATAGTACTTTTGGACAATTGTGAATAAAAAAATGCCAATGCGTATACGAAACTTGGCAGGTATGGATTGGTTTTTTCAAATTTTAAGCTAAGCTACTTCTATTTGTCCCAAGCGACACAAACTTATAAATAATTCTAGTTCTTAATACAATACTTATTTCTATATATATATAACTTTTATTTTTATTTTAAATTTTTGTGTCAAACAGTTTAAATTTTTGTGTCAAACAGTTTATTGTAAATTTGATTTAATGTTTATGCATTAAAAATAACTTATATAACTTCAAAAAAAATATTATGCAACAAACAAACTCTTTTCTTTTTCTTAGTTTCTAATTACCTATCTAGCATATAATAGCATATTTTTCATGGCTTCATTTTCATGTTCATTGTTCCTTCCCAATTACACTACCAAATTATAGAATAAAATACAGCACAAATCACAATTGACATTTTTGTACTTTAAACCGAATTTCATTTTTCTCTTAACTGTTAAATTGTGACAGCTAATTCTCAAACTTCTGGTCAAGTTGCAAATGTGATCTAGTTGTGAGTCTCTAACTTAAGAAATTGAAGAAAAATAGCCACTTACACAAGATCGTCGTGTGGTTATTTTTATTCAAATTCTAAATGACATAGTTACAAATAAAAAAAGATGAATTAATTGTCACAATTAAAAGAACAGAGAATATAGTGCAAGTGTTTTATGTCTAATTTATCCATAAAGCATATATATATATGCATGTACATATATGTATTAAGTATGTATACTAAATTTAAAAAAATAAATAAATAAATAAAATGATTTACAAACAGAACTAAAGATCAACCAAGAAAAGACCCAGAAAACCAGCAAAAACTTATTTCATTTCTATGAATCTGCCTCACTGTTATAACATCAGGTTTTTTTCTCCATATATTTCTTGTAACTATTAATCATTTTTCCCAATCTCATATTAAAATTCCAACCAAAAATTAAAAAAACAATTACAAAGAAGCTATAATAAATAATTAAAAAAGAAAAAAGAAAAAAGAAAAAAGAAAAAAGAAAAAAGAAAAAAGGGAAGAAGTTCAATGCCTGGCTTTCCCATGTACGCCGCTAAAAACCTTCTTTTACCGATGAATTCTTCACCGGAAACAAACATCTCTATGTAATTCTGCACCGACACATGGATGTAAATCCCAGGATGATTGATTCATCTGATACTAAAAAGCTTTGAGAATTCAAGAAGGTTTCAAGAACAACTATCATGTAAGCCAAACCATGTTTCTTCTTCCTCTTCATGGTGTGTTAATTATGAACAGTTAAAGAAGATGATGACAGGGAGAGTGGAGTGTTATAAATGGATGTAAAGAGGAGAGAGAATATAAAAAGGGTTAGAGAGAGAGAGAGAGAGAGGTTAAAGGGTGTTCCCAAGAAGATGAAGACAAGGGTTTCCTATTAATGTTGTTTTCAAAGGTATTTTTGTGAATAAAAGTGGGGATAGACATATATGTGGAACACTGAACAAATATGGAGAGAGGCCATTTTGTTTGACACGTTGGGGGTGTTCTCTTTGTCTTCCCAACAACAGTCAAAATGTCATTATGGGATTCTTAAATTAGGAAAATTATTAGTCATTGTTGTTTGCATCCAACCACCACTTTTGGTTCTCCTCATAACCCTCGTGATCAATGGTGGATGCAGAAAATTAAATTAGAGGGAGATACTTATTAGTTATAATATTAAAAAATTTTACAAAAATATTTCACACAAATTTTTACGATTGATTTCGAGGAACATTAAAAAAATAATGTTATTTATAACAAGTGTATCATGGACAATATAAAAAAAATATAGATGTAAGTCTTAAAATAAATTATATAATGATAAATTATTTTTTATACAAAATTTGATTAAAAATTCAATATAATGGTAATACCACGTTATCATTAGTTTGTGATATCACTAACTAATAGTAAATAAACACACATAGAGTAAACTTCATATGTCAAATGTAATTAATAATCTAATAAATTTCATATATTTATAGTGAGATTACTTAAATTTATATGTCAATAATAATGACATTACTGTTACATTAAAAAATTTTCATAAAATTTTCATAGATAATATGATTTATAATAATCTCTTTATTTTCAATTAAAATAATCATTATTGTTCTCATAATTTTTAAAATGTCATTGACATTTCACTCTAATAATATTTTTATAATTTTTCTAATTTAAAATATTTTCTTTATATTTGTAAAAAAAAAAAAAAAAAAAAGCCCAAAATCCAAGGGGAAGGGGGGGCATGTGACCTCCCTAGTCCTCACTTCCCTCCGCCACTACTCATAACCCTATACATGAAATTTTATAAATAAATAAATTGTGATATTCATATTTCATCTTACTTAGTGTTATACAAATATAAATATTATTCAAAATTATTATGCAAAATGATATTTCTTAGGATTATGTTAATAGCACCTCCTTTTTATTTTATTTTATTTAATAACAATTCTATTTTAACGTAAAATTTCATTCTTATCTTTATTTCTAAACTTATATGCCTTAACCCTTTCTACAATCACCACCATCTCTGACTGCCACCCCCAACCCTTAGTCTCTCTCAACCCACACTTATTTAGCCTCTTTCCACCTTCTCAGCCACTATTGACAAAGAGAGCATGGAGAGAGAGAGAGAGAGAGAGAGAGAGAGAGAGAGAGAGAGAGATCACGATAGAAAAGGAGAAGAGGTTTGCGGTGGTGAAGAGGGTTACAGGAGTGGATTCTTCGTGGTGGGGAGGGCCACGGGAGTGGATTCATAGAGGTGGAGGAGAATGAGAGGGGGTGTGGAAAAAGAAGGTTGGAGGAGGGGGTTACCAGAAGTGATGTGGGATCAGCCATAAATGGCAATGGTTAGGGTTTCAAATTGGGTAAGGATGAGAGTTATTAGGATTGGGATTAAGATGAGTACTCAAAGAAAATAAAATATTAGAAGCAATTTAAGTGGGTGGAAGTTGAAAGAAACGTTATTTGGTAGGTTCGCCTTCTACCACGTAGTTGTGTGACACCTTAATGCTGTGTTTGGTTGAGGGATTTGAGGAGGGATTTGGAAAGGGAAATGGAAAAGGTAGGTGAAATGTGAAAAAAATATACTTACATTTCACATAGTTTCACACACCTTTTCCCTTTCCCTTTCCAAATCCCTCCCCAAATCCCCCAACCAAACACAGTGTAAGAGAACACCTAATCACATTACTTAAAATATAAGAGAAAAAATAAGAAACATTAGTTACATAATCCTATACAATGGTAAGGACACACAACATAGGATATATGACAAACCTACTAGATAATTTCCCAAGAAGAGGGTCCAAAGATAATATGTAGATAGATACTATTAACAGCACATGTGTCTTATTGTTATAGTTTTATTTAAAAATACAAGGCCCATTCTTGTGAATATAATTTATAAGTTTATCACCAGTGCATTATTTTGGAAATAAATTATAAATAAAAATTCTAGTGATATGCCCAAGTTATTAAATAAACATTTTTTCTATGTGACTAATTATGAATATAATTAGACTTAGATCAAATTTTTTTTTTTTGGGTATAATTTACCACAATAAGACTAAGAAATGTTAGCGAAAAGCATAATACATTGACCCAAGTTAAAATAATATATTTTTATTTTTAACTATATATTCCAAAATTGCCTCGTTTTACTTTAACTTTAATTTGGACGGTTAGATTATCACAACAAAATCCTTTAATTAAAATGAGAAAATAATAACTGAGAATCAAAATTAACCTGGTAATCCAAAATCACCAAATTATTTGGTCTCCTTTTTTTTTTTTATTCAACCAAATTATGTACTCCCTTAAATCACCAAAGTGACTTTCATCTCGTAGATGTGTGTACCGTATTAAGGATTTTTGCCGAAACTAGCCTTGATTTGGGAAGCTATATAAGTCCAAAGTTAGGGAGAATAATTAAATGTTCAAAAGTCACATAACATGATATATTAAACTCTCTAATTAATGTTTGTATATATATATCAATTAGATTGTTTATGTTGTAGATCTATAGAAAATGGGATTTTAGTGGGCATCCATCCCCCGTATTAATATCTTGATCCAATCTTAACATTTGAAATGTATCAAAAATATCAGACAAGAAAAACTGATATATTATTGATTACAGTGTTAGTTCTCTATTTGGGGAACATCTATACTTCTATACTATATATTAAGCAAAAAGAAGTTTTTAACTCCAAACCTAGTGGAAGTTCTAATCTCTCAATCTAAATTTCCTGATTTTTTGATTTAAAAAAAAAAAGAGAACCTTAGCATTTATTAACTTCTTCCAACTCCCAAGTTTTACGCTCATAATAACACTTTAATGCATTAAGAACAAGCATAAAAAAAATTCTTTAAAATCCAACACATATAAATTCACTGAAAAGTCCCAACACATATAATTATTATCCTTCATAATAACACTTTAATGCATTAAGAACAAGCATAAAAAAAATTTCTTAAAAAGTCCAACAGATATGATTATTATCAAAATATTAAACTTTAATATAATATAATAATAAAAAAAAGACATTTAATTCCTTGAAAAATCCAACACATATGATTATTATCAAAATATTAAACTTTAATATAATATAAAAAAAGAAAAAAAGAAGACATTTAAAAAAAGAAAAGAAAAAAAAAGACATTTAAAAATCGCAATTCACATATATAGATAATTGTAAACACAATTCGTGCATAGCACGGGTGATATGCTAGTTAATGTTATTATAATGTTGAAGAGTTAAAACATACATTCATGTACATGGAAGATACAGTATAATTAAATCAAAATTAATCTTCTATTTCTATCTATATAGTTCTTGTATCTCAAAATATGAAGTTTAGAGAGACTTGTAGTAAAAAGGTAATTTCAAGCAAAAAGACATAATTTAAACTAATACTACTTAATAATTTTGTCTCTTTGAATTTGCAATTATTTTCTAAAAGTATAACTGAAATGCGATTTTTCCCAAATATTTTACCTTATATCACATAATTTTATTTCACCTTTTACATGATTTTGGGGTCAATTGTACAAGTTGTGGAAACCCATTTGTTTTGATTTGAAAGCTCATAAATTTTGGTACATTAAAGGGAGGGTGGTACTGTACATTGCTGGGAAGTAAAGTGTTTAAGAATTGAATTATTGAAGAAAGATTAGAGTTGAAAAAAAGTGTTTATAGTCATCTTGCAAAATTAATAATTGAGAATTCCTTTTCAATAAATAGCATAATTTATTAATATTTCCTGTGATATGATTGATTGAATTTAAGCTTTGATCAACTTTAGCTTTGAAAATTTAAGGGGTTGTTTGGGGTGTTCTAAATAAGTGCACTTTTAATTTTTTTGGACTAAAGGGTTGAAGAAAAAAATATGGATGTTTGGGTTAACTTTTTGACTTTTTATGAAAAAATGTGTGTTAAAAAATTGTATAAATTTAAGAAGTGTGTAGGAAAAAATTAGAGATGTATGTTGTACAGTTGTACAATCTGCACAGCCGAAGTGATGGTAAGAAATTATTGGCTACTTTTCGGGCATTGCATTGAACGATTTTGTTTGGCCCGTGGGGGCCATCACGAGTCCCATTTTGATAATCTGAACCGTTCAATGTGTAGAACTCGTCGAGTACTATATGTCTATAAAAAAATCACGTTGATTGGATATTGATAGCTATCTAATCAGATTTGTTTTTTTTCAATTGTTAATTATAATATCATCCATTTTTTTATACAAAACTGATTTGATCATGTAGTTATCGATATCCGATCAATGCAATTTTTAACAGACATAGAGTACTCAACGATTTCTACACATTGAACGATTCAGATTATCAAAACGGAACCCGTGATGGGGCCCACGGGCCGAACAACAGTGTGTGAAAATTACATCAAAACTGTGCAATTTTTCTTAACAAACGCTGCACAGCGCTGAACATACATGATTGCTGAGTTGTACTTTTGTGTGAAAAATTAATTTTTTAATATTTTTTTTGGTGAATAGTGATAACTTTTTAACTTTTTAAATAATTTTTTGACTTTTTATCTTTTTGAGGAGGTGCCAAACTTGGCCTTAATTTTTCTAATCAACAATATTTTATAAACAATCCTTGCATTTTTTTTTTATCGGCAAAAGAAAGAAACTTTTATTAATAACAATCAAAATATTACATTAATAAAAGGGTGACGAGTACCAAAAACATCATAACAAAATAAAATGATCCTAATTAAGTTGGCACTAAAATATACGTTCAATCACTTGCTACCGTCAAGAGTTGGTGATAAATAATTCACCAACTCAATTTACCGAGATGCATGCCCACTCACTTGCATTTGGCAAACAACTATTTGTACTTTTAAATAATTCACTATTTCAAATTTTTTTTTTTTAATTGTTTCAGTAAAACTTCATTTAAAAGTAATGATATAGTAAAAGTAATATTATTTGGAGCTCTATTTTTAAAAGCCGCCTTGCTTGCCTGCCCCTAGGATGACCTTGGAGAAAAGAATTACATTATATATATATATATGGAAAATGAAAAATTCCCCTAATTTTCTTCCCCCTAATCCTCCTAATTTCCTTTTTTGAAAAATTGTTTTCTTTTTTTTTTGTTTTTGTTTTTTTTTTTTTTTCTACTTGATTAGGCAATTCGGGGGATTCGGGGCTCCCCCATTCGAGCCCCCAATCATGGTCGTATATATATATATATCCCTAGGAGTTGGATTTTAATACTAATTTACTAAAAAACCACTTCAAAGCAAATCATGTGGTTTGAAACAACACCATCCCATCTTGTCCAGCTTTGAAGGAGATATCTCACCATCATTTTTTTTTTTGGTTGTAAATTTCTAATAATTTCCTTATAAATCAAACAACAGTGGTTATGAGTTGTAGATATTCTATATATGGTTGTACCAATGTTGATTGGTGTAATCATAAGAATGCAATTCACAAATGTTGGTCCATGTCAATTAAGTGGTTTCTAATTAATTGCCATATAGTATATTCAAAAAAATATATATGTACCTTTAAAATATATATATTTTTAGATATCTTAAAATCGAAATGCATGATATTGATTCAATTTTAATGTGCTATAAACTACACTAAAAATAAACATCTTTAAATTTTGAAGATAATATTTTTAGCTGCATAAAATAATATAATATATAAGTCTTGCTAATAGCAGTTTTAATTTAAAGACTGTCACTAAAAAATAAAAAATGTCAAATTATATTTATAATTTCAATATACATGTTACATATCCTAATATATATATATATATATATATATTTATTACATATTTTAATATACGTTTTATACATTTTCTAATAATAAGAATAGCCCTAAAGGCTATCTTTCAACATTATCCATTACAACAATACTACAATCTAAAAATATTATCTCGAACTTTTCACCCGAAACATTATTGTGTGGCTCAGATTCAACTAAGTCATGGACTCCGCAATACAGTAAATCTCATCTACACATAACTATTCTCAATAGTTTTCTTAGCATTTTTTTTTGGGCACATAGCGTTACGGTGTGTTTGGATCATGAGAAAAAAGTAGAACAATGTGAGTGAAATTTGAGTTAATTTTTTTACTCTATTTCTCTTTTTTCTTTCCAAATTCTTATTCAAATTCATAATTCAAATACAATTTTAGCGTATCTAATAATGTACATTGGGAGAATAAGTTCAGAAAGAAGATGACAAGAAGTCATGTTTGTTGCCTTGGCATGCTGCTATTTGATCCCATGCTCAATAGGGCATCTTGTACCCCCCCTGACTTGGTCCATTGCTTGTGGATTCCTACACTAGATCTCATATTATGAAGTGAGGATTTTTTTTTTCTTTCGTTTAAATAAGAATGAGATTTGAAACTTGACATATTCAACATTGAGAATAGTTCCATTCTTGAGTTTGTTACAATCCCATATCAAAACACAAGCAGCTTAGTTATTTATAAATCTTTTAAGTATTTTTCCTTTATAAGTCAATTTTTAAGGGTGGATTCAATACAAATTCAGTTTTGCGATTCAAGCCACAGAACGATTGAATACTCATAAGTGAATGAACTTGTCAAAAAATGAAGTTTCTCCCCTCCTTAAAATTTATGTAATAAAGTTCTTCTTCAGATAAAAATATTATCGTACGAGCAATTTATGATAGTTCCACTATTAAGACATTACACTGAATTATTTAATTTTTATTGTCTCTATTTTCTTAGACCAATATGAAAACTCACTCATTAGGAAACTCAACTACTATGTGAACTCAAACCCTAAAATAAAAATTGCTTTTTTTATTATGCTAAATGCCTTTGTTAACAAATTTAAAATAAGTACACATTTTTCATAAAAATGTAAAACTATGTATTAACACGGTTTGAATTTTGTTAATTAATATTTTTGGAAAGTCATTAACTAAGGCTATGTAAAACTATGGATTTTTTTTGTGTGGTTATTTTAGCCCCCAAAAAAGTAAAATAGATTAAAAAGTTAATAAGACAAAATGTCATATCAAAACTATAATTATTTTATTTTTTTTTTCCTTATAAAAGTCAAAAAAATCAAAAAAACTCATCACAAATGATACTTTTTAACCCTAAGCTAAAAAAGTTAAAAAATTAAAAAGTTAACTCATATTCCAAACGAAGGCTAAATCTATTAAACACAGGGAAAAGAAAAGAAAAGATTCAACCATGCTTAGCTAGGTCTTGCATCATAAATGTAAGATGGTGTTGGTGAAACAAATTGCTAGAAAAAGAAGAGAAAAAAAGAAAGAAAAAGTCAAACAAGATGGGTAACTCGGTCATTTTAGTTGGAGTGGAAAATAAGGCTGTATGGGTGCATGTTGACATTTATTAACTATAAAGTCATGCCTTGTAAATGACAAAGTATGACATTTTGTGTGTGTAAATAAATAAATAACTAATTAAATAAATATATTACCAATCAACATGACAACAAGTATACGCATGTTGTGGTTGGCTATTTGGCAACATAGAAAAACAAAGAGGCCGTAGACAGGCAGTGGCCGGTTAAAACAGTACACATGAGATACACGTGTAAAGATTTGTAATTTATGACTAAAGAAATCGAATCGAATGATAAATGTTCGATGATTTTTTAAATATTCGAATCAATTTGATTTTTTCACATAACAATTTTTAAAAAAAAATCAAAAAGGGTTACAAAATTTTCATATTCACACCAAATAAAACATTTACATGTATATTCTATTTGAAGTTTCTTTGATACTGATTTGATTAAACAAAGACATACCACCCCATATGGAGACTTTGTTACAAAGAGGTACCTTGTCTGTCTGCATATTTTATCTTCTACGACAAAGACTTGTGTAATGGACAAAAGGGTATTGGTTTAATGAAAATACAATAATGCCATATTTTTATATTAAAAAAAAAAAAAGGAAAGTGTCAAATTTTTAAATTTATAATACAAATTTAAACTTAATATGATGTGGGTCACATTAATAATAAATTTTATCCACATTTTAAAATTTTGGACATTTTTCTAAATGTTTTTTTGAATATATAAAATGAAAAAGGTTGAGTACACAAATTTTAAAGTCTCATTCTATGAAATTCCTCAGTGTACCTAACGCAACTAATTTATGGAGTGTTTGGTGGAAATTATTTTAAGTTAAGAGTTAATAAATAAAAAGTAGAAGTTAAAAGTATTCCTCCTCTCAGCTTATGAAAAATCAACTTTTTTTAATTTATTTAAACTATTTTTATTTAATAAGTTATAAGCAGAAACTGTATCAAACAATCTGCCACTCATATAGAGTTGTTAAGGGGAATACAGTCAAGTACATAAATCAAAATTATAATCAAATAACAGATATACTATTATATATAATTTGTTCAACAATTCCAATCTAATATTTATACAAATGTTGAAATGACAACAAATCTATTTCAATATTGCTCTTTTTAAAATTACATTATCAAATTTTGAATATCATCTGTTTGTTTTGTATAATTTGAGATCTATCAAATCATTACCCTTTTTTTTTTTTTTTTGTGCGATTAAAATAGTCCCAAGCTCACATGCCAAACATAATCATTATGTTTCGCATGTGAAATTATGACTATTTTAGTCACAAAAGATAAAATAGACTAAAAAATCAATAAGATAAAATGTCACATTCAAACTACAATTATTTTACTTTTTTTCAAACAAAACACAAAAAAGTCAAAAAATCCATCCTAAATGAAATTTTTTAGCCCAAATTAAAATAATTAAAAAATTAAAAAATCAAAATGTCAACTCACTTCCCAAACGAAGGCAATATTAATTCGATCATCTAAACATTATTGCATCTATTTTGTTGATCTTTGGGAAACTGGTATGTCATATATTCATGCCATTAAAGACCTTCAAAAACCACACGTTAGGAAATTTTCAACTTTATTTATTCATTTTTCCACCAAACAAAATCTATAAAAAGGTATAAAAAATTAAAACTATCTCTGTATTTTTATAGTCAGCTAAGTGAAGTAATTTATAGCAATTCAATGTTAAATATAGTTCACATCAGGAATAACATGAAATGAGATCAAAGAAAAGTCGAAAAAAGAAATAATTTTGAATAGTAAAAAACAAAAAAAATTGGGTCAAACTTCTCTCAAATTGATCTGTTCTGCCTCGTAAGACCAACAATAAATCGCATTTAAAACTCTAAACTATTCATTTTGTAAAGATTTCCATATATAGGATCTTAAAAAAAAAATTATCATATTTATTTCTAAAAAATTGATGATCGATTTTTAAAAATGTACTTGTTATCTTTTTTTTTTTTTAAAATAAATACAATAAAATAAATATGTTACAATTATTGAACTAACCTAATTTTTTTCGTACTGAACTTGGGATGGGCTTCAACCCAAAAAAATATAAAAGGAATAAATAAGTAGGTAGGAGTAACCAAACTTATTTACTAAAAAATCAGACTCCAATTATAAATTTATCGTTGTAAATTATAATATATATATATATATATATTACAACTCGGTATCATAACTACTTACAATCCTACTTCAACCACTTACACTTCCCATAGATTATCATATTTCAATACAAAATAACACAAATAAACTAAAATTAAATCAAAACTTAGAAAAAAGAAAATATCCAATCATTTATTACTTCAATAAATTTATTAGTATCATAACTAATACCAAATCATCATTCTGCAACACAAAACATATCTAAAAAAATTTCAAAAGTTAATCATTATCATTATCAAAAAGAGAGATAAATAAGTCCACTCAACAAGACTTATATCTAATTATCCCAACAAAAAAATAAATATTGCTACTCCGGCCTAAAGTTAAACTCACTTTGCATACCTAGTGATATGTTGAAAAGAGGATTAGCGGATACATTACTGGGTTTACAAAGTAAAATTTTACCTACTTCGTAGACCCACTTTGTCAACCAATCTTCTTTAACACATCACTAGGCCTCGTTTGGCAACAGACCGGCTTAGTCAAAAAGTCAAAAAATCAACAATCTATACCAAAAAGTCAAAGATTCTCTTTTTCCTCAACTTTTTGCACTTCTTTTCGTAAAAAACTAAAAAATATCCCAAATATACTTTTTTTTTTTTTTTTAACTCATATTTTAACCAAATAGCCAAAAAATTACTAATAAATTCAAAAAGTCAAAGATTCTCTTTTTCCTCAACTTTTTGCACTTCTTTTCGTAAAAAACTAAAAAATATCCCAAATATACTTTTTTTTTTTTTTTTTAACTCATATTTTAACCAAATAGCCAAAAAATTACTAAATTAACCTGTTTCCAAACGAGGCATGAGTTTACAAAGTGGGTCTAAAAAATAAAATTTTACATCATTTTCCTAAATAGTAACATGAGGCGATGAATGGGCCAAGCGAACATACCAATGTGTATCCATGTTGAGACTTAGAGCCACCGATTTAAAAGATAGCATTTGAGCCTAAATAAAACCTAGATAAAAACATCGGCGACGCGTTTGGTAATCTGTCAAAAAGTAGTTTTTTTGTTTTTAACATAGGAGCTTGCTTGGTAACAGACAGCTTTTTGCCTGACCAACCAAACACGCCCAAGATTTATGGATTTAAAAGTTCAAAAGCCTACTTTTAGGCTGCTACCAAACAGAGTATTAGATGCTAGATTAGGCCATATACATCTCTGTTCTTTTGATTAAGACCAATTTTCTTCAATCAGTAACTGATTACTAAACAACAAAAGTTTAAATCCTTTCTCCAAATAATTACAAAAACAATGACATCTCGGGAGATGGAATGAAGTTGAAAATACCTTCACCAAACAGTTCAAACAATGAGACCAGAAGACGGCCAGAGTTTAGGTCATCCTTCCAAGCCTGATTGAGAACAGCTGACATCTTCAAAGCTTGATCACCACCCCTGCTGCTGCTTACTCTACTTCCGCTGCTACCTGAAATGCCCTCGCTAGGGATCCTTCTAGAAGATGACGATGATGATGGGACCGCTTCAGAATCACCCAAAGGTGCTGCAACTCCTAGGTCTCCTCGGATATCTGATGGCATGGAATTGTTAGACTGTATGACCATTGGGCCATCGGTAGCGACTTTCTTGTGGGGAGGCTGCTGCTCCAAGAGATCGGCATTTGCCTTGCGTTTATTGTCTTGATGGATTTTAAACAAAGAATCAAGATCAGACCAGAAAATATTTAAATAAGTGAAAATTGAGTGTGAATAGTAGTATCATGGTGTATTCATTGCTTGGTTAGAGAAACATATTTTCTGGAAGCCTATACTAAGTCTTTAGCCTAATGCCATTAAAGAGAACTCCTAGAATGAGAAGAGTCTGGCTGTTCCCTGAGAAAGCTATTCTGGTCATTTTGGAAGATAAGAATGTCCGATATTGACTTCAGAATTTTGATCAATCTTGACCCGAGCTGTAGCCTAAGTGGTCATGGGATACTAAGATGCCAATGAAGCGAGATTTCAAGTTTGAGTGAATGGAATAAATAAATCATTCTTACCCAATTTAGTTGAAAAAATTCTACAACTCAATGACGTCTTCATTGCTGGAAAATTCTTATTCTTCCTGTGCTTTTTACTTTCAAGATTTCTATTTTCTCAAACTTCTTATGCAACTGTGAATTGGAATGCTTTCTTGGCAAAGCTTGAGCCCTAATTGTTACAATATTGGTTAATCTTATATTTGAAAAGTGGGTTTAAAAAAAAAAAAATATACTTGAAAAGTTCTTACTCATCCAAGTCTCTACAGATTGGATAAGATTTATTGTACCACAACAAGATCAATAGTAATTTGACATCAGAAGTGAAGGATTCAACTGGTAGAACTTAGCGATTATTTGCATACTTTTTTTGTCACGACCTTCATCCAGTTCTCTTCTTATTTTAACATAATTTGTGTTCAAAAAAAATTATACTAAAATTTAAATTCTGCCCTAAAACCAAGCACGCCATTTTTTATAGGACAAGACCCTGTAAAACAGTCAAATCTCGTCTACTCTAACCCAAATCCATCAACAGACCTGAATACATCCTATTTATCTTCAATTCTTTTCTTTGTTTTTTTTTTAACCAAAAAAAAAAAAAAAAGATCACTCAATTCTTATCATTCAATTCTTACTCTTACATGCCATATGCGATATTATAAACAGCATTAACTTGACATCATGAATGGCACCGCTTCTGCTTGCCATGCCAGATCCATTTCATTATATCACTAGATGAGGATACAACATTCTTCCACCAAACAATGATGCTTCAAAAGGAGGCCCTATTTGCTATGAATAACGATGGCACAACCCTTTGTAACCATAAAGGAAAGAATGTGACGGGCAGCACAACCTCTAAAGGTGTCTACATACCAAGCATACATAGTCATGCATGTATTGCTTTTCTACTCCTAAAAGGCATCATCTGAAAAACATCACTCGCACAATCTAAAAGTATCCAACCAACAAATTGATTCAACTGTTGTAATACCTCAACCAGTGTGGTCCCTACCCAGTCAAAAACCCCTTTTCAAATGCATAATTGTTTTATTTGATTGTTGATTGATATTTTGGTGGTTGATAAATGCTCATGACATGTAGAAATTGCAATTCAGACCCCATATGTACATATGAGAAGTGGTATGGTGGTTAGGAAAACAAAAAGTATTCGTAACACTCTTACTTGGCATTGCGGTAACAACTCTTCCATTGGTCCTCCAGACAGCATTTGGAGGCAGGGATGATAAAAGGGGGAACAACTTCAGCCGATCATATATGCATTGACCTGAAGCACGCTGAAAGTGTTTGGTCTCATTACAACGATTTCATACCTGTCTTTCATAATGATCATGCCATAAAACAATGCAGGAATCATGCCACAAAGTACACTCACCAGCAGAGCCCCATAAACACGCCAAGCTTCGTACCTCTTCATCTCATTCTTTTGCTTTTCCAGAAGCATCTCTGGTTCAAGAAGTTTCATATATGTCTCCAGATTTGGCAGAACAAGAAGGCGGACCTGCCCAAAGTCGCAAAATTGAAAAGCAATTACAAACTACTCAGAACTCCGTTAGAAAAGTAGAAACAATATAGAATTAAACATAAGAATATGTGAAACATATAGGGGGTGTTTGACAAGAGCTTTTTTTGGACTTTTTGGGCTAAAATCTACAAAAAGACAAAATAGGCTAAAATAGTCAATAAGACAAAATGTCACATTAAACCCATAATCATTTCACTTTTTCTCTCACAAACATTACATTTAACTATAAAAAAAATCCAACTATCTTCTCAAACACAATAATTTTAGCCTACTAAAATACCTAAAAACAAAATAGCCTACTAAAATAGCAACTTTCCAAACACCCACATAATAACAGTTGAAAATGAATAGATGGATGCATATTCATAAGGGATCTATTAGGATTTTTTAAGTGTTGGCTGTCAGGCTACCTAATACACAACCCTCCTTATCCGGACTAGAGATTGGCTGTGCAAAAGAGAAAGCACTAAGCACGACACAGGCAGAGTTTGAAAATAAATAGCAGAAAGAACAAAAATTCCATTACAAAAACACTGGAGAAAAGAAAAGGAGAGAGGACAAGAGAGAGGTAAAAAGCATAAGAGTTAACAACAGTGTAAATTGTCTCTTAATTTCTTTTACTCTGCTTTGGTTCAAAAAAGAAGGGGAACTTTTAGTTAAACAGTTTGTCTTTTCACATGATTGAAGATAAAAGTAAAAATGAAAAGATATGAAAAAAAATCTTTAAATATTATAGATCGAAAATATTTCCAAACTAGAGACTCAGAGAAATGAAGGAAGATGAACAAAAACTTTGAAGTGTTCCAGTCTCTGCACAAACATTTCATTACCTTCCTTGTACGACTGACTGATGAAAACTTTAAAAATCAACTCACTATTACAGATTTCAACATGAAAAACAATGAATTTATTAATATTGAGAAATACCTATATAGCTGTAATCAACATTTTATACAATATAAAAACAAGGCCTGCGAAACAAATTCTCTCTTTTCAAAACTCAACTCACAACTCCACACTCAAATTATAATTCTAAAATTAAATCAAACGGAGCCAAGTAGTTTCCAACATGTATTCAATAATAATAAGATGCCTCAAGAAGCATGAATGCAGGGAGTACCACATTAGGTCCTAGAGCTGCCAACCCCTGTATAGCACCATAGTGTTGAGTCATTGCCCTTTTTGGGTCCAAGAGTGTGTGGACCAAAGTCTTTGTCAAGCGTGTCTGGAGATTATTATAAACATGCCCAAATCTGCAATAGTCTTAAATTAGAAATCCAATAATAAAGTAAAAAAATTAAAATAAGATCTCTGAAGGGAAATACTTAATATATAAAAATAAATAAAAAGATATCCGAGCGGAAAGCAACGTGAAATGTATTGAAAAACTCTTTTTTTATTCAGTTCATTTTTCCCCAATATTCGCAAGGTAAGCATTCAATGAATCAGATGGACAGGAAAGCTGTTTAACTTGGGTTTCATTCAGGTCAGGCTTGTGTATCATTTACTATTATTAATATATCTAGAAGGTGACTAATCAAAAATAATAATATCTAGAAGATGACTGACGACTCCAGTCAATCCACAATTTGAACCAATTATCATTTGGTTTGCACAAGATTTGTACACTGACTGAATTTAGACCACGTTTGGATGGCAAGAATGGAGAGGCGGAATGGAAATCTCATTCCCAATCTCTTTCATTCCAATGTTTGGGTGCGTCCAAGAATGGGAATGTGATTCCTAGTTCAGTTTTAAGGCGGAGTGACGTTAACACACTAAGTAGGAATCCCATTCACCCATCCCAATAGGAATCTCACATTCTTGGAGGAATGTGACATAATTAAGAATAAAACAAGTAGATTGGCCTACAATATGTAACATTACATCATATTCCTGTACCCCTAACATTCTTGTATTATTACTAATAATACGATTCCAGGTAATAGGATTCCCATTCCTTTTTTATGTCTACCATCCAAACACAGCCTTAGTGTCATCCGGGTTACAAGTCAGTATTACAAGGTTAAACCTAAAACCTTATCATGTGAAACTTCATTAATTGCTGAAATCTGCACAACGTTTCAAGGAAGTCAAAATTGATATTATCAGTGGAAATACATATGTTCCAGGGCAGGTGGGAAGAGTAACGTCAGCAGAAGATAAAATAAAAGAAATTATAAGAACCTCTTGCAAATTGAAGCAACCAAGTTTGCTGTGAAGTCTCTAAGTTCCCAGTGGTTGTCAGCAAATCGGTTCCCTAATCTCTTTGCAACAAGGCAGGTAACAACCGATGGCATCAACTGGTGTAGCTGAGAAAGAAAAGACTGCCTAATTAGATATACACCTACTGCCAGACCAAAGCATGCCAAATGTGCAATTTACTGTAGACCCTACTAATGGTCATCATGTAACCGATGGCATCAACAGACGTACATAAGGTTCTATGTGTATGTGCGGATTCTGGAGAAGGCTCCCAACAAGACGCATCAGAGCAAACAACAGACGGAAATTGTTTAAACCACGGGAAACCTGATATTACTCAAAAACAAATTAATAACAATAAATAGAGTGGAATGAGCAAGAAAATGCTACAAAATTTCAAATGTTTTATCTGAAATATTTAGCCTCCAAAATACCTCATCGGCAATAAAGTAGGTAAAATAAGGAACTAAAGGATGAAGTCCTGAGTCTGTTGCCAAACTCTCTAAGGCTTCCTTGAAAAGGACCGAGTCAGACCTAGTCACAGCAAGGTCGGTGATTTTATCGAAGTATAGCTGTACCAGAAAGAAGTATAATTAAATAATTTCATAATAGTAGAAGAGCAGCAAACAAACACATGTATCTGTGTGGAAAAAAATAGTAAAGCATATACCTGAAGCTCCCTAGACAGTACATGTTTAACAGGTAATTTAATGTCGACAGGAAGATCATCTTTCTGCTCAGGTTTTTTGTTATCAGAAGGAGCAGCAATAACTACAATTGCACAATCATTTCAAATATAAGCACCTCTTTATGGGCTCTAGTAGCTACAAAATGAAAGGGGTTCAAGTAAATAAGATCTAGTAGTGATTGAATCCTTCTAGTGTTCCAAATAAGAAAAATGTTTTCATATATTCTGTATGTCCAATTGAACTTTTAAGTTATGTATAGACCTTCCACAGGAGCATTTTCTGGAATAGCAGGTTGTACACCTTCAATAGCCAGCCAGTGACAAACAATTGAAGTATCAAGTGGTGCTTTTGGCAAAGGCGCTTCAATCACCTACATGTCAAAAGTTAAGGAAAAAAATCAATAAATAAATAAATAAGAAAAGAAACATGGAAAAATGATCCGGCCAAATTAAGACAGTTGACATAAGAAGCAATCTCTTACATCTTTAAAATCCAAATCCTTGTCATCAATGTAAAACAAATCCTTGTGTCCAACAGCTCTTTTGAACCGCAAAGGATCCCCGGAGGCAAATCCATAAATTAGCTGAGTCAAAAATAGTGGCCAGAATATTAGACACTCAGATTAGAAACACTAAACTTTTACAAAAAGAAAAAGTAAAAATAACAAAAGAAAATATAAGGAAAAGGGAAATTTCAATATTGCCACATAAAAGCTTTTTTTTAATCAAATCAGAGTCATCATCTAGATATTCCACATCACATGCATTGAGCAGTGGCAAGCTAAAAGCAAATATGTTTTAGCCATGCAAAGGTCAACCAGAACTGTCAACTAAGTTGGTCAACCAGAATTAAGGTAGGACACCTTGATTGTAATTTAGTCATTCTAATCAGAAATAATAACCTAAATTGCAAATTGACTGTAATTTAGTCGTTCTTGTTTCTACTTGTGAAGATTAAGCCAAAACTGAAGAATCCTGGTTGTTCCCTATCAACCATGCAATGGTAATTATGGTCAAACATGGCTATTTAAGCACAATCCTATAGGAACATAAATGGAACGTAGGAATTAACAGAGTGTAAAGCTATAGCATTGAATGTTTTTGAAATGGAATTACCTCAACGTTTCTTAAGTTGAGTGCGCTATCAACATCATCTGTTGTCAACATAGTTCTCTTTGAATGATGCATGCATTTGATTGCCTCCTGCAGAGTTTCACAACAAAAAGTATCATTAAGTCCCACCATCTGTGCATGAAAAATGACATAGAGAGAAAGAGAGATTATGTTCATCATTCTTTTTTTTATTCATATATATATTAATTATGGGTCCTTGTGAATATTGCCTTGATATTGTGTAAGATAACTCTTAACAGTTTTCTTCAAATGAAAGTATAAAATTTAGGAGCTCTTTCACAAAATAAAATTATGGGCCAGATTAGTAGTATTGCAAACTTTGAGCAGCTAAAATTTTTAGAATTAAAGATGTTTTTCATTCTATGTTAAAATTTAAAATCACAATAGATTAAACTTATCAACTATTCAGCATAGTCAACAACACTCTGCTTGAAATTTTAAGTGGTAGCTAATGTACATTACCAAATACGGTTATGAATATATCACTAAAATCTCAGTTAAAAGCACTTAATGGGTTTACAAAAAGAACCGTACTCAAATACAAAGGAAAATGTTCTTCCATTATACATTCATAAACACAGACATTATAATATTATAATTATTTTTTTGATTTTAATGATAGGGTATCCAGGTGAACCTCAACTAATCCCAAGACCCACGCAAAGCACCCCTCCACGCAGGTCAGGCGAATCTCAGGCGTGGCCCCTAAGAGATTGATAGCACTCAACAGGAGTCAAACCTTAACTTGATACTTCATGAGGCACCAAGGGCCAAGTGACTGACCACCAAGCCAACATCTGGTGGCTGTGGCATAATTTTCAGTGTGTGTCAAAGAAGTATTGGAGTGTCCCAAATGCATTGGAATTTGGCAATAAGCATATCATCCTAAAAAGCTTCCTTTATCTCATTTGAATAACTAACTAGCAATTGCACATCGGTATGTGCTTATTGAAGACTTTAATGCACTTGAATGGCATTTCCACTACATATTGCAGCACTTCATTCAATACCTCGTTGTTTCAAAATCCTTTGATGGCAAACCATGTACGAGACTAAAAACATGACAATTAACTCATTAAACCATGACAACGACAATGACAATTAACCATGAAAACTACAATGACAATTAAACCATGACCGTTAACTCATTAAACCATGAAAATAAACTCAAAATTTAATGTCATCTGGCATACTCTAAACAATGCATTACTGTCATGTTTCAAAATAAACTACAGAAAAGCATGATGGTGCAGCACTGCCAGCACATTCAAATTACCTGCATTATTTCACGCATACGGTACTCCACATCAGGAGCAAGAGCAAGTGCAACATCTGGAGAGAGGCTATTAATCCCAATGCTTTGCGCTATGACCTCAATAGTCTCCTTCGGCACAATACTCATTTTATTCTCTCTAAAGCTATTTCAGAAATCAAGCACCTCTTACATTCACACAATTCTGTAACAAAAAACAATTGGTGTGTTAAGTTGTAAAGTACTCTAATTGGAAGCCTCCTGTAAGCATGACTGCATGAGATAGGATTCATCAATGTTTGACCCTATGAAGCACGGACACGGGACATGGCAATTTCCAAAAAATGGGGACAAGAACACAGTGGGGGACACAGCAATTTTTTTTTTTATATATATTTTTATGTGTTATGTAGATTTATATTACATTCATTCTAAATCAAAATTAACAAACACTAAAATATAGTAACATTAATTCAATAAATATAACCACTACATTTAAACAAATTAATAGATCATCCATCCATTCACAAAAAAGTCATCCACAGTGGCTTATCATCTTCAGCATCAAAGGCAGATGGTGTGTTATTGGCAGAATTTGAACTAGACATTTTTCCTATAAATTATAATCATTACAAATTAACATTAACATTAACATTAGAGGGGAAAAAAAATTACATACTGTGTATATATATATAAACTTATAATTTATTTTAAAAAATACAATTTTAGAGATATATATACATATATATAAACATATATACAGAGACAGAGCATGAGAAACAGAGAGAGAGAGAGCGAGAGCAAGAGGGAAAGAGAATCAGAGAGAGCGAGAGAGAGAGAGAGAGAGAGAGAGAGAGAGAGAGAGAGAGGCTTACCTTCGAAGTCTTCAATCGACTGGATGGAGGTGGATCTACTGGTTCAGTGGATGGGGGTCTTCCATCGTTGCCCTTTTTTTATACATCGTTGCCCTTTTTTTTTATTTTTTTTATTTATATTTTTTATTTTTAATATGATCCTAAATAAATAAAACAAAATTAAAAATGAACCCCCACCGTGTCTCGATATGGACACGCGTGTCCCACTGTATCCTCTACAAAAAAAAAAAAAAAAAAAAAAAAAATTTATTAAATTAATTTATAATGATGTCAATGCATTTAAATTCAATTACACATTATATTTATTAAATAAGTGCATTGACATCATTATAAATTGAATTTTTTTGTGTATAAATTAAAAGATTTTTTTGAATAAATTTAATCACACATCACTATAAATATGAATTTCAATCAAATTAATAAAGATAAAAGTCTAGATCCCAAAAAAATATATATTTTAATATAATAAATAAATTAATTAGTGGGTCGGACTGGCCCCGATTGAAAAATATAAACCCCAAACCCAGTCCAGCCTAACCTATTAATATATCGGGCTGAAAATGTTGACCCATCCCAACCTTATAAGCTAAAATAACATTCCCATGCCTTAAAAAAATAGGACTGGGCCTAGCGGAATGGGCAAGGCAATGGGCCGATATCCACTCCTAAATTTGACGAGATAGACAAATAGAGTGAATTCAACAAATAGTTGTCATTTTGGACAAATTGTGTCCTGTTGACCCAAAGATATTAGAACTTAAATTTAATGGCTCAAAAGATTAAGAAATGAACTTATAGCCTGAATTCTCTTTTGTTTTTTTTTTTTTTTTAAATTTAATTTTTCTAATTTTTTAAAATTTCAAGACTCAACTTTTGTGATTCGTTATCATTGATGCAAAAAAGTCAAAAACAAATTTCAAAATTGGTCCTTCAAGCATTTTGATCTATGAAACATGAGTACTACAAACATATCATACTTGTACCGGGTATTTGTAAATTGTATTGTATTTATACATATGTACCAAATACACGAAATATGTACTCCAATTTTTTCTTATTAATTTTTGACTTACTGAAACCTACATAGTACATAAATGCAAGTCGTATAGTACCTCAATCGAAATAGTATTTTCTTCTAATATAGAGGTAAAATTAATTTCATTTGACTTCTTTTTTGTTTTTATTTTTACAAACATACTTAGCTGTACCCATACCCATGCACTACTTTTTTAAAATTTTTATTATATCGACATACACATATCGTACTAGTATTTTACCCGTACTCGTGCTTCATAAAGTTTGATTTATGGTAATTATAATATGTTTACTTATTAGATTAAGATTTTTCACTTGGAATTGTGATTTCAAATCTTATTTACCAACTCATTCAATTTTTTGTAGTTTCAAATTGTATCTTGCGATTTTCAATAGTCTACTTGCAATCAAGAATTATAGATAATTGAATATGATATGAGTTCTACTTGCAAAAATTGCTTCAAATTTTCATGCGAATTTCAGTAGTCTACTTGCAATTAAGAGTTGTAGATAACTGAATATGATATGAGTTATACTTACAAAAGTTGATGAAATTGTTAGATTTCATTCTTTTGATGCCAAATTTTTTAAATCTTTGTAATAATTTTTTTCATATTTTAGTCTCTGTAATAATTACATTCAATATACTTTTTGTTGATATTAGAAAAATAAAAATAAAATTGTGAGTACTTATAATTTCATTAACAACATTTTGTTTGGTGTGATATATAAAGGCCTCAATTTCAAAGTTCACTTAGGGCCCAAAAAGGTTAAGGGTTGGTCCTGAATGGTTCCCTCTTTTCTCATTTATCTTTTCTTACTATTGTGGGTGTGTTTTTTCTTCAACTCTAGAATTTGGCGATGAGCCTACTTTAAGAAAGCATTGGTGGAAGTGGTGGAGTTAGATAGCTACGGTAGTCTACAGACAATGGTGATGGCGTTGGAGGGTTTGAGAGCTTTATTTTGATTTAAGTTTTGTTTTTCCAAATCACATCTGTGAGGCATTGATGGTTTTTCCAAAACCCAGTCGATTCTTTTCGGCGACTTTTGTAGTTTGTGTAAAATTTCATGTTTGACCCTTTTAAGATCTTCTTGTATTTATTTTCTTGAGTAGTATGATGTTTACTTTTATTTTAATATAACTGCATTATAGCTTTTCTCAAAATATTATATATATCTATTCTAATATATAAACCGGTGGTGTTGAGACATTTATGTCTCATATTTTGAGTTTTTCTAAAAATATTATATATATCTATATATTCTAATATATAAAGTGAAGGCTCCTAATGGTGAAAGAGACAAGGCTTGAAACCAAGATCATTGGTTTGGCAAAATAAATCATTACCATTTGAGTAACACATAATATATATGCATATTTCTTTATTATTATTCTTATACTATTACGTTCTTTTGAATTGCACATGCATTACGTGTGTGGCTTGCTAGTGTATATATATACTAGCGATATAATTGTGCTATGCACGACATAAAACATATATTTATTAAGAATAATTTTTTCTTAGAATTGCCTTTGGAAGCCGAAATGTAGTTTTAAATTAAAAAAATGTTAGAAAATCACATCCATGTGATATTATATAAAAAATTTGATAATTTTTTTAAGGTCTCTAGTACTACTCATTTAGATTTTACACTTAAAAAAATTACTTACACTAAGGTGGTGTTTGATAATCTAATTCAACACTTAAAACAGAATATATTAAGTGTTAATCAATTAAGCTCGTTTGATAACTACAATTGACATCCCTTAAAAACTTTAGAATATAACCTAAAAGTTAATAAAATTTTAAGCAATATGAAACTTACTTAATTATAACTGAATTTATAAATACTAAACGTAAAGTAATGACATGCTCAAATCAAAATATATATATTGACATATATTATTATAAACTCATTACCACTGCCACCGCCGCTACTACTATCACCACTTTCATCACCAATGTCATTGTTACCATAAGTACCACTATTATGTCACTACCACTATTATGTCATCACCACAATCGCCATTGCCATTACTATCATTACTACAACAACCACTACAACTCTTCACTTACACAACTATTGTCACAACCACCACCATCGTCACCACCTTCTTTTTTTTTTTTTTTTCTTATTTATTTATTTATTTAAATTTCTACAATATTATCCTTCTACTATCATCACAATCATTATCCATTAATCTCTACCACTATAGACACTGGCGCCATATCTAATGTTGACGTTGCCTCCTCTATCACTATCAACTCACAAGCACAATATAAAAATTATAAGATATACAATTTGAATAAATTTTTTAAAATTTGATCTTATACATATCCAACAATTTGTTTTAGTTCAACATTAATTTCTTATTGAATAACTTTTGAACTTAAAAAATTCATCATTAAGTTTTCAGTACTTAATTTTGCAATTTTTAGTTTTTAATTTTATCAAATACCACATAAGTCATCATTAAGTTTTCAGTACTTAATTTTTCAATTTTTAGTTTTTAATTTTATCAAATACCACATAAGTCATAATAAATTTTTAAAAAAATTTAAGAGGGAAATAAATTTATAGTTTTTTTTTTAATATCGGAAAGTTATTGTTCAAACATGGTTAATTATTATACATATTTTTAAATTGCATATAATAATAAAGTACAATTAGTAAATGCTGATTTTTATCATTAAAAATTCTCATCCAAACTTGATATTTTGTTGGATCAAACTACTTAAACTGGACAAGCAACGCACTCTTTATTAATATTGTTTTGATTTTTAGCTTATAAAATTTAAATATCTATTTTTTTTTTTCAAAAGAACTGCAATTTAATAAAATTTTAAAAAATGCTATTACATTGATAAAAGAATCAACAAAATAAATGTAAAATTTATTAAAAAAAAATTGTATGGTATATTTTTGAAAACTAACATGAGTAGGTATATGTATTGCATGTCTTGACATCATGTTTATCATTATAGTAAACAAATAAAATTTGTTGAAATTTATTTTCCATATCAATGTGATAAAAGGAGAATAATTATTGAATTTGAAAGGTAGTAATTAAGGAATTTGTTATATATTACTATAAAGTGATACATAGCTAGTAGCTCTAATGAGAGCTTTAATGAGGTGAAAGAGAGAGAATAGAGATAGAGAGAGGAGTGTGGGCCTCCACTTCACATGGGTACTCTCCACATCATTAGAGTTGTATGAGAGCTCTCAAATTAGAACTCCCAAATATTATTGATCACTATAATAATGAAATATCCAATAACTATAATTAAAATGAAAGGTCTAATGATTTCATGACACGTGTGATTTTATAATTTTTTAATTCCAAAATCTAAAAAAATGAGTTTAATGTTGTGTTTGGTTAGGGGATTTGGGGAGGGATTTGGAAAGGGAAAGGGAAAAGGTGTGTGAAACTATGTGAAATGTAGGTATATTTTTTTCACATTTCACCTACCTTTTCCATTTCCTTTTCCAAATCCCTACTCAAATCCCTCAACCAAACACAGCATAAGAGTTCTAAGTTTATAAACTTAAGAACGTTTCTGCTTATATTGTATAATATAAAAAAACACAAACAAGAACATTAATACTTTCTCCCTACTATAAAATGTTGAATATGAAAACTCAAACAAATGTGAGCTTAAATTGCTTGGATTATAAATCATACTAAAACGAATGTGAGCTTAAATGTGAACATGGCTCTACTGTGAATTTCTTTGATAGCCACATTCAAGATGATGTATTTGGGAATTGGATCCTCAATTCCATTTTCATGCGTACTCTATTTTAAATTTTTATTTTTGCCACATGAATTATCTCTTTGATTATGAGTTACTGGATTGAAGACAAAGATGATCGAGACGAAAGATTCTCAATTTCCAACACCATACAATGTATTATAGAAAAAAAGGTAGGGAACTCAAAAAAAAAAAAAAAAAAAAAAAAAAAATCAAAAATTATCTGAAAATGTAATTATAATAACAACTTAGAAATCGTTTGAGAATTGACTTTTTTAATATATATAGTTTTTAGAATGAAAAAAAAGTTAATGTGTTTGAGAATGACTTTTTTTAATGGTATCAAAGATAATGAATCACTTATGTATTTGACTTTATTTTATTAATTTTTTTAATTTTTTTAGTATTTTTTATTATTTTTTTTAAACCAAAAAAATAAAATTGCCAACGGGACCAGTGTAATGTGGGAAAGTCAAAGCATTTAAACTTGTAATTTAATACCTAGTGACACAATCCTTGCAAGAGATAATTGATTACTGAAAAATCTAAAAATTCCCTACATATTGATTTGTAATTATGTATAAATTTTAAGCAGTAAATAACAATCTCAATCAAACAATCAAAACAAAATGACATAACGATTTTAACGTGGAAAAACCACAATTGGAGCGTCTCCAATTGTGATAAAAAAAAATCATGGGCAAAAGTTACAAAACAATCCACTAAGAAGACAAAAGGAATTACACAAGTGTACTCTCAATTATCTAGCGAATTTACGCCCGAATTGAATCGATCCCTATATGCCTCTTTCACCATGGTCTTCACCTCAAAACTGTCTTACCCAACGTTGAATTCACAATGCCGATGTCGAATCCACGACGATAAGCCACTCCATAATCCACCAAAGTTTCTGGCCCAAATTCTCCATAATCTATTGAAGAACAACTCTCTCTTTTGTATTGAACGAAACAAACAATCCTTTGATGTATACTTTTCAAACCATGAGTTAAACTCAAACAAACATCAAAGAAACTAGCAAAGAAGCTCCATATGAAAACCCTAATACCTAAGAAGAAGATCTTGAAGTTGTACCTTAAAATCAGATTGAAATACATATTTATAGAAAACAGATCTGCAATCTCCGCTTGAGCGGAAGAATGGCTGCTCGAGCGGATTTATGCTCTAGTGTAGGAATGGTTGCTCGAGTGGTAAAAAACAACTCCCAGTACTTTTGCAAGTGAGTGAAACTTCTGAAAGGTCGCGATCTTCGTTCGAGCGGACAAATAACTTTGACAGCAATTTTGCTTTTTACTTTGGTGCCGCCTCGACTCACTTGGCGCCGCCTCGAACTCCGCCAAGGACGCCGCCTCTGACCCAAGGAAATGACCGGGCAACTCAATCCCTGATATAGTCACCGAAGTGGCAAACATGAAAAAATAGACATCACAAACTTCTCTGCAAGGCACAATTCGGGTTGGATTCGCATCTAAAACTCATAGTCTCACTAAAATAAAAGAACGAATAAAATTACAACTGAAAGGAGTTTTGTCAAATGGGATTGTCAAGAATAAAAACCTAACAATTACGAATCCTCTATAGTGGTTCCTTGCATTAGTTATTGCAATGCCTCAAAATGACGTCGTTTTAGGGGAGGAGGGGAAACTAAGAGAGAAAAAACTAAGTGAGAAGAAGGCATGGTTCTTTGGCAACCCATACCACATCGACTACAACCTGCCCCACCACGACCCCCACTCTTCGGGCAACTCTTCGACCTCTATAACACCACAATCATAAACCCATCCAACCCCATTCCTCTTTCTCTTCCTTTTCCTCTTCTTCCTATTATTTCGATCTAGGAGGTTAGTTGCTATGGCGGAAGCTGCTAGGGAGGAGGAGAGCGCAAACCCTAGATCTATGTTTTTCAGATCACGCTAGGGTTTGCAGTAGCGAAGAGGAATCAAGAGAGAAGAGTCTTGCAGCAATGACGGTTGAATGATGATAGAAAGTAACTGACAATGATGGCTTAGTGGTGAGATCAAGATCATGAGAGAGAGAGAGAGAGAGAGAGAGAGAGAGAGAGATAAGGGGGCTTGCGGCGGTAGCGTTAGGAGGGCGATGGCCACCGAACGTGGGGGTGGAAGTGGTGGGTGGACACATTGGTGAGGTTACTGAAGAGGCTCCTGTGGGTTTGGTAGTCTTTAGAGAGAGAAAAGAGGAAGAAGAAGATGAAGAAGAAAAAAGGAGTGGAGGAAGGTAGCTAGCTGCTTTGTTCTTTGTTTGTTTTTGTTTTTTTGTTTTTATCCCAAAACAATGTTGTTTTGAGATACTATAGGAACCACTGTAGGGAATCATTAATGGACACGCATGAAATCTGGGTAATATATGTCCAAGATCAACGTTTTATGGCCATTGCTTTTTAGCAATTTTTTGTTGAGTTTTTAATGCCATGAATATGTTATTTCTAAATTCTAACGCCGTGCAATGTATTATAGAAAAAAAAGGTTGGGAACTCAAAAAAATAGTTCAAAAATTACATGAAAATATAGTTATAAAGTAAATTCAACCAACTTAGGGATCATTCAAGAATTAATTTTTTAAATACTTTTTTGGGTTTTTTAAAGTGAAAAAAGTTAATGTATTTAAGAATGAGTATCCTTAGTTGTATTGAAAATAATAAATCACCTAGATGTTTGACTTTTTTTAGTAATTTTTTTACTTTTTATTTTTTTAATTTTTTTAACCAAAACATAAAGTGGGATAAGCTCCCCTCCATACTTTTATTTCTCCATATTTCTCGATACCCCTTTTGTATGCCCCAATTTAGACCCGTATCGATGATTTGAACTGTCTATCTCATAAGCTTTGCAATAAAGGTCATCCATACAAAAAATGAGTTTCATCAAAAAATTATAAATTTAAGAAAAAGTCGCATTTTGTTTTATAAAATAAACGATAAATGTGATTGTAAACCTAAACTATCCATTTTATAAAATAAAAATATTTTTTGTTCATGTGTTTATAATTTTTTGACGAAGCTCATTTTTTGCACAGATGACCTTTATTATGAAGCTTATGAGAGCACCTTCACCTGATACTTCAAATCTGACGTGACACTCTAACAACCATATTTGGGCATCAAGTATCAATTCTGCCTGGTGTGCCAAAAGCTGATGTGGCATTTGGCTTCATTGCTTCATGCCAATTTTGATATGTTCCTACTTAATGCCTTTTTTTTTTAAAAATAAAATAAAATAAAATAAAAGAGCTTCCATGTAAAATACAAGAGTTCAAATTTAAAAAATAATAGAATAATAGATTTGATATATTGAGTGGAAAACTTCTATATCAAATTGAAATATGCCAATATGTCACCTAGATCTTCAAAAAATTTGACATACCAAATTTTAAAGGTTTGGGTGGATGCCCTGAGATAGACGGTTTGGATAATCAGTGTAGATCAAAATTGAAGCCTACAAAAGGGGTATGAAGAGTTATGGAGGGATGAATATGAAGGAAGTCTATCCCAAATAAAGTTGCCAACAAGACATGTGTGATGTGGAAAAGTGAAAGCATTTGAACATGTAATTTAATGCCTATTGCCACAATCCTTGTAAGAGATAACTGTAATCTTAGTTAGCATTAAATTGGCTTTCCAAACCCGCACTGATGATCCAAGCCATCTATCTCATAAGCTTCACAATAAAGGTTATCTATACAAAAAATGAGTTTCATCAAAAAATTATAAATTTAAGAAAAAATCGCATTTTGTTTTATAAAATAAACGACAAATGTGATTGTAAACTTAAACTATCCATTTTATAAAATAAAATATTTTTTTGTTCATGTGTTTATAATTTTCTGATGAAGCTCATTTTTTGCATGGATGACCTTTATTATGAAGCTTATGACAGCATCTTCACTCGATACTTCAAATCTGATGTGACACTCCAACATTCATATTTTGGCATCAAGTATCAATTCACCTAGTGTGCCAAAAGCTGATGTGGCATTTGGCATCACTCTTTTATGCCAATTTTGATATGTTCTTACTTCATGTCTTTTTTTTTTTTTAATAAATAAAAGAGCTTCCATATAAAATACAAGAGTTCAAATTTAAAAAATAATAGAATAATTAATAGATTTGACATATCGAGTGGAAAGCTTCCATATCAAATTGACATATGCCAATTTGTTACCTAATTTTTCAAAAAGATTGACATACCAAATTTTTAAGGTTTGGATGGAGATGCTATGAGATAGACGATTTGGATTATCAGTGTAGGTCCAAATTAGATCCTACAAAAGGGATATGGAGAGTTATGGAGAGATGAATATGGAGGGAGTCTCTCCCAAATAAAGTTAAGTAATGTTAGAGACTCCAAAAGTTCTACAAAATTTTTACCAAATGTCTCACATGGGTGTGGGACCCACACCATATGGGTCCTATGTGACTCTCATACCCATGTAAGACATTTGATATAAATTTTGATAGAACTTTCGAGACCTCTAGCATTTTTTAATAAAGTTGCCAACAAGACCTGTGTAACATGGGAAAATGAAAGCATTTGAACCTGTAATTTAATGCCTAATGCCAGAATCTTTGCAAGAGATAAGTGTAATCTTAGTTTGCATTAAATTGGCTTTCCAAACAATATACTAAGGAATTTTGAGACATTTGTTCACTCTTTAGTGGACCCCACACCCATGTAAGACATTTAGTCATTCATTTGGTAGAAAATTTTGTATCCCTAACATTATCCATATACTAATGGACATGCATGAAATCTAGGTAATCTATGCTCAGGATTTCCTTTTTATGGTCATTGCTTTTTTAGTAACTTTTCAATTTTTTTGACTAAGATTTCAAAGAACTTTAAAAAAAAAAAAAATAAAAAAATAAAAAATCCCCATTGTAGACTACAAGGATCTAAAAAAATAAAAAATAAAAAATAAAAAAATTTGACACACAATTTTTTAAAAAATTTATTGAAAACAAGGAAGTTTGAAAACAATCTGTTTAAGAAGTGATTTTTTTTAGTGCATTTTTAGTTTTTTCACTAAATATGAGGTAAAAAAAAAAAGGCCAATATGTTGAGGGAGTATTTTTTGACTTTTTATGAAAAATGATAAAAAGTAGCATGATTGAAAAATAATTTTTGACTTTTTTATATGAGTTGAATTTTTTATTATATATTTTTAGTAACTTTTAAATTTTTTTTTGGACTAAAGTAACTACTTGACAAACTGTGTCCAACAGTCATTCATTCCATATATAAATGGAAGTGGGCAAATCGTTTTGAACCATCCATTTTCTTTTTTAGAGTTTGATACATCTTTCTTGATTTGAAGGAGAATGGAAAAGCTTCTTCAACTTGTGCTCTTGAAGGTAGTCATGCTAGTGCTCCTAATTGTGACCATGTTCACAGCCATTGCACCAGTTGTGGCTACCAGAACAGGCCCAGATGCTGCACCAGTTGTGGCTACCACAACAGGCCCAAATACTACAAAATGGATACCCGATTTTATGAATTGTTGTCCTAAATTTGTCATCTGTTGTGGTAAGGAAGATACCAAACTAACCACATAAAACAATTCTGGTTATACATACCAGATTGTGAAAAAATAAAAATAAAAGATATATTTTATATAGTTGATTATGTGATCACTTCTGTATTCGTAGACTTATTACATACATAAATGTATCAGTCCAGTTTGGCTCTTCTAAGGATTTGAATACAGAGATCATGATCTTTTCTTTTTCTTTTTCTTCTAAGTATGTAATGCCTTTGTAGGCTTGCTTTTGTTTGGGAATAAATAAAGGCTCCTACAATTGCTACTTAGAAAATGGGTTTCTATTATTTTGTTTAGTTACTGTTAACTTCTCTCTCATTTTCTTTTCTTTTCTTTTCTTTTCTTTTCTTTAGACTAAGCGAAGATTCGATAAAATGTCTTCATATTTGAAGCAACATGGGACGTTAAAACTTTTTTTTTAAGATTATGTTTGGATTAAAAATTTGTGAAGAGATTAGTGAAGAGAAATGAAAAAAAGGTGAGAAAGGTATATGAAATGGAAGTTTATTTATTTATTTATTTTTTTTACGTTTCCTTTTCATTTCTTCAGGGTGACTCCACCTTAAGGCTGATGGGTCCTGACCCCCATCAAGCCTTGGATAATCTATATATATATATAAATACTATAAATATTAGTTGTAGAATGGGAACCCATTGACAAAAACACGAGGACCCTTTCTAAAAAAAAATATACTTTTTTAAAAAAAATTTTATTTAGAGAATCTCCAACCTTTCACTAAAATTTTCATTTAATTTGGTTCTAAATTTGAGTAAAAAGTTTTATTTGATATGAACTACTCCAATAATTTCATCAAATTTTCATCAAAATCTTTTTAAAAATTTCCCCCTTATCCCAGATTTCTCTTTTCATCAAATTTTGATGAAAAAAATTCATCTCCAATACTTCATCTTTTTAAATTTTTATCAAATTCAAATTTGGTAAATAATTTGATGAGTTTTCAAATTGATGAAAAAATGACTCCCTTGATTTGATATGGATTTGATGAAATGGTTGGAGCATCATTTAAACTATTTTTTTTGTTAAATTTGAATTTGATGAAACATTTGATGAATGATTGGAAATGGCTATAGCAATGAAATGTATAAAGAGTCAATTGTGTAATCAAATGAGAGATCAAATGATTGCTTAGTTATATATATAGAAAATGATGTATTTGACATTGTTGACAATGAGGTTATTATACGGCGATTCCAAAAAATAAAACCTTGACCAATACAATTGTAAAAAGTTGATTGTACTTAGGCCTGTTTTGAGAAGTGGTCATTTTAGCGTCTTTTTAACTAAAATATGAGTTAAAAAAATTGATATGTTTGGAATAATTTTTTAATTTTTTTTAATCAAAAAAAGGTGCAAAAAGTAAGGGAAATGAATATTTGACTTTTGGCAATAACTTTTTGGTAATTACTTTTTAATTTT
Source organism: Camellia lanceoleosa (assembly GCA_025200525.1). Classification (NCBI taxonomy): domain Eukaryota; kingdom Viridiplantae; phylum Streptophyta; class Magnoliopsida; order Ericales; family Theaceae; genus Camellia; species Camellia lanceoleosa. The sequence goes on from CM045762.1 coordinate 62,329,406, forward strand.
TTGACTAAAATATCGTATTAAAAAAATAGGCCTTAGAATTTATAGAATCTGTCCATGTATATAATATAATAGTGTAATTTACTCCAAAAAAATTTACACAAACAAGAACGTGGCTCTACTTTCTCCCTACTATCAAATGATTGATTGATATGTAAAATGTGATATTTTATCTTATTAGTTATTTTAGATTTTTTTATTAATTTAAAAATATAGTATGTAAATTCGAACAACTTAGGGGTCATTATAAATTGACTTTTTTAGTAGTTTTTTAAAATTTTTTTATAAGGTAAAAAAAAGTTAATATATTTGGAAATGACCATTTTTAGTTATATCAAAAATAGTAAATCATTGAGGTGCTGGATATGGAGTCAATGACTGTTGTTCTTCTCGTGGGGCCTATTTTGGGTCATTTTTTGATAATTCGAGTAGTTAATTTTTTTTATTATGAAACATCGCGTAAAAATACTAATAAAAATTAAGTTGATTGGACATTAATAGCACATTCATCAAATCACATTTGTTTTTAGTGTTATATTTACAATTTATTTTCTTATCTATAAATGTGATCTAATGATGGTTCTATTAATATCCGATCAATTTGACTTTTTATAGATATGTTTTATTCAATATTATGTAAAAAAAATGAATAGTGTGAATTATTAAAATAAGACCCAAAATGGACCCTATATGACGTACAATAGTTATTGATGTGTAGTGGGCACAACAGTGACCCCACATCTTGAGATGCTTAACTTTATTATATTAATTTTTTAATTAATGAAAATAAAGAAAATAAAAAGGTCTTGTTGGCAATTTTATTTTTTGGTTAAAAAAATAAAAAATAAAAAAGTGAAACTTTAGTAAAAAAAGGTCAAACAACTAAGTGATTCAGTTTTTTCAATACAACTAATGACAGTAATTTTTAAACACATTAATTTTTTTCCACTTTAAAAAATCCAAAAAACTATTAAAAAAATCAATTCCTGAACGATCCCACACCCTAAGGTGCAATGGGCACAAAAAAATTATGACGCACAACAGTTACTAATGTGCAGTGGGAACAACAATGAGCCCACATTCTGAGGTTCTTGACTTGTTTATGTTATTTTTTAAGTTTATCAACATTAAATGTATCTAAATAATAAAAAAATTTCATAAAATATTTAAAAAATTAACTTGAAAAAAAAAAATGGAAAACAAAAACTAAATTTTTTAGAAAGTGAATTACTTTTTGACTTTTTATAAAAAAAAAAAATGTACAACAAATAGTGTGAATAGAAAATCATCTTTGACTTTTTGATATGAAATTGAAAATTTTTGACTTTTGACGTTTTTTTAGAATTTTAAATTTTTTTTTTTGACTAAAATGATTACTTGCCAAACTGAGTCTGATAGTCATTCCATTTCATATATAAATGAAAGTGGGCAAAACATTTTGATCCATCCGTTTTCTTTTTGACAGTTTGATACATTGCTTTCTTTGATTTGAAGAAGAATGGAAAAGCCTATTCAACTTGTGCTCTTCAAGGTGTTCATGTTGTGCTCCTAATTGTGACCATGTTCAGAGTCATTGCACCAGTTGTGGTGGCTACCGCAAGAGACCCACATACTACAAGAGGGTTTGCCGGTGACCTTATAATGCAGTGTCGTCCTTGCCCTAAATTTCCCGACTGTTGCCGTAATACAAAAGCAATCACATAAATAAATTTTGGCTATACATATCAGATTATGAGAATCATCATAAAAAATACTTTTATTTTATATAATTGATTCTGTGATCAGTTTTGTATTCATAAACTTGTTATACATGTATTATGTGTTATTCCAATATGATTCTTCAAAAGATTTTAATGCAGATATCCTTGGTCAGTATCTACATTAGGTGTATGGGGTGAGCACAATAGTATTTAATAAAAAGGTCTTGTTGTGCGTCATATGAAAATAAAGACAGTTTTAATTCTTAAAATATGCATTTCTTATCATTTTAGTCCATCAAGTTTTAAATTTTGTCATTTTGTTCCTTAAAGTTGTCTATCTGAATCAATTGAATCCTAACTCAAATTGATAATTTTGAAGACCAATATGACAAAACTTAAAACTTGATGACTAAAATGAAAAGAAATGCATACTTTAGGGACCAAAACTGTCTTTTATCTAATGATAAAATACTTTTACCATTATCAATGTAAAGGGACGTTAGAGGTAGGATTAAATTGACAACTTTGAGAACCAAAATAACAAATTAAAACTTATAGGACTAAAATGACAAAAAATATATATTTTAAGAACTAAAATTGTCTTTTATCCATAGTATAATTTATCAAAAAAACAAAACACACAGAAGAATATGCCTCTACTATCACCATATCATAAAATGTTGAATAATGAAAACTCAAACAAATGCGAGCTTACATTCTTTGGATTATAAATCATACTAAAACAAATGTGAGCTTAGATGTGAACATTGTAAGAATTTTTTCCTAAATATGGCTTAATATGGCTTATGCATGATTATACTAGATTAATTTCATTAAGAAAAACATGTACATCAATTAAATGGTGACTAATTATTGATGAATGCACCTATATATACATAATGTATAGAAGACTAATGGAGATAGTGTCAATGCATTGAATGTGATAGATTCATTATGAATGAATCTTAGAGATGCATTATGTATTTATTATGAATGTAGAAGATAAATTAATCTATCTAATGAGTTCATTAATATAGAAGATGCATTATGTATCATGAATGTAAAAGATACATTAATCTATTTGATGAAGTTCATTGAATGAATGGATTCTTTGATGGGAAGAATACTAGTATAAATAGTGTAACGTCCCAAACCACACTCTCCATCACAAAAACTCAAGTTGTCACCACAAGAAGGCTCCCATCGCCTAGAGAGACAAAAGTGGTTTGAAGATCTTAGATAAATAAAGAACTTGAAGATCAAGCTCTTCTATTCAAGGTTTCTTTTTCTCAAAAGAGGTTTTCATCCTATCATGAATCAAGGTATGTATACATTTATTTATATAGTAGAAATTCATATAGTTTTCATGTATAGAATTGAATCCTTAATGGTTTTTAGTTTATATTCCGCAAAGTTTTCTATCAATTGGTATCAGAGCCATGGTTCTCAATTCTGATGTATGAAACGTATAAGTATGAATTTCATTTTATGATGATGTTTTGTGTAACAAGTGCATAACCTTGATTTACACTTGTCTAATTTTATTTTTATTTTTGGCTAATCTTTTATTCTATTGATATTAAAATAAAATTGAAAATTATTGAACAAGTGGTAATTAAGATAATATCTTATGCACTTATAATGTTTTGTTACACACCTTATGAGTTGAAATATTGTTGATCAGCTCAACGGAGGTTCAACACTATGTATGTTTGAACAAGCGAGATGATTAGTATAATAAATATAGCAATAAGTTTTTCTGCCCAACAATGATAAACTTCTCATGTGCTTTAGTTAATAAAATAATATAAAACATTGAGTTTTTTTGCCCAGCGGTGATAAACCCGTTACGGTCTTAATGATTATTTTATTTTATTTTATGTTGTTTATTTTTATTAGTCATCTCATTTATTTTTATGAATTGCTAAAATATATTGTTATTCAGCCCGACGGAAAGATAACTTGATTTCGTATTTAACTAATTATGTTTTCTAGTTAGATATATTTAACTTGTGGTGTTATTTTTATTCATGACATGTGAAAAGTAGTTTTCTTGATTATATTATGTAATGGATATTATGTGTTTGTAGCATTGAATCCTACTGCAATTAATAGTTACTTGTCTGGTATTGAAGCTATGAGTCGAACTAATTTTAAGAAATGGAAGGAACAAATTGGAATTGTATTGGGAATTATGGATTTAGACAAGAGAGCCAGCTCCTACAAAGCCTAGTGATACAAGTTCTAAGAAACACATGGCTTTATATGAAAAATGGGAACACTCTAATCGCTTAAGTCTAATGATTATGAAAGGCTCAATTATGTCTGCAATTCAAGGAGCAATCCTTGTTTGTGAAAGTGCAGTGAGCTATATGAAATCTATTGAAGAACAATTCATTGGAACTTCCAAATCCCTTGCTAGTACTCTCATGATTAAAATAATGACAATGAAATATGATGGTTTAAGTGGTGTTCGTGAACATATCTTAAAGATGAATGACATGGCCTTTCAATTAAAAGGAATGGACATAGAAATTTTTGAAGGTTTTCTTGTTCATTTCATTATGACTTCTCTTCCTGCGCAATTTGGTGCTTTCAAGATCAATTATAATACGCAGAAAGATAAGTGGAAGATGAGCGAGTTAATTGCCATGTGTGTTCAAGAAGAAGAGAGGCTTAAAACTGAAAAGCTTGATATGGCTCACCTTACCACCTTGGGTCCAACCAAAAAGATTTTCAAGAAAGGCAAAAGTAAGAAGAAGAAGAAGAATGCAAATGATGAAACTCACAAGGCTAATGAACTAATGAAGAAAATAAGATTCGATGCAATTCCTGTCGAAAGAAAGGTCACATAAGAAAAGAGTGTCCAGGTTTTAAAAGTTGGTTGGACAAGAAATGTAACACTTAATGCTTTGTGTCTTATGAATCCTTTTTGGTAGATGTTCCACCAAATTCTTAGTGGATTGACACTAGTGCAAGTATTCACATAACAAATTCCATGCAAGGATACCTTACAAGTTGGAAACTAAATAAAGGAGAACGAACCATTACGGTTGGGAATGGAATAGAAGTGGATGTTGAGGCTATTGGCACCCTCCGTCTAATTTTAGACTCTGGTTTCATTTTAGATTTGGCAAACACATTTTATGTTCCTGTTTTTACTAAAAACCTAATTTCTGTTTCACAACTTGATTCCTATGGTTATAAATTTAAGTTTGGAAATAATAGAGTCTCTTTATTTCACAATTCTCAAATGACTGGTTCTGGTACTTTATATGGTAATCTTTATTCATTGAATTTAGATTCCACTTATGCACAATCTCTTTTATCCTTTCATGTAAACGACTTGGTAAATAAAAAGAGAAAACGAGTAAATGAAAATTCATCCATGTTGTGGCATATGCGCTTGGGCCACATATCAAGAGAAAGGATGTAACGTCATATTAAAGACAGAATTTTAAGTTCACTTGATTTTTCTGATTTTAGTACTTGTGTGAATTGCATTAAAGGAAAATACACAAAGACAAAGAAAAAGGGTGCTACTAGGACTATTAAATTATTAGACACAATTCATATTGATATATGTAGTTCCTTTACTGTTCCAACTATTTCTGAACATAAATATTTTATTACTTATGTGCATCTTATTTGTGAAAAATCAGAAGCATTGGATATATTCAAACTCTATAAAGCTAAAGTTGAAAATCAACTTGGTAGACGGATTAAAAGTGTAAGATCTGGTAGAGGCGGTGAATATTATGGTAGATTCACTGAGTTGGGTCAAAATCCAAGTGTTTTTTCTATATTTTAAGCTGAGAATGGTATTATTGGTAACTACACAATGCCCGGTACACCTGAGCAAAATGGTGTATTTGAGCAATGAAACCGTACTCTTTTGGACATGATGAGAAGCATGATGAGTAACTTTTCTTTGCCAGATTACTTATGGGGTGAAGCTTTAAAAACTATTGTACATGTTCTTAATAGGGTTCCTAGTAAGGCTGTGCCTGTAACTCCTTATGAGTTGTGGGTTGATAGGAAACCTAATTTGAATTATTTACATGTATGGGGTTGTCCTGCTGAAGCAAAAATTTTCAACCCACAAATAAAGAAATTAGACCCTAGAACTATAAGTTGTTTTTTCATTGGATATCTTGAGAGATCAAAGGGTTTTAGATTCTATTGTCCCACTCATAGCACAAGAATTGTTGAAACTAGAAATGCTATGTTCTTAGAGGATGAAAACATTAGTGGAAGCATGAATCTCAAAAATGTTTCTTTGGATGAAAATCGTGCTTTTACGCCTTCCATGATTATCCAAGAAAATGTAATACCTGAACCTATTGGTACTCAAGAGATTTCTCACATTGAAAAAAAAGTTGTCCCAGTTGCAGAAAAACCTTTATGCAGATCACAAAGAGAAAAGAAACTAGTCATATCAGATGACTATGAGGTTTACCTAAATGAGTGTGATATAGGCTTGGAGAATGATCTTGTTTCTTATGTCCAAGCCATGAATAATGAAAATTCAACTCAATCGTTAAATGCCATGAAAGATGAGTTAAAATCCATGAAAGACAACAATGTTTGGGATCTTGTAGAATTGCCTAAGGGAGCCAAAACTGTCGGATGCAAATGGGTTTTTAAAACTAAGCGTGATCCTAAAGGCAATGTCGAAAGTTACAAGGCCAAATTAGTTGCTAAAGGATACACTAAAAAAGAAGGGATAGACTATAAGGAAACTTATTCTCCTGTTTCTAATAAGGATTCTTTGAGAATAGTCATGTCCTTAGTAGCTCATTATGATTTAGAGTTATATCAAATGGACATTAAAACGGCCTTTTTAAATGGTGACTTGCATGAAGTGGTCTACATAGACCAACCTGAAGGTTTTCAGGATGAAAGTAAGGAAAACATGGTTTGTAGGCTTAAGAAGTCCATATATGGTCTAAAGTAGGCATCTCGACAATGATATCTTAAATTTCATGAAGTTCTCACCAAATTTGATTTTAAGGATAATGTGGTTAATCAATGTGTCTACCTTAAAATCAATGGGAGTAATATCTGCATTATAGTTTTATATGTTGATGATATATTGTTTGCTAGCAATAATTTGGGAATGATACATGAGACAAAGAAATTCCTTACGAGAAAATTTGAAATGAAAGATCTTGGTGAAGCCTCTTTTGCCATTGGGATAGAAATTCACTGAGATAGGTCTCGTGGTATTTTAGGATTGTCCCAAAGAGCCTATATTAAAAAGGTTCTTAAGAGGTTTAACATGCAAAACTGTTCAAGTAGTGTTGCCCCTATAGTTAAGGGTGATAAATTTAGTGAATTTTAATGTCCCAGAAATAATTTAGAAATGGAACAAATGAAAGAAATTCTGTATGCCTCTGCAGTTGGGAGCATTATGTATGCTCAAGTTTGTACACCTCCTAACATAGTATTTGTAGTTGGTATGCTTGGTCGATACCAAAGCAATCCCGGACTTGATCATTGGAAAGCAGTTAAGAAAGTGTTACGATATTTACAAGGGACTAAGGATTACATGCTCATTTATCGAAGAACAAACAACCTTGAAGTAATTGGTTATTCAGATGCTGATTATGCTAGATGTAAAGACACTCGAAAGTCCACTTCTGGGTACATTTTTATGCTTGCCAATGGACCAATTTCATGGAAGAGTCATAAGCAGTCTCTGACAGCCTGTTCCACTATGGAGGCAAAGTTCATAGCATGTTATGAAGCCATATGTCATGCAGTATGGCTAAAGAATTTCATATCTAGATTACAACTTGTCGATTCAATTTCGAGGCCCTTACAGATTTACTGTGATGATGATGCTGATGTTCGGTTCTCCAATAATAACAAAACTTCAGGAGGATTAAAACATATTGATATCAAGTATCTAGTTGTTAAAGAAAGGGTTTTGAATCAGACTGTTTTCATCTCTCATATTAGCACTACACTCATGTTGGTAGATCCTTTAACTAAAGGTCTCGCATCTAAGATCTTTCAAGAACATGTTATGCGCATGGGTTTAGTAGAAAGTTTATCATGTTTAGACTTGAAATAAGTGTATGATTATTGTTATGTTATGATCATCTTATGTTAGTAATGATTATGTTTGTTGTTTTCATTCTTCATACTTGTGCATAATTTAGAAGAAGATATAAACAACGGGACCGTTATAGATGAATTAGCATTAATCATCATTATGTTGCTAATGTCATCTCTGTTATTTAAGATTCACTTATTCATGTTGATAGAAAATATTAACACTATAACCATTGTACAGTCTTGATCAATGTATAAATCACTGACTACAATGATTTGGTGCTAATAATTTCATTGAACAAAATCTAATGGTGATGGTGTAATCTTCTAGTGGGAGAACGTTGGCCATATTATGATAATCTAGTGATGTAATATAATCATACAAGCCAAGTGGTAGATTGTAAGAATTTTTCCTAAATATGGCTTAATGTGGCTTATGCATGATTATACTAGATTCATCTCATTAAGCAAGATACATGCACATCAATTAGATGGTGACTAATTATTGATGAATGCACCTATATATACATAATGTATAGAAAGACTAATGGAGATAGTGTCAATGCATTGAATGTGACAGATTCATTATGAATGAATCTTAGAGATGCATTATGTATCTATTATGAATGTAGAAGATACATTAATCTATTTAATGAGTTCATTAATATAGAAGATGCATTATGTATCATGAATGTAAAAGATACATTAATCTATTTAATGAAGTTTATTGTATGAATGGATTCTTTGATGGGAAGAATACTAGTATAAATAGTGTAAGGTCCCAAACCATACTCTCCATCATAAAAACTCAAATTGCCACCATAAGAAGGTTCCCATCGCCTAGAAAGACAAAAGTAGTTTGAAGATCTTAGACAAATAAAGAATTTGAAGATCAAGCTCTTCTATTTAAGGTTTCTTTTTCTCAAAAGAGGTTTTCATTCTATCACGAATCAAGGTATGTATACACTTATTTATATAGTAGAAATTCATATAGTTTTCATGTATAGAGTTGAATCCTTAATGATTTTTAGTTTATATTCCGCAAAGTTTTCTATCAATGGCTCTACTATAATGGGTGTATGAATTTCTTTGATAACTACGTTCAAGATGAGGGATTTGGGAATTGGATCCTCTATTCCAATCTCATATGTTCCTCTATTTTAAATCATTGGTTTTGTCACATGATTTATCTCTTTCATTATGAGCTATTAGATTTAGGACAGAGCGGGCCGAAACAAAAGATCCTCAACCATGAATATGTTATTTCTAACACCATGCAATGCATTATAGAAAAAAGGTAGGGAGCTCCAGAAAAATAGTTCGAAAATTGTCTGAAAATGTAGTTATAATATATATTCAAACCACTTCGAGAGTTTTTTTGGATTTTTGAAGTGAAAAAATGTTAATGTGTTTAAGAATGATTATCTTTAGTTGTATTGAAAATAATGAATCACTTAGGTGTTTGATTTTTTTTTTAGTAATTTATTAATTTTTTTAGTAGTTTTTTCACTTTTTATTTATTTATATTTTTTTAACCAAAAAATAAAGTTGCCAACAAGACCTGTGTAATGTAGGAAAGTGAAAGATTCAAACCGGTAATTTAATGCCTATTGCCAAGAATCCATGCAAGAGATAAGTGTAATCTCAATTAGCATTAAAGTGGCTTTCCAAACAATATATTAGTGGACATGCATAAAATCTAGGTAATCTATGTTCCAGATTTCCTCTTTATGGTCATTGCTTTTTTAGCATTTTTTTAATGTTGTGATTTTTTTTTTTAAAAAAAAAAATACAGTTTTTTTGCTCTTAAATTCTACTAGACTTTTTTTTTTTTTGGTGCTTCGGAAAGGATTAAATTCTACTAGACTAGATGAACTGAAAAGTAACAAAAAAATGAAAAAATTTCAATCAATTTTTTTTTTCAAAAAAAAAAAAAAAACTCAATTATTAAAGACTAGAAGGATCTAAAAGTTAAAAATATTTGACACAAATTTTTAAAAATTCATTGAAAACAAGGAAGTTTGAAAACAATCTATTTGGAAAGTAATTTTTTAATTTTTTGACTTATGAGATAAAAAAAGCCAATATGTTGAGGAAGTATTTTTTTGACTTTGTACGAAAAACAATAAAAGGTAACATTGATGAAAAATAATCTTTGACTTTTTTTTTTTTTTTGTAAGAGTTTGATTTTTTATAATCTTATTTTAATAATTTTTAAAAACTTTTTGACTAAAACAAGTATTTGACAAACTGGGTCCAATAGCCATTCCATCAAATACATAAATGGAAGTGGGCAAATCATCCATCCATTTTCTTTTTTATTTAGAGTTTGATACATTGCTTTCTTGATTTGAAGGAGAATGGAAAAGCTTCTTCAATTTGTGGTCTTGAAGGTAGTCATGCTAGTTCTCCTAATTGCGACCATGTTCACAGCCATTACACCAGTTGTAGCTACCAGAACAGGCCCAGATGCTGCACCAGTTGTGGCTACCACAACACGCCCAAATGCTACAGCAGGGTTTCCCCCTATTTGGGGTTGTCCTTGCCCTGCAGTTTCCCTATGTTGCGGTAAATGATTACAAATATAGAACCCACTACATAAAGCATTTTTTATTATTCATATCAGATTGTGGGAAAATAAAAATAAAAGATATATTTTATGTAGTTGATTATGTGATCAGTTCTGTATTCGTAAACTTGTTATACAGAAAAATGTGTTAGTCCTGTTCGGCTCTTCTAAAGATTTTGAAAAAAGTATATGAAATGAAAGTCAATTTTTTTAGTTTTTTTTTTTACTTTTCCCTTTCATTTTTTTGAGGGGCAACTCCACCTTTAAGGCTGATGGGTCCCAACCCCCAACAAGCCTTGGATAATCTCTCTCTCTCTCTCTCTACATATATATATATATATATAATATACTATAAATATTTTGTTAGATACAGTGTGAACCCATTAACAAAAACATAAGGATCCTTTCTAAAAAAATATGTTTTTTTTTTTTTTCAAATTTTCTTGGAGTATCTCGAATCTTTCATCAAAATTTTTATCTAATTTGATTCCAAATTTGAGTAAAAAGCTTTATTTGATATGAATTACTCCAATTCTTTCATCAAATTTTCATCAAAATCTTTTTTATAATTCTTCTCTTATCCCAAATTTCTCTTTTCATCAAATTTGATGGAAAAAAGAAAATTCATCTCTAATGCTTCATCTTTTTAAATTTTCATCAATTTCAAATTTGGTGAATGATTTGATGAGTTCTTAATTTTAGGGATGTAATCGGTTCAGTTCGATTCGGTACGGTTGGTATTTAGGTAATATTTTTCACTGAACTGATAATGTTGGTTTTATTATTTTAAGCACCAATACAAACCGTTTCTTCTATCAAACCGCAAGACAAGGCCACCAATGATGTAGCAACCAAGGCCACCTATCAACATTGGTGCATCAAACACAAGATCAGCAAGACAAGGTGTCAACATAAGGCTATAAAGCATGCGTACTGGTATGAGTACTGGTATTGGTATGATACGGGCACGTTGATACGGTAAAATTCAAAAAAAAATAGGATATGAGTTCGGCTTGGTATGAATGTAAAAAAAAAAAATTTAATTTAGATAATGCAAAAATTAATACAATGATTTAATTTGTTAAGGTCCAATCTACGATTAACATTTAATGCCAAAAGTAAAGATGTAAATCAAAATTAAATGTCAATATATTAAATAACTTAAAAATTATAATTTAATTTTAAAATCATACTAAGCATAAGACAAAAAATAAAAAAGAAAGTCTATTGAAAGGAGTTTTATCTCTGCAGTAGAATAAAATATTATTTCAATTGAGGTACGGTACAACTTGGGTATTTACTAGGTACGTCTGGCTACGCCAAAAATTAAGAAGAAAAAATTTGGATACTTATTTTGTGTACCTGGTACATATGCAGAAGTACCATACGAGATACCATATGTTGGTGTAGACACTCCATTTTTTACCGACCTTAAGACTCAGACGTCATCGATTGAGCACTCGGTGATAGTGCCTGTTGTGCTCGTTTCGAGTTTCCGGAGTTTTCGGCTGAATGCCTTGCCTCCGGGCCTCTGAACTCTTTGTGTTTTGGCTCGGTTTGTGGACCAAGGCTTGTTGCCCTTCCCTGGAGGAGGAAGAGGTCTTGTAGACCACCTTTTTGTGGTCGTAGACCACTTTTCCCCCGTGGAGACTAATTTCCAGTTTTCGGAGTCTTTGGCCGCGCGCCTTGCCTCGGGACCGCTTAACGTTCTCTGTTTGGCTTGGTTTTCAGACCATGCCTTGTTGCCTCTGCCTAGAGGGACACTATGGTCCGGGAGACCACTTTTGGTGTCGGTAGACTAGTTTTCGAGGCTTCCGACTACGCGCCTTGCCTCCCGGACTTTCGTCTTGCATCCTTTTTGGTTTGTTTTTTGTACAAACCTTGTTTTCCTTGCTTGGAGGGTGGTACAAGGGTGGGAGACCAGTTCTTCCCCTTGGAGACCACTTTCCTTCTCGCCAGCTAGTTTTCTGGTCTGCTAACTGGTTTTCTTGGTCTTTGGGCCACATTTTCTGGTCGGCCACCACACCATTGACTTGCTTTCAGTGTGCAGACCTCTCCTACCCCTGGTCGACCAGTTTGCTTTTTGGAAGACCACTTGTGGTGGTCGGCCGACCACTACAAGTAGCTAGCCGACCACTTCAAGTGGTCGGCAGCTTTCCATCACCTTTTTGGAGATATTTTCTTGTCAGCTGTGGCAGCTGGAAGGCACAGAAGTCATCCTCCATACACGTCCATACACGTGTATAGAGGGTTGGCTTTAAGCCCTTAACTTCCTCAACAAGCTTTAGGCTTGATTTTCTATAATGCCTTAGGTTCAGAAAAAGTGCTTGAGCTATACATATACACCTTTGTCTCTATATTGCTCTCCTTCTTCATTTTTGTGCCTTAAAGTGTCATTTTATCATACTATTGCACACAAACACACACTCAAACACCATACTTTTGTTGCTGAGGCTTCTTGAGGTTGGTTTTGGTGCTTTTGGATTGGTTTTGATCCAAGAAAGCTGCTGGAGTGGTAGCTTTGAAGTGGTTCTACAAGGGTGAGTCAACTAACCCTTTAACCCTTTGTTTTGATTAAGCTTTTGAACCTATTTGCATGCTGTTTTTGGCTTGACTTTCTACTGCAAAAAGTTCTAATTTTTAGTCATTAGCATGTTTGTTTAAGGTCTCTTTTGTGTTGGGGGTGGTCTACCCCCTCTTAGGCCATGTTTGGCTTTGTTTTGTACCCTTCTTTTAAGCTATTTGGACCACCTTGTTTTGGCCTTCTCATCACTGAAACTTAGAGAAATTTTAGTGGTGGAAATAGTGTTTTGAGGTCCCAAAGAGGAGAGGGTATCCCCTCTCCTTGTGTCTTGAATGTTTGCTTCATTTGCCTCATGTTTGAGCATGTTTGTTAAGTTTATGTTGGTTCCATCTTAGCATGTATTTGGGGTTATTTTGACATGGCATACCACTGTTTTGACTTGGTTTTGTCACCTCATGCATGCTTTATATACTTGTAGTGTAAATGTTGCAAACTAGCTTTGTATGCCTCATGTTTGAGCATGCCTTTCTAGCTTGTTTTGAGTCCATCTCAGTAGGTTTTTGGCATTGTTTTAACATGCCTTAGATCTATTTTGGGTTGGTTTGATGGCCCCATGCATGCTCCATGCACTTGTAGTGCATTTCCATTCACTAGCCTAATGTGTATCATGCTTTTGATCATCATTCTAGCATGCTTTTGGCTCAACTCTAAGAAGATTTTGTCCATGTTTTAGCATTCTTAAGCTCTAATTTGTGTTGTTTTGGCCATGCATGCCATGCTTTGTATAGCTATAATGCATTCTAGCTTGTTAGCTTTGAGTATTGAGTTCACTAGCATGCATTGCTTGGCCTATTTGAATGATTTGGCATCATTTGTTATGAGATTTATGTGCATTTCTCATGGTCATACACTCACATCTTTCACTTATTCCATGCTTTGAAGGGTTGGTCCTTTATGCCTTAAACATGAGCCATTGTGTATGCCTTCATGCCTAAGCTTGTGAGCTATCATTTCAGTGTGTTCTTGGGGTTATTTTGCCATGATATAACTCTGATTTTTGTTGGCAAAGCCATCTCACGCTTGGTCTTAGTAGATGTAGTGTAATTCTCCCTTTTGGCCTTGCATACTTCATGCTTCATGCCTTTCACGCTAGCTCATTTTGGCTTCCTTCCATACATGTTTTAGCATCATTTTGACATGCTCTAGGACTATTTTGGGTTGTCTTAGCCATATACTTCATGTATTGCATAGCTATAGTGTAAGTGCATATGCTAGCTTTGAGTTTTGGGCACCATAACATGCTTCATTTTAATCATGTGCATGATTTGGCATCACTTAACATGGCATTTCAGAGCATGTAGCATTGCCATGTTCCCACTTCTTTCACCCTTTGAGTGCCTCTAAGGGTTGTGCATTGTTACCTTGTTTGTGGCCAAGTGTGCATGCATGCATACTTAGACCTTTGAGCTCCCATCTTAGCATGCTTTGGTCTTTGTTTAGACCTAATTAATCTCTGTCCATGGTTGGTTCATGCATTTGTGCCATGTGTTGCATGCCTCTTCTAGAGTCATTTTTGCTAGCTTTAATGCTTAAGGACTCTTGCATGCTTTGCTTGTTTTGTTTGAATGATTTGGCATCATTTCATACCTTATTTCAGAGCTTTTACTGTTGTTACACTTCCATGTTTATCACTCCTTGAGCACTCTTGAGGGTTGTGCTCTTAGGCCTAGTTGATAGGCCAAATGCATCTGCATGCTTGTATATGCTTTTGTGCCTTCATTTCTTAGCATTATGGCTACGGTTTTGGGCATGATTGAGGTCTATCCATATCCGGTGTAAGTCCATTGAGCATGTTTGTTTTCATGTTGTTTGCATGCTTATGTTCTTTGCATTGTGTATGCTATGTTGTTATTTGCATTGTGTTTGGATTGGCTGTTAGTCCAAACACGAGAAACGAGGGACGTTTCATACTTAAAGTGATGAAACGTGCCTCAATTCTCGGTCGCCGACGCTCTTGATCAATCATGATAGAGTTAAAGGCATTTATGTGTTTATGTGTGCATTCATTTCACATTGATTCGTGCAATTTTGGCTTCTCGACCATCATGCATCAAGATGCGTGATTGGTGGCTCGAGGGTCGAGAACCACACTCTCTTGAGATCATGAAATGATAGGGAGGGTGGTTGTGCACACATACATTGCAAATACATTGCCATGCCCTTTCTTGCTCTCTGTTGCAACAAACTGGAGAAGTGCAGCAAAAATTGGTCGGCCTACCAGTAACACTAGCTGGTCGACCACTTTTTCTGGTTTGCAGCAAAGAAAAGTGGTCGGCAGGCGGTTGGCAGCATCAACAACTGGTCGGCCATGTTCCTACAGGTCCCCAAGGTGAGTTAGAAGCTTTCAGGAGCTTGGTGCAAGATTCTGAGAACAATTGAAAACAGAGGCAAGTTGGGGCATCGCGACGAATTTCCGAACGAGGCGACTGAGCACGCATGCACTCCTCATCCCGAGGACCTCTGTTTATTGCTTTTCTTAGCTAGTTTATGCTTTGGTTCTGTACCTAAGTAGTTAATGCGATTAGCTGCTTATTTGTGTTGTAATAACTAGTTAGTTAACTTGTTAGTTAATTAGCTTCATTTTGTACTTAATTAGTTAACTTGTTAGTTAATTAGTTTTGTGATGTAATAATTAGTTTAATTAGCTTAGATTAGCTAGTTAGCTTCTTATTCGGACCCTCCGTCAAGAGGGCCAACTGTTGTAATAAGTGTGCGTGTGTGTGATGCATGTCTTCCAACCCCCATTTCTTTCTCCTTTTTACTTAAACCGCTTACGATGGTTAGTTTTAGGGTATGTTTCAATTAACATCCTTATGCTTTGCATACGTGCATCATTCATTTTGTCTTGCATGCACCGGGCTCGACGCATCATACAAATAATATTGTATTTCAATACATTTACTTGAATATGTGTTCAAACAGCATGTTATCAAGTTGCATTTCATATGCCATCTTAGAATAGCCGAACCTATTTTAGTTGCATTTTTGCATGTGTTGTATTAGCCATCTTAACATGAACTAGGATCATGCATGATTTCTAACTAGTTCTCTGTTTTGGCTCGGAGTACACTGTGAGTGTTTACGCTTTAGCATACTGCATGAGATGTGTATGTTGCCATGTTTAGCATGCTTACCATGAGGCTAACTGCTTAAGTGTTTAACTGCCTGAATGCCTATGGGTGAAGATTGGATTGCTTGAATTGGAACAATTCATCAAAATCTACATCTTAGCCTACTTGCGAGTAGCAAACTTCAAATTGTTTTCAAACAAACGAACATGAAATGTTTTGTTCCAACTTAGGTGATCTAGTCTATACTTGTATGCTGTGTGTAGACACCTCATTTTGACCTGCCCTAAGACTTGGCCGCTTTCTTTTGATTACCCGATGATGACAATTAGAATGTGTTTCTCACAAAATTCTCAGTAAGAAAGATGGAATTTAAGTTTTAATCCCAACCTTCACCCATTTTTTGGCCAAACTATTTTAGACCTTAAAACCCTTTTTTCAAAATATGTTTTTTTAAATGTTTCTACAATGTCCCGAGGCTCTTATTTCGATTAAAATGTTGCACTTTTCAGTAAACCGAGTAAGGACAAAGTGGAAATAAATGGAAGGGAGGTGAACTTTTTTGAAAAATATTTAAAAACATCTTCTTTATAGGTTTGGAGTTGAAGGAAATAGGAGGGGATGAAAGAAAACTGATTTAGGAAAAGAATGAGTATCAAATCATTAAGAAGGAAATGAGAAGCCTTCACTAAATTAGACATTTCTTTTTGTACACTTGGAATTTAAATGTGAGGCCACCACCATTGGAAAGTAGACTTCTGGGGCTTCAATTTAGACTCAAGAACCACCTTAGACCAAGTCCAAATAAGGGAGATATGCCTATTTGAAGTTGGGCTTCAAAGCAGATTTTGTTGACCCAGCTCGAGACAGCCTTTACTAAATTACGCATATCTCTTTGTACACTTGGAATTTAAATGTAAGGCCACCACCATTGGAAATAAGATTTCCGAGGCTTCAATTTAGACCCAAGAACCACCTTAGACCAAGTCCAAATAAGGGAGATATGCCTATTTGAAGTTGGGCTTCAAAGCAGATTTTGTTAACCCAGCCCGAGACAGCCTTTACTAAATTAGGTATATCTCTTTGTACACTTGGAATTTAAATGTGAGGCCACCACCATTGGAAAGTAGACTTCTGTGGCTTTAATTTGGACCCAAGAACCGCCTAAAACCAAGTCCATATGGGGGAGATATGCCCATTTGAAGTTGGACTTAAAAGTAGATTTTGTTGACTCGGCCCAAAACAACAATAGCCCATTTTTTCTTGGTTTTGGTTCGGTTGGGACAACCCGTTTACCTATTTTCTAAGCCATTCAAGTGCATCCACTCGTCCTCCATTATACCTACTCATCCCTCATTGTCAAAAAGAGGTTTTGTTTGCATTCATAAAGGAGTATCCCATGCAACCACCTTGAAAATTTGCCCTCCTATCACATTCTTATCGCTCACCTTGTCTCCCACCTTCTTTTTGACCTTTACTCTCCCTCATTGCCTATATAGAATGATCATATTGTAAGAGAGAAGAAGAGACCACGAAATTGAAGAGAAAGGAGTGAGAAAAGAGTGAAAAAAGAGAGAAAAACTGAGTTTTTGTGCCAAAAATATTCCTATCTTCCATATACACCCCATACCTTCCATAGCTACTGAAATTCCTTATTTCCATACACCAAAACCACTCCAAAACTTCTGATATAGCCAAAGATCAATTGCCTTGATCATAAGGAAGAGTGTTTAGTGATTGAAAGTGAGAAAAACTAGAGAGTTAGCCACTTTCTATATCACAAACTCCATAAACTCCATAATTTTGAATTGAGAATTTGAGAACACACTTCCTACACTTGAGGGTGATCAAGAGGAAGTTTGGAAATCAAAAAGTTCAATATTTCTTTGGAAGGTGAATTGTCAGTCTTTCATTTTCTTATATTTTATATCTTATATTTATTTTCATGCTTCTTATTTCATTGTGTTTTGTTATAATCTAAGTGGTTTGTTTATCTCATATTTATTTTCTTACTTTATATTTCATAGTGTATTGTTATAATCCTAGTGGTTTGTTGAGCTCATAATTAATTAATTATTTATTTATTTTTATTCGCATGCTTTAATTTCATATTAGTTTTGTTATAATCTTGCATGTTCTACCTCATATTTTTTTTTTTCGTGTATTAGTCTCATATTAGTTCTGTTGTAATCTTGTATGTTCTATCTTATATTTGTTTTATTGCTTTAGGTTTATATTGTGAGTTTGCACTTTTTATTTTATTTTATATTTGTTTTCTTATTTTTTTTTTTAATCTAACCGATAGTGGCTAGTTAAGCCACCTACATTTTTTTTGTTTGTTCATTTTCTTGGTTTCGCAACAAGACAGGTTTTGCTTGGCCTAGTTGGCCGGCCGGTTAGCTTCTTCTGAACAAGATGGCGTAATCTCCCAATATTGATCAATTTCCGCCGGCGGTTCTAAAGAACATGAAGCTTTTATTTTATTTATTTATTTATTTATTTTGAGTGTATTGTGAGGTTTTTATTTTGTTGTAATATTCTCCTCATCTCTCTCTAATTTGATTTGTAATTATTCTTTAAAATGTTGTAATAATTCCCCGCCCCGCTTCTTTCTATCCCGTTCTTTTACTTGCTTTCTTTATTTGTACATAAACATCATATTTATTTTTCATTATAGTTATGCTTTGCATCCATATTTCATGCATCTTGATTCGGCTAAGTTTGCATTTGTGGATTTAATCAATTCCTATGTGATTATATGCGCTACCTCATGTTCTTGAGATGATTCACATATCATATTTTAGAAGCCGAATCTTTAGTTGCATCTCATGAGTGAATTGCATTAGGATTTTGTATATAAGATCATGCATATTTTACTAACTTTGTTTTGTAGCTTGTTCGTGGGACATCAAACATGTAAGTTTTTATGCTTTAGCATCCTGTTTGTGTGTGTTTTTCTTACTATGTCTAGCATTCTACCATGAGGCTATTTGCTTATGTGATATAACTCTATGAATGCCAGTGGATGGAGGTTGTGTCGCTTAATTTGGAATGATGTTGATTTTTTCATGCTTGTAAACTCAATTTATTTGGGTTGAACATCGTCAAAACTCTTTCAAAATGCATGATATCAAATTGTTCCAAAATGAATGGCATAGTCTATACTTGTATGCTTCACATAGTAAATTTTTAGGATTTATTAACTAATAAGAACATGAACATATAAAGAAAATAAAAGTTATATCATGGTTTAGTAGAGGCCGATCTTTTGATCGGGTAAGCGGGGGTGCTCATTATTGACCTTCCCCTCTCATACCTAAGGTTCCGAGTCAAGCATCCTTGGTTATGATGAACAGTGGCCTTGGCACTGAGTCATGGGTTTCCTAATTTCCCAAAATATTAGGTGGCGACTCTGAGATTTGATGATGCAGTCCATTTTTGACAAAATTGCAATAAAATAGATTTTCACTAAAAGTTTCCAAATTTGGACTCTCATCTACGTTTCACATTGCACTCATGAGATTAGATCAAAGAGATCTCGGGGGTCCGAACTGTTTAACGCGTGGGCATGTTACACTGTGCACATCACGTAGTAAGATTAGCTAATAACCGGAATAAGAACACATGTGTTTTCAAAAACAAAATATCATGTTAGTAAAGGCCGATCTTTGATCGGGCAAGCGGGGGTGCTCATTGCATGACCTTCCCCTCTCGTACTCAAGTTCTCGAGCCGAGGCAACTTTGGTGATGACGGACACGTGGCCTTTGGCATGAGTCAGGGTTTCCTAAATTTCCCCAAAATAAAATATTTAGGTGGCGACTCTGTACATGGCAAAGCAGTCCATGTTTGGCACTTCTTTATAAAAATTAGTTTTCCAAAAATGATTTGCCAGATTTGGACTTTTTGGTGATTTATCGATCTCACATTGCACTTTGTGAGATTAGATTCAGAACCGTGACATGAGTCCGAACTGCAGTAGCTAAGAACAAAACGAATTCGCACCCTTGCGCGCGGAGCCGGAGAGTTCTTAGGGCGGTCTACAGCCGGTAAATACCCGATACAGGTATATTTTTTGAAGTACCCATGCTTTATAAACATAAGGTCACCCCAAATGCATTCATGAGGCCAATGGAAGCTGCACCATCCTCAACTATAGGCCTACTCACTTTCATGTCCAATGGGAAGAAGTATGTGACATTATCTAGCTCCATGAAGCTGTAACAACAAAAAAAGGATAGCAAGGTGATAGGAAGCAGTAGTCATGCCATGGAAGGATGACTTTTTGGGCACATATTTTGTGTTTGACTTTTGGGAATGACTTTTTTATTATATTTTGTTGATATTATACCTTGTCAGACTTTTGTTTTGGAATGGACAAAATGGTAGACTTTGTTTTGGGAGGTGAATGTTGCTAACTATTTCACACATGTTCATGTTGTTAACTGTTTTGAGAATTGATGGTGATGATGTTAATCATTTGTAAAGTATATTGTGCCTAAATTCAGATCAATATAATTATGTTTTTTGTGCTTGTTAATGGTGCTGTTTTTGTGAATGGCTGGTGCTTGGAATGGAATGGAATGGATGTTTTTGTGAATGGAATGGAGCCAATGGTTTTTTTGAATGGAATCGAATGGATGCTTTTGTTAATGAGTTTGTGGTTTGTGTGCCTACATGAATTAACCCAAGTTTTTGTTAATGATTTTGTTGGCTGTGTGTTAATGGTTTTGTTGCTTGTGTCATGGTAGATAGAAATGACATATCCAAATCAAATCATTAATAACATTACAAACCATCTCAGAAAACGTTTCTCTTATATTTTGATGATTTTAGTTTTTATGTTTTGATTTATCTTCAAGTGTAAAAATGATTTAAATCTTATATTTAACTTAAATATTTTACATTAATCTTAATTCATATATCTTGAGTGTATTTGATGTATTTGTTGCCTTGAGAATACAGGAAATACGCAAAGAACCAAATAACCACAAGAGGACCGGACAACCGCCCAAAGTAGGAGGACAACCGGCTCGACCGGTGTGATTTTGGCTCAGTTTTGTAGAAATAGAGAGGTGTAAATTGACCACTTTGCCTTGGAATCATGTATGAGTGCATGTGCGTGGCACGTGACTGTTTTTGGATGGAAAATGTGACTTTCGTTTACCAATTAACCTTTTGTGAGACAACTCCGTAACTTGGAGGGTTAATGTACCTAATTTGAAAGTTCAAGAAGCAAATTGAAACACGCGTGAAAGTACATGGACCATTTGTATAATTTACCCAACACTGAATTAGCCATTTGTCTACCACTTCAGACATATCCAATCCATTCATTTAATAAATACTTTCCAATTCTTAGATTAACAAAAATATAAACAAAAAAAAAAAAAGTTAATAAATACTAAGGCTTCAAGACTAGCGAGTTAGGAGTTTTTTTTTTTTTTTTTTTTTTTTTTGTTTTAGATTTTATTTTATTTTATGGAAGTTAGAGCTAAGATTATATATAATAAGGGTTTACTAACATAGGTTATAGGGATGGTAATGTAATTAATTGAGATTAATAATTTATTATACTCATTAATATCATTATACATATATATATATATATTATAAATACAATATATGTTAAAGCAGTCAGTTTCAGTTTAGTTCAATGCACAAGGTGCTTGAACCAATATCAAATCAAAATTGAAAAAAAGCACAGGCTTCAAAAATCTGAAAACCCTCGATATATTGATTTGTGATTATGATTCAATTTTAAATAATGAATATATAGCAACCCCGGTCTTTCCCTAGTTGGCTGTTGTATCCGGACTTAGGTTCCGTAGATTCTGCTGTTATATAATTGTGGTTGTCGTCCTTTAATTTCTTATTTCTGAGTTATGAGATGCAGCGGGCAGGTTTGTTGCAGGTTGGGAGTGGTTGGGAGTAAAGGGTTGCTGCCCAGAATTTTGATCCTTCGCTCGAGCGAGCTCTTTGTTTTGGTCCTTCGCTCGAGCCAGGATTTCTTTGCTCGAGCGAGGGACTGCGTTTGGGCATAAGATCTGAGAGCAGTGTTTCTTGGCTCGATCGAGCTTTCCTTCGCTCAAGCGAGCGAGGTGTATGTTTTCGAGTTCTTCGCCGGCGAGAATTGCCGCCGAGCGAGCCTGGGTTGAGCACGAAGCTTCGAGTTTTTGGCTCGAGCGAGACTTTCTTGTGTCTGGTCGCTCGAGCGACCAATCCTTCGCTCGAGCGAGCCTATTTTATATAAATACGTAGCAGCGGTTTTTAAAACACTTTTTCACATTCTTTTTGAGTCCAAAATCCTAGGTCCGTGTTCTCTCTCCCTCCACTCACCTTCTCTCTTAGGTTTCATCTAGTTTTAGGGTGTTTCTACCCTATGCTCTTTATTAAAAAGATAGAGGGACAGGAGGGCTTTACTTTAATCTGAGAGTTTGGCGGTTTGGAGCACTTTGGGATTTTCGTCATCTTCTCCATTCAAGTTCTTCACTTCGAGGTAGGGATTTCCTACTCCATATTATAGGTTTTGTCCTAAGTTTTGGTATTTTTGATATGTAGGTGTCAATTGGTAATTTTGGGAAATTAGGGTTTGAATTATAGTTTGAAAAGGGGGGTTTTTCATCTATTAAACAACATATGTATGTATGTTGAATTGAAATAACTGAACCTTAGGGTTGGTTTTGAGAAAAGGGGGAAAAGCCCTAATTATTGTAATAAAATTAATTCGTATAATTAATTTTGGGAAAAGTGTGGAATTTGGTTTAAATTCTTGAAATTGAGATTATGTTTATTGATACATTTATTTCCTGTTTAGAAATAACTGTTTTGGGCTATCGGTGGAGGATAGTCGTGAGTTTTGTAGACATTACATGTTGATTAGAGAAAACTGAAACTAATCATATTGAATGAGTCATTGAATTTGACAGTTGAATTAATACAGCAAATACATGTGTTAATTGAATTTTGTGTATGTCAAGTGTTTATTACATTGCATATGCATATTGTTTGGGAGGAGATAGGGGAAGGACTCCTAAATCAGATATTGTTTGGGAGGAGATAGGGGATGGACTCCATTAGTACCACTCATATGTGTACTTATTGATTTTTTTGGAAGTGTTTCTGTATGAGCCTTAGTCTCATTTGAATTGTTGGTATTGGAAGTAATGTTGATATGAGATGTAGTCTCATTTTGTAGTTTGGCCAGGTTCTGAGCCATGTCTGTATAATTGAAAGGTTGAATAAGAATGGAAAGTGAAACATGTCATGGACATTATTGTCATGAAATTGAATTGTGCTATAATTGATTTTAAATGGTAACCATCTATTGAATGCTATTGCTTTAGTCAATTTCTATATTTGGTTTAGTATATTTCAATGTTTGTGGCTCACCCTATATGGGAACATCATTTTCAGGTTCAGGTGATATGCTACCTCCAAGGACTTAGCTTGGAAGGATTTGGAGTTGAAGACTCTGTTTAGATTAGTTGTTATTTTGTTTATTTGATATTACATGTAAACTCAAGCCGAGGGCTTAATTTGTAGTTGAGTTAGTACTCACATTTTGTGTCCAAGTGTTGGCTTGGAAAGGTGTAAGCCCGTAGGGCATTTACTTTTGATGTTACATATAATGTCTTTTATTAAGAATACTCTGATGAATGGAATAATGTTTTGTTTTCTTTTATTAATGCATGTCATTGTTACATATATTATGGGTTTAATTTTGAGGGCGTTACAACTTGGTATCAGAGCGTACCGGGTTCGAATACTTTGGGTACGTGGGAAGTGATTAGTATCGCAATGGGTTCGTCTCGCTTGATAGAGACTTAGATGTACTGTTATATGCTTATATGATAACATGTTTATGTGACTATGTGGCTATGGAATGTAGTTTCTAGGATGTTGATTGGACCCTTGAGTTTTTGAAAGTATTGTTCGAAAGGCACTTGATCAATGTTGTTTCCAACCGAAACTTTAGTGACGCCTCGGGACGACCATTATCCAGGAATGAAATTTGTAGGTGCTTATGTGATTATGTGCTTACGTGGAGTGAATTATTGTTGTCCAATGCATTAGGACGCAAGTGTTATAGTTTTGGCACACTTATTAATGTGCTAACGTCTTTGTTACCTTTATTAGGATGTCAGGACGAGGACGAGGACGTGGTAGGCATGGTAGGCGTGGTGGGCAGGAGATGCCTAAACCGGATGAGATTCCGGCAGTTCAGGAGGGAGTTGGCCAAGCCAATGTGGCCGAGCCGGTAGGCCAGTAGGTTATGGGCGCTTTGGCCCGAGAGATAGCAGGGGCATTCAGGGAGTCAGTAGGCATTCTTAGAGCTGAGAATCAGGCTCAAGTTCATGTTGCGGATGTAGGGCCTTCTTTTCTGAAGAGGGAGTTCTTCCGGTCTAACCCGAACGAATTTTTAGGTGATCCTAAAGAGCCACTTAAGGCAGATGAATGGCTCGAACAGACAACGAAGACGTTTGAGATGCTAGGCATCGAAGACGAGGTACTGAAGGTAACCTTGGCATCTTTCCAGCTTAAGGGGGATGTGGGCAGTGGTGGAAGTTCACTAAGAGTCGTATAGGAGGGACTTGGAAGGCTTTTGTTGACGCTTTCCAGGAGAAGTTCCTGTCTCCAGCTGTTAAGGAGAGGTTGAGAGATCAGTTCTGCCAGCTTAAGCAGAACAGTTCTTCAGTGGCCGAGTTTGAGGCCGCATTTACTAGCTTGTCCAGGTTTGCACCCGAGTTGGTGGCGTCTGAGGAATGCCGTTGTATTGAGTTCGAGAAGAAGTTGAGGCGCGGCCTCAAGTTGAGAGTTGTAGGGTCTATGATTCGAGATTATGGGCGTCTGGTTGATGCTGCAGCCCATACGGAGATCATGATGCAGGAGGAGGAGGAAGGGCAGAAAGGCTCCAAGAGGAGTCAGGATGGCCAGAGTGATGGTAGGAGACATAAGGGTTTTAACTCTTAGCAGTCTCAGGGTAGCTTTTCTAGATCGACTTTTCCTATGCCGAGTGCTAGTTCTGGGAAAGGCAGCCAGGGAGACATTACTTGTTTCAAGTGTGGTCAGCTGGGCCATAAGTCTCCAGCTTGCCCGCAGAAGGGAGGTGGACAGAGAGCAGCATCATCTTTGGCTCGATCTCAGAGCCAGAGTCAGGGTAGAGGCCAGCCGCTCTCGTGTTATCAGTGTGGTCAGGCAGGGCACATGAAGAGGTATTGCCCACAGATGAGTGGCACATCTGGTGCATTTGGTTTGAAGCAGACTCAGAGTCATCAGCCAGCTCAGTTAGTTCAGGCCTCGAGGGCCAATTAGGGGGCTTCATCGTCCCAGTCTGTACAGCAGTCTTATGCTCCTAGGGGTGAGCAGGTTGATCAGAGACCGTCTGGGCGCGTGTATGCTGTTACCGCGTAGGATCTTGTACCGACTCCATCAGTTGTGAGAGGTACCTTTTTGTTTTGCAATTCGGTTACTAGTGTATTGATTGATATGTGTGCATCTCATTCCTTTGTGTCTGCTGCATTTGCATCTGTTTGGGAGTTGGAGTTAGCACAGTTAGCATCTCCTATTTGTGTAGTGTCACCCCTTGGGGGTGAATTGATCTTGAAACAAGGTGTTAGGGGTTGTGATATAGAGGTCGTCGATCATAGGCTTCCGTTTCCTTTTGTAATTATGCCCATGAAGGGCTTTGATGTTATTTTGGGTATGGACTGGTTATCGTCATACCAGGCAGTTATTGATTGCTACTGCCAGAGGGTCACTTGTTGTACCGTGAGCGGGGAATGTTTCCATTTCTTGGGGGACCGGGTTGGTAGTGTTTTACCACCAGGGTATGATTCGCGAGGGCGGAGTGAGCTTAGTGGTCTACTTGCTAGCTTTGAGAGTGGTGAGTGTGATGAGACCCAGACTGTGTTGCCCAGAGTGATTTGTGAGTACTCGGACGTCTTTCCCAAGGACCTTGTTGGTTTGCCACCTCACAGAGAGATTGAGTTCTCAATTGACTTAGTGCCCGGCACGGCGCCGATTTTCATGGCACCTTATCGTTTTGCCCCAGCTGAGTTAGTTGAGTTGAAGATCCAACTCCAGGAGTTACTAGATAAGGGCTATATACGTCCAAGTGTTTCGCCGTGGGGAGCACCGGCCCTCTTTGCTAAGAAGAAAGGTGGTGCTTTGAGACTGTGTATCGATTACTGGAAGTTGAATCGGGCTACGGTCAAGAATAAGTACCTTATGCCTCGTATAGATGATCTAT
This sequence comes from Camellia lanceoleosa, assembly GCA_025200525.1. NCBI lineage: Eukaryota > Viridiplantae > Streptophyta > Magnoliopsida > Ericales > Theaceae > Camellia > Camellia lanceoleosa. Next base: position 62,355,634 of record CM045762.1, read on the forward strand.
TCGATCAGTTGAAGGGTTCCCATTGTTTCTCTAAGATAGATTTGAGATCGGGTTACCACTAGTTGAGAGTCAGGGAGGAGGATATTCCGAAGACGGCATTTCGTACGAGGTATGGCCACTATGAGTTTCTGGTGATGCCATTTGGGCTCACCAATGCACCTGCAGTCTTTATGGACTTGATGAACCGGATATTCCAGGAATTCTTGGATCGTTTTGTAGTAGTCTTTGTAGACGATATTCTTATCTATTCACCTTCAGAGGAGGAGCACGAGGAGCACTTGAGAGTGGTGCTTGAGTTACTTAGATCCCATAAGCTTTATGCTAAGTTTGGGAAATGTGAGTTCTGGCTAAAGGAGGTGAAGTTCTTAGGCCATGTGGTTTCTGGGGAAGGGGTGCCTGTTGACACATCCAAAATTGAGGCAGTGCAAGATTGGGCACAGCCTAAGAGTGTGTTTGAGATCCGCAGTTTTCTAGGATTAGCTGGGTACTACCGATGGTTTGTGAAGGATTTCTCCAGGTTAGCTTCGCCGTTGACTAGATTAACTCAGAAGGGAGTCAAATTTGTATGGAGTGAGACTTGTGAAAAGTCGTTTCAGGAGTTGAAGGTTAGATTGACCACCGCTCCAGTTTTGATTATTCCGGAGAGAGGGTTGGGTTATGCAGTCTATTGTGATGCCTCACGAGAGGGTTTGGGTTGTGTGTTGATGCAAGAGGGGAAAGTGGTAGCCTATGGCTCACGTCAGTTGAAAATACACGAGAAGAATTACCCTACCCATGACCTAGAGTTAGCAGCTGTGATCTTTGCCTTGAAGATTTGGAGGCATTACCTTTATGGTGAGAGATTTAAGGTATTCTCGGATCATAAGAGTCTGAAATATCTGTTTACACAGAAAGACTTGAACTTGAGGCAGAGGAGGTGGATGGAGTTTATTGAGGATTATGACTTCGAGTTGCATTATCATCCGGGGAAGGCCAATGTGGTGGCTGATGCCCTTAGCAGGAAATCTGTTGGCGACATAGCTAGTATAGCCATCCGGGAATGGGAGATGTTGGGTGCACTTGGGGAGTTTGATTTGTTTCTGGGTGAATCCGTTGAGGCTGCAACCTTGTTTTCTGTTGTTGCACAGCCTACACTTGTGACTCGAGTGTTAGAGGCACAAAGAGGTGACCTTGAGGTGGAATCTCTTCGAGAGAAGATCTTCAATGGGAAGGTTGAGAAGGGTTTGACAGTGTATCCCGACCTAAGTGTGAGATACCGAGACCGTCTGTTTGTGCCGGAGTCTTGCCGAGAGGAGGTACTCCGAGAGTTTCATCATTCACGCCTTGCGGTGCATCCGGGAGGTACTAAGATGTATCGGGATTTGGGTCGCCAGTTTTGGTGGCGGGGTATGAAGAGAGAGGTGGCAGCTTTCTTGTCCAAGTGCCTTACTTGTCAGCAAGTGAAGGCCGAGCATCAGAGGCCAGCGAGTTTGTTACAACCCTTGCCTATTGCCGAGTGGAAGTGGGAGCATGTCACTATGGACTTCGTTGTAGGTCATCCGAGGACTCAGCGAAGTAGTGATGTGTAGACACCCCATTTTTGACCGTCTTCAAGACTTGGACGTCACCCCTTTGAACACTCGGTGATTATCCATGTTTGTGTTCGTCTTGAGTTCCCGGAGGTCTCGGCTACGCGCCTTGCCTCAGGATCTCTCGACTCGACTGTTTTGTGTCTGGTTTTGCACCAAACACTTGTTCTTTGCCTTGGAGGGGCAGGGAATGGCTTGTGGGCCATCCCCACACTCCACCGGCCATGGCTTGAGGCCACCGGCTGTGTTTTGTTGCCACCGGCCAAATGTTTGGCCGGCCGGCACTATAGGTGGCCGGCCGGCTATCTTTTTTTGGTCAATTGCATTTTTGGCCGGCCGACTACTGTGCATTTGCTTTTGCAGATATTTTTGTGCAGCTGTCATGCACTTGGCTCCCCTCCATACACGTGTATGGAGGGATCTCCCTCTTGTTTAGCTTGTCTTGTAAGCTTACAAGATTGAGCTCTATAAGAGGGAACCTCTTCTCTTTGGTTTAGGGTTAGCAAAAAATAGAGAGAAGAGCTCTGGTTCTTAGGGTTAGCATAAGTGTATCTATCCTATATCTATATCTCTCCCTCTCTTGTATTTGTGTGTGTTTTGTCTTACTTTTACACACAAACACCCACCATCACACTATCCTCTTGGAGCTGAGGCCCTTGAAGGTTGTTTTTGGAGTTTTGGAGCTGATTTGAGCTTGAGGAAGCAGCTGGAACTCCATCCTAAAAGTGGTCTACAAGGGTAAGACTTTTGTCCCTTTTTACCCCATTCTTGCATAGCTTATTTTCCTATCTTGCATCAGTTTTTGGGCTTAGTGTATAACACATAAAAGTTCTATTTTTAAGGCCTCTAAATAGTTTGTTAAGAGTGTTTTGTGGTTTGAGGTTGTTCGAGCCCTCTTGAGCCTTGTAAGGCTCCATTTTGTGCTATTTTGTGTGAGTTCCGGGACCATAGTGTTTGGGCCTCCTCACCACTGAAATCTTGAGGGATTTCAGAGGTGAGGATGGTGCCTTGAGGTCCTAAGAAGGAGAGGGTCACCCCCTCCCCTTGTTGTCCTTGAAAAGGACCATTTTTGCCTCTTGAAGGAGCATCATGTTTAAGTGTATGTTGGCCATGCCTTAGCTGAGTTTTTGTGCTTATTATGTTATAATATGCCTCTATTTTTAGTTGGTTTTGGTATACCATGCTTGCTTAGCATACATGCCTTGTAATGCCATTTTATTGCCTTAACATGCATCTAGGTTTTAACCCTTGTTCAAGCATGTTTTAGGCCTAGCTTTGTGAAGCTTTCATGTTTATTTTGCCATGCTTGAGGTCCTCGTCGCTGTTTTTGGTCGACCAAGGCTTGCATTGCTTAGTTCTTTGGCATTTTGGCTTGCTAGCCTTGAGTTTTGGACCCTTGTTGCATGTCTAGCCTATTTTGTTTGTTTGGTTTGGCACAATCTTAATATGATTTCAGAGCTTAATGCATGCTAATTGTCCATGTTTTCATCTTCTTAAGTGTGCTTAGAAGTTGCTCTTTAATGCTTAAAGTGTTGGACCTCATTTGCATGGATGTTTGTGTGTCTTTTAGTCCTTCATTTGTGGGCATTTTGGCCACTGTTTTAGGCATAATTAGGGCTGCCTAAATCATGTTTAAGTCCATCTCTTTGCTTGTTGCATATACTCTTTGTATGTCGTAGCATATTGGTGAGTTGTTGCATGTTTGAACTTGCATGATTGAATGAAGTCACATGCTTGCTTGCATGCTTAAATACCTACATTGTACCTTGCATGCTTGTTGATTGCATTGTCTCATGCCTTGCATGTTTTGTATGTTTCTTCGCATTGCCATTTTGCATGCTTAGTTAACATGCTTAGGTTGCATTGCATTAGCATGCACACTTGGCTTCTTGAATTGCTTATGATAGAGGTTGAGTTCCCCTTGGTTTGATTATGTGCATTGCATTCCATACTAAATGTGCACACTTGGCTTCTTGGGCTATCATGCATGGAAATGTGCAATTGATGGTCCGAAAGCCAAAGTTCATATCCCTTTGAGTCATAAACATGATATGGGGTGTGATTGGTGCATACATTGCTTGAAATGCATTGCCATGCCAAGTATTGCCCTCTACTGCTGTCAAACCAGGTTCTGTAGGAACTTTTGTCCGGCCGGCCACATTTAGTGACGACCGGCCACCATTTTTGGTCGATGGATTAAATTTATGGCCGGTGACCATTCTACATGGCCGGTGGTGCTCTCCTTCAGCCGATGATGTTTCCCAGCATCCAGAGAGTAAACCCTGAGGCTTTGGCAGTCTTCAGAGGAGCAGAGTAGGGAAAACAGAGGCATCTTGTGCATGGTGGTGGATTTCCGGGCGAAACCGAGCGCGCATGCATCGACCCCTCCCTCCCTGAGGCTGTTGTTCATTGCTTTCTTAGATTAATTAATTTGCTTAATTAATTTAGTTGATCTGTAATAATTAATTAGCTAGGATAGTTAATTCGTTATTCAGTCTGTATTATTCTTTCGGTCCTTCCGAGCGAGGGCAAATTTGTAATAAGTGTGGGTGAGTGTATGCATGTCTTCCAACCCCCGCTTCTTTCTCCCTTTTACTTACCCGCTTTTGATGGTTAGTATTAGGGCACGTTTATTTTAGCATACAGTATGATAGCATGTTTGCATTCATTCATCTGTTTTGCATGCATCGGGCTCGGCGCATCATTCTAACTGCACCTGTATTTCAATTCCAAATTGAATACGTGTTAGTTGCAGCATTTCACATGTCATTGTAGATTAGCCGAGCCTATCTAAGTTGTATCCTGCATGTGTTGTATTAGCCATCTTAACATGAACTAGGATTATGCACTTGATTACTAACTAGTTCCTGTTTTGGCTTGGAGTACTAGGTGAGCTTTTTATGCTTTAGCATACCGCATGCATGTGAGTGTTGCCATAATAACATGATTACCATGAGGCTAGCTGCTTATGTGATATAACTGCTTGAGTGCCTGTGGGTGGAGGTTGAATCACCTAAATTGGAATAATGCATTAAAATTGTGAGTTTTAAGCCCACTAGATAGTGGCAAAACCTTCTCTTCTAAAGCCCACTTGAGGGTGGTAAAACCTGCATTTTAGCCTACTTGCGAGTAGCAAACCATTTTCAAAACAAACACGCAATGTTTTGTTCCAATCTAGGCGATTTGGTCTATACTTGTTTGCTGTGCGCATAACATAGTAATTCTAGGCTAATAACCGGAATAAGAACACATAATGCTTTCAAAACAAGATATCACGGTTAGTAGAGGCCGATCTTCGGATCGGGCGAGAGGGGGTGCTCATAGCTGACCTTCCCCAATCGTACCCAAGTTCCTGAGCCGAGGCAACTTTGGTGATGACGGACACGTGGCCTTTGGCACCGAGTCAGGGTTTCCTAAATTTCCCAAAATAAAATATTTAGGTGGCGACTCTATATCTGGCAAAGCAGTCCATGTTTGGCACTTCTTTCAAAATCTATTTTTCTCAAAACGATTTGCCGGATTTGGACTCTTTGGTTCAGATTAAGAACCGTGACAAATCGAGTCCGAACTGTAGTAGGCCCGCAAAAGCGAACGGAACGGGACCCACCCTTCCGGGGCGTTCGGGGGACGTCTACATGATGCTATTTGGGTGGTTGTAGACCGGTTGACTAAGTTGGCGCACTTCATTCTTATGCGCATGAGAGATTCGGTAGATCATCTTGCCGACTTGTACATTCGGGACATAGTGAGGTTGCACGGGGTTCCAGTGATGATCGTCTCAGATAGAGATCCTTGTTTTACTGCTAGGTTGTGGCAGAGTTTGCAGAGTGCCTTAGGCACTAAGTTGACCTTTAGCACGGCTTATCATCCTCAGACTGACGGGTAGTCCGAGCGTACTATTCAAATCCTTGAGGATATGCTTCGGGGTTGTGTTCTTGACTTTAATGGGTCGTGGGAGAGGCACTTGCCTTTGGTGGAGTTTGCCTACAACAACAGTTTCCAGTCTAGTATCGGTATGGCACCGTTTGAGGCCTTGTATGGCCGACCGTGTAGGTCTCCAGTTTGTTGGGCCGAGGTGGGTGATGCACTTTTGTTGGGTCCAGAGTTGGTGAGGGAAACGACGGAGAAAGTTGAGCTTATCCATAGGAGGCTTGTTACAGCCCAGAGTCATCAAAAATCGTATGCCGATCGTAGGAGGAGACCTTTGGTGTTTGAGGTAGGCGATCATGTCTTTCTGAAAATATCACCTAGGCGGGGATTGATGAGGTTTGGAAAGAGCGGGAAGTTGTCTCCTCGGTTTATTGGTCCTTTTGAGATCCTTGAGAGGATTGGCGAGGCTGCCTATCGTTTAGCTTTGCCGCCACAGTTATCCGGAGTTCATGACGTGTTTCATGTGAGTATGCTTCGGAAGTATGAGCCGGATCCATCACATGTGTTGGATTGGACCGACTTAGAGGTTGACGAAGATATCTCGTATGAGGAGAGACCGGTTCGGGTTTTGGATAGGCGGGATCAAGTTTTGCGAGGCAAGACTATCCCTTTGGTAAAGGTTTTGTGGAAACATCACGGGGTGGAGGAAGCCACTTGGGAACGTGAGTTGGAAGTCCGTGAGAAATATCCGGACATGTTTGTTGATATGTAATCTTGTATTTAGATTTCGTAATATTGTTGGACTTAAGAGCTTTATATATGTCTTAAGTTGTAAAACATTGAAAATGTTTTGGTTTAAAGGAAGAATTTTGAAACTTGCCTAATAATGGAAGTTTAATGGAACATTGCATACGTTAAATATATGGTAGAATTGGAGTTATATCATGAAATTGAATATGATATGGAAATGGGAATCACGTATATGAAAACTGTTGAAATTGAAAGGAAATTGCATATTGATAATGCAGGTTGATATATATATATATATTGTGAAACACCTTTTGATAAGAGATGAAATGATCGATATTGGGTCAAGTTGTTTATCATTGTAATGTAATATTGTTGGAATTTGAGAAAAACCTGTTTTTGAAAACTCATGCTTAATTTCGAGGACGAAATTCTTTAAGGGGGGGGGGAGGTTATAGCGACCCCGGTCTTTCCCTAGTTGGCTGTTGTATCCGGACTTATGTTCCGTAGATTCTGCTGTTATATAATTGTGGTTGCCGTCCTTTAATTTCTTATTTCTGAGTTATGAGATCGTTAGCGGTGTTTGTTGCGAGTTGGGAGTGGTTGGGAGCAAAGGGTTCTTGCCGAAATTTTGACCCTTCGCTCGAGCGAGCAGTTAGTCGCTCGAGCGAGCTCTTTGTTTTGGTCCTTTCGCTCGAGCCAGGATTTCTTCGCTCGAGCGAGCGACTATGTCTGGGCATAAGATCTGAGAGCAGTGTTTCTTGGCTCGATCGAGCTTTCCTTCGCTCGAGCGAGCGAGGTGTATGTTTTTGAGTTCTTCGCTTGAGCGAGAATTCTGTCGCTCGAGCGAGCTTCTGGGTTGCAGACCTGAAGCTTCGAGTTTTTGGCTCGAGCGAGACTTTCTTCGCTCGAGCGAGACTTTCTTGTGTCTAGTCGCTCGAGCGACCAATCCTTCGCTCGAGCGAGCCTATTTTATATAAATACGTAGCAGCGGTTTTTAAAACACTTTTTCACATTTCTTTTGAGTCCAAAACCCTAGGTTCGTGTTCTCTCTCCTTCCACTCACCTTCTCTCTTAGGTTTCATCTAGTTTTAGGGTGTTTCTACCCTATGCTCTTTATTAAAAAGATAGAGGGACACGAGGGCTTTACTTTAATCTGAGAGTTTGGCGGTTTGGAGCACTTTGGGATTTTCGTCATCTTCTCCATTCAAGTTCTTCACTTCGAGGTAGGGATTTCCTACTCCATATTATAGGTTTTGTCCTAAGTTTTGGTATTTTTGATATGTAGGTGTCAATTGGTAATTTTGGGAAATTAGGGTTTGAATTATAGTTTGAAAAGGGGGGTTTTTCATCTATTAAACAACATGTGTATTTATGTTGAATTGAAATAACTGAACCTTAGGGTTGGTTTTGAGAAAAAGGGGAAAAGCCCTAATTATTGTAATAAAATTAATTCATATAATTAATTTTGGGAAAAGTGTGGAATTTGGTTTAAATTCTTGAAATTGAGATTATGTTTATTGATACATTTATTTCCTGTTTAGAAATAACTGTTTTGGGCTATCGGTGGAGGATAGTCGTGAGTTTTGTAGACATTACATGTTGATTAGAGAAAACTGAAACTAATCATATTGAATGAGTCATTGAATTTGACAGTTGAATTAATACAGCAAATACATGTGTTAATTGAATTTTGTGTATGTCAAGTGTTTATTACATTGCATATGCATATTGTTTGGGAGGAGATAGGGGATGGACTCCTAAATCAGATATTGTTTGGGAGGAGATAGGGGATGGACTCCATTAGTACCACTCATATGTGTACTTATTGATTTTTTTGGAAGTGTTTCTGTATGAGCCTTAGTCTCATTTGAATTGTTGGTATTGGAAGTAATGTTGATATGAGATGTAGTCTCATTTTGTAGTTTGGCCAGGTTCTTAGCCATGTCTGTATAATTGAAAGGTTGAATAAGAATGGAAAGTGAAACATGTCATGGACATTATTGTCATGAAATTGAATTGTGCTATAATTGATTTTAAATGGTAACCATCTATTGAATGCTATTGCTTTAGTCAATTTCTATATTTGGTTTAGTATATTTCATTTGTTTGTGGCTCACCCTATATGGGAACATCATTTTCGTGTTCAGTGATATGCTACCTCCAAGGACTTAGCTTGGAAGGATTTGGAGTTGAAGACTCTGTTTAGATTAGTTGTTATTTTGTTTATTTGATATTACATGTAAACTCAAGCCGAGGGCTTAATTTGTAGTTGAGTTAGTACTCACATTTTGTGTCCAAGTGTTGGCTTGGAAAGGTGTAAGCCCGTAGGGCATTTACTTTTGATGTTACATATAATGTCTTTTATTAAGAATACTCTGATGAATGGAATAATGTTTTGTTTTCTTTTATCAATGCATGTCATTGTTACATATATTATGGGTTTAATTTTGAGGCCGTTACAGAATAGAAATTCCAATCAAATAATTAACATCAAATCAACACAATAATTTGACGTGGGAAAAAAAAAATCACAATTGGACTCCTCCAATTGTGATAAAAAAAGCATAGACAAAAGTCAAAAAACAATCCACTAAAAAGACAAAAAAGAATTATACACAAGAACTCTCAATTACTTAGTGAATCTATGCCCGAATTGAACCAAACCTGATATGCCTCTTCCACTACGTCTTCACATCAGAATTCCTTTGCCCAACATTAAATCCATAACACCGCTGTTGAATCCACGATGATGAGACACTCTGGAATCCACCAAAACTTCAAGCCCAAGTTCCCTGAAATCCACCGATGAATACCTCTATATTTTTGTGAATGAAAGAATAAAAACAACTCTTGATGTTTGTCAATATGTAGTTCCTTGATCAATCAATCATCTTCTATACATCAAGGAAACTCATATATAAACACCCTCTAATATAGAACACTTTGTTTTTTTATCCCTCTTTGAGAATCTGGAGGAGTTCAACCCTAAAACATGTAAACGATGCACTTTATACTAAATAGAGCCGCGAAGACCGCTTGAGTGGTATTACTAAAGCCGATGCTCACATATAGGCCAACCGCTCGAGCACAACATCTATCACTCGCGCAGTAAACCATCTGTTGTGCTTGCAGGTACATCCAGCCACAAGTTTGATTGCTCATCGGGTATTCGACTTTCGCGGCGGAACGTCATATGTTTGAGCTTTCCAAACCCTGTATCCTTTCTGCCCCATTCTTGGACCATGACTTGGTCCTTTTAGAATGTTTGTCTTGGTGCACTGCCGGCCACCTTTTGGACCTGCCGGCCTTCACTTTGTTGCTGCCGGCCTTTGATTGAGCCTGCCGGCCATCAATGAGCCACTGCTGGCCATCACTAATGGCCGACAGACCCCTTGTCTCAGCTGGTTTCACTCCAGATCTTTTGAGCTAGCTGGAATCCTTTCATCTCCCCTCCATACACGTGTATGGAGGGATGAAGCTCTTGCCAAGCTTCTTGAAGAAGCTTTGCTTTGTTTTCCCTCTATATAAGGGGAGAGCCTCTCTCCTTAGCAGAGGTTCAGCCATTTTAGAAGAGATATAGCTCTCTTTCTCTCTATATTTCTTACTCTCTCTCTCTTTCTCTATATTGTTGTGGTTTAGTCCATTTTTCTTGCACTTTTACACTACAACACTTAGAGATACACCACCACCATTGGACTTAGGTTCTTGGGAAGGTTACTTGAGCTTTGAAAGTGAGTTTTTGGCCCCTGAGGTTGCTGGTTTCGAAGTTGATCTTCAAGGGTGAGTATTTCCCCATTTTTAGCACTTTTTTGTACCTCATTTTGGCCATCCTTGCATATTGTTTTAGGCCTTGCTTTCAACTGAAAAAAGTCTTGTTTTTAAGTGCTTTTGAATTTTGTTTAAGGTCTTTTGGCTGTTGAGGGTCTTCAACCCTCTTGTTGGCCTTGTTTGGCCTTGCTTTGAGCCATGCCTTAGGGCCTTTGAGCTAGCCTTGGTTTGGCCTTCTAACCACTGAAATCCAGTGGATTTTCAGTGGTAGGCATGTGGTTTTGAGGCCTCAAATCAGAGGGGGTGACCCCCTCTCTTTTGGTTTTTGTTTTCTTGCATTTTTGGCCTTCCAAAAGAGCATGCCTCTCTGTACTTTTGAGGCTTGGTTTAGGCCCTTTTTTTGTGACTTTTAGGACCTGCCTTGGCTCTATCCATGGCTGGTTTGGTCACCTTTTGCATGCATCTTGTATGTGTACGATAATCCCATTTGTAGCTCATCAAAGTAGCATGTTTGCTTAGCTTGTGTTGAATCCATTTCAGTAGGTTTTTGGTGATGTTTTACCTTGCCTTAGATCTATTTTGGGTTGGTTTTGTCACTCCATGCATGTATAATACACTTGTAGTGTAAATCTCATAAACTAGCTTTATATGCTTCTTGCTTTAGCATGTTATCCTAGCTTATGTTGAGTCCATTTCAGCATGTTTTTGGTGATGTTTTGCCATGTCATGACTCTGTCCATAGCTGGTTTGGTCATCCTTTGCATGCTCCATATACTTGTAGAACAAATCTTGCTTACTAGCTTTATGTGCATGATGTTTTGACTCATCATCCTAGCATATTTTGGCTTTGCTCCAGCATGATTTTATTCTTGTTTTGGGCTGTTCTAGGACTGTTTTGGGCTGCCATGGCCATACCACTTATGTCTTGTATAACTATAGTGTAAATACTTAGACTAGCCTTGTGTTTTGAGGCCCCTACCATGCCATACATGTGATGTGTGCATGCTTTGCCATCATTCTAAATGTTATTTCAGTCCATGAAATGTAGTCATACACTTGTATTTGACATGCCTTTAATGCCTTGGAGGCTTGGCTCTTTATGCCTCAAGAATGAACTTTGTGCATGCCATTAAGCCTAAGCCTTTGGCTCATTATATCAGTGCATTTTTGGTCTTGTTATACCATGATGTAACTCTGTTTTATGTTGTCCAAGTCATGCCATGTTTGGTTTTAATAAGTGTAGTATAACACCCCTTTTGTAGCCTTGCATGCTTCACGTTTTGGCCCTTTGTTCTAGCTTGTAATGGCTAGGTTCAAGCATATTTTTAGTCTCACCTTGACCTGCCTTGGGACTGTTTTGATCCCCTTTGCCCCTTTGGGGCTTGCTTTGTATAGCCTTGGCTTAAGTCCTTTTGCTAATTTTGAGCTTTGAGCTTTCTCGCATGCTTTGTTTGTCTTGTTAAGGTGGTTTGGCACCATTCCATGCATGTTTTCAGAACTTGTGGTGCTGTCACATATCTATACTTGTCACTCTTTAAGTGTGCTTAAGAGTTGCATCTTTATGCCTTAATTCTTGGGCCCATTGGCATGCATGCTTGTCTAGCATTTTGTACCATCAATTTAGCACCTGTTGGCCACTGATTTGGGCATGGCTGAGGCCTGCCCATCTTGGTTTAAGTCCATCCCTTGCATGTTGTTGCATGCTTGTCTTGCATATTGTTGTATGCTTGCTTCATCCCTTGAATGTTGTTGCATGCTTGTCTTACATATTGTGGTATGCTTGCTCCATCCCTTGCATGTTGTTGCATGCTTGTTTTGCATATTGTTCTACGCTTGCTCCATCTTTGCATGTTGTCGCATGCTAGTTCCATTACATGTTGTTGCATGTTTATTACACTACATTTTGCATGCTTAAGTCATATTGCATGATTGCATGTTCAAGTTAGCATTGCGTATGCCATCCTTGCATTGCATTGTTGTTTGGATTAAGTGTTAATCCGAGCACGAGAAACGAGGAATGTTTCATACTTCAAGTGATGAAATGTGTCTCAATTCTCGGTCGCCGACGCTCTTGATTATCCATGATAGAGTTCTAGGCACTTATGTGTTTATTTGTGCATTCATTTCTTATTGATTTGCACAAGTTGGATCTTTGGCCATCATGCATCGGGATGCATGATTGATGGTCGTGGACCCAATTATGCCTCTCCCTTGATGTTTCGAGGTGATATGGGGTGGCATAGTGCGTACATATCCTTGGGAGACTCTCCCTTTTCTCTTTTTTGTGCTCTGCTACAGCTTGGTGTCCCAGCACATCAGTGGCTGGCAGTGTACCATCTTTGGTTGGCAGGTGGTCGGCAGTAGCTTCCCATGGCCGGCAGGCCACTGATGCATTCCCCAGACTGGTTTTTGGTAAGGTTCAACAGGAATTCCTTGAGGACACCCTGCAGAAAAAGCCTCTAAAGAGCAACCGGAGAGCTTATTGGGACAGGAAACGAGCATGCATGTTCACCTTCTTCAACTTGCCGAGGCAGCATTGTTAAATTGCTTACTTGTTAGTTAGCATTTGGTTTCGTAGTTAGTTAATTAATTTGTCGATTAATTAAGTTTTGTAATAATTAGTTGTAGCTAGTTATTTATTCGGTTATGTAATAATTAATTAGCTTGTTAATTAGTTAGTTAGTTGATTTGTATTATTTATTCGGACCCTCCGTCGAGAGGGCGAATTTTGTAATAAGTGTGCATGCGTGTGTGTGTGCATGTCTTCCAACACCCATTTCTTTATCCCTTTTACTTACCCGCTTACATTGGTTAGTTTTAGGGCATGTTTCAATTAGCATACTTATGCTCGCATGTTTGCATCATTCATCTACATTGCATGCACCGGGCTCGGCGCATCATGCTAACTGCATCGTATTTCAATTCCAAGTTGAATACATGTATCAATTATCGCATCTCACATGCCACTTTAGAATAGCCGAGCCTATTTCTAGTTGCATTTTGCATGTGTTGCATTAGCTATCTTAACATGAACTAGGATCATGCATTGATTACTAACTAGTTTCTGTTTTGGCTCGGAGTACACTGTGAGTGTTTATGCTTTAGCATACTGCATGTGTGTTATTGATTGCCATGAGGCTAATTGCTTATGTGATTTAACTACTTGAATGCCTGTAGGTGAAGGTTGGATTACTTGAATTGGAACGATTCATTGAAACCCATGATTTAGCCTACTTGCGAGTAGCAAACTTCAAACAATTTCCAAACAAACGGATATGCGATGCTTTGTTCCAAATTAGGCAATCTAGTCTATACTTGTGTGTTGTGTGCATCACTCAGTAATACTAGCTAATAACCGGAATAAGAACACATGTGTTTTCAAAAACAAAATATCATGTTTAGTACAGGCCGATCTTTGATTGGGTGAGTGGGGGTGCTCATAGATGACCTTCCCCAATCATACCCAAGTTCTCGAGCCAAGGCAACTTTGGTGATGACGGACACGTGGCCTTAAGCAACGAGTTAGGGTTTTCTAAATTTCCCCAAAAATAAAATATTTAGGTAGCGACTCTGTATCTGGCAAAGCAGTCCATGTTTGGCACTTCTTTACAAAAATCAGTTTTCCAAAATGATTTGCCGGATTTGGACTCTTTGGTGATTTATCGGTCTTGCATTGCATTTTGCGAGACTAGATTCAGAACCATGATATTTGAGTCCGAACTGTAGCATGAAGGCCCTCGGGGCGCGTCTACACCATGGTTTCCAGAAGTTCAGAACACAGACAGAGATACTGGATGAATCACTTCATCGCTCGAGCACACGAAAGATTGCTTGATCCTCATGTTTAGTCTACGAAGTCACAAACATGGAATGCTCAAGTCAAGCTACGGACAAACTCCTCTACACAGGCACAACTCAGATCGGATCTCATAACTCACAGATATAATAGAGCGAATAAAAATACAACTGCATGGAATTTTGTTTAACGGGATTGGCAATTACAAAAACCTAACAAGACCAATTATTGTTAAAAAACAGACCAAATATGATCTGTTTGGTCAGTTTTTCGATTTTTCTTACATGCCTACTCAATTTGATGAAAAAATGACTCTCCCTTGATTGGATATGGATTTGATGAAATGGTTGGAGCACCATTTAAACCTATTTTTCCCTATCAAATTTGAATTTAATGAAACATTTGATGAATGATCGGACATGCCCTTAGCAACGAAATATATAAAGAGTCAGTTGCGTAATTGAATAGGAGATTAATGGATGAATGATTGCTTAGTTATATATATATATATATATATAGAAAATGATATATTTGACATTATTGACATTGAGGTTATTATCCAATGATTCTAAAAAATAAAATCTCGTCGAATACAATTATAAAAAGTTTATTGTACTTGGGCCTATTTTGGGAAGTGGCCTTTTTAGCGATTTTTTTGCTAAAATATGAGGTAAAAAATAGGTATGTTTGAGATAATTTTTTTATTTTTTTACCAGAAAAACGTGTAAAAAGTAAGGGAACATGAATATTTGACTTTTGGCTATAACTTTTTAGCGTTTTGACCCTTTTAGTTGCTTTTTGATTTTTTTGGCTAAAATATTGTGTTAACAAAATAGGCATTAGAATTTGTAGAATTTAAGACTATATGGTGATCCCATCGACAAAAAATCCTAGAGTTGCGACTGATTTTCTTTTCATGCAGAATTCTTAGTCAAATAATTGATTCAAATACAGTGTAAGAGCAACTCTAATGAAGTTGCTAGAGTGTTTGCTATTGGTAAATTATAACAACTTTAATAAAAAAAAAACTAGCTCCAATGGGATTCTGAAAGAGTTGTCAAATATAACATTGCTAAACTTTATATTAAATTTTGCACAATGTTTGACAAAATGCTAAATTTTAGCTCGAGTTCCTCTCTCTCTCTCTCTCTCTCTCTCTCTCTCTCTCTCTCATAATGAGACTTGTAAATTGTTGGTATTTTTTCCCATAATAATACTAAATATATATATAAAATTAAATTAAATAGAAATGACAAAAAAATCTTGTTTTTTTTTTTTTTTTTTTTAAAATTTTGTTAAAGAACGAAATACAAAACAAACCACAAAACTAAAAATACAGAAATAAACTAGATTACATCATGGAACTCGCATAAACAAAATCACTAATAAAAAAAATTAGTAACATGGATACATTAAAGATTAGAACTCATCGAAATAAAATTAATTCTGAAAGAATAAAGAACAAATTACAAGAGGAGCAAATTGAAGCCTGTGGTTTACATAGTTTCCTTAAAACATATTTGCTGTCTCGTCGAAAGGTGTTGGAGGAACGTCGGCGTCTATCTCGCAGGATATGACAGTTGAGATAGCTACTGCAGAAGCACCTTCTAAATAGCTGCAGCGAACTGACTAAGGGCAACTGTCACATCCCGAACCTGCCCCTAAAAGTTCGGGCATGACCCATGCAGAAACATATGATAAACCTAATATAATAATATATATAGGGGCCTGAACGGAAGCATAATACACAAATGAGCAAAATCCAAACTTCCATTGAGCTACTATAACGTGCCAGGATCATGTACATCAAGACAGAATGGAACGTCACATACAGGGCTGTACAAATATGTACTGGTTACGTAATACATGCAACCCTCACCCTAGGGCGTACAACAAAAAATAGTAAATACAGACAACCCAAAATAGGTGTATAGAATACAAGCCAAAACTTGACAAAAGTATACAAAAATAGGGTGGGTCTTCTTATGTGCCTAACCATAAGGGTTGACAAAAGGAACAAGCTTCAGGAGTTAGACTGGTTCTCGGGTTGACGACCTACAGAAACAGACAATATGAGGGGTGAGCGAAGCTCAGTGAATAATAGTACCAAAATAATTGAAATCATAACTCATAACCAAATGTATGTCATTGTGATGCTACAGAAAGGTCTATGACCCAGAATGTTACACTTAGCCATCGGACCAGAGTATTACAGAATGTCACAGAATCTCACAAATGGCTCTCGGCCCAGAAAGTTACTCAATGTCACAAGTTGGCCCTCGGCCCAGAATGTTACTCAGAATGTTACTCGATATCACAAGTTGGCCCTTGGCCCAGAATGTTACTCGGAATGTTACGCAATATCACAAGTTGGCCCTTGGCCCAGAATGTTACTCAAAACGTTCACAATTCTTTCCACATTTACTTTTCATTCACACCACATGTTATTCAAGCTCAGTTAAGGTAGGAAGATGCAGAAAACAGGCAGAAACAGAACTTAAATGCTCATCTACAATAACTGAATACACATTCTTTGCACTATTACTCACAGTGTGATGGCGGAGTACGGCTTCCCCCTGGAGTGTGTCCTACACACACATAAAACCCATAAGTTAGTTCATGCTTTCCTTACATTTTCATTCGCATTTCAGTCCAAAACTTCCAAGAAATAAAGGCACATTGTAACAATTTTAAAGGGTCATTTTACACATTTTAGAGGGTCCAACAGGTCAAAAACAACATCCCAATGTTTTGGTCTTGGTTTGACGCGTCTTGTGAGCCCCGTGACGGCGGTAACTCCTCCAAGACGTCGGCGGTGATGCCCTGACGCGTGCGGTTTTTACAGTGTGCTTGGCCAAAATTGTCCCAAAATGCCGCACGTGCGGCAATGATCCCCGCACGTGCGGCGAATCTGCCAAAAAACAGCCCGGAGCTCTTCAAAAATGGGACTTTAGAGTGATATTCTCATGGTTCTAAATGGATCTTTAAAGGCTCAAAATGTAATTAAGACTCATATAACCTAAGAGACAATATAATTCCATACTCAAACATACTCTTACTCAAAGTATTCAAATCATACATTTTATTTGAGTTCAACCCAACCCTTGTTCATTTCACAACCTATCATAGCATGAAGAGATTTATACCATAAGATCATCCAATAAGATCATTCAAAATCAAGAGGAAACATAATCTTGCATAGAGAATAATAAACATGGAACCCTAATTTATAACATCAACATTTCTCATTTACATCCATATCCTTTCCACATCAAAGAAATCACACACATACACCCAAAATTCTTAACAACACAATTAATTTACATACCTTAGATTCAAGTCTTCTAATCCACAACCCTCTTGGAGAATTCTCTTCCCCCACCTCTCAATCCCTCTTCTAACCCAAACTTATCTAGTCAAGATGTTGTGTGAATATAAACATAAGACTTAGATATTTATTAACATATAGGATAACTATGGTGGGAAAAGGACAAAATTCAATTGTTTAATCATCCAAAATTAAAATTTCACTGACAAGCTTAATATTACTTAAAAATTATGCTGAATTCAAATATAACATCAATTTCAAGTTATTATGTCTCTACGGTTCTCAATTTCTATTCTGAACGGTTTATGAGTAATAGATGTCTTTCCTAACCAACAGATAGAATCTCAACATTTCACTTAAAGTCATTCAAGCACCATTTCAAATACCAAAATAATAGACTACAGATATCAGAAATACATGCGAGGGTCGAGCTATTACACTCTCCCCCCCTTAAATAAGTTTGGTCCCCCAAACTTGCTTTACCTCAGGACTGAAATAGATGTGGATATTGACGGAGCATATCCTCTTCTTTTTCCCAAGTTGCCTCGGTTCCGTAGTGCTCTTGCCATTCGACTTTTACCATTGGAATATTTCGATTTCGTAGTTGCCGTACTTGTCGGTCCAAAATCCGAATTGGTTTCTCATCATACATTAACTTGTCGTCTACCACAATGTGTTGAAAATCTATCACATGTGACGGGTCCGGAAGGTACCCTCGGAGCTTGGAAACATGGAATACATTATGGACTTGGCTCATATTTGGTGGAAGGGCGACTCGATAAGCTACCAGACCGACTTTCTCCAAAATCTGAAAGGGGCCAATATATCGGGGCGTTAACTTACCCCTTTTTCCAAATCTCGGATGCCCCTTCATTGGGGTGACTTTCACAAACACATGATTACCCACGTCAAATGTCAAATCTCTTCGCTTATCTCGTGATAACTCTTCTGTCTACTTTGCGCCGTTTTCAATCTTTCCCGAATAAGTTTGACTTTGTCAGTTGTTAATTGCACAAGTTCAGGTCCTAGCAAAGCTCTGTCCCCAACTTCGGCCCAGCACACAGGAGAACGACACGGTCTTCCATATAATGCTTCATAAGGGGCCATTTCGATGCTCGAATGATAAGTATTGTTGTATGCAAATTCTATCAAGGGTAAGTGGGTTTCCCAACTTTCTTGAAAATCCAACACACACATATGGAGCATATCTTCTAGAGTTTGTATCGTCCTCTCGGATTGACCGTCGGTTTGAGGATGAAAAGCTGTACTGAATTTAAGTTCTGTGCCCATAGCTTCCTGTAAACTTTGGCAGAATCTCAAAACAAACTTTGGATCCCTATCGGAGACAATCGAGACCGGAATACCGTGAAGTCTTACAATTTCATTTACATAAAGCACCGCGAGTTTATCGGCATTATACTGAGTTTTCACTGGAAGGAAATGAGCAGACTTAGTCAGTCGGTCAACAATGACCCAGATAGAATTCATACCCCGAGGAGTTTGTGGTAGTCCCACAACAAAATCCATAGTTAAGTGTTCCCACTTCCATTCCGGGATTGGGAGGGGTTGCAACAGTCCGGCCGGCCTTTGATGTTCTGCTTTTACTTGCTGACACTGTAGACATTTAGAAACAAACTCTGCAATCTCTCTTTTCATACCTGGCCACCAAAAGTGTTGTTTCAAATCCCTATACATTTTGGTACTTCCCGGATGTATTGAAAACTTTGAGACATGTGTTTCTTCCATTAGTCTTCGTCTAAGTTCCAGTACGTTAGGTTTTGAAACTTGAGCACTGAATCCACCACACTAAACCCCGGTTTTGGTTTTATCTCCAATTCATCACATACTTTCCGCAAGACTTCATCCTCCAGTTGACGCATTTTAATTTCTTCGAGTAAGGTCGGTTGAGCCATTAGTGCTGCTATTACGGCCTTCTGTTCTGGTATGATCAAATCCACACTTAGCTTATCCAAGTCAATCACCAATTCCCTCGTAAATAAATTTGCCAAATCTTCCATACTTTTCCGACTCAGTGCATCGGCGACTGTGTTGGCTTTACCAGGGTGATAGTGGATCTCTAAATCATAATCTTTAATTAACTCCAACCAACGCCGTTGTCGCATATTTAACTCCTTCTGGGTGAAAAGATACTTGAGGCTTTTGTGATCAGTATAAACTCCACAGGTAGTGCCATACAGATAATGCCGCCAAATTTTCAAAGCAAAAACAACGGCTGCGAGCTCAAGATCATGGGTGGGGTAATTCTTTTCATGGGGTTTTAGCTGCCGAGACGCATAAGCGATAACCCTTCCATTTTGCATAAGCACACAACCCAGCCCTTTATGTGACGGATCACTATAAATCACAAACCCCTCAGTACCGGATGGCAAAGCTAGAACTGGTGCTGTGGTTAACTTCGTTTTTAACTCTTGAAAAGCGGCTTCCCGTTCTACTGACCATTCAAATGGAACTCCTTTTCGAGTTAATTGTGTAAGCGGTACAGCAATTTTAGAAAAATCTTGAACAAATCGCCGGTAATAACCGGCTAACCCCATAAAACTACGCACCTCAGTCACATTAGTAGGGATTGGCTAGTTCACAATTGCCTCAACTTTATGTGGATCCACAGAGACGCCATCTTTTGTTATCACATGCCCCAAAAATGCTACCTCATGTAGCCAGAATTCACACTTCTTTAACTTTGCATACAGTTTCTTTTCTCGAAGTGTTTGAAGGATCAAACGGAGATGGTTCTCGTGAGCTTCTGCACTTTTTGAGTAAATAAGGATATCATCAATAAAGACCACAACAAATTCGTCCAAATACGGCTTAAAGACTCGATTCATCAGATCCATGAAAGCTGCTGGTGCATTAGTAACGCCAAAGGGCATAACCAGGAATTTGTAATGGCCGTATCGGGTTCGAAAAGCTGTTTTCTCCACATCCTTCGCTTTAACTTTTAGTTGATGGTATCCTGACCGCAAATCGACTTTTGAGAAGACTTGTGCTCCTTGGAGTTGATCAAACAAATCATCAATCCGTGGCAGTGGGTATTTATTCTTAATTGTTACTTTATTGAGTTCTCTGTAATCGATACACAATCGGAGTGTTCCGTCATTCTTCTTTACAAACAGTACTGGTGCACCCCAGGGAGACACACTTGGACGGATAAATCCCTTATCAAGCAAATCTTGTAGTTGAAGCTTTAACTCTTTCATTTCAGCCGGTGACATCCTATACGGGGTCTTAGAGATAGGTTGAGTTCCCGGTGCCACTTCAATTGTAAACTCAATTTCACGGTCTATTAACTGCCCCGGCAATTCTTCCGGAAAGACATCCGGAAATTCACAAACAACTGGAATTAGATCAGTATTTCCATGCATCTCCTGTTCTTTCAAAACACTGCATAAGAACCCCTGACACCCTTTCTGAATTAATTTACAAGCCTTCGTAGCAGAGATTAAGTATGGGGGTGATGCCACTTCCTGTCCCTGAAAGATAGAGTTTGGTTGTCCCGGAGGATGAAAACTGATTTGCTTGTTTAGAAAGTCTATCGTTGCACTATTTTCACTCAACCAATCCATTCCCAGAATAATGTCAAAAGAGTTCATGTCAAGAGGTAACAAATTAGCATAGACAAGGATATTTCCAATCAGAAGCTCACATGCAGGATATACAGAAGTACAGATCATAGTGTTTCCCATAGGTGACGATACACACAACATGTAAGTTAAATCTTCTTCAGGTTTGTCTAAATATTGCGCAAATAATTTGGACACAAAGGAACAGGTAGAGCCAGAATCAAATAATACACAAGCAGAATGACCGTAAACCGTAAATGTACCTGATACCACCATCGCAGCATTTTGCACGTCCTCCGGAACTAGTGCAAATACCCTACCTTGCCTTGTAGTATCTTTGTTGTTCGCAGGTTTGGTAGCAGACTTAGTGTTGGAATTAGCTTTTGGTGTAGATCCGACTGAACTTGTCATAGCTTTATTATTAGCTTGTTGCTTCCCTAGAGGACAATCTCTTATCAGGTGACCCACCTTGCCACATCGAAAACATGCGCCAGACAGTCGGTGACAGACCCCACGATGTCTCCAACCACACTCTGAACATACTGGAGCTAGATCTTGAGGAGGAGTGATTATGCTGGAGGTCCCTGAATTTTGCTTCTTAGTTGGCGGGGTAGTTGTTCCCTTTGACCACTGCGTAGTTTGCCTCTTTCCCTTCCATTCAGAAATCCGGTTTTGGTTTGCAAGATTTCCTTCTGCTATAACAGCTCTCTCCAATACCTCAACATAAGTGGGTAATTTCAACATATTAACCCCGTCCAATATTGCACTCCGTAATCCCCCGTCAAATTTGCGCGCCTTCTTATATTCGGTATCTACCATGTGAGCGGCAAACCGTGCTAATTCTGCAAACTGAGCTTCATATTCCGCAACGGTTTTATTCCCTTGGCGAAGAGCCTCAAATTCGGTCACTTTCTTGTCTCGCATACTTTGGGGAAAATACTTATCATAAAATACCTCCAGAAATCTATCCCATACTAGTCCCGGGTAAACAGACCGTGTAAGCATCCACCATCTTCGCGCCTCGTCCTCTAGAGTAAAAGCAGATAGTTGAACTTTTTGAGCTTCCGTACAGGGAAAGACTTCAAATAATTTTTCTATACCCAATACCCAGGCCTCGGCCTTCATTGGCTCTATTCCCCCTTTGAACACCGGCGGTTTCATCTTTTTGAATTCCTTTATGAGGGTAATGGTTCGATCTTCAGCGTGGACATCTGGTGCCACTGGGGGAGGTACTGGTGGAGGTGGCGGTTGTTCTTGTGGCTGTTCTTGTTGTTGTGGTTGTTGCTGCTGTTGGGGTTATTGCTGTTGTTGAGGTTGTTAGCGTAAGGTTTCCGCCATTTCCATGATCATTTTTTCCATCCGATCCAACCTCGCAGAAGTAGTATCTTCCTGTTCCTCTACCCTTGTCCTCACCATTTCCTACAAAACAATCCATGATAGACAATAGACATAATTGCACTTTGTTAGCATTAGCAGAGTACGCTTAACGTTGCTATCGGCCTTTCATATGTTTTTAGGATGTCATGCAAAATGCCTAAAGCTTTTCTAGACACCCTACAGCTCAATGGATCCTCGTGTGTGAGATAGCAACTCGTGCTCTGATACCACTTGTCACATCCCGAACATGCCCCTAAAAGTTCGGGCATGACCCATGCAAAAACATATGATAAACCTAATATAATAATATATATAGGGGCCTGAACGGAAGCATAATACACAAATGAGCAAAATCCAAACTTCCATTGAGCTACTATAACGTGCCAGGATCATGCACATCAAGACAGAATGGAATGTCACATACAGGGCTGTACAAATATGTACTGGTTACGTAATACATGCAACCCTCACCCTAGGGCGTACAACCAAAAATAGTAAATACAGACAACCCAAAACAGGTGTATAGAATACAAGCCAAAACTTGACAAAAGTATACAAAAATAGGGCGGGTCTTCTTATGTGCCTGACCATAAGGGTTGACAAAAGGAACGAAGCCAGAGTTAGATGGTTCTCGTGTTGACGACCTACGTAAATGCACAATATGAGGGGTGAGCGAAGCTCAGTGAATAATAGTACCAAAATAATTGAAATCATAACTCATAACCAAATGTATGTCATTGTGATGCTACAGAATGGTCCATGACCCAGAATGTTACACTTAGCCCTCGGACCAGAGTATTACAGAATGTCACAGAATCTCACAAATGGCCCTCGGCCCAGAATGTTACTCAAAATGTTACTCAATGTCACAAGTTGGCCCTCGGCCCAGAATGTTACTCGATATCACAAGTTGGCCCTTGGCCCAGAATGTTACTCGGAATGTTACGCAATATCACAAGTTGGCCCTTGGCCCGGAATGTTACTCAAAACGTTCACAATTCTTTCCACATTTACTTTTCATTCACACCACATGTTATTCAAGCTCAGTTAAGGTAGGAAGATGCAGAAAACAGGCAGAAACAGAACTTAAATGCTCATCTACAATAACTGAATACACATTCTTTGCACTATTACTCACAGTGTAATGGCGGAGTATGGCTTCCCCCTGGAGTGTGTCCTACACACACATAAAACCCATAAGTTAGTTCATGCTTTCCTTACATTTTCATTCGCATTTCAGTCCAAAACTTCCAAGAAATAAAGGCACATTGTAACAATTTTAAAGGGTCATTTTACACATTTTAGAGGGTCCAACAGGTCAAAAACAACATCCCATCCCAATGTTTTAGTCTTGGACGCGTCTTGGCTGGAGCCCCGCGACGCGGGTATTCCTCCAAGACGTGCGGCAGTGATGCCCCGCACGTGCGGTTTTTACAGTGTGCTTGGCCAAAATTGTCCCAAAATGTCGACGCGGCGTAATGATCCTCAAGACGCGGGCGACCGCCAAAAATAGCCCGAAGCTCTTCAAAAATAGGACTTTATAGTGATATTCTCATGGTTCTAAATGGATCTTTAAAGGCTCAAAATGTAATTAAGACACATATAACCTAAGAGACAATATAATTCCATACTCAAACATACTCTTACTCAAAGTATTCCAATCACACATTTTATTTGAGTTCAACCCAACCCTTGTTCATTTCACAACCTATCATAGCATGAAGAGGTTTATACCATAAGATCATTCAATAAGATCATTCAAAATCAAGAGGAAACATAATCTTGCATAGATAATAATAAACATGGAACCCTAATTTATAACATCAACACTTCTCATTTACATCCATATCCTTTCCACATCAAAGAAATCACACACATACACCCAAAATTCTTAACAACACAATTAATTTACATACCTTAGATTCAAGTCTTCTAATCCATAACCCTCTTGGAGAATTCTCTTCCCCCACCTCTCAATCCCTCTTCTAACCCAAACTTATCTAGTCAAGATGTTGTGTGAATATAAACATAAGACTTAGATATTTATTAACATATAGGATAACTATGGTGGGAAAAGGACAAAATTCAATCGTTTAATCATCCGAAATTAAAATTTCACTGACAAGCTTAATATTACTTAAAAATTATGCTGAATTCAAATATAACATCAATTTCAAGTTATTATGTCTCTACGGTTCTCAATTTCTATTCTGAACGGTTTATGAGTAACAGATGTCTTTCCTAACCAACAGATAGAATCTCAACATTTCACTTAAAGTCATTCAAGCACCATTTCAAATACCAAAATAACAGACTACAGATATCAGAAATACATGCGAGGGTCGAGCTATTACAGCAACATTCTCTCTCTAACAAGAACCAAAGAAAGTACTAGCAAAAAGAAGACAGGAAAAAAACCTTTGAATTTTTCCTTTGGTGTAAACACATCTCCAAGTTTATGTAAAGAAAATCACAAATTTTCCATCCCAAGAATCATCTCTATGTCATACTTTAAAGTTGGAGGGAAAATGCCATTTTATACTTGTAGGGAATGGATCTTAACTATGAAAGTTTCCATAAAACTTAGCATCACCATAAAACTTAGCATCAATGGCCATCAACTTTAGCCATTCCTGGGTTAGAGTTGCAGAGGTGCAAAACTCCTATGTGCATAATATATATAATTAAATATTTATATAATGCTATTTAAACCTGATGGGTCGCAAAACAGATATGGGTGTTGGGTCACAATCTAATCCAGACCCAATCTCAAACACATGCATAAGCTCAGCCCAACACTATACGCCCCAAAAATATAATATCATAGATATGATGCACAACAGCATAAATAATAGTTACATAAATCAGAGTGCAAGTAATCCTTTCATTACATGAAGTAATAATACAAAAGAGTTTAACATAAGTGAATGCCCTACAGGTTTACATCATTTCAAGACATTACTTGGTTACAACAAAAGAGGGAGCCATAAGCTCAATACATGTAAAGCCCTTGGCTTGAATAAACACTTAAACATCCAAACGACAAATAACATAATAGAGTCTCCAGCTCCCAAGTCCTCCCAAGCTACGCCCTTGGAGGAAGCATGACATTGGTACCTGAAAATGGTTTCCCAAGTAAGGTGAGCCAAAGCCCATTAAAAATAGCCTAACACAACATATAAAGTTTAACTAAGATATAAGTGCCAAGTAAACATTCCACATTCATAACCAACTCACATTCTGCCCATATTTATCAATACTGATACCCACATCTCAATTCCATTTCCATCTAACCAATTCGTATTAATTCAATTAATTTCCGAGCCAATTCATGAGACAAGCTTATTGTTATCTAAACAATCCAGAATGAGGCTACAACTCAGTGATTCACAACTCAATACTACTTTGATTCAAACACTTCAATTTTTCCATTTTATGGAATTTTCATCCGAGGGAACCGGCACCCATATATGCACATGATTTCAAGATTTGCTATTTTACAGAATTTTCATCCGAGGGAACCGGCATCCATATATGCAGAAGATTTCAGAACTTTCACCCCGGACACTTCGGCCAACTTAATTATGAATGGAGTCCATTCCCTATCTCCTCCCAAACAATTATACATATACAATGTATTTAAAAACATTATCATATGCAATGACTATTCACAACACATATTCAATGTTTTACTTACACCGTCATATTCAATGACATACTTCAATTGATTAGTTTCAATTCACCTAATCCACATACAATTTCTACAACAATCATAGCTATCCTCCACCGATAGCCCAAAACAGATATTTATAAACAGATATATTATTTATCAACAGATAAATTATTAAATTTTCTATAGATGAGTGTTTAAACAAATCTAACTACACCATTCATTCACACAACTTCCCAATTTCATATTTCTCACACTAATTCCATTATTTATACCAAATAATTATTTAGCTCATATTAGGGAAAATTTCCCCATTTTTTTCCAATATCAACCCAAAGGTCAAATTCATCTATTTTAACACAAAGTCACCTCCTATCCCAATCCCATGGTCAAATATACAACAATACATAAAAAACCCCTCTTTCATAAAATTGAACCTAACCCTAGGCTTTCTCCAAACATCCCAAATCTCACAATATATTCATAACAACAAATACTTAGGTTAAAAATCATAAACAAGTGTAGAAGATCCCTACCTCAAGTGTAGAAGGCCAAAGGAGAAGAAGAACTTCAAAGATGACCAAACTCGATTTTACTCGGATGAAATGGAAGCCCCTACAATGCTATATCTTTTTAATAAAGGGACTAGGGTTGAGAGATCCCCAAATCAAGGTGTATTTGTAGAGAGAGAGTATGCCGGATTAGGGTTTTGGGATGAGAAGAAATCAAAAAGTGAAGTAAAATATCTCTGCTGTGAATTGATATATGCGGTCTTCGCTCGAGCAAAGGAGTTGTCGCTCGAGCGACCAGACACAACAAATGACCTCGCTCGAGCGCAAGAAGCGTTGCTCGAGCACAGAATGCAAAGCTTCAGGTCTGCCATAGACGCACATGCACGCTCGAGCGAAGGAACAAACAATACAAGCTCACTCGAGCGTAAGAAACCTCACTCGAGCGAAGAGCTCCACCTTCTCCAGAAAAGTTGCATCTGGAAAGAAACCTGAGAACTCCTAATTCTCGCTCGAGCGTAAGAAACCTTGCTCAAGCGAAGAAGCAAATTACAAAAAGTTCGCTCGAGC
This sequence comes from Camellia lanceoleosa, assembly GCA_025200525.1. NCBI lineage: Eukaryota > Viridiplantae > Streptophyta > Magnoliopsida > Ericales > Theaceae > Camellia > Camellia lanceoleosa. Next base: position 62,382,421 of record CM045762.1, read on the forward strand.
GTAAGAAGCCTCGCTCGAGCGAAAAGGCCAAAATCTGGGCAACAACAATCTAAACTAATTAACAACCAACCTATTCTAAACTCGCCCAACAAATTCAAAAACTCAAATACAAAGAGTCAAAAGGGAAAAACAAGACATAGATACAATATTCAACCACCAAACCTGAGTCTGGAATACATCAAAGGTCGGGTCAAAACTGGAATCGCTATAAACACAGTACAGCTCAACCCAAGCTCAAGACTAGGTCCAAAGCCAAATCTATACCCAACACATGTTCATGCATAAGACTAGGCGCAGTCCAGACCAAGACTAAGACTTTGTTTGGCAAAAGTTAAAAAGTCAAAAAGTCACTATCCTATTTAAGTTACATCATCTTATTTAAGTCACACCACCTCTCTAACACATCACTTCAAACCCAACCCATACCTAACCCATATTTCGCTAAAAGTCAAAAAGTGCACTTATTTAGATCATCCCAAACCACCCCTAAGTCCAAAACAAAGCCCAATTTTTATTGATGCCTACTTTATGAAACAATTATCATTCACAACTTAATAGTTTTGGCTTATTCTTCTCGTATTGTAATCTTCTCACTTCAAAAATACAAACCCACTTAGACCCACCTCAACCAATGGTTGAGTTCTATTTTAATTTCACATTAAAGTTGCCGAAAAATCATTATTTTACAACACAAATAACATTTAGATTTGATTTTTTTTTTTGAAAAAAAATAAAACAAATAGCTAGTGCACCATTGAAACAACATTGCCAAAATTTAACATTTTTACGGTATTATTTTCTCAAAATTTGACTTTGATTATCTATTTTAACATTTTAGCATTAAAGATGCTATAAAGGAATGGCTCATACATAAGAAGTCCTGTAGGTTCAATACTAATGAGATTCAGAAGACTTGTCTCGCTCTCTGAATTATCTTGAAAAATTGAATGTGGGGGCTATAAAACCATTTTAATTATTGTATACTTACGAGTTGATCTTGTAGATTAAACTTATTTATCAAAAAAATTATATTTTAACTTTTAGTGAAAAATCTATTACTGTAAAAATATTTTTAAAAAATATAATTTAATTACTTACACTTTCAATATCATATTTCAATAAAACAAACACAAATAAATTAAAATTTGGGTAAATTATACTGTGCACCCTTTCACTTTGCACCAAATCCTACTTTGGCCCCTACACATAAAATCATGACAGTTAACTCTTGCACTTTTGATCAAATCTCACTTTGGTCCCTTCATATGAAATCGTGACAGTCAACCCCTTACACTTTTGATCAAATCTCACTTTGGTCACAAGTGCCAATGGCCTCCTTTTGTTACTTCATTGTCTAAATCTTTAACAGAATCTAGTCATGTGAAAAGAATGTGACTACGAAATGAGGGTAAGAGAGGAAAATTATCCTTGCCATTTTCTACCAATACACACTTTGTCCTAAAATTTATATCAAATTATGACCGTATTAGGCTAAAGCAAAACGTAAATTGTGAATAATTAAGAAGATGAACTAGGGTTTTGCATAATTTGGAATTGCAAAACTTTGTCTTCTATAGTTTTCTGTCTATTTCTCTTTTTTTGTTTGATTTCTCTATTGCCTTTTTTGATTTGGAAAGTTCATTTTTTTTTTTTTGTGCCTCTTCGTCCCAATTTTCAGTATACGAACATATATATAACTCTCACGTGCTTATCATGTAGGACAAAGTGTGTATTGGTGAGAAATATAGATAATTTTTGTCTCCTGTCCTCGTGTCGTAGCCACATTCTTGTCATATAATTGGATTTTGTTAAAGATTTAAACAATAAAGTAATAGAAAGGGGACATTAACACTTGTGTAAGGACCAAAGTGAGATTTTACCAAAAGTATAGATGGTTGACTGTCACGATTTCATGTGTAGGGACTAAAGTGAGATTTGATTAAAAATGTAGGGGGTTGACTATCATGATTTCATGTATAGAAACCAAAATAAGATTTTTTTGTAGAGTGTAGGGGTGCAAAGTGTAATTTACCCTTAAAAATTAATCAAAACTCACAATCAAAAGTCAAAGTGTTGTGACCATAAAATTATTAGTATCATTATCAAGGACTTTTCTTAAGTGTGCAATTGCACACCATTTGCCACTTACACAAAAAGTGTAAGTATAATATGTAAGTATAAGTATAAGGTGTAAGAAAAGTCCATTCGGGTACTGTTATGGTGTGCAACTTACGCCTTACACTTACGCCTTTTCTGTTTGCAGTCCTGCTTTGTTTTCACCTTCCACTTACACTTTTTGTGTAAGTGGCACATGGTGTGCAACCCTAGAAAAGTCCATTCCGTAAACACAACATGTTTAAAAAGTCAAAATTTTCACATTATCAAAATAAGGAGCAAATATGTATTAATATATATATATATATATATTCAGGACTTATGAGTAAATAAGTCCAGTCAATCTATTGATAATTATTCCTTTAATTACTCAAGTATTGTTTGGTTCACCAAAACGAAGATAAATTAAAATGAAATGAACATTTATTAGCCTCCTTATGGATGACCATCCTTTTATAATGAGGAATGATTATTCCACTTGCAACATATTTTCTATCAACCAAACATAACATCAAAGTTTTAAACAGCCATTACAACCCTCAAGACTGTAAAAACTCTCTTCACTTCCATCTGATTTCTTACAATTACTCAGCAACTACAAGAAGCATAGTAAGTTTATGAATAAATTCACCCAGATTCATAAGTAAACATCTCAATTGATATAGTTTGTAGGTACAACAGCTAAACAAAACTCATTGTGCTAAAGTCACTTGATTGAAAACATCAAAACCATCAAGGAGATGATACCCTATTTGAAATCTGTATCATTGAAATTATGGATACAACAAAAACATTATTCCATAGTCAAAGATTGGAGGGATTATCTTATCTTTCAGGAATTTCAATTAGGATGTGTGCCCTGCCAATTCTATTAGTTGCTTTAGGTAATACATATGAGGAAAAATAAGAAATAATGGGTATGTAACTAATAGAATTGCAAGAGCATACCACGTAGGATATAGGGTAGACATATATGATATTTTTTTCAAAAATTGCCTTGAATGGCGTGGTATCAGCATTAGCTTTCCCATTAGAGTAATGCTAGAGACTCTAAAACTGTTATCAAATTTTCTATTAAATGTTTTACATGGGTGTGAGACCCATATGGAATCTACATAATGTGGGTCTCACACTCATGTGAGTTGTTTAGTAAAAAATTTGATAAAACTTTTAAAGTCTCTAATATTTTTCACCCCTTTAGTATTAAAAGAAAAAAAACGGAACAAATGAAGGCCAACCACTATAACCACAAAACAACCCTTATCTTGTTGGTGAAGAAATATGTAAATTCTAACAATCATTCATACTCGTACAATCAATAGTAAAGGAGGCCACTCCCAAAATCAATCATGATGTTTATATACTTCGTGCATTTTTTTTTTCCTTTTATTTATTTATTTATTTTTACCATGGATCTAATTTCTTATACTCTTTTGGGATGGATTTTTCACTAATTTTCTTTTTAAAATATATTTTGTTTTTTTGTGTGTTTTTTTTTTAATTTTTAATATTTTAAAAATATTTTATGTAAATTTTTTATTTTTTAAATGCACTCAATCTAGATTTACTTAAAAAATATAATATTTGTGAAATCTTTTTAAAAAAATTCACCATATACAAAAAATATTAAAAAAATACAAAAATTCAATATATTTTCATATTTTGTTGTATCAATATATTAAAATATTTTTGTATAAATTTTATATTTTTTAAGTATATCAAGATTAAGTGGATCTAAAAAGTGAAAGTTTTGATTAAACTATTTTAAAAAATCACTAAAAATAAAAAATTACAAATTAAAAATTCAGAAAACTATTTTTTTTTCCAAACTAAACATTATGGTTTCTCACTTTATTATTTTGATAGACAATGATTAAAAAGATAATATATATATGTTGTTTTTTTTTTTTTTATATTTTATTTACTTTGTATTTAGAAAAGTAATCTGGTATTATAAATTATTTGTAAATAGAAATTTTAATTATTCAATATTATTTGCAAGAAACAAAACTTAAGTTTGTTTTCTTTTTTCATCATTTCTCACTCAATTAATCATACAAACAAATTATGAGAAATAACATCCTCTCACATGAGGTGGTTTCACCTTTTCATGAGTCTCACATCCAAATAAAAGAATTGTATCCGGTTATTTGATTGGTTTCTATGTAAATAGAATTATTGTTTTATATTTTCCCCCCATTTTTTTTTTCTCCCCCAACAATTGGAGACAAACCCATTTGAGAATTTACTCAACAATTGAGATGAGTATCATTGGGGAGCTTGTAAGAAGTGTCTTCTCCAAAACCAATGTATATTTTCATTGCATCTCACAGCTTCTCTTGAACTCAAACCCTCTCTTTGTGTCTGCACAATTTCAAAATCATCACATTTTAGTGTTATAATCCAATTAGGCAGTAAGAACACTAAGACCAAGAAACTATCAGCTGTTACAAAACCAACAACAGAGAGCTCCGAGGCCATGGTAACACAATCCGTACCAGAGAAGGAGAAGGAAGACTCAACTGTCAAACTATTTTGCCAAGGAGATATGCTACAATTGTCATCCAGTCAGCATTTAGAGGCTTTTTGGTCATTTCACAATATTGTTGTTAGCAATTTATTCTAAACTGAAAGCCTATCTACAAATATAAGGGTTAATTAACCTTCTGGTTTTCAAAGTACACATTTTGTTACACTTTAGTTGTTAATTTTTTAATTTTTTACTTTGGTCCTCAAAATATTTCATCTATAGTCTTTGACATTACCGCCATTCAAAATCAATAAGGAAATAAAGAGTAATTTTAAAATTTTATATGAAGTCTCAACAAAATTTAAAATGACCAAATGCGCACGTGGTCTTGAAGTACATGTTTCGTAGCATTTTGATTATTAAAATATGTGTTTTGTTTTATTTTAGTCTCCAAATTTGGCTCTTTCTTACATTCTCATTCCCAATCTTTTAATTTATTTTGGCCTTTTTTTTTTTTTTTTAATTTGTAAAATTCTGAAAACCCCTCATCGCAATGTTGTATTTGAGCACTGCTGATGTTTGGCAGTAAAGTTTTTACACAAGGCATGCTTTTGAGAACCACAACTAAAATGTAGCGGAGCCCATGCTTGGAGAACCATTTATGAAACTAACCCTCAATATAATTTAAAAACATACTAATAATTAGTTTTTCATTTTATTTAAATTATTTTTATCACATAATTGTGAACAAAAGCCACATCAAACAATTTGAATGTCATAGACATATTGGCACATCTCTTATTGAAAAGATTTGGTTTAAGTGCTAAATCACCATGAAAATGTTTAAAGAACAACATGCTATTTCAGTTTATGCATTGTTGGATTGAAGAGCTTAGTCTCAACAATAACAATAATTTGATTAAAATTTCTAGAATACATCCAGTTATAATGGGTATTTACATGGCTCTACTTTCTCCATACTACAAAATGTTGAATAGTGAAAACTCAAACAAATGTGAGCATAAATTCCTCAGATTATAAATCATATACTAAAACAAATGTGAGCTTAAATGTAAACATGGCTCTACTATAATGGGCGTATGAATTTAATCGATAGTCACATTCAAGATGATGGATTTGGGAATTGGATCCTCTGTTCCACTCTCATATGCTCCTCTATTTTGAATCATTGTTTTTGTTATATGATTTATCTCATTGATTATGAGCTACTGAATTTAGGACAGAGGTGACCGAGACGGAAGATCCTCAATCATTAATAAGTTATTTCTAAGCTCGGACTTACTTTTCCGGAGCTTGATATGCAGATTCCCGGCAACAGATTCTGTTTCCACTTCCATTTCCTTCACTTCCGAAGGCCTTCTCTTCACATTCTTTAGCTCCAGCTTAACCGACTCCACCAAGTCTTGGCGTCATTCAGCTGTGAAGCAACAGTTTTGATGGAATCGAGACCCTTCGCATTTCTCATCTCTTTTTGCAAGGCTCCAATCTCAGTCACCGTTTCAGCCAGCTTGGCCTCGAGATCTTTCGTGAGCCCAGGATCGAACTCTTTCTTCAACGCAAGCAATTTTCTCGTCAACTCTTCAAGGGTAGCTTTATAGGATTGCAAGCAATTTTCTTGTCGACTCTTCAAGGGCAGCTTTATAGGATTGCTTCTGAACATCCTTCAAGGCAAATATCTTTGCTTGTTCTTGCTCGGCTTGCATCGTTGCAAGCTTCACCAACCCAATCGACTCCTGTACTGCCGTAATTTCCTTAGAAATCTCGCCCTTTTGGAGATCCGAAATTTCTCCAACCCAAAAGCTTATTTTTGGCCAATTTTCGGAACTCTAACAGTATGTAAAAAGAGGTGAAACAAGGCATATGAGGGGTGGATTAAAAACTAGGCCATGAGGTGAATCCGAAGAAGCAAAAATGAGACGAAATAGAGTTACGACGAGGGAGATATAAGTGTTTGAATATTTGGGTTTGAATTTGAACGGTTTTAAAGAAGATTTAAGATCTTATTTCTTGATTCAGTTTTACAGATGAAGTAAAGTATTTATACAACAATTACTCAAGACTAACCATGATGAGTTAACTCTAACCAATATACTAACTCTAACTCTAACTAACTAACTGCTGAACTCATTCTGTTACAGATATTACAATGGATATGGAATAATATGACTAGACTCTGCTTGTAGCTTCTCACACGTGGATCTAAATCAGTATGGATCACGTTGATTCTGATTGATTCTTTGAGGTTCTTGAGTATAAGCTATACTTCGTCACCCCCTAAGCACATAGGGATGAAAGCACCATGAGCTTGTCATGAAGGAAATGAAAACGAGAGACAGGTAAAGCTTTGGTAAACAGATCAGCAAGCTGATCAGAGGAGGCAACATGCTTGACAAAGATTTGTTTGGAGGCAACACGTTCACGGATATAATGATAATCAACAGCAATGTGTTTAGACCGAGAATGAAAAACTGGATTGGAACTCAAGGAAATAGCAGACAAGTTATCACACCATAGAATGGGACATGGATGAGCAATGTGTAAATCAGTGAGAACCATTTGAAGCCAACTCAACTCAGCTGCTGTCTGAGCAAGGGCTCGATACTTTCGGCCTCGGTGAATGACGAGACACGATGGGTGCTTTTTGGCAGACTAAGAGATAAGGTTAGGACCTAAAAAGATACAGTAGCCAGTAGTAGAGCGACGATCACTAATACTACCTGCCCAATCGGAGTCAGAGAAGGCATGAAGCTCAAGAGGACCAGGAGTAAAGGACAGACCTTGATGAAGAGTACCCTTAAGATACCGCAGCAAGTGTTTGACAGATGCAAAATCAGCCTCAGTGGGAGAATGCATAGTTTGGCAAGCATGATTAACAGCAAAGGAGATATCTGGGCGAGTGATTGTCAAATACTGAAGAGCGCCAACAATACTACGATAGAGAGAAGGATTGGAATATGCCACATGCGCAGAGGCCAGTGAAGATGACTTGACAGACATGGGAGAAGGGGCTGATTTACAGTCAGCCATACCAGCCTTAGTGAGAATTTCCGAGGCATATTTAGATTGAGAAAGAAAATATCCAGAGGCAGAGGAGGTCACAGAGACACCCAAAAAATAGTTAATAAGTCCCAATTCTTTCATTGAAAAGGCAGAGTGCATATGAGCAATGAGAGAGGAAATATGATCTGAATTATTTCCAGTGATAAGAATATCATCAACATAGACTAGCAACACAGTCATGGTAGTGGCAGTGTGTTGAATAAACAGAGACGAATCAGAGGAACTAACAACAAAACCATTGGTAAGAAGATAGCTTGAAAAAGTAGAATACCAAGCACGGGGTGCTTGTTTAAGGCCATACAATGCTTTGGTCAATTTACAGACAAAGTGCGGTTTAGACTTGTCAACAAATCCTGGAGGTTGAGTCATAAAAACTTCTTCATCCAAGATACCATGCAAAAATGCATTGGAGATGTCTAGTTGTTTAATGGGCCAGCTGTAATGAAGAGCCAAGCAAAGTAAAATACGGATTGTAGGTTGTTTAGCAACGGGATTGAATGTCTCATGATAGTCTAAACCAGCTTCTTGAAGATATCCTTTAGCGACAAGACGAGCTTTATGACGAGCAATGGTACCATCAGAATTACGTTTGAGACGAAAGACCCACTTACATCCAATAGCCTGTTTAGCAGGAGGCAGAGGAACCAAAGTCCAAGTGGATTGTGATTGAAGAGCTGCAAATTCTTCATTCATGGCCTTGGTCCAGGCAGAAGACAGAGCAGCTTCTTTATAGGAACAAGGTTCAGAATCAGTAGAAGCAGGGGAAGTAATGGCAGACAAGATAGGATGAGCTGCCTTAAATCGAGTAACCATTGGATGAATATTAAGAGAAGGAGTAGTAGAAGAAGAAGGAAGGGAATAGGACTGAAGATCAACAACAAGAGAATCAATAGGAATAGCAGATGAAGAGGAAGGAGAGAATGGAGAAGAACTAGGCAATGGAGATGTGGGAGAAATCTTCTGGAGCAAAGCAGACATCTTGTACTGCAGGTGTTTGGACTAAATCGACAGGGGATTCGAAGTTGGGATAGCTGATGGAGGAGTAGGAATAATGGCTGATGTGACATGAGAACAAGAAGGCCAAAAGAAAGATTAATACTGAGGCAACGAAGAGGAAGGCACATGCACAGAAGCTTCAAGAAAAGGAAAGGTGTTCTCATGAAAAACAACATGCCGAGAAACATAAATGCGACCAGTGCTGGAGTCAAGACACCGATAACCTTTAACTGAAGGTATATAGCCAAGAAAGACACAAGCAAGAGAACGGGGCTGAAGCTTGTGATGAGCATATGGTTTGAGCCAAGGGAAACACAGACACCCGAAAGGTTTAAGAAAATGATAGTCAGGTAAGTGATGAAACAATATTTCAAAAGGAGACTGATTTTGAAGCTTAGAGCTGGGCATACGATTAATAAGATACACAGAAGTGGCAACAGTGTCAAACCAATAAGCAAGAGGAACACCAGACTGCTGAAGCAAGGCAATAGTGGTGTCTATGATATGTCGATGTTTCCTTTCGGCAACACCATTCTGTGGTGGTGTATAGGGACAAGACAATTGATGATCTATTCCATGAGTACGAAGAAATTCTTGAAACTTAAGTCCCAGATATTCAGTGCCATTATCGGTGCGAAGAGTTTGCAATTTAACAGTAAACTGATTTTCAACAAAAGCTTTGAATTCAATGAATTTTAAAAAAACTTCGCTTTTAAAATGCAAAGGATAAAGCCAGGTAAATTTGCTAAAATCATCAACAAACAAAACATAGTATTTAATAGGAGAAGAAGACTGAAATGGACCCCATACATCACTATGGATGAGGGCCAATGGCTTATTAACAGAAGTAGTAGACAAACTAAATGGTAAGCGATGACTTTTGGCCATACAACAATGCTTACAAGGAAATGAAGAACTAGAAACAGTCTGAGGTAATTTCAGTTTATTACAAATCAATTGCATTTTATGTAAAGAAGGATGGCCTAAGCTAGCATGCCAAGTGGAAGGAGCAGTAGTAGTGGTGAGACAAACTGGGGGAGAAGATCTAGGAAGAACAGCTGGAAGATGATAGAGGCCATGAGAGCTGGGACCTCTATAAAGAATAGCTTTGTTACTCTTGTCCTGAATCACAAAACCAGAAGAATCAAAAGTAATAGAGCAATGATTATCAGAGACAAATTGATGAACTGAGATGAGATTTGCAGAAATTTTAGGAACATGAAGAAGCTGTGTAAGAGCAAAATTTTTAGACGGAGTTGGTAAAATACCATTACCTTTATGCTGAATAGGCAAGGCATTACCATCTCCAACCATGATCTGATCTGAACCTTGATATGGCTGATAGGAGTGTAAATTTTGTAGATCATGAGTGACATGACTAGTGGCTGCAGAGTCTAAAAACCAATTGTCTGATGGAGAAGAACCAGAGGCAAGGTAGGCCTTATTCTGATAAGTGTTCTGAAAATCAGATGAAATAGGAGAGGTCTTAGTGTTGGTAACCTGATAGGAAGGATCCATTCGGTACCAACAATTGAGAGCAACATGATTATGTTTGCCACAGATTTGACAAACCACAGGAGATTTATCATTGAAAGAATGATAACCAGATGAATTGGATGAATTGGTGTTATAGCCAGAGGAATTATTAGAACTTCGACCTCTTCTTCCTCGGGAGAAATATCGACCACCAGATCGATTTCCTGAATTGGATTGTCCAGAAAAAATATTGCGAAATCCTGAAGACGGAATAGAATTTTTTCGAGAATAACCTTGAGTTGAATAAGCTACATGCAGATCAGTAGAATTCTGTTTAGAAACAGATTCTATATGAATTGCCTTGGAACAGAGCAGTGATGACAGATTTTCCATGGAGATGGATTCAGATCTTGCGCGAATTGTAGTTTTAAAGGCATTGTATTCTGCAGGAAGGCCATTCAATGTGAGAAGAACCAGATCTTCATCGTCAACAGGTGAAGCAGCCATAGCCAATTGATCGGACAAAGCTTTAATCTGAGAGAGATATTCTTCCATGGAACAGGATAGTTTTGCAACATTATTAAGTCTGTTCTTGAGCTGATGAATATGTGACCTTGAGAGAGAAGTAAAACGTTTTTCAAGTGTACTCCAGACTTCATAACTAGTCTTGCAATGAAGAACTGTGGGGAACACTGCCGAGGATAACGTAGCTGTAATACAGCTCAGAATATGTGAATCAACAAGCATCCATTGTGTGTATGCATCATTAGGTACCTCTCTGATGTATTGAGGAGGAGGTGCAGTAGATCCATCAACATAACAGAGCAAACCAGTAGCTTTGAGGATGTTGTGAAATTGATTTTTCCAGATAATGAAGTTGGAAGAATCAAGCTTGACAGTAACAAATGAATTTAGATTGGAGATAAGAAGTGAAAGATTTGAAGGAATCTGAGAAGAAGATACGGTTGCCATTGATGAACCTTCAAACTCGTGAGAGCAAGGGCTCTGATACCATAAAGAAGATTTAAGATCTTATTTCTTGATTCAGTTTTACAGATGAAGTAAAGTATTTATACAACAATTACTCAAGACTAACCATGATGAGTTAACTCTAACCAATATACTAACTCTAACTCTAACTAACTAACTCATTAACTAATTTCTTTGAACTAATTCTGTTACAGATATTACAATGGATATGGAATAATATGACTAGACTCTGCTTGTAGCTTCTCACACGTGGACTGAAATTGTATGGACTGCTGCTGCTGATTCTGTTGATTCTGATTGTGTTGCTGAGGTTGCTGAGTATAAGCTATACTTTCATCAGGTTTCCATTAGGTTAATATGATGGAGATAGACGGAGAGACCAGATTGAAAAACTCAGATTTTTTTTTTTTTGTAATTAACCCAATTTTTTTTTTTAAATAGAATTTTGAAAGAGTTTGATTATTTACTTTGGGAACATAACTAAAAGCAATTATTTGACTTTTTTGAGTCGCATCTCCTCTTTACCTTTTTGCACATTATTTCAAAAAAAAGTCAAAAAGTCAAATTTTAACCTATTTCCCAAAACCATATGAGTTTTGAAAAGAGTTTTTGAATTGAATTTTGAATAATGTGCTTGATTATGAGTTTTGAAAATAATTTTTGAATTGAGTTTTGAGTTATATATTTGGTTATAATTTGAGTGTGTGGTTGTGTTTTGAGTTTAAAATATTTACAAAATAAAATAAAATATTTAAAATAAAAATTATATATTTAAAATAAAAAAATAAAGGTAGCGTTTGATTTGGGTTTAGAATTATGATTTGAGTGTGAAATTGTATTTTGAGTTTGTGAATCTTGAAATTATGATTTGAAAAGAGAAAATTTGTTTGGTTATGTGTTTTGAAAAGAGTTTTGAATTATGATTTGAATTGAGTGTTGAATTTTTGAAATGAGTGTTGAGTTTGTGAAAAGTTATTTGATTATAATTAAAAAATTTATAACTCATAACCAAACATACAACTTAAAACTCTATCAAAAATTCTATTCAAAACTCATAACCAAACTCTTTTTAAAATTCAATTCAAATAAATCATTATTGACAAAAAATAATTTTTTTATTTAAAATATTAAAAAAATTCCGAAAATATTTTTTTATTTAAAATATTAAAAGAAAATATTATTATTTTTAACTTTTTTTTTTTAAAATTACTGTGACAAATGAATTTTTATTTCAATTTTTTTTTGTTAATTTTAAATAAATGTCCCAAGAATTTGTCATTTTGGTCTCAAAAAAATATTTTCTATATTTAAAAAATATCAAAACCAAATATAACTTTTTTCCCTAGATAATAGGTGCCCAAAAAAAAAAAAAAATTTATTCCGATCAGCCTGTCAGACGTTTGGAGGGACGACCGGGTAGACCCAAAAATTCAAAAACTGTCTAGTCGAATATCCAGGTAGACCAAAAATTCAGAAAACTCTCTGGTACACCAAACATGTTATCAAAATGTGTTTTGAAATTGATTTGGAATCATGATTTGAAAATTGTAAACAAATAGAGAATTGATTACTAGTGTGGAATGATGGTTCGAAACACAAACCAAACATAGCCAAAATTTTCTTAAATATTTTAAAAATATAAATCCAACAAATTTCAAAGTACAATTCAAAATTCAAAAACACAAAATTAAAATACAACTTAAAACTCTTTTCAAAACTCATAACCAAACAAATTTTCTTTTTCAAAACTCAACTCACAACTCCACACTTAAATCACAACTCCACACTCAAATCATAATTATAAAATTAAACCAAACGGAGCCAAGTTGTGATAACCTTCCTCCGTATTATGCTTTAATTCTTTAATTATACTTGTGAATATGTGTTTGGTGTAGGGGTGTAAATTTGGCCCGGTCCATGTCGGGCCTCGCGGGCTACCTTCAAAATTCTGGCTAGGTAGGTCGAGCCATAGGCTAGAAAATTAGGCCCAGGCCCAGGGGTGTTCAGGCCTTAAGTGGGCTGGTGGGCCAGGCTAGTGGGCCTGGGCTCGGGGCTCGGGCTTGGACGGGCCTAAACAAATTTTTTGTTTTTTTTTTAATTTTTTCTACCAAAATTTTATTATTTTCTACTAAAAAAACACTAGACCTCAGGCGGGCTGGGCCTTGAGCGGGCCTTAAGCGGGCTGAGCCCACGGGCTAGGCCGGGCTTCAAAATGATAGCCCAGGCCCTGGCCCAGGGTCTCGAGCTGAGCTCGGGCCTGTAGATACCCTATGTTTGACCGCCCGCAAGACTTGGGCACTTTGTCCTGGGCATTTGATGATGAAGTTGCGTTGAGCGTGATTCAAAGTCTCAACGAAGGAACATAAGCTCGCGTTCTAGAACAATCTCAAACCTTTTATATTTATATTGTTCTTACGCCATAAATTCATTTTTGACCATTGTGCCACCCTACACTAAGTTTAAAACAATGGAACAGGGGAGAACATTGGGAGTCGGCCGTACCACATTGGGAGTTGGTCGTGGCCATTAGGAGCCGACCGGCTCTCTTTAACGAGAAACACTATTCTAGGTAGGAATGAGCCAACTGTCCATTTTTAAAGAGATTTTTGACCTATTTTTGCTCAAATTCTATAAATACGAGCATATATCTCAGTGTTAGAGGTTGGAAAAATTTCAAAGAAGCTAAAACATAGTTGAGAGCCCCTTTTTCCTTGCCAAGCTATCTTTGAGCAAGCCTAGCATCCTTACACCATATCTATACACCATACACAACCTTAGAGCCAAGCCTTATAGCCTTAGTTGAGCTTTGTGAATCATAATTCAAGCTTGAGAGTGTGCTTGGACCAAAAGTTTGGTTCACAAACAAGAGCTTACCTTCTTTAAGAGGTATAAGCTCAACACCTTTCTATTGCTTTCATTTCTGTCTTTCTTTGCCTACTTTTTGTGTTTTTGTATTGTTTTTATCCTATTTCAAGTGTTGGAACTTGGGTTTGCATAGCTACCAAAGGGTAAAAAGGGTTAACACCCTTTCTTGCACTCTACTTCATAGCTCACACCCTTATTTTACACTCTTTTCTTTGCCTTTTAAACTGATTTTCAGAGTTTAAAAAAGGCTAAAAAATATGGTTTGAGGTCTTAAAATGGAGATGTTAGCCACCTCTCATTGCTTTTGTTCAATAGCATTGCATTGCCTTGTTCTTTCCTACCTTTTTTTTAGGCTCTTAACATGATTTTTGGCCACTGTTTTTAGCATATTAGGGGGTGTTTTAGGCTGTCTTAATTTATTTACTTAGTGTATGCTTTGAATATCTAGATTGTTCTTGTTGTGTTGTGAGTCCTCAAATCTAGCTTGTTGTGTTGTGTTACCTAAGCTTTGATAGTTTTTTTTTTTTTTTTGTGTGTGTGTGTGTGTGGTTAATTTCATGTCAAGAGTCCCATCCTCAATAATCAAATTCATGTGATCATTTTTGCTACCTCCCTCTTTTTTCTTTTTTCTTTTTTTCGTTTGAGAGTTACTTCAAACGAGTGATGGTTATTCAAGGCATGGGAAAGAGACCTATGCTCAATGGCTTAATCTTTACGGAGGTACATCATCAAGCCATAGGCTCTCTTCATGCAAAGAATCACTTCTCGTATGATATTTCTTCTCATTTAGTGGACTTAATCATCACTTTAGACAAATTGATTAAAGAATGGCAATGGCTAATAAAATCGGCTTAAAATGAACTAAACTAACATAAAGAAAATGTTTGGAGCTGGTTGGAGTTGGTCGGACGTTATGCCGAGTCCATCATTCCGGGAATTGTCACGTATCAAGCCATGATATGTTGATAAGACTTGGTGCGTGTTTACTTCCCTCTTTGAGCCTTCATGATAGGAGGGAATGGTGGTTTTCCATTGCATTTATTAAATTTTGTTCAAACGTGCTCGAAATCATCAAGCCATCAATTGTGCTTATTGGTGATTTCGGATTCGAACTCGCTCTTCTCTTGGGTTTCCCATGACAGAGAGGGGCAGAAGGGACAAACAGAGCCTAGAAGGGCTTTGTCTACACTATTCTCACCTTAGAGCACAAAAATAGTTTTGACCTAAAATTAGGGTATAGCCGGCACTTTTTGGATCTGGCCAGATCTCATTTGGAGTTAGCTGGCTCCCAATGTTTGGCAAGCAATGAGTTTTTGCAGAAACAGAAGGCAGTGGCTGAGGGTGAGGCCTAGCAGTCTGGGCAGACAGAGTATCTTCTAGGCACTGTGCATGCAATCATTGTGCCTCATTGTCACTTGTATTCGTATTATTACCTTATTGTTTTAATTATTGCTATTGTAAATATTAATTGTTGTTGCAATTGCATTGGATATTAATATCTTTGTTGTAATAAATTAGATAGTTAACTTAGTTAATTAGCTTAGCTAGTTAGTTATTTAGTCCAATTTATTTGTATGGCTTTGTAAAGTTTAATTCAGACACTTGGATGCTCATTCGGACCCTCTTGCACGAGGGCAAATATGTAATAATGGTGTATATCTTCCAACCCTAATTTCTTTCTCCCTTTTAATTACCTGTTTATGATGGTAGCATAGAGCATCATATTTACTTAGCATTCCCATGTTCGCATACACTTGTTTCATGTACATTAGGGTTTGGCTCATCATATTAATCGATGTCAATTTCAATTTCATTGCTTGAAAACGTGACTTATCACATGCCTTGAATTGATTCGCATACCATGCTCATAGTCGTGCCTATAAAAATTGCATAAATGTGTGCGTTGCATTAGTTATGTTGCATCGTTTAAAAGCATGCATGTTTGCTAATCATTTTTTTTATTTGGCTAGCCTCGAAGTACTAGGTGAGCATTTTGTGTTTTAGCATACCGCATAAGTGTCTATGTTGCCATGTTAAGCATGATACCATGAGGCTAAGTGCTTAATTTATATACCTGTTTTAATGCCAGTGGATGAAGGCTAATTGCTAAAATTAGGATAAATTGATTAATGAACATACAAACTCATTATTTTAAGTGACGTGTATTCAAAACACTTTTTTCAAACAAACATGAAATCAAAGCGTTCCAACTTTTGCAAATTAGTCTATACTTGTGTGCATCACATAGTAATGTTAGCCTAATAACCGGAACAAAAGCAAATAATGTAAATAAAAATCACATCATGATTAGTAGAGGCCGATCTTTGATCAGGCGAGTGGGGTACTCAATTCATGACCTTCCCCTCTAGTACTTAAGTTCCTGAGCCAAGACACTTTGGTGATGACGGATAAGTGGCGTTTGGCACGAGTCTCGGGTTTCCAAAATTTCTCAAAAATATTTAGGTTTCGACTTTGTAATCTGGCAAAGCAGTCCATTTTTTGCATTTGATTCACACATCGATTTTCCAAAAGATTGTCGGATTTGGACTCATTTGTATTTATCTATTTCACATTATAGTTGTGAAATCAAATTCAGAACCATAGGGGTCTGAAATGTAGGGCTGCTTGTATCTGAAAGGAGCACGAAAAGAAAGTTACAGGGCCTAAACGGGTCGGGCCCACCCCAGGCCACCCATGGGCCGCGGGCCATTTTTACCCTTCTAGTTTGGTGTGTAGTTTCCAACATGTATCAATCATAATAAGATGCCTCAAGAAGCATGAACGCAGGGAGTACCACATTAGGTCCTAGAGATGCCAACCCTTGTATAGCGTTATAGTGTTCTGTTATTACTCTTTTTGGGTCCAAGAGTGTGCGGACCAAAGTCTTTGTCAAGCGTGTCTGGAAATTATTATAAACATGCCCAAATCTACAATAGTCATAAATTAGAAATCCAATAATAAAGTAAAAAAAAATCAAAATAAAATCTTTGAATGGAAATACTTAATATAAAAAAAATAAATAAAAAGATATCCAAGCAAAAGCCAATGTAAAATGTATTAAAAAAATCTTTTTTTTATTTAGTTCATTTTCCCCCAATAGTTGCAAGGTAAGTAACCAATGAACCAGATGTTGGCTAAGTGCATAATTGATATACCTGTTTTAATGCCAGTGGATGAAGGCTAATTGCTAAAATTGGGATAAATTGATTAATGAACATACAAACTCACTATTTTAAGTGACGCGTATTCAAAACACTTTTTTCAAACAAACATGAAATCAAAGCATTCCAACTTTTGCAAATTAGTCTATACTTGTCTACATCACACAATAATGTTAGCCTAATAAGCGGAACAAAAGCAAATAATGTAAATAAAAATCACATCATGATTAGTAGATGTCGATCTTTGATTGGGCGAGTGGGGTGCTCAATTCATGACTTTCCCTTCTAGTACTTAAGTTCCTGAGCCGAGACACTTTGGTGATGACGGATAAGTGGCGTTTGGCACGAGTCTCGAGTTTCCAAAATTTTTCAAAAGTATTTAGGTTTCGACTCTATAATTTGACAAAGTAGTCTATTTTTTACATTTGATTCAAATATCGATTTTTCAAAAGATTACCGGATTTGGACTCATTTGTATTATCTATTTCATATTGCAGTTGTGAAATCAAATTCAGAACCACAGGGGTTTGAACTGTAGGGATACTCATATCCGAAAGGAGCACGAAAAGAAAGTTACAGGGCCTAAATGGGCCGGGCCCACCCCAGGCCATCCACGGGCCGCGGGCTATTTTTACCCTCCTAGTTTGGTGTGTAGTTTCCAACATGTATTCAATCATAATAAGATGCCTCAAGAAGCATGCACGCAGGGAGTACCACATTAGGTCCTAGAGATGCCAACCCTTGTATAGCGCCATAGTGTTGAGTTATTGCCCTTTTTGGGTCCAAGAGTGTGTGGACCAAAGTCTTTGCCAAGCATGTCTGGAGATTATTATAAACATGCCCAAATCTGCAATAGTCATAAATTAGAAATCCTATAATAAAGTAAAAAAGATCAAAATAAGATCTCTGAATGGAAATACTTAATATAAAAAAAATTAAAAAGATGTCCGAGCGGAAACCAACATGAAATGTATTAAAAAAAATCTTTTTTTATTTAGTTCATTTCCCCCCATTATTTGCAAGGTAAGCAACCAATGAACTAGATGGACATAAAGGCTGTTTAACTGGGGTTTCATTCAGGTCAGGCTTGTGTATCATTTACTATTATTCATATCTAGAAGATGGTCGACGACTCCAGTCAATCCACAATTTGAACCAATTATCATTTGGTTTGCACAAGATTTGTACACTGACTGAATTTAGACCACGTTTAGATGGCAATAATGGAGGGGTAGAATGGAAATCACATTCCCAATCTCTTTCATTCCAATGTTTGGGTGCATCCAAGAATGGGAATGTGATTCCTAGTTCAGTTTTAAGGTGGAGTGAGGTCACCACACCAAGTAGGAATCCTATTCACCCATCCCAATAGGAATCTCACATTCTTAGAGGAATGTAACATAATTTAGAATAAAACAAGTAGATTGGCCTACAATATTTAACATTATATCATATTCCTGTACCCTTAACATTGTTGTATTATTACTAATAATGCGATTCCGGGTAATAGGATTCCCATTACTTTTTTATGTCTACCATCCAAACATAGCCTTAGTGTCATCTGGGTTACAAGTCAGTATTACAAGGTTAAACCTAAAACCTTATGCGAAACTTCATTAATTGCTAAAATCTGCACAAGATTTGAAGGTAGTCAAAATTGATATTATCGGTGGAACTACATATGTTCCAGGGTAGGTGGGACGAGTAAGCAGAAGATAAAATAAAAGAAATTATAAGAATCTCTTGCAAATTGAAGCAACCAAGTTTGTTGTGAAGTCTCTAAGTTCCTAGTGGTTCTCAGCAAATCGGTTCCCTAATCTCTTTGCAACAAGGCAGGTAACAACTGATGGCATCAGCTGGTGTAGCTGAGAAAGAAAAGATTGCCTAATTAGATATACACCTACTGCCAGACCAAAGCATGCCAAATGTGCAATTTGCTGTAGACCCTACTAATGGTCATCATGTAACCGATGTCATCAACAAACTTACATAAGGTTCTATGTGTATGTGCGGATTTTGGAGAAGGCTCCCAACAAGACGCATCAGAGCAAACATCAGACGGAAATTGTTTAAACCACAGGAAACTTGATATTACTCAAAGACAAATCAATAATAATAAATATAGTGGAATGAGCAAGAAAATGCTACAAAATTTCAAATGTTTTATCTGAAATATTTAGCCTCCAAAATACCTCATCGACAATAAAGTAGGTAAAATAAGGAACTAAAGGATGAAGTCCTAAGTCTGTTGCCAAACTCTCTAAGGCTTCCTTGAAAAGGACTGAGTCAGACTGAGTCAGAGCAACTTCGGTGATTTTATCGAAGTATAGCTGTACCAGAAAGAAGTATAATTAAATAATTTCATAATAGTAGAAGAGTAACAAACAAACAAATGTATCTATGTGGAAAAAAAATAGTAAAGCATATACCTGTAGCTCCCTAGACAATACGTGTTTAACAGGTAATTTAATGTCGACAGGAAGATCATATTTCTGCTCAGGTTTTTTGTTATTAGAAGGAGCAGCAATAACTACAATTGCACAATCATTTCAAATATAAGCAACCTCTTTATGGGCTCTAGTAGCTACAAAATGGAAGGGGTTCAAGTAAATAAGATCTAGTAGTGATTGAATCCTTCTAGTGTTCCAAATAAAAAAAATGTTTTCATGTATGTCCAATTGAACTTTTAAGTTATGTATAGACCTTCCACAGGAGCATTTTTTGGACTAGTAGGTTGTACACCTTCAATAGCCAGCCAGTGACAAACAATTGAAGTATCAAGTGGTGCTTTTGGCAAAGGCACTTCAATCACCTACATGTTAAAATATAAGGAAAAAAAATCAATAAATAAATAAATAATAAAAAAAACATGGAAAATGATTTGGCCAAATTAAGACAGTTGGCATAAGAAGCAATCTCTTACATCTTTAAAATCCAAATCCTTGTCATCAATGTAAAACAAATCCTTGTGTCCAGTAGTTCTTCTGAACCGCAAAGGATCCCCAGAGGCAAATTGTGGGCTCGACTTTCTTCGTGCGCCCTCCCTTTCGAAGAGGCGCGAATTGGTCTCCTACAGTTCGGACTCCTGTCACGATTCTGAATCTAATCTCGCAAAGTGCAATGTGAGACTGATAGACACCAAAGAGTCCAATCTGGCAAATCATTTTGGAAAATCAGATTTTAAATCAAATAATGCCAAAATTGGACTACTTTTTCCAGATTATAGAGTCGCCACCTAAATATTTTGTTTTGGGAAATTTAGGAAACCTTGACTCGTGCCAAAGGCCACGTGTCCGTCATCACCAAAGTTGCCTCGGCTCGAGAACTTGGGTACGAGAGGGGAAGGTCCTGAAATAAGCAACCTTGCTCTCTCGATCAAAGATTGGCCTCTACTAAACATGATATGTTGTTTTATAAACCTCATGTGTTCTTATTTTGGTTATTAGCTAACTTTACTATGTGACGCACACAAGCAAGTATAGACTAAATCGCGAGATTTTGAACAAATCAACTTATGTTTGTTTTCAAAAATGGTTTGAAATTGCCACCCTCAAGTGGGCTAAAATGCGGATTTGCCACCCTCAAGTGGGCTTAAAACAACATGATTTTGCCACTTCGCAAAGTGGGCTTAAAACTCTCATTCGTTGAACTGTTCCAATTCAAGCAACAAAGCCTTTATCCACAGGCATTCATGCAGTTAATCATTTAAGCAAATAACCTCATGGTAAGCATGCGAAACATGGCATTACTCACATTCATGCAAGTATGCTAAAGCGTAAAACTTACAGTGTACTCCAAGCCAAAACAAAAGCTAGTTAGAAATATGCATGATCCTAACTATACAAAATGCCTAAAGCAACACATGTAATAATGCAACTAAATAGGCTCGGCTATCTAAGATGGCATATGAATGCAACAATTTGATACACGTATTCAAATAAGTATTGAAATACGATGCAGTTTGAATGATGAGCTGAGCCCAGTGCATGCAATACAAATGAATAGATACGAAAATGCAAGCATAATGTATGCTAATCAAAACGTGCCCTAAAACTAACCATCGAAAGCGGTTAAATAAAAGAAGAAAAGACGTGGGATTGGAAGACATGCAGACACACACGCACCCTTATTACAACATTATGCCCTCGTGAAGGAGGGTCCGAATAATTAAGCTAAGCTAATCTAAGCTAAGCTAATTATTACAAACCAACTAATTAACTATTCTAGCTAATTAATTACAACATATTGAATTTGAATAACCAGTTACACAAACTAATTAATAAAGCAATAAAGTGGCCTTACAGGCGAGGGAGACATGCATGCTCGGTTGCTTCCTCTAAAAAATGCCCTTGCCTTGCCACCGGTTGCCTCTGTTTGCACTTGCTATGATCTCTGAAAACTGTACCAACTTCCAGATTGCCTTTGCTCCAACACAGGAACACTTTTGAACAACTTTTCTCCTCTGGCCAGTAGGCCACAAAAAGTGGTTGTTGGCTACTGCAAGTGGCCGGTTGGCCATCTCTTTTTCCAGGCTTCTGGTTTTGTTACAACAGAGAGCAACAGAGGCAAAGCAATGCATTTTTCAAGGAATGTGTGTACTGCCACTCTCTTTATCATTTCTCAAGCTCAAAGGAGTGTTGCACTTGGCTCTCAAGCCACCAATCGAACATTTTCAATGCATCATGGCCAAAGAGTCAAGCTTGTACAAAGTCAATGAATGCACACATAAGACTCAAACGGCTACCACCCTATCATGCATGATCAAGGGTAACGATAACCAAGAAACGTGATGCGTTTCATCACTTTGAGTATGAAACGTCCCACATTTCTTGTGTTTGGATTAACGTCCGATCCAAACACATGCAATACAACACAAATGCTTATCTTGTTCATGTTTTACTTTACTCATTTTCTTTACACATTTTAGCATTACCAAGCCATTTTTTAACCGGTTAAGTTCAAAATGATTGTCCTCTAATGAGAGAGGGGTCAACCTAAGGATGGTTTAAGACATGAGAGAGATCATGCCTTTGGCCTGGAGGAACCCTCATAAGAGGGTTAAAGCCATTGAGCACAAGCTCTATCTCAAGCTTAAACACAATCATAGGTTAACCAACCCTCAAAACAAATGGAAAAATGAAGAAATGAGGGAGGTTGCAGACTTTTTGATGCTAAAATGGCATGCTAAAGACCTTAAATCATGCAAGCAACACATGCAAGACATGTTCAAAAGCTAAAAGCATTATACTAGTGAAGAGCATCACACTAGAGACATGCAATATCAAGCTTAAATGACCAAACCAGCTCTGGACAGAGCTTAATTATGCCAAAACAGTGGCTAAATCATGCTAGAATTGAAATACAAAAAGCTATAAAAACATGCTCATGTGTTGGCTCGCAAGCTAGGCTTAAAACACAACTCTCAAAAGCAATGAAAGGGTGAAGTATGTAAGAGTGTGACAAGGCTATACACATTGAAATCATATATAAAATGATGCTATATCGTGCAATCAACACATGCACAACATGTTAGAGGCCTTAAAACACAAAGCTAGAGAAGCCAATTACACTATAGCTATACAAAGCAAGCCTCATATGACCAAGAAGGCTCAAAACGGAGCTAAAGTATGCTAAATCAGTAGCTAAAACATGTTCACATGCTAGGCCATCTACACATACAAACAAGACACAAGGAGGGGAGGCCACTCCCTTCTATTTTGGACCTCAAAACATACTTTTTGCTACTAAAATTCCCCTAGAATTCAGTGGTTAAAAGGCCAAAAAAAGTTGTTTCAAAAGGATTAAAAAAAAGGCACAACACTTAGCAAACAAGCTACAAAAGAGGGTGAACCATCCCTAACTCCAAAAAGGCCTTAAACCACTATTTTTTAAACCTTAAAAACACATGTTTTTGTATTTGAAGAGTAGGCCAAAAATAGCATGCAAAGGTGGCCAAACAAGTGTGCAACAATAAGCTTAAAAGAGGTTAAGCCTATACCTTTGAAGCACAGCACTAAAACAAGTGCAAGTCTGAGCTCAAATCAACCTTGGGAGCTCCAAATAGGCCTCCAAGAACCTCAGCTCCAAGATGAAGGTATTTGGTCAAGGGTCTCTCTGCAAATGTGTAGAGAATTCTCACTTTCAAGCATAAAATAGGGAGAGAGAGAGAATTCTAAAGAGAGGAAATTTTGCTCACAAAATTGTGTAGAGAGAGAGAGATTTTAGAGAGAGAGGCTCCCAAACTTTCTAACCTCCTAAAATGAGAGATATGGCCTCTATATATAGCAATATACAAGCCTTGGGTCGAAAAATCTGAATACAGGATAGTTGGCACAGTGTAGAACAGCTGGAGGAGAAATATCTGCAAATTCTGAGCTTTCTGGACATTTGTGGCCGACTGGCCACTCCTGGTGGTTGACCGGCCATTTCTGGCCTACCGGCCACTTAAAGTGGCCGACAGCCCACATTTCTAGCCGACAGCAAAAATCTGCTCTCCCTGTCCAACTTCAAATAGGCATATCTCCTCCATTTGGACTCCTTTGCAGGTCATTCTTATGCCTAAATTGAAGCCCTGGAAGTATTCTTTCCAATGGTGGCAGCCTCACATCAAAATTCTAATTTTACTAAGAGATTTCCCTCTTTAAGTGAAAACTGCTCAATTCCAGCTCAATCGGATTGATGCCTAACTTCAACCAGCCATATCTCCCTTATTTGGACTCAGCTTTAGGAGATTCTTGAGTGTAAAATGAAGCCCCGGAAGTCCACTTTTCCAACAGTGGTGGCCTCATAGCTGAAATCCAAGTGTACAAACAGATAGGCCCGATTTAGTGAGGGTTGCTCGACTCTCTCTTAACGGTTCATGCCCAACTTCTTCCCCAACTTGGTTTCTTCCCTCTCCTCCAATTTTCTTCAACTCCAAACCTCTAACCAAGGTGTTTTAAAGAGTCTTTTTCAAATATTTCACCTTGTAGACACCCCATTTTTGACCGACCTTAAGACTCAGACGTCACCGATTGAGCGCTTGGTGATGTTGCATCTTGTGCTGCTCGTTCGAAGTCTCGAGTCGCCAGGCGCCCTGCCTCCGGACTTCCGAATTCTCTTTCATGCCTTGTTTCGGTTCGCGAACCAGACTCGGTTTTCTCTGTTTTCTTTCCTGAGGGAAGGGAGTGGTCCCGTAGATTATCTTCCGGTGGCCGTGAGCTACTTTTCGTGGCCGTAGGCCATTTTGCCCATTTCGGACCGTTAGGCCGTGTGCCTCGGCTCGGAACCGCCCAACCATCTCCGAATTCTCCGGTTTTTGGCTTGCACCACTGTTTTATAGTTCCGAGGAACACTCGGGCCTCTGATGCCCACTTCGCAGCCAAACACCACTTCCGGTGCCCGGCAGCCCATTTTCGGGACCCCGAATTGCGCGGTTTGGGCCCCGAGCATTCATTTTGCATCAGTTTTCTCTGATTTTTGGCAGGAACCTCTGTTTTGTCATTCCGAGGGACACTGGGGTCGCAGATACCCACTTCGCTGCTGAACACCACTTCCGGCATCAGATGCTCATTTTCGGGATCCCGAATTGCTCGGTTTTGGCTCCGAGCGTTCATTTCTCATTAGTTTTTGTTCAAACTTGGCAGGTACCTCTGTTTCAACACTAGGAAGATCACTGGGGGGTGGGAGGCCAGCAATTATCCCAGATAAGCAGTTTCGCTCCTCCGGAGCCCGTTTTTCTCACTTCCGGGCCAATGTTGAACACCCTGGGGGTATTTTCTTCCAACCAAAGCTACATATCTGTGATCAGGGGACATGGGAGGACACTTTGGTATGGTGGTCGGCCAGAAACTGTGGGTTTCATTTTTGGGCCTCTCCTTCAAGCTCTATGTTGTGACTCTTGGTTCAGTGTTGCCAAATTCCAACCTTGGGGCCTTGTTCTACACATATGGGAGGACACTTTGGTATGGTGGTCGGCCAGCAATTGTTGGTTTCATTTTTTGGGCCTCTCCTTCCAGCTCTATGTTGTGACTCATGGTTCAGTGTTGCCCAATTCCAACCTTGGGGCCTTGTTCTACTCACATGGGAGGACACTTTGGTATGGTGGTCGGCCAGAAAATCTTCAGTTCATTTTTTTGGGTGGCCGGTCGGCTAGGCTGAGTGGCTGGCCGACCAGGTGGGGTGGCCGACCGGCCACCTTGCAGAAAACCACCTGGCCGGCCTGTTTCCCCCTTTCCAGCTCAGTACAGCTGTCCGGATATTTTTGCCAAATATCTCCCCCATCCGGGGGATATTTTGGGAGGGAAAGCTTGGATGCTTTGCCCTCCCCTTTTACACCTTGTTTTGCTTATTTAAAGGGACCATCAGCTCCTTCCTCAAGGTTACAAAAATTTGTCTTCAAGCACACTTAAGCAAAAACCCTAATCTCCATAGCCAAAATCTTCAAAAAAAGCTTCAAGTCTTACTTGATTTCTTCACCAACACCTAGCCTCACCATTCCAACTTCGATTCCAGCAGCTAGGAAGTGAATTTCAGAGGTTGAGAAGCTACAAATCAAAGCCAAGAAGCAAAGAAAGACAAGTCTTCAAGGGTAAGTATTCAAAACCAACTTTTAGGGCTTTTTCTTGATCTTTTTTTATACTCTAATTGGTTGAGAATTAGGGCTCCGACCCCTACTGCTTTTGTGCTCATTTTGAGCCCCTCTACAACATTGTAGAAGGGCTCAACTTCATTTGGTATTTCTATATACTAGTTCCTTCAATATTCGCCAAGTTTGTCACATTTTTGCATGCTAAAATTGACCTATTTGTGTTGGTTTTTAGGGGTCCGACCCCTACTGCTTTCTTGCTTATTTTGAGCCCCTATACAACATTGTAGAGGAGCTCAACTTCATTTGGCCATTGTATCTACCACCTCCTTCAAATTTCATCAAGTGTGCCCATTTTTGCATGCAATTTTTGACCTATTTGTGTTTGTTTTTGGGACTTCGACCCATACTGGTTTTAGTCTTTTTTTGACCCCCTTTACATGTTTCATGAAGAAGATTTGGTCATTTGATGTATAGATTGCATGTCTTATGTTATACCCTTTTGTGGCTCCATTTTGCCTTCCATTTCTAGCATGTTTGTCTTATGATTTAGAGGCTGCCATAAACTGCATATATGCTTATTTTTGGGCCCTCTTTCATGTTTTAGAAGAAAGTTTGTCCATTTGGTGTTTGTATATACCACCTCCCATTGTAATGCTCTTTTGGCCATTAATCTTGTATGATTTTGTTGCCATATCTATGTCTCCTTTTGGCCATGATCGTTACTGAAATATGCTGTATTTGGGACTGCCTTGCTACTGTCCTTGCTGCCATGATCATTTTTTGCATGTATAGCATGGCTATAGGCCATTTCGGGTGTATATTATCGCATTTCGGGACCGTTTCTCGCTTTGGGTGTGCTTTGGTTGTGTTTCGGGGCTGTTTTCCCCCTCTTGTAGCTGCTGAAATTCCATGTTGCATGTTTGCATGTCATTTTGTGCCTTAATGCTTTGTCTCGGTTTGCGTGCCCACGGGTACGCATTTCGAGGCACCTTCGTTTTTATCCGACGGCCTCCTATGTGAGTGAGCTGAGGCTCTCCCATGTTGGTGTAAGTCCATCGCGGCATTACGCGTGTCATTTCATTGCATTTCATCATCGCCTCGATTTGCGCGCCTGTGGGCACGCGTTTCGAGGCACTTCGGTTTTATCCGATTTTCATTCTTTCATCATCGCCTCGATTTGCGCGCCTGTGGGCACGCGTTTCGAGGCACTTCGGTTTTATCCGATTTTCATTCTTTCATCATCGCCTCGATTTGCGCGCCTGTGGGCACGCGTTTCGAGGCACTTCAATTTTATCCGATTTTCATTCTTTCATCATCGCTGACGGCGCGCTTTGCAGGCACGCATTTCGAGGCACTTCGGTTTTATCCGATTTTCATTCTTTCATCATCGCCTCGATTTTCGCGCCTGTGGGCATGCGTTTCGAGACACTTCGGTTTTATCCGATTTTCATTCTTTCATCATCGCCTCGACGGCGCTACCGGCACGCTGCTTTGAGGCACTTCGATTTTATCCGATTTTCATCTTTCATCGCCGCCTTATGCTACTGTGGGCACGCACTTCGAGGCACTTCAGTTTTATCCGATTCTCATCTCATCATCGCCTCGGTTTGCGCGCCTGTGGACACGCACTTCGAGGCACCTTCCGTTTCTTCCGTTTTGCATTTTACATCATTGCCTCAGTTTGCGTGTCAAGTGGACACGCATTTCGAGGCACCTCCTTTCATCATTCTGGCCTCCTATGTAAGTGGGCTGAGGCTCCCTCATGTTGGTATAAGCCCATCATTGCATTTCGCATGTCATTCCACATTCCTCGGTTTGCGTGCCTATGGACACGCATTTCGAGACATCTCATTTTCATAGCATTGAGCATGCTAGATTGTATATTAGTTGCATTTCATTGTATATCATGCATATCGCACGGGAAACGAGGTACATTCCGTACTCCGAGTGACGGAGTGTGTCTCAATTCCCCAGTTACCGACACTCCGGATTACCTATGATGGAGTTAGGTTTTTGTTGTAGCATTCATCAGCATTCATCCCTATATTGAGTTGTGCAATCCGGTTCCTCGGCCATCATGCATCGGTATGCGTGATTGGTGGCACGAGGATCGAGGCATGCATATATTTGTGAAATACATTGCGTGCCCTTTTCTCGCTCTCGCAAAGAAAATCGTGAATCAACAGTTTTTGAGCTTGGCACGCTTTTCAAGAAACATTGTGAACAGAGGCCGATTGGGGCATCGTCAGGATTTCTGCCAAACAAGCTCCAAAGATACATCATTCAAAAAAGGCGATCCACGGCTTGCATGCCAGTTTTATTGCTTTCTTAGTTTAATTTGTCAATCAATTAGAAATCTGTATATTTCAGACTGTATATTCTTTTATTCGGGTCTGTATTATTATTTATTCGGACCCTCTGCGCGAGGGCATAAATGTAATAAGGGTGTGTGAGTGCGATGTATGTCTTCCAACCCCCATTTCTTTCTCCCTTTTATTTACCCGCTTTGAATTGTTAGATATAGGGCATATTTCAATTAGCATAACAGTATGACAGCATGTTTGCATCATTCATCTGTTTTGCACACACCGGGCTCGGCGCATCATACTAACTGCATTTGTATTTCAATTCCAAGTTGAATACTTGATAGCTGTTACATCTCATATGCCATCTTTTAGAATAGCCGAGCCTGCTATAATTGCATCTTTGCATGTGTTGCATTAGGCATTCAGTATACTTAGGATCATGCATGATTTCTAATCGGTTTTTGTTTTGGCTTGGAGTACTCGGTGAGTTGTTATGCTTTAGCATCCTTGCATGTGTGTGAGTGTTGCCATGATAGCATGCTTGCCATGAGGCTATTTGCTTATCTGATATAACTGCCTTGAATGCCTGTGGGTGGAGGTTGAGTTATCTGAATTGGGACAATTCATTGACTGTTTGTTTTAAGCCCACTAGATAGTGGCAAAATCATTGTTTTCTTAAGCCCACTCGAGAGTGGCAAATCCGCATTTTAGCCTACCTGTGGGTAGCATCATCAAACCATTTTCAAACAAACAAACATGAGATGTTTAATTCCAATTCAGATGATTTAGTCTATACTTGTTTGCTGCGAGCATCGCATAGTAACCTAGGCTAATAACCAGAATAAGAACGCAAAGTTTTCAAAAACAGATATCATGGTTAGTAGAGGCGGTCTTTGATCGGCGAGAGGCGGTGCTCACGTTGTGACCTTCCCTAATCGTACCCAAGTTCCCGGGCCAACTTTGGTAATGACGGATACGTGGCCTTTCGGCACCGAATCAGGGTTTCCTACATCTCCCATTTTAAAACATTTTGGATGCGACTCGTTATCCGCAAAGCAGTCCATGTTTGGCACTTCTTTCAAAAATCTGTTTTCCTTCAAAACGATTTGCCGGATTTGGACTCTTTGGTTCAAGATTTAGAACCGCAACAAAATCGAGTCCGAACTGTAGCGAGGCCCCCCGCGGGCGTTGTTACAGTTTCTGGCGACTCTGCTGGGGATTTAGAGAACTTGACTCGAACTCGTGATATCTGGTTTTGACTACACTTGTGTGTTTCTTTGCATTGCATTTGCATTGGTGCGCCTAGGACACCGTGTTTGCCATCTGCTATTCCTGAGCGGTTTTGCCCGAGGCTTGTCTTGTCAAGGCATGTCCATAAGGCTTGCCGGTTACGGGCTCTGCCAGTATGGGAACACAAACCCCGGTTTTACCGGGGCACCCTTTTTGACCATTCGACCTAGTGCATATTCGGATCCATAGTGACCATTCCAAACTAGGACAGGTTGCTTACCCGTTTATAGGTTGTTTGAAACCGCTGCGTGCATAGTGAACCCCTAGTTCCTGACGAAATAGGACAGGGAAACCCTACCCCAACATAGGGGTGTTTTGGCTCTCACTTATCTGTTATGTGCTTGTTAGAGTGTGTCTCTACAGGGAATGCATGTATCAGTATGAGTTTGGGCATCAGGCCTGCGGGCATCAGTTTTTGAATTTGGGAAATCAGGCCTGCGGGCATTATCCAGTGTTTGAGAATCAGTTGTCCGCGGATATCAGATTCAGTTTATGAGAACAGTGATACAGGAACAAGGATCAGTGGTTGAGGACAGTGTATTTCCAGCTTATCCAAACTGTGTGTTGTATGCTCGACTGTGTGTTGTGTGTATTTAAATTTAAGCTGTTATGCTGCCCGTTTTTCTGGTCATTTATTTCCTTTTGCTTTATTATCTTTTTGCTAGGACAGTTTGTAGCACCATTGCTTCCGAGCCAGTCGATACTCCCCAAGCAATCTGGACACGAGGTCGCCGACTCAACCGATCCGAGGATCTAGTTGACGGACATCCAGTGTTTCACTCTCTACCCCCTGTTATTAGAAGGAGGCCGAGAAGGCACAGTATATCAGAGCACGGATCACCGGAACCGCAGTCTACTATAGTGTCAGATAGTCGGGTTGATATTCCTCTTTCTGCTATAGAGATACACTTGCCAGTTTTTCAGATGGAACAACAGAACACAGCAATGGAAGCGATGATGCGCCAGATGAGTGAGAGCATGAAACAAATGCAAGACGATGCTATCCGCCAGGCGGAATTTTCTAAACAGCAGGCTGCTGTCATGGCCCAACAGTCTGAGTTGATCACCAGATTACAGCAGCAGAACGCTGCCTCTGCTTCACACCAGGTCCCTCCTCCACTAGGGACACAGCAGGTTCCTCCACCACCCGGGGCTCCATTACCTGAGCCGACATCTACTGGCCAGAATGCTCCTCCAAATCTACAGAATACCCAAGCTACCCTCCCAAATCCACAAAATGCTCCGCCAAACCCACAAAACACCCAAGAGGACACGGGTCTTCCAACGGGGCTGGCTCCGCCCCCGCTTCTACCACAACTGTCGAAAAACATTACACAGACCTACCCGGACGCTCCATTTGAGTTCGAGGTAGACCAGACAGCTCTGAAATTGAGCAAGTTAGAAAAACTCTTCAAAAAGTCTCAGGGGGTGAAGGCCATCCCAGATATTGAAGACGGCTATACTGATGTGGCCGTGACATTGCCGGACAGATTTAAGATGCCCCAGATCGATCGCTTTGATGGATCCGGGGACCCTATGGTTCACCTCCGGCTATTTTCAGACGTCTTAAGACCAATGGGCCTAACCCGACCGCAAAAGCTTTCTTTGTTCGGTCGAACCCTGTCGGGCGTGGCATCCACTTGGTATTCGAAGCTGGAAGATCAGGTGAAGATAAACTGGGATGAGATGGCCGAGGCCTTCGTGGCACAATATTCATACAACACGCAGATCGAGATCACAACTCGTGATCTCGAGACGACGAGGCAAGAGCCCAAAGAATCTTTCTCTGACTTTGTCACCCGGTGGAGGGCGAAGGCATCGATGATGACCTTAAGGCCGACTGACAGAGATCAGATCCGGATGATTGTGCGCAATCTCCAGCCGGCATTAATGAAGAAGATGATTGTAGTTCCCTTCCCCACCTTCGCAGATCTGCATGATATGGGTATGCAAATAGAGGATGCGATGAAACAAGGTCTGTTTGACCAAGACCGGGATCAGCCCCGAAGAACATTTAATCGGAATACCAATGCAGGCCCGAGTGGCTCTGCCAATACAAGAACTTCAGAGGTCGGAATGGTCACTACCAATCCCCCTTCCCAACCAAGGTCCGCAGCGGCCACACCTTTTCTCGATGCCTCGGGAGCGAGAACTAAGCTTCAAGGTACCAACCCAGGGGTCAACGAACCTTCTCTCCACTACATATGCCTTTATCCAAAGTCCTCGGGGTTCTAGTTAGAAAAGGGCATCTTAAACCCTTGGAACCGAGGCCCCCTCCAAATCCACTCCCACCTTCCCACAATCCAGCCAAATATTCCAAATATCACCAACAGCATGGTCATGACACCGACCAATGCTATAGGCTGCGTCATGAGGTTCAAGATCTCATTGACAAAAACATCATTCTACCTCCTGAGCGACCCAATGTTACAACCAACCCACTCCCAACACACAACCAAGATCCACCAAAAAGAGTCAACCTCATCCATACGGGGGTCGCTTCATATGATCCCAGTATCTATATCACTCCCTCCCACCTACCCAAGCCGAAGGTGTTCCTCCCTGATAGCACGGACTTGTGCATGATGGACACCTCCACACCCCAACCTGAGCCAAAGGTGGTGACCACCGAGAATGGAACAGGGCAGGCTTCCGAGAAGAGCAAAACTGTTAAGTCGGGGGTGGAGCAAACTGAGAATTTAGCTGGCAGAGCTTATGATCTGAGTGGGTATATCTTGTCAACGAGCCAGTTTAAGCTGAGTATGGGGTTGCCGGAAGAGGCTGAGTTGTGTATGATCCGGGGGGATAAACTTGAATCAGCGGGGGATGATTTGATCATGGCGAAGAGGGCTTCGCCAACCTTCAATTTTTCAATGATCAGGAATCGGGTGATGCATCAATTAACTGGTTCGATTACGAGGAGTCAGCGGAAGTCGTCGGGTGGTTGGATGATCAACCGGACATTGTACCATTTGTGGCCGGAAGGGCCGAAGATCAGATTAAATCGCTGGAGAGCGCCGGTGCGAAGAATTCCGCTCGGGACCAAGACGTTTTGAAAACTGAACAACTGACACTAGAGGAGCAAGAAAAGAGATGGGTTTCTGAGAGAGCCCGAAAAGCGAAGAATCATGAGGAAGTTGAGAGTGCTGTGGGCACGAAAACTGAACATGCTGTGAGCGTGTCGAATGAAAATGCTGAGACCACAAACAAGCCGGAACCAGACAGGTGCCTGCTAGATGCTAATGGAATGTGGTGGGAGGATGACGACTTATATCTCGCCCACACAGACGAAGACTGGGCAGGTGGCCAACCAGACGGCACCTGGTACCTCGAGGAGGTAGACCATATGACTAGAAGTGGGCGGTATTTCAAGCCCCCACACCTTGATCAACCTGAGGTATCTGGGAAAGATAAAGAGGCAGAAAAGTAGAGGGAGAAGCAAGTGGAAGAAGAGGCTGTACTGAAGCAGCTAAAGAAAATACAAGCAGATATCTCCATCTGGGGACTGCTCATGGCTTCGAGGGTGCACCGGCAGGCTGTCTTATCTGCCATGGACAGAGCGAAACTCTCCATCGAAACCACGCCGGAACAACTAGTTGGTTTGGTCTTCCCGGGAGGAGGTTCCCCGGCATTGACCTTTACGGACAAGGAATTGCCGCCTGAGGGCGTGGATCACAACAGACCTCTCTACATCTCTGTAGAATGCAGAGATAAATGGATTCCGGTGGTGCTTGTTGACACTGGGTCCGCTATCAACGTCTGTCCGGCCAGAACGGCGTATGCAATTGGGTTAAAGCCTGCGGACTTTACACCGACTACTCAAGTGATCAAGGCCTATGATAATACAAGCAGGGATGTCCTGGGGACAGTAAAAATCCAAACCAAGATTGGGCCTGGACAACACGAAGTAGATTTTCATGTCTTGGAGGTCCCTGCTTCCTTTAACATGCTTTTGGGGCGACCCTGGTTGCATCAGGTGAAGGCCGTCTCATCTACTCTACATCAAATGGTGAAATACCCCTACGGAAAGGGAGTAGCCATTGTTTTCGGGAATTCATCAATCCATCCCCCTCCTGAGGTATCCACGCTAGTCCTGGAGATTGAACACGACATGGAGGACATGTTTATATCGGGATTTACTTTGGCTGAGGCCCGGGTGGTGCAAAACATAATGGCTGTGAATGAGGGTTTGTATGTCAGCGCTCAAGCCGTCTACCTCATGAACAAGCTACAGCATATCCCGGGGATGGGATTGGGAAGAAGCGCCGGAAAAGGCGGCGTTGGCGAAGTGCCACATAATCCACATACCTTGATTGGGTTATCCGCCCACCAAAGAAGATCGGGCGAGAAAGGAAGGAAATGGCAGCAGGCTGTGAGCGAAGCAGTCGAAGCCTTTGATCTAATGCATGTGCCCATCTGGGGTACCCTGAACGGACGCTTTGTCCGGGAAGGGGAAGATTTTCCATTCTGCGGCTTCCCAGAGCCATGGTTTAACGCGGAGAGGAGCGCTGCAGTGTTTCAAATCTTCTTCGACCGCAATTATCTGGGATGACGTTGCCGCAGAAAGCGCATGCACCCAACAACCGAGACCGAAAGGTATTAAGGCGAGGATGCCGAGGGCACGAATTGGAAATGGGGTAGCACCGCATGTCTCTCTCTCGATCCTCCGATCGACCAAGAGTGCTTGGGGAATAACTTCATGGTCTCCATGATTGGGGATGAAACGGTCATGAGCCAACCAAAGCCTATCTTGATGCATCCATCGCACCCTCTCTCATTTGGCAAGACGAGGAGGATTCTTATCCAGTTAAAGTCAGGGTAGTGAGCCGAATCGATTCCACCGAGTCTTGTGAGTCGAATCGATTCCACTGACCGAAGTCTGAAGTCCTGTACTCTGGTGTCAACCCGGATGCCAAAGTCCTGTCCAGGTCGTCTTTTTCCTTTTCTTTTGAGTCTGTTGTAACAGAAGAATCGGACGATTTGGATGAACTTAATGAGAATGAGGTGAATGTGGTTTCTGAGTACTTTTCTGTGCCCCTAATTTATTATTTAAATCAGGACTTTCAAAATTTTGATCAAAACGACGAGGACGAAGTTCCTCCGGTTTTACAACGTCTAATTGAGCAAGAGCAAGAGAGGTTTGTTAAACCCTTAATGGATGAAATCATCTTTGTGAATATTGGTACTGAGGAGGACCCGCGGCTGGTCCAGATCGGGTCCACGTTGTCTTCGGAGGAACGCGAGCGCTTAGTCGCTTTATTAAAAGATTTCAAAGATGTTTTCGCGTGGTCCTACGAAGACATGCCTGGAATCGATCCTGAGATTGTACAGCATCGGATCCCCCTTGACCCCGAGGCCCGACCTGTCAAACAGAAGCTCAGAAGGATCCGCCCGGATTGGGCTCTTAAGATCAAAGAAGAGGTCACCAAGCAAATTGACGCAGGCTTCCTGCTAGTATCTGAATATCCGACTTGGTTGGCTAATATTGTTCCGGTGCCGAAGAAAGATGGCAGGATCCGAGTATGCGTGGACTTTAGGGATTTGAACAGAGCTAGTCCGAAGGACGACTTTCCCTTACCACACATTGATGAGCTAGTGGACTTCACAGCAGGGCATGCGTTGCTCTCATTCATGGATGGCTTCTCGGGGTATAATCAGATAGTGATGGCGCCAGAGGACAGAGAAAAGACTGCATTCACTACCCCGTGGGGGACATACTGCTACCGGGTCATGCCATTTGGGTTAAAGAATGCTGGGGCTACTTATCAACGAGCCGCGACCACAATACTACATGATATGATCCACAAAGAGGTTGAGGTGTATGTGGACGACATGATTGTCAAGTCCAAAGAAAGAGAGGGCCACTATACCGCCTTGCACAAGTTTTTCCAAAGGATCAGGGAATTCCAGTTGCGGCTAAACCCTCAGAAATGTACGTTTGGTGTTACAAATGGGAAAATGTGGGGTTTCGACACACAAAGGGGCATCGAGGTCGACCCTTCCAAAATCAAGGCCATCTTAGAAATGCCACCACCGAGGACTGAAAAAGAGGTGCGAGGCTTTCTGGGTAAAGTGCAATTCATAAGACGGTTTATTTCAAAACTAACCTTGACTTGTGAACCACTTTTTGGTCTCCTGAAGAAAGGCAAGAAGTTCCAATGGGACGGCCGATGTCAAGCTGCGTTTGAACAGATTAAAGAATATCTACAGAACCCACCCGTTTTATCACCAGCAGAACCAGGGAAACCGTTGATTTTGTATCTGTCAGTGACGGAGACCACGATGGGCTGCATGCTTGCACAGGAATCAGAAGATAGGGTGGAAAGAGCCATCTATTATTTGAGCAAGAAGATGCTAGAATACGAGACCCGGTATACGCCGCTAGAGAAGGCTTGCCTAGCTTTGGTATGGGCTACCAGGAAGCTGCGGCACTACCTGTTAGCTCACTCGGTAATGCTGGTTTCGCGTCTCGATCCCATCAAATATCTTTTCGAGAAACCAGCGCTTACGGGTAGGCTAGCTCGTTGGTTGCTGTTGCTCTCCGAATTTGATCTCACATATGTGACGCGCAAGTCAGTAAAGGGCAGAGCAGTAGCAGAGTTCCTTGCCGACCATCCGGTTGAGGGGGATGAAGAAGCAGTTGAGTACCTATTCCCAGATGAAGCAATTCTGCATATCGACGAGGAAACTTGGACAATGTACTTTGACGGAGCATCAAACCAACATGGGTATGGGATAGGAGTGTTGCTGATAGCACCCGACAATTCCCGTATCCCTCTAGCCTTCAAACTCCGGTTCAAAGTCTCAAATAATGAAGCAGAATATGAAGCGTGCATTGCTGGTTTGGAAGCAGCCCTGGAATTAGGGGCAAGACGGCTGGACGTCATTGGGGATTCGAACCTTGTTGTGTCTCAAGCTAAAGGAGACTGGAAAGTAAAAGAGGAAAACATGATGATGTATCACCAAACCTTGGACTTGCTGATTCCTCGGTTTGAAAAGCTAAATTTCGCTCATCTACTAAGAGAGAACAACAAGTTCGCAGACGCTTTAGCAACTCTATCATCTATGATAGACATCCCGTGTGGAGTCCGAATGCGTCCAGTCATTATTGACCAGAAATTTACACCTGCCTATGAGTCGATTGCAGCCATAGATGAAGTTCAGGACGAGCACCCCTGGTATTATGACATCTGGAATTTCTTGGAAACGGAAACGTACCCGCCAGGGGCGAATGCCAAAGACAAGAGGGCAATAAGAAGGTTGGCCATTCACCATCATCTGCGGGTAAATCAGATAGAAGGGGTCATCTGGGAATGCATAAACTGTGTGTTGGTGCTGAAGAGTCCAAGCGTCTGATGGAAGCCATCCATGGGGGTGAATGTGGTGCACATATGAATGGGGTGATGTTGGCACGGAAGATCCTTAGACAGGGTTATTACTGGTTCACCATGGAGGAGGATTGTATCGGTTTTGTTCGGCGATGCCACAAATGTCAGATCCATGCAAATCGCATGAACATCCCGCCGTCGAAGCTGTACAACATGACTTCGCCATGGCCATTTTCAGTCTGGGGAATTGATGTGATCGGAGCCGTCACGCCGAAGGGGTCGAACGGGCATGAGTTCATCCTCGTAGCGATAGATTATTTCACAAAATGGGTTGAGGCCCAATCTTATGCAGTGTTGAAAGCTTCACACGTTGCAAAATTCATCAGAAACAACATTATCTGTCGCTACGGAGTCCCAAACGAAATAGTTTCAGACAATGGTTCCCACTTCAAGAAGGAGGTGATTGACTTGTTGGAGAAATACAATGTGGCTTTTCATAAGTCATCTACTTACCGGCCGCAAACCAATGGAGCAGTTGAGGCCGCCAACAAGAACATCAAGCGCATACTACAGAAGATGGTAGAAACCTATCGGGATTGGCCAGATAAGCTGCCGTTTGCTCTGTGGGGCTACAGGACTTCGATCAGAACTTCTACTGGGGCGACTCCGTACTCATTGGTCTATGGGATGGAGGCCGTTCTACCTATTGAGATTGAGGTCCCGTCATTACGAGTATTGGCCGAATGCCAGATAGCCAAGCAGTTAGCGTGAATGCATTTGAGGAACTCATGCTTTTCGATGAAAGGAGGTTAAAAGCACCGTATCACGCTCGTGGTTATCAACGCAGAATCGCCCGGGCTTTTAACAAGAAGGTTAAGTCCAGAAATTTGAAAGAAGGAGATTTGGTACTCAAAGACAACCGAGCTCCCATTCACGACCCAAGGGGCAAGTTCAGACCCAATTGGACTGGTCCTTACATCATCAAGTCAATCTGGTCAGGTGGAGCTGTGGTTCTGATGGATCTGGATGGCTTGGAGTTTTCCCAACCGATCAACATGGACAAGTTGAAGAAATATTATCCCTGAGAGGCTCGCTAGGCCGAAAACCCGAAAGGGCGACCTAGGCAAAATCCAGAGCATAGAAAATTTGAAAATTATAAAAACTGAGCTCGCAAGGTTGAAAACCCGCAAAGGGCGGCCTTGGCAAAAGTTAGAGCGTAAAAGGAGAGCAAAAATACTCGAGCGAACCTGATCCTGAACTACGTAAGACTTGATTCCCATCTTTGGGATATGTAGGCAGCTTCATCTTGAAGTTCAGTCACAATCTTTTCCCCGATCAACTTTGTCCATTTTGATCATCTCAGTTATCTTTATTCATCAGCATTTACTGTGATCTCCGGTACAGTGCTGTTCAAACTAGGGGCAACTTTCCGTTGCAGTGAGGTGTTCCGGCATTATCCAAACTAGGGGCAACTTTCCGTTGCTATGAATCGCCGAAGCACCTTTCAAACTAGGGGCAACTTTCCAGTTGCTAGGATTCGGAGTTGTGCATCTCAGTGACAGATCTCAGGCGTGTCCAGTTCTGATCCATATCGAAAATAGTTTTGAAAAGTTTTGATAAAACTTGACTTTGCTCGAAGTAATCTTTTCACAGCCAAGACCATTTTTAGACCAAAAGCGAAGAATTTTCAGTACCACAACTTTCAATTTCATTGATTTCAAAACAGAGTTCTCTTGTTCTTGCATACAATTGAAGTTGCTTTTTATTACATTCATAAAGAAAACTTGAAAGTACTAATAAAGCAATAAATCTGGGGCATAGTCCAGTCAGGTGTCCCTGCGCCCCCTGCCAGAGCTTGTTGAAGCCTCAGACGCCAACCTAGGCCCAACCTGTGCCTCTTCATTGAGCCAATCCCAGCACTCATCAGACAAAGTGCAACTGAAGACAGGGGCAGGGGACAAGAGCTCTCTAGTCCTCCAAGCTGTAATATGTCGGGCAAGATGTGCACTTCGAACTGGGAATGTAGCTGGATATTCTAGTCCCTCCGGAGGGCAAGCCTGATCATGACCAAACTGGCGCAGAATACGGAATGGGAAATAGAATACACAGTGAGTCAAGCCGATCAGACGGATCCCAGATCTCGAACATGTCAGAGCTCATCGCCGGGAGATTGAGCCAAGGACAGCGCCAAGCAATGCGGTCTGCTGATAAGTTGCACATCCATTCAAACCACCAGCTCTCGCCAGGAGCATTAACTAGGCGTTGCCGAAAGAAGTAGCCGCGGGCTGAATAAACAGGGCAAGAGTCCACAACTTGCAACTTATCCATCAACCATATCTGGAGAGGGATGAAAAATGAGAGAATAAAGAATAGAGAGATGTGCGATGAGAGAAAAGTAAGATAAAGGTTTTGTGAAAAAAAAATTGAGCCCGAGGGCCGAGTGATGTAAGCAAATACATGTGAGCTTGGGTGGGAAACATTACCTGTAGCAGTAGTGGACTCCCTGCAAACCTGGTTGTCTCTTGGCGGTAGAAGGCATCTAGACCCATCAGCGTCTCGGCCAAAGTCATGGCAATACAACTCTTTCCTTCCCTCAAGCCTTGAGCGACTTCAATCAAGCGGATGCTAGCTCCTCCGGAGCCCGAGATAAACAGAAAATGGGATAGCATGCACAAGCAGAGGGCATGCTGTCGGAAACCTTGCCAATAGTGGTCGCTACGGTCACCAGCATCAGAGAATCGGTGAATCAGGCTCGGGATATCCAACATCCCATTACCGATCAAAGATCGAGCGTCATGCGCGTTGAGACCGCACATTCGCCCTAAAGCTTGGGCGTGGCCGAAACGAGACTGAGGCAAGATCTCTTCTGAGCGTTCGGACTCCATCAAAGCTTGAAAATCTTCAAAAGTAGGACATACCTCTTGCCCTCCGAAGCTGAAGACATGCGTCACCGGATTCCAAAACCTTGCCGCGGCATGGAGGAAAGGAAGATGCAGTGGAGTTCGCCTCAACGTAAATAATGCATTTAAGCCAAAACCCCGGAAATTCAACTTCTCCGAGCCATCTAGAGAAGAAATCCAAGAAGTGAGATTTTCTGTGAGAAATGCTTCCATTTTTGTGAGGAAAGGTGATGAAATGAATGAGTTCCAAGAGTGGCGCTTTTATAGAGGGGCAAAACACTAGTCAAAGGACACATGTCACGTTTCTGGCGGATGTGGGGGGGGTGGCCGGCCGGCCACCTATCCTAGTAGGCCGGCCACCTACTACTTTTCAACTGCGAAATGTTTTCAGCCTCGCATTGGTCCTGTTTTGCCCGCCGGAAGAGAGTTTGAAGCACTGTCACGCATCGGGAATGTTGAAGGCCTCAATTTCTCTCAGTTTTGGATACATTCCGTCATCCAGACTGTCCGTCTGAAGTATGTTTTGTTTTGCTTATCGAGTTGTTGTTTTGCTTATCGAGTTGTAAGTTTTGTCGAGCCGTCGCATTTTGTGTTTTGAGTTGTTACTTTTTCATTACACAATTTTGTTAAGTCTTGTCGATTGAGTCGTTAACATTGTTGTACTTTGTTTATCGAGTTGTAAACTTGCTAAGATTCTGTTTTATTTCTTAGTGAGTCGTTTTGTTTTGATTTGTTGCGTCGGTTCACTACCTGACCCGATAAATACATGAAGCACATTTCATTTAATTCCACTTCGTGCGAAGTAATGCGATGCGATGCTAAGAATTTCAAATACACAATATCTTTTCAACAGCTGTTTCATTTCATCATATTTTACAGCAAAATAAAGGTACAAGTTTTACAGAAAATAAAACTGCCTAACAATGTGCAAAGTGCTACAAACTACTAGCTAAAAAGTAGAATAAAGCAGGAAATAACATCAGTGCCCTCGGG
This sequence comes from Camellia lanceoleosa, assembly GCA_025200525.1. Taxonomy (NCBI): domain Eukaryota; kingdom Viridiplantae; phylum Streptophyta; class Magnoliopsida; order Ericales; family Theaceae; genus Camellia; species Camellia lanceoleosa. The sequence goes on from CM045762.1 coordinate 62,422,961, forward strand.
AGCGGGAATGTGGAGGCCCTCTCATCCTCTTCTCATGGATAATCTCGTGATCACCATCATCATCCGGATCGGAGCTGTCATCCTCCGGATCTCCCTCAGGCTCATCTCCGCTCCCGGAACCAAGACCGGAGCCTCCCTCTCCAGGAGATGCCTCTGACACATGATCTTCGACCTCCTCCTCGTCATCCTCGACGATGGGTGCCCTGCGTCTGCGAGACGACCCTGCTCCTCGAACTCCTCGAGAAGGCCTAGATGGCCCAGCCTCCGAGAAGGCTGGATGGCCCAAGACTCGACCTCTCTGAGAAGGCCCGGGTGGCCCACCTCGCGTCGAAGCATATACTGGAGGCATCTGAAAATGCAAGGTGCAGTGCATTAGTTCAAACAATAAAAGCAGGTGCAAATGCAGAAAGTGAAAAGGGTGTGTGTCAGATGTACTCTACACAGTCTATCAATACAGCAAAAGGTTCAAGACCGGAGTACCATCAGAAACATGCTAGTACAGGGAAAATGAACAGTACCTCCACACCCACGATGCTCATCTGCATCTCCTCCGAAGATCATGCCCTCGAATGTGGCCAAGATCCCGAAAGCAGCTCGTCAGATACTCAACAGAGGTCATGCGAATACAAATGCAAAACTATCAAGAAGGAATCAATGTCTAAATATTTGATCGATAAATCAAAATTTGTCAACAACATATCTGGGGCGAGTCAGGGTCTCTAACATATCTGTGATCAGGCAGAGGAGGCTCTAGCGGAATCTGGTAAGGCGTCCCAAATCGCCAATTCGTCAACTCGGTCGGCATATCTGGCCACCCAGGATGATCGAGAGTCGGAGGGATCGGAGGAATCGAACTGCCTCTACCTCTAGATGTACCAGCCCTGCTAGAAGAACGGATATCTGTAGCACGGGCGCGACTCGAAGATGGTGCGCCGGTGGACCTCCGTGGTGGAGCCCGTACTCCCGTCAAGGGGGGCATCAGGTATATGCGGCGGTAAGTGGCGTAGTTCCCATCAAGAAGATGTAATAAAGCATCACTGCCCTGCATAGCACTACTGACCTCCTCAGGGGATAATCTACCAGCAGTCCGCATGGTGTCTGGAGGCACAGCAGGAGGCTCCTGAGAATTGCCTCCCCATATCTCGGACAACAAAACGTTCCCAGAACCAAGCCCTACCGACCGTCCTCGAGCAAGAATCAGATCTTTGAACTAGTCAACCCTTCGGTATTGATGCTCGAGGTCGCCGCCAAAGATCGCCTAAGGTCGCCAAGTGATCTCATGGATAACCAAGGCATAAATCGATCGAGATCGTAATATATAGAGCGGATCAAAGATGAAAATGAAAAGAACCGAGAGTTCAAGTACCTCTGCCGCCGAACAAAGATCAAAGTACCGTCCGCAGAAGAGAGAGTCTCTCGAGGCCTCGGTAGGTGCTCACCCTCGAACATCAATGAATACGGAGTCGTCGGAGGCCCTGCCACCTCCATCTCCGGAGCCAATGTGGGAAAATACACATACACCCATAACTGAGAAAAGCAGTGTAGAATGTGAATACAGAATGCAAAGTGCGCCGTGCGTGCAGTGAACAAGTAATAAGGAGCAAAAATGTAAATCAAGAGGACAGAATGTACCTCCCAGGCTCTCCAGTAGCCGCCGAGTAAGTCCCTCGCAGCGAGAGATCGCTCATGTAACAAGACAGGTAGCCAAAGGCCGCCGCCTAATCATACTGGCCGACCTGTGAGAGGTCTACCAGAGCACTCAGGAGATATAATCCTACCATGTTCCCTCTATCAGCAAACAAGGTGGTGCCGAGGAGGTACATAAGGAAACCGCAGGCATACTGCTCCGCGTCCTCAAGAGTCTCAGGCTCCATCTGTGGCCGCCGGAAATGGGAAGCAAACCAGGAGTATCGGACCCTCCCCGAACCTCTGTCTACAGGCGGGTGTGTCCCCAGTAGGTGCATCCAGGCAGCCTCCCACTGACCCATATCCTCGTCGTAGGGAATGGGAGCACCGCCTACGTCTAGGCCAATAAGTACAGCAAAGTCCAGCGGGGTCATGGTCATATCCCCGGTGGCAGAAAAATGGAAAGAATTGGTGGTGTCCCACCATCTCTCCGCCAAAGCAGCCAATAAAGTCCTACTAATGAGGCAATGAGATAATCCTCTGCAGAATGGCCCGAAACCTGCAAAGTCAACCAATCCCCGGACAGCTTCCGGAAGCTCAAAATACCACTCCCTCGCAGCGACAGAGCCATATCCTCGTACTGTGCGAGTGACGGCCTGCAAATGAAGTGAAGATGAGCTGTGTGCAAATGAAGTCGAAATGAACTGCGTACAAATCAAGTGTGGGACTGTGTGTTCTATTTCAAATCAGTGGGCTGTGTGTTCGCTTCAAGTTTGGGACTGTGTGTTCTACTTCAAATCAGTGGGCTGTGTGTTCGCTTCAAGTTTGGGACTGTGTGTTCTACTTCAAATCAGTGGGCTGTGTGTTCGCTTCAAGTTTGGGACTGTGTGTTCTACTTCAAATCAGTGGGCTGTGTGTTCGCTTCAAGTTTGGGACTGTGTGTTCTACTTCAAATCAGTGGGCTGTGTGTTCGCTTCAAGTTTGGGACTGTGTGTTCTACTTCAAATCAGTGGGCTGTGTGTTCGCTTCAAGTTTGGGACTGTGTGTTCTACTTCAAATCAAGGGTTGTGTTCGCTTCAAGTTTGGGACTGTGTTCTACTTCAAATCAAGGTCATGTGTTCGCTCAATTTGGGACTGTGTGTTCTCCTTCTAATCAGTGGGCTGTGTGTTCGCTTCAAGTTTGGGACTGTGTGTTCTTCTTCTAATCAATGTCAGGTCGTTCAATTTGGGACTGTGTGTTCTACTCTCAATCAGTGGGCTGTGTGTTCAGAAAATCTGAGTTTTGGGACTGCGTGTTCTACTCTTAGTCAGTATGTGCTGTGTGCTCATTTTCAACTTCGGGTTGTGTCTTCAGTGAATCAATATTTGAGCTGCGTGTTCAATTTCTAACTAATGTGCACTGTGCATTCACAATTATTCAATATGCCAGGTGTTCATGAAATTCAAGTGTTTAAGTCACATGCTCGGGATGCAAGTATCATGTCGTAAGTTAAGTTGCGTGTCTAAGCATGGCAAAGGAATGAAATGCAAGAAAAGTACAGAAGATGAAGTAAAATACCTCTCGTGCCTCGTGAGAGAGGTGCTGCTCCGGCTCTCGCAGAAGGAGATCCCCCGGTACCCGATCGTTGAAATCGGTGAAGTGACGAAAAGTAGCTCATGGTAGCCTATGTACCGCGGGGGCATATCGCTCGGGAATAAAGGGGCGGACCCTCGGGGGCAATGTGATAAAGTCATAATCATCTCCGGCACCTGGGAAACCTCCGCCGTGAGGGAAATGGCCTGCCATGTCGAGAAATCTGCAAAGAGGAGCAAAAATGAGCAAAATAGGCCAAAATTGGAAAAAGTCAACGAAAGTCAACTCTCGGGAAATGAAAGGTCAACCAAAAGTCAACTCCCGGAAAAATTTTCCAAATATTGAAACAAAATTACCTCAAGTGGTGAAAATGAGAAGAGAAGTCCCAAAGTCGAAATTTAGTCGCTTCAAAGTGCTTAAATCTGAAGGATTTTGCGAAAACAACTCGCGTGGGAGGCCGAGGGGCGCGTATAAAATGCAGATCTGAAAGAGAAAATGGCTTAGAGAGCAAGAGGAGAGAATTTCACACTTGGGGGAGTGATTTCGGATGGCATTGGAGGTGTGTATATATAGAAAATGCCAAAATGACCAAAATGCCCCTACTTTTGGTAAGTGGCCGACCGGCCACCTAACCTGGCTGGCCGGCCACCCCCTTTTTCTCCCCTGGCCGATGGCCTCTCCTAGGGCAATGGGCTGGCCGACCATCTTCCCCCCTCCCTCCCCTACCTCTCTGCAAATTTTGAGGAAAATCGGAGCTCCCGGGACCCGAAAAAGTTGAAGAAAAGTACACTTCATGCGAATTGCTCAATAAACTTTAATTGCAATTATTGACATGTGTCTCATCATTATTCATCAAAATCGGAGTGTATCCTTTTTAAACATGTTGTGACCTCTCTGGAATGTAAATCAGAGGCCGCCGGAATGCGCGTTTTCCAGCTCGTTATTGTGCAACAACTGGGCATCCTGATTTGTGCTCGTTTTGCATTATTTGGCTTATAATTTGCATTCTCATGAATATTTTTCATTGTCATGCATGATTTCTTGATATGCCATACTTCTATGCTTAAACATGCGTTGTCGCGCATTATCTTTTCTCGCGTTATGTTGCATTCGTTCATCGACACTGCGTGTGTCGAACTTTTGGAATCATAGGAATCACATTGAATATATGTTGTTAGCATATTGTTCTTGTTAGATTTCTCTCTTTTGCAGGCACGATATTGTATGTACGGTTCATTTGAGGTCAAGCGACTGCATTTAATCACGCAGGTATCGTATCTTCTCCGTGTGAGACGCGACGAGAATTGAATGATTCTCCGCATTCCTAACTGCATGAAATGTAGTCGTTACTTTGCTGCTTTGCATTCTTGCTTAAAACTGTTGCATCTATTTGCGAATACTTGCTTCATTACAGCTTGCTGCACTTGCATGATCATCTGGCTTCTTGCATATCATTTGCATTCTTGCCCCCCCTGCCTGCGGGCACGCATCTCTGTTTATCTTGTATGATTGTCTAAGTCTTCGGCCTTGTCAAAAATGGGTCGTCTCTGGGCTTTGACATTCACTCTCGTCACTTCTTGACTTCCGAGTTCTGTCAAAGAGGGGCAACTGTAGACACCCCATTTTTGACCGACCTTAAGACTCAGACGTCACCGATTGAGCGCTTGGTGATGTTGCATACTGTGCTCGTTCAGAAGTCTCAGAGTCGCGGCCGTGCGCCCTGCCTCCGGACTTCCGAATTCTCTTTCATGCCTTGTTTCGGTTCGCGAACCAGACTCGGTTTTCTCTGTTTTCTTTCCTGAGGGAAGGGAGTGGTCCCGTAGATTATCTTCCGGTGGCCGTGAGCTACTTTTCGTGGCCGTAAGTCATTTTGCCCATTTCGGAGCCCGGTTATCGGTTTTCGGGACCGTTAGGCCGTGTGCCTCGGCTCGGAACCGCCCAACCATCTCCGAATTCTCCGGTTTTTGGCTTGCACCACTGTTTTATAGTTCCGAGGAACACTCGGGCCTCTGATGCCCACTTCGCAGCCAAACACCACTTCCGGTGCCCGGCAATTTCATTTTCGGACTCAATTGCGCGTTTGGGCCCCGAGCATTCATTTTGCATCAGTTTGCTTTGATTTTTGGCAGGAACCTCTGTTTTGTCATTCCGAGGGACACTGGGGTCGCAGATACCCACTTCATTTGAACACCACTTCCCAGCATCGATGCTCATTTTCGATCCCGAATTGCTCGGTTTTGGCTCTGAGCGTTCATTTCTCATTAGTTTTTGTTCAAACTTGGCAGGTACCTCTGTTTCAACACTAGGAAGATCACTGGGGGGTGGGAGGCCAGCAATTATCCCAGATAACCAGTTTCGCTCCTCCGGAGCCCGTTTTTCTCACTTCCGGGCCAATGTTGAACACCCTAGGGGTATTTTCTTCCAACCAAAGCTACATATCTGTGATCAGGGGACATGGGAGGACACTTTGGTATGGTGGTCGGCCAGAAACTGTGGGTTTCATTTTTGGGCCTCTCCTTCAAGCTCTATGTTGTGACTCTTGGTTCAATGTTGCCAAATTCCAACCTTGGGGCCTTGTTCTACACATATGGGAGGACACTTTGGTATGGTGGTCGGCCAGCAATTGTTGGTTTCATTTTTGGGCCTCTCCTTCCAGCTCTATGTTGTGACTCATGGTTCAGTGTTGCCCAATTCCAACCTTGGGGCCTTGTTCTACTCACATGGGAGGACACTTTGGTATGGTGGTCGGCCAGAAAATCTTCAGTTCATTTTTTTGGGGTGGCCGGTCGGCTAGGCTGAGTGGCTGGCCGACCGCCACCTTGCGTAAAACCACCCGGCCTACTGTTTCCCTTTCCACCAAGATACTGTGTCCGGATATTTTTGCCAAATATCTCCCCCATCCGGGGGATATTTTGGGAGGGAAAGCTTGGATGCTTTGCCCTCCCCTTTTACACCTTGTTTTGCTTATTTAAAGGGACCATTAGCTCCTTCCTCAAGGTTACAAAAATTTGTCTTCAAGCACACTTAAGCAAAAACCCTAATCTCCATAGCCAAAACCTTCAAAAAAAGCTTCAAAAGTCTTACTTGATTTCTTCACCAACACCTAGCCTCACCATTCCAACTTCGATTCCAGCAGCTAGGAAGTGAATTTCAGAGGTTGAGAAGCTACAAATCAAAGCCAAGAAGCAAAGAAAGACTAGTCTTCAAGGGTAAGTATTCAAAACCAACTTTTAGGGCTTTTTCTTGATCTTTTTTTATACTCTAATTGGTTGAGAATTAGGGCTCCGACCCCTACTGATTTTGTGCTCATTTTGAGCCCCTCTACAATATTGTAGAAGGGCTCAACTTCATTTGGTATTTCTATATACTAGTTCCTTCAATATTTGCCAAGTTTGTCACATTTTTGCATGCTAAAATTGACCTATGTGTGTTGGTTTTTAGGGGTCCGACCCCTACTGCTTTCTTGCTTATTTTGAGCCCCTCTACAACATTGTAGAGGAGCTCAACTTCATTTGGCCATTGTATCTACCACCTCCTTCAAATTTCATCAAGTGTGCCCATTTTTGCATGCAATTTTTGACCTATTTGTGTTTGTTTTTGGGACTTCGACCCCTACTGGTTTTAGTCTTTTTTTGACCCCCTTTACATGTTTCATGAAGAAGATTTGGTCATTTGATGTATAGATTGCATGTCTTATGTTATACCCTTTTGTGGCTCCATTTTGCCTTCCATTTCTAGCATGTTTGTCTTATGATTTAGAGGCTTCCATAAACTGCATATATGCTTATTTTTGGGCCCTCTTTCATGTTGTAGAAGAAAGTTTGTCCATTTGGTGTTTGTATATACCACCTCCCATTGTAATGCTCTTTTGGCCATTAATCTTGTATGATTTTGTTGCCATATCTATGTCTCCTTTTGGCCATGATCGTTACTGAAATATGCTGTATTTGGGACTGCCTTGCTACTGTCCTTGCTGCCATGATCATTTTTTGCATGTATAGCATGGCTATAGGCCATTTCGGGTGTATATTATCGCATTTCGGGACCGTTTCTCGCTTTGGGTGTGCTTTGGTTGTGTTTCGGGGCTGTTTTCCCCCTCTTGTATCTGCTGAAATTCCATGTTGCATGTTTGCATGTCATTTTGTGCCTTAATGCTTTGCCTCGGTTTGCGTGCCCGCGGGTACGCATTTCGAGGCACCTTCATTTTTATCCGACGGCCTCCTATGTGAGTGAGCTGAGGCTCTCCCATGTTGGTGTAAGTCCATCGCGGCATTACGTGTGTCATTTCATTGCATTTCATCATCGCCTCGATTTGCGCGCCTGTGGGCACGCGTTTCGAGGCACTTCTGTTTTATCCGATTTTCATTCTTTCATCATCGCCTCAATTTGCGTGCCTGTGGGCACGCGTTTCGAGGCACTTCGATTTTATCCGATTTTCATTCTTTCATCATCGCCTCGATTTGGCGCTACCAGGCACGCAGCGTTTGAGGCACTTTGGTTTTATCCGATTTTCATTCTTTCATCATCGCCGACGGCGCACTGGGCACGCGTTTGAGGCACTTCGGTTTATCCGATTTTCATTCTTTCATCATCGCCTCGATTTGGCGCTACCAGGCACGCTGCTTCGAGGCACTTCGGTTTTATCCGATTTTCATCTTTCATCATCGCCTCGGTTTGCGCGCCTGTGGGCACACACTTTGAGGCACTTCGGTTTTATCCGATTCTCATCTCATCATTGCCTCGGTTTGCGCGCCTGTGGGCACGCACTTCGAGGCACCTTCCGTTTCTTCCGTTTTGCATTTTACATCATTGCCTCAGTTTGCGTGTCAAGTGGACACGTATTTCGAGGCACCTCCTTTCATCATTCTGGCCTCCTATGTAAGTGGGCTGAGGCTCCCTCATGTTGGTATAAGCCCGTCATTGCATTTCGCATGTCATTCTGCATTCCTCGGTTTGCGTGCCTATGGACACGCATTTCGAGACATCTCATTTTCATAGCATTGAGCATGCTAGATTGTATATTAGTTGCATTTCATTGTATATCATGCATATCGCACGGGAAACGAGGTACATTCCGTACTCCGAGTGACGGAGTGTGTCTCAATTCCCCAGTTACCGACACTCCGGATTACCCATGATGGAGTTAGGTTTTTGTTGTAGCATTCATCAGCATTCATCCCTATATTGAGTTGTGCAATCCGGTTCCTCGGCCATCATGCATCGGTATGCGTGATTGGTGGCACGAGGATCGAGGCATGCATATATTTGTGAAATACATTGCTGTGCCCTTTTCCTGCTCCCTGTCGCAGCAAAATCAGGAATCAACAGTTTTTCAGAGCTTGGCACGCTTTTCAAGAAACATTGTGAAACAGAGGCTGATTGGGGCATCGTCAGGATTCTGCCAAACAATTGCAAAGATACATCATTCAGCAAAAGCGAGGCAGTCCCTGGCTTGCATGCCAGTTTTATTGCTTTCTTAGTTTAATTTGTCAATCAATTAGAAATCTGTATATTTCAGACTGTATATTCTTTTATTCGGGTCTGTATTATTATTTATTCGGACCCTCTGCGCGAGGGCATAAATGTAATAAGGGTGTGTGAGTGCGATGTATGTCTTCCAACCCCCATTTCTTTCTCCCTTTTATTTACCCGCTTTGAATGGTTAGATATAGGACATATTTCAATTAGCATAACAGTATGACAGCATGTTTGCATCATTCATCTGTTTTGCACGCACCGGGCTCGGCGCATCATACTAACTGCATTTGTATTTCAATTCCAAGTTGAATACTTGATAGCTGTTACATCTCATATGCCATCTTTTAGAATAGCCGAGCCTGCTATAATTGCATCTTTGCATGTGTTGCATTAGGCATTCAGTATACTTAGGATCATGCATGATTTTTAATCGGTTTTTGTTTTGGCTTGGAGTACTCGGTGAGTTGTTATGCTTTAGCATCCTTGCATGCGTGTGAGTGTTGCCATGATAGCATGCTTGCCATGAGGCTATTTGCTTATCTGATATAACTGCCTTGAATGCCTGTGGGTGGAGGTTGAGTTATCTGAATTGGGACAATTCATTGACTGTTTGTTTTAAGCCCACTAGATAGTGGCAAAATCATTGTTTTCTTAAGCCCACTCGAGAGTGGCAAATCCGCATTTTAGCCTACCTGTGGGTAGCATCATCAAACCATTTTCAAACAAACAAACATGAGATGTTTAATTCCAATTCAGATGATTTAGTCTATACTTGTTTGCTGCGAGCATCGCATAGTAACCTAGGCTAATAACCAGAATAAGAACGCACAAAGTTTTCAAAAACAGATATCATGGTTAGTAGAGGCCGGTCTTTGACCGGGCGAGAGGGGGTGCTCACGATGTGACCTTCCCTAATCGTACCCAAGTTCCCGAGCCAACTTTGGTAATGACGGACACGTGGCCTTTCGGCACCGAGTCAGGGTTTCCTAAATTTCCCATTTTAAAATATTTAGGTGGCGACTCTGTTATCTGGCAAAGCAGTCCATGTTTGGCACTTCTTTCAAAAATCTGTTTTCCTTCAAAACGATTTGCCGGATTTGGACTCTTTGGTTCAAGATTTAGAACCGCAACAAAATCGAGTCCGAACTGTAGCGAGGCCCCCCGCGGGCGTTGTTACACACCTCTCCTTCATGCATTTCCACTTTGTCTTTGCTCAGTTTACCGAAAAGCGCAACATTTAACGAAATGCGAGCCTCGGAACATCGTAGACAAATTTTCAAAAATATTTTGAAAGAGAGGGTTTTAAGTTCTAAAAATCTTTTTGGTCCAAAAATGGGGTGTGAGGTTGGGATTTGACGCTCTCCTTGCCAAAGAAATCAAACCTTTGCATTGCACACCTTTCATCGCCAAGTAAGCGATTAGTGGCGCCCAAGTCTTAAGGGCGGTCAAAAATGGGGTGTCTACACAAATCCATAAACTAGCTGAGTCAAAAATAGTGGCCAAAATATTAGACACTTAGATTAGAAACACTAAACCTTTACAAAAATAAAAGGTAAAAGTAATGAAAGAAAATATAAGGAAAAGGGAAATTTCAATATTGCCACATAAAAGCTTTTTTAAAAAAAATCAAATCAGAGCCACCATCTAGATATTCCACATCACATGCATTGAGCAGTGGCAAACTAAAAGCAAATATATTTTAGCCATTCAAAGGTCAACCAGAACTGTCAACTAAGTTGGTCAACCAGAATTAAGGTAGGACACCTTGATTGTAATTTAGTCGTTCTAATTAGAAATAATCACTTAAATTGCAAATTGATTGTAATTTAATCGTTCTTGTTTCTACTTGTGAAGATTAAGCCAAAACTAAAGAATCCTGGTTGTTCCCTATCAACCATGCAATGGTAATTATGGTCAAACATGGCTATTTAAGCACAATCCTATAGGAATATAAATAGAACATAGGAATTAACACAGTGTATAGCTATAGCATTGAATGTTTTTGAAATGGAATTACCTCAAAATTTCTTAAGTTGAGTGTGCTATCAACATCATCTGTTGTCAACATAGTTCTCTTTGAATGATGCATGCATTTGATTGCCTCCTGCAGAATTTCACAACAAAAAGTATCATTAAGTCCAACCATCTGTGCATGAAAAATGACATAGAGAGAAAGAGAGAGATTATGTTACTAATTCTTTTTTTTTTATTCATATATATATATATATATATATATTAATTATGGGTCCTTGTGAATATTGACTTGATGTTGTGTAAGATAACTCTTCACAGTTTTCTTCAATGAAAGTAGAAAATTTAGGAGCCCTTTCACAAAATAAAATTATAGGGAAGATTAGTAGTATTACAAACTTTGAGAAGCTAAAAATTTTAGAATTAAAGATGTTTTTCATTCTATGTTAAAATTTAAAATCACAATGGATTAAACTTATCAATTATTCAGCATAGTCAGTTACACTCTGCTTGAAATTTTAAGTGGTAGCTAATGTACATTACCAAATGCGGTTATGAATATATCACTAAAATCTCAGTTAAAACCACTTAATGGGTTTACAAAAAGAACCATACACAAATACAAAGGAAAATGTTCTTCCATTATACATTCATAAACACAGACATTATATTATAATTATTTTTTTGATTTTAACGATAGGGTATTCAGGTGAACCTCAACTAATCCCAAGACCCACGCAAAGCACCCCTCTGCGTAGGTCAAGCGAATCTTAGGCTATGCCCACAGGCGTGGTCCCTAAGAGATTGATAGCACTCCATAGGAGTCAAACTTTAACTTGATACTTCATGAGGCACCAAGGGCCAAGTGACTGACCACTAAGCTAAAATCCGGTGGCTATGGCATAGTTTTCAGTGTGTGTCAAAGAAGTATTGGAATCTCCCAAATGCATTGGCATTTGGCAATAAGCATATTATCCTAAAGGCTTCCTTTATCTCATTTGAATAACTAACTAGCAATTGCACATCGGTATGTGCTTATTGAAGACTTTAATGCACTTGAATGGCATTTTTCCACTACATATTGCAGCACTTGATTCAATACCTAGTTGTATCAAAATCCTTTGATGGAAAACCATGTATGAGACTAAAAACATGACAATTAACTCATTAAACCATGACAATTAACCACGAAAACTACAATGACAATTAAACCATGAAGACTTTAATATATGTGTGTTATGTACTTGAATGGCATTTTATTTATATATGTGTGTGTTATGTAGATTCATATTACATTCAGCCTAAATCAAAATTAACAAACACTAGAATAGTAACATTAATTCAATAAACATAACCACTACATTTAAACAAATTAATAGATCATCCATTCACAAAAAATTCATCCACAGTGGCTTATTATCTTCAGCATCAAAGGTAGATGGTGTGTTATTGGCAGAATTTGAACTAGACATTTTTCCTAAAAATTATAATCATTATAAATTAACATTAACATTAGAAGGGGGAAAAAAATTACATACTGTGTATATATATAATTATAATTTTTTTCAAAAAAAAAAAACAATTTTAGAGATATATATACATATATATAAACATATATATATATATATATATAGAGAGAGAGAGAGAGAGAGAGAAAGAGAGAGAGAGAGGGAGAGAGGGCAAGAGAGAAAGAGAAATAGAGAGAGCGAGAGAGAAAGAGAAACATAGAGAGAGAGAGCGAGAGCGAAAGAGAGAGAGAGAGAGCGAGATTGAGTGTGTGTGTGTGTGTGAGAGAGAGAGAGAGAGAGAGAGAGAGAGAGAGAGAGAGGGGCTTACCGTCGAAGTCTTCGATCAACTGGATGGAGGTGGATCAACGATGTTCAAGTCGACTAGATGAAGGTGGATCGACTGGTTTAATGGATGGGGGTCTTCGATCGACTGGATCTACTGTCTCACTGCCGGCTGGTTTGATGGATATGGTACACAATTTTATACGTCGTTGCCATTTTTTTTTACTTTTTAAATATTACACCTTTTAAATATAACAAAATTAAAAATGAGCTCTACCATGTCCCATGTTGTGTCCCGATATGGACACGTATGTCCCTGACATGTCCCCATGTTCTTGACGTGTCTGTTTGTCAGACACCGCCACGACATCGATTTTGGAGTGTCCACGCTTCATAGGTTTGACCACATATAACCATTACTTTTGTGATGCATTTATATCTAAGAAGGTCACCAAACTTTTTCCTTTGAAAGAATGGAAAAGTCCGAGTAAAAATGGAAGCAAGTACAAATGATGAGTCACATTTGATATCATTTGATAGGACAACTAGTAAATCCTATAGACTTCACTAAGAGGGGTTTGAATGGCACTTCCTGCACTTGAGCTATCATTTTGCACTTCCAGCACTTTTGCAGGTCTGCAGAGATACTGAGAGTTATCATTCTTCGCTCGAGCGTCCATTCTTACGCTTGAGCGGTGTTCGCTCGAGCGACACTTCTTGTGCTCGAGTGGTGGTCACTTGTTTGTAAAACTTCTGAGAGTTTGTATTTTACGCTCAAGCGACACTTCCTGCACTCGAGCGGTCACACTTTTTGTGTCTAGATGCTCGAGTGTCACTTTTTGCGCTCGAGCGGACTGCGCGTCTATATAAGGCCGTAGTGCACTGAAAAAGTCACTTTTTGCTTCTCTCTCTATTCTCTTTCTTCCTTTCCGCCATTGTTAGGCTTTATTGGACCTAAAAGCTTGCGTTTTATCTAGTTACACCCATTTTCTAACCCTAGCCCTATAGATTAAAACGTAAAGGGTAGCGAGAGCTTTTATTTAATTTGAGTGGGTCGTGTTTTCATCGCCGGTGGATTTTTAGCTTTTCTCTTCTTCGCTTCAAGAGGTAGGGATTCTTGAGCTTCTTTTCAATACCTCGCTATAGATAGACTTGTGGTATTTTTACTACATTTAAAAGCATAATTTATGGTTGATTTTATTAAAAAGCATATGGTTTGATTGGGTTTAATTGGTGGATTTATGGGTTAGGTTTATTATTCTTTGTGCATTGTAAAAGCATGTTTGGGATATGGAATTGGAAGGGTTTGGTGTTCTATTTGTAAATTTTAGAACATTAAAGGAGAGCTTGATGTTTATTGGAAATTGGGGTTATGTTTTGGTTGTTTACCAATTTTGGATTTTTTGGGTCAATGATAGTGGATTTCTGTTATTGTGCGTGTGTTGTGAATTGGAGTAGAGTTCTATCTTTATAAAACAAATTGAAATTAACTACCTTTTTATAAAGCATGAGAGGTTGTAATGAACGGGAATTTGGAATTTACCTAAGGGTGTATTTATTGTTTCGGATTATGTAATTGGTGTCTAGAGTTTTGTCCTTAGCCATCGGTGGAGGATGGTATTGATTGTTACTAGATTTATGCCATGTATGCTGTTGTAGGATGGATAATGTGGTATGAGATGATATAATGTTGGTTGTTAGTGAACATTGTGAATAGACAATTCCATTGTTAAGTTATGGACTATGTTGTTAAAGAGGTAGTTAGAACGTTTATAAATGTTGTTTCTATTATGAGATTGTTGTTGAATAGTTATGGTTTTAAGGTGTAGTACTCCATGATGTGTTTTGGGAATGTTTGAAGTAAAGGAAAACTCGTGTGGAACGATGGTTTATGGAGTATATTTTAAAATAAATAAGTTAATGTAATTAAGGGATTGTGGCTATTATGATGATAATTGAATTAGGTGTATGTATTACACCCGTGTAGTATTTTATTGATTAGCTCGTTATGCTTTTAATATGATGTTGTTCGGGGGTCTATTTCCCACTGTGTTGAGCCGGCAAAGCGTGGTGCCATGACAGAGGTTTCCTCGTCCCTTTCGGTTTGCGCCTGGTAAAGTGTGAAAAGAGGGTCCATTTCCCGCCGTATTTTAGCCGGCAAAGCATGGCGTATTGTGATAGGTTCTTCGTTCCTTTCCAGTTCGCGCTTGGTAAAGTATGACCTGAGGAGTACCTCCTTCGGGTGAGGCCGGTAAAGTGTTATGTGGTATTGGTATTATTGAATCTGCCATCCGTGCTGTAGGCCGGTAGAGATGGAATTGGTAGTATGTATTACTTTAGTTATCTCGTTTGAATGTATACATGTGTTAACGGTTTCAGTAAATCCTTAGGCCTATGATCAGGGAAGGTTGCAGATATATATGTTGGGATGTAAATGTTTACGGTGTATTGAGAGGTAGGATGAGGATTATGATTTATATGTGGAGTTGTATTTTCAGAACAGTTGTTTAAGTGAGATTCTTTTATGTTAACGTGAGAAGTTTCATCAAAGAAAGAATGTGGTTTTTAAAACATTTTCTTTTGGAAGTAATAATGGGAATGTGAAAGAGAAGAAATGATTTTATACTGAATTGTGCCAAGAGGAATGCTTTGAGAAAAACACAGTTATATGAGTATATTTTGGATGGTAAATGTCACACTACTTATATGGTATGTCTTGATGCATTCATGATCATTTTTATCTATATGTTGTGATTGGTTAGGATCTTCGAGATCTCTACTGGGCTTAGTGCTCATCCCACACGTTGATAAACTTTTTAGGTACAAGGCTGAAGGAATCGCGTTTTACTTGAAGTCTTTTAATTGTTGGCCACGGGGCCTTTTACTTGTTGGCTGTGTGCCATGTATTGTATAATGGTAGATCGCTTTTGTTTTATTTTCTATCATTCAATGCAAGCCTAAAGGCATCGTACCATATCTTATTTATATCGTCATTGTTGTCATGAGAGAATGTTATTGTTTATTCTTGTTCATGTTCTCAACTGAATGAAATTATTATAATGGATTTGGTAATGGATTCGGATAATAAAAGTCGGAGCGTGACAATCAACATTCACATATCATACCAGTATTTATACCCATACTCGTACTTCATAGATTTTGATTTATGGTAATTATACTGTGTCTACTTATTAGATTAAGATTTTTCATTTGGAATTGTGATTTTAGATCTTACTTATCAACTCATTCAATTTTTTGTACTTTCAGATTTTATCTTGCGATTTTCAGTAGTCTACTTGCAATCAAGAATTATAGATAATTGAATACATGAGTTCTGCTTGCAAAAATTGCTTCAAATTTTCATGCGAATTTCAGTAGTCTACTTGCAATTAAGAATTGTAGATAACTAAATATGATATGAGTTATGCTTACAAAAGTTGATGCAATTGTCATATTTCATTCTTTTGATACCAATTTTTTTTTCAATCTTTGTAAATTTTTTTTTATACTTTAGTCTATGTAACTAAATTTTAATAATTACATTCAACAAACTTTGTGTTGATGTTAGAAAAAATAAAAACATTGTGAGCACTTATAATTTCATTAACAACATTTTGTTTGGTGTAATATATAAAGGGCTCAATTTCAAAGTTCACTTAGGGCCCAGAAAGGTTAAGGGTCGATCCTGAATGGTTCCCTCTTTTCTCACTCATCTTTTCTTATTATTGTGGGTGTGTTTCTTCTTCAACTCTAGCATCTGGCGATGAGCGTACTTTAAAAAACCAGTGGTGGAAACGGTGGAGTTGGATAGCGGCAGTAGTCTACGAACAATGGCAATGGCGTTGGTGGGTTTGAGAGCTTTATTTTAATTCAAGTTTTGTTTTTCCAAACCACATCTGTGAGACATTGATGGTTTTTCCAAAACCGCAGCTAATTCTTTTCGGCAACTTTTGTAGCTTGTGTAAAATTTCATGTTTGACCCTTTTAAGATCTTGATGTTTTTATTTTCTTGAGTTGTATGATGTTTACTTTTATTTTAATATAACTGCACTATAACTTTTCTTAAAATATTATATATATCTATTCTAATATATAAAGTGAAGGCTCTTGGTGGTGTTGAGACATTTGTGTCTCATATTCTGAGTTTTTCCAAAAATATTATTTATATCTATTCTAATATGTAAATTGAAGGCTTTTGATGGTGAAAGAGACAAAGATCGAAACTAGGATCATTGGTTTGGCAAAGCAAGTCATTACCATTTGAGTAACACATAATATATGTGCATATTTCTTTATTATTATTGTTATACTATTACGTTCTTTTGAATTGCACATGCATTGCATGTGCGGCCTGCTAGTGTGTATATCTATATACTAGCGATATACCCGTTCTATGCACGACATAAAACACATATTTATTAAGAATAAATTTTTCTTAGAATTGCCTTTGGAAGCTGAAATGTAGTTTTAAATTAAAAAAAGCTAGAAAATTACATCCATGTGAATATTATATAGAAATTTTGATAATTTTTTTAAGGTCTCTAGTACTACTCATTTAGATTTTACCCCGGAAAAAATTACTTACACTAAGGTGCTGTTTGATAATCTAATTTAGCACTTGAAACTGAATATATTAAGTGCTGATCAATTATGCTCGTTTGATAACTACAATTGATATCCCTTAAAAACTTAAGTGCCTCTTAGAATATAACCTAAAAGTTAATAAAATTTTAAGTGATATGAAACTTACTTAATTATAACTGAATTTATAAATACTAAACGTAAAGTATCGACATGGTCAAATCAAAATATACATTGACATATACTATATTATAAACTCACTACCACTGCCATTGCCACTACTACTACCACCATCTTCATCACCAATGTCATCGTTACCATAAGTACCACTATCATTTCACTACCACTACCATATCATCACCACAATCGCCACTGCCATTACTATCACTATTACAACAACCACTACAACTCTTCACTTACACAACTATTGTCACTGTTGTCATAACCACCACCACCATTCCACCACCATCACCACCTTAATTTCTAAAATATTATGCTTCTATCATCACCACAATCATTATCCCTTAATCTCTACCACTGTTGACATTGGCACCATATCTAATGTCGTCGTTGCCTCCTCCATCACTATCAACTCACAATCACAATATAAAAATTGTAAGATATACAATTTGAATAAATTTTTTTAAATTTGATCTTATTTTATCATTAAAAATTCTCATCCAAACTTGATATTTTGTTGGATCAAACTGTTTGAACTGGACAAACAACACACTCTTTATTAATATTATTTTGATTTTTAGCTTATAAAATTTAAATATCTATTTTTTTTTATTTTCAAAAGTACTGCAATTTAATAAAATTTTAAAAAATGCTATTATATTGATAAAAGAATTAACAAAATAAATGTAAAATTTATAAAAAAAAAAATTTGTATGGTATATTTTTGAAAACTAACACGAGTAGTGTTAATGTATATTATATTATACTTATCTACCTGTATTTGTATCTGTATCTCTTTGTATCTCTATCTTTATCTCCTTGTATCTCTATCCCCTTCTATACTTATCTAGGTTTCTTTTTAACGTATAAATATAGGCTTCTCCTATTGTATTAACTATTCAATTCAATAATACAGATACACAATTTTTCCTTTCTTTCAACCATTCTAACATGGTATCAGAGTGTAGGTCTTGAATCCTATCTCTTATTTTCTCTAGCTTATTACCCGTACACAGTGGCATTATAGCATCTCTCTTCTTTTTTACACCATTCTTTGTTCCACAGCACTGTTTCGTCACTGTTCCGTTATCATTTTTGACCCAAATTTTATAAATTCTGTTACCATAATGCTCGGAATTGTGCCTTGGTTCCAACTCCACTAAGCCCGTCGCCACACACCTTCGCATGCTCTCGCACGTGCCGCTTTTCTAGTCGGCGCATCTAGCCTTTTGACGCCACTCTTCCACGCGCATACACGCGCCCTTCTGTTACTTGCTTATGTTAGCTTGGCATCAGCCATTTTCCCCGTATGCGATGCTTCTGTTACTGTGCACCTGCGTGCGCCGTTCTTGCTACCGTGCACTCGCGTACGCCGTACCCGCTACCGTACACCCACGTGTGTTGTTTCTGCTATTATGCACTCCTGTGCACTGGTTTTGCTGCCGTTGCACCCGTGTGCACCGTTTCTGCTACTGTGCGTCGCGCCTCTCTTTAGTAGTGTGCACTGCGCCTTTGCTGACATCATCCAGCCTCCAGCTGACATCATCTCTACACCATTCAACCCTTTCCTAGCTATTTTCGGCCTTTCAGGCTCATTGGTATGATCTGTTTTAGCTAATTTTGCTCCTACAGTTCTGTTCCTATTTATTTTCTCCTACCACCACATTATTATGGATTGTTATGATACCTCCCATCCAATTTTTATTATGCTTGATGGATCCAATTATGTTCTGTGGATCCAAGCCATTTCTTCCTTCCTCAAAGGTCAAAATCTCTGGCGTATTATCATCGGGTATGTGACCAGGCCAGTGACAGAGGCCGTTGAAACTGCTGCTAAATATGAAGACCGCTTAGAAGACTGGGATAGTAAGAACTACTAGATCATTACTGAGCTTCAGAATACCTCTGTTCCCTCTATTAGTCTTCAGTTTGGTCATTTTCAGCTTGACTCTATTACTACTCCTGCTAAACACATTTGGGAGTTTTTGAAAGAACAATACCAGACTATCGGTCTTGCCCATTAATATCAACTTCAGAGTCAGCTTCACCGTATGCGTTAAGACACTGGTCAGCCTATTATTGACTTTCTTGGTCAAATGTATTCTGTTTAGGACTAGCTTGCTCTCTTAGAACCTCTATGGCCTCACCTTGAAGATGCAACTTTATTCACTATATGTCGTAATCAACAGCGGTCGGTTCAATTCTCATCGCTCTTACTACCTAGTTTGAGCTCGTGCGTGCATCTCTTTTTCATCGCACTCCATTGCCCACTCTTGAGCAGGCTATTTCAGAGCTGTTATCTGAGGAAACTCATTATGTGGACTATGTTCTTGCCACTCCTCACTCACAGCCTATTTCTTCTCTGTCAACCTAGTGATCAACTACCTACATTTATTGTCAGAATTGAGGCCTTCCTTCTACTTATCTTCTGGTTCATTGCCCAATCAGACCCTGCCGGTATTGCAACAAAATTGGTCCTAGTCATCTGTAGCAGGATTGTTTTCACAATCCCTCCTGGTCCTCTTCCATTGGTCACTCCTCTCATGATGACTCTTCCAGGGGTAGTTCATATCGTCCTAGGAATCAATCTAGATCTTTGCCTGCTCACCGCACTACTGCTGCTGCCCTTGAGGATTTTTTTAAGCCTCTAGACCCGTTTGCTCCTGTCTTCTCCCAAACTGATGTTAAGTCACTGTTCAAATAATTTCTCTCCCCCTCTAGTACACCTCCTCCTACTGCTCTATCTGTGACTTCAGGTACCTCTTGTTGGTATTTTGACTTCACATGTTGTAATCATATGACTTCCAGTTCTAGTATATTTTCTTTCATTTCTCTCATATTTCCCCTGTTCATACTGTTAATGGTTATCTCATGTCTGTAAGTCATGTTGGCTCTATTTCTACCTCTCATTTGTCTTTACCACTTTTATCATATCCCTACTCTTACCTTAAACCTTATCTGCATTAGTCAATTAGGTGAGCTTGGTCTAGCTGTCACCTTTTCTGCTAATGATTGTTTGGTGCAAGACCCTCAGATGGGATAGACTCTTGGGATCGGTTATAAGCATGGATGTCTCTATGAGCTCATTCATCTTCATGTTCCGGACTCCATATAGTTAGCTGCTTTTGTATTTGATTCTTCTTTGTCTCCTTTTTATCTTTGGCATTGTCACTTAGGGCATATTACTGTTAGTAAGTTAAAGTTTTTGGTTTCTAGTGGTGAGTTGGGTCATGTACTTCCCGATCATTTTGAATGTTTGCCTTGTCAAGTTGCAAAACAACCTGCTTTATCTTTTAATAAAAGTACTTCTGTTTCCCATGCCCTTTTTGATCTCATACATTCTGATATCTGTGGCCCATCCTCTACTACTACCATGGGGGGATCTTGTTATTTTGTTATCTTTGTTGATATTTTTCACAGTTTACTTGGCTGTTTCTCATGAAAAATCATTCTGAACTTAAACAAATTTATTATACCTTTGCAACAACGGTCCAAACCCAATTTTCAAAGAAAATTAAAAATTTTCGCTCTGACAATACTATGGAGTATTGAGATTTGGATTTCCCCTATTTTCTTCAGTGTCATGGAACTCAGCCTCATCGTTTCTGTGCTGGCATGTCCCAGCAAAATGGATGTGTTGAACTGAAACATTGACATATTCTTGACACTACTTGAGCTTTCGCTCTTTTTTCCTGTCTTGAAAAGTTTTGTGGGGAAGCTACACTTACTGCTGTGTATACTATTAATGTGTTCCCACTCCTGTTGCCCATCATCAAACTCCCTTTGAACGTCGGCATGGCACTAGGCCTCCATGCACATGTCTTCGAGTTTTTGGGTCTGCATGTTTTGTCCTCCTTCAACCTCATGAACACACTAAACTTGAACCTCGTTTTCATCTTTGTGGTTTTCTTGGGAATGGGATTGAACATAATGGTTATCACTGTTGGGATTCTATCTCTAAGCGTCATCGTGTACCCCATCATGTGGTTTTCTGGGAGCATAAAATGTTTTCATCCCTATCCTCATTTCACTTACCATTACCTTATAAAGCCCCCAAATTATTACAGTAAATCCAATCCTTAAAGCAAAAGAATAATAGAAATAATATGCTTTCATTTATCAGAGTTCGTTTATAAAAGTTAACACATGCGATATACATTCACGAATGTTCATCTTAAATCTACAGCATATGTTGCAATGTTAAGAGAATTAGAACTAAACATATAGTCATTTGCCTTATAGGCTTACATCTTTCCAAATTATTGCTTGGTTTCACAAAAGTGAGCCTAGCTCAATACAATTTAAGCCCTTGGTTATACAAAAGAATATAACAAAATAAAGAAGCTTTTGCCCCCAAAAGTTCCTCCAAGCTATTGTCTTGGCGGAGACATGTCATTAACACCTGAAAATGGTTTTCCCAAATAGGGTGAGCCAAAGCCCAGTAGGAACAATCTAACACAATATATGAGATTTAACAAAGATATAAGTACAATGTGCATATACAATGTTGGTGACAAAATATCCACATTTTTTTTTTATAACCGTAAAGCACCAAAGTTCATATTTCAATTTGTTTTCCTTCAATTCATTTCAAGTTCATTTATTCTTCTCAATTCATGAGTCAATTTCATTATCTTTCAACAACCCAACTGAGACTACAACTCAGTGGTCCTCTAATCAACACAATTACCACACAAACACTTCAATCTGCCATTTTATAGAAATTTCATCCACGGGATCGGCACCCATGTATACACACGATTTCGGAACTTTCACCTTGGACACTCCGGCTAATTTAATTTCAATGGAGTCTATCCCCTATCTTCTTCCAAACAATGGAGTACATCCCATTTCTTTTCCCAAACATCATACATATACAATGTATTTGAAAAAATAGTCATATTCAATGACAACCAACATTAGATTAGTTTCAATTTACCAAATCCAACAATCATAGCTATCCTCTACTAATAGCTCATACAGATATTTCTAAACAAATATACAATCTTCTCAATAGATAAATTATTCAAATTTCCATAGGTGAGAGACAACACGTGTCCAACTCCATCATTTACATCAACAATCATCCAATTGCATATTATCATTATCAATTTTAGTTATTTGTACAAAATAACAATTTGATCCATTTAGGGCAAAACTTCTTTTTTCCATATATCAACCCAAGTGTCAAAATTAACTATTTTGACACAATATAACATCATATTCAAACTCCATACCCATTTATTTCACATTCACCAAAAACCTCTCTTTTTATTTCACACCCAAATCCTAGGTTTGTTCAAAATACTCCCAAATCCCACCATTGTTACACAACGACAAATAACTAAGCTAAAAACCATATGAAAGTGTAGAAAATCCCTACCTCAAAGAGAGAAGATGAGCCAAGCAAAAGTGAAATTTCAAAGATGACCAAATCCAACTCTATTTGGATCAAAATGGAGATCTTGAGATGGTCTACCTTTTTATCAAAGGGATTAGGGTGAAGAAATCACTAGAACGAGGTGCAAATGTAGAGAGAGAGAGAGAGTGTGTGTGTGTGTGTGTGTGTGTGTGTTTTAGAGAGAGAGGATCTCAACTTCAGGTTTTTGGAAGAAAGATCTGAAAAAGTGATGTAAAAAGTCATTTTCGTGATTTGATATTCGCACAATCCGCTCGAGCGCAAGAGTCGATGCTCGAGCGTTAGACACAATAAGTTGTTCCACTCACGTGCAAGAAAGGCCGCTCGAGTGCCAAGGCACAATGAACAAGATGCTCATTACTCGAGCGCAAGAAGTGACACTCAAGCGTAGAAAACACACATCCTGTAGTTTTGCAGACAATAGACCAACGCTCAAGTGTAAGAAAGGCTGCTCGAGCGCTTACTCACTTGAGCGTAGAAAATGCCGTTCGAGCATAAAAATCACTCTCCCAGTAGTTTTGTAGACCTGCAAAAGTACTGAGAATTTGGAAAGCCCGCTCGAGCACAGGAAGTGCCGCTCTAGCAAAGGACCAAAATTCTAGACAACACAAGGTTTGAAAAACAAGCGACCATCCTACCCAAACGTAACCACAACAATCCAAAAGCAAAT
Source organism: Camellia lanceoleosa (assembly GCA_025200525.1). Lineage (NCBI taxonomy): Eukaryota > Viridiplantae > Streptophyta > Magnoliopsida > Ericales > Theaceae > Camellia > Camellia lanceoleosa. Next base: position 62,446,249 of record CM045762.1, read on the forward strand.
TTCAAAGAGATACAAGGGAAGCAAGAGGTAAACAACAATATGAAAGCAGTAAACCTGAGTTTGGGATACCACAAGAGTCGGGTCAAAATCGAGATCGCTATAACCTCCCCCCCTTAAAGAATTTCGTCCCCAAAATTACAAATCCATTTCAAAACCATGTTTTAAATGAATTTCTACAATGATTACAAATCAATTTTCAATACCATGATCCATCCACCAGTCATTCAATCCTATCACATGATGAACAAGTCTCAATATACATCTCAACATATATTTCTGTAGTAGCCGAATAAATAAAATTGTGTCCTGGGCTAGCATAGTGCGAGTCGGCAGAATACGCCGAATCCATGGTCACAGATAAGTCGGCTATATTAAGTCTAGTAGGCCAAAGCCGAATAAAACCAGGCTTAAAGGGCCGTTTGAACCAATTATCCCATGGGCTACATAAAGGGTCCATGAACGGGGTTAAAGCCTATTAGGAAACAGTGGGCCCTTGGAAGGTCACGAGAGAAACAATATAAAAGAAAGGAGAGGAGGGCAGAGAGGGCATTCTGTTCTTGGACAATAGAGTATTCCTAAACCCATTACATCACAATTGGCGCCGTCTGTGGAAATACTCGAGCTCATTCATGATAAACGTAACAAATGATCCTCTATTGGTGGTTGATGATGTTACACCAAGAACCATGTTTGGTCCGGAGAACATCATTGCAAGAAGATCTTTGAATTTCGACGCAGTAACTCAGTCTTCACCTTCGACCTTGATGTAGGAAACCATGCGGACGATAATGGACTAGGCAAAATGAAACGAACAACGATTAGAAAAGCTGGCGGCTGATAACGAACGATTACGTAAAGAGCTGGCTTTGGAATTAGCCAAATCTCAACAGACCCCATTGCATCTTGAACGAGGTCGGTTGTCGGAACAAAAGAAGGATAATCCACGACGTCGACACCGGAGGTATGAAAGTAGCACCACCTCCGACTCGTGAACTCAAGAACCTAGAAAGAAGTAGTGCATTGGCGCCTCTAGCTTATCTAAAGGGAGTCCATATTTGTGGCACGAACAAGGAAAAGGTGATGATTCGGACGGAGAGGATACATAATCCTTTCGCACGACGAATTACAAGGGCTGTCCTGCCTAAAAAATTCAAGGCACCAACGTTTACGTTGTATGAAGGTAAGTCAGATCCTACAGATCATATTTGCCATTACAAGCAGGAAATAACATTACACGCTGACGATGAGGCACTTATGTGTCGCATGTTCCCAAGCAGCCTAGGTCTGTTGGCAGTCCGGTGGTATTATAAACTCGAACCGGCCTTGGTCAAAAGTTTTCATTAGCTCCAAAAATCCTTCTGGGTAAGGTTCATCACCAACGAGGTTCAGCCAAAACAAGCCGATCACTCTAGGTGATGCAAATCAATCTAGATGAAACCCTCCATGAATATTCGGCACGTTATTGGGAATGTTTCAACTTGGTTGACGATGCCTGCAATGATTCCATGGCCATCACTGCCTTCAAGATAGGTTTACACCCTGACAGTCCGCTCTGGAGCTCATTGACAAGGCGGCCTCCTAAAACCGTGTGGGCCTTAATGAAGAAGGTTGAGGAGTACTGCAAAGTAGAGGATGATGCACTCCGCGTCAAGGCAGGTCAGAAGGTCATGGAAACGATGACACCAACTCTGGTGCAGCTGATAAGCATAGTTCCACCGCAAATGAGCCCTAAATCACGAAGTAGGCCAAAATGAGAAAGTCACCAAGACAGCTGCCGATCGAGGGACCAGCATTCATGCCAATCGAGCGAACAATATCAGGTGGAGAGCAAGCATCCCAGGCGGTCTAACAAGAAATACACCGAGTTGACCGAGTCAATCAGTAAAATACTACCCAAAGTACAACATCTACCCTTCTTTAAATAGCTAACCAAGATGATTGGGATCGGCGGTGTGACTATCATAGAGATCATGGGCACAAAACCGATAGGTGCTACACCTTGAAAGATCACCTCGAAGAGTTGGTGCTGGATGGTCGACTAGGTCAATACCTCCCACGAAAGGTCAACATATCCAACGCAATAGCCTTACGCCCAAAGTCACCACCACTGGGAGTAATTCATATGATTTATAATCTTCCATCACCAAATAATGTCCATGCAATTCAGTCTCAGCAATCTTAACCATGCCCATCTAAGCTGCTCACACCAGCCAAACGGCCTCATTCAACTGGCGAGATTAGGTTCAATGACACAGATCTCGAAAGGTTAGTTCTTCTCCATGATGGCCCTCTCACTATTGAGTTACATGTCAACAAATTTGTTGTTGAACGCATTTTGATAGATCAGGGGAGCAAATCAGAGATAATGTACTATAAGACTTTTCTTAAACTCGGCTTCACAGCATCAAACCTCATGTCGGCAGAGTACTCCCTATTCGGCTTCAACGCAAATCTTGAATACCCTCTGGGCAAGGTCAGGGTCGTAGTGTGTGCAGTCACTAGGACACTCAACGTGGAGTTTCTGGTTGTAAAACTTCCATCGCTATACAACTTGATCATGGGAAGAACTTGGTTGCATGCAATGCAGGCCATACCAAGTACTTACTATTAGTTACTTTGCTTCCCAATGCAACATGGTATTGAGCAGATTTGCGGCTCTCAGAAGTCGATGAAGGAGTGCTACCTTACAGCTTCAGTCAAAAAACCAAAGGAAATGGAAGTAAATTCAATCAAAATTTTGAACCGAGAAAGCCTTGAGGATGTCGGGAAACTTCCCACCGATAAAGCGATTGAGGATCTTGATCGGATTGAACTTGCAAATGAACCAGTTAAGTTCTTCCTGATCAACACATGTCTCAACGTCGACGACCGCCAAGAGTTGATTTCATTCCTTCTCGGCAATATTGATGTGTTCGCCTGGATGCCTTATGAGATGTTAGGTGTAGACCCAAGCGTGGCACAACACCATTTGAATGTAGACCAAATTGCTAAGTCTGTCATCCAGAAGAGTCGCCGATCCGTAGCCGAACATACTTTAGCCATTGTTACCGAAGTTGACAAGCTTTTGGAAGTCGGCGCGATCCGCGAAGTGAATTACCCCACCTGGCTATCCAATATAGTTGTCGTTAAGAAGAAAAACGAGTCTTGGCGTATCTGCGTAGATTTCACAGACCTCAATAAAGCCTGCCCCAAGGATTGTTTCCCCACTCCAGAATTGACCAACTGGTCGACGCAACTGCTCATCATCAACGTATAAGCTTCCTGGATGCCTATAAGGGTTATCACTGAATCGCCATGCATCCAGACGACCAGGAATAAATGGCATTCCTCACCCCGAGAGGCACTTATTAGTATAAGGTCATGCCCTTCGGCCTGAAGAATGTAGGGGTAACATGCCAAAGGCTTGTCATTACAATGTTTAAAGAGCAAATCGACCATACTATGGAAGTGTATATTGACGATATGGTGGTAAAGTCCAAAGCAAAGCATACCCACCTGGACGACTCGTCCACAACCTTCTGTATTCTCCAAAAAAATATGATGAAACTTAACGCCTCAAAATGTGCATTCGACATTGGCTCTGGCACACTCCTTGGCTATATTGTGAACCATCGGGGAATAGCAGCCAACTCAAAGCAGATTACGACAATCATGGAACTCGACTCACCTCAATTGGCCAAAGAAGTGAAAAAGTTAATGGGAATGGCCGTAGCCCTCAATAGATTCATCAGTCGTTCTTCAGACCAATGTCGACCATTCTTTGACACCCTCCGGTAAGGAAAGGCATTCTAGTGGACCCCTGAATGCCAAACTTCCCGCGATGGATTGAAAGCTTATCTCTGTTCAATATCTCTTTTAACAACTCCATCGCCAAACAACCCGCTAATCTTGTACCTCGCAGTATCGGATCGGGCAATCAGTGCTCTGCTGCTGAAAGAAGAGCTAGGTGAGCAAAGGCCAATTTTCTATGTTAGCAAGGCAATGATGGCCACCGAAACATGGTATTTACCATTGGAAAAATTGATTTTGGCCCTCGTGGTGGCCACCAGAAAATTAATGCAATACTTCCAAGCCTATACCATAATTGTGCTGACGGACTACCCTCTCCGGACAGTACTTCGCAGCGCAGAATTGTCAAGGCACGTTTCAAAATGGGCCTTAGAACTCGGCTAGGACGACATCCAATTCTCTTCCAGAAGGGCTATCAAAGGTCAGATTCTGGTAGACTTCATTGCCGAGTTCATGGGCTGTCATGCCGATTTTAAACCGGCGCAGCCTGCCGTCCAACCCCAACAGAAGTGGCGAATATACGTCGGAGATATTTGGCAGATGCACTGCGATGGTTATTCAAAGTAACGTGGTAGCGGAGCGAGAGTTGTGATTATGACCCTCGGGGGCGCAATAATCGAGCAAGTGGTGAAACTTGGTTTTGATGCATCAAATAATGTGGCCGAATACGAGGCTCTGCTAGTCGGCCTCCATAATGCACTTTGTTTAGGTGCCAAACGCCTACAAGTCTTCTACAATTCAAAGCTGGTCATCAATCAACTGAAGGGGCAGTATGTAGCTAAGGATGTTCGAATGGCTGCTTACATCACTACTTATATAGTTTGATTTCTATGAGTTGAATTAGATTACCCGCGATCAAAATACCCATACAGATGCTCTTGCTTGCCTGGCCTCCGCCATCAATTCAAAAATCAAACGAACCATTGAGATAGGATTCGCTCCCGAGCCGAGTATCAGCCACCTTGAACCCGCCAGTGTTAACGTCATTGATTTGGAGGCGAGTTGGATGGGCCCCATTGCCGCATTTTTGTCCTCGGAATGGCTTCCAACATATAAGAAAGAGACCCATAAGCTACGAAACAAAGCCCTACGCTACTATTTATATCCCAATGGAAAGCTCTACAAGAAGTCTCTTTCAGGGCCGTATTTGGAGTGTGTGCATCCAGACTTAGTGGAGGATTTCTTAGCTGTGGTGCATGAGGGCAGTTGCGGCGCCCATTCTGGAGGACATTTGCTAGCCCACCGAGCCGTAACCCAGGGGTATTATTGGCCCACCATGCGAATCGACGCAGAGAATTATGTAAAGAAATGCGAACAATGCCAAAAATTCTCTTCCTTGACTCATTTGCCCGTTGAAGAATTGAATGCCATCACTAGCGCTTAGCCTTTTGCCCAATGGGGACTGGACATTATTGGACCACTCCCAAGAGTAGCAGGGAATAAACGGTTCCTAATTATAGCAATGGATTATTTCACAAAGTGGGTTGAGGCAGAACCATTGACACATATTTGAGATACAGACGTAAGATGCTTCGTGTGGAGAAACATTATAACACGATTTGGCATACCACAAGCACTTATTTTTGACAACGGCACCTAATTTGACTGTGGAGTCTATCATGAATTGTGTGGCACATAGGGTATACAGCCATACTTCTCCTCACTAGCTTACTCGTAGGGCAACAGCCAGGCCGGGGCCACTAATAGAGTGATCCTAGATTGAATCAAGAAGTGCCTAGAAAAGGCCAAAGGGAAGTGGGTTGAAGAATTGCCCAGTGTATTGTGGGCTTATCGCACCACACCAAGGCGACCTACCGGCGAAACTCCATTCACCTTGTGTTTCGGTACAGAAGTCATTATTCCTCTCAAAATCGGCCTGCCTACTTTAAGATCGAAGGAATTTGACTCGGGGCAAAATGATATGATGTTGGCCTTGGACCTCAATATGATTGAAGAGCGTTGTGATCGAGCTCTTGTGCATATGGCATGATACTAGTAGAAGATCGCCAAATCGTATAACTAGCATGTGCAACAATGTCGATACACCCCAGGTGAACTGGTTCTTAAAAAGGTGCTTCCTACCACCAAAAATTCGGCAGACAGCAAACTGGGCTCCAACTGGAACGGTCCTTACCAAGTCGACTCAATTGTTGGGGTAGGAGCATATTGGCTCTTGGATATGGTGGGCAATAAGCTTCCCTGACCATGGAACGTGACCCACTTGCACAAATTCTACCATTAAACGACATCAAAACCAGCTTTTTGTAATGATGTAATGACTCAATTTCTTTTAATGTATCTTTGCAGTTCATCAATGAATCAAGTTTTTTCCACAAATGTATCATTTTAGTTCGATGAATCTTCATAGCTTATATCTGCTTGACTTATTGACTAAATAAGACTCTGAATTCGGAGTGCCCCTCGTGTAGGTCACGATCAACTGAATAAGCCTCTGAATTCGGAGCGCCCTTTGTGCTTGGCACAATTGGCCCATACAATAGACTCCGAATTTAGAGTGCCCCTCGTGCAAGTCACAATCGGCCAAATAAGCCTCTGAATTCAGAGCGCCCTTTGTGCTTGGCACAATTGGCCAATATAAGAATCCGAATTCGGAGCGCCCCTCGTGTAGGTCATGATCAGCCGAATAACATGTCCTGAATGATTGAATTTTTTTGAACTAATTACAAAAAATAATACAAGTGACATCGTATCGAACGAAAGAAACAAATGCTTGGTACTAAAATGATTCAAGTTTTATTAGAACAAACGGCACAAGACATTAAAATTACAAGAGAATACTAAACTACTACATCCATATCGTTTGCCTCCTCTTCATCATTAGTCTTCTCGGCATCATATGCTTCGAACGGAAGTTTATAACTTTGGTACAGGGGCGAAGAGTCATCAATACCTGCGGCCCAAAGAGCCTTAAGCCATATGTGTTTGAAACCACAGTTCTTGCAGCGACAAACATAATTGGCTAACTTTTCTTTAGTTTTCTCGATACCGACTTTGCGACTGTCAGAATAGCCTTCCTTATACGCATGGGATAGAATGGCTTCTTTGGCAAATACGGCAGCCGTGTCCCGATCGGATATGGCATGGTCTATCAGATGCTGGTTTACTCTATCGGGGACAGCCATATTTGTCAACCTTACGGGCATCTTCTTAGCAGCCCTGGCTTTGCGTATTTCCCTCTCCGCCTTCTCGGCACGATGTTCCAAATCTCGAATCTGCCCATCTTTTTGAATATTTTTTTTTGAGCGATCCGTAGTGGCATGCCAGTCTCGTATGCACAATAGAGTCCCTTGATTGAGCCATGGACTTCGTCTCTAAACACCTCATAATTGCTTCGGCCGATCATAGATTGTTGTACCTTAGGTGAAAATATAAGACGAGTAAAGTCCACCGCCACATTGGGATTGTGAATGATCGAATCTGCTTCAGTCATGGGCTTATTGCCAATAAACACAGTGAAACTAAGAAGGCATAGTGGTCTGCTCGGCTCCAGTCGAGCGGAGGCCCGTGCACTTGCTGCCCTATCGTTGCCTTTTGGTTGAGACCCGCCTTTGGGCGGTTTCGCCATTTCGCTCCTCGTTGGAGACCTGCTTCGTTGATGGGGTGAATGTCGTCTTCCTCATTCCTTCGACGCCACAGTATTCGCACGAGAAACTATTCCACGATCCATTTCTGCGTCCAGCTCTGCTAAACTCTTTCCTTCACCTTTGCTGTTGAAAAATAATCTACCAGACATACGCTAACACTGTAACAATGGCGCAGATGCTTTCGCCTCTTCCCCTTGACTCTTTCCTTCACCTTTGCTGCTCACTAAGACATACGCTAACACTGAATACCCCTTTCGTGGGCTGTGCAAGGGTTATTTAATGACGCCCCTTCATTAATTACAACATGCACTGCTAACGATGCGCTTGCGGTTGCCGCCATCGCCACTGTTAATCGGACAAATTAAATCTTATATGGCTGTATTATTCTGTTGCCCTACTAGATCATGGAGGTCGTGTTATGTACTCGGTTGAAAAATCATGCTCAACTGGGGCAAGGACGGATATCTCATATACTCGGCTCATCCATAGATGGCTGAATTATTCTTCTGCCCCACGATCATGGAGGCCATGTTTTGTACTCGGCTAAAACTTTATGCTTAATTGGGGCATGGGCATATATCTCATCTACTTGGCTCTTCGATAGATGGCTGAATTATTCTTCTGCCTCAATTGATCATGGAGGCCATGTTTTGTACTCGGCTGAAACTTCATGCTCAATTGGGGCAAGGGCATATATCTCATATACTCGACTTATCCATAGATGGCCGAATTGTTCTTCTACCCGAATTGATCATGGAGGCCATATTTTGTACTCGGCTGAAACTTCATGCTCAATTGGGGCAAGGGCAGATATCTCATATACTCGGCTCATCCATAGATGGCCGAATTATTCTTCTGCCCCAATTGATCATGGAGGCGATGTTTTGTACTCAGCTGAAACTTCATGCTCAATTGGGGTAAGGGCATATATCTCATCTACTCGGCTTATCCATAGATGACCGAATTATTCTTCTGCCCCAATAGATCATGGAGGCCATGTTTTGTACTCGGCTGAAACTTCATGCTCAATTAGGGGCAGATATCTCATATACTTGGCTCATCCATAGATGGCCAAATTACTCTACCGCCCCACTTGACCATTTGCCCCAATTCATTTTTTGCTTTGAGCATCAAAAATAAGTTCATTACAATAATTTCAAACACAAACCATTGCCATACTTTCATTTGCATGCACACATCACTTCTCAGAACTGGCATTTTTCATTCATAAACTGAATACAAGCAAAGTATCATTTTATTAATGAAAACCACCCTAAATACAAAAACATTACCAATAATGTATTAATACTAAAACAACTACAAATAAACAGCAAAAATAAACACACTTGTTAAACATCTTCAAAATCCTCTGTGTTCGATTCCAGAGGTTCAACCTCCAGCTGCTTGTACGAAATCGACAGATCAAGAGTCACTTTGGCAGTTGCCAAAGCTTTAAGCCAGCTATGCTTGAAGCCTCGATTTTTGAACTTCAATACTTCGTCGACATATAATCCTTTGGCTTGAAGTTCATAGGCATCGAACGCTTTGGCTACATTCACCTCCGCTCGCTCTCGAGCCTTCTTTGCCTCATCCAACTCGGCCATTAATCTCAAATTCTCTGCCTTGGCCAACTTCAACTCATTGTCCATACTGGCAACCCTCTCATTGGCGCTCCTAGCTTTCTCTTCTTCGGCTGCAGCCTTCGCCCGCTCCTCTTCCACCCTCCTAGCTTCAGCCTTTGCCTTATCCATCACTGTCTTGAAATCAACCATCGCAGTCACAGCCTTGTTTCTTTCATCTTGAAGTTGGACTTCAATCGAGTTGAGTCTCTCTACGACATTATAGTGATGGTAGCCAGTCTCCGTTGTCCTGCCCGCCGCCTAAACAAGTAAAACATCAATCACATTAAACAAAAAAAAGTAAACATAAAAATGATAGAACAGATTCATCCTAATGCACTTACCAGTATAGTCGACTACACCCCCAAAGCAATAGAGATGACGTCCAGCTCGGTGTGGAACGCAACCTTATCTTACGAAAGTGAAAGCGTGGATGCCACACTGAGGGCCACAGCGGCATCTTTAATGGCCGACCCGCTGGATGGAATCGGCGCATTTTTTATCCTTGGCTGGATGACAAACGACTCGGCCAAATCTGGAGAAAACGGCCTTAGCCTTTGCCGTTGGTCAATTGATTCTTCTGGTGATTCGGCAATAAATTTGACGGGGCACTTTTCGCCCCTTTGATCTATTTGATCAGAACCCGAAGTCTCCATCGGCTAATGAGCGGTGACTTTGTCAGCCACGATCAATTCTTGAGTTGCCACAACGGCCACCGGAGAGGGAGTTTCTAAGTTCCCTCCGCCATTGGCTCTCCTTCGTGCCGCCATCTTCTTTGTATTTCTTCTCATGGCAAATTGGGCAAGCGACTCACTGCCCATTTCTTCAAAGTCGGCTCCAGGAAAATCTCCTAATTCAGAAAATATGTCCTTTGAAGAAGCAATCTCCACTCGGCCTGAAGTAGAGGGTTGGCCGCTACCCCCTTGGTTGAGTTGCTCAAAAGCCAACTCAACTTCAGCTCTTCTTCTTCCAAATGGATCCCATGTCTAGCGTCTTCTGCATCTGTATTCTTCTCTTCTAAACGGCCCTCTAGTTTAGCCTCTTCGGCGCCTGGACCCTTAAGACCAATGTCCCTTAAGCTCTTAAAGCTGGGGAATATGAGTGCCGTGAAATACTGCTCTTCCCTCGGTACAGGGATATGATCTACCGCCGAAAAGGTTGCATACGTTGGGTCATATCTCAGCAGAATGTGTGCCGCGTGCCCTTGTGCCTGTAGATTGGCTCGCTCTTTGTATCTTAGGGCCATCTTCAACTGGTTAAAAACGGCTGGCTTTGCCAATGGAAGGACTCTCTTTAAGTCATTACTTGTAAAAAACAAATTGGATTAGTAATCTTTTGGAGTCGAATATAACGTTTAAACTAAAACTTTTTTTTAGCCACCTGGCTCGCCCTTTCGTCTAGGCACAGGGTCTTGGCAATTTTCTCCTTCACTGAATTCCCAGTTGCCTTGAATGGTGACCATGACATCATCGACTTTTTTTTAGAAGCTAGTGAGCATAGTGACCAAATGGTGATCTATGTCCTTGGCTCTAAGAAAATAACAGCCCTGACGACTAGTTGACTTTGCCGGGACATAGCAATGCCAAATCGCCGGAATTCCCAGGTTAAGCCCTAGTTGGCGGTTTAGTTCCACTAAACCCATGACTATATGGTAAAAATTCACATTGGGTTGAGAGGGAATAAAACCCTAGTAGCGCAGAACAATCCTAAGGAAGGGGTGTAGGGGAAAACGAACCCCACCCTCAGCAATTGACAGGAGAGGGAAGATTATAGTGTTTGCATCAGCCCTCTCCATGTCAACCACACTGTCTGCCACAAAGGACAGGTGGACGTCGTCACGAATTGAAAAGTGATGATGGAAGGAGGTGACTCGCTCCTCAGAAAGAAGAGCTTTCAAATGAGTCGCCATTCCAGACAGGATAGAAGATAAATAACAATGCACAAAGGGATTGCAATATGAACAAAAGATGAAGAAAGGGAGAGACTTACAGGCCAGAACGAGGGAGCAAAGTGAAGCGATATGAAGCAAAGTCGGAAACACAAGAGTCATGAGGGAGGAAGAACGGTATGAAGAATGCAAAGGAGCCAAAATTCAATACGTACAATTTTTAAAACGCATTAAATAAACATCAAATTATGAAGGGGCGGGAAACAACGATGACCCCAAATTGCGACTGATTTGACGCATCAATACTAGAAGACGCGTGCACCGTATTTCCAACTTCCAAGATTTGTCGAAATATTCAACCGACCACGCCGAATAAAAGATGTTAATCGGATGTTCGGAGGCAATTGTGGTAGCTGAATAAATGAAATCGTGTCCTGGGTTGGCACAGTACGAGTCGACGAAATACGCCGAATCCATGATCATAGATAAGTTGGCTATATTAAGTCTAGTGGGCCAAAGCCAAATAAAACTAGGCTTAAAGGGTCGTTTGAACCAATTATCCCATGGGCTACATAGAGGGTCCATGAACGGGGTTAAAGCCCATTAGGAAATAGTGGGCCCTTGGAAGGTCATGAGAGAAACAATATAAAAGAAAGGAGAGGAGGGCAGAGAGGGCATTATATTCTTGGATAATAGAGCATTCCTGAACCCATTACACCATAATTTCCAATAAACATTTCCCTGTAGTTTTAGCCAATTTCAATATATATTCCATATTTCCAAAACATATTCAATGTTTATGATAAGTTTGTATTTCCAAAACTTAAATAACATATACAATGTTCGTATTAAGCTTGCGTTTTCAAAACATATTCAACATATACAATGTTCTCATATTGCAAAACATACACAATGCTTTTACATTTCATTAACATAATCAAAACAACAATATATGTTCAAACACCAACAAATAAGTCCAGATATTTCTCTCGGACTTTAGATTTATGCTCCCAAGTTGCTTCCTCAACCCCGTGATGTTTCCACAATACCTTAACCAAGGGAATCTTCTTGCCTTGCAAGACATGGTCTCGAGTATCCAAGACCCTCACTGGTCTCTCCTCGTATAAGGCATCCTCATCTACCTCTGGGTCGGTCCAATCCAACACGTGCAATAGATTTGACTCATTGTAGATGCGCTTCGAAGAACTCCCGAGGGAACCTCATTTTGTTCTCTAGCATACCACAATTCGGACTCAAATGTCACGGTTCTGAATCTAATCTCACAATGTGCGTTGTGAGACCGATAAATCACCAAAGAGTCTAAATCCGGCAAATCGTTTTGGAAAACTGATTTTTATAAAGAAGTGCCAAACATGGACTACTTTGCCAGATACAGAGTCGCCACTTAAATATTTTATTTTGGGGGAATTTAGGAAACCCTGACTCGTGCCTAAGGCCACGTGTCCGTCATCACCAAAGTTGCCTTGGCTCGGGAACTTGGGTACGATTGGGGAAGGTCATCTATGAGCACTCCTGCTCACTCGATCAAAGATCGACCTGTACTAAACATGATATCTTGTTTTTGAAGACACATGTGTTCTTATTCCGGTTAATTAGCTAATCGTACTATGTGATGCACACAACACACAAGTATAGACTAGATCACCTAATTTGGAACAAAGCATCGCATATCCGTTTGTTTGGAAAATGGTTTAAAGTTTGCTACTCGTAAGTAGGCTAAAATAGGGTTTTGATGAATTGTTCCAATTCAAGTAATCCAACCTTCACCTACAGGCATTTAGGTAGTTATATCACATAAGCAAATTGTCACAGCCTAGAACCCGTCCATAAAAGTTCGGGCATGACCTATGCAGACATGGGCATTAAACCTGATATACACAATATAGCGGGCCTGAACGGAAGCATTTAATATCAAAGAACAACATCATAACATATCCATTAAGCTACTATTGACATGCCAGGATCACGCACATCATAATAGGAAAATAACAAACACAAACAGGCATCCGAGCATTAGTTACATACATATACATATACAGATCCAGCCCTAGGATTGGGCGAATGACAAAAATATTATTTACAGTCCAACTATAATCGACAACGAGAGTACGAACCCAAAAGCCCAACAAAACTTCACTAAATGCACAGGCATCTCCAAGTGCCTGGTTTTACTTAGGTTGACAAAAGGGAGACGGGTGTCGGGGTTAGGACTGACCTCCCGGTTGAGCACCTATAGAAATAGACAAAATACAGAGTGAGCTATGCTCAGTGAATAATAGTATACTCAAAGTAAGATACATAATATGTACTTGAGAGTTCACACAGTTAAGCCAATGTTGAGTCACCTTCAGAATGGCCTTAGGCCCAAACATAACAGAACGACCATGGGCCTAGAAATAACAGAACGACCATCGGCCCAGAAATAACAGAACGTCCATTGGCCCAAAAATAACAGAATGGCCATTGGCCCAGAAATAACAGAAATGTACACAAACTTCCTTCACGTTTACATTAACATTACTTTCTAACAAACATATACGTAATGTAGTGATTCATGGAAAGCAGAACGGTAATAGCGATAAGCATTAACGGTAAATGAATGTATAGCCCTTGCACTATTACTCACAGTGTTGTGGCGGGATGCGACTTCCTCCCGGAGTGTGCCCTACATATATAGAACTCACAATTTAGTTGAAACTCTTCTTAAATTTACATTTCAATCGTTAACTTCCAGTACATTAAAAAGCATTTTAAACATTTCAAATATTAATTTCAACTGTCCCAGGGGGTCAAACAGGTCAAAAGAAGCAAACCACTTTTTCCACCTTGGGCCGCACGTGCGGTTGTGAGCCCCGCACGTGCAGCAAATCCTCCAGCACGTGCGGCAGTGATGCCCCACACGTGCTTTTTAGACAGTGTTCAAACCCAGAATTTCACCATTTCCCCGCACGTGCGGCCATGACTCCCACACGTGTGGCCAAAGCTCCCGTACGTGCGGCCTTGACTCCCGCACGTGCGGCGATTTTGCCCAAAAATAGTCCGAAATTTCCTATAAAATCCCAGCTTTTGGCAAATGTTTACAAGGTTCCAATTGGGTTTTACACATATGTTATAAGAGTTACAAACACACACCAATCTAGATGCAAACTAGATGTTTAATTCTTAAATCCATAAACATGATCCAAAGAATTCAATTCCCTTAATATACAACATCACACATATAACTATGTAGGTACAACATAAGAAAGTAAGTAATTGAAGATAGTTCTTGTGGATAAACATAACATCATTCAAATGCCACAATTTAAGCCAAGGTAATAATAAACATACACTAAGTCAAATTTCAAGTCCTAGATTACACATTCATGAAGAATTCTCACTCCAATTTAGGAGAAGAGTTACAAAAGATGAGGAAACTTACTTGAGCTTAAATCTTTCAAACCCCCCTTCAATTCTCTAAGCTTTGATCTTTGGTGAAGCTCTCTCTCTAAATCCTTTTTCTCTACTTCTCTCTACTCTCTCCCAGGAAATGTTTTGGTTCAAAGCTCCTTGGTCAAATGTATAAGGCACAAGTTTGCATATATATAAAGGTGGAGATAAGGACAAAATTGAATTAGTTTACACAATCCAAACTAAAATTTCACAGAAATGCTTATTATTACCTAAAAATTATGCCGATCTCGTATGTGACATCAATTTCGGATTATCAAACCTCTAAGGCTCCCAATTTCTGTTCTAAATGTGTTAATTGTAACAGATGCTTTTGTAGTCAACAGATAAAGTCACAAATATTTTTCGTTAAGCATGTAAATGTACAAACTAAGGGACTGAAATACGTCAGAAGCACATACGAGGGTTGGGTTGTTACACAAATAGCCTCATGGCAAGCATGCTTTCATGGCAACATTAACACACATGCAGTATGCTAAAGCGTAAACACTCACTGTGTACTCCGAGCCAAAACAAGGAACTAGTTAGAAATCATGCATGATCCTAGTTCATGTTGAGATGGCTAATGTAACACATGCGAAATGCAACTAAAATAGGCTCGGCTATCTAGAATGTCATATGAAATGCAACTTGGTACATGTATTCCAATTGGAATGGAAATACAATGCAGTTAGTATGATGCGCCGAGCCCAGTGCATGCAATACAAATGAATGGATGCACGCATGCGAGCATAAGGTATGCTAAATGAAATATGACCTAAAACTAACCACCGTAAGCGGTTAAGTAAAAGGGAGAAAGAAGTGGAGGTTGGAAGACATGCATCATACATACACACGTTTATTACAACAGTGTGCCCTCTTGAGGGCAGGACCGAATAAGAAGCTAACTAGCTAATCTAAGCTAATTGAATTAATTATTACACAACAAATTAATTAACTAACCCTAGTTAACTAATTATTACAAAACGAATTGAATAGCTAACACATTAACTAATTAAGGTATAAACCAAAGCAAAAGCAAGCTATCTAAGCATGGTAGCTAAGGAAAGCAGTAAAAAAGGAGGTTCTCGGAGGGAGAAGACTGGATGAATGCTCGGTCTCCTCATTCAGAAATCCAATGCAATGCCCCGATTTGCCTCTGTTTTCATTTATTCTCTGAAACTTGCACCAAGCTCCAGAAAGCTGAAATTCCACCTTGGGAATCCTGTGGGAGGGTGGCCGACCACTTTTGGTCTCTAGAAACACCTGCCGACCACTTTTGGTTGTTGAAAAACCAGAAAAGTGGTCGGCCAGCTACTTTTTCTGGCTGGTCGGCCAGTTGTTGCTGCTGAATCCCATTTTTCTGCAACAGAGAGCAAGAAAGGGCATGGCAATGTATTTGCAAGATATGTGTGCACAACCACCCTCCCTATCATGTCATTAACTCAAGGGAGTGTAGGTTCTCGACCCTCGGGCCACCAATTGTGTATTTCAATGTGTGATGGCCGAGAGGCGAAGTTGCACAATTCAAGGGAGTGTAGGTTCTCGACCCTTGGGCCACCAATCGCGCATTTCAATGCGTGATCGCCGAGAGGCGAAGTTGCACAATTCAATATGAAAATGAATGCACAAGTAAACACATAAAGCCTAAAACTCTATCATGTATGATCAAGAGCGTCGGCGACTGGAAATCGAGGCACGTTTCATCACTTTAAATATAAAACGTCCATCTTTTCCCGTGTTTGGACTAACACCTATTCCAAACACAATACAACACATAACATGGCATGCACAATGCAATGTAACATGGAGTATGCAAAAATGTAATGCAATGAAACAAGCATGCAAACAACATGCAAGGGACAAGCATGCAAACAACATGCAAGACAACATGATCAAACTACCAATGCTAGGGCATGCATACTCAATGCAAGGCAACATAAGCATGCACAATGAAAACAACATGGTATACACAATGCAATTACATGGCATACTCGATGCAAAGAATAACATGGCATACTTGATGCAATGTGACATGATCAACTTAACAAAGCTAATGACATCAAATAATGCTAATGCATGCATACACAATGCAATGCAACAAGGGCAACTTATCAATGTTAGGGACGTGCGTACTCAATGCAAGGCAAAATAAGCATGCAAACAACATGATACAATGCAACTAGCATACACAATGCGAATGGACATGGTATACACAAATGCAATGAACCAATATGGCATACTCAATGCAATGGCTATCATGGCATACTCAATGCAATATGATCATGACATGCACAATGCAAACAATAACATAACATGCACGATGCGATGTAATATGACATACACAATGCTCAATGGACTTAAACCAAGATTGACAGACCTCAGCCATGCCCAAAATGGAGGCCATAATGGTAAAATGAAGGCACTGAAAACACATACAAGCATGCATGCCAATTGGCTCACCAATTAAGGCACTAAGGTGCAACTCTCAAGAACACTTAAAGAGTGAAAAGCATGGAAGTGTAGCAACACTAAAGGCACTGAAATGAGGTAAGAAATGATGCTAGATCATTCAAACAATACAAGTATGGCATGCTAGGATCCTTAAAGCATGAAGCTAGTAAAGAGGACTACAAAGGAGGCATGCAATACATGGCATAAATGCATGAACTAAGCATGGACAGAGCTCAAGTAGGTCCAAATAAGGACCTAAACATGCTGAGACGAGGGCTCAAAGGCCTAGGCATGCGAGCATACAAGCTAAGGCATAAGCTAGGCAACAATGCATAACACTCAATGGCACTTAAAGCATGATTGAGGTAGGAACATGGCAATGCTAAATGCTCTGAAATGTCCTGTTAAGTGATTCCAAATCATGTACACGACACAAATGAAGCATGCAATGGTGCTCAAAGCTTGAGGCAAGCAAGAGCATTTGTACTACAAGTATATGAAACATGAAGCATGTGACCAAGGCGATCAAAAACAGTCCTAGTACATGTCAAAATGAGTCTAAAACATGTATGGAAGGATGCCAAAACAAGCTAGCATAGTGAGCATGAAGCATGGTGCATACAAGGCAAATAAGGTGGATTACACTACACCTATTAAGAGCAAGCATGGGATGACTCGACCAATAAAAATCAGAGTTATATCATGGCATAATAACCCCAAAAACACATTGAAATGATGGCTCGCAAGCTATGGCATGAAGGCATACGCAATGGTTCATGTTAAGGCATAAAGGGACAAACCCTCCAACGCATTGAATAAGTGAAAGATGCAAGTGTATGGCCACACTACATGGACTGAAATCACATAACAAGTGATGCCAAATCACTAAAATAAGCCAAGTAATGCATGCTAGAGGATTCAATACACAAAGCTAACAAGCTAAATCGAACCAAGGCTATACAAAGAAAGTCATGGATGACCAATACAACTAAAATCAGACCTTAAACATGATACAACATGAACAAAATCTTCTTTAAGCTAAGCCAAAAGCATGCTAAAATGACATGTCAAGGCATAATGCATGTTAGGCAATTTCATGGCATTACACTACAAGTGTATGGAGCATACAAGGGGCCAACAAACCCACCCAAAACAGAGTCATGGCATGCTAAAACATCACCAAAAACATGCTGAAATGGAAAGAAAACAAGCTAGAATGACATGCTACTTCATGAAGCATACAAGACTAGATTGTGTGATTTACACTGCAAGTGTATTAACCATGCATGGAGTGACCAAACTAAGCAAAAATAGTGGTATGCCACAGCAAAATAATCACAAATACAAGCTAAGATATGGTCAACATACACTTAGTAAAGAAGCTCAAACATGAGGCATATTAAGGCATGTATTGAAGATGCAGGGAGAGGGGATGGCCCTCCCCTTCTTAGGACCTTAAAACACCATCCCTACCACTGAAATCCCTCACTGAAATCCCTTTAGTGGTGAGAAGGCCAATACAAGGTGGTCCCGAAGCTCACAAAAAAGGCTAAAAAACAAGGCCAAACAAGGCCTAAGAGGGGGTAAACAACCCCAAACTCAAAAGTGATCTTAAACAAACTTTTTAAGCATGCAAAAATAGAACTTTTATCAGTTATGAGCTAAGCTTAAAACAACATGCAAGATAGGCTAAAAGCTTAAGCAAGAAAAGGGGATTTAAAGGTCAAAAGCTCACCCTTGAAGACCTGCTTTACTACTGCAACTCCAGCAGCCTTTTTGAACTTAAACCAGTCCAAGAACACTAAAAACAATGTCAAGGAGCCTCAGCAACACAAGCAAGGTGTTTAAGTGTGTGTTTGCGTGTTAAACTAAGACAATACTACACTTTTGATGCACAAAAATGGAGAAACAAGGCAATATAGAGACAATGCTATATCTATCATCTTCCCTTAGATTTTCTGAACCTAGAGGAAGGAGGGGGAGTTCCCCTCTTATAGAAGAGGAAAGCCAAAGCTTCTAGGAGAAGCTAAGCATCAAGCCAATCCCTCCATACATGTGTATGGAGGATGGCTCTAATGTCCTCCAGTTGTGCCAGCTGGAGGAAAATATCTCCAAAAAGGTGTCAAAAAGAAGCCGACCACTTGAAGTGGTCGGCCGACCAGTTCAAGTGGTTCACAGAGACAAAAATTAGTTGGCCATAGGTGGGAGAAGTCCAGGGCATGAAAACAATGCAATGGTGTGGTGGCCGACCAGAAAAGATGTCTCAAAGACCAAGAAAGCCAGTTGTCTGATAAGAAAATCGGCTGGAAAAAGGAAAAGTGGTCTCCAAGGAGAAAAAGTGATCTCCTACCCTTGTATCACCTTCCAAACAAGGAAAACAAGGTTTGTACCAAAAACAAACCAAAGCGGATGTAAGACGAGAGATCGGGAGTCAAAGCACGCGGTCGAAAGTCCCGAAAACTAGTCTACGAGCACCAAAAGTGGTATGCAACCACAAAAGTGGTCTCCCAGACCACAGTGTTCCTCTAGGCAGAGGCAACAAGGTGGGGTTCAAAAACCATGCCAAACGGAGAACGTTAAGCGGTCCCAAGACAAGGCACGCGACCGAAGGCTCCAAAAATCGAAAACTAGTTTTCAAACGGGAAAAGTGCCTACGACCACAAAAAGTGGTCTACGACCACAAAGAGATGGTCTACAAGACCTCTCCCTCACTTCGGAAAGAGAAACAAAGTTCGGTCCACAAACTGAGCCGAAGCACGAAAGAGTTCAGAGGCCCGGAGGCGAGGCTCTCAGCCAAAACTCCGAAACCTCTAAACGAGTACAAGATGCACCATCACCGAGCACTCAATCGATGACATCTAACTCTTAAGGTCGGTCAAAAATGGGGTGTCTACACTCATACTTCTGAAGCATGCTAATATGAAACACATCATGAACTGTAGAAAGCTATGGCGGCAACGCCAAACAGTAAGCAACCTCTCTGATTCGCTTAAGGATCTCAAAAGGCCCAATAAATCGAGGGGACAATTTCCCACTCTTTCCAAATCTCATCAAACCCCGCCTAGGTGATATCTTTAAAAACACATGGCCTCCCACCTCAAAAGACAAGGGTTTCCTCCTACGGTCGGCATAACTTTTCTGATGACTCGAGCCGTAATCAACCTTTTACGGATAAGTGCCACTTTCTCCGTCGTTTCTCGAACCAACTTTGGCCCCGACAAAGGTGCATAAGCCACCTTGGCCCAACACACAGGGGATCTACACGGTCGACCATGCAAGGCCTCAAATGGTGCCATGCCAATACTCGATTGGAAGTTATTGGTATAGGCAAACTTCACTAAGGGCAAATGTCTCTCCCACGAACCCTTGAAGTCAAGGATACAACCTCGAAGCATATCCCCAAGAATCTAAATAGTACGCTTGGACTGCTCGTCAGTATGAGGATGATACGCAATGCTAAAGGTCAATCTAGTGCCCAAGGCACTCTACAAGCTCTACCACAATTGAGCTATGAAACGCAGATCTCGATCTGAAACAATCATCACAAGGACTCCGTGCAACCTCACTATGTCCCTAATACATAGGCTGGCAAGACAATCTGCCGAATCACACACATGCATAGGTATAAATTGCGCAGACTTGGTTAAACGGTCAACTACACCATGTGGACTCATCTTTTTCCGCGCCCCGCCTTTCGGAAAGGGTTTGAAAGAAGGCCTTACAGTTCAAACTCTTGCGGTTCTGAATCTAGTCTCACAAGTGCAATGTGAAAGTGATAATCACCAAAGAGTCCAAATTCGGCAAATCAGTTTGGAAAATAGATGTTAAATCAAATAATGCAAAAATTGGACTGCTTTGTTAGATACCGAGTCACCACCTAAATATTTTTTTTTTGAGAAATTTAGGAAACCCTGACTCGTGTCGAAGGCCACGTGTCCGTCATCACTAAAGTTGCCTCAGCTCGGGAACTGGGGTATGAGAGGGGAAGGTCTTGAAATGAGCACCCCCACTTGCCCGATCAAAGATCGACCTCTACTAATCATGATATGATGTTTTATAAACATTATGTGTTCTTGTTCTTATTATTATCTAACATTACTATGTGATGCACACAAGCAAGTATAGACTAACATTGCAAGACTTGGAACAATTCAACTCATGTTTGTTTGCGAAAAATGGTTTGAATTTGCCACCGAACATAGTGGGCTTAAAACATGATTTGCCACAACAAAGTGGGCTTAAAACTTACATTTGTTGAATTGTTCCAATTCAAACAACAAGCCTTCATCCACAGGCATTCATTCAGTTTAGCATTTAAGCACATAGCCTCATGGCAAGCATGCGAATCATGGCAACATGGCAATCGCACTCATGCAAGCATGCTAAAGCGTAAAAGCTTACCGAGTACTCCAAGGAAAAACAAAAACTAGTTAGAAAAATGCATGATCCTAACTATGTTAAGTGCCTAATGCAATACATGCAATAATGCGATTAATAGGCTCGGCTACTAATATGGCATATGAATCAATTTGAATAACATGTTGTAAAACACGTATTCAAAGAAGTATTAAAATGACAATGTAGTTTGAATGATACGCCGAGCCTCGGTGCATGCAATATGAGATGAATGGATGCAAGCGTGCGATATGCTAATTGAAATATGCTCCTAATCTAACCATCAAAAGCAATTAAATGAAAGAGAGAAAGATGTGGGGTTGGAAGACATCCACACACGCATGCACACTTGTTACAACAGTACGCCCTGACGAAGGAGGGCCCGAATGAATAAGAGCTAACCAACTAGCTATGCTAATTAGGCTAAGTAATTATTACAACAATTGAAACGAATTAACTAACTTATTCTAAGCTAACTAATTATTACAAACCGGAAGTAATTGGCTAAACACTAAGCTAATTAAGTGCAAAGCAATTAAACAAATTAATTAGCTAACACTAATTAACTAAACAAAGCAATTAAATGGTCTCAGGAAGCGAGGGATGCATGTATGCTCGGTTGGTTTACACCCGAAAATGCCACTGCCTCACTACTGTAAGACTCTGTTTGCACACTTGAACACCAAAGAAGCTACCAACTTCCATAACACTTCTGCTCCTCTTTTCTATCACACTGAGCAAAAAATTTCATTGATGGCCGGTCGGCTACCCCCTATCCAGAACTTCCCCTTTTGCTGCAATAGAGAGCAAACAGAGGCAAAGCAGTGTATTCTCAAGGAGTGTTTTTACTACTACCCTCCTTATCATCACACAAGTTCAAAGGAGTGTAATGCTTGGCCCTCAAACCATCAACTAAGCAATTTCCATGCATGATGGCTAAGGAACCAAGGTTGTACAAGCTTAACGAATGCAAAACAAGACTCAAAAAGGCCACTACCCTATCATGCATGATCAAGGGTGATGGTGACCGAGGAAAGTGGCACATGTCATCACTTTTGAGTATGAAATGTCTCATTTTCCTCGTGTTCAAATTAACGTCTAATTCGAACACATGCAATGCAACACAAAAGATGTTTATCTTGCCTCTTTCACTTGTCTAATTTTATTTACTCATTTTAGTTACCGATCGATTCTTTAATCGATTAAGTCCAAAAGTGAGTGTCCTCTAATGGGAAGATGGCTCAAACCACAAGGTGCTTTGGGCATGAAAGAGGCATTACACTGTTGGTAATGAACCCCCTAGCACATTAAACCATTAGGTGCAACACTTAGGCAAACAAGTGGTTTAAAACCACTTTCAAAGCAAACAAAAGAGTGAAGAGTGGAGGGAGGTTGCAGAGATTAAAGTGCTGAAATGAAGAGCAAAAAAACACTAAAACATGCTTTCAACTTAAAAGAATGATGATTAAAGCATTAAAACATCAAGCTAGTGAAAGAATTAACACTACAATGTAACACGTCTGCGAGGGACCCCGCTACAGTTCGGACTCGATTTGTCACGGTTCTAAATCTGAACCAAAGAGTCCAAATCTGGCAAATTATTTTGAGAAAACAGATTTTTGAAAGAAGTGCCAAACATGGACTGCTTCGCCAGATACCGAGTCGCCACCTAAATATTTTTTAATGGGGAAATTTAGGAAACCCTGACTCGGTGCCAAAGGCCACGTGTCCGTCATCACCAAAGTTGCCTCGGCTCGGGAACTTGGGTACGATTGGGGAAGGTCAGCTATGAGCATCCCCTCTCGCCCGATCAAAGATCGGCCTCTGCTAACCGTGATATCTTGTTTTGAAAACATTATATGCTCTTATTCCGGTTATTAGCCTAGAATTTATTATGTGATGCGCACAACACAAAAGTATAGACTAGATCGTCTAATTTGGAAATAAGCATTGCATATCCGTTTATTTTGAAAATGTTTTGGAATTTGCTACTCGCAAGTAGGCTAAAACACGGATTTCAATGAGCTATTCCAACTCAAACAATCCAACCTTCACCCACAGGCATTCAAGCAGTTTATGACACATAAACATCTAGCCACATGGTAAGCATGCTGTCATGTTAACATCCACACGCATGCGGTATGCTAAAGCATAAAAATACTTACATCGTACTCCGAGCCAAAACAATAAACTAGTTAGCAAACATGCATGACCCTAGTCTATGTTAAATGGCTAATGCATCACATACAAAATGTCACTAGAATAGGCTCGGCTGATCTAGAAATGGCATGTGAAATGCACAAACATCATATATTCAAATTAGATTTGAAATATTTATGCAGTTAGCATGATGCGCCGAGCCCGATGCATACGAGACTGATGAATGATGCACGCATGCATAACGTGAGGTATGCTAAATTAAACGTGACCTAGTACTAACCATCGAAGCAGGTAAGTAAAAGGGAGAAAGAAGTGGGGGTTGGAAGACATGCACACACTCACCCACACTTATTATAGATTTGCCCTCGCTCGGAGGGACCGAATGAATATTACAATTCGAATAATAAATTAACTATCCTAGCTAATTAATTATTACAGACCAACTAAATTAATTAAGCAAATTAATTAATCTAAGAAAGCGATAAACAGCAGCCTCGGGGAGAGGGCTCGATGCATGCGTGCTCGGTTTCGCCCGAAAATTCACTGTCATGCTCATGGTGCCTCTGTTTTCCCTGCTCTGCTCCTCTGATAACTGCCAAAGTTTCAGGGTTTGCTCTACGGATTCTAGGGGGCACCACTGGCTAAAGGAGAACACCACCAGCCATATAGAATTATCACTGGCCACAAATTTGATCCATCGGCCAACAATAGTGGCCGGTCGACACTAAATGTGGCCGGTTGGACAAAAGTTCCTGTAGAATCTGGTCTGACAGCAGCAGAGGGCAACACTTGGCATGGCAATGCATTTCAAGCAATGTATGCACCAATCATATCCCTTATCATGTTTATGACTTAAAGGGACACGAGCCTCGATCCTCGGACCACCAATCACGCATTTTCATGCATGATGGCCTGAAGAATCAAGTATGCAACTTCAATTTCAAATGAAATGCAAACCAAATAAATACACAAGGAGGCCCAACCTCTATCATACTCATTTCAAGAGGTCTAGCACACATGTTTATGCAATGCAATCCTAAACATGTTGGCTAGCATGCAACATGGAGATGCAAAGAAGCATGCAAAACATGAAAGACATGAGACAATGAAACCAACAAGCATGCAAGGTACAATGTAGGTGTTTAAGTATGCAAGCAAGCATGTGACTTCATTGAATCATGCAAGTTCAAACATGCAACAACTCACCAATATGCTACAACATACAAGGAGCATATGCAACAAGCAAAGAGATGGACTTAAACATGACTTAGGCAGCCCTAACTAGGCCTAAAACAGTGGCCAAAATGCCCACAAATGAAGGACTAAAAGACACACAAACATGCATGCAAATGAGGTCCAACACTTCAAGCATTAAAGAGCAACTTCTAAGCACACTTAAGAAGATGCAAATGTGGACAATTAACATGCATTAAGCTCTGAAATCATGTTAAGATGGTGCCAAACCAAGCAAACAAGATAGGCTAAACATGCAACAAGGGTCCAAAGCTTAAGGCTAACAAGCCAAAATGCAAAAGAACTATACAATGCAAGCCTTGGTCGACCAAAAACAGCCAAGGGTAGATCTTAAGCATGGAAAAATAAACATGAAAGCTTCACAAAGCTAGGCCTAAAACATGCTTGAACAAGGGTTAAAACCTAGATGCATATTAATGCAACAAAATGGCATTACAAGGCATGTATGCTAAGCAAGCATGGTGTACCAAAACCAACTCAATATAATGCTATATTATGACAAAATAAGCATGAAAATTAATTAAGGCATGGCCAACACACACTTAAACTAGATGCTCCCTCAAGAGGCGAAAATGGCCCTTTTCAAGGATAACAAGGAGAGGGGGTGGCCCTCCCCTTCCTAGGACCTCAAGGCACCATCCTCACCTCTGAAATCCCTCAAGATTTCAGTGGTGAGGAGGCCCAAACACAATGGTCCCGGAGCTCACACAAAATGGCACAAAACAAGGGCCAAACAGGGCTTAAGAGGAGTCAAACAACCTCAAACCACAAAACACTCTTAACAAACTATTTAGAGGCCTTAAAAACAGAACTTTTATGTATTATATGCAAAGCCAAAAAAACAATTTCAAGATAGGTAGAAAAGCTTTGCAAAAATGGGGAATAAAGGGATAAACTTCTTACCCTTGAAGACCCTCTTCAACAATGGAGCTCCAGTAGCTTCTCTAGGTTGAAACTAGCTCCAAAACTCCAAAAACAACCCTCAAAGGCCTCAGCTCTAAGAGATGGTGTGATGGTGGGTGTTTGTGAGCAAAAATGAGACAAAACACACACTAGAGAGAGATATAGAGATAGGATATAAATCATACCCTAACCCTAGAACTCAAACCCTAAAAATGGTTGTCTAAAATGTCTAGCTTTTGTTCAACCCCTCAAAAAAGAGAGAAAACTCTTCTTTATAGAGCTTTTAGTCTTGTAAGCTTACAAGACAAGCTTTTAAAGAGAGATTCCTCCATACACGTGTATGGAGGGGAGCCAAATGCATGCCAGTTGTGAGAAAATATCTGCAAAAGTAGATGCATAGTAGTCGGCCAGCCAAAAATACAATTGACCAAAAAAAGATAGCCGGCCGGCCATCTTTAGTGCCAGTCGACCAAACATTTGGCCGGTGGCCACAAAACATAGCCAGTGGCCTCAAGCCATGGCCGGTGATGGGTGGGGATGGTCTACAAGCCCTACCCTGCCTCTCAAAGGAAAAACACAAGTGTTTGGTACAAAACCAGACACAAAACAGTCGAGTCGAGAGATCCTGAGGCCAGGCACGTAGCCGAGACCTCCGGGAACTCAAGACGAACACAAACATGGATAATCACCAAGTGTTCAAGCGGTGACGTCCAAGTCTTGAGGACGATCAAAAATGGGGTGTCTACATACAACTATGCAGCACAAGCCTCAACCGAATCAACCAACCCAAAATAGAGCCAAAACAGGTCAAAACAGAGGCAAAAACATGTTGGACTTAAGCTAAAATAAGCTAGAAAAACATCCTAACTCATGAAGCTAACTAGGCATGCAAACAAGACACAAGGAGGGGATGCTAATCCCCCCAATTTTGGACTTCAAAAGTTGATTTTTACCACTGAAAAACCCTGAGATTTAGTGGTTAAGAGGCCCCAAAAAGTTGTTTTGAAAGTGAGGAAAGATAGCACAAAAAGCTTAACAAGCTAAGGAGCCAAAAGGGTGGACAACCCCCTAACTCAAAAAGGCTCAAAGCACCATTTTTAGGTCACAAAAAAAAAAAAGTTTTAACGCTTCAAAAACATCCTTAAAACAGTTGAAAAAGATAGGAAAATAAGTATGCATAATAAACTTAAATAAGGTAAGTGCTCTACCTTTGAAGCAAAGCACAATTTAGGCACAAATCCAAGCTCAAACCTCCTTCTAAAGCTCAAACAAGACTCCATGGGACCTCATCTCTATGGTGGTCAAGTTGGTTAAGGGTTAGCGTGCAAAAGTATGGAGGAACTAGGCAATCAAACACAAGATATCAAGTGAGAGAGAGAAAGTTAGAGAGAGAGATATTTTTCGTCCAAAATCCTCTAACCCTCCAAAATGTGGGAGGAACCCCCCTATATATAGAAAATCAAGTCTTGAGAGCTTGGATACATCCTACCATACACGTGTATGAAGATGCAGCTCAGTGAGCAACAGTTGGCACAGCTAGCAACAAATATTGGGAAAAGGGGACCAATGGCCGTTGGCCACCACTAGTAGTCGACAGGCACAATCCGTGGCCGACCGATCCCAGGGCTGGCTGACAGGTCACCCCTCTCTTCTAGGCTAGAGGCAACAAGCTCTTGGTCCAAAAACATGCACAAAATAGATAAGGTTTAGAGGCTCAAAGACAAGGCATTCTGCTGAGGACTTCGGGCGCTCGAAACAAACACAAAAAAGCACAATCATCGAGTGTACAAACGATGATGTCCAAGTCTTGAGGATGGTCAAAAATGGGGTGTCTACAGTTTCCCCTATTTGACAGAACTCGGAAGTCATGAAATGACGAGAGTGAATGTCAAAGCCCAGAGACGACCCATTTTTGACAAGGCCGAAGACTTGGACAAATAAACAAACAAAACAAAGAACAGTTGCGCCCGTAGGCTGCCTACGTATCCCTTTGCAAGGAATGAAACCAACGTAGTTCTAGGGCAAAATGAAAGTGATATGCACAATGCGAGAATATAACTTATGATCATGCGATGAGGCTGTAACGAAGCATCTAGATGCAAATGTTATGCAAAGAAATGCTACAGTTAAATCGAAACAAGGTACAGCAAACTCAAACATGAAAAGAAGTATAAACATGAACCAAACCACATTTCATGCAGAAAGGATGTAAGAAAATTATGCAAGCTTAACTACGCATCACTCAGGAAAGGCAAAGAAAAACACAACCGTCGGGCGTACCCGAGGTGTCAAACAAGATCCGAACGCGTCGCATGTGAAAGGTGAGAAGGAATGGAGTGAACACCGGGGTGTGCCTGACTGTTCTTAACCCAAGGGACAGTGATAAATATCGGAACGCATCCAAATATTTGTAACCAAAACAAGGAGTGGTAATATACATCGGAACACGTCCAAATACTTTTAACCAAAACCGAGAGTGGTGATAAACATCGGAACACGTCCAAATGCTTTTAACCAAAATTGGGAGTGGTGATAAACATCGGAACACATCCAAATGCTTTTAACCAAAACAAGGAGTGGTGATAAGCATCGGAACACGTCCAAATGCTTTTAACCGAAACAGGGAGTGGTGATAAACATCGGAACACATCCAAATGCTTTTAACGAAAACAAGGAGTGGTGATAAACATTGGAACACGTCCAAATGCTTTTAACCAAAACAGGATAAATTGAAGGACATGAATGATCTCACTCGAAACCCCTCGGAATGAACCGCACATACAATATTGTGCCTGCATAAGAAAAAAACTTAACAAGCATAACATAGTAAGAGTGCATGTTCTATGCAAGACGAATAATCATGACAGAAATGTTAGAGACATGTTTTATGCAAAACATACGAGAAACAAAACAGAAGCACATTCTATGCAACGAGAACCGGAGCATGTTATATGCAACATCGGAATACATATTCAATGCAACAACACAAAATGCATGTTCTATGTAGTGGTCAATAGTAGAAAATGCATGTTCAATGTGAGATTAACAGCATGTTCTATGCAAAACACCAAATGCATGCTCTATGCGAATGGGAAATAGAAGCATGCTCTATGCAAATGTGAGAAGTGCACATTCTATGCAAGATCTCATGTGAAAGGCACGTTCCATGCAACGACAAAGAGATACACGTTCTATGCAATGACAAAAGCGTGTTTGATAAAATCAACTCAGTCGCAACTTCTGATTTACCACTTGGAAGAGTTACAATATGTTTTAAAAGCATACACCTCATTTATGTTGATTAGTGATGAATCGTGCACCGAAGACATGGTTCGGAGCTTTCGCAGAGACAATTTGAGCTTAAAAGTGAACTTTTCTTGCACTTTCTGGAGAACTGAGGACACAAAACAACAACAAAACACAAAGGAGGAGCACTGGGAGCTTGTCAGCCACCAGGGAGGGGTGTCGGCCATCTGTTGGCTACACCTAAAGGTTGTCGGCCACCGATGGCAATTCGGGCTATTTTGGTCTTTTTGCATTCGGGTCTTTAAGTACATATACCCAAGCTTCATTTCCTCACACCTCCCTAGCTGAAATTCATCCCTCTCTCACCCTAGACCTTTTTTTTTTTTTTTTTTTTTCTAGATCCAAGCTTTATACGCGTTTTCCAACGCCCCACGCAAAGTTGATTCACTGAAACCTTTTGATTTCCTTTGTTTTGAACTGATCGGAATTTGTTTTCGGTGCCTTTTTTCTTCATTTCCACCACTTGAGGCTTGTTTCCCTCGAGTTTCTCTTGGGTTCTGTGCCTTTTCTCAAGCTTCGACTTTTTCTCCCATTTTTTTCTCTTAGGGTTGACTTTTGTTGACTTTTGGCATTCTCCACCCATTTTCCTCATTTTCGCCCACTTTCTTACATTCTTTCCAGATGGCAGACGACATTCCCCATGACGGAGCTTCTCTAGGGATAGAGGCAGATCCCGAGCTTGTACCATTACCACCTAGGGTTCAACCCTGAGACGTATCACCCTGAGGTGCATGTGCTACCACCCGATACTATTTGTCATTTTAGAGGTTTTTCACGAGGTGTGCCAGAGGATCTCTTGCTACGAGAGCCGGAGTCTCATTTATCCTACGGTGCCTCCGAGGTATACACTGTCTTCTTACATTTTCCGCAATGTACCTTGCATTTCTTGCATAAATCACGCTTACACTGTCTTTCATCTGTTTATCTCAAACACATTCTTGCATTGTATTTCTTACACAACCTTCTCAAACACATTCTGATTATAGGAGGACTCTTATTCTATCTGAGGATACGGAGCCACATCTGCGAGGGAGTGGTATATGGACCTCCTCGTTGGCGTCTGCCAAATTATCGATGAGGCTGGATTTGGCTTATTTTGCATGGGGTTATCGCGTCTCATTGCGAGCAGGCCCTTACTTGGCGCATTGGTGGAGAGGTGGTGGTACACCACCAACTCTTTTTCCTTCTCTACCGCAGGAGACATAACGATGACTCCCTATGACTTCGCTATGCCCACCTTCATTGAGGTAGGGGGTCGGCCGATCCCTTATGATATAGACATGGGAGAGTGGGAGGCCGCCTGGATCTACTTGCTGGGGGCACGCCCCACCTCTCTTTCGAGCAAGGATGGTTTGATATACTTGGTTTGTGGATCATTTCAGAGGGACAGAGCCAGAGACCTGAGAGGAGATTGAGCAGTATGCCCGAGGCTTCTTGATGTTCCTCTTTGGCACCACTTTGTTTGCCAACAGGGCGAACATTGTTAGGCTATATCTCTTGAGCACCTTGGTGGACTTGTCTCAGGTCCGGCTTTACGATTGGGGCGGCGCTGGCCTCGCTACCCTGTATGACTACATGAGCTCGACATCCCGTAGGAGCAGGAACAAAGTCGGCGGCTATTGGAGAGCTTGGGAGGTATGCTTTATTTTTCTACCTTACATTTCCTACCGTGCTTTCTACTTTGCACTTTTTGTACAATGCACACACACATAATCTAATTTCTGCTTTGGATTTGTAGTTTATGTATGCTATACTATACATTCTGCTTTCTGCACTGTGCATTCTATATTCTCTACTTTCTGCATTCTCTAGACATTGAACACATATTCTGCTTTCTGCATTCTTTGGACATTGCACACATATTCTGCTTTCTGCATTCCTTGTGTTTATTTGTTGTACACTTACTGTCACCCTTTTGCCTTTTGCAGCTATGGGTATATGCATATTTTCCGACCCTCGCCACAGAGCCGAAGGTAGAGATGCCTCATGTTGTACCTTACTCTCATCGGTACGACAATAGTGTGTGAGGAGGACCAGGGAGACATTCTCATTCTTCCGTCGGTATTTTGACACGGTGACTGCTGTAGAGATAACTCAAAACTCATAGTTATTTCTACTTTACTTCAGCTCTGATTCATATTACATATCTAATGGCAACTAACAATCAGTGTATTTGATGTCTGCAGATCTCGTGGCAGCCCTGGGTGACGATGCCTGAGGGTGTCAGATACCAGTTTGCTGGCGGTTGGGGAGCTTCCTGTTACCGGCTTGTACTCGAGGGACCGGTAGATTGAGCCTAGTTCTTAGGCAAGCACTTCCTGCGCCAGACCTTAGGTTTACCGTTGTAGGCGGTTCCCATGCTACCTTTGCCATCCATATAGGCTACAGAGGGTCTCTCCTTTCAGGAGGTGATCGACTTTATACGAGGCATGGATGCCGACTACTTTCTTGGAGAGGGGGACTATGCGACATATATCCAGACGCATCTCATGCCTTCCTTGACGGGTACTCATGCTCGTCTAGGGAGAGCAGCAGATGCCCCTTCGACGAGCAGGGCTCGAGGGTCGAGAGGTAGGGCTAGGGGGGTGTCCTTCGTCAGACAGGGCTTCAGTTGGCTTGCGCTTCCAACCGAGTTGACATGTTGGCGGCACACTGGAGAGGCCTATCAGATTCCTATTGAGCTTGCATCGGCCGGGCATAGATATGTCACAGCGCCTGATTAACCTCCGATATGTGCTACGGTTCTTATTTTTTCATTCTCGCTTAGATACTCAGATATTCATTCCTTCTGGATATTGATCATTCCCAATACATTTACAAGCACCCGCAGGGTACGTCGAGGGATTGCTCGAGCTAGTAGCTTCATTCGAGAGCATGATATTGAGGAGAGAGGCACTGCTCGACTTCTACAACATTCAAGTACTTTCTTCAATTTTTTTACATTCCAGTCATCAAATTTCTGTTAACACATTGAAACTGACATTTCAACTGAACACTTCTCCATACTGCACTGATACATTGCATTGATAGATCACATCTGACACACTGCATTCACACACTGCATCTGACCTTTGCATCACATATGATATACCTGCTATTACTAATATGAACTATCCGTTCAGGTTCCACCCGTACCGATGGGACCAGTAGCACCTGCAACACCAGCACCAGCGGTGCCTTCTCCGGCAGTACGGAGGAGAAAGAGATAGGCTCCGGCACGCGATCGAGGGAGACGTCGTGGTCAAGATTAGAGGAGCCCTTCAGAGCCTATTATGAGCGATGACGACGATGACACCAGTGAGACCGAGGAGGCTGTGGGTTAGCACGTCGAGTCATCTGAGAGCGGAGATGATGACGCTGGCTCGTGTTTTGCTAGTGGAAATGATGCTGAGCCAGGCTCTAAGGTAGAGAGCGATGATGACTCTGGTTCAGAGGGAGGTACAAATAGCGGCACTGACGGAGACTACTCGAAGTCCGTGCCCAGGAAGAGGACGAAGAAGGCCTCTCGAGACTGAGATAGTCAGCGTTGATTCATATGTTTTTGCTTAGTTTCTTTTTGCTAGTAGTGTTAGCACATTGTACATCTTAGACAGTTTTATTTTCTTTAAAACTTTGTACTCTTTTGTAAAAAGTAATCGTGATCGGAATGGAAACTAGCTTTTGTATGAATAAGTGTTGTATTTTGCATTCTGAGCACCGCATAACATCGCATAGCATTAAAATGAGATTGATCTTGATTGAAAACTGCAGATTGTATTGGCACTTTCTTAATCAGGTAATGAACCGACCAACACTTAGCAAACAAAATAAGAAAACTCGATAAACAACTAACAACAACAACTCGGTAAACAGCACAACAACTTGACAAGCAAAAACAAAACAAAATACAACTCGATAAGCAACAAAACAACTTGATAAAAAAATTGAAATAACTCGATAAATAAATTGCAGCAACATACAAGCAACTCAACAAAACTACTAAAACAAGACAGTAGAATGCACCAAGAGCAGAACAAAACACAAGTTCTCAGCACTCTCAACGTATAGGAAGACCACAAGAATGCTGTCAGCCATGAACAGAGGCTGTTGGCCACCAGTGGTGGCTATCGGCCACCAATGGTGGCCAGTTGGCTACAAAAGGTGGCCAGTTGGCCATCAGTGTGAGGGAGCTCCAGATTGTTGCCACCTGTCTTCCACTCAGTGCCTTATCTTTTACAAAAGTTGGGACTTCGTTGTTTCTTCATTCCAGCTCTGTTTTTGCCACAAATGAAGCCATTCTTTGCTGAAAAACTCTCAAATTAGATTGCAACTTTAGATGGCTCGAAAAAAATTGAATTTCTGAGGTTTTGGGATAAATGCACTATTCCCATTGAGTTGTTTTCCACTGTGTTTTCTGTTCCTATAGGCCGTAGCTACATATTGGAACCTGGTTACACATGTTTTCAACTTTGGAGGGCAAGAGATATGCCCTACAATTGAAGAATTCCAAGTTTTGATGGAATCCCGGCGTGACGAGGAAATCTTGCCCCACCCGTTTTGGTCAAATCCAGGCTTTAGGAAAGATATGTGGGCTCAATTTACATGAGGCTTGATCCTTGGCTCATTTTCTACTTGTCCCGGGTTTCGGAGGGTCTAGCATTCGCTTGATCGAAGTGGCCCAAGGATTGAAAAAGGGGAAAAGCTACATTGGCTTAGCATTGGCCAAGACTTTGATAGGCTTGGACGCTTTCCATCGGTTAGAGACAAACAAATTTGTGGGAAGTCCACTATTTTTGCAGGTAATGTTTCCCACCCTTCTCATATGTGTTTCTCACATCTCTCGACACTCAGGCTCTGGTTTTCTCTCAAAACCCTTTCTCACTTTTTCTCTCCATGTACACCTCTCGATTCTTTAATCTCTCTTATTTTTCTTCCCTCCCTAGATATGGCTCATGGACAGGTTGAAAAGTAGTGGACTCTTGCCTTGCATATTCAACACGAGGCTATTTCTTTCGACAACGGCTAGTTGATTTCCCGAACGAAGGGTGGTGGTGACATTAGATGTGCAACAGGTCCGCTGCTAACATTGCTTGGCATTCCCTTGGTTTGATCTGCCCGAGATGAGCTACAACATGGCTCGACAACTTGAAATTCAGCTGATTGGCTTGACACACTGTGTATTCTACTTTCCGTTCCGGTTCAGGTGACAGTTTAGACACGACCAGACTTGCCTAGAAGAGGGGGTAAAGTACCCGACTTCATTTCCAATCCGAGGCTCACAACTAACTCGATATTCCACTGCATTGAGGACAAGAGAACTCCTGGCTTCTGTTCCCAATTTCAGTTACACCCTTTCTGGCGAGTGCCTAGCTTGGCTTGAAGATGAGGCACAATCTAGGCCTACTTTAGCATCGAAAGCTTCTACAAGTGCAGGGAGGGGACCTAGGAACACCTGACTCATCTGTGCCCCATGTTTATTGCTTTGATCTTACTTTCAAGTTTTACTTTGAATGTAATAAAAATAAACTTTGATTTGTATCAAGAGTTAGAGAACTTTGTATTGAAATCAATGAAATTGAAGTTGTGGGCACTGAAAATTTTCTTTTTGGTCCAAAAATGGTCTAAGTTGTAAAAAGATTAATTTGAACAAAATCAACTTTTATTAAAACTTTTCAAAACCATTTTCGATAAGGATCATAACTGGACACACCTGGAATCTATCCTCAAGATGTACAACCCCGAATCCAGAAATGGAAAATTGCACCTTGTCTGAATAGCACTGCATTGCACTGCACTGTAACTAGCTCTCATAGTCAAGATCACAACCAAACTCTTGAGATACAAAAAAGACAAAGATGACCTGAACAATCTCATGGACAGGACATTTGAATTGGAAGTGTTTACGGTTGAGCTTTAGGATGAAGTTGTCTATGTATCCCGAAAATGGGAATCAAGCCTTACGTAGTTCGGTTCGGGTTCACTCGTGTATTAACACTCTCCTTTTGCGCTCTAACTTTTGCCAAGGCCGCCTTTTTGTGGTTTTCAACCTTGTAAGCTCAATTTTTATTTTTTCAAATTTTTTTGTGCTTTAACTTTTGCGTAGGTCACCCTTTTGAGTTTTCGGCCTAGCGAGCCACTAAAGGATAGTATTTCTTCAACTTGTCCATGTTGATTGGTTGGGAGAATTCGAGGCCATCTAGATCCATAATAATCACAACTCTACCCCACTAGATTGATTTGACGATGTAAAGACCAGTCTAATTAGGTCTGAACTTGCCCTTAGGGTCATGGACAAGAGCTTGGTTGTCTTTCAGCACCAAATCCCCTTCTTTTAGATTTTGGGACTTCACTTTCTTATTGAAAAGCCCTGGCAATTCTGCGTTGATAACCTTGGACATGGTACAGTGCTTTCAGCCTCCTCTCGACGAACAGTATCAATTCCTCGAACCAACTCTGTTGCCAATCCACTTTTGCTATCTGGCACTCAGCCATGACCCACAATGACAGAACCTCTATTTCGATCGGTAAAATAGCCTCCATACCATAAACAAGAGAATAAAGGGTGGCCCCAGTAGATGTCTAAATTGAAGTCCTGTAGCCCTAGAGAGCGAATGGCAACTTGTCTGGCCAGTCTCTGTAGGTTTCCACCATTTTCTGCAAAATGTGTTTGATGTTCTTGTTGGTGGCCTCAACAGCTCCGTTGGTTTGCGGCCGATATGTAGATGACTTATGAAAAGCCATGTGGTATTTCTCTAACAAGTTGATCACTTTTTTCTTAAAATGAGAGCCATTGTCTGAAATGATCTCATTTGGGACCCCATAACGACAAATTATGTTATTCCTGATGAACTTGGCTATATGCGACGCTTTCAGCACCGCGTAGGATTGGGCTTTGACCCACTTTGTAAAATAATCTATTGCCACCAGGATATACTCATGCCCATTCAAGCCTTTTGGCATAACTGCCCCAATGACGTCAATTTCCCAGACTGAAAAAGGCTATGGTGAAGTCATATTGTACAGCTTCGACGGCGGGATATTCATGCGATTTGCATGGATTTGGCATTTGTGGCATCGCTGAACAAAACTGATACAATCCTCTTCCATGGTCGACCAGTAGTAGCCCTGCCTGAGAATCTTTCGAGCTAGCATTACTCCGCTCATGTGCGCTCCACACTCTCCCCCATGGATGGCCTCCATTAGGAACTTAGACTCTTCCGTATCAACACACAACTTGTGCATTCCCAGATGACCACGTTTGTATAACTTACCCCCGCAGATGATAAAGTGAGTAGCCATTCGCCATATTGCCCTTTTATCTATGGCATTTGTCCTTGGTGGATAAACTTCATTTTCCAAGAAGTTCCAGGCATCATAATACCATGGGTTTTGATCTTGCACTTCATCTATTGCGGCGATCAACTCGTAGGCCGGCACATATCTCTGTTCAATGATAATTGGACGCATCCGGACTCCAAAAGGGATGTCTATTATAGAAGATAGAGTTGATAAAGCATTAGCGAACCTTTTGTTCTCTCTTAACAGATGTGTGAAGGTTAACCTCTCAAACCTAGGAATCAGAACGTCCAAGGTTTGGTGATAGATTTTCTTCATTTCTTCTTTGACCTTCCAGTCTCCTTTTGCTTGAAACACAACTAGGTTCGAGTCCCCAATGACATCCAACCTTTTTGCCCCTAGTTCCAGGCCGACTTCCAAGCCAGCGATGCACGCTTCGTATTCTGCTTCGTTGATAGATACCTTGAACTGGAGTTTGAAGGCTAAAGGTATATGAGAATTGTCGGGCGCTATCAGCAACACCTCTATTCCATAACTGTACTGGTTAGGCGCTCCGTCAAAGTACATTGTCCAAATCTCTTCATCGACTTGCAGAATAGCCTCATCTGGGTATAGGTATTCTACTGCTTTGCCCCCTTCCACTCGGTGATCTGCCAAAAATTCCGCTACAGCTCTCCCCTTAACTGACTTGCATATGACATACTTCAAATCAAATTTGGAGAGAAGAAGCAACCAACGGGCTAGCCTACCTGTAAGTGCTGGTTTCTCAAAGAGATATTTGATAGGATCTAACCTCGAAACCAGAATTATGGAGTGGGCTAACAGGTAGTGCCTCAACTTCCTAGTGGCCCATACCAAAGCTAAGCAAGCCTTCTCCAGCGGGGTGTAACGAGTCTCATATTCCAACATCTTCTTGCTCAGGTAATAGATGGCTTTCCCCACTTTATCCTCAGATTCCTGTGCATTCATGCAGCCCATTGTCGTGTTGGTGATTGACAGGCACAGAATCAATGGCTTCCGCACTCTGACGGTGACAACACAGGTGGATTCTGAAGGTACTGCCTGATATACTCAAAAGAAAATTGGCATCGGTCATCCCATTGGAATTTCTTTCCTTTCTTCAAGAGACCAAATAGTGGTTCACAAGTCAAGATTAATTTTGCAATAAACCGTCTTATGAATTGTACTTTACCCAGAAAGCCTCGTACCTCCTTTTCAGTCCTTGGTGGTGGTATTTCTAGGATGGCCTTGATTTTTGAAGGATCGACCTCGATGCCCCTCTGTGTGATCAAGAAACCCAGCATTTTTCCTTACTGTAACACCAAAAGTGCACTTCTGTGGATTTAGCCTCAACTGATATTCTCCGATCCATTGGAAGAATTTCTTCAAGGGGGTGTAGTGGCCTTCTCTTCCCTTGGACTTGATAATCATGTCATCCACGTACACCTCAACCTTTTTGTGGATCATATCATGTAAGATAGTGGTTGCAGCCCGTTGATAAGTAGCCCCAACATTCTTCAGACCGAACGACATCACCCTGTAGCAATAGGTTCCCCACGGCGTGGTGAAGGCAGTCTCCTCCCTGTTCTTGGGTGCCAACAAAATCTGGTTATACTCGAAAAATCCATCCACGAAGGAGAGTAGTGCATGGCCTGTGGTGAGATCTACCTATTCATCGATGTGTGGTAGAGGAAAGTCATCATTTGGACTAGCTTTGTTCAGATCTCTAAAATCTGCACACATCCAAATTTTGCCATCTTTTTTCGGCATCGGAACAATGTTGGCCAACCAAGTCAGGTACTCAGATACTAGCAAAAACCCTGCATCTATCTGCTTGGTGACCTCCTCCTTAATCTTCAAAGCCCAATCCGGGCATATTCTCCGAAGCTTCTGCTTGATGGGTCAGGCCTCAGGGTTAAGAGGGATCTAGTGCTGTACAATCTCAGGATCGATTCCAGGCATATCTTCGTAGGACCACGTGAAAACATCTTTGAAATCTTTTAATAAAGCGACTAAGCGCTCGCGTTCCTCCAAAGACAATGTGGACCCGATCTGGACCAGACGTTGATCTTTTTTAATACCCACATTAATTGAAATGATTTCATCAACAAGGGGTTTTACAAACCTCTCATCCCCTCGATCAATCAAATGTTTCAAAACTAGAGGAATTCCTTCCTCGTTATTTTTATCAAAATTTTGAAAGTCATGATTAATGCAATATACAAGTGGCACAGAGAAGTACTTAGAAACAGCAGTGGTATGATTCCCATTCAAAGGTTCCAGCTCATCCAATTCCTCGATTACAACTGACTCAAAAGAAAAGGAAGAAGATGACCTGGACAAAACTACAACATTCGGGTTGTCAACCTCAGGAATACCGAACTCTGACTTAGAAGAACTGGAATCTGATTCCTACTCCATAGACTTTGTGGAATCAGATTCCGACTCACTACCTGATTCAGAACAGCTAGACAAAAAGCCCTTCTCCAGCTGCCAAATGAGAGAGGGTGCGTTAGATGCATCCGAAATACCACCGGAAGGGTCCACAGCTGATTGATCTCCGATCATGGAAATAGTGAAGTCATCCCCCAAGCTCTTCGGTTTGATCTGAGGATCTAAAAAGAGACATGCCAGCGCTGCTCCTATCTCAAGTTCATTGCTACTGAACTCACCCTCTGTACTCTGTTCAGCCTTAGCAGTTAACTTATTCTGTTCCTCTGAGGCTTCATTCTCTTGCAGCTGTAGGTCAAAGAAAATCTCAAAGTCGGGCAGACACCGTTTCTCAAAGTTCAACCATGGCTCAGGAAAATCGCAAAATGGGAAGTCTTCTCCCTCCCAAACAAAGCAGCTGTTCAGAGTTCCCCAAATTGGTTTATGCACAAGCTCATAGTACTTCCCACTTTGCTTTGCTTTGGCTCTTCCTGCCATTTCCTTCCTTTTTCTCACCCAGTCCTCCGTGGTGGGCATATAGTCCAAGCCAAAGGCATAAGGGTTATGTGGCACTTTGGCCAGTGTAGTAACGCCCTTCCGGCCACTCTTTCCTGGTCCCAACCCAGGTATATGCTGTAGCTTGTTCATGAGGTAAACAGATTGAGCACTGACGTACAACCCCTCATCAATAGCCAAGATATCTTGCACCACCCGGACCTCATCCATGGTAAACCCAGACAGAAAAACATCCCCATCGCCGTGTACAATCTCCAGTACTGGTGTAGTGATCTCAGTTAGAGGATGCATAGATGAATTTCGAAACACAATGGCGACCCCCTTCCTATGGGGGTCCTTCAGCATTTGATACGTGGTGGAAGAAACAGCTTTTACTTGGTGCAGCTAGGGTCGCCCAAGTAACAAGTTGAACGTAGTCGGAACATCCAAGATATGAAACTCAATATTGAGATCACTACACAGTTGGTTCCGTTGTAATTACTCTCACATCACAGTTATCCCCCACAGGGTGTTTGGCTTTTCCAGCTTCCTGACTATTCCTATCCTTTTCCTATTGAAACTACTTCAGTGTGGCTTCTTGCTTTGTATCAGCAGTACTAACAATGCCTAATTCATGAACAGAATCCTTAATACCGGTGCCCTCTGGCAATTTTCCCTTGTCCTAAGCTGTTTCGACCCTCGTAGCGGTTCCTACTTTAAGCTGTTCCAGCTTTGGTTGAAATCCCTCATCCATATTAGGTTCATCACTGAGCCACCTCAAATTGTCTGTCGACCAATTCAGATCAAACTAGTCAATTTGTACATTTCCTAGATCTTGTTCATCGTAGAATAGTAGATTGTCCAAGTCTTCTTCCAACTCAGCTAGATCATCCAGGCCTTGGCTCGGGCCATCCTCCTGGACTACACTGACCTCCATTCTTGTTGGCAACTCCAGCTCTGGTTTGGCCTGATTGGTTGGCACAATATAACAACATGGGTTGTATCCCTCCTCAGACAAATCCACGGAGGCCTCAGGCACTGGACTAGTATTCTTATTCTCCACCAAGGCTAGCCTGCCTTCATCTACCATAGTTACCACCACAAGTTTGGGTTGAAATGTGGATGCGTTCATCGTGCACAAGTCTGTGCTCTCAAGGATGAACAACGCCAGCTTAGGTAGGTGGACAAGGGTGATTTATATACTGGGGTCGTAAGGGACAACTAGTGTATGGATGAGGTTTATTTGCCGAGGTGGATGGACCTGGTTATGTGGTGGGAGGGGATTTGTAGTGACATTAGGCTTTTGAGGAGGCGTTATCACCTTATTGTTAATGAGATCTTGAATCTCATGATGCAATCTGAAGCATAGGTCAGTGTCGTGACCATGCTGTTGGTGAAAAGCGTAGTATTTGGCCGGGTTGTGTTTCAGGGGAAGATGATCGGGTAGGGGGTGAGGCTCTAGTGGCTTAAGGTGCCCCTTTTTGATCAGGACCCCTAAGGCCTTGGATAAGGACATGTATAGAGGGGTGAAGATCCTTTGGCCTCGGGGTTGGTGCTTCGAGGTTTTTGAGGTTGTATTGGATATACCGCAAAGAGGGTGGTAGTTTTAGGTGTGGTGCTGACCACACCCACATCGAAAGGCCTTGCAGCTACACTACCACTCGTAGTCGCATTAGAACTGCGTGTGGAAGCTCTCTTGGGCTGCCCTTTCTCATGGTCGATCAGACCCTACTTCATTGCATCCTTAATTTGCACCCCTATCTTATGGAGGTCAAGAAAAGTAGACAAAGGCAAGACTATATCATTTTCTGTAATAGTCTTGGTTGTAGATTACGGACCACCATTCTGATCTGGTCCTTTTCAGCTGGCTGGACAGTAATCATAGAGGCCTTGGCCCTCTACCGGTTGACAAAATTCAAGAAGCCCTCCTTCACCTCTGGGGCGGAATCGGATCCACTGGAATGTCCGCATTTTCCTAGACATTAGCTATGGGAGCAGTAGCTCCGGGTACCGAAATGTTTGCCGGAGGTGGATGGGATGCAGAGGCTGTCGCCTGCTGTAGTTGTTGTTGCCGTAGTCTAGCGATCAATTTAGCCTGCTGGGCTGTAATTTCCACTTGGCGAGCGGTGACTTCTGCTTGGCGAGCAGCATCTAGCTGCATAGTCTCAATAGTTTGCTGGAGTTGTCGAAGCATATTTTCCATGTCGGCTAGATGATTTTGAACTACCAGAACCGGCGAATACTCTTTGTCTGGAGTGGAAGTAGATGATTGGGCCTGACTGGGCACAGACGAGGTAAACGGTGATTGCTGAATTGGAAAATTCTGTCGAACCCTCCTTCGTCTAGTAACTGGCGGGAGTAGAACAAACACTGGATGTCCCCTGACTAGATCCCCAAATCTACAAATCCTTCTAACTTGGGTCTAGAGTGCTTGGGGGGTAACAGAATCATCTAAAGCAATGGTGAAAGACTACCTTGCAAAAAAGAAACAAAAATCAGAAACCGCACAACACCTCAACTCAGACAGAAATAACACGCCGTTGCAATCATAAGCTGGACAACTATACCCAAACACTTATTTCTGCCCCAAAATTAATACCCTCAAACTGATACCCATACTTGTAATTGATACATACATTCCTGTAGAGTTTCACTCTAAAAGCACGTATTAAGCAACTGAGAGCCAAAACACCCCTATGATGGGATAGGGTTACCCTGTCCTAATTTCGTCAGGAGCTAGGGGTTCACTACGCAAACAAGCAGTTTCAAACAATTCCTGCATTCGGGTGAGCAACCTGTCATAGTTTGGAACAGTCTCTATGACTTCCGATATGCAACTAGGTCGATTGGTCAAAATGGGGTACCTCAGCAAGACCACCTAATATACCTCTCACACATAATGTTGAGAAGTGAAAGAAGGATCAAACGGTACAGTGGTAGTCCAGATCCAAGGGTTGTGTTCCCATCGTGGAAGAGCCCGCAACCGGTCAACCTTTTGGTAAGCTTTTCCAAACAAGCATCCGGCAAACAGCTCAAGAATAGTAGATGGCAAACATTGTGACTTAAGCGCACCGATACAAATGCAAATGCAAAGAAACACATAAGTATAAATAAAGCAACATATCATGAGTTCGAGTCAAGTTCTCAAAGTCCCTAGCAAAGTTGCTAGAAACTGTGGACTCGCCTTTTTCTGCACCCCGCATTTCGGAAAGGGTTTAAAAAGAAGGCCTCACAGTTCGGACTCTCGCGATTCTGAATCTAGTCTCACAAGTGCAATGTGAAACTGATAATCACCAAAGAGTCCAAATCTGGAAAATCATTTTGGAAAATTGATTTTAAATCAAATAATGCAAAAATTGGATTGCTTTGCTAGATACAGAGTTGCCACATAAATATTTTATTTTTGGGAAATTTAGGAAACCTAGATTCGTGCCAAAGGCCACGTGTCTGTCATCACCAAAGTTTCCTCGGCTTGGGAACTTGGGTACGAGAGGGAGAGGTCCTGAAATGAGCACCCGCGCTTGCCCGATCAAAGATCGGCCTCTACTAATCATGATATAATGTTTTATAAACATTATGTGTTCTTGTTCTGATTATTAGCTAACATTAATATGTGATGCACACAAGCAAGTATAGACTAACATAGCAAGACTTGGAACAATTCAACTCATGTTTGTTTGCGAAAAATGGTTTGAATTTGCCACCCTCAAGAGGGCTTAAAGATGTGGATTTGCCACCAAACATAGTGGGCTTAAAACATGATTTGCCATAACAAAGTGGATTTAAAACTTATATTTGTTGACTCATTCCAATTCAAACAACAAGCCTTCATCCACAGGCATTCATACAGTTTAGCATTTAAGCGCATAAGCATATGAATCATGGCAACATGGCAATCACACTCATGCAAGCATGCTACAGCGTAAAAGCTTACTGAGTACTCCAAGGCAAAACAAAAACTAGTTAGAAAAATGCATGATCCTAACTATGTTAAGTGCCTAATGCAATACATGCAATAATGCGATTAATAGGCTCGGCTACTAATATGGCATATGAATCAATTTGAATAACATGTTGTAAAACACGTATTCAAAGAAGTATTAAAATGACAATGCAGTTTGAATGATACGCCGAGCCTCGGTGCATGCAATATGAGATGAATGGATGCAAGCGTGCGATATGCTAATTGAAATATGCTCCTAATCTAACCATCAAAAGCAATTAAATAAAAGAGAGAAAGATGTGGGGTTGGAAGACATACACACACGCATGCACACTTGTTACAACAGTACGCCCTGACGAAGGAGGGCCCGAATGAATAAGAGCTAACCAACTAGCTACGCTAATTAGGCTAACTAATTATTACAACAATTGAAATGAATTAACTAACTTATTCTAAGCTAATTAATTATTACAAACTGGAAGTAATTAGCTAAACACTAAGCTAATTAAGTACAAAGCAATTAAACCAATTAATTAGCTACCACTAATTAACTAAACAAATCAATTAAATGGCCTCGAGAAGCGAGGGATGCATGTATGCTCGGTTGGTTTCCACCTAAAAATGCCACTACCTCACAGCTGTAAGACTCTGTTTGCAAACTTGAACACCAAAGAAGCTACCAACTTCCAAAACACTTCTGCTCCCCTTTTTCATCACACTGAGCAAAAATTTCATTGATGGCCGATCAGCTACCATTGGTGGCCATCGGCCACTGCTGGTGGCCGGTCGGTTACACCTATCCAGAACTTCCCATTTTGCTGCAATAGAGAGCAAACATTGGTAAAACAGTGTATTCTCAAGGAGTGTTTGTACTGCTACCCTCCTTATCATCACACAAGTTCAAAGGAATGTAACTCTTGGCCCTCAAACCATCAACTAAGCAATTTCCATGCATGATGGCTAAGGAACCAAGGTTGTATAAGCATAATGAATGCAAAACAAGACTCAAAATGGCCACTACCCTATCACGCATGATCAAGGGTGGTGACGGTGACCGAGGAAAGTGGCACATTTCATCACTTTTGAGTATGAAATGTCCCATTTTCCTCATGTTCGAATTAACGTCCAATTCGAACACATGCAATACAACACAAAAGATGCTTATCTTGCCTCTTTTACTTGTCCAATTTTGTTTACTCATTTTAGTTATTG
This sequence comes from Camellia lanceoleosa, assembly GCA_025200525.1. NCBI lineage: Eukaryota > Viridiplantae > Streptophyta > Magnoliopsida > Ericales > Theaceae > Camellia > Camellia lanceoleosa. The sequence goes on from CM045762.1 coordinate 62,490,427, forward strand.
ATCCATTCTTTAATCGATTAAGTCCAAAAGTGAGCGTCCTCTAATGGGAAGATGGCTCAAACCACAAGGTGCTTTGGGCATGAAAGAGGCATTACACTGTTGGTAATGAACCTCCTAAGGGATTAAACCATTAGGTGTAACACCTCAATTCCAAACTTGGGAAAACAAGTGGTTTGAAACCACTTTCAATGCAAAATAAAAGAGTGAAGAATGGAGGGAGGTTGCAGAGATTAAAGTACTGAAATGAAGTGCAAAACAACACTAAAACATGCTTTCAACTCAAAAGAATGATGATTAAAGCATTAAAACATCAAGCTAGTGAAAGAATTAACACTACAACTATGCAACACAAGCCTCAACCGAATTAACCAGCCCAAAACAAGTCAAAACAAAGGCAAAAACATGCTGGACTTAAGCTAAAGTAAGCTAGAAAAACATGCTAACTCATGAAGCTATCTAGGCATGCAAACAAGACACAAGGAGGGGAGGCTAACCCCTCCAATTTTGGACTTTAAAAGTTAATTTTTACCAATGAAAAGCCTCTGAGATTTAGTGGTTAAAAGGCCCCAAAAAGTTGTTTTGAAAGTGAGGAAAGATAGCACAAAAGGCTTTAACAAGCTAAGGAGCCAAAAGGGTGGACAACCTCCTAACTCGAAAAGGCTCAAACAACCATTTTTAGGTCACAAAAACAGAGGTTTTACACTTCAAAAACAGCCTTAAAACAGTTGAAAAAGATAGGAAAATAAGCATGCACAATAAGCTTAAATAAGGTAAGTGCTCTACCTTTGAAGCAAAGCACAATTTAGGCACAAATCCAAGCTCATACCTCTTTCCAAAGCTCAAACAAGACTCCAAGGGACCTCAGCTCAATGGTGGTCAAGTTTGGTTAAGGGTTAGTGTGCAAAAGTATGGAGAAACTAGGCAATCAAACACAAGATATCAAGTGAGAGAAAGAAAGTTAAAGAGAGAGAGAGAGAGAGAGAGAGAGAGAGATTTTTGGTCCAAAATCCTCTAACCCTCCAAAATAGGAGAGGAACTCCCCCTCTATATAGAAATTCAAGTCTTGAGCTTGGATACATCCTACCGTACACGTGTATGAAGATGCAGCTCAATGAGCTATAGCTGGCACAACTGGCAACAAATATTTTGAAAAAAGGCTGACAGGCACAATCCGTGGCCAACAGATCCCAGGGCTGGCCGATAGGTCACCCTTTCTTCCAAGCTAGAGGCAACAAGCTCTTGGTCCAAAAACATGCACAAAACAGATAAGGTTTAGAGGCTCAAAGACAAGGCGTTCCACCGAGGACTTCGAGCGCTTGAAACGAACACAAACAAGCACAATCATCGGCTGCACAAACAATGATGTCCAAGTCCTAAGGACGGTCAAAAATGGGGTGTCTACACTATCCAAATGGCATAACTACCCCATTGAGTCCTCGGAAGACCCACAACAAAATCCATCATGACATGCTCCCACTTCCACTCGGCTATAAGCAAGGGTTGCAACAAACCCGCTGGCCTTTGATGCTCGACCTTCACTTGTTGACAAGTAAGGCACTTCGACAAAAACACGACGACATCCTTCTTCATACCTCCCACCAAAACTGGTGACTCAGGTCATGATACATCTTTGTGCCTTCCGGATGCACCACAAGGCACGAATGGTGAAATTCTTGGAGTACTTCCTCTTAGCAAGACTCCAACACGAACAAAACGGTCTCGATATCTCACACTCTGGTCGGGATACACATTCAAGCCCCTCTTCACTTTCTCACTAGAGATCTTCTCCCAGAGGGATTCTACCTCAATGTCACCTCTCTGTGCCTCCATCACTTGATTCATAAGTGTAAGTTGGGCAGCTACCATAAACAAAGCCATAGATTCAAGTCAAACTCCCCAAGATCACCCAACATCTCCCACTTTCGGATGGCAATACTAGCCACACTACTAATAGATTTCCTATTCAAGGCGTCAGCTACAATGTTGGCCTTCCCCGGGTGATAATGTAACTCAAAATCATAATCTTTTATGAACTCCATCCACCTTCTGTGCCTCAAATTCAAATCCTTCTATGTAAACAGATACTTTAGACTCTTGTGATCGGAAAACACCTCAAATTTCTCACCATACAGATAGTGCCTCCAAATTTTCAAGGCGAATATCACCGTTACTAACTCTAGATCATCAAGAGGGTAGTTCCTCTCATGTGTTTTCAACTGCCGTGAGCCATAGGCTACTACCTTCCCCTCTTGCATCAAAACATAACCCAAACCCTCCCGTGAAGCATCATAATAAACTAAATAACCCAAACCCCTCTTTGGAATAATCAAGACTGGAGCAATGGTAAGTTTAACCTTAAGCTCTTGAAATGACTTCTCACAAGTCTCACTCCACACAAATTTAACTCCCTTCCTCGTCAGTCTAGTCAACAGTGAAGCAAATCTAGAGAAATCCTTCACAAATCTCCGATAATACCCGGCCAATCCCATGAAACTACGAATCTCAAAAGCATTATTAGGTTATACCCAATCTTGCACTGCATCTATCTTGGATGAATCTACAGTCACCCATTCCTCGGATACCATATGGCCTAAGAACTTAACCTCTTTCAGCCAGAACTCACACTTCCCAAACTTAGCATACACCTTGTGGTCTGTAAGCAATTCAAGCACCACTCACAAATGTCCCTTGTGCTCCTCTTCAGAGGGTGAGTAAATCAAAATGTTGTCTGCAAAGATGACCACAAAACGATCTAGGAACTCATAGAAGATCCGGTTCATCAAATCCATAAATACAGCCAGTGCATTGGTCAGCCCAAAAGGCATCACTAGAAACTCATAATGGCTATACCGCGTACAGAATGCCGTCTTTGAGATATCCTCCTTCCTTACCCTCAACTGGTGATAACCCGATCTCAAGTCTATCTTAGAAAAGCAACAAGACCCCTATAGACACCCCATTTTTGACCGCCCTTACGACTTGGGCACCACCGCTTGCACACCTAATGATGAATTTTTATATGCTTGTCAAGTGCACGAAGTCCTCGGCAGAATGGCACAGGTTTGAGCCTTCAAGCCCTATATACCTTGTGCCTTGTTTTGGACCAAAACGACGATTTTTCAAGCCTAAAAAAGCCTGGGACCTGTTGGCTCCCTTTTGTGGGCTGTCGGCCACTGTTGTTGGCTGCTGGCCATAAGTGTGTTTTGGCGGATATTTATGCCAACTGTGCCAGCTGTTTCCACAGATGCTTGCATCTACTCACACGTGTATGCATGGATGTTTCTGAGGGAGTTGCATGTTTTTCTATAAATAGAAGACCTCCTCTTCCATTTTTGAGGGTTAGAAAATTTGAGAGCAAAATATTTTATCTCTCCACAATTCTCTCTCTCTTGCAAATTCTTGAGCCTTTGCCTACACACTCTAAACCAAACCTTGTGGTGTTTGAGCTGAGGTACTTTTGAGCTTACTTTGTGCTCTTTAGGGTGTTTAAGTGTTGATTTGTGATTTAGGATGAGTTCTCCTCTTCAAGAGGTATAAGTCTTGGCTTGTTTCTTTGATTTATTTGCTAGTTTTCCTACTGCTTTTAGACTATTTTTGGGCTATTTATACTCTGTATTTTTGGGCTGAAACTTGTGATTTAAGGCCATTAGGAGTGGAAGGGCACCCTTCCTGGCACTTCACTTTTCAAGCCTTTGCACTTGTGTTTCCCACCTTGTTGTCGACTTTTTTTTGAGCTTTTAAGTACTAATTTTCAGAAGTTTTTCAGTGACTAAAATCATGTTTTGAAGTCCAAAAATTGAGGGGGTAGCCTCCCCTCCTTATGCTTTGTTTGGTAGCTTAAATAGCTCCATGTTGTAGCTTACTATTTTAGCTCTTTGTACTTCATTTTCAGCACTATTTTTGACTGTCTTAGGACTATCTTAGGCTGTTTGTTTCATTTGAACTTTGTATAACATGCTTGTAGTGTAGTAGTCCTTGTATGCTTGGTGGTTTAGGCCTTAACCACCAACCTATTTGAGTTGATAGCATTTATTTCTTGCTTTCCACACTTGTGATCACTTTTAATCACATTTGCAACCTCTCTCCTTTCTTGGCTTTTTTTTTGCTTTGAAAGTTGTTTCAAACTAGTGCTTTGTTTAACGCTTGAGATTAGGTATTGTGCTTAATGGTTTAATCCCTTTGGGGGTTCATTACCAACGGCACGACACTTCTCTCATGCCAAAAACAACACTTGGTTTGATACTCATTTCCATTAGAGGACTTAAAGCTCACTTTTGGACTTAATTGACTAATTAATGGTTAGTAATTAAAATGGAGTAATAAAATTGGGACTAAAATGATGCAAGATAATAAATTTTTTAAGGTTCAATCGGACGTTAATTGAACCGTTGAGTCATGAGTCGTTTCATACTTGTTCGTGATGAAAATGATTCAAGAGTCATCATTAACCACTTCCCTTGATCAATCCATGATAGGGAGGAGATTTTGAGAGTCTTTTATGTTGCATTTATTGAAATTGTACACCTTGGTTCATAGGCCATCATGAAATGAAATTGCATTGATTGATGGTTTGTGAATTGAGCTTACCACTCCTTTGAGCTGTTTTATGATAAAGAGGGGTAAAGTGTACAAACATGCCTTGAGAATACCCTATTAGTGCACTATTTTTCCTCTGTTGCAGCAGGAGGAACCAAGTTTTAATGGCCGGCAGGCCATCTTTTCTGGACGGTAAGCTACCATTTGTGGCCGGTTGGCCACAATTTCTGAGCTGCCGGCCACTTTTGTAAAATTGAGCAGCAACTTTTTGGAACAGATCAGAGATGATTCTGAGGTGAAAAATAGTGCAATGTTCTGACTGTGCAACAGAGGTATTCTGGCAGCAAAGCAGTGGCATTTTCGAGTGGAAATCCATGCACATGCATACTCATTTCTCGCTTCCCAGGGTTGATGTTAATTTGTTCATGTTGCAATTAATTAGTTGTAGCTAGTTAATTTTATCTCATAAATAATTAGATAGTTTGGTGTTGTAATTATCTCTAGACTAGTTCTTTAATTTGTTGTTGTAATAATTAATTAGTTAGTTTGGTTAATTTATTTCATTTGGGTTTGTAATAGCTAGTTAATTAGCTTAGCTAGTTAGTTTATTCAGACTCTCCAACGTGATGGCACAAATGTTGTAATAACGTGTATGTCTTCCAACCCCACGTTTGTCTCCCTTTTATTTACCTGCTTATGATAGTTTAAGGCATCATATTTCATTTAGCATACTTCATGTTTGTATCCACTTGTATTGCATGCATCGAGGCTCCGTTCATCATGTTAACTTGCATTGTCGTTTAAACGCTTCTTTGAATATGTACTTAAACCGCATGACTATCAAATTGATTCACATGTTATGTTAAGCAGCTGAGCCTATTTAGATTGCATATCGCATGTGTTGCATTAGTCATATTGCATTAGTTACAATCATGTAATTTTCTAACTCTTTCATCTTTTTTGGCTTGGAGTACTAGGTGAGCTTTTTATTTGTTTTAGCATGTTGCATAAGTGTGTTAATGTTGCCAATGTAAAGCATGTTCACCATTAGGCTAAGTGCTTAAGTGATTAACTATTTGAATGCCTGTGGATGAAGGCTAATTGCTTGAATTAGGATGATTTGATCGATGTACATTTAAGCCCACTTTTTCAAGTGGCACCTTCACAAACTTTTTTCAAAAACAAACATGAAATCAAATGTTTCACTTTTTACAAATTAGTCTATACTTGTGTGTGTCACATAGTAAGTTAGCCTAATAAATCGTAACAAGAGGATATAATGTAAATAGGAATCACATCATGATTAGTAGAGGCCGATCTTTGATTAGGCGAGCGGGGGGTGCTCAATTCATGACCTTCCCCTCTCATGCCTAAGTTCCCAAGTTGAGACAACTTTGGTGATGACAGATAAGTGGCCTTCGATACAAAGTCTCGGGTTTGCTAAATTTTCCAAAAAATATTTAGGTGGCAACTATATATTTGGAAAATCAGTCCATTTTTTGCATTTTGCTGTAAAATCGATTTTCCAAAAGATTTGTCGGACTTGGACTCTTTTGTGTTTATCTATTTCACATTGCACTTGTGAGATCAGATTCGGAATCACGGGAGTCCAAACTGTAGGGCTTATCGTCTTCTGAAAGGAGCATGAAAAGTCAAGCTATAACCCTTTTAACTGATCAAACAGATCATCTATACGAGGCATTGCATACTTGTTCTTAACAGTTACCCGATTCAACTTCGAGTAATGAATACAAAGCAACACTCCATCTTTCTTTTTAGCAAAGAGAGCCATGCTCTCCAAGGCGAAGTACTAAGGCGAATAAAACCCTTATCTTACAATTTCTGGAGTTGAATCTTCAACTCACTCAACTCAGCAAGTGTAAACCGATACGGTGCCATGGAAACCGGTGCCGTGCCAAGCACTAAATCAATAGAGAACTCGATCTCTCGGTGAGGTGGTAAACTAGTAAGATCCTCAGCGAAGACATCCAGGTATTTGCAAACTACCCTTGGCAACTCCACCCGGACTTCGTCACACTCACCACTCAAGATGCTAGCAAGAAGGCTACTAAGCTCACTCCGCCCACGTGGATCATATATCGGTGACAAGACTCTATCCACCAGGTCCCCCAAGAAGTAGAAACAATCAATGCTCGAGGTACATACAGTAACCCTCTAACGGTAGCAATCTATAACAGCTCGGTATGACGCTAACCAATCCATACCCAAGATGACATCAAAACTAGACATATCTAGCAATACAAATGCAAAAGGTAATCGGCGACCGGCAACCTCGATGTCACAACCCTGACACCCTTGTTTCAAGATAACCTCACCACCAATACGTGACTCTACACAAATAGAAGATGCTAACTGTGCCAAATCCAACCCCAAAACCGATGCAAATGCAGACGAAATAAATGAATGGGACGCACCCGGATCAATTAACACATTTGCAACTGAATTACAAAACAAGAAGGTACCTCCCACTACAGAAGGTGCTAGTACTAGATCCGGTGTTGTAACAGCATATACACGCTTCATAGGTCTCTGCTCAACCTGTTCACCCCTCAGAGCATATGCTTGATGAACTAACTGAGCCAAGGAGGCTCCCTAATTAGCCCTCAAGGCCTGTGCTGACTATGCCGGCTGGTGGCTCTGTGTCTACCTCGAACCAGATGCACCAGATGTGGCACCTAACTGAGGGCAACACCTCTTTCTGTGCCTCGCCTACCCACACTGATAACAAGTAAGCAGTTGGCCTCTCCCCTAACTCTGGCCTAGAGAACAAGCCGAAGACGATGCTGCTCCCTGCCCTCCTCCTCTCTACGAGCAAGCTGGAGACTTATGGCCCAACTGACCACATTTGAAGCAAGTAAAATCTCCCTGACCACCCCTTCTGGAACCCGAACTCGACACTGGAAAAGTGGATCTCGATTGAGCTCCCTAGGACGACTGAGGGTTAGAACCCCTCTGCCTTTTACTGTCCCGTTGACTGTCCTGGCTCCTCTTGGAGCCCCTCATTCCCTCATCTTTCTGCCTACATGATAGTCTCAAGATGGGACACCGACTGCACAAGGCGACCATACTCTCTAATCATGGACCCGTCCACTCTGAATATGAGCCCGGTCCTCAACTGCTTCTCGAACTCCAAACAACAGCGCTCCTCAGTCGCTACAAGTTCCGGTGTAAACCTCGACTAGCTAGTGAATGTGGCTTCAAACTTAGCTACTGGTGTGTTCAACTGCACTAACTTAGAGAACTAGTCTCTCAACTTCTCCCTAACAGTGAGTGGCAAAAACTTGTCCTGGAAAGTATCAACAAAAGCCTCCCAAGTTCCTCCAATGTGTCCTCGCGCATACTTCCACCATTGACCTGTGTCTCCCTTCAGCTAGAAGGACGCCAACGTCACTCTCAAACCCCCGTCTTTGATGCCGAGTATCTCAAATGTCTTCACCATCTACTCTAGCCACTCATCCACTTTCAATGGCTCCTTGGGATCACCCATAAACTCATTTGGATTCGACCGGAAAAACTCCATCTTTAGAAAAGATGGCCTTGCCTCAGCGACTTGGGCCTAGACTTGATTCTCAGCCCTGAGAATGTCCATAGATTCCTGCAAAGCTCTGGCCATTTCGTGGTCTAAGGCGCCCATAGCCTGTTGACCAATCGATTCAGCCACATTGGCCTGACCAACCCCTTCTTCATTTGCCGGAATATCATCTGGTAGAGGCAACTCGTGCCTTCTAGGCCTACCACACCTACCACCACCACGTCCATGTCCTAACATCCTAATAAAGGTAACACAAGGTATTATCACATTTATAAATATGCTGAAGCTAACTCACTTGTGTCCTAATGCGATGGATAACAGTAAATCACTTCATATAAGCACGTAATCACGTAAACACATACAAATTTCCTTCCTAGATAATGACCGTCCCGCGGCGTTGCTAGAGTTCCAATTAGAAACAACAGTGATCAAGTGCTCTTCTAGTAGGACTTCCAGAAACTCGTAGACCCAATCAATATCTTAGGAACTAAATCCCATACTCATATAATCATATAAGTATGTTATCACATAAGCATACAATACATACTAACATCTCAATCAAGCGAGACAAACCCATTGTGGTACTAACCGCTTCTCACGTACCCAAAGTATGCAAACCCGGCACGCTTTGATACCAAGTTGTAATGCCCCCGAATTATTACAATAAATCCAATCCTTAAAGCAGAAGAATAATAGAAATGATATGCTTTCATTCATCAGAGTTTGTTTACAAAAGTTAACACATGTGATATACATTTACAAATGTTCATCTTGAATCTATAGCATGTGCTACAATGTTAGGAGAATTAAAACTAGATGTATAGTCATCTGCCCTATATGCTTACATCTTTCCAAGTCATTGCTTGGTTACACAAAAGTGAGCCTAGCTCAATATAATTTAAGCCCTTGTCTATACAAAAAGAATATAACAAAATAAAGAAGTTTTTGCTCCCAAAAGTCCTTCCACGCTATTGTCTTGGCAGAGACATGTCATCAACACCTGAAAATAGTTTTCCCAAATAGGGTGAGTCGAAGCCCAATAGTAACAATCTAACACAATATATGAGATTTAACAAAGATATAAGTACAATGTGCATATACAATGCTGGTAACAAAATATCCACATTTTTTTTTTTATAACCGTAAAGCACCAAAGTTCATATTTCAATTCATTTTCCTTCAATTCATTTCAAGTTCATTTATTCTTCTCAATTCATGAGTCAATTTCATTATCTTTCAACAACCTAACTGATACTATAGCTCAGTGGTCCTTTAATCAACACAATTATCACACAAACATTTCAATATGCCATTTTACGAAAATTTCGTCCACCGGATTAGCAACAATGTATACACACGATTTTGGGACTTTCACCCTGAACACTCTGGCCAACTTAATTTCAATGGAGTCCATCACCTATCTCTTCCCAAACAATGGAGTACATCTCCTTTCTCCTACCAAACATCATACATATACAATGTATTTAAAAACATAGTCATATTCAATGATAACCAACATTAGACTAGTTTCAATTTACCTAATCCTCATGCATTTTTTACAACAATCATAGTTATCCTCCACTGATAGCCCAATACAGATATGCAATCTTCTCAATAGATAAATTATTCAAATTTTCATAGGTGAGAGACAACACGTGTCCAACTCCACCATTTACATTAAAAATCATCCAATTGCACATTATCATTATCAATTTTAGTTATTTGTACAAAATAACAATTTGATCAATTTAGGGCAAAACTTCATTTTTCCATATATCAACCCAAGTGTCAAAATTAACTATTTTGACACAATATAACCTCATATTCAAACACCATACCCATTTATTTCACATTCACCAAAAACCCCTCTTTTTATTTAACACCCCAACTAGGTTTGTTGAAAATACTCCCAAATCCCACCATTGTTACACAACGACAAATAACTAAGTTAAAAACCATATGAAAGCGTAGAAAATCCCTACCTCAAAGAGAGAAGACTAGCCAAGCAAGAGTGAAACTTCAAAGATGCCCAAATCCAACTCTATTTGGATCAAAATAGAGATACTGAGATGGTCTACCTTTTTAGCAAAGGGATTAGGGTGAAGAAATCACTAGAACTAGGTGCAAATGTGGAGAGAAAGACTGTGTGTGTGTGTTTTAGAGAGAGAGGGTCTCAACTTTAGGTTTTAGGGGGAAAAGATCTAAAAAAGTGATGTAAAAAGTCAATTTCGTGATCGGATAAATGCATAGTCTGCTCAAGCGCAAGAGTTGATGCTTGTGCACAAGAGTTGATGCTCGAGCGCCAGACACAATAAGTTGTTCCGCTCGAGTGCAAGAAAGGCCGCTCAAGCGCTAAGAAACAATGAACAAGACACTCATTGCTCTATCGCAAGAAGTGACGCTCGAGCGTTGAAAACACACATCCAGTAGTTTTACAGATAGTAGACCAACACTCGAGCGCAAGAAAGGCCGCTCGAGTGCCCATCCGCTCAAGCGTAGAAAACGCCACTCGAGCGTAGAAATCACTCTCCCAGTAGTTTTGTAGCCCTATAAAAGTACTGAGAGTTTGCAAAGCCCGCTCGAGCGTAGGAAGTGCCGCTCGAGCGAAGGACCAAAGTTCTAGGCAACACACGGTTTGAAAAACAAGCCACCAACCTACCCAAACACAACCACAACAACGCAAAAGAAATTTTCAAAGAGATACAAGGGAAGAAAGAGGTAAACAATAATATAAAAGAATTAAACCTGAATCCGGGATACCATAAGAATCGGGGTCAAAAACGAGATTGCTATACACCCTCTACCTCCATCATGTTTACTAATCCTTCCATAGATCTCTTCTCTTATGAGTTTGATGTAGGTTTCTCATTTGTAGAGATGCCTTTGCTAACGCCTGATCCTGTCCAAACTACTCTCCTTGATGGTCCACTGCCACCCATAGCTCTTCTCACCAGTCATCCACATCGGGTAACTCAACCACCTGTTCATCTTCATGATTATATTGTCGGGTCTACTGTCTTTTCTACTTCTGAACCTACCTCCTATCGTAAGGCTTGTACTAATCCTCTTTGGCAACAAGCTATGACTAATAAACTACCGGCTTTAGACAAAACTCATACCTACGATATTACTGATCTTCCTTTTGGAAAGACTAGGATTGGTTGCAAATGGGTATACAAAATTAAGACCCATTTTGATGGCTATATTGAGCGCTACAAAGCCCGTCTTATTGCAAAGGGCTTCACCTAGGAATATGACATTGATTATGAGGAGACTTTCACTCTGGTTGCTCGACTTACCTCTGTGTGTAGCTTAATTGTATTTTCCGTTTCTCGCCACTGGGATCTCTTTTAGATGGATGTCAAAAATGTGTTCCTTAATGGTGATTTTCTTGATGAAGTCTATATGTAACATCCTCTTGGGTCTACTTATCCGGGTCAGAAGGTTTGGAAATTGCAGCGTGCTCTCTATGGTCTCAAACAAGCCACATGAGCTTGGTTTGCTAGATTCAGTTCCACCATCCATGACTTCAGCTTCACCTCTAGCTCATGACTTCGGCTTCACCTCCTCATGGCACCACTCGTCTTTTTCTTTACATGGATGATATGATTATCACCAGTGATGATGTGGCTGGTATTCTTAGTGTTAAACAATTTATCAATCATCAGTTTGAGATGAAGGGCCTTGGTACTCTAAATTATTTCTTAGGGCTTGAAATTTCTCATGATTCTACTGGTTGTTATTTGTCACAAGCCAAATATGCTTCCAATCTTTTGGCATGTGTTGATCTTACCAATTGCAAGACTACCTTTACTCTTGTTGATCCTCAGACTCATCTCACTCCTCTAGACTGGGATCTTCTCTCTGATGCTGCTCTTTATTGCTAGCTAGTAGGTAGTCTTGTCTATCTCACTGTGACTTGTCCTGACATTGCCTATGTTGTCCATCTTGTTAGTCAGTACATGTTGGCTCTCCGCACCCTGCATTATACTGCTCGACGTCACATACTTCATTACCTCAAAGGCACTATGTTCCATGGACTCCACTACTCTACTCACTTTTCTCTTAAGCTTCGTGCATTTTTTGATGTTGATTGGGTTCGGGATCTTACTGGTCGACGCTCCACCACACGTTTCTACTTCTTCTCAAGGGATTATCTTCTTACTTGGCGCAGCAAGAAACAATCCCTCATTGCTCCCTCTACTAATGAAGCTGGATATCGCGCTCTTACTGACACTACTCGGGAACTTTTGTGGCTTCGCTAGCTCCTTGCTGATATGGGTGTTTCTTCCCCTTGTGCAACCTCTCTCTATGTTGACAATCAGAGTGCCATTCAGATTGCTCACAATGATGTCTTCCATGATCGCACCAAACATATTGAGATTGATTTTCATTTCATTCGACAACATGTTACATGTGGCACTATTTACCTTCTCCATATTTCTTCTGCTGATCAACCTACTGATATTTTCACCAAGGCTCATCCTCCTCGTCGTTTCGATGATTTAGTTTCCAAACTCAAGTTGGTTGATGCTTACTCACCTTGAGTTTGAAGGGGCTGTTAATGTATATTATATTATACTTCTCTATCTATATCTCTATCTTTATCTCCTTGTATCTCTATTGCTTCTATACTTATCTAGGTTTCTTTTCAACCTATAAATACAGGCTTCTCCTATTGTATGAACCATTCAATTCAATAATACAGATACACAATTTTTCCTTTCTGTCAACCATTCTAACAAGTAGGTATATGTATTGCATGTCTTGACATCATGTTTATCATTGTAGTAAACAAATAAAATTTGTTGAAATTTATTTTCCATATCAATGTAACAAAAGGAGAATAATTATTAAGGAATTTGATATATACTACTATAAAGTGATACATAGCTCTAAAATAGTAGCTCTAATGGGAGCTCTAATGAGGTGCAAGAGAGAAAGTAAAGATAGAGAGAGGGGTCTGGGCCCCCACTTCACATAGGCATTCTCCACATCATTACAACTGCATTTGAGCTCTCAAATTAGAGCTCCCAAACAATATTGATCACTATAATAATGAAAGATCCAATAAATATAATTAAAATGAAAGGGCCAATGATTTCATGACACATGTGATTTTATATATTTTTTTAATTCAAAAATCTAAAAAAATAAGGTTAAGAGTTCTGAGTTTATAAACTTAAGAACGTTTCTGCTTATATTGTATAATATAACAAAACACGAACAAGAACAAGAATTGTAATAACCCGACCCTCGTTTGTGATTCTGATATATTTTCAGTCCCTTAATCTGTGCTTTCAAATGCTTACTATGGAATTTTATGAGGAATTAAAGTTGACTAAATGAATCCTATAATTATGGATGCATATATGTTTAATAAGGAAAGTAATTGTCACAATTAAATTGTTTGAATCAGAAATTGAGGGCCTTAGAGACTCGATAATCCAAAACTGATTTTATATTTGAAATCAGCATAATTTTTAAGTAATAGTAAGCGTATTTGTAGAAATTTGATTTGGAATGATTAAATTGATTGATTTTTGTCCTATTCACCTTATATATATATATATATATATGTGCCTCTTTGAATACAAAGATCTCCTGAGAGAAATATTAGAGAGGAAAAAGGGTTTGAAAGGAAGAGGAGAAGTCCTACAAGGAAGAGATTGAGAAGTTAAGAGAGTTGCAGAGAATCTAAAGCTCAAGGTATGGAGGTTTTGCTTTAATTGACTCCTCTCTTGCGAATGGGTGGGGAATTTCTTGGGTATTCATGTAAATTAAGGCTTGTGTTGTTGTGTGTGTCACCTAAAGAGTTGAATAAGTGTTTCATCATGTTGTTGGTTGTGCTAAATTGAACCATGTAAAGCAAAATTACATTTCATCTCTTCTTGGCATGCTTGAACTCAATTGTTGAACAAATGGCTAAGTGTGTCCATGTCTAAGTTTGTGCAAAGATGGAAATGTTATGGAATTGAATTGTGTTTATGAGCTTTAAGGATTGAAGATCTAATTCATAGTTGGATTCTTATGTGTTGTAAATCCTATTAACATGAATTTTAAACCTATTTGGAGCCTTATAAACACTTACCAAAAGATAGGATTTTGTTGGAAATTTTGGACTAAAACAAAGCAGAATCGCCGCACGTGCGAGGGTCATGGCCGCACGTGCGGGAAGCCTTGCCGCACGTGCGGGGCTCATAGCCGCATGTGCGGGAAACAAGGAAAAATTGGGTTGAAGACACTGGAAAAAAGGCACGTGCGGGACCCTATTACCGCACGTGCGGGACCCTATTACCACACGTGCGGGAGCCACTGCCGCACGTGCAGCCCATGCTGGGAAAAATGGTCTGCTTCATTTTACGTGCTCAACCCTCCGATATTTTTGAAATCTGTATTTGATGCCTCTTGATATTTGAAAAATTCATTTGAAGTGACATGAGTCAAGAAATGATTCAACAAAGAAAAATGAACTAATTGGTGAGTTATGTATGTGTGCAGGACTAACGCTCCACCACGGCACTATGAGTAATAGTACTGTAATCGTACATTTACTTACCATTAATAATTCTTGTTATTAACGCTCTGTTCCTTGCAAGTGATTACGTTACCATTTATGTTAATTGGAAATCGGTGCAACCTTGTGTGAATGTTAAAAGAGTTGGGTACATTGGTATGACTCTGGAACTACTCTGCATTCTGGTTACAGTTAATGATTATCTGTAATGTGCTATAATCTGTAAATTACCTATGATTCCGCATAAGAATTGCATACAAACTATTAATACGGTGAAGTTGGTTAACAGAAAGAATCGTGAATGTACACTTCACTTACTGGGAATATAGTATTCTGAATGCCCTATCAAAGACTCCTACTATCTATTTGGGTTAATACAGAACTTATGATATAGACATCTGCCTAAAGCGGATCATCGGAGGGAATAATCAGATAGAACTAGGGGTTGACCTAAGAATGACTCAACTTGGGGAAAGAATTGAATATCAATGACATTGTTATGTCATTTACACTGTGATGTGAATTGTTCTGTCCCTACGAACAGCACTGTAATGGCACATGTGTAATCTGTGAAATACGATGTACTTATTGTTAATACTTATCATTAGTATTCTGTCGAACGCCGACTAACTATGTTAACTGATGTGAATGATTGGAAGAACTGTGTGCCTCTGTATAACTCTGAGACTAGTCTATTCTGATGATAGCTGGGATTATTCTATTTTGATATTCATTCTGTTTATGTTATGACATGATAAGACCTAATGATTTCTGGTATGGAACAAAGTATTGTACGGAACTAAGTGCTGCAATGCGAGGCACCTCTAGAATTCGTACAAGACACCTCTTGAGTCCATACATATATGAACTGGGCTTAAATCCAATCTGGTCCCTTTATGGGTCATCTGGTCCCTTCATGGGTCATCGGATTTGTCAACACTAATGGATGTACAACGTATGATTATACGTGAATTGCGAATATTGGTAGAAACAAATGATTATAAGTATGTATATGAAGTCATATATCTGGGGCCAATCATTAAATCTAGGCCTATGGCCAATCTGTGGAATCTGTCAGGCCGAAGGCCATTCTGTATTCTGGGCTTAAAGCCACTCTGTTTGAAGACTGGGCCTAAGGCCGTTCTAGAAACAATAACAAGATAAGATTAACTGTAAGTTCTCTGCATTTATATACCTTATGATTCAAGTTATTTATTGAATTATCACGTACCATTATTCACTGAGCTTGGCTCACTTTGTGTTATGTCTGTCTCTGTAGACACTCGACCTGGAGGTCAGCCTTACTTCATGGCATTCGTACCTCTTTTGTCAACCGCAATGTGTTCAAACACCTGGAGAAAGCTATTCATTTTGTGGAGTTTTGCCAAGCTTTTGGTTTTGTATTTTAATTGCCTGTTTTAGCTTAAAATGTGTATAACCCCTTCCTTACTAATGCTTTTATTATACGCCCAATTGTGGGACTGGATCTATGTAGGTGTATGTATGTAACTAAAGCTCGAGTGTATGTTTCTTGTATTTACCTAATGCGATGTTTATGATCCTGGCATGGTAGGGGTAGCTCAATGGATATTGTTTTATGTTATTTTGTATCATTAATGCTTCTATTCAGGCCCCATATCTTATGTACATCAAGTTAAGTGTCCATTTTTGAAGTGGTCATGCCCAAACTTTTAGGGGCGGGTTTGGGGTGTGACAACAATACTGTCTCCCTACTATAAACTGTTGAATATGAAAACTCAAACAAATGTGAGCTTAAATTGCTTGGATTATAAATCATACTAAAATGAATGTGAGCTTAAATGTGAACATGGCTCTACTGTGAATTTCTTTGATAGACACATTGAAGATGATGTATTTGGGAATTGGATCCTCAATTCCATTTTCATGTCTTACTCTATTTTAAATTATTATTTTTGCCACATGAATTATCTATTTGATTATGAGTTATTGGATTGCAGACAAAAATGACCGAGAGGAAAGATTCTCAATCATATATGTGTTATTTCCAACTCCATGCAGTGTATTATATAAAAAAAAGATAGGGAACTCAAAAAAAAAAAAAAAAATCAAAATTATCCAAAAAATGTAATTATAATAACAACTTAGAAATTGTTGGAGAATTGACTTTTTTAATGTATATATTTTTTTAAGTGAAAAAAAAGTTAATGTCTTTGAGGATGAGTTTTTTTAGTTGTATTGAAGATAATTAATCACTTAGGTATTTGACTTTTTTTTTATTTAATTTTTAATTTTTGAAGATTTTTTTTTTTCATTTTTCTTAACCAAAAAAATAAAGTTGCTAACAAGACTACTGTAATGTGGGAAAGCCAAAGCATTTGAACTTGTAATTTAATACTTATTGACACAATCCTTGCAATAGATAATTGAGTATGAATCCTCTGTAGTGGTTCCTTGCATTACTTATTGCAATGACTCAAAATGACGTCGTTTTAGGGGAGAAGGGGAAACTAAGAGAGAAAAAAACTAAGTAAGAAGAAGGCACTGTTCTTTGGTAACCCACACCACATTGACCACAACTCGCCCCATCGCGACCCTCACTCTCCGGGCAACTCTTCGAACCCCACAACACCACAATCACAAACCCACCCAGACCCCTTCCTCTCCCTCTTCATTTTCCTATTCTTCTTATTATTTCGATCTAGGAGGTTAGTTGCTATGGCGGAGGCCGCTAGGGAGGAAGAAAGCGCAAACCCAAGATCGATGTTTTTTAGATCATGGTAGGGTTTGCAATGGCAAAGAGGAATCAAGAGAGAAGAGTCTTCTAGCAGTGACGGTTGAACAATGATGGAAAGTGACTGACAATGGTGGCATGGTGGCAAGATCAAGATTGTGAGAGAGATGAGAGAGAGAGAGAGACATAAAGGGGCTTGCGATAGTGGCACCGGGAGGGCGATGGTCACCAAATATGGAGGTGGAAGTGGTGGGTGGACACATTAGTGAGGTTGCCGGGGAGGCTCTTGTGGGTTTGGCAGTTCTTAGACAAAGAAAGGAAGAAAAAGAAGATGAAGAAGAAACAAAGGGAGGAGGAAGGTAGCTAGCTGTTTCGTTCTCTATTTGTTTTTGTTTTTTTGTTTTTACGCAAAAACGATGTCGTTTTGAGATGCTATAGGAACCACTGTAGGGAATCATTAATGAACATGCATGAAATCTGTGTAATCTATGTCCAAGATCTCTATTTTATGGCCATTGCTTTTTTAGCAATTTTTTGTTGAGTTTTTAATGCCATGAATATGTTATTTCTAAATTCTAACGCCATGCAATGTACTATAGAAATTTTTTTTAGGGAACTCAAAAAAATAGTTCAAAAATTACCTGAAAATGTAGTTATAATGTAAATTCAAACAACTTAGGGATCATTTGAGAATTAATTTTTAAATACTTTTTTGGGTTTTTTAAAGTGAAAAAGTTAATGTGTTTAAGAATTAGTATCCTTAGTTGTATTGAAAATAATAAATCACCTTGGTGTTTGACTTTTTTTAGTAATTTTTTTTACTTTTTATTTTTTAATTTTTCAACCAAAAAATAAAACGGGATAAGCTCCCCACCATAATTTCATCTCTCCATATTTCTCGATACCCTTATTGTATGCCCCAATTTAGACTCGCATCGATAATCTGAATCATCTATCTAATAAGTTTCGCAATAAAGGTCATCCATACAAAAAAAGAGTTTCATCGAAAAATTATAAATTTAAGAAAAAATTGGATTTTGTTTTAAAAAATAAACGACAAATGTAACTGCAAACCTAAACCATCCAATTTATAAAATAAAATATTTTTTGTTCATGTGCTTATAATTTTTCAATGAAGCCCATTTTTTGCATGAAGCTTATGAGAGCACCTTCACCCGATACTTCAAATCTGAAGTGACACTCTAACAATCATATTTTGGCATCAATTATCAATTCCACTTGGTGTGCCAAAAGCTGATGTGGCATTTGGCATCACCCTTTCATGCCAATTTTGATATGTTCCTACTTCATGCATTTTTTTTTTAAAAATAAAATAAAATAAAATAAAAGAGCTTCCATGTAAAATACAAAAGTTCAAATTTAAAACATAATAGAATAATAGATTTGACATATCGAGTGGAAAGCTTCCATATCAAATTGGCATATGCCAATTTGTCACCTAAATCTTCAAAAAATTTGACATACCAAATGTTGAAGGTTTGGGTGGAGATGCTCTAAGATAGACGATTCAGATTATCAGTGTAGATCCAAATTGAAGCCTACAAAAGGGGTATGAAGAGTTATGGAGAGATGAATATGGAGGGAGTCTATCACAAATAAAGTTGCCAACAAGACCTGTGTGATGTAGGAAAGTGAAAGCATTAGAACCTGTAATTTAATGCGTATTGCCAGAATCCTTGCAAGAGATAAGTGTAATCTTAGTTAGCATTAAATTGGCGGTCCTAACTCGCACCGACAATCCGAACCATCTATCTCATAAGTTTCACAATAAACGTCATCCATACAAAAAATGAGTTTCATCGGAAAATTATAAATTTAAGAAAAAATCACATTTTGTTTTATAAAATAAACAACAAATGTGATTGTAAACTTAAACCATCCATTTTATAAAATAAAATATTTTTTGTTCATGTGTTTGTAATTTTCCGATGAAGCTCATTTTTTGCATGGATGACCTTTATAAAGCTTATGATAGCACTTTCACCTGATACTTCAAATCTGATGTGAGACTCTAACATTCATATTTTGGTATCAAGTATCAATTCACCTAGTGTGCCAAAACTTGATGTGGCATTTGGCATCACCCTTTCATGCCAATTTTGATATGTTCCTGCTTCATGTCTTTTTTTTTTCTTTTTTTTTTTAATGAATAAAAAAGCTTCCATGTAAAATACAGGAGTTCAAATTTTTTTTAAAAAAAATAGAATAATATATTTGACATATCGAGTAGAAAGCTTCCATATCAAATTAACATATGCCAATTTGTTACCAAAATCTTCAAAAAAATTGACATACCAAATTTTGAAGGTTTGGATGAAGATGCTCTAAGATAAACGGTTCGGATTATTGGTGTAGGTCCAAATTGGAACCTACAAAAGGGATATGGAGAGTTATGGAGAGATGTATATGAAGGGAGTCTATCCTAAATAAAGTTAAGTAATGTTATGGTCCCCAAAAGTTTTATCAAAATTTCTACCAAATGTCTCATATGGGTATGGGACCCACACCATGTGTGTAACACCCGCAAAATATTACCATAGATTCAACCGAAATATATATAAATAAGCACATGAATCAGAGTGTCACATTCTTTCATTTCATAGAGTTAATAGTACAAAAGAGTTTAACATAAATAAATGCCCTGCAGGCTTACACTTTTCTAAGCCTTGACTTGGTTACAACAAAAATGAGTCTAGCTCAAACAATTTGAGCCCTAGGCTTTACAAAAAGAGAAACAAAACAAAGAAGCTCTTGCTTCCCAAAAGTCCCTCCAATGCTATTGTTGTGGTGGACGCATGCCATCATTACCTGAAAATGTTATTCCCAACTAGGGTGAGACACAACCCAGAAAGAATAATCTAACACAATATATGAGATTTAACAAAGGTATAAGTACACTATGGATAAACAATGCCTGTGACAAAACATTCCCATTTTATGTAGTTATAAGGTACCAAATCCAGATCTTAATCCATTTCCATTCAATTCATTTCATTACAAATTTCGTTATTTCTCTATAACCCCAATGAGACTACAACTCAATAGTTCAACAATCACATCATTAACACACAAACACTTCAATATGCCATTTTATGGAAATTTCGTCTGCAAGATTGGCACCCATGTATAAATTTCGAGACTTTAACCTAAGACACTCCGGCCAACTTAATTATAAGGGAGTCCATCCCCTTTCTCCTCCCAAATAGTGGAGTCCACCCCCTTTCTCCTCCCAAACAATCATACATATACAATGTATTTACACATGATTATATTCAATGATAACCAACCATGGATTAGTTTCAATTCACCTAATCCTTATGCAATTTCTACAACAATCATAGCTATCCTCCACTGATAGCCCAATACAGTTATTTCTAAACAGATATAAAATCTCAAGACAAATAATTTGTTCAAAATTTACAAAGATAAGGCGTATAATCTAGTCAAATCCACTATTCATTTCAAAACTCGTTCAATTTCATGCTCACAACATCAATTTCATTTACTTATACAAAATAAATATTATGATCATTTTAGGGCAAACCCCCTCTTTCCTCAAGTATCAACCAAGTAGAAAAATCAATATTTTTATCCCATACAACATCATTTTCAAATCCCACCATCATTTATCCCTCATTTATCAAAACCCCTTTTTCCATTTTACACTCAAACCCTAGATTTGTTCATATTATCCCCAATCCCACCATTGTTACGTAACGACAAATAGCTAAGTTAAAAACCATATTAAGGTGTAGAAAATCCCTACCTCAAGTTAGAAGACCAAGCAAAGCAAAGGTGAAACTCCAACAACACCGAGACCACGTTGTAATCAGATCAAAATAAAGCTAATGCTCTAACTTTTTCTCAAAGACACTAGGGTAGAGAACCCAAAGGATCTAGGCCAAAAGGTAGAGAGAAAGAGTCAAGATCTAGGTTTTTGAAAAGTTTTAGAGAGAGAAAAGAATGAAAAAGTGATATAAAATGTCACTTCGCGATTTGATATACGCATAGTCCGCTTGAGCGGGAGATTTGACACTTGAGCGTCAGGCATAATAAGTTGTTCTACTTGAGCGCTAGAAAGGCCGCTCGAGCGCCAAGACACAATGAACGCTCACCACTCGAGCGCAAGAATTTGCTGCTCGAGCGTAGAAAACACATATCTAGAAGTTTTGCAGACAACAACCCAACGCTCGAGCGCAAAAAAGGCCGCTCGAGCGTAGGAAACGCCGCTCGAGCATAGAAAACACCCTCCCAGTAGTTTTGCAGACTTACAATGTACTGAGAGTTCGCAAAGCCTGCTCAAGCGCAAGAAGTGCCCCTCTAGTGGAGGAGCAAAAATCTGGACAACGAAGGTTTGGACAAACAAGCAACCAACTTGTTCCAAACGCACAACTACAATTCAATAACCAAAATAGAGGGAAGACAAGGGAAACAAGACATGAATTAACATTCAAAACCATACAAACCCAAGTCCGGAATACAACAAATGACGGGTTAAAACTGTAGTCTCTATAACCTCCCCCCCTTAAGGAATTTCGTCCCTGAAATTACAAATCAAGTTCAAAACCAACACTAGACCATTCATAACAATGTCATTCTCACAAGTTCAATACCATGACCCATTCTCCGGTCATGCATTCTCATCAACTCGATACATAAGTCCCATATTAAAATGAAATGTACAATTTCTCAAAACATTTACAATGTTTGATTAAAATCCAAGTTTTCAAAATTTTCATAATATATATAATGCTTCCAAAAGTGGTACAACACCCACAATATTCCATATTCTCAAAGCATATACGTTACTCATATTGAATCCATGTTCCCAAAATGTCCGTAACATATACAATGTCTTTACATTTTATTTACATAATGGAAATCTCAATATAAAATTAAACATCAACAAATAAGTCTAGATATTTCTCTCGGACTTCCAATTCATGTTTCCAAGTTGCTTTCTCAACTCCGTGATGTTTCCACAATACTTTAACGAACAGAATTGTCTTGCCTCGCAAAACTTTATCCCGAGTATTCAAGACTCTCACTGGTCTCTCTTCATACAAGGCATCCTCATATACCTCTAAGTTGATCCAATCTAACACGTGCGATGGATCTAGCTCATGCTTCCGAAGCATACTAATATGAAACACGTCATGAACCACGAAAAGTTGTGGCGGTAACGCCAAACGATAAGTAACCTTCCCAATCTGCTCAAGGATCTCAAAAGGGTCAATAAATCGAGGGGACAACTTCCCACTCTTCCTAAATCTCATTGAACCCCGCCTAGGTGATATTTTCAAAAAGACATGATCTCCCACCTCAAAAGACAAGGGTCTCCTTATATGGCCAGCATAACTTTTCTAGTGACTCTGAGCCGTAACCAATCTCTTACGAATAAGTGCTACCTTCTCCGTCATTTCCTGAACTAACTTTGGGCCCAACAAAGGTGCATCTCCCACCTCGACCTAACACACTGGGGATCTACACGGTCGGCCATACAAGGCCTCAAACGGTGCCATGCCAATACTCGATTGGAAGCTATTATTATAGGCAAACTCCACTAAGGGAAAATGTCTCTCCCACGACCCTTTAAAATCAAGGATGCAACCTCGAAGCATATCCTCAGGGATTTGAATGGTATGCTCAGACTGCCCGTCGGTCTGAGGGTGATACATTGTACTAAAAGTCAGTCTAGTGCCCAAGGCACTCTGCAAGCTCTGCCACAGTCGAGTTGTAAAACGTGGATCTCTATTCGAAACAATCATTACAAGGACCCCGTGCGACCTCACTATGTCCCTAATGTAAAGGTCGGCAAGATAGTCTATGGAATTGCTTACACACATAGGTATAAAGTGCGCCGACTTAGTCAATCAATAAACTACCACCCAAATGGCATCACTACCCCATTGAGTCCTTGGAAGGCCCACAACAAAATCCATCGTGGCATGCTCTCATTTCCACTAAACTATAGGCAAGGGTTGCAACAAACTCACTGGCCTCTGATGCTTGGCCTTCACTTGCTGACAAATAAGGCATTTCGATACAAACACAGCTACATCCTTCTTCATACCTCTCCACCAAAACTGGCGACTAAGGTCGTGATACATCTTTGTGCCTCACGGATGCACCGCAAGGCGCGAATGGTGAAACTCTTGGAGTACTTTCTCTCAGCAAGACTGCGGTACAACAAGACGGTCACAGTATCTAACACTCGAGTCCGAATACACGCTCAAGCCCTGTTTTACATTCCCATTGGAGATATTCTCCCGGAGGGTTTCTACTTCAAGGTCACCTTTTTGTGTCTCCATCACTCGGTTCAAAAGTGTAGGTTGGGCGACTACCGTAAACAAAGACGCGGATTCAATGGACTTGCTAAGATGCAAGTCAAGCACCCTAAGGGCACCCAACATCTCCCATTCTTGGATGGCAACACAAGCCACACTGCTAATAGACTTTCTACTCAAGGCATCGGTCACTACATTGGCCTTCTTATGATGATAATGCAACTCAAAGTCATAGTCCTCTATGAACTCCATCCACCGTCTCTACCTCAAATTCAAATCTTTCTGAGTGAACAGATACTTCAGACTCTTGTGATTAGAAAATACCTCGAATTTCTCACCATACAAATAGTGCCTCCAAATCTTCAAAGCAAATAGCACCGCTGCTAACTCTAGACCATGGGTACGGTAATTCCTCTCATGTGTTTTCAACTGCCGTGAGCCATAGGCTACTACCTTCCCCTCTTGCATTAATACACAACCAAACCTTCTCGTGAGGCATCACAATATACTGAATAGCTGAAAGCCCTCTCTGGAATAATCAAGACTGGAGCAGTGGTAAATCTAGCCTTAAGATCTTGGAATGACTTCTCACAAGTCTCATTCCACACAAACTTAACTCCCTTCGTCGTCAGTTTAGTTAATGGTGAAGCTAGTCTAGAGAAGTCCTTCACAAATCTCCGATAATACCCGGCCAATCGCAGGAAACTATAGATCTCAAAAGCATTCTTAGGTTATGCCCAATCCTACACTGCCTCTATCTTGGATGAATCTACAGTCACCCCTTCCCCGGATACCACATGGCCTAAGAACTTAACCTCTTTCAGCCAGAACTCATACTTCCTAAATTTAGCATACAACTTATGGGTTCTAAGCAACTCAAGCAATACTCATAAGTGTTCCTAATGTTCTTCTTCGGAGGGCGAATAAATCAAAATGTCATCCACAAAGACGACTATAAAGCAGTCTAGAAACTCATGGAAGATCCGATTCATCAAATCCATAAACACAGCTCACTACTAAAAAAAACACTTTTTGCGACCGCTATAAACCGTCGCAAATAATAAAAAACTGTCGCAAAAAGACTTTTTGCGACGGCCCATGCGACGGCAAATGGGGGTCGCGAATATGGGGGTGGCAAATACTTTTTGCGACGGCAAAACAACGGTCGCAAATTATTTGCGACCACCTAAACTACTTATGGCGACCGCTATTTTGCCGTCGCAAAAAATAAAGAAAAACACTAACATGATCTTTGGCGACCATCTTGTTACCGTCGCAAAAAATTAAAAATAAAAATAAAAATAAATAAATAAATAAATATGGCGAGGGGAAAAACCTTCATTTACATGCATTTGTTCTCCATTCCATAGTAAAAAAGAAATACTTAAATCTTGATATGTCTTTATTGATTAATAAAATCTACTAGAATCTTAATATGATTCTTAAACAGAATTTAAACATAATTTATTAATAGAATCTACTAGAATCTGAATATGATTCTAACTGTTTTGCAAAACTGGTCTCTAGCAACAACTAATCCAAAAATATGATTGAAACTAATAGGGTAGAATAAGACTGGCAAGGTGCAAGGAATGTATAGTTAAAAACCCGTTAACCGAAACTAATGAAGAAAGAAAACAAGACAAAGGGAGAGGCTAATCAAGCATCATCAGGATCGCTTCCACCAATCTGAGCTTCCTGATCCATATAGTGACTTCCATCAGGACCCAAAATCTTAAACCTGCTCAACCAAAAAAATTGTGTTTCAAATTGTTTGGCAACAAAATCGTAATCTACAAATAATATTTAGTACCTCTCGAGAATAAATTTCCCTTCCTTGTACTTTTGGCTCTTCTCATGAGCAGCCTCCTAAAATTAACAAAAAAAAATATATATAAACAAAATTACAAAAGGGAGAACAATCAAACATGAAAGAATTTGAATTATGAACATGAGAAATCCAAAGGATAACAATCAAACAACTGTAGGAAAACTCTGATTTCTATACAAAAGTCAAGAAAACACTTATTGCAACACAACAAATCGAAAGTCAGGAAGTAGCGATCAAACATTTTTATTGTACATTGAACAAGCAAACTGGAGAAAGTTTGATAAGAATACTTACAAGGTCTACATCTGACTCCAGCGCTATAGACATTGAAGAGAACCATTGAGGCAAATCAACTGCAACAAGACACAAAAACCAAAGAAATAAATCAACCACTAAAAATCTCTAGTTCATCATGACTTCTGAAATTACATAGAGATATTAAGATAGAAAAGAGAGCTAAAGAATGAAATAATAAGGAATTTGAACAAACTAGACATCCACAAGTTCACAAATTGGCCTACTTA
The DNA here is from genome assembly GCA_025200525.1 of Camellia lanceoleosa. Classification (NCBI taxonomy): domain Eukaryota; kingdom Viridiplantae; phylum Streptophyta; class Magnoliopsida; order Ericales; family Theaceae; genus Camellia; species Camellia lanceoleosa. Next base: position 62,516,409 of record CM045762.1, read on the forward strand.
TTAGCACACTTCATAAACCTCCCCACTTCTCCCAAAAATCCCATCCGAAGAAAATGGAATTTGAACCCAATAACTCATCAAAACACGCGGCCAATAACCCCCCCTCCCACTCCCAAACAAGGGGATTGCTCCACAGTGGCCTAAGACTCATCTGCAAACCTAAATGAGTTTGCAAAGTAAATTATAAATCTGAGCTTAAATCAAAAGTACTCTCACCCAAAACTCCTCTCTAAGTCCTTCTCTTTCAAGCAAACACAAGCACATCGAAAATGAAGGAAAAGAGAAAGAACATCTTCTCTACATCAGAGACACACAGAAAGAGGAGGATAAATACTCAACCGGCAATTTATGTGGCATGTACAAAGAAGGGGGTAGAGGGACTACAATAAAATTATATAGAATTTCTGGGGCCAAATGAAAATTTCTTTTATAAATACTCAGTTGACTAATTCAAAATTTATACAAAGAGTCACATGATGGGGAAGATTAAGCTTCAATAAAATACAAAGTTATAGTTTTGTTAGGTATACTACTGCTCCTCCCTTATTTTACAGCTATAATCTAGAATGGTTCACATGGTTTGGTCATGTTTAACCATTTGGATGCTTCAACACAAAGTTGGACATGAACATGACACGTTCTACAAGGTGTCCACGCTTCATAGCTTCCAATTGTATTTAACATTAAGAATGATAGAAAAGAGTGGCAAACCTTGGTTGAGTGTGACTGATGTTGCTGTCAATCCTCCAATTAATGTAGTGATGCTCTGGAGAATCTTGCAATTTTTACAGTCGATCCATTTCAATGTACTGAGGAATGGTAGAAAAAAACGACTAATTGTCCAATGAATTATCTACTATTTTAATACAGACTAATCATATTTACTAACTTCTATAAATTTAAGGAAGAACCAAGCGTGAACGTGACTAGAAGGTCCTTGTTTTCGGGTGCTACAGATTTGAGACCCATCTTTTCCAGGACCTAAATCTCTTTAAAGAGCATCAGAATTCTACCCAAGTTATTTTATTTTATCTTCAATTTTTTCTTCTCATTTTTAATAAACCCAAATCATCATCAATTCAATTGAACTCATTAAGGTCTCCTCCTGAACTGAGTTGGTTATCATGGATTGTGATTTCTGACAATAATTCCATCAACATACTTGAGCCAGTAAAAATTCATCTCATCAATATTATGATAATTATCTTACGAATCTAAGACCTTCATCTGATGATGCTATCCTAACTAGGATGCTGACACTCATGTCACCTTTATAAATCCGATAGCATGATAAATTGCTCTGAGATAGCAATTTCCACAAGCAAAGAAATTATGGAATGAAATAACCAATCGATATGATCATTGATTCTCCGCACAAGACTTGGGGGCAATGTAAACTATTTTTCAACTACACCGCAATCTCATGTCAACATCCTTCACCAAATCAGATTTTTATGGGTTGAGCGGGCAAGTTACAAAGACAACCAAGGGAGACAAAAAGTGGGGAAGAAAAAGAGGTTCTCGCCAGCTTTTGAGGAAGGTAAATGCACAATGCAGGAACTTGTGTCAGAGTGATGAATATCCATGTCATCCCAACAGAAAGTTTCTCCAATTTTAATAATAAAACAACTTCACTTATCCCATCTAGGGTCAACCCCCTTTGCAAACCATAAACCATAACAAAGGTGAAAAACAGCCATGTTACGAGTACATCTCTAGCATTTAAATGCCTTCTGCAGACCCTATGAGTCTTCAACAATCCTTATACAAATAACAGAAAAAATTAAAGAAATAAGGTGTTGAATTTTCATATGGCCAGGGTCAGTGCAGTAATAGTAATGTGCATTTAATGTTCATAATCTGAGGCATGACCCTGCGATTGCAGTCAAAGATGAAGTCAAACAAAGATTCTAGAACTGAAAAACTCCCGCATATCATTAATCATCTGTTAACATGAAATGTTGATCAACAACCCCCATATTTGTACAAAATGCAGAAATCACAAGGCAAAAAAAGTGTGTGGGGATATATTATTGTCAACATATCTTGAGTGGCCAATTTAAAAGGTGCGTATCATTAATAGTGGGCCACAAGGTGCTTTTCATATAATTAGATGTATACCACAGAGATGATAGCAACACATACATGTCTGAGAGAGAGAGAGAGAGAGAGAGAGAGAGAGAGAGAGAGAGCGAGAGAGAGAGAGAAAGAGAGAAACCTGCAGCTTCAGTTGCATTAGTTCCAGGTGCTACCCTGATATCCACCTGGAACAGTAACAAGAGATGTGAAGAAAGAGTAAGGCAACCTAAACCTGAAGGCTGTATTATTTATTATATTGATAAGCAAAATTGAAGGCTGTTTTATATTGTTAATTTTACCAAAAGCATCACTTGTTGGATTTTTCAACTGAAGTTACAGACAATTTTTGCTAATTCAATTTTTGGGGGAATTAATAAGTCTACACATAATATTATTAAGAAAGAAGGTAAGACTCTAAACCCAGAACTTCAGAACTTTAAGCTTAACATATACTGTGTGTATGTGTATACACATGCTTTTCTCTTTGTGGTAAGGCTTTGGTCACAGAACATGTTTCATGGCACAGAGTGATTATTAGGTGGTGAATATGCTATTCTACGCCTACATTTCCTTCCTTATCGCTTATTTTGACACACACCCACATCCCACATATCCAGGTTTAACCCTGAGAACCTTTAACCATGAAAAGCCTCTCATACACCAATCTTTACAGGTCTGTGCATTGCTATTCACCTACTCAAATAGGAGAAAAAAATAAATAAATGGATAAATAAAATAGGGGTTGCACATGCAAGAATGGTACATAAGCTCCAGCAGTGCCAGTCAGTTTGTAATCAAGTCAGAGAAGGGAATTTCTCCGATCAACTTTCATCCTTACTTTCACATATATTCAGGCACAACAAAGACTTTTGACAACCTGGAATTGGATTAATAACTTTATCGACTCCCAAGTCCCAATGTTCTCGATGGTACTCATCTAAATACGTAATAAAGACCCATGATGTTGTTAACCCAAATATCCGTATAGAATAAAGGTCATACCTTATAATGCAAAGGCAGTCATGCATGAGTTTCACTCGCAAGCAAAGGCCGATCACCGTTGCCATACTGCAATGTTCAACTGTTGGAGTGAATGTCACCCTGAATCAGAGAACCATTTTTAATTTAGATGACTGGAGAATGAGACCCAATATGAGAACAAAAAACTTCAACAATACAGCGAATTTGTCTCTACCTCACACAGTTATGCCAAATGAAGAGGTTCAATTAAAGAGGCCCTGCGAAAATCCCATTCTCCCACTGCTCATTCCACTTCATAATCGACAGTAATTAATACAATAAAAAACAATCAGAACCTATACTAAATGAGGTGCCTTTAATATTATTTAGTCTTACAATAATCAAAAAACGATCGCATGCATCAAAATGGTTACAATATCTATTGGAATGCATCATCAGTATGTGTTAGATGGTCAGCAACTTCAATTTTGATTTTATTTGGTTTCTTACTGGAAAAACCCAGAAACAAACTCTGTCTAGCTCAAGAGTGAAAGGTTAACAGAGACATTTTTAACAAAAATAAAATCCCCTGCACAATTGCTTCATCCTCAATTCTCGGCTTTGTACGTTGCATAGTATTTACGAAAAACGCATGTCATTTGTTTGTATTCGAGTTGAAAAGGTGAACTAAACAAAGCCAACAACAGATCACAAAAGATTTCAATGAAAAAAACTATAATTTGGAATTGGAGAGCAGTTAAAATGTGCCATTATTTACTGAACCATCTGCCACTAACGTACTTACATAGGTTCACCAAATCACAATGCAACAATTTCCCTCCAGTTTATGAGAGACCGATCCACAAAAGGTGAGGAGCCCTGTTTTTTTTTTTTTTTTTTTCATCAGGCTGAGTAAGAAAGAAACACAAAAGCTAATCCTGACCTCCACAAACATACTTCCTACGAATCAAAAGTAGGATTATAATTTTATCCTACGAATCGCACATGACCATAGACAGACCAACCTGCCAATACCATTAATTCAACATTCTTACATCAATTTATCATAACACCATCAATTCAGGAACAATCTGATACAACACTACAATATATGATTCAAGATTGAATAATAGCACACGCAACACTACAGACACAATGGCAAATCCATATGATCGAACTCATCAACATACCTCGAAATGAACTCGGAGATCGGAGCCCCTAGCTTTGCACCCTGAAATAAAAAAGGCACTAGAAAACACACACACACACACAAAAATCAGATAAAACCCATGATTTAGCAAGCACAATTGCACCGTTTGGAAGCTGAGAAAATGGAGGAAAACATTCAAGAAAATTAAAACGAAATTAAAAAAAGGCCAATTCTTGTGAAACTCAGCATCGACAAAGTTTAGAGAACTTCACTTGGTGGGATTGTCCGGTTCATTCAAATACTTCACCTAAAACATCAACACAACGCAAAACAAAACAACAGATTGCATTGACATACATGTATGCATTAAACTACCTACCATCAATATTTGTCTTCAGCCAACCTAACAAATATTTTTTATTTTTTATTTTTATTTTTATTTATTTTTATTTTTTAAGCCTACAAAACTAGGGGGATTTTGATCAAGTTAAGCATAAATTAACTACCTTGCTCATGTTAACATATTTAATTGCCAGATTGATTACAAAAGGCACCAAACACGAAGACAACCATAAAAACAAACCCATATAACCATCAAGACTTGATATAGAAACAATTTCAATCAATACAAAAGCTGTAAAGACAAACCATTTGAAAGAACATTTAAGATTGAATTTATTGGACTCAAAAAGTTTTTTGGCTTCTTGTTACATTGTCTTATTGTATCATAGAGGTCCATCCAAATCCAATTATCATTCAGCATATCACATATGTACCCTTTTTATTCTCATAAAGTTTTTTGGCTTCTTGTTACATTGTCTTATTGTATCATTGTCCCTAGATATAAGATGTTTCTCCTCTCAAGGAGTAACATCTTTATCATCCAAAACTCATGCTCGGCATCTTCAAGCAAAAATACAGAAAAAATTAATCACAAAACCAATCAAGTTAATACTAACACTATGAAATTCTTCAACAATTTGCAATTTTAACCGTCCAAAAATCAAGGAGTAACATGATTATCATCCAAAACTTCAAAATCTTCTCTGGTTTAGTTTTCAAATTGAAAAAAAAGTGAAAAAACTAAAAACTAGATTGGAGAAACTAAACGAAACCCAGCTTATTCATAAACTCAAAGCACATATTCCAGTAGCTAATCTAAGTAATATATCTGTAAATTGCCTCAAAACACAACTTTGCTAATACAAACTCAAATAAAAAGCTATAAAGTTAAGACAAATTACTATACCATTATACATATATATACATACAACTATCCAAACTCAATTGATCATTAATCTAAGCAAAATTATGATTCAGGACAAATTTCCCTGTTCTGCCAGCCAATTTAAAAAATTCAAAACTCTCTCCCCTCCAGCACTTAATAAATGCTGAAATTCTCCATGCTGAAACTCTCTCCCCTCCATTTTTCAATTTTGCATCAATCAAATAATAAATTGGAGCATATACAACCATTTCATACATACTTTTGCTATCATGAAACAAATTCGATTTCATATCGAACATAGAACAGCTAAAGAAATCAAAATTTATGAGAAGAAGGTTATATATATATGTATATATATATATATATCTTCAAATAAATGAGTACACAATTAAATATCACTTTTTAGGACAACTGTACATTATTAAATATCAACAAACACCACCAATGCAATTCTATTGCAACACAAAACACTTACAAACCAAACATGACAAAGATAATAATAATAATAATTCAAATTCAGAACTAAAAGTAGGGTTCAAAGCAATGCTATATATATATATAGAGAGAGAGAGAGAGAAGTGAGAATTGGAAGGTGAAGCGATAACAATTAAGAATTGAATGGTTCAGCTTGTACCTGTAGCAGATGAGAAATGATTGGTTCGAACCAAAGCTTCGTCGAAAGGTGAGCTGAGTTACATGTGCATGTGACTAGAGAGAGAGAGAGAGAGTCAGATTGACGAAGCAGTGATCGAATTACAGTGAGTTCAAATGATAAGAAACAAGTGATCGATGTAGAGAGACGAAGAAGTTGAAATACGAATGAATGATTCAAAGAGACTCACTGAGAGAGAGAGAGTTCATACCGTTGAATGACCATGGAGATCTACAGAGCGAGAAACAGAGCGAAATCGAGAGAGGGAATCAGATCACTTCTTCAGACACGATTGAGCGAAATCAGATTTGGTAAATGAGAGTCTAGGGCAAGTTTTTACACAATTTGGGGTTTAAGTAAAAAGGAAAATAAAAATAAATAAATAAATTTGGGCACATGACGAGTAAAACGAGATTTTTATGTAAAAAGTTATATGTTTCGCCATTCCTAATTTGCTTCGGCGTTGCAAATAAATTTTTTTTGCGACGGTCAAATAATCAGTCGCAAAAAGCTATTTTTCTAGTAGTGGCTGGAGCATTGGTCAGCCCAAAAGGCATCACTAGAAACTCATAATGGCCATACTGTGTACGGAATGTCGTCTTCGGGATATCCTCCTCTCCTACCCTCAACTGATGATAACCCGATCTCAAGTCTATCTTAGAGAAGCAACAAGACCCCTTCAACTGATCAAACAAATCATCTATACGAGGCATTAGGTACTTGTTATTAACAGCTACCTTCTTCAACTTCCAATAATCAACACAGAGTCACAACGCTCCATCTTTCTTTTTAGCAAAGAGAGCCAGTGCACCCCAAGGTGAAGAACTAGGACAGATAAAACCCTTATCTAGCAGTTCTTGGAGTTGAACCTTCAACTTACTCAATTCAACGGGTGCAAATCTATATAGTGTAGACCGCCCGAAACTCTGCTCCGCGCGCGAGGGCGCGAATTGTAGTTCTAGCTACTACAGTTCGGACTCTTGTCACAGTTCTGAATCTAATCTCACAAAGTGCAATGTAAGACTGATAAATCACCAAAGAGTCCAAATCCGGCAAATCGTTTTGGAAAATCAATTTTAATAAAAAGCACAAACATGGACTGCTTTGCCATATTTCAGAGTCGCCACCTAAATATTTTATTTTGGGAAATTTAGGAAACCCTGACTCGTGCCTAAGGCCATGTGTCCGTCATCACCAAAGTTGCCTCGGCTCAGGAACTGAGGTACGAGAAGGGAAGGTCATGCAATGAGCACCCTTGCTCGCTTGATCAAAGATCGGCCTTTACTAACATGATATGTTATTTTTGAAAACACATGTGTTCTTATTATGGTTTATTAGCTAGCTTACTATGTGATGCGCACAGCACACAAGTATAGACTCAATCGCTCAAGTTGGAACAAAACATCTCATGTTCGTTTGTTTGAAAATGGTTTAAAAGTGCTACTTGCTGGTAGGCTAAGTCGCGGATTTGCCATCCACAAGTGGGCTTAGAAAACAACGTGATTTTGCCACTCTCAAGTAGGCTTAAAACTCACATTTTGATGAATTGTTCCAATTCAAGTAATGAAGTCTTCATCCACAGGCATTCATGCAGTTTATCAACTAAGCAAATAGCCTCATGGCAAGCATGCTATCATGGCAATCACTTACACACATGCAAGGATGCTAAAACGTAAACACTCGCAGTGTACTCCGAGCCAAAACATAAACTTGTTAGAAATCAATCCATGATCCTAACTATACAGAATGCCTAATGCAACACATGCAAAATGACATTAAATAGGCTCGGCTATCTAATATGGCATATGAATGCAACACTTGATAACATACAGTGAAACACGTATTCAAGTCAGTATATTGAAATACAATACAGTTTGAATGATGGGCTGAGCCCGGTGCATGCAAGACAAATAAATGATGTGCGCATGCAAGCATAAGGATGCTAATATAAATATGCCCTAAACTAATCATCGAAAGCTGATAAGTAAAAGGGAGAAAGAAATGGGGTTGGAAGACATGCATCACACACACACACACGCTTATTACAACATTTGCCCTCTCAACGGAGGGTCCGAATAATAAGCTAATTAGCTACGCTAATTAAACTAATTATTATAAACCAAACTAATTAACTAACTTAGCTAATTAATTATTACACAACCGAATTGAAACAAATAGCTATACTAAGCTAGTTGAGATATTGCACAACAAATTAAATGACTAATCATGCAAACTAATCATAAGTAGTGTGTGGGAGCCGAATAATTAGAAGAATCAGAAGCGTACGCTTTAGAAGATAGACATTACTCAGCTCTAACCTGCACTATTATGAGGCCGAATACAATAAATAGGCCAAGTAACTATTGAACTATGGGACCGAATAAATAAGCAAATAGTGAGCGAAAAGTGGACCAGGCCCCGAGGCCTTGGAGACGAGTATAAATAAAGGAATAACAGTCAAAGAAAGGTATGTGAGAACTATTGTGCTTAACTTAGAATACAAGTAATCCTGAGTGTAGAGACTGACTTGCCCGTTGGAGTGCTAATTCTGGTAGCCCCGATCGGAGTGTTTATTCATTTTCAGGTGACTAGCAGAGGATCACTAGCGTCCCCCAAGATCACAAGAGTATTTCCAAACCACTTCTCCATAATTGGCGCCGTTTGTGGGAATACTCAAATACATCCATGGCAGGCGTAACAAAAGACCCTCCGATAGTCACCGATGAAACCACGCAGAGAGACGACCTCACTCCAACAACCATGTTTGGACCGGAGACTATTGGCGCAAGACGCACTTTGAACTTCGCCTCACCCTCGACTTCGGAGCATGAGACAATGTAGGCGATCATGGAACAGGCAAAGCAAAATGAACAGTGGTTGGACAACATGATCGCTGAGAACGAACGTCTCCGTCAAGATCTGGCCTTGGAGGTGGCGAAGTCCAAACAAGCTGTACGCCTAGATCCCGAGCGACCTCCAAGGGCAGGTGGTCGACGACCCCGAGCCCGACAAGACTACACTGAAAGTGACTCCGACTCATTATCCCCGGAGCCCAAGAAGAAGGGGTGACCTGAAACTACCAGTTTTTCTAAAGAAAGTCCCCGTATAAGGCATAAGCGAAGAAGAAACAGTTCAAAGGAAGAAGACCAGCACGACCCCTTTGTACGACGGATTGCAAAGGCAGTGCTTTCCAAGAAATTCAAAGCACCATCATTCACCTTGTACGACGATAAATCAGACCCCACCGATCACATCTGCCATTATAAGCAAGCCATGACGCTGGATGTAGACGATGAGGCTCTCATGTGTAGAATATTCTCGAGTAGTTTGGGACCACTAGCTGTTAGGTGGCATTATAAACTGGAGCCGACTTCGATTAAAAGCTTCCACCAACTCCAAAAATCCTTCAGGGCAAGGTTTATCACTAATGAGGTCTAGCCAAAGTAAGCCAATTCCCTCTAGGCAATGCAGATTCAACCGGGGAAAACCCTTTTGCGCGTATTCGGCGCTGTACTGGGAATGTTTTAATCTGGTAGACGATACTTACAATGACTCCATGGCCATCACTGCCTTCAAGATGGGGCTACATCCCGACAGTGCCCTCAGCAGCTCTTTGACCAGCCAGCCCCCAAAACAGTTTGGTCATTGATGAAGAAAGTTGAAGAATACTATAAGGTGGAAGATGATGCCTTGCGGGTTAAAGCCGAAAATTTTCCCAACAAGACGGCTCCTGCTGAAATTGCTCAGCCGTTAAACTTTGTAGCACCTCAGAGCCCTGAACCACGGCATCGGGCAAAATGAGATAAGAGATGGGATTCCCGCCGATCAAGCGACCACTGCTCCTACTAAGAAAGTGAACAACTGCAAGTTGACAGCAGGCGCACGAGGCGCGCCGACAAGAAATATACGGAGTTGACAGAGCCGATCAGTGTGGTTATGTCTAAAACCCAACACCTTTCGTTCTTCAAGTCGCCATCGGAAATGGTAGGACCTCCCGACACGAGAAGACGGGATGGACGGTGTGAGTATCACAAGGACCATGGCCATGTGTGATACCCTGTTCGGTATTATGTGAATTGGTCCCTAATACGTATGTGATTATATGTTTTGATGTGATTTTGTGTGCCATTATGTGAATGTATGTGATTTTGAAATTCTATCTATTCACCGTAGGAATTTCTGTTTGAGTAATCTGCTTTGAAAATTAATTGAGGGCCCTATCGGCCATAGAACCCAGAATTGGTTACGCCATGGTAATTGGCATAATTTTTAGAACCTACAGTGAAATTTAATTAGAAATTGATTTTGGTCAATTTAAACTGATTAAATTGATAAATAAAGTGCCCAAATATTTTATATTAAAATATTTATTAGTGGGGCTTGTTGCATGTTAGCATTACACCCTCTTTTGTCCCTCTTGAACTCAAAAATCTGAGTTAGACATTTGAGAGAGTGAGAGGGGGGCCGGCCATAGTGAGAGAAAGGGGAGGATTGTGCTATTTGGCCTAAAGCTTGGAAATTTTGGAGGTTAAGCTCAAGAATTGCCATAGGCTGTGAAGATTAAGCTCCTTGGTGAGTAATTCATGCATTTTTAGTCACTACCTTGTGAATTCAAGTTTAATAGATGGCCAAGAGCATGAATTAGTTTGAATGTGAGGGAATTGAGTTGTATATGTTAGATTTCAAGCTAATAGAAGCATGCATGTGAAGAATTGTTATAGATTTCCATGTTTGAGCTTAATTTGTGTAATCTATGTTGAAGTTTGAAGGAAATCCATGTGTGTGACCATTTCCTCACCAAATAAGTTGTGAATAATGTGTATTTCTTACATGCAAGAGTAGATCATGAAAGAATAAGCTTTGCATGTTAGAATTTGATATGTTGGTGATGAATTGGGATTAATTTGAAACATGCATGTAAATGATATAAGAGATTGAGCTTCCTAATGTCGTGATCTTGGATTGGTATCATATTAATACGTGTATATTTGAGATTTGAGCCATTGCATGCATATTTGGATGGTTGGAATTCGAATTGGAGCCCAAGAACTCAATCTGGAAAACCTAGATTTTTTATGGCCGCTCGAGCGGGGAAATGGATGCTCGAGCGGGAAAATCGTGCTCTCAGCACTTTTTGCAGAGTTGAATGTTCGCTCGAGTGGTATGTTTCACGCTCAGGCGGGGAGCTTTTATGGGCAGGCCTTCCGCTCGAGCGCCCTAACTTACGCTCGAGCGTAGTTTTCATGCAACCAGTACTTTTGCAAGCCTTAAGGGTCCGCTCGAGTGGGGAAGTTTACGCTCGAGCGGGGACCCTGTTTTCTGAAATTCTGAAAATGCATTCTGTGTTTTGTTTTTAGTTCTCTTTCACTTGTGAGCACTCTTAGGCATATGTTAAGCATTGTAAATGAGTTAATGAAATGTGAATTAAGCCTAAAGAGGGATATGTGAATTAAAGAACGGATTGAACTGTTAGTGACCCTTTTGTGTTCATGAAATGTGTAGGGTCAAGCTCCAGGGCAAATCCAAAAGCCGATCACTGTGAGTAATATCGATATTCGAATGTTTGTGAATGTCCAATTGTTTATTCCCTTATAAGCTTTATGAGTTGCTATTCGGGATTGTGGGCGAAAGTTTGATATGAATAAACATAAATGGACCAAAGGTCGTTTTGATACACATAAATGGACCAAAGGTTGTTTTGATAAACATGAATGGACCAAAGGTCGTTTTGATAGAAATGAGTGGGCCAAAGGCCGTTTTGACATGAACGAGTGGGCCAAAGGCCGTTTTGACATGAACGAGTGGGCCGAAGGCCGTTTTGACAAGGATGAATGGGTCGAAGGCCGTTTTGACATAAATGAATGGGCCGAAGGCTGTTTTGACATAAATGGAAATCTAGATGGGCCAAAGGCCAGAATGTTTGGGACTACAGTCACTTGATTTGGAATTTCGTATAGTTATATATATTTGTTAAATAGAATTATGAACTGGGCCCAAGGCCGTTTGGAACATGTTGTTCTACATTGTTATGTATATCCTGTATTTGATATTATTCACTGGGCTATCACTCACGCTCATTCATGTGTTTGTAGGTGAGCCGAGAGAAGCACAAACCCAGCCCCAGTGAAGTCTGCCAGGAACAACATGAGTTTTGGGGGGTCAGCCTTGTGTCTCGCGCATGAGACCATCCTTGCCCTTTTATTATGTACTTATGTTTTGTTTTGTTGGCAAGAGCTTTGTGTATGTCGATACATAGTCTGTCATAGGTTGACTGATTCTGGATGATCCTGTTTGTAATGAATTTTGTGATACAGTACTTTTGATGTGGGTTATTAACGTATCTGAGTATGGTTTGTTGATGTGCATATAAGTATGGCTCTGTGGACAAAGTTTTAAATTTTTACTTCCATTTGGCCCCTTTACTCTGATGAATTATGTCTGTTTTGGTCTGAGGCTGTAGGTAGTCACAGGATTACTGCCGGTTGTGTCCTTAACCCATTAGGGCGGGTTCTGGTCATGAAAGAGTGGTATCAGAGCACGAGTTAATAACTCACACACTTGTCCAAAAAGAGCAATAAGCGTCTAGATGAGATCTAGGATGCATTCATGTGTTAAATGTGAATTTGGAAGTGTTGATTATATGCACACTTGTGTATCCTTTGTATAAACTATGCATTTGGAGGCATTGATAATGTGCTTAACTTTTTTGATATGAACTTTGGAAGCATCAAGAATATGCTTAAGTGTTTTGATTTGAGTAATTGTGTGCTATGAGTTGTGAACTACTTGCATTACGAATTAATTGAAAGCATGTTTTCTTAGTATATGCATACTTTTGTACCTTTTCTATAAAATATAATGCAAGTTTAATCAGATGGTGAGAACCAGAGGTGATGAGATAGAGGAGTCCTCTACTGCCAGGATAGACAGAATGGAAAGATTGATCCAAGAAATGGTAGAAGCTTTGAGACAGCAACAGGAGTGGCAACAACAGTGGCAGCAACCACACCCGCCACCTCCACCTCAGGCACCACCCGTGCCAAATAATCAGAATGATGACCGGATTATAGCTCTCACCAAGGAATTCAAGAAAATGAAACCACCGCAGTTCCACAGAGGATTAGATCCGTTGAAGGCCAAAGCGTGGGTCCTCGGCATTGAGAAATTGTTTGAAGTGTTCCCCTGTTCAGAGACTCAGAAAGTGCTTCTAGTCACTTTTATGCTAGAAGACGAAGCAAGAAGATGGTGGATTTTGATGTGAGAAAATCATAAGGATGTGGGTTGGGCAAAATTTTTGGAGATCTTTTATGACAAATACTTCCCGCAATGTGTTCGGGATAGGAAGGTAGCCGAGTTCATGGAACTCAAGCAAGATAGCATGACAGTGGCTGAGTATGAGGCCAAGTTCACTGAGTTGGCCAGGTTGCACCACATGTGATTGACACTGATTATAAGAAGGCAAGACACTTTGAAGGTGGACTCCTCAGTGACATCCTAGAGAGGGTGAATGTTCTAAAGTTGGAAACTTACATTGGGGTGCTTGACAGGGCCATCATATCAGAGGCTAATATAGCTAGACAAGCTAAGCCAGTAACAGAATGGAAGGGTAATAAAAGGCAAGGCTTCTTTTCGAAGAAGAAATTCCTGAAAAAGCAAAACACGGGCTCCTCAACTACTTCAAGTTCTTCCCGAGACACAGCTCCCATGTGCAACATTTGTAGCAAAAGGCATTGTAGAGTCTGTTACCGTGCATCAGGGGCCTATTTTAAATGTGGAAGGCAAGGGCACATAGCCCGAGAATGTAATCAGAACAATGGGAAACTTGTAGGTAGTTCGACTGCATCAGTTCCAAAGCCGGGAAACACTTTGAAATCTACAACTACTAGGGATACAGTGAGACAGGGGAGAGTTTTTGCGCTGGTCCTGGGCGATACACGGAATGCCAATGCCGTTGTCTCAGGTACTATTTGAATATGTAAGCAGGATGCCTTTGTACTAATTGATTCTAGATCAACACACTCATTTGTGACATATGCATTTGCATCTAGACTGAATAGACCCCTAGAGTTATTATCATATTTGTTATGTGTGTCTGCTCTATCGGGGGAATCTGTGTTATGTGATTATATATATCGGTTTTGTGACATGTGTATCAAGGATGCTACCCTATATGTAGACTTGTTGCCCTTGAACTTTAGACATTTCGATGTAATTTTGGGCATGGATTGGTTGACCAAATATTGTGCCACCATAGATTGTGTGGCAAAGAGGGTTGTGTTTAAACCCCCAGAACAGAGAGAGATTGTGTTTGTGGGAAATGGGGTAGTGCCTCCACCATATTTGATATTTGCAATGAAAGCATGTAAACTAATCAGGAAAGGGTGCCAGGGTTATTTGTGTTATGTGCTATCTGAACAATCTGAGATTGTTGAATTGAACAATATTCCTATTGTTAGAGAATTCCCAGATGTGTTTCCAAATGAATTACCAGGGGAATTGGTAGACAGGGAGATACAGTTTACTATTGAGACTGTGCCAGGCACCCAGCCTATTTCCAAGACTCCCTATAGAATGGCTATTGCTAAAATGAAGGAATTAAAAGAACAGTTGCAAAACCTGCTTGATAAGGGGTTTATCCGACCTAGCACTTCGCCTTGGGGTGCACCGGTGCTGTTTGTGAAAAAGAAGGATGGTACCTACGTCTATGCATCAACTATCGAGAATTGAATAAGGTAACAATAAAGAACAAATACCCCATACCCCGTATTGATGATTTATTTGACCAGTTGCAGGGATCACAGGTGTTCTCTAAGATTGATTTGAGATCCGGGTATCATCAGTTGAAAGTTAAGGCAGAGGATGTTGAGAAAACAACATTCGGAACGAGGTATGGTCATTTTGAGTTTCTTGTTATGCCATTTGGAGTGACTAATGCTCCGGCAGCATTTATGGACCTAATGAATAGAATTTTTAAAACCTACCTTGACGAGTTTGTTGTAGTCTTCATCGATGATATTTTCATATACTCTAAAGATAGACTTGAGCATGAACATCACTTGAGGACTGTTTTACAAATACTTCGGGAAAGAAAACTATTTGCTAAACTAAAGAAGTGTGAGTTTTGGTTGGATGAGATTGTTTTCTTAGGGCATGTGATCAACAAGGAAGGAATTTCAGTGGACCCGCAGAAAATAGAGGCAATTGTAAACTGGCCTACACCAACTAATGTGACGGAAGTCTGTAGCTTCATAGGTTTAGCTGGGTACTACAAGAGATTTGTGAAGGATTTTTCGAAAATATCTGTGCCTCTTACCCAACTGACACGCAAGGGACAACCATTTGAGGGGAACGAAGAAAGAGAATCAGCCTTCCATGCATTGAAAACAAGATTGACCACGACACTAATTTTGACACTACCTTCAGGTACGGAAAATTTTGTGATCTTCAACGATGCATCTTATAAGGGTTTGGGGTGTGTGTTAATGCAGAACGGAAAGGTTATTGCCTACTCCTCTCGGCAATTGAGGCCACACGAGAAGAATTATCCAACACATGACCTAGAACTAGCCGCAGTTGTTTTTGCTTTGAAAATCTGGCGGCATTATTTATATGGAGCCAAGTGTGAAGTCTACACAGATCATAAGAGCCTAAAATACTTCTTTACGTAGAAAGAGTTGAATATGTGTCAGAGAAGATGGTTGGAATTGAAAAAAGATTACGACCTGGAAATTCAGTATCACCTTGGGAAAGCTAATACAGTGGCTGATGCTTTGAGCAGAAAATCAACAAGGAGTATGGCTTGTTTTCTTACTGAACAAAGGGAGATTTTGCAAGACTTTGAGAAGTCCAAAATTGTAGTAGTAGGTGAACGGGGCGGATTGATAGTCGCTATTACAGCCGAGCCGGCAATTATTGATGAAATTAAGCAGAAACAGAAAGAGGACGAGTTCCTCAAGAAAGTGATTGACGAATTTGAGGCAAGCCCGAAAGCAGAATTCAGTATTGAGAATGAAATGTTGAAATTCCGGAACCAAATATGTGTCCCTCATATCCCGGAACTGAAGAAGAGGGTTTTAGATGAGGCCCACAGGTCCGTATTTGCTATGCATCCGGGTAACAATAAAATGTATCGGGACTTGAAACAAACCTATTGGTGGCCTAAAATGAAGAAAGAGATTGCAGAATATGTGTCCAAGTGCCTTCAGTGTCAGCCAGTTAAGGCTGAACACCAGAAACTAGGCGGTCTTCTTCAACCTCTCCTTATTCCTGAATTGAAGTGGAAACATGTGACTATGGATTTCGTTGTTGGCCTACCTCGGACTTCACGAGGTATGGATTCTGTTTGGGTTGTAGTTGATAGACTAACTAAATTCGCACATTTTCTGCCTGTCAAAACTACATTTATTGCTTATAGATTGGCTACCATTTACGTTGATGAGATTGTCCGTTTACATGGAGTTCCAGTGTCTATTGTATCGGATAGAGATTCGAAATTTGTCTCCAAATTGTGGAAGAGTTTGCAGGAAGCCATGGGAACAGAACTAAGGTTCAGTACTACATTTCACCTACAGACAGATGGACAGTCAAAACGAATGATACAAACTTTAGAAGATATGCTTCGCATGTGTGCTTTGGATTTTCAGGGGAGTTGGGAAGATAATTTTCCACTTGCAGAGTTTTCTTATAATAACAGCTTCCACTCCAGCATCGGTATGGCACCATACGAGGCTTTGTATGGTAAGAGGTGTAGATCACCTATTTGTTGGACAGAGGTCGGGGATAGAGCTCTGCTTGGGCCAGAAATTGTACAAGACACTTCTGAGAAAATCAAGACCATCCGTCAAAGGCTCAAAACAGCTCAGGACCGACAAAAGAATTATGCAGACGTTCGGAGAAAACCTCTTGAGTATGAGGTTGGTGACCACGTGTTCATCCGTGTTTCTCCGACGAAAGGCCAAGTGTAGACACCCCATTTTTGACCGTCCTCAAGACTTGGACGTCACCGCTTGAACACCCGGTGATTATCCATGATTGTGTTCGTTTGGAGTTCCCGGAGTTCTCGGCTACGCGCCTTGCCTTAGGATCTCCGAACTCGACTGTTTGTGTCTGGTTTTACGCCAAACACTTGTGTTTTGTCTTGGAAAGGCAGAGGATGCCTTGTGAGACATCCCCTTGCACCACCGGCAGTGGTTAGAGGCCACCGGCTGGTTTTGTGTTTCCACCGGCAATGTATATTGCCGGTCGGCACTATTTGTTGCCGGTCGGCACTCTTTTTTGGCAAAATGACATTTTCGCCTAGCCGACTATTGTTCAGTTGCTTTTTGAGATATTTTGAAGCAGCAGTATAGCACTTGCTTCCCCTCCATACACGTGTATGGAGGGATGAGCCTCTTGTTTGCTTAGTTGCTAAGCTTACAAGATTGCCTCCTCTATAAGAGGAGGCCTTATCTTCTTGGCTAAGGGGGTTGGCCATTTAAGAGATAAAAACTAGAGCTCATATATCTCTATATCTGAGATACACTTCCTCTCTCTATATTTTCCATCTCTCTCATCCTTGTGTGTGTGTTTTAGATATAAATAGTGTGTTTTACCTCACTGTTACACCATTACACATACTATTACACCTAGCTCCGAGATTGAGGGACTTGGAGGGTTGTTTGTGGTGGTTTTGGACTGGTTTTGATCATTAGAGGGGGGCTACATCACTTGTTCTTCAATGAGTCTTCAAGGGTAAGCATGTTGCTTTAGTTTTCCCAAACTTGCACTAGTTTTCTACCTATCTTGCTTTGTGTTTTTGGCTTTGTGTTCAACATAAAAAAGGCTTACATTTTCATGCTCAAGAACATTCATTAAGGGTGTTTTGTGGTTTGAGTGAAAGCTCACCCTCTTAGGCCTTTGTTTTGGCCATTTTGTTGCCTTTTCTTAAGGCTTTATTTGCTTGGTGTCCTTGGTCTTCTCACCACTGAAAACCAGTGGGTTTTCAGTGGTGAGGGAGGTATTTTGGAGTCATATGTAGGGGAGGGACACCCCCCCTCCCCTTTGTCCCTCTTTGGCCTTTACTTTGGCTCACATGGTAGCATGCATTTTTAGTCTTATATGCCTTCATTTCAGAGTTTATTTGGGTGTTTTGGATCATATGTCATCTCTGTTTTTGGTCGGTTTTGTGGTCCTTAGCATGCTTCTTATACTTGCTTTGTAATGCTCTAGTTTGCCTATGAATGAGCCATGAGTTTAGGCCATGTTTCTTGCATGCATGAGCCTCGCTTCATGAAGATATTTGCCTCATTTTGTCAAGTTTAAGGGCTATGAGCCACTGTTCTTGCCATGTTTGGCATGCTTGGTATGGTTGCCTTTGCATTTTGGCTTGCAAGCCTTTGTTGTATCGGCCTCTAGCGTGTTTAGCTTGGATTATCCTCATGATTTGGTATCATTTAGGATCCTATTCTAGTCCATAAACCATGTTAGTATGATTACATATGCGACTTATTTCATGTTTTGAAGGTGTGTCCTCTTATGCCTTGAATAGGCCTTGTACATGCTTGATTGTTTAAGGTGTTTTGGGGCTGCCATATCAAAGGGATTTGGGTGTATTTTTGCATGCTAAATATCTGTTTTTGGTTGTCCAATATATGCTATGAGTGGCCATGTTAATGGTAGCAAGGAGTGCTCCCTTTGTGCCTTAACCTTAGGCCCTTTGACTTGTATGTTTGCATAGGTAATTGGTCACCATTTCGGGCATCTTTTGCCACTGTTTTGGGGAGGTTCAAGGCTTGCCCCATTGTGGTTGAGTCCATCATTGTATACTTACCATATGCTTGTTGCATGTTGGGTCCATTAGGTGTGGTAGCATGATGATTCTTCTTACATAATGGCCCATATTTGCATGACATTTGCATCTTGTATACTCTAGCATTTTGCATGCTTAACATGGTAGTTGCATGACATTTGGTGTGCTTGCATCCTAATTCTCATGTTGCATCATTTGAGCTATGTTGCATACATGCATTTCATGGCTTGGTTTGGGGTTGTCAAACCAAGCATGAGGGTTGAGTGGAGTTCACACTACAAGTGGTGCAACTTGTCTCAACCCTTGGTTACCAAGGCCTTTGATCCATGCATGATAAGGTTTTGGTCTCATTTGTGTGTTGCATCAATTTTCACATTAAAATGCCACTTTGGTTCCTTAGGCTATCATGCACCAAGATGCATAATTGATGGCCCAAGAACAAAGGGTCATGCTTCCTTGAGTCCCATACATGATAGGGAGCATTGACCATGCTTACATTTGCTCTAAAATTCATATCATGCACTGTCTGCCTGCCGTTGCTGTCAAACTGTCCTCTGCAGGAATTTTATGCCGACAGGCAGGATATGGTGTCGACCGGCAAACATTTTGTGCCGATAACTTCACTCATGGCCGGTGACTATTGTACACGGCCGGTGGACATTCTATTCAGCCGATGATGATCCTCAATGTTCAGGGAGCATGTCCTGAGACTTTGGCAGTTTTCCAGAGAGGCAGGGCAGCAAAAGCAGAGGCAACAGTGTCATGATGTGGGTTTCCGGGCGAGTCGGATTCGAGCATGCATCATTCGCACATCCCGAGGCAGGGCTGGGGCCCCTTTCTTTTATGTTAATATTAATTTGATAATTAGAAATTTCTGTAATAATTAATTTATTCTGTATTTGGACTATATTATTTTGGGACTGTACTATTCTTTTGGGTCCCTCTGTGCGAGGGCATAATTGTAATAAGTGTGTGTGGGTGTGTGTATGTCTTCCAACCCCCATCTCTTTCTTCCCTTTTATTTACCTGCTTATGATGGTAGATTAGGGCATATTTAAAATTAGCATACCTTATGCAATGCATGCGTGCATCCATGCATTTGTTGACATGCATCAGGCTCGGTACATCATACAAACTGCATTGTATTTCAATTCCAAATTGAATACGTGTTATTTGTAGCATCCCACATGCCATGTTTAGGGTTAGCCGAGCCTACTCAAAATTGCATCTTCGCCTGTGTTGCATTAGCCATTTAACATGAACTAGGTCATGCATGTTTGCTAACTAGTTTATTGTTTTGGCACGGAGTACGATGTAAGTATTTATGCTTTAGCATATCGCATGCGTGTGAATGTTAACATAACAGTATGCTTACCATGCGGCTAAATGCTTATATGAGATAAACTGTTTGAATGCCTGTGGGTGGAGGTTGGATTGCTTGAGTTGGAAAAACTCGTTGAAATCCGTGTTTTAGCCTACTTGCGAGTAGCAAATTCCAAAAGCATTTTCAAAATGAACGGATATGCAATGCTTGTTTCCAAATTAGGCAATCTAGTCTATACTTGTTTGCTGCGCGCATTACATAGTAATTCTAGGCTAATAACCGGAACAAGAGCATGTAATGTTTTCAAAATCGGATACCATGGTTAGTAGAGGCCGGTCTTCGGACCGGGCGAAAGGGGGTGCTCATAGCTGACCTTCCCCGATCGTACCCAAGCTACCGAGCCGAGGCAACTTTGGTGATGACGGACACGTGGCCTTTGGCACCGAGTCAGAGTTTCCTAAATTTCCCATTTTAAAATATTTAGGTGGCGACTCCGTATCTGGCAAAGTAGTCCATGTTTGGTACTTCTTTTCAAAAAAATCTGTTTTCAAAATCGATTTGCCAGAGTTGGACTCTTTGGTTCAAGATTAAGAACCGTGACATTTGAGTCCTTGAACTGTAGTGATCCCAATATGAACGGAACGGGACTTAACCCTCCCGGGCTGGCGATTCTGCTAGGGAGTTTAGAGAGCTTGACTCAAACTCGTGATATCCTGTTTTGACTATGTTTATGTGTCTCTTTGCATTGCATTTGCATTGGTGCGCCTAGGACACCGTGTTGGCCATCTGCTATTCCTGAGCGGTTTGCCGAAGGCTTGTCTTGTCAAGACATGTCTATAAGGCTGACCGGTTGCGGGCTCTGCTAGTATGGGAACACAAACCCCAGTTTTACCGGGGCACCCTTTTTGACCATTCGACCTAGTGCACATTCGGATCCATAGTGACCATTCCAAACTAGGACAGGTTGTTTACCCGATATAGGTTGTTTGAAGCCGCTGTGTGCGTAGTGAAACCCTAGCTCCTGACAAAATAGGACAGGGAAACCCTACCCCAACATAGGGGTGTATTGGCTCTCTTTTACATGTTACGTGCTTTTAGAGTGTATCTCTACAGGAAATGCGCATATCAGTTTGCAAGTTTTGGTATCCGACCTGAGGGCACCAGTAACAGTATTTTTGGGAATCAGTTATCTGTGGGTATCAGATTCAGACATAGGGGCAATGATTCAGAAACAGTGATCAATATTTGAGGAACAGTGTATCCAGTTCACGAGCAGTGTGTGTTATGATAACCGAACCGTGTGTTGTATGTTTATTTTATGCGGTCGTGCTGTCCAATTGTCTGTTTATTTATACGCTTTATTTATCTTTTTATTAGGTAGTTGAGCACGATTGCTTCTGACCCAGTAGATACTCCCCAAGCACTCTGGACTAGAGGTCGTCGACTCCATCGATCCGAGGATCTGGTAGACGGACAGCCAGTGTACTACTCGCTACCCCCGGTTACTAGACGGAGGTCAGTCAGGCAGAGGACATCAGTACAGCAGTCAGTTCAGAGGGCTTTATCTACCCCACCTGTGTTCAGTAGGGATCAAGATTTTGTGTCACCAACAGAGAGAGAATATATACCAGTAACTCAACCAGAGCAGGATAGCATGACTAGTTTGGAGGAGATGGTGCGCCACCTTCAAGAAAGCATGAAAACAATGCAGCAAGATGCCGTCCGTCAGGCAGAATTCCCCAGGCAACAGGCCACAGTTGTGAGGGAACAGCGAAGACAATTGCTGCTAGAGCGACAAGCGAGCATCCGCTGATCAAGCTCCTCCCCCACCAGGAGTTCCTAATGTCGGGGAGACAGCCAATGTTCAGACTGATACGGAACTTCCCACAGGACCACCCCCACCTCCGACCCTACCTCAAATCCAACCTCAGCTATCAAAAACACCCACCAACCTATCGGACTCTCCCTTTGAGTTTGAGACTGATCCCACCGCACTAAAGTTGAGCAAGCTTGAAAAGTTGTTCAAGAGATCCCAAGGGACCAAGACTATCCCCGACATTGAAGATGGTTGCACCGACGCAATTGTGTGACGCCTCAAGCAATTCAAAATGCCTCATATTGATCGATTTGACGGGTCTGGGGACCCCATGGTGCACTTAAGACTGTTTTCAGATGTTCTAAGGCCAATGGGCCTCAGTAGGCTTCAGAAGTTGTCTCTGTTCGGCCGGACCCTGTTGGGTGTGGCGGCCATATGGTATACCAAGCTAGAAGATGACGTCAAGAGGAATTGGGACGAAATGGCTGAGGCCTTCATCGCACAGTATTCGTATAATACACAGATTGAGATTACAACCCGTGATCTCGAGACAACTTGGCAAGAGCCTAAGGAGAGTTTTTCAGAATTTGTAACCAGATGGAGGGCCAAGGCTTCAATGATGACCTTGAGGCCAACGGACAAAGACCAGATTCGGATGATTGTGCGCAATCTTTAGCCGAAGTTGATGCAAAAGATGATAGTACTCCCTTTTCCTACCTTTTCTGACCTACATGAAATGGGAGTACAGATTGAGGATGCCTTGAAGCAAGGCTTGATTGATAATGACCGGGAGCAACCTCGACGAACTTTCAATCATGCTAGCAATGCAGGCCCGAGCGGCACCACAACTACGAGAGCCTCCGAAGTAAGCATGGTCACCACTAACCCCCCTCCAAGAAATATGGCAGCTGCACCATTCTCCGGCGTGTCCGGAAGCAACCCGCAAACAACCAAATACCCACCCAAGAACACCAGAACCTTCGCCCCATTATATATGCCCCTGTCCAAGGCTTTGGGGGTGCTAATAAAAAAAGGGCACCTGAAGCCCCTGGAGCCACGGCCCCTACCAGAAAAACTCCATCCTACCCATAACCCGACCAAGTATTGTGCATTTCACCAACAGCACGGTGATGACACTGATCTGTGTTTTTGGTTGCGTCATGAGATTCAAGATCTCATCGATAACGGGGTGATTTTGCCTCCCGAGAAGCCCAATGTTACTACAAATCCCCTCCCCACACATAACCAAGCTCCCCCACCCAAAAGACTCAATTTCATCCATACCGGGGCCGTGTCCTACGACCCTAGTATCTACATCACACCCACCCACCTGCCTAAACCAGAGGTGTTCCTCCCCGATTGCACCGACTTGTGCATGATGGACATCTCCATGACCCAACCTAAGCCAACAGTGGTGACCGCCGAGAACAGGGAAAGGGAGATTCCAAAGGAGAAACAGGTTGTTGAGTCAGAGTCTACGGAATCAGGGAGTTATGTGGGTAAGACATATAATCCGAGTGACTACATTTCACCAATAGGCCAAGATGGGCCTGGGATAGAATTGCCAACAGAGGAAGAGTTGTGTGTGATTCAAGGAGATAGTCTGGGATAGGAAACAGAGCGATTAGGTAATGCTATGGGGGAGGACCTCGCCGATCTCCAGTTTTACAGTGACCAAGACCCAGATAATGCAGCAATCGCATGGTTCGATTATGAAGACTCCGCAGAAGTTACTGGGTGGTTAGATGATCAACCTGATATGACGGGAGAGTTTCAGTCAGAACAGGGCTCAGCAGGATTAAGAATATCAGTAACGGCCGGAAGGGTCGAAGAACAGAGTGCATCGCCGGAGGGCGCCGGTGTCGAGAATTTTGCCCGAGATTAGAATATTTTGAGTGCCGAGATCATTGAACAGTCAGCTATGTTAGAACAAGCAAGTTTTGAAGATTCCGAGAGAATCAAGAAAGCGAAGGCCCACGTGGGAGTTGAAACTGCTGTGTGCACAGGAACCAAGAATACTGCAGGCATGTGGATGGAAGATACTGCAAGCGAAGAAACGATCATACGGCGGACAGTGTCTGCCGATTGCCGATGGAACGTGGTGGGAAGACGAGGACTTATCTCTTGCTCACACTGACGAAGATTGGGGGAATAACCAACCTGATAACACCTGGTACCTTGGAGAGGTTGACCACATGACACGGAGTGGGCGGTACTTCAAACCCCCACACCTAGATCAACCAGAAACCTCGGGGAAGGATAGGGAAGCCGAGAAGCAAAAGGAGAAACAGCTTGAAGAGGAAGCCGTACTCAAACAGCTAAAAGAGATACAAGCAGACATCTCCATCTGGGGACTGCTCATGGCCTCACGAGTACATAGGCAGGCTGTCTTAACGGCCATGGATAAGGCCAAGCTCTCCATAGAGACTACACCGGAGCAACTGGTTGGGCTGGTTTTTCCGGGAGGAGGTTCCCCGGCATTGACCTTTTCGGACAAAGAACTTCCGCCCGAGGGTACAAATCACAATAAACCCCTCTACATCTCCGTGGAATGTAGAGATAAGTGGATACCGGTAGTACTTGTTGATACTGGATCTGCCATCAACGTCTGCCCAGCAAGGACGACGTATGCAATTGGCTTGAAAACTGCAGATTTCATACCAACAGCCCAAGTCATCCGGGCATATGACAACACAAGCAGAGAAGTAATGGGAACAGTTAAAGTTCAGACAAAGGTCGGGCCGGGACGACACGAGATAGATTTCCATGTCCAAGAAGTTCCCGCGACTTTTAATTTGCTTTTAGGGCGTAGTGGTCGCATCGTGAAGGCGAGATCATCTACTTTGCATCAAATGGTGAAATACCCCTATGGGAAGGGAGTAGCCATTGTCTTTGGGAATTCATCAATCCACCCACCACCGGAAATATCCACCCCTGTTCTAGAAATCGAGCACGGCATAGAAGATGTGTTCATATCAGGTTTTACCTTGGCCGAGGCTCAGGTTGTACAAAACATCATGGCCGCTAACGAAGGAATATACGTCAGTGCCCAAGCAGTGTATCTCATGAGCAAGCTCCAATACATCCCCGGGATGGGATTAGAGAAGAGCGGCCGTAAGGGCATTGCAGCGTTGGCCGAAGTGCCGCACAACCCTCATACCTTCGGCTTGGGTTATCTGCCCACCAAGGAATATTGGGTAAGAAAAGGAAAAGAGATGGCGGGAAGAGCCAAAGCAAAACAGATGGGGAAACCTTTTGAATTGATGCATCGTCCCATCCAGGGTACCCTGAACGGACGCTTCGTCCGGGAGGGAGAAGACTTTCCATTCTGTGATTTTTCGGAGCCGTGGTGGAACGCAGAGAAGAAGCGCGTGCCGGGGTTCGAAATCTTCTTTGACCTGCAGTTGCTTGGAGATGATGTTGCTGAAGGGCAGACAGACCCAACAGTTGAGGATAAGCATAACAAGGGATCAGAGTCTGCAGACATAGAGTTTGAAATAGGGGTAGCACTGGCATGTCTACTTTCAGACCCTTCGATCGACCAGTTGTGCTTGGGGGATAACTCCTCGGTGTCCATGATCGAAGATGAAACGGCTGCGGGCCTACCATCAACTATTTTGAATGCATCCATCGTACCCTCCCTCACCTGGCAGTACGAGGAGGGATTTTTGTCAAGCAGCACTGGGTCAGGTAGTGAGTTGGAATCTGATTCCACTGAGTCTTGTGAGTCGGAATCAGGATCCAGCTCGTCTGAGTCTGAGTCCGGTATTCCTGGGGGTGATAACCCGGATGCCACAGTCCGGTCCAGGTCGTCTTTTTCTTTTTCTTTTGAGTCTGTTGTAACAGAAGAATTGGACAGTTCGGAAGTGTCTAATGAGAATGACGTGAATGTGGTTTCCGAGTACTTTTCTGTGCCTTTGGTTTATTGCTTAAATCAGGACTTTCAAAATTTTGATGAAAACGACGAGGACGAAATTCCTCCAGTTTTGCAACGATTAATTGAACAAGAGCAGGAGAGGTTTGTTAAACCCTTAATTGATGAAATCACTACCGTGAACATTGACCTGCGGCTGGTCCAGATCGGGTCCACGCGAGCGCTTAGTCGCTTTATTAAAAGATTTCAAAGATGTTTTCGCGTGGTCCTACGAAGACATGCCTGGAATCGATCCTGAGATTGTACAGCACCGGATCCCTCTTGACCCCGAGGCCCGACACATCAAGCGAAGCTTAGAAGGATCATACGATTGGGCCATTAAAATCAAGGAAGAGGTCACCAAGCAGACTGACGCAGGCTTCCTGCTGGTATCCGAATACCCGACTTGGTTGGCCAACATTGTTCCAAAGATCAAGAAAGATGGCGAGAATCCGGTATGTGTGGACTTGAGGATTTGAACAGAGCCAGTCCAAAGGATGACTTTCCCTTGCCGCATATCGACGAGTTGGTAGATTTCACAGTGGGGCATGCTTTGCTTTCGTTCATGGATGGCTTCTCAGGTTATAATCAGATAGTAATGGCACTCGAAGACCGGGAGAAGACTGCTTTTACCACCGTGGGTACATATCTTTACTTCTGAGTGATGCCATTTGGGTTGAAGAACGCTGGGGCTACATATCAATGGGCTGCAACCACGTACTACATGACATGATCCATAAAGAGGTCGAGGTGTACGTGGATGACATGATTGTCAAGTCCAAAGAAAGAGAGGGCCACTACACCGCTTTGCAAAAGTTTTTCCAAAGGATCAGAGAATTTCGGCTGCGGTTGAATCCTTAGAAGTGTACATTTGGTGTTACAGCGGGGAAAATAGTGGGATTTCTGATTACACAAAGGGGCATCGAAGTCGACCCTTCCAAAATCAAGGCCATCTTAGAAATGCCACCACCAATGACTGAAAAGGAGGTGCGAGGCTTTCTGGGTAAAGTGAAATTCATAAGGCGGTTTATCTCTAAACTAACCTTAACTTGTGAACCACTTTTTGGTCTCCTAAAGAAAGGGAAGAAGTTCCAATGGGACAGCCGATGCCAAGCTGCATTTGAACAGATTAAAGAATCTCTACAGAATCCGCCCGTGTTGTCACCACCAAAGCCGGGAAAACTGTTGATATTGTACCTATCAGTAACTGAAACTACAATGGGCTGCATACTCGCACAAGAGTCGGAAGATAAAGTGGAAAGGGCCATTTACTATCTGAGCAAGAAGATGCTAGATTACGAGAGCCGCTACACTCCGCTGGAGAAGGCTTGTTTGGCCTTGGTATGGGCTACCAGGAAGTTGCGGCACTACCTGTTAGCTCACTCTGTAATGTTGGTTTCACGATTTGATCCCATCAAATATCTTTTCGAGAAACCAGCGCTTACGGGTAGTCTAGCTCGTTGGTTGCTGTTGCTCTCCGAATTTGATCTCAAGTATGTGTGACGCATAAGTCGATAAAAAGGAAGAGCGGTAGCAGAGTTCCTTGTCGACCACCCGGTTAAAGGGGATGAAGCGGTTGAGTACCTGTTCCCAGATGAAGCCATTCTGCACATCGAAGATGAAACTTGGACGATGTACTTTGATGGAGCGTCAAATCAATACGGGTATGGGATAGGGGTGTTGCTGATAGCGCCTGACGGTTCCCGCATCCCTTTAGCATTCAAGCTTCGGTTCAAAGTCCCGAACAATGAGGCAGAGTATGAGGCATGTATTGCCGGTCTAGAAGCTGCCCTAGAACTAGGGGCAAGACGATTGGACGTCATTGGAGATTCGAACCTTGTTGTGTCTCAAGCTAAAGGAAACTGGAAAGTCAAGGAGGAAAAGATGATAATTTACCACCAGACCTTGGATTTGCTAATTCCTCGGTTCGAGAAGCTAAATTTCGCTCACCTAGTAAGAGAGAACAACAGGTTTGCAGATTCGCTAGCAACTCTATCTTCCATGATAGACATCCCATCTGGGGTCCGGATGCGTCCAGTCATTATTGACTAGAAATTTGCACCTGCCTACGAGTCAATCTCTGCCATAGATGAAGTGCAAGATAACAACCCTTGGTATTACGACATATGGAACTTCTTGGAGAAGGAGGCATATCCACCAGGGGCAAATGCCAAGGACAAAAGGGCAATTAGAAGAATGGCTGTTCAGTTTATCATCTGCGGGGGTAAGTTGTACAAAAGAGGTCATCTCGGAATGCACAAGCTGTGTGTGGAAGCCGAAGAGTCGAAGCGCCTGATGAAGGCCATCCATGGAGGAGAATGTGGGGCACATATGAATGGGGTAATGTTGGCACGAAAGATCCTCAGACAAGGCTACTACTGGTCTACCATGGAGGAAGATTCTATCGGCTTTGTTCGGCGATGCCACAAATGCCAGATTCACGCAAACCGCATGAACATCCCGCCATCCAAGCTGTACAACATGACGTTGCCATGGCCATTTTCAGTTTGGGGGATCGATGTGATTGGAGCTGTTACCCCGAAGGGGTCGAATGGGCATGAGTTTATCTTGGTAGCAATAGATTACTTTACAAAGTGGGTCGAGGCCCAATCTTATGCCGTGTTGAAGGCTTCGCATGTCGCAAAGTTTATCAGAAACAACATTATCTGCCGTTATGGAGTCCCGAATGAGATCATTTCGGACAATGGTTCTCACTTCAAGAAGGAGGTGATTGATTTGTTGGAGAAGTATAATGTGGCTTTTCATAAGTCATCCACATATCGGCCGCAGACCAACGGAGCAGTTGAGGCCGCCAACAAAAACATCAAACACATATTGCAGAAGATGGTGAAGACCTATCGAGACTGGCCAGATAAGTTGCCGTTTGCTCTGTGGGGCTACCGAACGTCAATTAGAACTTCTACCGGGGCGACTCTGTATTCCTTGGTATATGGGATGGAGGCCATTCTACCTATAGAGATTGAGGTTCTGTCTTCTGATCTTGGTGAGTGTCGAGATAAATGAAAGATTAGCGTGAAGCGGTCGAGGAACTCATGCTCTTCGATGAAAGGAGATTAAAAGCACTATACCATGTCCAAGGGTATCAACGCAGAATCGCCCGGGCTTTTAACAAGAAAGTTAAGTCCAGGCATTTGAAGGAAGGAGATTTGGTGCTCAAAGACAACCGAGCTCCCATCCACGACCCAAGGGGCAAGTTCAAACCTAATTGGACTGGTCCCTATATCATCAGGTCTATCTGGTCAGGTGGAGCTGTGGTTCTGATGGACCTAGATGGCCTAGAGTTCTCCCAACCGATCAACATGGACAAGTTGAAGAAATATTACCCCTGAGAGGCTCGCTAGGCCGAAAACCCGAAAGGGCGACCTAGGCAAAATTCAGAGCACAAAAAATTAGAAAATATAAAAACTGAGCTCGCAAGGTTGAAAACCCGCAAAGGGCGTCCTTGGCAAAAGTTAGAGCGCAAAAGGAGAGTGAAAATACTCGAGTGAACCCAAGCCTAAACTACGTAAGGCATGATTCCCATCTTTGGGATACGTAGGCAGCTTCGTCCTGAAGTTCAGCCATAAACTCTTCCCCGATCAACTTTGTCCATTTGATCATCCTGGTCATCTTTGTCCATCAGCATTTTTCGCAATCTCCGGTACAGTGCTTTTCAGACTAGGGGCAACTTTCCGTTGCCATACAGTGCCGTAGTACCGTTCAAACAAGGGGCAACTTTCGAGTTGCTAGGATCCGGGGTTGTGCATCTCAGCGACAGATCTCAGGCGTGTCCAGTTCTGATCCATATTGAAAATGGTTTTGAAAAGTTTTAATGAAGACGACTTTGTTCAAATAAATCTTTTTACAACTAAGACCATTTCTGGACCAAAACGGAAAATTTTCAGTACCACAACCTTCAATTTCATTGATTTCAAATAGAGTTCTCTTGCTCTTGTATACAATCGAAGTTGTTTTTTATTACATTCATAAAGAAAACTTGAAAGTACTAATAAAGCAATAAATCCAGGGCATGGTCAAGTCAAATGTCCCTGCGCCCCCTCCCAGAGCTGGTCGAAGCCTCTGATGCCAAAGTGGGCCCCTCCTGTGCTTCTTCATTAAGCCAATCCAAGCACTCATCAAACAAAGTGCAACTGAAAGTGGGAGCGGGGGCCAGGAGTTCTCTCGTCCTCCATCTTTGTGGCATCTGCAGACATTGCGCCTCGAATCGGGAATGTAACCAGGTACTCTATCCCTTCCAGCGGGCAAGTCTGATCATCACCAAACTGGCGCAGGATACGGAATGGAAAATAGAAGACATAGTGAGTCAAGCCAATCAATTGGATCCCGGGTTGACGGGTCATGCTGTAACTCATCATTGGAAGGTTGAGCCAAGGGCACCGCCAAGCAATACGGTCCGCGGACAAACGGCACATCCATTCGAACCACCAACCCTCATCAAGGCCGTCAACTAGGCGTTGCCTGAAGAAGTAACCGCGAGCTGAATAAGCTGGGCAAGAGTCCACAACCTGTAATTTATCCATCAACCATACCTGGGGAGGGATAAAAAATGAGAGAATAAAGAATAGAGAGATGTACGATGAGAGAAAAAGTGAGAAAAAGGTTTTTGTGAGAAAAACCGAGCCTGAGAGTCGAGTGATGTGAGCAAACATAAATGTGAGATCGGGTGGGAAACATTACCTGCAGTAATAGTTGACTCCCTGCTAATCTGATCGTCTCCCGACGATAAAAGGCGTCTAAGCCCAGCAACGTCTCAGCCAGAATCATGGCGATGCAGCTTTTGCCCTCCTTCAAACCTTGGGCAACCTCAATCAACCGGACACTAGGCCCTCCGGAACCGGAGACGAACAGAAAATGAGATAGCATGCATAGACAGAGGGCGTGTCACCGGAAGCCTTGCCAGTGATGGTTGCTGCGATCACCAGTCTCAGAAAAACGACAAACCAAGCTCGGAACATCTAGTATCCTATCACAAATCAGAGAACGAGCATCGGGTATTGAGAGCCCACACATTTGTCCTAAGCCTTGAGCATGGCCAAAACGAAGTTGGGGCAGAATCTCCTCATTGCGCTCAGATTCCATTAGAGCTTGGAAATCTTCAAAGGTAGGACACACCTCTTGCCCGCTAAAGCTAAAGACGTATGTCACCGGATTCCAAAACCTTGCTGCAGCACGAAGGAATGGAAAATGCAGTGAGGTACGGCGCAAAGTGAATAGTGTGTTTATGCCAAAAGCCCAAAAATTCAGCTTTTCCGAGCCATCTAAGTTGTTAATCCAAGTTGCAAGATTTTGGGCAAGAAATTCTTCCATTTGGAGCAAATCAGTGTGGAAATGAAGGGAACCACGAAGTTGAGACCCTTTTTGAAGAAGATAAGGTTGAGTGAAGGACAGATGTCAACATTCTGCTGGTGCTGACAGTTCATTGCCGACCGGCCAATTATAGATTGCTGACCGGCCATCTGTTTTTGCCGATGGGTCACCCTTTCGGCCGATGGCCATTCCTCAAGGCCGGTAGCCTTTCTTTTGGGCCGGTGGCTCTTCTCCTTGTCCTCTGAGCTGTTTATGCTAAGAATTTGGGAAATCCCACCACTTCTAATACCCTCCAGTGATTAATCCTCACGAGAGTGCGCCCATTTGTTTATCGAGTTGTTGTATATTTGCTTATCGAGTTGTATTTCACTCTCTTTAAGTCTTTGTAATGTTTATCGAGGTGTACTCGCATTTGGCTAGTTTGCTGAGCCCCTCTGTTTTGCTTATCGAGTTGTAATTGGTTTACTACCTGATTATTACGATGCGATGCTTTGTTTTCAAAACGCAGTTTCAATTTCAGTCACATTGTTGTGTGATGCCTTGCGATGCGATGCATAGAACATGCAAATGTAACACCTTTTGAACAAATAGCTATTTCATTTCCATCATATGTTTTACAAAAACACACGCTTTTGAGAAATAAAGCCTGTCTGAGGCAGTGCAATGTGCTTAAACTCCTAGTAAAAAGGAAAGTAAAGCAGAAGAATAGCAGGGTAGCAGAGTGCTGGGTTTGACACCGGTAACCTCCTCTTTTCGATCATCGTACCTTTTGCGCCCTTGTTCGGGTCAATCGTGTGATTTGGCACCTTCATCACTTAAGGCAGTCCAAGAAACTGGGCCTTCAGAACATAAGTGGAGCTTCGAGTTGACCTCGTACCACAACTTTCGTGAGCGATGCTTGGAACATGCGAAGGATGTCCCTTCCCGTATCCTTTTATATCTTATAAATTCCCTAAATCATTTCAATCGTACTGTGTCGCAGTACGTTGCATTCCAGCATCATGTTTACCATGATCAATTTCAAGTTCCCTTTTATAGACATTGCATTGTATGCGTGCTTTGCTTTACTGATACGTGTTTAAGTTCCCTTTTATACACATTGCATTGTATGCGTGCTTTGCTTTACTGATATGTGTTCAAGTTCCCTTTTATACACATTGCATTGTATGCGTTTTTTGCTTTACTGATATGTGTTCAAGTTCCCTTTTATACACATTGCATGCATGTGTGCATTCCTTTGCTGATATGTGTTCAAGTTCCTTTATATACACATTGCGTGCACGTGTGCATTGCTTTACTCACATGTGTTCGAGTTCTCTTTCCTTACACATTGCATGCATACGTGCATTGCTTTACTCACATGTGTTCAATCCAACTATCTTGCTATACACATTGCATGCATTGTCACGTACTTTCGACTGCATTGTCATGCATGTTGCTAACAACATTGTACCTGTTAAGTTTGCTTTCTTTGCAGGCACGATATTGTATGTACGGCTCATTTGAGGCCGGTGCAACCGGACGAGCCGCACAGGTATTGTATCCTCCGAGTGAGACGCATAGAGAATTGGATAATTCTCTTACATCCTTTCTGCATTGTGGTGTAGTCTGGTGTATGCTAGCTTATAACTGTCGCATGTGTGCTTCATTACAGCTTTCTTTGCATGATCATAACTTATGCTCGGCTTCTTGCATTGTGTTGCATTTTGCCCCTGCCTTCGGGCACATCTTGTTTGTCTTGTATGTTTGTCCAAGTCTTCGGCCTTGTCAAAAATGGGTCGTCTCTGGGCTTTGACATTCACTCCCGTCATTGTTATGATTTCCGAGTTCTGTCAAAGAGGGGCAACTGTAGACACCCCATTTTTGACCGTCCTCAAGACTTGGACGTCACCGCTTGAACACCCGGTGATTATCCATGATTGTGTTCGTTTGGAGTTCCCGGAGTTCTCGGCTACGCGACTTGCCTCAGGATCTCCGAACTCGACTGTTTGTGTCTGGTTTTACGCCAAACACTTGTGTTTTGTCTTGAAAAGGCAGAGGATGCCTTGGGAGACATCCCCTTGCACCACCGGCAGTGGCTAGAGGCCACCGGCTGGTTTTGTGTTTCCACCGGCAATGTATATTGCCGGTCGGCACTATTTGTTGCCGGTCGGCACTCTATTTTGGCAAAATGACATTTTTGCCCAGCCGACTATTGCTCAGTTGCTTTTTGAGATATTTTGAAGCAGCTGTATAGCACTTGCTTCCCCTCCATACACATGTATGGAGGGATGAGCCTCTTGTTTGCTTAGTTGCTAAGCTTACAAGATTGCCTCCTCTATAAGAGGAGGCCTTGTCTTGGCTAAGGGGGTTGGCCATTTGAGAGATAAAAACCAAAGCTCATATATCTCTATATCTGAGATACACTTCCTCTCTCTATATTTTCCATCTCTCTCATCCTTGTGTGTGTGTTTTAGATCTAAATAGTGTGTTTTACCTCACTGTTACACCATTACACATACTATTACACCTAGCTCCGAGATTGAGGGACTTGGAGGGTTGTTTGTGGTGGTTTTGGACTGGTTTTGATCATTAGAGGGGGGGCTACATCACTTGTTCTTCAATGAGTCTTCAAGGGTAAGCATGTTGCTTTAGTTTTCCCAAACTTGCACTAGCTTTCTACCTATCTTGCTTTGTGTTTTTGGCTTTGTGTTCAACATAAAAAAGGCTTACATTTTCATGCTCAAGAACATTCATTAAGGGTGTTTTGTGGTTTGAGTGAAAGCTCACCCTCTTAGGCCTTTGTTTTGGCCATTTTGTTGCCTTTTCTTAAGGCTTTATTTGCTTGGTGTCCTTGGTCTTCTCACCACTGAAAACCAGTGGGTTTTCAGTGGTGAGGGAGGTATTTTGGAGTCATATGTAGGGGAGGGACACCCCCCCTCCCCTTTGTCCCTCTTTGGCCTTTACTTTGGCTCACATGGTAGCATGCATTTTCAGTCTTATATGCCTTCATTTCAGAGCTTATTTGGGTGTTTTGGATCATATGTCATCTCTGTTTTTGGTCGGTTTTGTGGTCCTTAGCATGCTTCTTATACTTGCTTTGTAATGCTCTAGTTTGCCTATGAATGAGCCATGAGTTTAGGCCATGTTTCTTGCATGCATGAGCCTCGCTTCATGAAGATATTTGCCTCATTTTGTCAAGTTTAAGGGCTGTGAGCCACTATTCTTGCCATGTTTGGCATGCTTGGTATGGTTGCCTTTGCATTTTGGCTTGCAAGCCTTTGTTGTATCGGCCTCTAGCATGTTTAGCTTGGATTATCCTCATGATTTGGTATCATTTAGGATCCTATTCTAGTCCATAAACCATGTTAGTATGATTACATATGCGACTTATTTCATGTTTTGAAGGTGTGTCCTCTTATGCCTTGAATAGGCCTTGTACATGCTTGATTGTTTAAGGTGTTTTGGGGCTGCCATATCAGAGGGATTTGGGTGTATTTTTGCATGCTAAATATCTGTTTTTGGGTGTCCAATATATGCCATGAGTGGCCATGTTAATGGTAGCAAGGAGTGCTCCCTTTGTGCCTTAACCTTAGGCCCTTTGACTTGCATGTTTGCATAGGTAATTGGTCACCATTTCGGGCATGTTTTGCCACTGTTTTGGGGAGGTTCAAGGCCTGCCCCATTGTGGTTGAGTCCATCATTGTATACTTACCATATGCTTGTTGCATGTTGGGTCCATTAGGTGTGGTAGCATGATGATTCTTCTTACATAATGGCCCATATTTGCATGACATTTGCATCTTGTATACTCTAGCATTTTGCATGCTTAACATGGTAGTTGCATGACATTTGGTGTGCTTGCATCCTAATTCTCATGTTGCATCATTTGAGCTATGTTGCATACATGCATTTCATGGCTTGGTTTGGGGTTGTCAAACCAAGCATGAGGGTTGAGTGGAGTTCACACTACAAGTGGTGCAACTTGTCTCAACCCTTGGTCACCAAGGCCTTTGATCCATGCATGATAAGGTTTTGTTCTCATTTGTGTGTTGCATGCATTTTCACATTAAAATGCAACTTTGGTTCCTTAGGCTATCATGCACCAAGATGCATAATTGATGGCCCAAGAACAAAGGGTCATGCTTCCTTGAGTCCCATACATGATAGGGAGCATTGACCATGCTTACATTTGCTCTAAAATCCATATCATGCACTGTCTGCCTGCTGTTGCTGTCAAACTGTCCTCTGCAGGAATTTTATGCCGACAGGCAGGATATGGTGCCGACCGGCAAACATTTTGTGCCGATAACTTCACTCATGGCCGGTGACTATTGTACACGGCCGGTGGACATTCTATTCAGCCGATGATGATCCTCAGTGTTCAGGGAGCATGTCCTGAGACTTTGGCAGTTTTCCAGAGAGGCAGGGCAGCAAAAGCAGAGGCAACAGTGTCATGATGCGGGTTTCCGGGCAAGTCGGATTCGAGCATGCATCATTTGCACATCCCGAGGCAGGGCTGGGGCCCCTTTCTTTTATGTTAATATTAATTTGATAATTAGAAATTTCTGTAATAATTAATTTATTCTGTATTTGGACTGTATTATTTTGGGACTGTATTATTCTTTTGGGTCCCTCTGTGCGAGGGCATAATTGTAATAAGTGTGTGTGGGTGTGTGTATGTCTTCCAACCCCCATCTCTTTCTTCCCTTTTATTTACCTGCTTATGATGGTAGATTAGGGCATATTTAAAATTAGCATACCTTATGCAATGCATGCGTGCATCCATGCATTTGTTGACATGCATCGGGCTCGGTACATCATACAAACTGCATTGTATTTCAATTCCAAATTGAATACGTGTTATTTGTAGCATCCCACATGCCATGTTTAGGGTTAGCCGAGCCTACTCAAAATTGCATCTTCGCTTGTGTTGCATTAGCCATTTAACATGAACTAGGTCATGCATGTTTGCTAACTAGTTTATTGTTTTGGCACGGAGTACGATGTAAGTATTTATGTTTTAGCATATCGCATGCGTGTGAATGTTGACATAACAGTATGCTTACCATGCGGCTAAATGCTTATATGAGATAAACTGTTTGAATGCCTATGGGTGGAGGTTGGATTGCTTGAGTTGGAAAAACTCGTTGAAATCCGTGTTTTAGCCTACTTGGGAGTAGCAAATTCCAAAGCATTTTCAAAACGAACGGATATGCAATGCTTGTTTCCAAATTAGGCAATCTAGTCTATACTTGTTTGCTGCGCGCATCACATAGTAATTCTAGGCTAATAACCGGAACAAGAGCATGTAATGTTTTCAAAATCGGATATCATGGTTAGTAGAGGCCGGTCTTCGGACCGGGCGAAAGGGGGTGCTCATAGCTGACCTTCCCCAATCGTACCCAAGCTCCCGAGCCGAGGCAACTTTGGTGATGACGGACACGTGGCCTTTGGCACCGAGTCAGGGTTTCCTAAATTTCCCATTTTAAAATATTTAGGTGGCGACTCCGTATCTGGCAAAGCAGTCCATGTTTGGCACTTCTTTTCAAAAAAATCTGTTTTCAAAATCGATTTGCCAGAGTTGGACTCTTTGGTTCAAGATTAAGAACCGTGACATTTGAGTCCTTGAACTGTAGTGATCCCAATATGAACGGAACGGGACTTAACCCTCCCGGGGCGTTCGGGGACGTCTACACCAAGTTAGATTTGGGAAAAAGGGCAAGTTGTCGCCCTACTACATTGGGCCGTTCTAGATTTTGAAGAGACTTGGTCCAGTTGCTTTTAGAGTTGCTTTGCCGCCGGGATTTGAGCAAATCCATAATGTGTTTCCTGTGTCGATGTTGAGGGGTTACCTCCGAGACCCGTTTCATGTGATTGATTATCACCGGGTTGCTATCGATGAAAATATGGAATATGCTGAATGGCCGGAAAGAATTGTTGACCGGCAAGTGAAACAGTTGAGGAGCAAAACCATCCTGATGGTGAAAGTTGAATGGAAGGAACACTATGGTACAGATGCCACGTGGGAAAAAGAGGAGGAAATGCGACTACGCTATCCACATTTGTTTCCCGACGAAGGTAACTTAAGTTTGGAGGACCAAACTTCCTAAAGGGGGGAAGACTGTGATACCCCTATTCTGTATTACATGAATTGGTCCCTAATACATATGTGATTATATGTTTTGATGTGATTTTGTGTGCCATTATGTGAATGTATGTGATTTTGAAATTCTATCTATTCACCGTAGGAATATCTGTTTGAGTAATCTGCTTTGAAAATTAATTGAGGGCCCTATCGGCCATGTTTGACCTTAATTTGTGTAATCTATGTTGAAGTTTGAAGGAAATCCATGTGTGTGACCATTTCCTCACCAAATAAGTTGTGAATAATGTGTATTTCTTACATGCAAGAGTAGATCATGAAAGAATAAGCTTTGCATGTTAGAATTTGATATGTTGGTGATGAATTGGGATTAATTTGAAACATGCATGGAAATGATATAAGAGATTGAGCTTCCTAATGTCGTGATCTTGCATTGGTATCATATTAATATGTGTATATTTGAGATTTGAGCCATTGCATGCATATTTGGATGGTTGGAATTCGAATTGGAGCCCAAGAACTCAATCTGGAAAACCTAGATTTTTGATGGCCGCTCAAGCGGGGAAATGGACGCTCGAGCGGGAAAATCGTGCTCTCAGCACTTTTTGCAGAGTTGAATGTTCGCTCGAGCGGTATGTTTCACGCTCGAGCGGGGAGCTTTTATGGGCAGGCCTTCCGCTCGAGCGCCCTAACTCACACTCGAGCGTATTTTTCATGCAACCAGTACTTTTGCAGGCCTTAAGGGTCTGCTCGAGCGGGGAAGTTTACGCTCGAGCGGGGACCCTGTTTTCTGAAATTCTGAAAATGCATTCTTTGTTCTGTTCTCCGTTCTCTTTCACTTGTAAGCACTCTTAGGCATATGTTAAGCATTGTAAATGAGTTAATGAAATGTGAATGAAGCCTAAAGAGGGATATGTGAATTAAAGAACGGATTAAACTGTTAGTGACCCTTTTGTGTTCATGAAATGTGTAGGGTAAAGCTCTAGGGCAAATCCACAAGTCGATCACTGTGAGTAATATCAATATTTGAATGTTTGTGAATGTCCAATTGTTTATTCCCTTATAAGCTTTATGAGTTGCTATTCGGGATTGTGGACGAAAGTTTGATATGAATAAACATAAACGGACCAAAGGTCATTTTGATACACATAAATGGACCAAAGGTCGTTTTGATAAACATGAATGGACCAAAGGTCGTTTTGATAGAAATGAGTGGGCCAAAGGCCGTTTTGACATGAATGAGTGGGCCAAAGGCCGTTTTGACATGAACGGGTGGGCTGAAGGCCGTTTTGACAAGAATAAATGGGCCGAAGGCCGTTTTGACAAGGATGAATGGGCCGAAGACCATTTTGACATAAATGAATGGGCCGAAGGCCGTTTCGACACGAATGGAAATCGTAATGGGCCAAAGACCAGAATGTTTAGAACTACAGTCACTTGATTTGGAATTTCGTATAGTTATATATATTTGTTAAATAGAATAATGAACTGGGCCCAAGGCCGTTTGGAACATGTTGTTCTACATTGTTATGTATATCCTGTATTTGATATTATTCACTGGGCTATCACTCACACTCATTCATGTGTTTGTAGGTGAGCCAAGCGAAGCACAAACCCAGCCCTAGTCTAGTCTGCTAGGAACAACATGAGTTTTGGGGAGTCAGCCTTGTGTCTCACACATGAGACCATCCTTGCCCTTTTATTATGTACTTATGTTTTGTTTTGTTGGCAAGGGCTTTGTGTATGTCGATACATAGTCTGTCATAAGCTGACTCATTCTGGATGATCCTGTTTGTAATGAATTTTTGTGATACAGTACTTTTGATGTGGGTTATTAACGTATCTGAGTATGGTTTGTTGACGTGCATATAAGCACGGCTTTGTGAACAAAGTTTTAAATTTTTATTTCCGTTTGGCCCCTTTACTCTGATGAATTATGTCTGTTTTGGTCTGAGGCCGTAGGTAGTCACAGGATTACTAGCCGGTTATGTCCTTAACCCATAGGGGCGGGTTCTGGTCATGACACCATGATACTAAGAGTTGTTATGCACTGAAGGATCACCTGGAGGAATTGGTACAAGATGGCCACCTACAATAGTACGTCCGAAAAAACAACCCAACCAAAGCAATAGCCTTAAGACAGGATTCACCTCCGCTCAGCGTGATCGATATGATATACAGCCTACCAATGTCATCGGCGGTGCATACGATTTAGTCGAATTTCGTCCCTCAAAATCTGTAACGCCCCGACCCTTCACACGTCATCGATATTGTCCGCTTTGGGCCACGCCCGCACGGATTTGTCCTTCCCAGGGGGTCACCCATCCTAGAACTACTCCAGGCTAAGCACGCTTAACCGCGGAGTTCTAATAGGGATTTCACCACTTGGGAAAAGGCCTCGATGCTGTATAAGGGTCCTGGTCTTTACTTTTATAGCCCAGGAACTCCCCCTCCATTCCCGATGTGGGACACCGGGGCCTTACAAAATCAACTCACTCTGGCTAAACGGCCCCATGAAGCCGCAGGCATTACTTTTGATGATTCAGATTTGGCCGGAGTGACACTGCCCCACATTGATCCCTTGGTAATTGAGTTACACGTAAACCGATTCACAGTTGAGCGCGTACTCATTGATCCGGGGAGCACATCGGAGGTCATGTACTACAAGACATTCACCAAACTCGGCTTCTCCGAATCAGATCTCTCTCCGGCTCCTTATCCACTATTCGGCTTCAATTCCAATCTGGAGTACCCATTGGGGAAAATCACACTACCTGTTCGAGTGAGCTCCTGAACAGTGGATGTAGAATTCTTGGTTGTCAAGCTGCCATCGCCGTACAATCTCATTATGGGGCGAACTTGGTTGCACACCATGCAGGCCGTGCCGAGTACATATCATCAGCTGCTATGCTTCCACACGGAACGTGGTATTGAGCAAATCTGCGGCTCCCAGAAATCAGCACAAGCATGTTATCTCCTCACTGGAAAGACGACAAAGGAGTTGCAAGTAAATTCCATTGAGGTGTCGGATCGGGAGAGCCTCGACGATGTTGGGCGGTTTCCAAGTGAAAAGGCCACGGAAGGCCTAGACTGAGTTGAAATTGACGGAAGCCCAGAGAAGTTCTTTATGGCCGGCGCCTCATCCTCACGCTGCTCGACTTCAAAGGCGATGATTATATAGTTTTGAACGTGATCTACGTTTAAACATCACAATGAGTATTTTTATACGGTGTCGCCCTCATCCTCACTCTGCTCGACTTCAAAGGAAGAAAATGGAAAATGATTTCATTGGTAGAGCGGTGATGCCGAATCAATGCCCGATGCTCAAAGAGCTTCCGCAACTTAAG
The DNA here is from genome assembly GCA_025200525.1 of Camellia lanceoleosa. Classification (NCBI taxonomy): domain Eukaryota; kingdom Viridiplantae; phylum Streptophyta; class Magnoliopsida; order Ericales; family Theaceae; genus Camellia; species Camellia lanceoleosa. Next base: position 62,557,078 of record CM045762.1, read on the forward strand.
ATGCCTTGATCCAACCGTGCTTAAATCCACGATTTTCACATCGGCAAACCTCTTCGGCAGGTTTCTCCTTGGTCTTCTAAATTCTGACCTTTCGGCCGTCATGGAAACCTTTTTCATAGGCCGCGGCCCTCGCAGTCTCAATCACGAACATGCTAGCCATGTTTCGATCGGCAATAGCATCACTTATCAGCCTTTGAGTCACCCTCTCTTCCACAACTGGATTGGGTTGGCTGGCTGATTGAGACTCGGCATATTTGATTTTCCTTAGCTCACGCTCGGCCTTCTCTGCACCAGCTTCTAACTTCCGAATGCGTTCATCTGTTTGCTCTATATCGCGGCGAGTGGCGCGGAGACGCATGCCGTTTTCATAAGCTATGTACAACCGCTTCACTGCCCCGTGAACGCCTTCGCGAAAAACTTCGAAGTCCTGCCAACCTACCATCGACTATTGGACTTTGGGTGGAAAAATCTGTCGGGCGAACTCAACTGCCACATTTGGATCTCGAATGATCGAGTCCGCCTCTGTCATTGGTCTATTCCCCACGAAGACTGAAAAACTCAATGGGCGCGGATTCGCGTCGGATTCCCTTCCAGAACTAGGTTGAGAAGCTTTGCCCTGAGGCTGCTTATCCCTCCTAGGCAATCTACTTCGACAACGAGGAGATTGGTGTCTCTCCCGATCCCTCGAAGTCCTACTTTCCGTATGTGACAGTTCACCAGTTCGACTCATATCTCCTCCCAGCTCAGCTAGCATCCTCGCTTCCCCTCTGCTATTGAAGAAAAGTCTACTTGACATTCGCACTTGTTTAACCTTTCTCAAAGAGCTGGACTGAGTTACTGACTGAGCATATAAATAGGAACTCAAAGAGTTGGACTGACTGAAGAGAAGTCTATGCACCCATTTATTTCCTACGAGGGCAGCACCTTCGAGGCGATCTCATTAATACTAAAACCTTAACAGCCCCGCGCCAACTGAGTCACATGCTCCAACTGAAACCTAGGAGGGCAGCACCTCTAACTGTTATTCGGCGTTTAATGTTCATGAACCAGCTGGGGCAAGGGCAGATTCATCAATCTAGTCAGCTTGAGTGCCCCAACCATTCCACGAGACGATTCAGCAGTACAATATTCATAAGTTTATGTTATTCGGCATTTATTGTTCATGAACCAGCTGGGGCAAGGGCAGATTCATCAATCTAGTCGGCTTGAGTGCCCTAGCCGTTCCATGAGCCGATTCACCAGTACAATATTCATAAGTTCATGTTATTCGGCGTTTATTGTTCATGAACCAGCTAGGGCAAGGGCAGATTCATCAATCTAGTCGGCTTGAGTGCCCCAGCCGTTCCATGAGCCGATTCACCAGTACAATATTCATAAGTTCATGTTATTCGGCGTTTAATATTCATGAACCAGTTGAGGCAAGGGTAGATTCATTAATCTAGTCGGCTTGAGTGCCCCAGCCATTCCACGAGTCGATTCACCAGTACAATATTCATAAGTTCACGTTATTCGGCGTTTATTGTTCATGAACCAGCTGGGGCAAGGGCAGATTCATCAATCTAGTCGGCTTAAGTGCCCCAGTTGTTCCACTCATCGATTCATCAATACAATATTCATAAGTTCATGTTATTCGGCGTTTAATGTTCATGAACCAGCTGGGGCAAGGGCATGCGACGGGGCCGAGTCAATTTACTTGTTCGGATAAATTAAGGTTAAATTAATTGCCAAGTTACACTGTTATCCAATCGGCAGCTATGCAGTGGGATATTTAATCTACACATCTCATGATCCTACTTTCTATCGGATCGATAGTTAGCAAGCACAACAGGCAGTAATCATTTTATCCAAAGTAGTGAAAAGCAAAACTCTTCATTAAAATCAAAAACTGCGTGCAACAAATAGTGAAATGAAAAGGTAATTTTCATTAATAAATTGAGCGCAGATAGTAACTAATTTATACATGAAAATTACATTGAACTAACAGAAATCTACTAAACAAAAACATGCATTGAAATTGAAAATACTTAATAAAACTAGAGTATCTCCCAAATCAATCCTCGGGATTAGACTCGAGTGGCTCAACGTCCACTTGCTCATATGGAATTGGCATGGCCAATGTAACTCTAGCGGCAGCAAGGGCTTTGAGCCACCCATGTTTGAATCTCTAATTCTCGAATTTGGGGACTTCTTCTACGTAGTCCTTAAGGGCGGCACTCTTTCCAGCCTTGAATGCCGCAGAAGCCTCAGAGTCGGCTTTTTCTTTGGCCTTCGTCAACTCTTCCAACTCGGCCTCCACCTTGGCAAGCGCCTCCTTAGCTAACTTGAGCGATTCCTCGCTCGTGTTCACCCTCTCCTCAGCGTCGGATCTGAGCCGGTCAGCAGTTTGAGCCCTCTCTTTCTCAGCTTTAACTCGAGCACTTTTCATCGCGGCTCTCATTGCCTCAAACTCGGCCATGCTCCTCTCACCTTCGGTTTCTGACTTCAGGCGGCCAATTCTTTTAATGGCTTCGTGCTGGCGGTAGCCTAGTTCAGCTATCCTTCCAACCGTCTGCAAAACAAGGAGTTAGGATCATCACATTCCAAGCAATATCGTATGCAAACCAAACCAAACAAGGAGTAAAAAAGATCAAATCACATACCAGAAAGGCCGACCAGGTAGCTAACGCTATAGCTACCAAATCTGACTCTGCTCGAAAGGTGACCATTTCAGCTGGCAACGGCCAAGCTCAACGCTACAGCTGGATCCTTCAAGGTAGATGCGTCAGAGGAGATTGGCGTGTTTTTGATCATTGGTTGAACAACAAAAGGAACAACCACATCCAACTCCTCTAGACGAGGTCGTTTGTTAGCAGGGCTCTCCTTTGAGCCGGCCTCTCCCTCGGCGGTACGTTTTTTGCCCCGCTCTTCCTGAATCGGCCACTCTTCTAGAATCTGCTGTTTGGACTGATTATCCGACTCGGCCAAAACAACTTGATTCGTCTCTTCTACAATAACGGGTTATGAAGATTCAATTGGGGCAGGTCCAGAACGGGTGGCCTTAGCTTTCCGTCGTGCGGCCATGCATTTGGCATTTCTCTTTCATGCCATTTGCGTTAGATTTTCCCCAGCGATACCTTTAGAAAAATCGCCAGGTAGATCTCCCAAATCTGTAAAAATATCTCCGAAGGAAAACTCCACCCGACTAGAAGTGGACAGTGAGTCAGGCTGGTTAAGACTGACTGCCTCAAACGTTGAGTTTAGAGCCTCGTCGACCTCTTCAGCCTCCGTAGCGAACTCTCTCGTTGGTTCAGCAACTACCTCGACCACCGTCTCTACGTCTTGCTCCAAATTAGAGGCTTCGAAACCAATTTGCCTAAGGGTCTTGAAGCTGGGGAATATAAGAGCCGTAATGTGGTGTTTGCCGGATGGGATCGGAATGTCGTCCGCAGCCGGGAATGTAGTATAAGTAGGCTCGTACTGCAGAAGTATATGGGCGGCTCTCCCTCGCTTCTGTACATTTGGACGGCCAAAATACTTGAGTGCAGTCTTAATCTCCGCCAAGACTGCGTCGTCAGCCGAGGTCTGAATCTTCTTAAACTTATTGCCTGCAAAAACAAATGATTAGACTTGAAGAAAAAGCCGAATAAAAGAAAGATCAATAAGCACAAGGAGTTACATGACAACTTGGTTCACCCCACTTTCTGGGAATAGGGTCTAGGCGATCTTTGCCCTCGCCGAATTCCCAATTGCCTCAGACATTGACCATTACATCGTCAACTCATTTCCCGAAACTGGCAAGCATGGTTACCAAGTGATGGTCGGTGTCCTTGGCCTTGAGAAAGTAGCGCCCAAGCCGACCGGAGGATTTGGCTAAAGCATAGCAGTGCCGAATCGCCGGAATGCCAAGGTTGATCCTAAGGCGCCGGTTCAATACTACGATTCCCATTATGATTCGAAAGAAATTCACATTGGGTTGGGAAGGAATCAAACCCCAATGGCGGAGGACGGCCCTAAGAAATGGGTGTAGTGGAAAGCGAACCCCGCCCTCCACAATGGATAGGAGAGGAAAGACGATGGTATTTTGGTCCTCGCTCTCCATATCAAGGGTGTTGTCCGTCACTAGGGATATATGGACATCATCAGGGATAGAAAAATGTCGCCGGAACCCAAAAATACGACCCTCGGAAAGGAGGTCTTTCAAATGCTTAGCCATTTCTAGTAAGGGCTCAGAGGTATTCTAAATCAAAAATGAACACGGAAAATAGGATTATAAAGAGAGGAGAAGAAAACTTACGAGAGGCAAATGAGACAAGGAGAGATGGGAAGAAGTTGCAAAAGACGCGAAATAGAGGAGGGATTCCGGCTGGCAATCCAGGAGGCTCAAATATTCAAAAAGTATGCATTCGAAGAGACTGAAGTTTCAAATCATAATAAATGCAAAAGATGCACGAATGAGGCGGGAACGTATAGTGATTACCGAAAGGTGTGTGTGTTCTGACATTCACATTGGGATAGGTGAAGCCGCCTAATTTATGTTTCTCTTGACTTTTCGAATTCGAAACCAAACACACCCTTTAACTGTCGTCAATGGGGAGTTTGGAAGGCAATTGTGGGAGCCGAATAATTAGCAGAATCAAAAGTGTACACTTTAGAAGATAGACATTACTCGGCTCTAACTTGCACTATTATGAGGCTGAATACAACAAATAGGCCGAGTAACTATTGAACTATGGGGCCGAATAAATAAGCAAATAGTGAGCGAAAAGTAGACCAAGCCCCGAGGCCTTGGAGACGAGTATAAATAAAGGAATAACAGTCAAAAAAAGGTATGTGAGAACTATTGGGCTTAACTTAGAATACAAGTAATCCTGAGTGTAGGACTGACTTGCCCGTCGGAGTGCTAATTCCGGCACCCCCGACCGGAGTGTTTATTCCTTTTCAGGAGACTAGCAGAGGATCACTAGCGTCCCCCAAGATCAGAAGAGTATTTCCAAACCACTTCTCCACACAGTGAAATGGCCTCACGGGCAAGGAAGAGATGCATGCTCGGTCAGCTTCGCTCGAAAATCCACTGCCGTGCATCATGATGCCTCTGTTTGCACTGTTCTGTATCTCTGAAAATTGTGCCAACTTCCAAAATGATTCTGATCCACCTTAGGAATATGCTGAGGGGTAGTCGGCCAAGAGGGATGGCCATCGGCCAGAGTTTATGGCTATCGGCCAATTTTGATAGCCGACTAGCGAACTTGGTGGCCAGTCAGTAGCTCTGATGGTCGGTCGGCCACTGCTTCCTGTAATTTCCCCTTTTGCTGCAACAGAGCACTAACAGAGGCATGGCAGTGTATTTGCAAGAAAATGTGTGTGCAACTACACTCCTTATCATGTCTTAAGCTCCAAGGAGTGTAGTGCTCGGCTCTCGAGCCACCAATCATGCATCTCAATGCATGATGGCCAAAGAGGTCGAGTTGCACAAATCAATGTCAATGAATGCACACAAATAACACATAAGACTCGATGAACCTCCACCTTACCATACATGATCAAAGGTGTCGGTGACCTAAGGAACAAGGCACGTTTCATCACTTTGAGTATGAAACGTGCGACATTTCTTGTGTTTGGATCGACGTCCAACCCAAACACAATGCAACACACACAACATGCTAACACAATGCAACGCGATAACACAAACACAATGTAATGCAACAACATGCAAACAACAATGCAATGCAACAACATGCAAACAACATGAGCATGGCAAGGGCTATGTAATGTAAAACTCAATCGACCAAACCAACCTCAAACAAGCCTCATGCATGCCAAGACAATGGCCAAAACATGCTGAAAATGAAGTCCAAAAGCAAATACAAGCATGCATACACATTGGTTCATAAACAAGGCATGAAGACACAACTCTCAAACACATTGAAGGAGTGGGAAATGTGAGAGTGTGGCAATGAAATATGCTCTGAAGTCATGTAAGAAATGATGCCAAATCATGCACATAACACAAGCATAGCATGCTAGGAGGCTCAAAGCTTAAGACTAGCAAAGGGACTCGCACCATGGCCATATCAATCAAACCCCAAAGAGCCAAGATGACTCAAAATAGTCCCAAGGTAGGTCAAAACATGCTTAAACATAGCCAACATATGCTAGAATTGGAGGCATGAAGCATGGAGCATATAAGGCCAATAAGGAGGATTACACTACACCTACCAAAACCAAGCGTGAGATGACTTCACCAACAAAAATCAGAATTGTATTATGGCAAAATAACACCCAAAACACGCTGAAATGGCAGCCCAAAAGCTTAGGCAAGATGGCATACATATTGGCTCATGTTTAGGGCATAAAGCATGACTCTCCAAAAGCATTGAAAGAGTGAAGCATGAGAGAACATGACCACACTACACACACTGAAATCACATACCAAATGATGCTAAATCATGCAAATAGCCCAAGCAATGCGTGCTAGTGACTTGGAAACTCAAAGCTAGTGAGCAAGATTACACTATGGCTATACAAAGCAAGGCATGCATGACCCAAAACATTTAAAACAGAGCTTAAGCATGGCAAAATATGATTAAAAGCTTGCTGGAGTGGAGCCAAAATCATGCTAGAATGATGGTATGAAGCATGATGCATGTTAGGCTAGTGATTGGAATTGTACTACAAGTGCAAGGAGCATGCAAGGGGTAACCAAACCAACCCAAAACAGAGCTAAGTCATACTGAAATAAGGCCTAAGATATGCTGAGGTAGAGCCAAAACATGCTAGAAAGACAAGCTATTTTGACGAGCCATCAACACAAGCAAACAAGAGAAGAGGAGGGGGGACAACCCCCTCCCATTTGAGGCCTCAAAACCAAGTTTCCACCACTGAAATTCCTCTAAGTTTCTATGGTAGGAAGGCCAAACAAAGGTGATTACAAAGGCCTAAAGTGATGGCCCAAAACAAGGCCAAACAAGGCACAAACGGGGGTAGAACACCCCCAACACCCAAGAAGCCTCAAACAAACATTATCAATACTAAAAAATGAAGCTTTTTATAGTTTAAAGTTAAGCCAAAAGAAGCATGCAAAGGTGATTAAGTATTCAAGCAAAACAAGGCTTAAAGGGGGTAACAACTCACCCTTGAAGAACCACAGCCAAGAAGCAACTTCTGAGCCAACAAAGCAAACTTTGAGAGTCCAAACAAGGTCCTCTAGTACCTCAACAACAAAGCAATGGTGCTTTACTAAGTGTTGTAGTGTAAAAGTGAAGAGAAAACACACTTTAGAGCACAAACAAGTGCAAATAGAGAGAGAGAGAGAGAGAGAGAGAGAGAGAGACAGAGAGAGAGAGAGATATAGAGAGATATATGTATTACTCTATATCAATTTTCAGAACCTCTGGAAAGGGAGAGGAACCTCCCATCTTATAGAAAATCAAGTCCCAAGCTAGGGGCTTGTTAAAATCCCTCCATACACGTGTATGGAGGATACACCAAGTGATCAACAGCTGGCACCAACTGGAAGAAAAATATCTACAAAAGCAGAAAAAGGGGCCTTGGCCAAAAAAATGGCTGACCGGTCATTAAAGGTGCCGACCGGCCATCAAAGGTGCTGACCGGCCACCACTGATGGCCGATGGAAAGAAGGAAAGGCTGATATGCATGAGGCCCAGCCGATGGGTTGTAGGGTTGGTCAACAAGCCACCCCCTTCCCTCAAAAACAAAGCCACAAGCTCTTGGTCCGCAACCAAGCACAAAACAGACAAGTTGAGAGGCTCCAAGGCAAGGCGCACAGCCAAGACCTTCAGAAACTCAAAACGAACATGGGCATGGATGATCATCGAGTGTTCAAACGATGACGTCCAAGTCCTGAGGACGGTCAAAAATGGGGTGGCTATAGTTGCCCCTCTTTGACAGAACTCGGAAGCCATGAAATGACGGGAGTGAATGTCAAAGCCCAGAGACGACCCATTTTTGACAAGGTTGAACATACAAAATGACAATAAGATGCACCCGTAGGCAGGGGCAAGACGAATGACATGCACAATGCAGAACATAACTTATGATTATGCAAAGAGGGCTGTAATGAAGCATTCATTACAGGCCATAACTTATGAGATGCTCCCATTTTAGACAAACATACAAAATGACAATGAGATGCGCCCGTACGCAGGGGCAAGACGCAAATGACATGCACAATGTAGAACATAACTTATGATTATGCAAAGAGGGTTGTAATGAAGCATTCATGCAAAATAAATACAACATTTTAAGCAAGCAAATAAGAAACAACAGTCTCACAAAGTCCAACAGAAATGATGTAAGAGAATTATGCAATTCTCACTGTGTCTCATGCGGAGAAGTCTAAAAGCGACTACTGAGAATACCCGGAGTCTCAAACGAAACACCTCCCAACGTATCAAATGCAAAAGGAGAAGAACTGTGCAAGAAAACGCAGTTATCCAAACACATGTCAAACACGAGAGGAGAAAGTGAATAAATGAACACCGGAACGCATCTGAGTGTTCAAAACCGAAGGCGTCCTAATGCACCACTTGCGAGAGAAGAAGGTACGTCCAAACGCATATCAAACGCGAGTGGAGAAGGATAGCAAAACGCGTGTCAAACGTGAACATGTGTGATAGATAGCAGTCAAAATGAACCGGAACTTCTCTTGAATGAACCGTACATACAAAAACGTCTGGTTCCACCGATCTTTAAATGAACCGTACATACATTATCGTGCCTACATAAGAAAGAAACTCAACATGTACAATATAATAGAAACACATGTTCAACGCTATATCAAGATACAATTTCAATATGAGATAAACGCGTGCATACGATGCCGATGGAAAGGGGCACAACAATGCAAGTGAAAATTACATAGCAATGCAACTACAACGTGCATAACAATGCAAGTAGAACGTGCGTGACAATGCAAGCAGAGTGTGCATAACAATGCAACTAGAACGTGCATAACAATGCAAGTAGAACGTGCATGACAACGCAAGCGGAGTGTGCATAACAATGCAAGTAATGTGCATGACAACGCAATGAGTGTGCATAACAATGCAAGTAACGTGCATGACAACACAATGAGTGTGCATAACAATATAAGTAACGTGTATGACAACGCAATGAGCATGCATAACAATGCAAGTAACATGTGTGACAACGCAAGTAAAGAGGTGCGTAAAAATGCAACCTAAGTGTGCAAAACAATGCAACTAGAATGTGCGTGACAACGCAAGTGGTGTGCATAACAATGCAACTGAAACGTGCGTGACAACGCAAGTAAGGTGTGCATACTAATGCAACTGAAGTGTGCAAAACAATGCAACTTTGCATACATGACAAGATGCACTACACATTTAAAGGCGATTCATCGATCTTACGGTACACAAAAGGATATGGAAAAGGATACACTTTGTTCGTACTGAGTGCCATGCATTGGAAACATAGTTCAGAGCTTTCACGAAAATTGCTTGAGCTCAAAGGTGTATTTTGTTGAACTTTCTTGAGAGATGAGGGTACAAATCAAGATAAAAACGCCAAACAAGGGTATTGGTGGTTCATCGGCCATAAGAGGGAGCCAACGGCCATCCATCGGCCATCAAACAAGCTAATCAGCCAACAATATGGCTGGCCGACCAACAATTTGGCCGATCGGCCAAAAGTGGCAGTTTCGGGGCAGTTTTGTCTATTTGCCTCGGGTCTTTAAGTATAGGGTTCCAAACCTTATTCTTTCACTTCTCCTTTGCCGAAATACTTCCTCCTCTATCTCTAGATCACTTTCCCCCTTAGATTCGTGCTTCAAACGCATTTCCCAACGTCCCAAAAACATTTGATTCACGAAACCTCGTTGTTTTACACACTTTGAACCGATTGAAAAGTGATTTCGGTGCTTCTTTCTTGATTTCCACCACTTGGGGTTTGTTTCCGCCAAGTTACCCTTGGTTTCCGTGCCCTCTTCCGCACTTCGACCTTTTCTTCCATTTTTCATACCTCGAGGTTGACTTTCAATTGACTTTTGGCATTCTTGCCCATTTGCCATACCTTCGACCATTTTCTCACTCTTCTCGAGATGGCGGATGATATTCCACCGGGTGGGGCTCCTCCAGGGATGGAGATGGATCCCGAGTTCGAGCCCTTGTCGCTCAGTGTTTTGCCTTTTGACCCGATGATGTATCGTCCTAACGTACACGTGTTACCTCCTGACAATATTCGCCAGTTCAAGAGCTTTGCCTGAGGTGCACCAGAGGACCTCCTGCTATGCGAGCCGGAGTCACACTTATCCTACAGCGCCGCTGAGGTATATCCTTCTTTTTTACTTTCTGCAATGTAGATCATATGCCTCGGATAGCCAATATCACTCTCCATCTAATTAACCCAAACACACTTAGACATCACATGCCTAGTTCATTCTGAGCACATTCATACATGATACTCCTGTCAACTCGAACACATATACACACTGCATTTCTATCAATTCCAAGCACATGCATACACTGTATTCCTGACACTGCTTCGCATCTATTTGTCTTGAACACAGGGAGATTCTCATGCCTTCCGGGGGTATGGGAACACCATCGCACAGGGTTGGTACATGCAGCTACCCGATGATGTTCACCACATCGTCGATGCGGCCGGTTTTGGCATATTCTGCATGGGACTCTCGCGTCTCACTGCGAGTCGGCCTCTTCTAGGCGCTTTAGTGGAGAGATGGTGGGACACCACCGATTCCTTCCGCCTTTCTACAGCAGAGGAGATGACGATGACTCCCTTCGAGTTCTCCATGCTCACTAGCATCGGAGTAGGGGGTGATCCGATCCCTTTCGACACTAATATGGGCGAGTGGGATGCTACCTAGATCTCTTTGCTCGGCACTCGCCCACTTCTCTCCCGACCAGGGTTCGTGACATATTCATGGTTTGAAGACCAGTTCAGGGAATAGACGCCGACGACCCGTGAGGAGGTAGAGCACTACGCCCGGGGGTTCCTCATGTTCTTGTTGGGCACTACTCTCTTTGCCGACAGGGTGAACACCATTGGCCTCTACCTCTTGAGCGCACTGGTAGACGTGACTCGCATCTGGTGCTATGACTGGGGCGGCGCAGGCCTGGCCACGCTGTATGGATATATGAGTTCCTCATCTCGTCGGAGCGGGCACTTGCTAGGAGGCTACTGGAGAGCCTGTGAGGTACATCTTTCCCTTCTGCTTTACATTTTTGCTTTACATTATCTATACACCACACACACTGCATAACACGCAATCTACTTTACACTGGTTACACACTGCACGTACTGCAAAATACACTGCACACTATTCTTTGATTTCTGCTTTATCTGTATACTGCTTTACTAATAAACCTACTCATTATCACCCTTTTACATTATGTAATTATGGGTATATGCCTACTTCTCGAGGCTTGCTCCAGAGCCGTAGGTAGAGATGCCCCCCGTGGTTCCATATTCACATAGGTATGATGTGAGATGCAAGCGGAGGCCGCGAGAGTCTTTCTTATTCTTCCGCCGATATTTTGACATTGTAGCCACAGTGGAGGTATTTCAAACCTTACAGTTCATTTGAGCTTTGCTTTATATTGCACTTTCAATAGTAGATAACAAACTCTATCTCTGTCATTTGCAGATCACCTGGCAGCCCTGGGCAGTGCCACTTGACGCAGTTAGAGACTAGTACATAGGCACTTGGGAGACTGCTTGATTTTGAGTTTTGCTTGAGGGTTCGGTCTATCGAGCGTGGTACCTTGGTGAGCGCTTCCTGCGACAGAGCCTTGGTTTGCCAGAGCAGATAGTCCCGATGCCACCTCCTTTGCACATGAGGCATACAGTGACATACACCCCGCAGGAGATGACTGATTTCACGATCGGTTGGGATGCCGACTTTTTTAGAGATGAGCGCGACTACCCCGTCTTCATCCAGACACATCTCGTACAGCCTCTGGTCAGTGTTCGCCGAGGTGAGAGAGAGAGAGACCAACAACCACAACAGGAGGACTGGGAGGATCTAGGGCGACCCAGCCCCATGATAGGAGGGGTTCCCAGAGGGGACAAAGAGTGGAATGGCCAGATCTGCCCACTACTCTAACATCTAACATGCCGAGGATAGGCTGGAGAGACTTATCAGATTCCCATCGCTCCTTCCCCAGCTGATCATGAGCTCATCGCAGTTGGAGGCTCAACCCCGATATATGCTATACTTTTCATTCTGTACATTCATTTCATTTTAGTTGATATCCCGCAGATTACTAATTACCTCAACACTTTTGCAGGCTTCCATAAAGTACATCGGGCAGGCTCTGGAGCTGTTGGCTTCGGTGATGGGGATGCTACAGAGGACCATGGACCTGCTCAGCATTTACGATATTTCGGTAAGTTCTTTCAACCTCCATCCCAAAACCCTGTATAATCTGCTCTATACTGATCTGATCACATTATCAATACTGCATTTGATACACCGCACTCGTATACCACTCACGGCACCGATACACTACATCTCACATACTGGCCACAGCCCTCATACACTGCAATCATTCACCGCTCGTGGCATTCATATACTGCTCACAGTATTCATACATTGTACACATATACTGCATTTGATACCATACTCAACTTCACATAGCATAACTGATGCATTTGCCAAACTGTTCTTTTCAGGCCCCATTCCAGATACTGGCCACAGCGGGCGCCTCAGCGGGACCTTCAGTGCCTACTTCTCGAGTGGCAGGGGGAGCGGGAAAAATGACTTCAACGTGCTGCCGCAGCAGAGTTGGGCATGCTCACTTCAGGAGTAGTTCGCGGATGCCTACCCCAGATGACGATGAGTCCGATGAGGAGGCATTGAATCCACAGTCAGAGTTATCTCAGGATGGAGATAAGGCTGGAGACGGCTCGAGTTCAGACTCTAGCAACGAAGCTGACGGCGGTGGTTCCGAGTCTTCGTCAAGGAAGAAGGCGAGGACGGGTTCCCACTCTTGAGGCAACTGGCGCCGATTTCAGATGTTTTGTTTTTTGCTTTATTTCTCTTTTTACTTGTAGTTTCTACACATTTTACTGCCTCAGGCAGGTTTATTTTCCTTAAAACTTTGTACTTTTGCAAAAGAAAACATGATGGAATGAAAAAACAGCCTTTTTTGATTGAAATAGTGTTACATTTTATATTCTAAGCATCGCGTCCCATCTCATTGCACAGCATGTAAATGAGACTGAACTTTGTTTGAAAACTAAACACTCGAATTGCATAGCCTTAATCAGGTAATGAACCAACTAACTATTGAAAGAACAAAGCAACTCAATAAGCAAAAAAAAACAAGACTGGACATGCTAACCAAATGTAAATACAACTCGATAAGCAAGAAAAGAACTTAACAATCAATGCAAAATACAACTCGATAAACAAAAATACAACAACTCGATAATCAAATTGAAGTAACACAGGCGTAACTTTGCAAAATCGTCACTGAAAGGCATTCAAAGTGGAACAAATCACAAGTTCTCAATACCTCCAACACATCGGCATCTCAGAGAACAAAAGAAGAGGCCATTGGCTAAGGTGGGAGACCATCGGCCACCATAAAGAGTTATCGGCCACAAAAACTAGCCGATCGACTAAAAATATGGTTGGTTGGCCATAAAACTTGGCCAGTTGGCCATTAATGTAGGAATTGCCCAGATTGTTGACACCTGTCTTCCACTCAACACCTTATCTTCTACAAAGTCCAAGCTTCGTAGTTTCTCCATTTCAACTCAGTTTTTGCACCAAATTAACGCATTTCTTGTCCAAAATCTCACAAATTGGATTGCTACCTTAGATAGCTTGGAAAAGCTGAATTTTCGGGGCTACGGCATAAATGCACTATTGACGTTGAGCCGCACTCCGTTGCATTTTCTGTTCCTCCATGCCGCGGCAAGGTGTTGGAATCCGATAACTCATGTTTTTAGCTTTGGCGGACAAGAGATATGCCCCACTTTCGAAGACTTTCAAGCTTTAATGGAGTCCGAGCGTGAGGAAGAGATTTTGCCCCAATTCCGCTTTGGCCATGTCCAAGCCTTAAGACGGATGTGCGGGCTCACTTTGCATGACACTCGGTCATTGATTCGCGATGGAGAGCTGGACATTCCGAGCTTGATTCGTCGGTTTTCTGATGCCAGTGACCGCGGCGATCATGACTGGCAGGGTTTTCGGTGACATGCCCACTGCTTGTGCATGTTGTCTCATTTCTTACTTGCCCCAAGCCCCAGAGGATCTAGCGTCCATTTGATTGAGGTTGCCCAGGGCTTGAGAGAGGGCAAGAGCTGCATTACCATGACGCTCGCTGAGACATTGATGGGTTTGGACGCTTGCCATCGCCGAGAGACGACTAGATTTGCAGGGAGTCCACTACTGCTGCAGGTAATGTTTCCCACCCTATCTCACATATATTTCTCACATCACTTAGGCCTCAGGCTCGGTTTTTCCTCTCAAAACCCTTTTCTCTCCACGTACACCTCTCTATTATTTAACCTCTCATTTTTCATCCCTCCCCAAATATGGTTGATGGATAAATTAAGGGTTATGGACTCATGCTCAGCATATTCAGCTCACGGCTATTTCTTCCAGTGATGTCTAGTCAATGCCCTTGATGAGGGATGGTGGTGCGAATGGATGTGCAGTCTGTCCAATGCTAGTATTACTTGGCGCTGCCCCTGGCTTAATCTTGCCGACGATGAGCTACAGCATGACTCGCCAGCCCGGGATTCAGTTAATCGGCCTGACACGCTGTGTCCTTTACTTCCCATTTAGATTTTGGCGCCAATTTGGGCATGATCAGACTTGCCCGAAATAAGGGATAGATTATCCTGCCGTATTTCTAGTCTGAGGCGCACAGCTAGCTCAGTATGCCACAGCATGGAGGATGAGAGAGCTTCTGGCCCCCGCTCCCATTTTCAGTTGCACCCTCTCTGATGAGTGCATAGCTTGGCTTGATGAAGAGGTGCATGTTGGGCCTACTTTGGCATCAGAGGCTTCCATAAGCTCTGGGAGGTGATGCAAGAACACCTGACTGTGCCCCATGTTTATTTGCTTTAATCAGTACTTTCAAGTTTTCTTTATGTATGTAATAAAAAGCAACTTCAATTTGTATTCAAGAGTAGGAGAACTCTGTACTAAAATCAATGTAATTGAAGGTGTGGGTACTGAAAATTTTCTGTTTGGTCCAAAAATGATCTAAGTTGTAAAAAGATTAATTTGAGCAAAATCAACTTTTATTAAAACTTTTCAAAACCATTTTCGATATGGATCACAACTAGACACGCCCAAGATCTATCACTAAGATGTACAACCCCGGATCCAAACAACTGGAAAGTTGCCCAAGTCTAAATAGCACTGCACTGGAGATCACAACCAAGCTCTTGAATGCAAAATTGAATGCAGAATAGACAAAGATGACCAAGATAATCACATGAACAAAGTTAATTTGCAAGTGTTTATGGCTGGACTTCAGAATGAAGTTGCCTACGTAGTTCGGTTTAGGTTCACTAGTGTATTAACACTCTCCTTTTGCGCTCTAACTTTTGCCAAGGCCGCCCTTTCTAGGTTTTCAACCTTGCGAGCTCAGTTTTTTTTATTTCAAATTTTTCACGCTCTAACTTTTGCCTAGGTCGCCCTTTCGGGTTTTCGGCCTAGCGAGCCACTTAGGGAAAGTATTTCTTCAACTTGTCCATGTTGATCAGCTAGGAGAACTCAAGGCCATCTAAATCCATCAGAACGACGGCTCCACCTGACCATATAGACTTGATGATGTAAGGGCCAGTACAATTGGGTCTGAACTTGCCCCCAGGGTCGTGGATGGGAGCTCAATTGTCTTTGAGCACTAGATCCCCCTCTTTCAAATTCCTAGACTTAACCTTCTTGTTGAAAGCCCTGGCAATTCTTCGTTGATAACCCTCGACGTGATACAGTGCTTTCAGCCTTCTTTCATCAAAGAGCATGAGTTCTTCGAACCTGCTTTGTTGCCAATCTGCTTTAGCTATCTAGCACTCAGCCAATACCCGTAATGACAGAACCTCAACTTCAATAGGCAGAACAGCCTCCATCCCATAAACCAAGGAATACAGAGTTGCCCCAGTAGAAGTTCGAATTGAAGTCTGGTAGCCCCAAAGAGCAAATGGCAGCTTATCTGGCTAGTCTCTATAGGTCTCCAGCATCTTCTGCAGAATGTGCTTGATGTTCTAATTGGCAGCCTTAACAACTCCGTTGGTTTGCGGCCGATATGTGGACGACTTATGAAAAGCCACATTGTACTTCTCCAACAAGTCGATCACCTCCTTCTTGAAGTGGGAACCATTATCCGAAATAATCTCATTCGAGACCCCGTAGCGATAGATGATGTTGTTTCTGATGAACTTAGCGACATGCGATGCCTTCAACACGGCGTAAGATTGGGCCTCAACCCACTTCGTAAAGTAGTCTATTGCTACCAGAATGTACTCATGCCTGTTGGACCCATTCGGAGTGACAGCCCTAATTACATCAATCCCCCAGACTGAAAATGGCCATAGTGAAGTCATGTTGTACAGCTTCGACGGTGGAATGTTCATACTGTTTGCATGGATCTGACATTTGTGGCATCGCCGAACAAAGCCAATATAATCCTCCTCTATGGTGGACCAGTAATACCCCTATCTAAGGATCATCTGGGCTAGCATCACCCCATTCATGTGTGCTCCGCACTATCCTCCATGGATGGCCTCCATCAGGCGCTTGGACTCTTCAGCATCAACACACAGTTTGTGCATCCCGAGATGGCCCCGCTTGTATAGTTTACCCCCGTAGACGATGAACTGAGTAGCCATTCTTCAAATTGCCCTCTTATCTTTGGCATTTGCCCCTGGTGGATACATCTCCTTTTCAAATAAGTTCCAGATGTCATAATACCAAGGATTCTCATCTTGTACCTCATCTATGGCAGCAATCAGCTCGTAGGCTGGCACAAATTTTTGTTCAATGATAATCGGATGCATTCGGACTCCAAAAGGGATTCTATCATAGAAGATAGAGTTACTAATGAATCAGCGAACCTGTTGTTCTCTCTTAACAGATGGGCAAAATTCAGTTTCTCAAACCGAGGAATCAGAATGTCCAACGTCTGGTGATAGATTCTCATCTTTTCTTCTTTAACTTTCCAATCTCCTTTAGCTTGAGATACAACAAGGTTCGAGTCCCCGATGACATCCGACCATTTTGCCCCTAGTTCAAGGGCGTCTTTTAGTCCAGCAATACATGCCTCATACTCTGCCTCATTGTTCGACACTTTGAATCGGAGTTTGAATGCTAGAGGTATATGGGAGTTCTCGGGTGCTATCAACAACACCCCTATCTCATACCCGTATTGGTTTGACGCTCCGTTAAAGTACTTCGTCCAAGTCTCTTCTTCGACATACAGAATGGCCTCATCTGGGAACATGTACTCAACTGCTTCATCCCTTTCAACTGGGTGATCGGCTAGGAACTCCACTACCGCTCTCCCTTTCACTGACTTGCGCGTCATGTACTTCAGATCGAATTCGGAAAGCATAAGAAACCAACGGGCTAGCCTACTCGTAAGTGTTGGTTTCTCAAAGAGATATTTGATGGGATCTAATCTCCAAACCAGTATTACAGAGTGAGCTAACAGGTAGTGCCCCAGCTTTCTGGTAGACTATACCAAGGCCAGACAAGCCTTCTCCAGCGGAGTGTAGCGGGTCTCGTAATCCAGCATTTTCTTACTTAGGTAGTAGATAGCCTTCTCCACTTTGTCCTTAGACTCCTGTGCAAGCATGCAGCACATTGTCGTTTCAGTCACTGAAAAGTACAAAATCAACAGTTTCCCCGACTCAGGCGGTGACAACACAGGTCGGTTCAGTAAATATTGCTTGATCTGCTCGAAAGCAACTTGGCATCGGTTGTCCCATTGGAACTTCTTTCCTTTCTTCAAGAGACCAAAGAGTGGTTCACAAGTCAAGGTTAATTTTGCAATAAAACATCTTATGAATTGCACTTTACCCAGAAAGCCTCGCACCTCCTTTTTGAGTCCTTGGTGGTGGCATTTCTAAGATGGCCCTGATTTTGGAAGGATCAACCTGGATACCCCTTTGTGTGATCAAGAACCCTAGCATTTTCCCTGCTATAACACCAAATGTACATTTCTGAGGATTTAGCTGTAACCAATACTCTCTGATCCGTTGAAACAATTTCTGCAAGGCGGTGTAGTGGCCCTCTCTTTCCTTGCACTTGACAATCATGTCGTCTACGTACACCTCAGCCTCTTTATGGATCATATCATGAAAATTGTGGTCGTAGCCCATTGATACGTAGCCCCAGCATTCTTCAACCCAAACGGCATTACCCTATAACAATAGGTTCCCCACGGGGTAGTAAAAGCAGTCTTCTCCCTGTCTTCGGGTGCCATCAAAATCTGATTATAGCCTAAAAACCTATCCATGAACGAGAGCAGCACATGCCCAGCAGTGAAGTCCACTAATTCGTCGATATGAGGCAGAGGAAAGTCGTCCTTTGGACTGGCTTTGTTCAAATCCCTAAAGTCCACACATACCCGAATTCTGCCGTCTTTCTTCGACACCGGAACTATATTGGCCAAGCAAGTAAGGTATTCAGATACTAGCAGGAACCCTGCGTCAATCTGCTTGGTGACCTCTTCTTTGATCTTTAGAGCCCAGTCCGGGCAGAACCTTCGGAGCTTCTGTTTAACAGGTTGCACCTCTAGGTCAAGAGGGATCCAGTGCTGTACAATCTCAGGATCGATTCCAGGCATCTCTTCATAGGACCACGCGAAAACATCTTTGAAATCTTTTAATAAAGCGACTAAGTGCTCGCGCTCCTCAGAAGACAACGTGGACCCGATCTGGACCAGCCGTGGGTCCTTCTCAGTACCAACATTAATTTTGGTGATTTTATCAACCAAGGGTTTTACAAACCTCTCCTGCTCTTGATCAAGCAAATATTGCAAAATCGGAGGAATTTCTTCCTCGTCATTTTCATCGAAATTTTGAAAATCCTGATTAATGCAATAAATTAATGGCACAGAAAAGTACTTGGAAGCCACAGCCATACCATTCTCATTAATAACATCCAGTCTGCCTGATTTCTCTGTTACAACAGACTCAAAGGAAAAAGAAAAAGACGACCTGGACAGGACAATGGCATCTAGGTTATCACTCCTAAGAATACCGAACTCAGACTCAGACGAGCTGGAACCTGATTCTAACTCCACAGACTCAGTGGATTCAGATTCTGGCTCACTACCTGACCCGGTGCTACTCGATAAAAAGCCCTCCTCGTATTGCTAGATGAGGGAGGGTGCGATAGATGCATCCAGAATGTTTGAAGATGGGCCCACATCCACTTCATTCCCGATCATGGAAACCGAGAAGTTATCCCCCAAGCACTCCTTTACGATTTGAGGATCTGAGAGTAGGCAAGCCAGTGCCACCCCCATTTCAATTTTTGTGCTCTCGGAATCCTCCTCCTTGCACTGCTCAGTCTCAGCTGGTGGGTCTGTCTACTTCGTGGCAACATCATCCCTGGACAATTGCAAGTCAAAGAAAATTTCAAATCCCGGCAAGCGTTGCCTCTCCGCATTTAACCATGGCTCTAGAAAGCCACAAAATGGGAAGTCTTCCTTCTCCCAGACAAAGCGTCTGTTCAGGGTCCCATGGATAGGCTGGTGCACCAACTCATAAGGCTTCCTGGCTTGCTTTGCTCTGGCTCTTCCGGCCATCTCTTTTCCTTTCCTCGCCCAATCCTCTTTGGTAGGCAAATAACCTAAGCCAAAGGTATATAGGTCATGCAGCACTTCGGCCGATGCTACAATGCCTTTCTGGCCACTTAGCCTTAATCCCATCCCGGGGATGTGCTGAAGCTTGTTCATAAGGTAGACAGACTGTGCACTGACGTATAGCCCCTCATCAACAGCTAGGATATTCTGTACAACCCGGGCCTCAGCTAGGGTGAATCCTGACAAAAACACATCCACCACGCCATGCTTAATCTCCAGAATTGATGTAGAAACCTCTGGCGGCGGATGTATTGAAGAATTCCCAAAAACAATCGCCATCCCCTTCCCATGGGGGTATTTCAGCATTTGGTGCAATGTGGAAGAGACAGTCTTCACCTGGTGCAGCCACGGCCGGCCCAGGAGTAGATTGAAGATTGCAGGAACGTCCAAGACATGAAAATCAATATCTTGTCGCCCCGAACCAAGCTGAGTCCGAATCTGTACAGTCCCCATCACCTCTTGGCTGGTATTATCATAGGCCCTCATCACCTGGGCAGTAGGCACGAAATCTGTGGGCTTCAACCTGATAGCATATGTCGTTCTCGACGGACACACATTGATAGCAGATCTTGTGTCAACATGGACTGCCGGTATCCATTTCTATCTACACTCGACAGAGATGTAGAGTGATTTGTTATAATCTGTGCCCTCAAGCAGCAGTTCCTTGTCAGTGAAGGTCAGGGTCGGGGAAGCTCCTCTCAAGAAAACCAACCCTACTAACTGTTCGGGCGTGGTATCGATTGAAAGTTTGGCCCTGTCCATTGTAGAAAGGACAGCTTGTCTGTGGACATTTGAGGCCATAAGCAGTCCCTAGATGGAGATGTCTGCTTGGATTTTCTTAAGCTGTTTCAGTACAGCCTCTTCCTTGAGCAGTTTTTCCTTTTGCCTCTCTGTTTCTTTGTCCTTCCGCCTCTGGTTGATCCAAGTGTGGGGGCTTGAAATACCGCCCACTTCTGGTCATGTGGTCAACCTCCTCAACATACCAGGTGTCATATGGTTGGTTTTGCCCCCAATCTTCGTCAGTGTGGGCAAGACGTAAGTCATCGTCCTCCCACCACATCCCATAGACAACCGACAGATAGTTGTCCGGTTCCGTTGCAACTGTTTCTGTGCACACAGCACGTTCCGTCCCCACAGGGGTTTTGGCCTTCCTAGCCCTCTCAAGATCTTCGATCTTTTCCTGCTTAAACTGCTTCAGTGCAGCCTGCTATACTCAAACTGCCCAGATCCCGAGCAAAATTCTTAACACCGGTGCTCTCCGATGATCCTTCCTGATTCTCGGCCATTCTGGCCATTACTGATGTTCTAGCTTCTGATTGCCCCCATTCTGGCTGAGGTTCTTCAACAACATCCGGCTAGTCACTGAGCCACCCCATATTCTTTGCCGATCCATCCAAGTCGAACCAGTTGATGTTTACATCCCTTGAGTCCTACTCTTCAAAGAACTGCAAATTTGCAATGTCTTCTTCCAACTCTGCTAGGACATCTAGCCCCTAACTAGGTGCATCTTCCTGAACCACACTGATCTCTACTCCAACCGGCAACTCTACCCTCAGCTTAGCCTGGTCTGATGATGTGATATAACCACTCTGGTTCTACGCAAAGCTCGCAGACCCCTCAGGCTCTGAATCATCATTCCCATTTGCCCATTTGCCCCCAAAGTCATCCTGGTTCTGTCTTTGATAGTCACCACCACTGGTTTGGGTTGGGTTAGGGAGGTGCTCAACATGCACAAGTCCGTGTTGTCCGAAATGAACACCTCAGACTTGGATAGTTGGGAGGGTGTGATGTATACACTCGGGTCATATGGAATGGCCGAGGTTTGGATCAAGTTAATGTGTTTGGGAGGTGGAGCTTGGTTATGTCGTGGGAGTGGGTTGGTGGTGACATTCGGTTTCTCCGGAGGCACGATCACCCTATTGTCAATACGATCCTGGATCTCATGATGCAGTCTATAGCACTGGTCGGTGTCATGACCATGTTGTTGGTGAAAGACACAGTATTTAGCCAGGTTATGGGAGGGAGGAAGTTTGTCTGGTAATGGCCGCGGCTTTAGGGGCTTCAAGTGCCCTTTCTTGATCAAAACCCCTAGGGCTTTGGATAGAGACATGTATAGTGAAGTAAAGGTTCTTTGGCCTCGCGGTGGATATCTGGCTGTTTGTGAGCTAGTTCCGGACGCACCGGTGAAGGGTGTAGCTGTAAGTGTTTTTAGAGTGGTGGTGGTGGTGACCATGCCCACATCTGAAGTTCTGGCAGCTGCAGGACAACTTGTGCCTACATTTCAACTACGGGTAAATGCCCTCATGGTCTTGTAACAACGCCCGCGGGGGACCTCGCTACAGCTCGGACTTGACTTTTGTTGCGGTTCTAAATCTCGAACCAAAGAGTCCAAATCCGACAAATCGTTTTGAAGGAAAACAGATTTTTGAAAGAAGTGCCAAACATGGACTGCTTTGCCAGATAACAGAGTCGCCACCTAAATATTTTAAAATGGGAAATTTAGGAAACCCTGACTCGGTGCCGAAAGGCCACGTGTCCGTCATCACCAAAGTTGGCTCAGGAACTTGGGTACGATTAGGGAAGGTCACATCGTGAGCACCCCCTCTCGCCCGGTCAAAGACCGGCCTCTACTAACCATGATATCTGTTTTTGAAAACTTTGTGAGTTCTTATTCCGGTTATTAGCCTAGATTACTATGTGATGCTCGCAGCAAACAAGTATAGACTGGATCGCCTGAATTGGAACTAAACATCTCATGTTTGTTTGTGAAAGATGGTTTTGCTACCCGCAGGTAGGCTTAAAATATAGATTTTGCCACAATCTAGTGGGCTTAACAAACAATTGATGAATTGCTCCAATTCAGATAACTCAACCTCCACCCACAGGCATTCAAGGCAGTTATATCACATAAGCATGTAGCCTCATGGTAAGCATGCTATCATGGCAACACTCACACGCATGCAAGGATGCTAAAGCGTAAAACTTACAGAGTACTCCAAGCCAAAACAAAAGCTGATTAGAAATCATGCATGATCCTAAAAATATACAGAAATGCCTAATGCAACACATGCAAAATGCAACTATAGCGGGCTTGGCTATTCTAAGCATGGTATATGAAATGCTACAGCTATCAAGTACTCAACTTGGAATTGAAATCTGAATCACGGTTTGTATGATGCGCCGAGCCCGGTGCGTGCAAAACAGATGAATGATGCAAACATGCTGTCATACTGTATGCTAATTGAAATATGCCCTATATCTAACCATCCAAAGCGGATAAATAAAAGGGAGAAAGAAATGGGGGTTGGAAGACATACATCACACTCACACACCCTTATTACAATTGTGCCCCCGCGCAGAGGGTCCGAATAAAATAATAATACAGTCCGAATGAAAGAATATACAGTCCGAATAAATATACAGATTTCTAATTAATTAACAAATTAATTACAGAAAAGTAAAACTGGCATGCAAGCCAGGGACTGCCTTGCTCCTGATGAATGGTATATGCTGGGCTGCTTGGCGCAGAAATCCACTGGGATGCCCTGATTAGCCTCTGTTTGCAATTTTCTCGAAATGCGTGCCAGCCTCCGAAAAGTTGTTGATTGTTGATTTTGCTGCAACAGAGAGCAGGAAAAGGGCATAGCAATGTATTTCACAAATATATGCATGTCTCGATCCTCGTGCCACCAATCACGCACATCAATGCATGATGGCCGAGGAATCGAATTGCACAACTCAATATGGGATGAATGCATATGAAAACCTAACTCCGTCATGGGTAATCGGGAGTGTTGGTGACTTGGGAATTGAGACACACTCCGTCACTCAGAGTACGGAATGTACCTCGTTTCAGCGCTAACGCTATCCATCCGAACACGATGCAATATGCATGGTATGCATGAATGCAGCTAACATGTAACATAGCATGCACAATGCCATGAAAATGAGTAACCTCGAAATGCGTGCACACGGGCACGCAAACCGAGGTAATGCATGAATGCAATCTAAGATACCACCTAGTATGCACAATTCGGATGAAAATGAGATGAAAATAAGATGCCTCGGAAAGCGTGCACGCGGGCACGCAAACCGAGGCGATGATGAAATGCAAAGCGGATAAAACAGAGTGCCTCGAAATGCATGCACACGGGCACGCAAACCGAGGCGATGACAAAATGGAAACCGGATACAACCGAAGTGCCTCGAATCGCGCGCCCACAGGCACGCAAACCGAGGCGATGACGAAATGAGAAATTCGGATAAAACCGAAGTGCCTCGAAACGCGTGCCCACAGGCGCGCAAATCGAGGCGATGATGAAAGAATGAAAATCGGACAAAACCGAAGTGCCTCGAAACGCGTGCCCACAGGCGCGCAAACCGAGACGATGATGAAAGATGAAAATTAGATAAAACCGAAGTGCCTCGAAACGCGTGCCCACAGGGCGCAAACTGAGGCGATGATGAAAGATGAAAATCGGATAAAACCGAAGTGCCTCGAAGTGCGTGCCCACAGGCGCGCAAACCGAGGCGATGATGAAAGACGAAAATCGGATAAAAACCGGCGCCTCGAAGGCGTGCCACGGCACGTAAACCGAGGCGATGAAAGATGAAAATCGGATAAAACCGAAGTGCCTCGGCAGCGTGCCTGGCAGCGCCGCAAATCGAGGCAATGATGAAAGAATAAAAATCGGATAAAACCGAAGTGCCTCGAAACGCGTGCCCACAGGCGCGCAAACCGAGGCGATGATGAAATGGGATGAAATGGCATACGGAATGCAACGATGGGCTTACACCAACATGGGAGAGCCTCAGCTCACTCACATAGGAGGCCGTCGGGTAAAAACAAAGCTGCCTCGAAACGCGTGCCCGCGGACACGCAAATCGAGGCAATGATGTAGAAGCATGAAAATGCAAATTGGGCTTACGCCGACATGAGAGGGCCTCAACCACACTCACATAGGCTGCCGGAATGATAAGAATGAGGTGCCTCGAAGTGCGTGCCCATTGGCACGCAAACCGAGGCAATGCAAAAATGATACGAATGGCATGGGAAATGATATGCAAGCATGGAAATGGAATTTCAGCACCTAAATAAAGGGGAAAACAGCCCCGAAACAATTCGAAATGACACTCGAAGCATGCATTCATCCCGAAAGTGTGAAATTAAGCCCCGAAATGGCCTATAGCCATGCCATACATGCAAAATATGATCATGGAAGCAAGAACAGTAGCAAGGCAGTCCCAAATATGGCATTTTTCAGTAACAAACATGGCCAAAATGCAAGCATAGATAGATCAACAATAGCATGCAAAGTTAGTGGCCAAAAGAGGAGTATTGAGACAAGTGACATATGCAAACCCCAAATGGACAAACTTTCTTCTACAACATTTAAGATGAGCTAAAAATAGGCACAATTGCAGAAGATGACATCCTCAAAATCAGAATAAAATCATGCTAACAATTCCATGCAAAAATGGAGCTCAAAAGAGGCTATAACAAGAGTCATGCAAAGCAAGCACCAAATGACAAAACTTTCTTCATGAAATGTGTAAAGGGGGTCAAAATAAGACCAAAGTCATTAGGGATCGAAGTCCCAAAAACAAATAGAAATAGGTCAAAAATTGCATGCAAAAATGGCACACTTGATGAAATTTGAAGGAGGTGGTATATACAATGACCAAATGAGGTTGAGCCCTTCTACAATGTTGTAGAGGGGCTCAAAATGAGCACAAAACCAGTATGGGTCGGACCCATGAAAACAAAAGGAAATAGGCCTAAGCTAGCATGCAAGATAATGGCATAAAAGCTAGGTATTGAAACAAGTATATCATAGGAGCATCAAATGAAGTTGAGCCCTTCTACAAAGTTGTAGAGGGGCTCAAAACAAGCACAAAAGCAGTAGGGGTCGGAGCCCCAATTCTCAACCAATTGGAGTATAGAAATGAATGAAGAAAAAGCCCTAAAAGTTGGTTTTGAAGACTTACCCTTGAAGACTTGTCTTTCTTTGATTCTTGGCTTTGATTTGTAGCTTCTCAACCTCTGAAATTCACTTCCTAGCTGCTGGAATGGTAGTAGGGATGGTGAAGCTAGGTGTTGATGAAGAGAAGACCTAGAGACTTGGAAGCTTTTTGAGGTTTTGAGCTATGAAAATGGAGGAATTTGGAGAAGTGTTCTTGAGACCAAATTTTCCAACCTTGAAGAAGGAGAGGGAGGGCCCTTCAAATAGACAAAAAATGGGGTGTAAAAGGGGAGGAAAGCACCCAATGTTTCCCTCCCAAATATCCCCGGATGCCCGGATATGTTGGAAAATATCAGGACATTTGGACAGCCGGAAGCGAGGTGGCCGGCCAGTAGTTTTTGCAAGGTGGCCTGCCAACCCCCATGCTTGACCAAGTGAAAAAATGAAGTTTTGAATTAGTGGCCGACCACCAACTTTTAGGGTCCTCCAAGTGTGTAGAACAAGGATCCAAGGTTGGAATTTGGCAACGCTGAAGCAGAAGTCACAACATAGAGCTTGAAGAAGAGGCTCAAAAATGAACTCAACAATTTCTGGCCGACCATATACTTTTTGTGTCCTCTAAGATGTGTAGAACAAGGATCCAAGGTTGAAATTTGGCAACACCGGCAGAGCCACAACATAGAGCTTGAATGAGAGGCCCAAAAATGAAACCCTGAATTTCTGGCTGACCACCAACCCTTAGGGTCCTCCTAGATGCCCTCATCACAGATATGTAGCTTTGGTTGGAAGAAAATACCCTAGGGTGTTCAACATTGGCGGAAGTGAGAAAAAGCGGGCTCGGAGGAAGCGATTATCTGGGATAATTGCTAGCTTCTCCCCCCCAGTGAGCTTGCTGATGTTGAAACAGAGGTACCTGCCAAGTTTGAACAAAAACTAATGAGAAACGAACGCCGGAGCCAAAAGCGAGCAATTCGGGATCCCGAAAATGAGTGCGGTGCGGAAGTGGTATTCAGCAAGAAGTGGGTATCTGCGACCCAGTGTCCTCGGGATGACAAAACAGGTCCTGCCAAAAATCGAGAAAACCGATGCAAAATGAATGCTCGACCAAAACCGGCGATTTGGGGTCGAAAACCGATTCTGAGCAAAAGTGGCATACTGACCCTAAGTGGGCGTTGGGGGCCCCAGGGTTCCTCGAAATGGTAAAACAGAGGTTCCTGCCAGAAACCGGAGAAAGCGGATGCGAAATGAATGCTCGGGGCCCAAACCACGCAGTTCGGGGTCCCGAAAATGGGTCGCCGCACCTAAGTGGTGTTCAATTGCGAAGTGGCATCAGGGCCCAGTGTTCCTCGTAACATTAAAAGCAGTCTCCGCATAAAAATCGGAGAAGTCGGAGATGGTTAGGCGGTCGAGCCGAGGCACACGTGACTGACGGCTCCGAAATGGGCAAAATGGCCTACGACCACGAAAAGTAGCTCACGACCACCGGAGATAATCTCTGGATCACTCCTTCCTCGGGAAAAGCAGAGAAAACCGAACTGGTTAAACCGAGACAAGGTAGAAGATGGTTCGAAGTCCGGAGGCGAGACGCGCCGTGACTCGGGACTTCGAACAAGCACGATATGCAATATCACCGAGCACTCAACCGGTGACGTCGAGTCTTAAGGTCGGTAAAAATGGGGTGTCTGATTTGCCCTCTTGTGAACTTCTAAGTCAAGTGGCGGGAGTGAATGTCAAAGCCCGAGAGCGACCCATTTTGACAAGGCCAAGACTTAGACAAACATACGAGATAACAGAGATATGTGCCCGCAGCAGGCAAAATGCAAAATGATAGGCGCGAGCGGATGATCATGCAAATGCAAAGTAGTAATGAAGCGGTATTGACAAATAGATGCAACAGCTTAAGCAAGAATGCAAAGCAAACAACTACATTTCATGCGATTAGGAATGCGGAGAATCATTCAATTCTCGTCGCGTCTCACACGGAGAAGATACGATACTGCTTGCGATTAAATGCAGTCTTTTGACCTCAAATGAACCGTACATACAATATCGTGCCTGCAAAATAGAGGAATTCAACAGGAACAATATGCCAACAACATATATTCAATGTAATTCCTATGATTCCAAAGGTTCGACACACGCAGTGTCAGTGAACGAATGCAACACAACGCGAGAAGAGATAATGCGCGACAACGCACGTCCAAGCATAGAAGTATTATACACCGAGAAATCATGCATGACAATGCAAATCATTCGTGAGAATGCAAATTACGAGCCAAATAACGTAAAACGAGCACAAATCAGGATGCCCATTTGACATGAAATGACGAGCCGGAAAACGCGCATTTCGGCGACGGCAACTCGATCGCGGCCTCTGATTCACCTCCCGGAGAGGTCACAACATGTTTAAAAAGGATACACTCTGATTTTGATGAATAATGACGAGACACATGTCAGAAATTGCAGTTAAAGTTCCGGCGGAGCAATTCGGCGCCAGAAAGTGCACTTTTCTTCAACTTTTTCAGGTCCCGGGAACTCCGATCTTCCTCAAAATTTGCAGAGAGGTAGGGGAGGGGGTAGGGAAGATGGTCGGCCAGCTCTCCTCCCTAGGAGAGGCCATCGGCCAGGGGGGAAAAAGGAGATGGCGGCCCGGCCGGAGTTAGGTGGTCGGCCCTTCGCCCAAAAGCAGGGGCAAAATGGACATTTTTCATGTTTCTATATATACACACCTCCATTCCACCCGAAATCACACCCAAAGTTGCAAAACTTCTTCCTCTTGCTCTCTAGACCATTTTCTCTCTCAGATCTGCATCTTATCTGCGCCTCTACCTCCACGAAGTTGTTTTTGCGAAATCTTTCAGATTTAAGCACTTTGAAGCGACTAAATTTCGACTTTGGGGCTTCTCTTCTCATTTTCACCACTTGAGGTAATTTTGTTTCAATATTTGGAAAATTTTCCCGGGGGTTGACTTTTGTTGACTTTTCATTTCCCGAGAGTTGACTTTTGTTGACTTTTTCCAATTTTGGCCCATTTTGCTCATTTTTGCTCCTCTTTACAGATTTCTCGCAATGGCAGGTCATTTCCCTCACGACGGAGGTTTTCCCGGTGCCGGAGATGATTTTGACTTTATGGTATTCCCCCCGAGGGTTCGCCCTTTCTTTCCCGATCGATATGCTCCGGCGGTTCATAGGCTTCCGCAAGCCACTTTCCGTCATTTCACCGATTTTAACGATCGAGCACCCGGGGATCTTCTCTTACGAGAGCCGGAGCAGCACCTTTCCTATGATGCAGAGGTATTTTATTATCCGCATCTTTCGTGCATTCTGTACTTTTGCCATGCTTAGACACGCAGTTTAGCTTACGACACAGTACTTGTATCTTGAGCATGTGACTTAGACACTTGAATTTCATGAACACTTGGCACATTGAATAATTGTGAACGCACAGTGCACATTAGTTAGAAATTGAACACACAGCTCCAACATTGATTCACTGAAGACACAGCCCGAAGTTGAAAATGAGCACACAGCACATACTGACCGAGAATAGAACACGCAGTCTCCAAAACTCAGATTTTCTGAACACACAGCCCAGCTTGGAAGCGAACACACAGCCCACTGATTAAAAGTAGAACACACAGCCCTAAACTTGAAGCACCGAACACACAGCCCAGATTTGAAGCGAACACACAGCCCACTGACGTTGAGTAGAACACACAGTCCCAATTTGAAGCGAACACACAGTCCACTGATGTTGAGTAGAACACACAGTCCCAAACTTGAAGCGAACGCACAGCCCACTGATGTTGAGTAGAACACACAGTCCCAATTTGAAGCGAACACACAGCCCACTGATGTTGAGTAGAACACACAGTCCCAATTTGAAGCGAACACACAGCCCACTGATGTTGAGTAGAACACACAGTCCCAATTTGAAGCGAACACACGTAATCGATGTTGAGTAGAACACCACGATCCCAATTTGAAGCGAACACACGTCCATCGATGTTGAGTAGAACACCTGATCCCAATTTGAAGCGAACACACGGCCTTGATGTTGAGTAGAACACACGATCCCAATTTGAAGCGAACACACGTAATTGATGTTGAGTAGAACACCGATCCCAATTTGAAGCGAACACACGGCCATTCGATGTTGAGTAGAACACCTGATCCCAATTTGAAGCGAACACACAGCCCACTGATGTTGAAATTTGAACACGCAGCCCGAAACACTTTATTTGCACACAGCTCATTTTCACTTCATTTGCACACAGCTCATTTTCACTTCATTTGCACACAGCTCATTTTCTCTTCATTTGCTGATCTACGCATTCATTCTAAATGCAGGTTCATTCTCGCACAGTGCGAGGATATGGCTCCACCGCCGCGAGGGAGTGGTATTTTGAGCTTCCGGAAGCTGTCCGGGGATTGATTGACCTTGCGGGATTTGGGCCATTCTGCAGAGGGTTATCTCATTGCCAGATCAGTAGGACTTTATTTGCTGCCTTAGCGGAGAGATGGTGGGATACCACCAATTCTTTCCATTTCTCTGCGACTGGGGATATGACCATGACCCCGCTGGACTTTGCTATGATCACCGGCCTAGACATAGGCGGTGTATCCATTCCTTATGACTAGGATATGGGCCAGTGGGAGGCTGCCTGGATGCACTTATTGGGGACACACCCGCCTGTAGACAGAGGTTCGGGGAGAGTCCGATACTCCTGGTTTCTTTGCCCATTTCCGTGACCATAGATGGAGCTGAGACTCTGAGGCGGAAGCGAGACGCCGTGGTTTCCTCATGTACCTCCTCGGCACCACTTTGTTCGCAGATAGAGGGAACATGGTAGGATTATATCTACTGAGCGCTCTGGTAGACCTATCACAGTCGGTCAAGATGACTGGGTGGCTTTAGCTACCTGTATTGTTACATGAGCGATCTCTCGCACGAGGGACTTACTCGGGCTCTTGGAGAGCGGAGGTACATTCTGTCCTCTTGATTTACATTTTGTTCCGCATTACTTATTCACTTTCACACGGCTCACTTTGCATTCTGTATTCTGCTTTTAGCACTTTGTACTCATATTCTGCATTGCTTTTCTCAGCTGTGGGTGTATGTGTACTTCCCCACACTGGCTCCGGAGATGGAGGTGGTGGGACCTCTTATGAATCCATTTTCATTGATGTTTGAGGGCGAGCATCTGGCGAGGCCTCGAGAGACTCTCTCCTCTCTGCGACGATACTTTGATACTGTTCGAGCGATAGAGGTACTGCTTGAACTCTCAGTTCCTTTTATTTTCATCTTTGATCTGCTCTGTATATCTGATTTCTGATTGATTTGTACACTGGTTATCCACAGATCACCTGGCAGCCTTGGGCAGTCTTCGGCGACGAGCTCGAGACTCGATACCTGGGCGTCGAGTTGTTGTCGATATAGATTCTCGCCGAGGACGATCGGCGAGGTTTGGTTCTGAAACGCTTTCCGTCGAATATGGGGGCAATTCTCAGGACACTCCTGCTGTGCCTCCAGACACCATGCGGATGGCGATAGATTATCCCCGAAGAGGTCGGCGGTGTATGCGAGGCGATGATGCTTTGTGGCATCATCTGGATGGCAACTACGCCCCCTACCGCCGCATATATCTGATGCCCCGCTTGGCGGGAGTGCGGGCTCCGGCACGGAGGTCTACTGGCGCACCATCTTCGGGTCGCGCCCATGCTCTGAATATCCTTCTTCTAGCGGTGGCACATCCAGAGGTGGGCGATTCGATCCTCCGATCCCTCGACTCTTGATCATCGGTGGCGGACATGCCGGCGAGTTAATGACTGGCGATTTGGGGCGCCTTACCAGATTCGCTAGAGCCTCCTCTGCCGATCACAGATATGTTAGAGACCACGACTTCGCCCGGTATGTTTTGACTTTGATTTATCGATCGGATATTTGAACATTGATTCCGTTCTTGATAGTTTTGCATTTGTATTTGCGACCTCTGTTGAATATCTGACGAAATGCTTTCGGGATCTTGGCCACATTCGAGGGCATGATCTTCACGGAGGAGGCAGATGAGCATCGTGGGTGTGGAGGTATTGTTCATTTTCCTGTACTAGCATGTTTGATGATACTCGGTTTTGAACCTTCTACGTATTAGAGCACATCGACACACACCTATTCACATTACGCATTTGCACTGCCTTTTATGTTTGAACTAATGCATTGCACCTTGCATTTTCGGATGCCTCCAGATATGCTTGACGCCGAGGTGGGCCACGGGCCTTCTCGAGAGGTCGAGGTCTTGGGCCATCGAGCCTTCTCGAGGCTGGGCCATCTAGGCCTTCTCGAGGAGTTGGAGGAGGGGTCGTCTCATGAGCCTTGAGGCACCCATTGTTGAGGATGACGAGGAGGAGGTGGTCGCAGCCACATATCGAGACATCTCTGGAGAGGAGGCTCGGTCTCGGCTCGGAGGGGGCGAGCTGAGGGGATCCGGAGGATGACACTCCGATCCAGATGGTGATGATGATGTAGAGATTATCACGAGAAGAGGATGAGGGGCCTCCCTTCTCGCTCGAGAACTGATGTTATTTCCTGCTTTATTCTACTTTTTAGCTAGTAGTTTGTAGCACTTTGCACATTGTTAGGCAGTTTTATTTTCTGTAAAACTTGTACCTTTATTGTTGTAAGACATGATGAAATGAAACAGCTTTTGAAAAGATCTTGTATTTGAAATTCTCAGCATCGCATCGCATTATTTTGCACAAAATGGAATTGAATGGAAATGCGCCTCATGTATTTACCGGGTTAGGTAGGGAACCGACGCAACAAAGCAAAACAAAACGACTCGCTAAGAAATAAAACAGAATCTTAGCGAGTTTACAACTCGATAAACAAAGTACAATAATGTTAACGACTCGATAGACAAGACTTAACAAAATTGTGTAATCAAAAAGTAACAACTCAAAAGCAAAAGCAGCGACATTTCGACAAAACTTACAACTCAATAAGCAAAAACAACAACTCGATAAGCAAAAATATAACACGATGTACTTGGATGGACTATCGGATAATGGAGTGTATCCAAAATTGATAGGCACGGATGCCTTCTCTGTAGGAGACAACCAGTTGCGAGGAGTCCACTCGCTATAGGTAATGTTTCCCACCCAAGCTCACTTGTATTTGCTTACATCACTCGACCCTCGGGCTCGACTTTTCTCATAAAACCCTTATCTTACTTTTCTCTCGTCGCATATCTCTATTCTTTATTCTCTCATTTTTCATCCCTCCCCGAGATATGGTTGGTGGAGAAGTTGCAAGTTGTGGACTCTTGCCTGCCTATTCACCAGCCTACTTCTTTCGGCAACGCCTAGTTAATGCTCCTCGATGAAATTTGGTGGCTCGAATGGATGCATAACTTGTCGGCAGATCGCATTGCATGGCGCCGTCCACAACTTACTCTTCGTGATGAGCTCTGACATGTTCGGGATCTGGGATCCGTCGATCGGCTTGACTCATCAGTATATTTTATTTCCCATTCCGTACTCGCCCGATTCGGTCATACAAGTTGGGCCTAAGTTGGCATCTGAAGCTTCGACTAGCTCTGGGAGGCGCGAGGACACTGACTAGACTATGCCCAGTTATTGCTTTATTAGTACTTTCAAAGTTTTCTTTATGAATGTAATAAAAAGCAACTTCAATGTATGCAAGAGCGGAAGAACTCTGAAATCAATGAAATTGAAGGTTGTGGTACTGAAAATTCTCCGCTTTTGGTCCAAAAATGGTCTTAGTTATGAAAAGATTAATTTGAACAAAGTCAACTTTTATGAAAACTTTTCAAAACTATTTTCGATATGGATGAAGCTGGACACGCTGAAATCATCCTTTGAGATACACAACCGAATCCTAGCAATGGAAAGTTGCCCTAGTTTGAAAAGGTGCTTGACAAAGTGTGGCAGCGGAAAGTTGCCCCTAGTCTGGATGATGCCGCAACACTCCATTGCAACGGAAAGTTGCCCCTAGTTTGAATAACCTTTGTCTGGGAGATCGTAGTGAATCTTGATGAATAAAGATGGTAGGTGATCAAAATGGACCAAGTTGATCGGGGAAAAGATTGTGGTGAACTTCAAGATGAAGGCGCCTCGTATCCCAAAGATGGGAATCAAGTCTTCGTAGTTCGGGGTTAGGTTCGCTCGGTGTTTTGCTCTCCTTTTGCGCTCTAACTTTTGCCAAGGCCGCCCTTTGCGGGTTTTCAACCTTCTGAGCTCGGTTTTATAGTTTTCAAATTTTCTATGCTCTGAGTTTTGCCTAGGTCGCCCTTTCGGGTTTTCGCCTAGCGAGCCTCTCGAGGATAATATTTCTTCAACTTGTCCATGTTGATCGGTTGAGAGAACTCCAAGCCATCTAGATCCATCGTAACCACGACTCCACGACGGATTGACTTGATGATGTAAGGACCGGTCAATTGGGTCTGAACTTGCCCCTTGGGTCGTGGATAGGAGCTCGGTTGTCCTTGAGTCCTAAATCTCCTTCTTTTAAATTCCTGGACTTAACCTTCTTGTTAAAGGCCCGGGCGATTCTGCGTTGATAACCCTGAACGTGGTACAGTGCTTTCAATCTCCTTTCCTCAAAGAGCATGAGTTCTTCAAATCTATTCTGCTGCCAATCTGCTTCGGCTATCTGGCACTCGGCCAATACTCTCAATGACGGAACCTCAATCTCGATAGGTAGAACGGCCTCCATCCCGTAGACTAATGAGTACGGAGTCGCCCGATGAAGTTCGATTGAAGTCCTGTAGCCTGAGCAAATGGCGGCTTATCGGCGATCCCGATAGGTTTCCACCATCTTCGTAGTATCGCTTGATGTTCTTGTTGGCGGCATCAAGCTGCTCCGTTGGTTTCGGCGGTAAGTAGGCGACTTATGAAAAGCCACGTTGTATTTCTCCAACAAGTCAATCACCTCCTTCTTGAAGTGGGAACCATTGTCGAAACTATTTCATTTGGGACTCGTGGCGGCGATAATGTTGTTTCGATGAATTTTGCAACGTGTGAAGCTTTCAACCTGCGTAAGATTGGGCCTCAACCCACTTCGTGAAATAATCTATCGCTCTGAGGATGAACTCATGCCCATTTGACCCCTTCGGTAATGCTGACTCCGATCACATCAATTCCCAGACGAAAAAGGCCATGGCGAAGTCATGTTATGCAACTTTGTGGCGGAATGTTCATGCGATTTGCATGAATCGACATTTGTGGCATCGCTGACAAACCGATACAATCCTCCTCCATGGTGGACCAATAATAACCTTGCCTAAGGATCTTCCTAGCCAACATCACCCCATTCATATGTGCACGCATTCACCCCGTGGATGGCTTCCATCGACGTTTGGACTCTTGACATCAACACGGTTTATGCATTCCCGGATGACCTCTTCTATCTGATTTACCCCCACGGATGATGGCTGTGACATTCTTCTGATTGCCCTCTTGTCTTTGGCATTTACCTGGTGGGTATACTTCTTTCTACAAAAAGTTCCAAATGTCGTAGTACCAGGGGTGTTCGTCCTGAACTTCATCTATGGTTGCAATCGACTCATAAGCAGGTACAAATTTCTGGTCGATGATGACTGGACGCATTCGAACTCCACGGGATGTCTATCATTGATGATAGAGTTGCTAAAGCGTCTGCGAACTTGTTGTTCTCTCTTAGTAGATGAGCGAAATTGACTTCTCGACCAGGAATCGATAAATCCAAGGTTTGGTGATACATCATCATATTTTCCTCTTTTACTTCCCAGTCTCCTTTAGCTTGAGACACAACATGATTCGAATCCCCAATGACGTCCAGCCGTCTCGCCCCTAGTTCTAGGGCTGCTTCCAAACCAGCAATGCATGCTTCATAATATTCCTTCATTATTCGAGACTTTGAAGCGGAGTTTGAAGGCGAGAGGATCTGAGGAACTGTCGGGTGATATCGGCAACACTCTATCCCATACCCATGTTGATTTGGCGCTCAGGTCAAAGTACATCGTCAAGTTTCCTCGTCGATATCACGAAATTGATTCATCTGGGAATAGATACTCAATCGCCTCATCCTCAACCGGTGGTCACAAGGAACTCTGCCACTACTCTTCCCTTCACTGACTTGCGCGTCACATATGTAAGATCGAATTCGGAGAGCAACAGCAACCAACGAGCTAGCCTACCGGTAAGCGCTGGTTTCTCGAAAAGATATTTGATGGGATCTAGTCGTGAAACGAACATTACAGAGTGAGCTAACGGTAGTGCATGACTTCTGGTAGCCCATACCAAAACCAAGCAAGCCTTTACGAGTGGCGTATACCGGGTCTCATACTCTAGCATTTTCTTGCTCAAATAATAGATGGCTTTCTCCACCCTATCTTCTGATTCTTGTGCAAGCATGTAGCCCATCGTGGTCTCGATCAGCAATTACAAAATCAATGGTTTCCACGATTACGGTGGTGATAAAAGCGGGTGGGTTACGTAGATATTCTTTAATCTGTTCAAGCGACTTGGCATCGGCCGTCCCATTGGAACTTCTTTCCTTTCTTGAGAGACCAAAGAGTGGTTCACAAGTCAAGGTTAGTTTTGAGATAAACCGTCTTATAAATTGCACTTTACCCGTAAAGCCTCGCACCTCTTTTCGTCCTTGGTGGTGGCATTTCTAGGATGGCCTTGATTTTGGAAGGGTCGACCTCGATGCCTTTATTGTGTCGAAACCCGACATTTTCCCATTGTAACACCAAACGTACATTTCTGAGGGTTTAGCCGCAACCGGAATTCCCTGATCCTTTGGAAGAACTTGTGCAAGGCGGTGTAGTGGCCTTCTCTTTCTTTGGACTTGACAATCATGTCATCCACGTACACCTCAACCTCTTTGTGGATCATATCGTGTAATATTGTGGTCGCGGCCCGTTGATAAGTAGCCCCAGCATTCTTCAACCCAAACGGCATGACCCGGTAGCAGTATGTTCCCCACGGGGTAGTGAATGCAGTCTTTTCTCTGTCTTCCGGCGCCATTACTATCTGATTGTACCCCGAGAAGCCATCCATGAATGAGAGCAATGCATGCCCTGCAGTGAAATCCACTAGCTCATCGATGTGTGGTAGGGGAAAGTCGTCCTTCGGACTAGCTCTGTTCAGATCTCTGAAGTCTACACACACTCGGATCTTGCCATCTTTCTTCGGCACCGGAACAATGTTGGCCAACCAAGTCGGATATTCTGATACTAGCAGGAAGCCTGCGTCAATTTGCTTGGTGACCTCTTCTTTGATCTTGAGAGCCCAATCCGGGCGGATCCTTGAGCTTCGCTTGATAGGTCGGGCCTCGGGGTCAAGGGGATCCGATCTTTGTACAATCTCGGGATCGATTCGGGCATGTCTTCGTGGGACCACGCGAAAACATCTTTGAAATCTTTTAATAAAGCGACCATGCGCTCGCGTTCTGCGAAGACAATGTGGACCCGATCTGGACCAGCGGGTCCTCCTCGGTCTAATATTCACGAAATGATTTCATCCGTTAAAGGCTTAACAAATCTCTCTGCTCTTGCTCAATTAAGCGTTGTAAAAGCCGAGGCACTTCGTCCTCGTCGTTTGATCAAAATTTTGAAAGTCCAGATTAATGCAATAAATTAGGGGCCTGAAAAGTACTAAAACCACAGATGATTCATTCTCATTAAGTACATCCAGATCATCAATTCGCCGATTACAACAGACTCAAAGAAAAGGAAAAAACGACACAGACAAGGCAGGCATCCGGGTTGACACCGAAGTACCGGACTCGGACTCGGTCGGTGGAATCGATTCCTCGAAGACTTCGGTGGAATCGGACTCGGCTCACTACTGACCGGAACATTGGATAAGAATCCTCCTCGTCTTGCCAAGTGGCGAGGTCGCGATCGATCGTCCAAGATGGTCATTTGGTTGGCTCGCAGCCGTTCCATCTCCAATCACGGAAACCGCGACGTTATTCCCCAAGCAATCCTGGTCGATCGGAGGATCAGAGAGGAGATATGCCAGTGCTACCCCCATTTCCAATTCAGTGCCCTCAGGACTCACTGCCTTATTCCGCTCAATCTCTGTTGTTGGGTCTGTCTGCTCTTCGGCAACGTCATCTCCGGATAGTTGCAAGTCGAAAAAGATTTGAAACGATGCACGCTTCCTCTGCGTTCAACCATGGTTCGGGAAGCGCAAAATGGAAAATCTTCCCCTCCGGACGGCGTCCATTCAGTACCCAGATGGGCCTATGCATTAGATCAAAGGCTTCCACTGCCGCTCACAGCCTGCCGCCATTTCCTTTCCTTTCCTCGTCCAGTCTTCTTTGGTAGGCAGATAACCTAATCCAAAGGTATGTGGATTATGTGGCACTTCGGCCAACGCTGCGACACCTTTCCGGCCGCTTCTTCCCAATCCCATCCCAGGGATATGCTGTAGCTTGTTCATGAGGTAGACGGCTTGAGCGCTGACATACAAACCCTCATTCACAGCCATTATGTTTTGCACCACCCGGGTCTCAGCCAAAGTAAATCCCAATATAAACATATCCTCCATGCCGTGTTCAATCTCCAGGACTGGCGTAGATACCTCCGGAGGGGGATGGATTGATGAGTTCCCAAAAACAATGGCTACTCCCTTTCCAAAGGGGTATTTCACCATTTGATGTAGAGTAGATGAGACGGCCTTCACGATGCAACGAGTCGCCCCAAAAGCATGTTAAAAGATGCAGGACCTCCAGACATGAAAATCTACTTCGTGTTGCCGGGCCCAATCTTGGTTTGGATTTTCTTGTCCCAGGACATCCTGCTTGTATTATCATACGCTCGATTACTTGAGTAGTCGGTGTGAAGTCCATGAGCTTTAACCCAATTGCATAGGCCGTTCTGGCGGACAAACATTGATAGCGGACCGGTGTCAACAAGCACCACCGGAATCCATTTGTCCTGCATTCTCTGAGAGATGTAGAGAGTGCATTATGGTCCACGCCCTCGGCGGCAATTCCTTGTCCGAAAAGGTCAATCTTGGGGAACCTCCTCCGGAAAGACCAAACCAACTAGTTGTTACGGCGTAGTTTCAATGGAAAGTTTAGCTTTGTCCATGGCGGATAAAACGACTGCCGGTGCACCCTCGAAGCCATAGCGATCCCCAAATGGAGATGTCACTTGTATTTTCTTTATTTGCTTGATCTGACCTCTTCTTCCACTTGCTTCTCTTTCTGTTTCTCTGCGTCCTTATCTTTCCCTGATGCCTCGGGTTGATCAAGGTGTGGGGGCTTGAAATACCGCCCACTTCTAGTCATATGGTCTACCTCCTCGAGATACCAAGTACTGTCCGGTTGGCCACCTGCCCAGTCTTCGTCTGTGTGGGCAAGATACAAGTCGTCATCTTCCCACCACATTCCATTAGCGTCTAGCAGGCATCTGTCTGGTTCTGGCTTATTTGTGCTCTCAGTAATTTCATTCCTCATGCTCACAGCATGTTCAGTCTTTGTGCCCGCAGCACTCTCAACTTCCTCGTGATTCTTTGCTTTTCGGGCTCTCTCAGAATCCCATTTTTTTTCTTGTTCCTCCAACAATAACTGTGCGGTTCTCAAAATGTTTCGTTCCTGAGCGAAATTCTTCGTACCGGCGCTCTCCGGCAATGTAATCTGATCCTCGACCCTTCCGGCCACAAATGGTACAATATCAGGCTGATCATCCAACCACCCGACGACTTCTGCTGACTCCTCATCTTCGAACCAGTTAATCGATGCATCCCCTGATTCCTGCTCGTAGAATTGAAGGTTGGCGAAGTCCTCTTCCACATGATCAAATCATCCCCCGCGATTCAAGCTTGTCCCCGGATCATACACCTTTCGCCTCTTCCAACCCCATACTCGGCTTAGGCGGCTCATTGACAAGATATATCCACTCGGATCATAAGCTCTGGCTAAATTCTCGAGATAGCTCCACCCAGATTCATGATTCTGCTCTCCTCGAAGCTTTGCCGTTCCATTCTCGGTGGTCACCACCTTTGGCTCGGTTGGGTTGGGGAGGTGTCCAACACGCCTAAGTCGATCTTTGTCGGGAAGGACCACCTCTGGCTTGGGTAGGTGGGAGGGAGTTATGTAGATCTTTGGGATCGTAAGATCGCCCCAGTCGCGGATAAGGTTGACTCTTTTGGTGGATCTTGGTTGTGTTTGGGGAGTGGGTTGTTTGTGACGTTGGGTCCTTGAGGAGGTAGAATGATGTTCTTGTCAATGAGGTCCTGAATCTCATGGCCTTGACTGTAACATTGGTCGGTGTCATGACCATCTTTCTGGTGGTATTGGCAATATTGGGTGGGTTATGGGAAGGGAGTGGATTCGGTAGAGGCCTCGGTTCCAAGGGTTTCAGTGCCTTTCGACTAGAACCCCGGGACTTTAGACAAAGACATATAGAGTGGGGAGAAGGTTCGTTGACCCACAGGTTGGTATCTTGGGGCTTGATTCTTTGCTCCCGGAGGCATCGAAAAAAGGTGTGGCTGCGGACCTTGGTTGGGGAGAGGATTGGTGGTGACCATTCCGACCTCTGAAGTTCTTGTATTGGAAGAGCCACTCGGGCTGCATTGGTATTCGGTTAAATGTTCTCGGGGTTGATCCGATCTTGGTCAAAGCAGACCTGTTTCATCGCATCCTCTATTTGCATCCCCATATCATGCAGATCTGCGAAAGTGGGGAAGGGAACTACAATCATCTTCTTCATTAACGCCGGCTGGAGATTGCGCACAATCATCCGTATTTGGTCTCTGTCTGTTGGCCTTAAGGTCATCATCGATGCCTTCGCCCTCCACCGGGTCACAAAGTCAGAGAAAGATTCTTTAGGCTCCTGCCTGGTTGTCTCAAGATCACGAGTTGTGATCTCGATCTGCGTGTTGTATGAATATTGTGCCACGAAGGCCTCGGCCATCTCATCCCAGTTGACTTTCACCTGATCTTCCAGCTTTGAATACCAAGTGGATGCCACACCCGACAGGGTTCGACCGAACAAAGAAAGCTTTTGCGGTCGGGTTAGGCCCATTGGTCTTAGAACGTCGAGAATAATGGGAGGTGAACCATAGGATCCCGGATCCATCAAAGCGATCGATCTGGGGCATCTTAAATCTATCCGTGAGTCACGGCTACATCGATATAGCCGTCTTCAATATCTGGGATGGCCTTCACCCTTGAGACTTCTTAAAGCTTCTCCAACTTGCTCAATTTGGTATGCGGTCTACCTCGAACTCAAATGGAAGTCTAATGTTTTGGACAATTGTGGTAGAAGCGGGGTGGAGCGGCCGTTGGATGACCTGTGTCCTCTTGAACGTTTGAGGGGTTTGGCAGAATGTTCTGTTGATTCGGGAGGGTATTCTGGGCAGTCTGGGCATTTTGAGGGTTTGGAGGGGCATTCTGGCCAGCAGGTAGTTGTTCAGGTAATGGGGCCCCGGGTGGAGGAGGAGCCTGATTTGAAGCGAGCCTGCGTTCTGTTTGTATGTCGGTGATCAACTCGGTTGTTGGGCCATGATAGCGGCCTGTTGTCTAGAAAATTCCGCCTGGCGGATAGCATCATCTTGCATTTGCTTCATGCTTTCAGTCATCTGGCGCATCATCGCCTCCATAGTCAGATTACATTGTTCCATTTGAAGACCCGGCAGGCGTATCTCTATAGCAGAAATAGGAAGCTCAACCCGACTATCTGACACTATAGTAGACTGCTGTTCTGGTGATCTGTGCTCTGATATACTGTGCCTTCTCGGCCTCCTTCTGATAACAGGGGGTAGTGAGTGAAACACTGGGTGTCCGTCAACTAGATCCTCGGATCGGTTGAGTCGGCGACCTCGTGTCCAGATTGCTTGGGGGGTATCGACGGGTTCGGAAGCAATTGTGCTACAAACTGTCCCCCTAGCAAAAAGATAAATAAAGCGAAAAAGAAATAAATAACCAGAAATAAAAGCAGGCGGCATAACGACTTAAATTGAATACACCACACGATCGGGTATACAACAACACACAGTTAGTAGTGGCTATACATCCTCAAATCTTGGTCAATATTCTGTATCCATTACGATAAATGAATCGATATCCATGAGACAAGCGATTCTCAAACTCTGAATGATGCCCGCAGGCCTGATACCCAAACTGATAAACCAATGCCCTTGAACTGATGCCCAAACTCAACGATACATGCATTCCTGTGAGACACACTCTAACAAGCACATACAGATAAGTGAGAGCCAAAACACCCCTATGTTGGGGTAGGGTTTCCCTGTCCTATTTTGTCAGGAACTAGGGTTTCACTACGCACGCAGCGGTTTCAAACAACCTATAAGCGGGTGAGCAACTTTGTCCTAGTTTGGAATAGTCACTATGGATCGAATATGCACTAGGTCGAATGGTCAAAAGGGTGCCGGTAAAACCGGGGTTTGTGTTCCCATCTTGGCGAGAGCTTAAATCGCAAGCCTTATGGACATGCCTTGACAAGACAAGCCTCCCAAACCGCTCGAGAATAGCGGATGGCAAACACGGTGTCCTAGGCGCACCAATGCAAATGCAATGCAAAGAAACACACAAGTGTAGTCAAAACCAGATATCACGAGTTCGAGTCAAGTTCTCTAAGTCCCAGTGAGTCGCGAAGCGTAACAACGCCCATGAGGACCTCGCTTCTGACTCGGACTCGACTTTTGTTGCGGTTCTAAATCTCGAACCAAGAGTCCAAATCCGCAAATCGTTTTGAAGGAAAGCAGTTTTTGAAAGAAGTGCCAAACATGGATTGCTTTGCGGATATGAGTCGCCACCTAAATATTTTAAAATGGAAAATTTAGGAAACCACGACTCGGTGCCAAAAGGCCGTGTCCGTCATCACCAAAGTTGGCTCGGGAACTTGGGTGCGATTAGGGAAAGGTCACATCGTGAGCACCCCCTCTCGCCAGTCAAA
This sequence comes from Camellia lanceoleosa, assembly GCA_025200525.1. NCBI lineage: Eukaryota > Viridiplantae > Streptophyta > Magnoliopsida > Ericales > Theaceae > Camellia > Camellia lanceoleosa. The sequence goes on from CM045762.1 coordinate 62,599,786, forward strand.
GACCGCCTCTACTAACCATGATATCTGTTTTTGAAAACTTTGTGAGTTCTTATTAGGTTATTAGCCTAGATTACTATGTGATGCTCATGACAAACAAGTATAAATGGATCGCTTTGAATTGGAACTAAACATCTCATGTTTGTTTGTGAAAGATGGTTTTGCTACCCTTGGTAGGCTTAAAATATAGATTTTGCCACAATCTAGTGGGCTTAACAAACAATTGATGAATTGCTCCAATTGAGATAACTCAACCTCCACCCACAGGCATTCAAGGCGGTTATATCACATAAGCATGTAGCCTCATGGTAAGCATGCTATCATGGCAACACTCACGCATGCAAGGATGCTAAAGCGTAAAACTTACAGAGTACTCCAAGCCAAAACAAAAGTGATTAGAAATCATGCATGATCCTAAAATATCTGAAATGCCTAATGCAACACATGCAAAATGCAACTATAAGCGGGCTTGGCTATTCTAAGCATGGTATATGAAATGCTACGACTATCAAGTACTCAACTTGGAATTGAAATCTGAGATCAGGTTGTATGATCTGCCGAGGCAGTGCGTGCAAAAGCAGATGAATGATGCAAACATCTTTGTCATCTTGTATGCTAATTGAAATATGCCCTATATCTAACCATCCAAAGCGGATAAATAAAATGGAGAAAAGAAATGGGGTTGGAAGACATACATCACACTCACACACCCTTATTACAATTGTGCCCTTGCCAGAGGGTCCGAATAAAATAATAATCTGATCCGAATGAAAGAATATACGATCAATAAATATCTGATTTCTAATTAATTAACAAATTAATTACGGAAAAGTAAAGCGGCATGCAAGCCGTGGCGCCTTACTCTGATGAATGGTATATCTTTGAAATTTGCTTGGCGCGAAATCCTTTGGGATGCCTTGATTAGCCTCTGTTTGCAATTTTCTCGAAATCGTGCGACCTCGAAAAGTTGTTGATTGTTGATTTTCTTTTGCAAGAAGCGGGGAAAAGGGCATAGCAATGTATTTCACAAATATATGCATGCCTCGATCCTCGTGCCACCAATCACGCACATCAATGCATGATGGCCGAGGAATCGAATTGCACAACTCAATATGGGATGAATGCATATGAAAACCTAACTCCGTCATGGGTAATCGGGAGTGTTGGTGACTTGGGAATTGAGACACACTCCGTCACTCGGAGTACGGAATGTACCTCGTTTCCCGCGCCCGGGCTAACGCCTATCCCGAACACGATGCAATATGCATGGTATGCATGAATGCAGCTAACATGTAACATAGCATGCACAATGCCATGAAAATGAGTAACCTCGAAATGCGTGCACACGGGCACGCAAACTGAGGTAATGCATGAATGCAATCTAAGATACAACCTAGTATGCACAATTCGGATGAAAATGAGATGAAAATAAGATGCCTCGGAAAGCGTGCACGCGGGCACGCAAACTGAGGCGATGATGAAATGCAAAGCGGATAAAACAGAGTGCCTCGAAATGCGTGCACACGGGCACGCAAACCAAGGCAATGACAAAATGGAAACCGGATACAACCGAAGTGCCTCGAATCGCGCGCCCACAGGCACGCAAACCGAGGCAATGATGAAATGAGAAACTCGGATAAAACCGAAGTGCCTCGAAACGCGTGCCCACAGGCGCGCAAATCGAGGCGATGATGAAAGAATGAAAATCGGATAAAATCGAAGTGCCTCGAAACGCGTGCCCACAGGCGCGCAAACCGAGGCGATGATGAAAGATGAAAATCAGATAAAACTAAAGTGCGTGCCCACAGGCGCGCAAACCGAGGCGATGATGAAAGATGAAAATCGGATAAAACCGAAGTGCCTCGAAGTGCATGCCCACGGGCACGTAAACCGAGGCGACGATGAAAGATGAAAATCGGATAAAACCGAAGTGCCTCGAAACGCGTGCCCACAGGCGCGCAAATCGAGGCAATGATGAAAGAATGAAAATCGGATAAAACCGAAGTACCTCAAAACGCGTGCCCATAGGCGCGCAAATCGAGGCAATGATGAAAGAATAAAAATCGGATAAAACCGAAGTGCCTCGAAACGCGTGCCCACAGGCGCGCAAACCGAGGCGATGATGAAATGGGATGAAAAGACATATGGAATGCAACGATGGGCTTACACCAACATGGGAGAGCCTCAGCTCACTCACATAGGAGGCCGTCGGGTAAAAACAAAGTTGCCTCGAAACGCGTGCCCGCGGACACGTAAATCGAGGCAATGATGTAGAAGCATGAAAATGCAAATTGGGCTTACGCCGACATGAGAGGGCCTCAACCACACTCACATAGGCTGCCGGAATGATAAGAATGAGGTGCCTCGAAGTGCGTGCCCATTGGCATGCAAACCGAGGCAATGCAAAAATGATACGAATGGCATGGAAAATGATATGCAAGCATGGCAATGGAATTTCAGCACCTAAATAAAGGGGAAAACAGCCCCGAAACAATTCGAAATGACACTCGAAGCATGCATTCATCCCGAAAGTGTGAAATTAAGCCCCGAAATGGCCTATAGCCATGCCATACATGCAAAATATGATCATGGAAGCAAGAACAGTAGCAAGGCAGTCCCAAATATGGCATTTTTCAGTAACAAACATGGCCAAAATGCAAGCATAGATAGATCAACAATAGCATGCAAAGTTAGTGGCCAAAAGAGGAGTATTGAGACAAGTGACATATGCAAACCCCAAATGGACAAACTTTCTTCTACAACATTTAAGATGAGCTAAAAATAGGCACAATTGCAGAAGATGACATCCTCAAAATCAGAATAAAATCATGCTAACAATTCCATGCAAAAATGGAGCTCAAAAGAGGCTATAACAAGAGTCATGCAAAGCAAGCACCAAATGACAAAACTTTCTTCATGAAATGTGTAAAGGGGGTCAAAATAAGACCAAAGTCAGTAGGGGTCGAAGTCCCAAAAACACATAGAAATAGGTCAAAAATTGCATGCAAAAATGGCACACTTGATGAAATTTGAAGGAGGTGGTATATACAATGACCAAATGAGGTTGAGCCCTTCTACAATGTTGTAGATGGGCTCAAAATGAGCACAAAACCAGTAGGGGTCGGACCCCTGAAAACAAAAGGAAATAGGCCTAAGCTAGCATGCAAGATAATGGCATAAAAGCTAGGTATTGAAACAAGTATATCATAGGAGCATCAAATGAAGTTGAGCCCTTCTACAAAGTTGTAGAGGGGCTCAAAAAAAGCACAAAAGCAGTATGGGTCGGAGCCCCAATTCTCAACCAATTGGAGTATAGAAATGAATCAAGAAAAAGCCCTAAAAGTTGGTTTTGAAGACTTACCCTTGAAGACTTGTCTTTCTTTGATTCTTGGCTTTGATTTGTAGCTTCTCAACCTCTGAAATTCACTTCCTAGCTGCTGGAATGGTAGTAGGGATGGTGAAGCTAGGTGTTGATGAAGAGAAGACCTAGAGACTTGGAAGCTTTTTGAGGTTTTGAGCTATGAAAATGGAGGAATTTGGAGAAGTGTTCTTGAGACCAAATTTTCCAACCTTGAAGAAGGAGAGGGAGGGCCCTTCAAATAGACAAAAAAATGGGGTGTAAAAGGGGAGGGAAAGCACCCAATCTTTCCCTCCCGAAATATCCCCCGGATGCCCCGGGATATGTTGGAAAATATCCCGACAAATGGACAGCCGGAAAGCAGGAAGCTGGCCGGCTAGGTAGTTTTTTGCAAGGTGGCCGGCCAGCCACCCCCCATGGCCGGCCAGCCACCATACATGGCCGGCCAGCCAGGTGAAAAAAATGAAGTTTTGAATTAGTGGCCGACCACTAACTTTTAGGGTCCTCCAAGGTGTGTAGAACAAGGATCCAAGGTTGGAATTTGGCAACGCCAAGGTAAGTCACAACATAGAGCTTGAAGAAGAGGCTCAAAAATGAACTCAACAATTTCTGGCCGACCATATACTTTTTGTGTCCTCTAAGATGTGTAGAACAAGGTTCCAAGGTCGGAAATTGGCAACACTGAAGCAGGAGCCACAACATAGAGCTTGAATGAGAGGCCCAAAAATGAAACCTTGAATTTCTGGCCGACCACCAACCCTTAGGGTCCTCCTAGATGCCCTCATCACAGATATGTAGCTTTGGTTGGAAGAAAATACCCCTAGGGTGTTCAACATTGGCCCGGAAGTGAGAAAAACGGGCTCCGGAGGAGCGAAACTGGTTATCTGGGATAATTGCTGGCTTCTCCCCCCCCAGTGATCTTCCTGATGTTGAAACAGAGGTACCTGCCAAGTTTGAACAAAAACTAATGAGAAACGAACGCTCGGAGCCAAAACCGAGCAATTCGGGATCAAAATGAGTGCGGGAAGTGGTATTCAGCGAAGTGGGTATCTGCGACCCAGTGTCCTCGGGATGACAAAAGCAGAGGTCCTGCCAAAAATCGAGAAAACCGATGCAAAATGAATGCTCGGGACCAAAAGCCGCGATTTGGGGTCCCGAAAACCGATTCTGAGCACCGAAAGTGGCATACGGCCACGGCGGGCGTCGAGGGCCCAGGTTCTCGAAATGTTAAACAGAGGTTCTGCGAAACCGGAGAAAGCGGATGCGAATGAATGCTCGGGGCCCAAACCACAGCCGGGGTCGAAAATGGGTCGCCGCACCTAAGTGGTGTTCGCGAAGTGGGCATCGGGGCCCCAGTGTTCTCGAAACATTAAAAGCAGTCTCCGCCAAAACCGGAGAAGTCGGAGATGGTTAGGCGGTCCCGAGCCGACTGGCACACAAATGACGGCTCGAAATGGGCAATAAAATGGCCTCTGACCCACGAAAAAGTAGCTCACGGCCACCGGAGATAATCTACGGATCACTCCTTCCTCGGGAAAGAAAACAGAGAAAACCGAACTGGTTATGGCAAACCGAGACAAGGTAGAGAAGATGGTTCGGAAGTCCGGAGGCAGGGCACGCGGCCGTGACTCTGGGACTTCTGAACAAGCACAGTATGCAATATCACCGAGCGCTCAACCGGTGACGTCTGAGTCTTAAGGTCGGTCAAAAATGGGGTGTCTACAGGTCTGCTCTCTCTCATGGTCAATCAGACCCTATTTCATAGCGTCCACAATCTGTACCCCAATCTCGTGTAAATCCGCAAAGGTGGGAAGGGGTAAGATGATCATCTTTTGCATCAGCTTGGGTTGGAGGTTGCACACAACCATTCGTATCTGATCCTTCTTGACCAGCCTGGTGGTCATCATAGAAGCTTTGGCTCTCCAACGGGTTACAAAGTCGAAGAAGCCCTATTTTGGCTCCTGCCTGGTTGTCTCGAGATCACGAGTTGTGATCTCGATCTGTGTGTTGTAGGATTATTAAGCTATAAAGGCCTCAGCCATCTCCTCCCAGCTTCTCTTGACAGAGTCCTCCAGCTTTGTGTACCAAATAGCAACAACACCCAACAGGGTCCGGCCGAAGAGGGAAAGCTTTTGCAATCTGGAGAGGCCTATTGGCCTTAAGATATCTGAGAACAACCACAAGTGCACCATGGGATCCCCAAAACTGTCAAAATGATCTATATGCGGCACCTTAAACCGGTCCGGCAAAGTCACCACTGAATCGGTGTATCCATCCTCTATGTCCGAAATGGAATTAACGCCTTGAGCTTTCTTGAACAGCTTTTCTAGCTTGCTCACTTTTAGCGTTGTTGGGTCCACCTCAAACTCAAACGGTGTATCCACTAAATTAGTTGGCGCTTTGGATAGCTGAGGTAGGATTAGGGGTGGAACCACCCCCATTGGGACGTCTGTATTTTCCTGGATGTTTGCAATCTCCCCGAGTGTCAGAACTCTAGGTGGGGGTGGGGATGGGGGTGGATCTTGACAGTCTTTCTTCTTTGTGGTTATTCTTTGTTGTTGTGGTTGTTGCTCTTCTTTCAAGCTCGCAATCACCGCTTATTAAGCTACAACCTCTACCTGACGCGTAGTAAACTCTGCTTGGCGGGCAGCTACATGGCTTGCATAGTCTCTTGGAGCTGATGCATCATGTCCTCCATACTCGCCATAAGGTGCTGATCTAACTAAACAATAGAAGTATCTCTCTCTGCGGTAGAAATGGAAACCTCAGCCTAACTACACAATGGCGGGATGGATAAGGACCACTGATCTAGTAACCGTTGTACTGATGAACTGCGCCTAACTGACCTCCGTTTAGTAACCGGGGGTAATGAAAGGAACACTGGTTGTCCGTCTATTAGATCCTCGGATCGATGAAGTCTTCGACCTCTGATCCAAAGTGCTTGGGGAATATCTACCTGGTCGGAAGCAATTGAGCTAAACTACCTTTGTAAGGCCCCGGTGTCTCACATCAGGAATGCAGGGAGAGTTCCTGGACTATAAAAGTAAAAACCAAGACCCTTATATAGCATCGAGGCATTTTCCCGGGTGGTGAGATCCCTAACAGAACTCCACAGTTAAGCGTGCTTAGGCTGGAGTAGTTCTGGGATGGGTGACCCACTGGGAAGAACAAATCCGTGCGGCTGTGGCCCAAAGCGGACAATATCGATGACGTGTGAAGGGTCAGGGCGTTACAACCTTGCAAAAAGATAAATAAAGCATAATAAGGAAACAAACAACCAGAAAAACGGACAGCATAACGGCTTAAAAAAACACAACACACAGTTGATATTTGTAAGCTGAACATATTGTTCTCAACACTAATCATTGTTCCCAAATCCCTGCCCCCAAATCTGATACCCTTAGGCAAAACTGATTCCTCCAAATACTGATGCCCGCAGGCTTGATACCTAGACTTGCAAACTGATACATGCATTCCCTATAGAGACACACTCTAAAAGCACATAACAAACAAGTGAGAGCCAAAACACCCCTATGGAGGGGTAGGGTTTCCCTGTCCTATCTTGTCAGGAGCTAGGGTTTCACTACGCACACAACGGTTTCAAACAACCTAAAATCGGGTAAGCAACCTGTCCTAGTTTGGAATGGCCACTATGGATTCTGATATGCACTAGGTCAAATGGTCAAAAAGGGTGCCTCGATGAAAATCGAGGTTTGTGTTTCCGTCGTGGCAGAGCCTGCAACCGATCAGCCTTATGGCACGCTTTTCCAAGCAAGCCTCCGACAAACCATTTCGGAATAGCAGATGGCAAACACGGTGTCCTAGGTGCACCAATGCAAGTGCAACGCAAAGAAACACATAAGTGCAGATAAAACAACATATCATGAGTTCGAGTCAAGTTCTCTAAATCCCCAGCAGAGTCGCCAGAAACTATAGACCGCCTGAAACTCCACTCCCCGCGCGAGGTCACGAATTGTAGTTCTAGCTACTACAGTTCGGACTCCTGTCACGGTTCTGAATCTAATCTCACAAAGTGCAATGTAAGATTGATAAACCACCAAAGAGTCCAAATTCGGCAAATCGTTTTGGAAAATCGATTTTAATCAAAAAGTGCCAAACATGGACTGCTTTGTTAGATTTTAGAGTCGCCACATAAATATTTTATTTTGGGAAATTTAGGAAACCCTGACTTGTGCCTAAGGCCACGTGTCCATCATCACCAAAGTTGCCTCAGCTCGGGAACTTAGGTACAAGAAGGGAAGGTCATGCAATGAGCACTCTCGCTCGCCCGATCAAAGATTGGCCTTTACTAACATGATATGTTATTTTTGAAAACACATGTGTTCTTATTCTGGTTTATTAGCTAGCTTACTATGTGATGCACACAGCACACAAGTATAGACTTAATCGCTCAAGTTGGAACAAAACATCTCATGTTCGTTTGTTTCAAAATGGTTTGAAAGTGCTACTCGCAAGTAGGCTAAGTCATGGATTTTCCACCCTCAAGTGGGCTTAGAAAACAACATGATTTTGCCACTCTCAAGTAGGCTTAAAACTCACATTTTGATGAATTGTTCCAATTCAAGTAATGAAGCCTTCATCTACAAGCATTCATGCAATTTATCAACTAAGCAAATAGCCTCATGGCAAGCATGCTATCATGGCAGTCACTTACACACATGCAAGGATGCTAAAGCGTAAACACTCACAGTGTACTCCGAGCCAAAATAGAAGCTAGTTAGAAATCAATGCATGATCCTAACCATAGAGAATGCCTAATGTAACACATGCAAAATGACATTAAATAGGTTCGGCTATCTAAGTTGTCATATGAATGCAACACTTGATAACATGTTGTGAAACGCGTATTCAAGTCGGTATATTGAAATACAATGTAGTTTGAATGATGCGCCGAGCTCGGTCCATGCAAGACAAATAAATGATGCACGCATGCAAGCATAAGGATGCTAATTGAAATATGCCCTAAGCTAACCATTGAAAGCTGATAAGTAAAAGGGAGAAAGAAATGGGGTTGGAAGACATGCATCACACACACGCACGCTTATCACAACATTTGCCCTCTCGATGGAGGGTCCGAATAATAAGCTAATTAGCTACGCTAATTAAACTAATTATTACAAACCAAACTAATTAACTAACTTAGCTAATTAATTATTACCCAACCGAATTGAAACAAATAGCTATACTAAGCTAGTTGAGATATTACACAACAAATTAAATGACTAATCATGCAAACTAATCATAAGCAGTGAAATGGCCTCACGGGCAAGGAAGAGATGCATGCTCGGTCGGCTTCGCTCTGAAATCCACTGTCGTGCCTCATGCTGCCTCTGTTTGCACAGTTTTGTATCTCTAAAAATTATGCCAACTTCCAAAATGCTTTTGATCCACCTTAGGAATATGCTAAGGGGTAGTCGACCAAGAGGGATGGCCATCGGCCAGAGTTTATGGCTATCGGCCAATTTTTATAGCCAACCAGCAAACTTGGTGGCCGGTAGGCGGCTCTGACGGCCGGTCGGCTAGTCGGCCACTGCTTTCTGCAATTTTCCCTTTTGCTACAACAGAGCACTAACAGAGGCATGGCAGTGTATTTGCAAGAAAATGTGTATGCAACTACACTCCTTATCATGTCTTAAGCTCAAAGGAGTATAGTGCCCCGCTCTCGAGCCACCAATTACGCATCTCAATGCATGATGGCCAAAGAGGCCGAGTTGCACAAATCACTGTCAATGAATGCACACAAATAACATATAAGACTCGATGAACCTCCACCTTATCATACATGATCAAAGGTGCCGGTGACCTAAGGAACAAGGCACGTTTCATCACTTTGAGTATGAAATGTGCGACATTCCTCGTGTTTGGATTGACATCCAACCCAAACACAATGCAACACACACAACATGCTAACACAATGCAACGCGATAACATGCAAACACAATGCAATGCAACAACAATGCAATACAACAACATGCAAACAACAATGCAATACAACAACATGCAAACAACATGAACATGGCAAGGGCTATGTAATGAAAAACTCAATGGACCAAACCAACCTTAAACAAGCCTCATGCATGCCAAGACAATGGCCAAAACATGCTGAAAATGGGTTCATAAACAAGGCATGAAGACACAACTCTCAAACACATTGAAGGAGTGGGAAATATGAGAGTGTGGCAATAAAATATGCTCTAAATTCATGTAAGAAATGATGCCAAATCTTGTACATAACACAAGCATAGCATGCTAGGAGGCTCAAAGCTTAAGATTAGCAAAGGGGCTCGCACCATGGCCATATCAATCAAACCCCAAAGAGCCAAGATGACTCAAAATTGTCCCAAGGTAGGTCAAAACAATGCTAGAAACATGCTTAAACATAGCCAACATATGCTAGAATTAGAGGCATGAAGCATGGAGCATACAAGGCCAATGAGGAGGATTACACTACACCTACCAAAACCGAGCATGAGATGACTTCACCAACAAAAATCAGAGTTGTATTACGGCAAAATAACACCAAAAACACACTGAAATGGCAGCCCAAACGCTTAGGCAAGATGGCATACATATTGGCTCATGTTTAGGGCATAAAGCATGACTCTCCAAAAGCATTGAAAGAGTGAAGCATGAGAGAACATGACCATACTACACACACTGAAATCACATACCAAATGATGCTAAATCATGCAAATAGCCCAAGCAATGCATGCTAGTGACTTGGAAACGCAAAGCTAGTGAGCAAGATTGCACTATGGCTATACAAAGCAAGGCATGCATGACCTAAAACACTTAAAATAGAGCTTAAGCATGGAAAAATATGATTAAAAGCTTACTGGTGTGGAGCCAAAATCATGCTAGAATGATGGTTCGAAGCATGATGCATGTTAGGCTAGTGAGTGAAATTGCACTACAAGTGCAAGGAGCATGCGAGGGGTAACCAAACCAACCCAAAATAGAGCTAAGGCATACTAAAATAAGGCCTAAGATATGCTGAGGTGGAGCCAAAACATGCTAGAAAGACATGCTACTTTGATGAGCCATCAACACAAGCAAACAAGAGAAGAGGAGGGGGGACAACCAACTCCCATTTGAGGCCTCAAAACCAAGTTTCCACCATTCAAATTCCTATAAGTTTTAGTGGTAGGAAGGCCAAACAAAGGTGATTACAAAGGCCTAAAGTGATGGCCCAAAATAAGGCCAAACAAGGCACAAAAGGGGGTAGAACACCCCCAACACCCAAGGAGCCTCAAACAAAGATTATCTGTCCCGACCCGAACCTGCCCCTAAAAGGTTTGAGCATGACCTAATCAGGAACAGACAGAAAGACCTATGATGAACAGCGTCTGGGGCCTGGGCGGAAGCAGTAAATTTTTAAATAACAATAAACAGACACATCCATTGAGCAACTACCAAAAACCAGGACCATTTCGAGATTTAACAAAAGGCAAACATGCACACAGAAATAGGTTACAAAACATCTACAAAGCCAGCCCAGATATTAGGCACTCAAAACAGTAGATACAATAACCTTGACTAGCAACATGGATACCAAAAATTACATATACAAAGAAAACTGGTCTAATATATAAGGGTTCCCTCCTGTGCCTGGTTATCCTTAAGCTGACAAAATGCACGAGGTAATGCTAGGACAGCTCCCAAGTGGCTCTCTGAGAATCGAGACAACATATAGAATGAGACAAGCTCGATGAATAATAATGCGCAATAATAAAATCACAATGCACCTTAGTATATGTACCAAAATCAATTACAGAATAACAGATAGCCTTTCTAAGATAGGTAGCCTTCGGGCACAACAGATAGCCTTTCAAGACAACAGATAGCCTTCGGCACAACAGATAGCCTTCGGCTGTGAGATAGCCTTTATGCGGCACAACAGATAGCCTTTAAGGCAGGTAGCCTTGCGGCATGACAGATAGCCTTCAAGACAGTGTAGCCTTATGCGCAACAGATATCTGAATATGGTTTCCACTTTTCATTTCCAGATCAATACATAATTTACAATTATGTTTTACAGAACAGATACATAAATATATATGTAATGCATTATTACTCACAGCGTTGAGACAACATGTTGCTTTCTCCTGGAATACGTCCTGTACATAATCAATGCACATTAGTTCTCTTTTCCTTTCTTAAATCATTTCCTGAACCATTACACTTTGCATGCATTTACAATCATTATAAAGTCATCAGAAAAATATTCTAAAAATACCAGAGGATCAAGCACGCAAAACTGAACAAACATATTTTTGTCTGAAATTAAGCCTTCCCGCTCGAGCGCCACTTTGGCCGCTCGAGCGGACTGTACGAGGCACAAAACTGCTGGAAGGTCAATTTTCTCGCTCGAGCGGGCCTTCCTCCGCTCGAGCGGACCAAGCAAAATTCTGAAATTCAGAACTTCGAATTTGAGTTCCAATTTGACATTCAAAGCTGCAATCTATCGTTTACAACACAAAACAAAACCTTCCAATGGGTCTAACATCAAATGAAGGTGTTAAATCACACAACACATCAATTACAACCCTCTTTACTCTTTCACTCATTCAATCCACACGCAATCAACCATAATCTTTCCAATTGGATTTACACACATATATGCATATAAAGTTATCTAAGCTTCTAATTCAAATTCATAGTTGAATATTCTCATGGAATAGCAAGAAAATAAGGGATAGATCCCCCTCCATAACTCAATTTGGTTCTCCAACATAGATGATCACATAAACTCTTAACATCATTCTTAACTTCCCAAATACAAGAAGAATTCCCAATCAAGATCAAGAAAGAGGAACTAGATAAAGAATTTTCCATACCTTGAGTTAAATCTAGCCAATCTTCACCAAAATCTCCCAATTCCTTCATTTGGAGAGCCTCTCCCCCAACTCTCACGTTTTTCCCCTCTTCTAAGAAGATATTTTTTGTTGGTTCTAAATCAACAAGAGCATATATATATAGATATATCCTTATAAGAGAATAAGACAAAATTGAATCGCTTAATCATTCCAAATTAAAATTTTGTAAACGTATTTAATATTACCGAAAATTATTTGATCACGGATATATAATCAATTTCGATAATTAACACGGTAAGATTCTCAATATCTAAGTCAAACGTGTTAATGGTGACAGATAGTTTTCTTGTGAAACAGATAGACTTCTTTTAAACTTGGGATTTACTTACTTAACCATAATTCCACATGGAAATTCACAATAAGCATATAAATATACTGAATAAGGAAGCTAAAAGTACACCAAGATCATAGATGAGGGTCGGGTTATTACACTCTCCCCCCCTTAAAATAAGTTTGGTCCCTCAAACTTGCTAACTTAATTTTTTTTTTTTTTTTTTATGAAAATGTAATTCTGTTCATGAAATCTTCAGTTCACATCGTTCACGAACTAACGGGGTATTCCACACAGTTGTGTCAAATAATGAGCATCACCTAGTTGTATGCATACACCAAATAGGATAGGATCACAAGAGTCTGTTGTAGCATATTTAGGGCCTAAAATCTTCTGTAAGCAGGTTTCATAGCATCCTTCCTCATATGCCAAACTCATATACCAAAATACGATTTTTTTTTATATATATATATACAGAACAAAATTAAACATACTCCTCATGCATTTCCATAACATACATTAATTTAGGTTACAAAAACATTCATAATAAGATTATCCTGACAGTCATAAGTCAAATGCAAATGTCATTAGAAGGTCTATGTTCAAGTTAGTCAGTTAAGTAATTCTTTAGGTAAAGTACAAGTCATAAGCCACTCAGAGACGAGTCATTAATTAAAGACATATACAGGTTCTAAAAGAAATTAATTACATGACTAGATTCATATATGGGTATGCACAAGTAAATCAAGTTTCAAAGTCGTTTAAGCAAGATCCTATCCAATTGACAAGATACATGTTATTTTATCAGTCACAACGAGTTGTCTAAGTATATAGTTACCAGTTTCATTTTTAATTCCTAATATTTCTCTTTCTCCAAAACATATCACGGTCAAATCGGTCCATTGCTTCAACATCATATCTACTACTTCTGGATAAGATTAGAAAAATGGGAGTAGACTCCAAGTCAATAATGGTCATTCTTCTTAGTTGCATTTCTCCATATGTAGCACAAACGGACCATATTCCAAATCAAATAAGTACGGTGTTACCAAAGCGAATAACGTACAGCTTTTCATGCAGGCATACCGTTATAGTAACTTCGTCATGTCATTACAAGGCTGGATCTGCTTAATAAATACAACTATAAATTAAATAAATTAATTACTTGGTTAGAGTCAAATCTGGTGATGCACAATTAAATCAGACATCAGGTCTACTAAACAAGGTTTTGCCTAAAATAAAAACAAGTATATTCCATACCAACAGTTACAGTAAATCACTTAGGCATGTAGCCATTAGCTTCATCAGTAATTTCTAGTCTCTTACTATTTTGGAAAACATACCAACAGCATATCATTATATTGAGTCAAGACTATATAACTAATTCTTGATAAGATCTAAGCGTTGGGAAGAAGAATCCCAATCAGTATCAAAGAAAACCGCATAAAATCAAAACTAGAAATCGAATCCAAAATCATGCTTAATTAATTAATCGTAACCATAAGGTGTAACATCTTTCTTTAATAAGTATCTCGTAATAAGATCAATACGACGGAAAGAAAGGTCACATTACGCATCATGAGTTTCACATAGCTTCATCTCTAGGTACCATAACACAGAAAGAATCATATCTTAATTCGATAGTTATGAGAATACACCATACATCTTGCAAATGTACCATGATAGACACTTAATCACATTATGATAATTCGGATCCGGATATTAGAAACAGACAGGACAATCATTTTTTTTTTCGTCATCAAAGGAAGCCATTCAAAGATAAAACCATAAGTCAAAATCAACATCATGTCATAACATAGCATAAACGAAGCGGATAAACAGAAATAATTCATACCTATTCTTGTTATGCTTGAATCGTAAATAAAGAGTAGAAGTCATGTTTGATTATACATACTCCCGGGGAAAGGCCTTGTGCTAAGGACGCCGTGATTTACTTTTATGTACATAGTCAATCAGTCATTAATTCAAAACGTAAGATATTAGATGATGGAATATTTCTTGCTATTTCATGTCTTATAGAACGTTTATCAAAGATAACACAGTGCACATGTTAGTGCGGGTTACATAATGAGGGTAAACCTTTTACATTCATGTCGTAGATTCTAAGCACCCTCGGGTCCATACGTAATGCAATAAATTAATCTTAACTATATACAGATACCTTGACTTACAAATGTCCCTAGTTCCATTTATTCGTTAAGAAACAATTTAGTTTGCTTATTGGTAATAGACGGTTACTATTCATTATGGACATAACAGAATAATTTCAAAAGCATATCGAAATTACAGACCAACATGCAGCTTAATTATGTTATATAAGTAGTGTATCCAGTTACTTCCCGTACATGGGTACCACTAGATCCATTTACAGAATCGTAGATCCTATTAGATATACCACATTCATAGTTCTTATATTCATCCTAATTTGGTAATGTCAAAACTAAACAGACAATGATATTTATCATAAAGCAATGTATAACCACGTATTGAATATCGTTCATATTCGTGTCAATTGACAATAAGTGGTAAAGGTCTCAACCAACCATTAACATAGCATATTCCCAATTCCATTGTTTCTACTCGAGTTCACAATGTCATACAGAACGATCCACACTTGAAGGCTTTCACAATCTTAAATTATAAACATACATAAAACAAGATTTACTTCTTGCAGTAACTTGTCAAAGTATCAATCATTTAGCTTCAGTCTCAAAATAATTAATAAACACCCATCTTGTGTCAAGTATTATGTAAGCAGGCTCATAATGGGGGTAACATTCCTCATGTCGGTCAATCATTCTTTATAAGAAATCTTAATCACGAATTACATGTTACACATAAGTAATAATTTGATTTCAAATTGGCATAAACAAATCCCTTGGTCCCTATCAGACGTTGACAATAATTTTCTCGGCTCACGAACTCTTGTAACTTCCTTCAAAATCATAATTCATAGTATTTGACCAAACCGGTTCAAGGTCAATACCCAAATGTCCAAACATAACTAATATGTACGTCATTCCCTTATTTCGTATGACTTATTGGCAGGGAACAAGGTTATATTCAATTATTTTCGTACATCACTACAAGAATCTCTATACGTATGACTTCTTATCACAGCTAGTCATTCTCAACACATTACAAAACGTCATGCAACATTTATTCTTATTAAAAGGTCTAATTATAATAACCTCACAAGCAATTCAGCTAAACAGATGCTAGAAAGCTCAATCTTTTGCTATCATTTTCCGCAGATATCAATCAATCCGTCAATATCAACTAATAACATAAAAGTCACACAATCGTAAACATATAAATTGTCTTACCAGTCAGCTCAAATTCTTACCCTATTTCCACCGAGCAATTCTATTGATCTGATCCCATCTACATGACTTACATAGTCCACCAACCATGTTTCTATTCTCTTTTTTTTTTTCCGGCGGAGGTAGAATCCTTTATCCTTATTCTCACCGTTACCTACACAATACTCACCTATACTGTAGACATAAATCAAAATTGTTAGCCATATCAGAGTACACTTAACGTTGCCATCGATCTTCCATCTATTTTCTGGATGTCATGCAAGTTGCCTAACGCTTTCCTAGACATCCTAGAGCTCAATGGATCCGTGTGTGAGATAGCAACTCGTGCTCTGATACCACTTGTCACGACCCGAACCTGCCCCTAAAAGGTTTGAGCATGACCTAATCAGAATGCAGTGTAAAGACCTATGATGAACAAATAGTTCAGGGCTGGGCGAAGCAAGAATTTTTAAATAACAATAAACAGACACATCCATTGAGCAACTACCAAAAACCAGGACCATTTCGAGATTTAACAAAAGGCAAACATGCACACAGAAATAGGTTACAAAACATCTACAAAGCCAGCCCAGATATTAGGCACTCAAAACAGTAGATACAATAACCTTGACTAGCAACATGGATACCAAAAATTACATATACAAAGAAAACTGGTCTAATATATAAGGGTTCCCTCCTGTGCCTGGTTATCCTTAAGCTGACAAAATGCACGAGGTAATGCTAGGACAGCTCCCCAAGCTGGCTCCTACAGAATCAGACAACATATAGAATGAGACAAGCTCAGTGAATAATAATGCGCAATAATAAAATCACAATGCACCTTAGTATATGTACCAAAATCAATTTCTGACAGATAACAGATAGCCTTTTCAAGATGTGTAGCCTCTTAAGGCACAACAGATAGCCTTTAAGACGTGTAGCCTTGCGGCACAACAGATAGCCTTTCGGCACAACAGATAGCCTTTCGGCACAGGTAGCCTTGCGGCACAACAGATATACAGATATGGTTTCCACTTTTCATTTCCAGATCAATACATAATTTACAATTATGTTTTACAGAACAGATACATAAATATATATGTAATGCATTATTACTCACAGCGTTGAGACAACGTGTTGCTTTCTCCTGGAATACGTCCTGTACATAATCAATGCACATTAGTTCTCTTTTCCTTTCTTAAATCATTTCCTGAACCATTACACTTTGCATGCATTTACAATCATTATAAAGTCATCAGAAAAATATTCTAAAAATACCAGAGGATCAAGCACGCAAAACTGAACAAACATATTTTTGTCTGAAATTAAGCCTTCCCGCTCGAGCGCCACTTTGGCCGCTCGAGCGGACTGTACGAGGCACAAAACTGCTGGAAGGTCAATTTTCGCCGAAGGGCCTTCCTCCGCCGAAGGGACCAAGCAAAATTCTGAAATTCAGAACTTCGAATTTGAGTTCCAATTTGACATTCAAAGCTGCAATCTATCGTTTACAACACAAAACAAAACCTTCCAATGGGTCTAACATCAAATGAAGGTGTTAAATCACACAACACATCAATTACAACCCTCTTTACTCTTTCACTCATTCAATCCACACGCAATCAACCATAATCTTTCCAATTGGATTTACACACATATATGCATATAAAGTTATCTAAGCTTCTAATTCAAATTCATAGTTGAATATTCTCATGGAATAGCAAGAAAATAAGGGATAGATCCCCCTCCATAACTCAATTTGGTTCTCCAACATAGATGATCACATAAACTCTTAACATCATTCTTAACTTCCCAAATACAAGAAGAATTCCCAATCAAGATCAAGAAAGAGGAACTAGATAAAGAATTTTCCATACCTTGAGTTAAATCTAGCCAATCTTCACCAAAATCTCCCAATTCCTTCATTTGGAGAGCCTCTCCCCCAACTCTCACGTTTTTCCCCTCTTCTAAGAAGATATTTTTTGTTGGTTCTAAATCAACAAGAGCATATATATATAGATATATCCTTATAAGAGAATAAGACAAAATTGAATCGTTTAATCATTCCGAAATTAAAATTTTGTAAACGTACTTAATATTACCAGAAAATTATGCTGATCACAGATATATAATCAATTTCAGATAATTAAGACGTTAAGATGCCCAATTTCTAAGTCAAACGTGTTAATGGTGACAGATAGTTTTCTTGTGAAACAGATAGACTTCTTTTAAACTTGAGATTTACTTACTTAACCATAATTCCACATGGAAATTCACAATAAGCATATAAATATACTGAATAAGGAAGCTAAAAGTACACCAAGATCATAGATGAGGGTCGGGTTATTACATTATCAATACTAAAAAATGAAGCTTTTCATAGTTTAAAGTTAAGCCAAAAGAAGCATGCAAAGGTGCCTAAGTATTCAAGCAAAACAAGGCTTAAAGGGGGTAACAACTCACCCTTGAAGAACCACAGCCAAGCAGCAACTTCTGAGCCAACAAAGCAAACTTTGAGAGTCCAAACAAGGTCCTCTAGTACCTCAGCAACAAAGCAATAGTGCTTTACTAAGTGTCGTAGTGTAAAAGTGAAGAGAAAACACACTTTAGAGCACAAACAAGTACAAATATAGAGAGAGAGGGAGATATAGAGAGATATATGTATAACTCTATATCAATTTTCAGAACCTCTGGAAAGGGAGAGGGACCTCCCTTCTTATAGAAAATCAAGTCCCAAGCTTGTTGAACAAGCTAGGGGCTTGTTAAAATCCCTCCATACACGTGTATGGAGGATACACCAAGTGATCAACAGCTGGCACCAGCTGGAAGAAAAATATCTGCAAAAGAAGAAAATGGGGCCTCGGCCAAAAACATGGCCGATCAGCCATTAAAGGTGCCGATCGACCATCAAAGGTGCCAACCGGCCACCACTAATGGCCGATGGAAAGAAGGAAAGGCCGATAGGCATGTGGCCTGGTCGATGGGTTGTAGGGTTGGCCAACAAGCCACCCCCTTCCCTCAGAAACAAAGCCACAAGCTCTTGGTCCACAACCAAGCATAAAACAGACAAGTTGAGAGGCTCCAAGGCAAGGCGCGTAGCCAAGACCTTCAGAAACTCAAAACGAACACGATCATGGATGATTATCAAGTGTTCAAACGATGACGTCCAAGTCTTGAGGACGGTCAAAAATGGAGTGTCTACATATAGAACCACAGAAATCGGTGCCGTACCAAGGCACTAAATCAATAGAGAACTCAATCTCTCGGTGGGGTGGTAAACTAGTAAGACCCGGGTATCCACAAACCACCCTTGGCAACTCAACCCGGCCTTCATCACATTCACTACTTAGAAAGCTAGCAAGGAGATAGCTAAGTTCACTCCGCCCACGCTGATCGTACACCAGTGATAAGACTGTATCCACCCGGTCTCCTAAGAAATAAAAGCAATCACCGCTTAAAGTACATATAGTAATCCTCTGACAGTAACAATTTATAACAACACAGTATGATGATAACCAATCCATACCCAAAATAACATCAAAACTTGTCATATCAAGCAATATAAATGCAAAAGGTAACCGACAACCGGCAACCTCGATGTCATAACCTAGACACCCTTGATTCAAGATAACCTCACCACCAATAGGTGACTCTACACAAATAGGAGATGCTCATTGCGCCAACTCCAACCCCAAAATCGATACAAATGTAGACGAGATAAAGGAATATGATGCACCCGTATCAATCAACACATTAGCAGCTGAATTGCAAAACAAGAAGGTACCTCTCATTACAAAAGGCGCCGGTACAAGATCTGACGCGATAACAACATACACATGCCGTGTAGGTCTCTGGTCAACCTGCTCACCCCTCGGAGCATATGCCTGATGCACTGACTGAGCCGAAGAGGCTCTCTAATTGGCCCTCGAGGCTTGTGCTAACTGTACAGGCTGGTGACTCTACGTCTGCCTTAAATCGGACGTACCAAATGTGCCACGTAACTGTGGACAAAACCTTTTCAGGTGCCCCACTTATCTATACTGATAAAAAGTGGGCGGTTTCCATCTCCCTTGGCTCTGGCCCTGAGAACGAGCCGAAGATGATGCTGCTCGCTGGCCTCCTTCTCTCTGTGGGCAAGCTGGAGACTTGTGGCCCTGACCACATTTGAAACAAGTGATGTCTCCTTGACCACCCCTTCCAGAACCCGAACTAGGCATTGGAAAGGTAGACCTCGACTACGCTCCTCGAGACTGCTGAGGGTTAAAATCCCTTTGCCTCTTACCATCCCCCTGACTATCCTGACTCCTTCTAGAGCCCCTCATCCTCTCCTCCTCTACCTGCATAATGGTGTCAAGATGGTTCGCGGCCTCTCTAAGGCACCCATAGTCTCTAATCATGGATCCAGCCATTCTAAACATGAGCCCGGTCCTCAGCTTCTTCTCAAATTCCAGACAACGGCACTTCTTAGTCACCACCAACTCATGTGCAAACCTAGAGAGGCTAGTAAATGTGGCTTCAAACTCAGCCACTGGTGTATTCAACTACACCAGCTTAGAAAACTGGTTCCCTCAACTTCTCCCTAACAGTGGGAGGCAAAAACTTGTTTTGGAAGGTGTCGACAAAAGCCTCTGAAGTCCCACTAGTGCGTCCCCATGCATACTTCCACCATTGACCTACATCCCCCTTCAATTGGAAGGATGTCAATGTAGACACCCCATTTTTGACCGACCTTAAGACTCAGATGTCATTGTCTATGCACTCGATGATTGCGCATGTTTGTGCTAGTTTTGAGTGCTTAAAGGTCTCGGCCAAGCACCTTACCTTTGAGCCTCCAAACCCTTTGTGTTTTGGCCTTGTTTTTTGGGCCAAACCTTGGTACCTCTTGGCTGAAGGAGAGTGGGGCCCTGCCGGCCACTTTTGGCATTTGCCAGCCACTTTTTCTTCTTGCCAGCTAGCTAGAGTGGTCGGTCAGCTAGTTGAAGTGGCCGGTCGACCACTTGAACTGGCTGGCAGCCAATTTTCTCCGTGTTCTATTCTTTTCAGATCTTTTGAGCTAGCTGTTGGGCATTGAAGCTATCCTCCATACACGTGTATGGAGGGATGGAAACAAGCTTTAAGCTTGTCAAGCAAGCTTTTGCTTGCATTGCCTATATAAGGGGAGGTCCCTCCCCCTTGTTTGAGGTTCAGAAATTTTGGAAGCAAATTTTGACTCCCACTCTAGAATTCTCTCTCTCTATATATATATATATATATATTACTCTATAGTGCTTGAAAGTGAGTGTTCTTGACATATTTGCACACAACCCTCTTAGCCAAACATCTTGACCTTGGAGCTGAGATTCCTTAAGACTTGTTTGGGCCTCCTAAAGATAGTTTTTGGCTCAAAAGTTGTTCTCTTGCTAATGTGCTTCAAGGGTGAGCATATTCCCTTTTTTAAGCTTATTTTTGTACACCATATTAGCCACCTTTGCATGTTGTTTTAGACTTGGTTGTTAACTTCAAAAGGCTCTATTTTTAAGTGTTAAAAATGTTGGTTTGAGGCCTTGTTGGGGTTAGGGGTGGTCTACCCTCTTTGGTTGCTTATTTGCTAAGTTTTTATACCACCTTTTAAGGCTATTCAACTATCTCTTTTTGGCCTTTTAACCACTAAATTCCAGAGGAATTTCAGTGGTGGAAAGGTGGTTTTGATGTCCCAAATGGGAGGGGGTGGTCCCCTCTCCTCTTGTCTTGCTTTCATGTGTTGATGGCTCACCAAATGAGCATGTGTTTCTACTTCTCTGTGGCTTTGTTCAAGCATATTTTTGTGACTTTTTAGACCTACCATAACTCTATTTTTGGTTTGTTTGATCATTGCT
Organism: Camellia lanceoleosa; assembly: GCA_025200525.1. Taxonomy (NCBI): domain Eukaryota; kingdom Viridiplantae; phylum Streptophyta; class Magnoliopsida; order Ericales; family Theaceae; genus Camellia; species Camellia lanceoleosa. The sequence continues at coordinate 62,621,484 of CM045762.1, forward strand.
TATTTGCTCTTTACACTTGTAGTGTAATCTTGCTCACTAGCTTTGCATGCTTGCTGCTTTAGCCCATCATTCTAGCTTATTGTGGCTATACTCCAGCATACTTTTACTCATGCTTTAGCATGCTTTAACTCTATTTTGAGTGGTTTAGGTCATATGAGGCTTGCTTTGTATGGCTATAGCATGATAGGCTTTAATAGCTTTGTGTTTTGAGTCCTCTAGCATGCTTTGCTTGGGTTGTTTACATGATTTGGCATCATTTAATATGTGATTTTAGAGTATATATCACTATCATACTCTCATATGTATCACTCTTTCAATGCTTTTGAGAAGTTGAGCCTCACGCCTTGTTTGTGAGCCAATACATGAGCATATTTTTCTTGTCATCTATGCTGCAAGTCTAGCATGTTTTTGCTACTATTTTGACCTGCCTTAGGTCTATTTTGAATGGTCAAGGTCATTTGAGCATTGCTTAGTATAGTTGTAGTGTAAAGAGCCTTGACTAGCTTTGAGTTTTGAGGCCTTTAACATGTTATGCATGTGATGTTTGCATGGCATGGCACCATTTAGCATGTAATTTCAATGCATATAGTGTAGTCACACTCTCATATACTTCACTTCTTCATAGCTTTTGAGGGTTGTGTATTATGCCTTGCTTATAGGCCAACATGTGTGCATGTTCTTCTAGCATTTTGAGCTCCTATTTCAGCATGTTTAGACCATTATTTTGGCATGATTGAGCTCTGTCCATAGTTGGTTTGGTCATTTGTGCTATGTATTGCATGCCTCTTGTGTTTTGCTCTTTACTAGCTTTGATGTTTTTGGTCCTCAACATGCTATGCTTGCATGCTTTAAGGTCTTTAGCATACCACTTCAGCACTAAATATCTGCCACCTTCCTCTTTTCTTCACTTTTTTTCCAATTGATTTGGGAGTTGGTTGCCCTTGAGTTTGTGTTTGAGCTTGGGATTGAGGCTAGTGCTTAAATGGCTTTAACCCTCTTTTGAGGGTTCCTCCTAGTCAAAGGCATGGTCTGTCCTATGCCTTAAACCATTCTTTTGGTTGACCTCCTCTCCTTAGAGGACTTGCACATTGGACTTAACCAATTAAAGAATGGATTGGTAATGTAAAATGCATAAACAAGAATTGAGTCAACTAAAACATGCCAAGATAACATATGTGTGTTGCATTGCATGTGTTTGGATCGGATGTTAATCCAAACACAAGAAATATGGGACGTTTTATACTTGAAGTGCTGAAACGTGTCATATTTCTTGGTCGCGAACACCCTTGATCAAGCATGATAGGGTGGAGGCTCTTTGTGTGTTGTTTGTGCATTCATAAACATTGTATAAGCCTGGTTCTTGGTCACCATTCATTCAAAATGCTTGGTTGGTGGCTTGAGAGCCGATTGCCACGCTCTTTTGAGCTTGAGACATGATTGGAAGAGTGGTAGTGCCTACATTGTCTTACAAATACATTGTTGTGCCTCTATTGTTCTCTGTTGCAGCAAAACCAGAAGCCTGGGGAAGCAACTAGCCGACCAGCCAGTTTTACTAGCCGACCGGCCAGTTTTAGTAGCTGGCAGCCACTTTTTTCTGGTTGGCAACCCACCAGCAGATTCCTGTTTAAAAGTAAAGGCAGTCTGGAGGTTGGCACAATTTTCAGAGATCAAGGCAAGTGCAAATAGAGGCAATTGACAACATGGTAATGGATTTCCGAGCGAACGCCCATCGAGCATGCATTTTCAGCCTCTTGGAACAAAGCAGAGGCAGTATGATTTGTAATTAGCTTTACTTGTTAGTTAGCTTAAATTGGTAATTTAATTAATTAGTTTGTTAATTAATTAAGTGTTGTAATAATTAGTAAGTAGTTTACTAGTTATTCGTTTTGTTGTGTAATAATTAATATAATTAGATTAATTAGATTGGTTAGGCTTAGCTTAGATTAGCTTAGCTAATTCATTCAGACCCTCCGTCGAGATGGCAAATGTTGTAATAAGTGTGCGTGTGTGTGAATGGCAAATGGTTGGTTTAGGGTCATTTTCAATTAGCATACCTTATGCTTGCATGTTTGCATCATTCATTTGTCTTGCATTGTGATACCCCTGTTCCGTGATTTGCAAATTGGTCCTTAATTTAAGTATGATTATGTGTTTAGCATGATTTCATGTGCCATTATGTGAATGTATGTGATTTTAGAATTTTATCTGTTCATCGTAGGAATATCTGTTTGAATAATCTGCTTCGAAAATTAAATTGAGGGCCATATTGGCCACAGAACCTGAAATTGATTACGCCATTGTGATTGGCATAATTTTTAGAACCTACGGTGAGATTTAATTGAAAATTTAGTATGGTCAATTTAAACTGATTAAATTGATAAATTAAGTGCCCTATTATTTTATATTAAAATATTTGTTAGTGGGGATTGTTGTATATTAACATTGCACCCTCCTTTAGCTCTCAAAAACTCAAAATCTGAGTTAGACAATTGAGAGTGGGAGAGAGGCCGGCTATAGTGAGGGAAATGAGGAGGATTGTGCATTTTAGCTTGAAGCTTGGGAATTTTGGGGGTTTAGCTCAAGAATTGTCTAGACCTTGAAAGATTAAAGCTTCTAGGTAAGTGAACTCATGGATTTTTGTTGTAAATGTGTAGATTCAAGTGTGTTTGATGACCAAGAACATGAGTTAGCTTGATGTTAAGGAAATGGAGTTGTTTGTGTTCAATTGATGGTCAATGAAGGCATGCATGTATATAATTGTTGTAGAATTGCATAATTTAGCATGTATTGAGTTGAACATGGAAGTAAAGGTGTTAAACCTTACATGCAAGCATGCTTTTGTTGTATTCCATGAGAATGAACACCATTTGTTTTGTTTGGGTTGGAAATGAGGTCAGAATTTAGCATGCATGTTTGAATAATTAAGAGATGAGCTTGAATGCATGATTTTACCATATTAGAATGGGTTTCGGGGCATGCATGTGAATTATTTTGTAAATTGAGCCTCATTGAGTTGTAATTAGTGGTCTATACCATGTTAGGACAATTACATTTGAGATTTGAGCCCTTGGCTGCAAGAATTGTAGCTGCAGAATTGTTTTGGAGCTCAAGAACACAATCTGGGAAACCCAGAATTTTGATGTCCGCTCGAGCGGGGGAATGTCTGCTCGAGTGGGGATTTCGAGCTCCCAGTATTTTGTTCTTGTAGGCATGGTGTACGCTCGAGCGGGGAAGTTCACACTCGAGCGATGGATCATGGAGGATGAACTTCCGCTCAAGCGTCTTAGTTCACGCTCGAGCGTGAACATGATGCATCCAGTACTTTTTGCAGACATAGCGTCCGCTCGAGCAGGAAAGTTCACGCTCGAGCGGGGAGCTATGTTGAGAGGCCCTTCGCTCGAGCACCATATTGGACGATCGAGCGCAATTTTCACCTACCCAGTACTTTTGCAGGCCTTAAGGGTCCACTCGAGCGGGTAATTTGATGCTCGAGCGGGGACCCTGTTTTCTAAAATTTTGCTTTCACATTCTGTGTTTCGTTTTCCGTTCTCTTTCACTTGCAAGCACTCTTAGGTATGTGTTAAGCATTATAAATGAGTTAATGGGATAAGAATAAAGCCTAAAGAGGAATATGTGAATTAAAGAACGGATTGAGCTGTTAGTGACCCTTTTCTTGTGTTCGGGAAATGTGTAGGGTCAAGCTCCAGGGCAAATCCACAACCCGATCACTATGAGTAATATCGATGTTCGAATGTTTGTGAATGTCCAATTGTTTATTCCCTCATAAGCTTTATGAGTTGCTATTTGGGATCGTGGACGAAAGTTTGATATGAATAAATAAATGGACCAAAGGTCATTTTGATAGAATTGAATGGACTGGAGGTCGTTTTGATAGAAATGCACGGACCGAAGGTCATTTTGATATACATGAATGGACCAAAGGTTGTTTTGACACATGTGAATGGACCAAAGGTCGTTCTGACATGAATGAGTGGGCCGAAGGACGTTTTGACATAAATAAGTGGGCCGAAGGCCGTTTTGACATAAATAAGTGGGCCGAAGGCCGTTTTGACATGAATGAGTGGGCCGAAGGCCGTTTTGACATAAATGATCGGGCCAAAAGTCATTTCGACATAAATGAGTAGGCTGAAGGCCGTTTTCACACGAATGGAAATCTGAATGGGCCAAAGGCCAAAATGTTGAAACTACAAGTCACTTGATTTGGAATTCGTATAGTTATATATATCTGCTAATTAGAAATATGAATTGGGCCCAAGGCCGTTTGGAACTTGTTGTTCTACATTGTTATGAATATTCTGTATTTGATATTATTCACTGGGCTATCACTCATGCTCATTCATGTGTTTGTAGGTGGGTCAAGAAAGCACAAACCCAGCCCCAGTGAAGTCTGCCGGGAACAACATGAGTTTTGGAGAGTCAGCCTTGCGTCTCACGCATGAGACCATCCTTGCCCTCTTATTATGTACTTATGTTTTGCCTTGTTGGCAAGGGCCTTGTGTATGTCTGTACATAGTCTGTTACAGGCTGACTCGTTTTGGTTGATCCTGTCTGTAATGAATTTTGTGATACAGTACTTTTGACGTGGGTTATTAACGCATCTGTGTATGGTTTGCTTGATGTGCATATAAGCACGACTCTATGGACAAAGTTTTAAATTTTTACTTCCGTTTGGCTCCTTTACTCTGATAAATTATGTTGTTTTGGTCTGAGGCCGTAGGTAATCACAGGATTACTGGCCGGTTACGGCTAGAAGCCATAGGGGCGGGTTCGGGTCGTGACATGCATGCACCAGGCTTGGCACATCATTCAAACTGCATTGACTTTCAATACATATTTGAATACGTGCATCAAATCATTACATTCATATGCCATCTTAGATAGTCGAGCCTATTTAGTTGCATTAGGCATTTTAACATAGCTAGGATCATGCATGATTTCTAACTAGTTCTCTGTTTTGGCTTAGAGTACACTGTAAGTGTTTACACTTTAGCATACTTGCATGTGTGTGAGTGTTGCCATGATAGCATGCTTGCTATGAGGCTATTTGCTTAATTGCTATAACTGCATGAATTCCTGTGGATGAAGGCTTCATTACTTGAATTGGAACAATTCATCAAAATGTGAGTTTTAAGCCCACTTGGAGTGGCAAATCATCATGTTTTAAGCCCACCTTGTTTGGTGGCAAATCCACATTTCTAAGCCCACTTGACGGTGGCAAATTCAAACTATTTTTGAAAACAAACATTGAATTGTTTTGTTCCAATATAGGCGATCTACTATATACTTGTATGCTGTGCGCATCACGTAGTAAGCTAGCTAGATAACCGGAACAAGAACACATGTGTTTTCAAAACAACATATCATTATTAGTAAAAGTCGATCCTTTGATCGGGCGAGCGGGGGTGCTCATTTCATGACCTTCCCCTCTCGTGCCCATGTTCCCGAGCCGAGGCAACTTTGGTGATGACGGACACGTGGCCTTAGGCACGAGTCAAGGTTTCCTAAATTTTTGAAAAAACAAAACATTTAGGAGGCGACTCTATAATCTGGCAAAGCAATCCATGTTTGGCACTTCTTGATTAAAATCGATTTTCCAAAACAATTTGCCGAATTTGGACTCTTTGGTGATTTATTAGTCTTACATTGCACTTTGTGAGACTAGATACAAAACCGTGACAGGAGTCTGAACTGTAGTAGCTATGAACCCAAATTCGCGCCCTCTCCGAAAGGGGGGCGTGCGGAGGATGTTCGGGCAGTCTACAGTTTCTGGCGACTCTACTGGGGATTTAGAGAACTTGACTCGAAACTCATGATATGATGTTTTATCTACACTTATGTGTTTCTTTGCGTTGCATTTGCATTGGTGCGCTGAAGTCACAGTGTTTGCCATCTGCTATTCCTGAATGGTTTGCCGAAGGCTTGCTTGAAAAAGCATTCCATAAGGCTGACTGATTACGGGCTCTGCCATGATGGAAACACAAACCTTGGCTTTACCGAGGCACCCTATTTGACCAATTGACCTAGTTGTATATCGGAAGCCTTAGAGACTGTTCCAAACTAGGACAGGTTGCTCACCCGAATGCAGGATTGTTTGAAAGCACATGCGTGTGTAGTGAACCCCTAGTTCCTGACAAAATTAGGACAGGGAAACCCTACCCCACCATAGGGGTGTTTTTGCTCTCACTTGCTTGATATGTTCTTTTAGAGTGTGACTCTACAGGTTGTATATATCAGTCGCAAGTCTGGGTATCAATCTGAGGACATCAGTATTTGGGGGTATCAGATTTGAGGCAGTGATTTGGGGGCAGAGATCACTGTTTGAGAACAGTTTGTTCTACTTATGATATCAACTGTGTGTTATCTTTATCCTAGCTGAAATGTTGTTCGCTTTTCTACTTATTGTTTCCTTATTTTGCTTTATTTTCCTTTTTGCAAGGTAGTATTCCATCATTGTTTCCGACGAGGCAAATACCCCTCAAGCACTCTGGACCTGGATTGGGAGAATTCATCGATCTGAGGATCTAGTTAACGGACAACCAGTGTTTGTTGCATTACCCCCAGTTACAAGAGGAAGGTCATCCAGGCACAGATCATCAGTACAGCGGTTACCAGATCAGCGGTCATTATCAACCTCACTTGTGCGCAGTTGGGCTGAGATATCTGCTTCTACCTCAGAGAGGGAACATACACCTGTTCAGTCAGATCTACACTTTATAGTCGGTATGGAGGACATGATGCGTCAACTCCAAGAGACCATGCAGGCCATGCAGCAGGACGCTGCTCGTCAGGCGGAGGTTACCGCTTATCAGGCAAAGGTTGTAGCTCAACAGGCATAACTGATTGGCAGGCTTCAACAACAGCAGCAACCACAATAAGCCGAAGCATCTACTTCGCATCCACCCCTACTCCCACCTAGGGTTCCAACACCCGAGGAAACAGTAAATGTTCAGGAGAATACAGGCGTTCCAACGGGACTAGTCCCACCACCAATCCCACCTCAGATGTCCAAAGCATCGACTAACCCAATAGACACGCCGTTTGAATTTTAGGTAGATCCGACTGCTTTGAGAGTCAGTAAGCTTGAAAAGCCATTTAAACGGGCCCAGGGAGTTAACTCGATCCCGGACATAGAAGATGGTTACACTGATTCGGTGGTGACATTGCCGGACAAGTTCAAGATGCCTCACATAGATCGCTTTGACGGCTCGGGCGATCCGATGGTTCGTTTGAGGCTGTTTTCTAATATTCTGCCTCCAATGAGCTTGACGAGACTCCAGAAATTATCTCTCTTCGGTAGGACCCTGTCGGGTATTGCGGCCATCTGGTATGCAAAGTTGGAGGATTCTATGAAACGAAGTTGAGAGGAGATGGCCGAGACTTTTGTCGCCCAGTATTCATACAACACGCAAATCGAGGTCACAACTCGTGATCTTGAGGCGACTCAACAGGAGCCAAAGGAGGGCTTTTTTGATTTTGTTACTCGATGGAGGGTCAAGGCCTCCATGATGACAACTCGGCCACTCGAGAAAGATCAAATAAGAATGGTTGTTCGCAACCTACAACCTAAGTTGATGCAAAAGATGATCGTCTTACCCCTCTCCACCTTTGCTGACTTGCATGAGATTGGGGTACAAATTGAGGATGCTATGAAGCAAGGTCTGATTGACCATGAGAGAGAGCAGCCCAAGATGGCGTTTACCCGCGGTTCAAATGTAGCTACCAGTAATAGTGTAGCCGCAAGAACTTCTGACGTCGGCATGGTTACCACCACTCCAAAAACAGCCACACTGTTTACAGGAACCTCTGCACCCAGCTCACAACCTACCAAAAACCAAGCCCGAGTCTTCACCCCGCTATATATGACTTTGTCTAAAGCCTTAGGAGTCTTGATCAGGAAAGGGCATTTGAAGCCCCTGGAGCCGCGACCATTACCAAACAAACTTCCTTCTTCCTATAACCTGGCTAAATATTGTGCCTTTCACCAACAGCACGGTCATGACACCGACTTCTGTTACAGACTCTGTCATGAGATTCAGGATCTCATTGATAATAAGGTGATATCTCCTCCAGAAAAACCAAATGTTACTACTAACCCTCTTCCACCACATAATTAAAAACCTCCACCTAGGCAGGTAAACTTCATCTAAACAACGGTCAAACTGTTTGATACTAGCACATACATCACTCCCTCCCACCTACCCAAGCCGACGATGTTCATCCCAGATAGCACTGACTTGTGCATGATGAGCACCTCCCTAACCCAGCCCAAGCCAATGGTGATTGTCGAATACAAAGCTGGGGTGACCTTGCAGGAGAATGGGAATGTTGATTCAGAACCTGAGGGATCCGAGAGCTTTATTGAGGAAGCATACAACCCATGTAGTTATATTGTGTCAATAAATCAAGCCAAGCCAATGGTAGAGTTGCCCATTGAGGCAGAGGTCAATGTAGTTCGGGAGGACGGGCTAAGCCAGGGGTTGGATGATTTAGCAGAGTTGGAGGAAGACATTGCTAATATGCAGTTCTTTAATGAGCAGGATCCGGGGGATGTGAGCATCAACTGGTTTGACTTGAATGGAGCAATGGACAGCATAGGGTGGCTTAGTGATGAGGCTGATGTTGTTGAGGTATCTCAATCAAAACAAGGTCATTCAGAAACAGGAACATCTACAATGGACGGAGCGGTCGAGAACAAGGAGGAGCTGCCAGAGAGCACCGGTACAAAGAATTTTGCTCGGGAATTGGGCAGTTTGTGTACAGCTGACACGAAGCAAGAAGCCATGCTGAGGTAGTTTGAGCAACAAAAATTGAGAATGATGAAAGCGCTAGAAAAGCTAAGGGTCCTGCGGGGACAGAATGTGTTGAGCACACTACAGCGGAACTGGACAGCTGCCTATTGGTTGCCAAGGGGATGTGCTGGGATGACGATGATTAGCATCTTTCCCATATTGATGAAGACTAGGGGCAGAATTTGCTGGATAATACTTGGTACACTGAGGAGGTCGACCATATGACCCGAAGTGGGTAATATTTCAAGCGCCCACATTTGGACCAACCGGAGGTGTCCGGGAAAGACAAAGAAGCTGAGAAGCAAAAAGAGAAATTGCTAGAGGAGGAAGCTATACTGAAGCAGCTGAAGAAAATTCAAGTAGATATCTCCATCTAGGGACTGCTTATGGCATCGAGGGTTCACAGACAAGCTGTCTTTTCAGCCATGGACAAGGCTAAACTTTCCATTGATACAACACCTGAGCAGTTGGTTGGGTTGGTTTTCCTAGGCAGAGCTTCACCAACCTTGACCTTCACAGACAAAGAACTACCACCTAAGGGCTCCGAGCACAACAAACCGTTATACATCTCTGTAGAGTGTAAGGAAAAATGGATACCAGTTGTTCTAGTTGATACGGGATCTACAATCAATGTATGTCCGTCGCGAATGGTGTATGCTATCAGGTTGAAGCCCGCAGATTTCGCACCAACAGCCCAGGTGATACGGGCTTACAATAACACCAATCGGGAGGTGATGGGGACAGTGCGGATTAAAACTCAGGTTGGCCCGACGCACCAGGACATTGAGTTTCATGTCTTAGATGTTCCAGCTACCTTCAATCTACTCCTCGGGCGGCCGTGGCTGCACCAAGTGAAGGTTGTCTCTTCCACCTTACACCAGATGCTGAAGTACCCCCATGGGAAGGGGGTGGCAATTGTTTTTGGAAACTCTTCAATACATCCCCTGCCAGAGGTCTCTACATCAGTTTTGGAAATTGAACACAGCATGGAGGATGTCTTTCTATCAGGATTCACTTTGGCTGAGGCTTAGGTAGTACATGACTTGTTGGTCGTTGATAAAGGGCTGTATGTCAGTGCTCAATCTGTCTACCTCATGAACAAGCTTCAGTACATGCTCAAAATGGGATTGGGACAAAGTGGTCGGAAGGGCGTTGCTGCATTGGCCGAAGTGCCGCATAATCAATATACCTTTAGTTTAGGTTATACACCTACCAGAGAGGATTGGGCAAGGAAAGGAAAGGAAATGGCCGGAAGAGCCAAGGCTAAGTAAGCCGGGAAGCACTATGAGCTGGTGCACAGACCTATCCAAGGAACTTTGAACGGACACTTTGTCTGGGAGGGGGAAGACTTCCCGTTTTACGGCTCGAGCCTGGTCGAATTGAAAAGCCGCTGTCTTGGCCAAATCTTTTTGACCTTCGCCATAAGGGATGAAGTTGCTTAAAAGCGACAACCCAATCCGAGGCTGAGCAGTGCAAGGATGATGAGTCCGAGAGCACAAAACTTGAGATGGGGGTAGCGCTGGCTTGTCTTCTCTCAGATCCTCAGATCGTACCGAAGTGCTTGGGGGATAACTTCTCAGTTTCCATGATCAGGGATCAAACGGCTGTGGGCCTATCTTTTGGAATTCTCGATGCATCCATCACACCCTCCCTCATCTGGCAATACGAGGAAGGCTTTTATCGAGCAGTTTTGGATTAGGTAGTTAACCAGAATCTAATTCCATAAAGTCTATGGAATTGGAATTAGATTCTAGTTCTTCTGAGTCAGAGTCAGGTATTCCTAGGAGTGATAACCCCGATGCCACTATCCTATCCAGGTCGTATTTTTCTTTTTCCTTTGAGTTGGTTGTAACCGAAGGATCTGATGGACTGGATGTTGTTAATGAGAATTGTACAACTGTGGCTTTTGCATACTTTTCTGCGCCTTTAGTTTATTGTATTAATCAGGACTTTCAAAATTTTGATGAAAACGATGAAGAAGAAATTCCTCCAATTTTGAAACGTTTGATTAATCAAGAGTATGAGAGGTTTGTAAAACCTTTGGTTGATGAAATCACCTCAATTAATGTTGGTACTGAGAAGCACCCGCAGCTGGTCCAGATCGGGCCCACGTTATCTTCTAAGGAACGTGAGTACTTAGTCGCTTTATTAAAAGATTTCAAAGATGTTTTCGCGTGGTCCTACGATGCCATGCTTGGAATCGATCTTGAGCTTCTACAGCACCGGATCCCTCTTGACCCAGAGGCCCGACCTGTTAAGCAAAAGCTCCGAAGGATCCGCCCGGATTGGGCTTTGAAAATCAAAGAAGAGGTCACCAAACAGATTGATGCAAAGTTCCTGTTGGTATCTGAGTATCAAACTTGGTTAGCCAATATAGTTCCGGTGCCGAAGAAGGCCGGCAGAATTCAGGTATGTGTAGACTTTAGAGATTTGAACAAAGCCAGTCTGAAGGACGACTTTCCTCTGCCACATATCAACGAATTAGTGGACTTTACTGCTGGGCATGGGCTACTCTCGTTTATGGGCTACTCTCGTTTATGGATGGATTTTCAGGCTACAACCAGATTTTGATGGCACCTGAAGGCAGGGAGAAAACTGCTTTCACTACCTCGTGGGGAACCTACTACTATAGGGTGATGCCGTTCAGTTTGAAGAATACAAGGACTACATATTAACGAGCTGCAACCACAATTTTGCACGATAGGATCCACAAAGAGGTGAAGGTGTACGTGGGCGACATGATTGTCAAGTCCAAGTAGAGAGAAAGCCACTACACCGCCTTGCAGAAATTTTTCCAACGAATCAGAGAGTATCAGTTGCGGCTGAATCCTCGAAAATGTACTTTCGGTGTTACAGTAGGGAAAATGCTAGAGTTCTTGATCACACAAAGGGGTATCGAGGTCGATCCTTCCAAGATTAAGGCCATCTTAGAAATACCACCACCAAGGACTGAAAAGGAGGTGCGAGGCTTTCTGGGTAAAGTGCAATTCATAAGATGGTTTGTTGCAAAATTCACCTTGACTTATGAACCACTGTTTGGTCTCCTGAAGAAGGGAAAGAAGTTCCAATGGAATGACCGATGCCAAGTTGCTTTCGAGTAGATCAAGCAATATCTACAGAACCCACCTATATTGTCACCGCCAGAGCCGGGGAAACTGTTGATTCTATGCCTATCAGTGACTGACACGACAATAGGCTGCATGCTTGCACAGGAGTCTGAGGACAAAGTGGAGAAGGCTATTTATTACCTGAGCAAGAAGATGCGGGAATATGAGAGTCGTTACACGCCACTGGAAAAGGCTTTTCTAGCCTTGGTATGGGCTACCAGGAAGTTGAGGCACTACCTGTTAGCTCACTCCGTAATACTAGTTTTGAGATTGGATCCCATCAAATATCTCTTCGAGAAACCAGCATTTACAGGTAGGCTAACCCGTTGGTTGCTTCTTCTCTCCGAATTCGATTTGAAGTACATGACGCGCAAGTCAGTGAAAGGGAGAGCGGTAGCGAAGTTCCTAGCCGATCACCCAGTGGAGGGAAACGAAGTAGTAGAGTATCTGTTCCTAGATGAGGCCATTCTGCAGGTTGAAAAAGAGGTCTGGACTATGTACTTTGACGGAGCGTCTAATCAATACGGGTATGGAATAGGGGTGTTGCTGATAGCACCCATCTGTTGAGAGAGAGCAAGAGGTTCGCAGACGATTTATCAACTCTATCATTTATGATAGACATCCTTACTTGCGTTATCACACATGTTTTATTTGCATTATCATGCTTGTTTCAGTTGCATTGTTATGCACCCCTCGCTTGCGTTGTCTCGCATGTTTTACTGGCATTGTGATGCACCTTCTCACTCACATTGTATATGCATGTGTTTATCTCATATTGAACTGATTTCTTGATCTAACGTTGAACATGTGTTTCTAATATATTGTATCTGTTGAATTTCTTTCTTTTGCAGGTACGATATTGTATGTACTATTCATTTGAAGTTGGTGAAACCAGACGATATTGTATGTACGGTTCATTCAAGTGAAGTCCCGGCTCAGTTTCATCGCAACCTTTCCCCACTCGCATGCCGCGTTTGGACGTTCTCGCACTGTTATGTGCATCGCGCTTTCTTGCGCAACCCTTCTCCACTCGCATTTGGCATGCGTTTCGACGTATCTCTCTCCTCTCGCGTTTGACACGCGTTTGGATGACTGTGCTTTCTTGCACAGTCCTTTCCTCTCCTACGTGTGATACGCTGAGAGATGTTTTTTTTGAGACTCCGGATGTCCTCAGTAGTTGCTTTTAATCTTCTCCGTGTGAGACGCAGTGAGAATTGCATAATTTTCTTACATCCTTTCTGTTGGAATATGTAGGACTATTCTTTCTTATTCGCTTGCTTAAACTATTGTATTTATTTTGCATAAATTCTTCATTATAGCTCTCTTTGCATGATCATAAGTTATATTCAGCATTGTGCATGTCATTTGGATCTTGCCCCTATCTTGTATGCTTGTCTAAGTCTTCAGCCTCATCAAAAATGGGTCCTCTGGGCTTTGACATTCACTCCCGTCATCTTATGACTTTCGAGTTCTATCAAAGTGGGGCAACTGTAGACACCCCATTTTTGACCATCCTCAAGACTTGGGCATCATCGTTTGAACACTCGATGATCATCCATGCTCGTGTTCGTTTTGAGTTCTCAAAGGTCTCGGCTGCGCGCCTTGCCTTAGGATCTCTCAACTTGTCTGTTTTGTGCTTGGTTGTGGACCAAGGACTTGCGGTTTTGCTTCTGAGGGAAGAGGGTGGCTTGTTGGCCATCTCTACAACCCATCGGCTAAGGCCTTGTGCCATTGGCCTTGTTTTCTTGCCATCGACCATGAGTGGTGGCCGATCGGTACTCTTGTTGGTCGATCAACACTCTTTTTGGTCGACCGGCCATATTTGTTGGCCGAGAAATTTCCACCTGCTTTTGTAGATATTTTTGTGCCAGCTGTGACAGCTGGTAAACACAGATCTCATCCTCCACACACGTGTATGGAGGGATTGAATCAAGACTCAAGCTTATTCAACAAGCTTGAGAATTGAATTTCTATAAGAAGGGAGGCCCTTCTCCCTTTCTAGGGGTTCTGAAATTTGAGATAGAAAATATATATCACTCTATATATATATATATTTTACATCTCTCTCTCTCTCTCTCTCTCTCTCTCTCCATATTTACCCTAGTTTGTGCTCAAAAGTGTATTTTCTTTATACTTTTGCACTAAAGCACCTACTAGAACACCATCCTTTTGTTGCTGAGGTACTTAGGAGCTGGTGTTAGTGTTTTTGGACTGGTTTGGTCAGAAAAGAGTGCTAGAGTTGTGTTATTGAAAGTGTTCTTCAAGGGTGAGTCAACTAGCCTTTAAACCCTTGTTTTGGTTCAAGCTTTTGGACTTATTTGTATGCTGATTTAAGCTTAACTTTCTACTGTAAAAAGTTCTGATTTTTCATGCTTGTAATGTTTGTTTAAGGTCACTTTTGTGTTGGGGGTTGTCTACCCCCTCTTAGGCCTTGTTTGGTCCTGTTCTTGTGCCTTCCTTTTAAGCTATTGGGACCACCTTGTTTTGGCCTTCTCACCACTGAAATCTAGAGGATTTTCAATGGTGGAAATGGTGTTTTGAGGTCCCAAATAAGAGAGGGTCATCCCCTCTCCTTATGTCTCATATGCTTGTATTGATGGCTCATAAAAGTAACATGTTTGTTATGCTTGTTTTGGCTCCATCTTAGCATGTATTGGACCTTATTTCAGCATGATATACCTCTATCTAAGGTTGGTTTGATAGTCTCTTGCATGCACCATGCACTTGTAGTGCAATTCTCTCTATTGCCTTAACATGCATCTTATGTTTGGATCATCATTCTTGCATGTTTTGGCTCAACTCAAAGAAGCTTTCCCTCATGTTTTACCATACTTGAGCTCTGTTTGATATTGTTTTAGTCATGCATGCATTGCTTTGTATAGCCATAGTGCATTATAGCTTGTTAGCTTTGAATGTCCAAGTCATTAGCATGCATTGCTTAGACCATTTTCATGATTTGGCATCATTTCATATGTGATTTCAGTCCACATAGTGTGGTCATGCACTCACATTTGTCACATTTTCCATGCATTGGGAGGTTTGTGTTTTAAGCCTTGAACATGAGCCATTATGCATGTCTTATTGCTTAAGCTTTTGGGATGCCATCTCCGTGGGTTTTTGGGCTTATTTTGAGATGCCATAACTCTAATTTTTATTGGTGAAGTCATGCCATGCTTGGTCTTGGTAGGTGTAGTGTAACCCTCTTTATTGGCCTGGCATGCACCATGCCTTATGCCCTTCATGTTGGTTTGTTTTAGCTTTGGCCCATGCATGTTTTAGACTCATTTTGGCATGATCTAGGACTGTTTTGGTTGTCCTTGGCCCTTTGGGGTTTGAGTCATGTGGCTTTGGTACAAGTTCCTATGCTAGTTTCAAGCTTTAAGCTTTCTTGCATGCCATACTGTAGATACCCCATTTTTGACCGTCCTCAAGACTTGGACATCATCGCTTCAACACTCGGTGATTACCCATGTTCGTGTTTGTCTTGAGCTCCTGGAGGTCTCGGCTATGCGCCTTGCCTCAGGATCTCTCGACTCGACTGTTTCGTGTCTGGTTTTGCACCAAACACTTGTGTTTTGCCTTGGAGGGGCAGGGTAGGGCTTGTTGACCATCCCCACCCATCGCCGGTCATGGCTTGAGGCCACCGGCTGTGTTTTGTTGCCACCGGCCAAATGTTTGGCCGATCGGCACTCTAGATGGCCGGCCGGCTATCTTTTTTTGGTCAATTGCATCTTTGGCCGGCCGACTACTGTGCATCTGCTTTTCCAGATATTTTGGTGCAGCTGGCATGCACTTGGCTCTCCTCCATACACGTGTATGGAGGGATCTCTCTCTTTAGAAGCTTTTCTTGTAAGCTTACAAGACTAAAAAGCTCTATAAAAGAGGAGCCTTCTCTCCCCTTTTGGGGGAGAGACATTTTTAGACCGCTTTTTTTAGGGTTTGAGTTCTAGGGTTTGAGTTCTAGGGTTAGGGTTTGTTCATATCCTTCCTCTATATCTCTCTCTTGTGTGTGTTTTGTCTTATTTTTGCTCATAAACACCCACCATCACACCAACCCATGGAGCTGAGGCCCTTGAGGGTTATTTTTGGAGGTTTTAGACTGATTTCAACATAAAGAAGCTGTTGGAGCTCCATTGGTGAAGAGGGTCTTCAAGGGTAAGAAGCTTGTCCCTTTATTTCCCATTTTTGCACACTCTTTTTACCTACCTTGCAACTATTTTTGAGCTTTGTGTATGACATATAAAAGTTCTATTTTTTAGTGCTCTAAATAGTTCGTTAAGGTCGTTTTAAGCTTTGGAGTTGTTTGACCCCTCTTAAGGCTTGTAAGGCTCCATTTTGTGCCATTCTGAGTGAGCTCCGGGACCATTGAGTTTGGGCCTCCTCACCACCAAAATCTTGAGGTTTTCAGAGGTGAGGATGGTGCCTTCAGGTCCTAGGAAGGAGAGGGCCACTCCCTCTCCTTGTTGTCCTTGAAAAGGACCATTTTTGTCTCTTGAGAGAGCACCATGTTTAAGTGTATGTTGACCATACCTTAGCTATTTTTCATGCTTATTATGTCATAATATAGCATTTTTGTATGTTGGTTTTGGTACACCATGCTTGCTTAGCATACATGCCTTGTAATGCCTTGTTTTAGCCTTAACATGTCTTATGTTTTGAGTCCTTATTCAAGCATGTTTAGGCCTAGCTTTGTGAAGCCTTTATGTTTATTTTGCCATGTTTAAGGTCTGTCATTGGCTGTTTTGGTCAATCATAACATGTATTGCATAGCTCCTTTGCATTGCTAGCTTGTAGCCTCAAGTATGTGAGTGTGTAGCATGCATTGCTTGCATCATTTCAGTGGTTTGTAACCACTTAACATGCCATTTCAGTCCATTTAACATGCTTGTATGCTTGCCTTTAATGCCTCTTTGATGCTTTGGAAGCTTGTGTTGTATGCTCCATGTTTTAGGCAATTATGCATACTTTTAGATTTGAGTCACTTACATGCCATCTAGGTGTTCCTTTTGTATTGTCTAGGTCTGCCTTGAACCTATTTTAAGTCCCCTTGGCCTTGTGAGGCTTGGTTGACTTAGTCATGGTTTAAGTCTTCTTGGCTTGCACCATGTTTTGGACCTCTAATTGCATGTCATGCTTGTCTTGTTCATTTCGTTTGGCACCATTTTAGCATGATTTTAGAGCTTTCTATGCATGCTAATTGTCCATGTTTACCTTCTTTTAAGTGTGATTAGAAGTTGTCCCTTTATGCTTAGGAATTGGACCATATTCGCATGCATGTGTGTGTGTGTTTTGGACCTCACTTCCATAGCATTGGCCACTGTTTTAGGCTTGTTTGAGGGCTGCCTAATTTAGTTTAAGTCCATCCTCTTGCTTGTTGCATACTTTGTATGCTTCCTTGTATTGCCATGTTGCATATTAGCCAACATGTCTAGGTTGCATTCCATTTGCATGCATGCTTGGCCTCTTGAATTGCTTGTGATAGAGGTTAAGCCCCATTGTTTGACTATGTGCATTGCATTCCATATTAAAATGCACACTTGATTCTTTGGGCCATCATGCATGGAAATGCGTGATTGGTGGTCCGAGAATCGAGGCCCATCCTCCTTTGAGTCATTCACATAATAAGGGGTGTGGTAAGTGCATACATAGCTTGAAATTCACTGTCATGCTTTGCTTTGTCCTCTGCTGTTGTCAAACAGGATTTTGCAGGAAGATTTGGCCGGCCGGCCATCTTCAGTGCCGACTGGCCATCCATTGTTGGCCGATGGATCATTTTGTGGCCGGTGACCATCATACATAGCTGGTGACCAATCCCTTCAGCCGGTGGTGTTCCACAGTGTGCAGAGAAGCAGTTCTGAGATTTGTGAAGTCTTTAGAGAAGAATAACAGTCAAAACAGAGGCAACTTGTGCATGGTAGCGGATTTCCGAGCAAACCCGAGCGCGCATGCATTGGACCCTTTTCCCGAGGCCGTTGTTTATTGCTTAAATAAATTAGTTAATTTGTTTAGCTAATTTAATTGATTTGTAATATTTAAACAGCTAGTTGGTTACTTAAATTGTATTGTTCTTTCGGTCCCTTCGAGCGAGGGTGTAGACACCCCATTTTTGACCGCCCTCAAGACTTGGGCGTTACTAATGGTTTGCATGGTGGAGAAAGCTTTGTAGGGCAAAGGTTCAGTTTCTTCGGCAAGGAGAGAGAGAAATCTCAACTTCACACCCCATTTTGGACCAAAGTTATTTTGGATGGTTTTTAGACCTTAAAACCCTCTCTTTCAAAACATTTTTGAAATAAAATTCCCACGATGTTCCGACGCTCGCATTTCGGTAAATGTTGCGCTTTTCGGTAAATCGAGCAAGGACAAAGTGGAGATGAATGAAAGAGAGATGAAATCTTTGAAAAATCTTTCAAAACACCTTACTTAGGGGTTTGAAGTTGAAGAAAATAGGAGAAGAGAGGAGAAAACAAGTTGGAGAAGAAGTTCGGCGAGGATCCGGGTGGAAGGGAGTCGAGCAGTCCTCGCTGAATCAGGCTTATTCATCTACATACTTGAATTTTAGCTATGAGGCCACCACCGTTGGGAAGCTTAGCCAAGTCCGGGTGGGGGAGATATGATCAGTTGAAGTTGGGCATCATCCCGGTTGGATCGAATCTGCGCGGCTTCACCAAAATGGGCATAACTTTTTCCGCAGGAGGAATTTTAATGCAAGGTTTGCGCCATTGGAAAGCTAACTTCCGGGGATTCAATTTGAACACCCACCAGCCATTTTTTGACCTTGGCAGCACCTATCGGAAATCTATTTAGCCGATCAGCAATTTATAGTGCCGACCGGCAATTTATTTTGGCCGATGACCTCCTTTTCTGGCCGGTTTGACCCTTTTGCACCTCCCAGGCATGGTGCATGCTAGCTGTGCCAGCTGGGATGCACAG
This sequence comes from Camellia lanceoleosa, assembly GCA_025200525.1. Classification (NCBI taxonomy): domain Eukaryota; kingdom Viridiplantae; phylum Streptophyta; class Magnoliopsida; order Ericales; family Theaceae; genus Camellia; species Camellia lanceoleosa. Next base: position 62,640,331 of record CM045762.1, read on the forward strand.
ACCCTGCTCCCCCGTGCATATATGTAGCTATTTTGAGCCTTTGACCCTTTTTGACCCCTCTTTTTGCACCCTTTGCTCAAGGCTTCTTGAGGAAGCTTTGATCCCTTAGCTTGGCTTCCTTAATAAGCCTTGCCCCCTTTGCACTCCTTGACCCTTTCTTTTTAGCTTGTCTTATAAGCTTCAAGCCCTTTTCCATTGCCTATATAAGGGAGCCTCTCCTCTCCTTTGTTGGGTTCAGCAAAAATCAGAGGAAAACCTGGTATATAAGATATATATATATATCATTCTCTCTCTAGATCCCCCTCTCTCTCTACATTTGGGTGGGTTAAAGGGTCCAAAAGGGCCTTGATCTTGGCCATTTTCACTACAACTCATAGCATACCACCTCCACCATCCATTCCAGCCCCTTGGAGGTCATTTGCAGAGGTTGAAGGCTAGCATTCTTGGTCCAAAAGCTACTGGAGTCATTGGCTACAAGGGTAAGTCCTCTTCTCCCTCTTTGAAGCTCTATTTTGCATGATATCTTAGTCTTAGTTGCTTGTATTTTTGGGCTCCAACCCTAACTGAAAACAGTCATATTTTGAGCCCCTTTCCATGTTTGTTTAAGGGTCTTTTGCTGTTTGGAATCCCCAGCTATCACTTGCTTCATAATCTCTCTTTTAGGCCCAATTCTTGCATAGTATATTACGCCAATTTTAAAAATTTTTTGAGCTTGGTTACAAACTGTAAAGAGGCTTTTTTTGAGTCCTTATTCAACATTGTAGAAGGGCTCATCACTGTTTGAGTCCTCCATGTGCTACTTGCTTTGATATTCATATTTTAGCTCCATTTTTGCATGACTTATTAGCCTATCGAGCTTCTATTTTTGGACCTTGGTCCGAACTGAAAATGGCCTTTTTTTGACCCCCTCTCCATGTTTCATTAAGGGTCTATTGCTTTTTGGAGCATCATTTGTATACTTTGTGTTGTAGCCTCTATTTTGGCCCTTATTTTGCATAGCATTTTGAGCATACTTGTATCCGTTTTTGGGGTTTGTCATAAACTGTAAAACACCATATTTTTGGCCCATATTAAATATTGTAGGAGGTCCCTTCTCTGTTCGGGGCCAGCATCTGTGAGTTGCTTCAATACCTTACTTTCGGGGCCATTTTTGTATGCCAGCTTAGCCCCATTTATGCTCACTTTTTGGCCTTTCTTTAAACTGTAAACATGCTTTTTTTGGGGCTGCCTTGCTTCTGTCTTTACACTTTATGTTCAAATTATGCATGCATTGCATAGCTATAGGCCATTTCATGCGCCAAATTTCATGTTTCGAGACTTGTTCCATGCATTGGGTACCATTTCACCATGTTTTGGGGATGTTTTGCATCTCATTTTGCCTCTGAAATTTGCATGCTAGTATTCCATTTTCCATGTTTTGCCATGTCTGGTTAGAGTGGCATTCCGTGCCTTAGGGTCAGTCCTCGGTTTGCGTGCACGTGTGTATGCATCTCGAGTTGTATCATTTTCATCTAATGGCCACTAATGTGAGTGCGGCTGAGGTCCACTCACATTGGTGTAAGTCCATCTTGCATTGTGTATGCCATGTTTCAATGCGTTGTGCATGTTATGTTGTTAATTCCGTGTGTGCCATGTAGTTGTATTGCATGTTTGTATGTTTGATTGCATGCTTAGGTCGCATGTGCATTGTTGTGCATTGCCTTGCCTCTTGACCAACCATGATTGAGGTCGGGTCACTTGTATGTTTTGTGTGCATTGCATCTCCATTGAAATGCAAACTTGGCCTCTTAGGCCATCATGCATCAAAATGCACAATTGATCGCCCGAGGGTCGAGGGCCGTGCTTCCTCGAGTCTAATGCATGATAGGGAGCATGGCCATGCTCACATGTGCCTAAAATTTCATGCCATGCACTGCTTGTCTTCTGTTGCTGTCAAAACTGTCTTCTGCAGGAAGTTTCTGCTGACCAGCAACATTCAATGCCGACCGGCCATTGGTGGATGGCCGATAACCTCATCAGCAGCCGATGGAAATTCTCTATGGCTGGTGGGCATTTCCTCCAGCCGATGGTATTCCACAGTGTGCAAGGAACATTTCCCAGGACTTTAGCAGTTTTCAGAAAGGCAGGACAATGTAAACAGAGGCAGCGGTGGCATGGTATGGGTTTTATGGGCGAGATAAATCCGAGCATGCATCATTCGCGCATCCCGAGGCAGGGCCGTGGCCACCTTTCTTCTTGCATTCATTTGTTAATTAATTAGAAGTTTTGTAATAATTAATTTAGTATTATTTATTCGGACTGTAATATTTATTCGGACCCTCCAAGCGAGGGCAACGGTGTAATAAGTGTGGGTGAGTGTGTGTATGTCTTCCAACCCCACGTCTTTCTTCCCTTTTATTTGCCTGCTTATGTTGGTAGACTAGAGCATATTTAAATTAGCATTATAGTATGATAGCATGCGTGCATCCATACATTTGTCTTACATGCACCGGGCCCGGCACATCATGCTAACTGCATTTGTATTTCAATTCCAAGATGAGTACTTGTTAATTGCAGCATTTCACATGCCATGTCTAGGATAGCCGAGCCTATTATAGCTGCATTTTGCCTATGATGCATTAACCACTTAACATGAACTAGGATCATGCATTGATTACTAACTAGTTTCTGTTTTGGCTTGGAGTACTAGGTAAGCTTTTATGCTTTAGCATACCGCATGCGTGTGAATGTTGTCATCATAGCATGATTACCATGAGGCTAGCTGCTTATGTGATATAACTGCTTGAATGCCTGTGGATGGAGGTCGAGTTACCTAAATTGGAATAATGCATTAAAACTGTGAGTTTTAAAGCCCACTGGATAGTGGCAAAACCATCTTTTCCAAAAACCCACTCGAGGGTGGTAAAACCTACATTTTAGCCTACTTGCAAGTAGTAAACCATTTTTAAAACAAACATGAAACGTTTTGTTCCAATTTAGGCGATTTGGTCTATACTTGTTTGCTGTACGCATAACATAGTAATTCTAGGCTAATAACCGGAATAAGAGCATGTAATGTTTTCAAAACAAGATATCATGGTTAGTAAAGGCCGGTCTTCGGACCGAGCGAGAGGGGGTGCTCATAGCTGACCTTCCCCGATCGTACCCAAGTTCCCCGAGCCGAGGCAACTTTGGTGATGACGGACACGTGGCCTTTGGCACCAAGTCAGGGTTTCCTAAATTTTCCAAAATAAAATATTTAGATGGCGACTCTGTATCTGGCAAAGCAGTCCATGTTTGGCACTTCTTTTCAAAAAATCTATTTTCTCAAAACGATTTGCCAGATTTGGACTCTTTGGTTCAAGATTAAGAACCCTGACAACAGATCGAGTCCGAACTGTAGTAAGCCCACATATGAACAGAACGGGAGGGGGGGTTCATCCTCCCGAGGCATTCGGGGATGTCTACAGAGGGCAAATTTGTAATAAGTGTGGGTGCGTGCGTGCATGTCTTCCAAACCCTCACTTCTTTCTCCCTTTTACTTACCTGCTTTCGCTAGTTAGTTTAGGGCACGTTTAAATCAGCATACAGTATGATAGCATGTTTGCATCATCCATCTGTTTTGCATGCACCGAGCTCGGCGCATCATACTAACTGCATAAGTATTTCGAATCTAACTTGAATACATTCTACATGTGCATTTTCACATGTCTTTTATAGACTAGCCGAGCCTACTCTAGTGACATTCCGTATGTGTTGCATTAGCCATCTTAACATGAACTAGGATCATGCATTGATTACTAATTAGTTTTTGTTTTGGCTTGGAGTACTAGGTAAGCTTTTATGCTTTAGCATACCGCATGCGTGTGAGTGTTGCCATAATTGCATGATTACCATGAGGCTAGCTGCTTATGTGATATAACTGCTTGAATGCTTGTGGATGGAGGTTGAGTTACTTAAATTGGAATAATGCATTGAATGCGAGTTTTAAGCCCACTTGAGGGTGGCAAAACTCATGTCTTAGCCTACTTGCAGATAGCACCATTAAACCATTTTCAAACAAACAAACATGAAATGTTTTGTTCCAATTTAGATGATTTGGTCTATACTTGTTTGCTGCGCGCAACGCATAGTAATTCTAGGCTAATAATCGGAATAAGAACACATAACGTTTTCAAAATCGGATATCATGGTTAGTAGAGGCCGATCTTCGGATCGAGCGAGCGAAAGTGCTCATAGCTGACCTTCCCCAATCGTACCCAAGTTCCCGAGTCGAGGCAACTTTAGTGATGACGGACGCGTGGCCTTTGGCACCGAGTCAGGGTTTCCTAAATTCCCCCATTAAAAATATTTAGGTGACGACTCTGTATCTGGCGAAGCAGTCCATGTTTGGCACTTCTTTCAAAATCTGTTTTCTCAAAACGATTTGCCGGATTTGGACTCTTCGGTTCAAGATTAAGAACCGTGACAAAATTGAGTTCGAAAGATAACTGTAGCGAGGTCCCCCCACGGGCTTGTTACAGTTTCTGGCGACTCTACTGGAGAGATTAGAGAACTTGACTCGAACTCGTGATATCTTGTTTTGACTACACTTATGTGTTTCTTTGCATTGCATGTGCATTGCTGCGCCTAGGACACCGTGTTGGCCATCTGCTATTCCTGAGCGGTTTGCCGGAGGGTTGCTTTGAGAAGTGTGCCATAAGGCTGACCGGTTGCGGGCTCTGCCAGCATGGGAACACAAACCCCGGTTTTATCGGGGCACCCTTTTGACCATTCGACCTAGTGCATATTCGAAATCCATAGTGACCATTCCAAGTTAGGACAGGTTGCTTACCTGATGTTAGGTTGTTTGAAACCGCTACGTGCGTAATGAAGCCCTAGCTCCTGACAAAATAGGACAGGGAAACCCTACCCCAACTTAGGGGTGTTTTAGCTCTTTACTTGCTATGTGTTTTTAGAGTGTATCTCTACAGGAACGCACATATCAGTTTGCCAGCTTGAGTATCAAGCCTGATGGCACCAGTATCGATTTGTCGAATCGATTATAAAGTGGATATCCGATTCGATGTTTTGGGACGATGATTACGGAACGATGATCGATAGTAGAGCATACGATCGGTTGGCTACACCTGTGTTTGATCTGTTTGGGCTGAAATGCTGCTTGGTTTTCCTTTCAGTTCAGAGAGTTGATCCAGAATAGTCAGTGTTCCCCCTTGCTGAGGCAAGACAGATATCTGATCTGTCAGTCACCGCTCAGAACAGTGGACCTATGATGACGTAGAATTCGGAAGAGATTGTGGTTATGACAGTCGCATTAGATCAAGAAATCACTCTACAAAGTGAGACCAATGTTGATGTGCCACATCCACCTAGGTCGCCTGCTGCACACCCGGTTTGGACCCCTCAGTTGTATCAGGCTCGTGAGCCCACCACATTCAAGTTGATAGGAATGATAGGTGACCTCCAGAGGTCCGTGGTGGATCTCGCCTACGGAATATCAGCTTCGCCACCAGCTGCACCATATGCCAGGAATTTTGTACCCCAGAAGCCCCCATTGCTGGGACGGATTGTGATCGAGCTTAGCCAACCGGAGATGGCCTCCAACTATAACAATGATGTATCAACATCAACCCAAACCCTCGATCTGGCTGAGGCCAGAGGTAAAGACAAAGTGAAGGCAGATGCCGATCCTATTGAACAACTACTGTGGGTAGTCAAGGCTTTGAAAGCCGGGGGGATGAGTAAACAGCAAGTATTCACAGTCCTGACCAAGACTGTAGATGATGTTTTCCCCACTCCAACTGAAGGCAATACCAGTCAGTCAGAAAACCGGGATAGGCCCCGTCACGCTAGAACAGTTCCTTCCGCTCCCAACCCTGCACCCGGGAAAGAGCAGAAAGTCAAGCCAGTGCCTACCGACCTTTTCACTAGTGCGTCTAGCAAGAACACTCAAACTTCAAAGTACCTGCCCCGAGGGCGCAGGGTCTTTCATGCTCTCTATATGCCGTTATCCAAGGCACTCCAGATCCTGGCCGAAAGAGGGCACCTTAAACACCGGGAGCCTCGGCCTCTCCCAAAAAATCTCCCTCTCACGCATGATGCTGCTTTGTACTGTGCATACCACCAACAAACCGGTCATGCTACCGATAATTGTTTTTGCCTCCGTCATGAGGTGCAGGACTTGATCGACAATGAGGTTATCCTCCCGTCCACCTCAGCCAAGTCCATTACTACCCAGTTATTGGATTTTGAGGATACTGATATTGCGAGTATGTGATCGGGAAGCGAACCACCTGCGGGCGACACCCGGTATTTTTGATGTGGCATCTGGCACGCATTTTTGAGCATCTGCGAATGCTAGTTTTGTAAATTTTGGCTTGGGTGTCGAGTCAGTCTTTTGCTTTGTTTTGAGTCTGTCTCATTGTCGTGAGTCAGTCCTTTTTGCTTAAGGGTTTGTCTTGTTGTAGCGAGTCGGTCCCCTTGTATAGAATACTAGGTGATTCCGGGGTTTGTCTTGTTGCCTCGAACACCGTTTTGTTTTGTAATTACCCTTTTGCTTTCTTTTTGAGTCTGTCTCTGCTGTGGAGCCAGTTGCAACCAGGAAATCTAAATGAAACAACTGCGGCTATCATGTTTCCGTGCTAATTACTATTTTGGGCTGGTTGTGCCAGAAGATTTGAATGGGACAACAGCACATTCCACCTGCTCTCTTGTATCCTGAAAATCATTGTAATGACCTTTAGTTTTTCAAAACTGTTTTTGAACACTCTGGTGATGAAAACGAGGGGGGAAGGAATTCCTCGGGTTTTTACAAAACTTTGATCAATTTGAGAGAAAGATAGGCATGCTAAGCTTTTAATGAATGAAATCATGCTTGTTAGCGTGAGTACTGAGAAGGACCCTGGCTTGGCCCAGATTGGTTCAACACTATCTTCAGCGCGAGCGATTTGTCGCTTTCTTAAAAACTTTTAAAAACAAAATGTTTTCCGCGGTCCTGTGAAGACGTGTGTGGAATCGCTCTTGAGATTGTGCAGCCTGGGATCACTCTCAGCCTCAAGGCTCAATCCGTTTGTTTTTTAACCTTGAATCCTAGATTCAAAGCAGAATGTTTAACGGTCAACCGCCACGTAAGGCCCGTGTGACCAAGTTTGAAGCAGCCCTCGAACAAGAGGCACCAAAATCAGATCAAGAAGGTCGGATCTCACCGCAAGAAGCTCGTGAAGCAACCGTGATGAATCCTTCTGCAGATCAATAAAACAGCCACTCTCCTGGATATAGAGGGCTTCAATCTCAAAACCATTTGGCATGGACTTGTTACACATTTACCCTTTGAGAGGCTCGCTGGGCCGAAAACCCGAAAGGGCGACCCAGGCAAAAGTTAGAGCAAAGAAAAAATGCAAAAGAAAAAGAAAAGAGAAAAATACAAAAAAATGCAAAAGAAAAAGAAAAGAGAAAAATACAAAAAAAAAATGCAAAAGAAAAGTAAAAGAAAAAATAAGTGCAAAAAAGGAAGAGAAAGAGAAAGAGAAAAAGAAAAAAAAGAAGCTCGCAAGGTCGAAAACCCGCAACAGGCACCTTGGCAAAAGTTAGAGGCTAAAAACTGAAGGTTAAAATACCCGAGTGTTCCTTAACCGGAACTACGTAAGGCTTGATTCCCATGATTGGGATACGTAGGCAACTTCATCCTGAATTCCAGCCCCCAACGCTTTCATAGTGTCTCAGTCCATGTAATGGTTTTGATCACCATTGCCTTCTCTGAATCTGATAGTTCGGTTGTGACAACCAGAACCACGCAGTAGACTTCCTCTTGAAGTCCAGCCACCAATGCTCTCAGAGTGACTGTGTCCATATATTGGTCCAGACCATCTCCGTCTTCTCTGCATCCGAGAGTTCATTTGCAGTCATCACTGACGAAGACTGTTTACCAAGTACTGGGCCATCATCCAAACAAGGGGCAACTTTCCATTACCATAAGTTGCTATGAGTCGCCGTTTAAACCAGGGGAAACTTTCCGTTGCCACGCACCCCTTTCAAGCAAGGGGCAATTTTCCACTGCCTCCGATCCGAGGTTGCGCATCTCGAAGGTAAGTTCCGTGCTCGTTGAGCATCGGCCGGTTGCAAAAACAGTTTTTGAAAATTTTTACTGAGGTTGACTATTTTCTCGAAAACTATTTCATTTTCCAAAACTAGACCATTTCTAGGACCCAGACGAGAAAATTTTCAGTGCTTATAGTCTAACTTGCATGATTTCAAATCAAAAATTGAACAAGCATGTTAATTTAACTCTCATTTTGGTCAAAACTGCTTTAGTAGAAAAACGAAAAAAAAAAATGGTCGAAATGATGAACTAGGGGCACAGTCGAGTCAGGAGTTCTGTCTTTCCCCCGTCATCAACATGTTTGCCAGGAGGGCACTCTATCCACCGGAAGAAGGCACAACTGAAACTATCCGTAAGGGCTGAAAGCTCTCAACATCTTCCAAACGACGAGATGTCAAGCCAAGTGCGAAGCACCAGTTGAGATGGATCAAGATACACCATTCCTCGTCTGGAACATCGACTAGACATCACCAGAAGAAATAGTCGTTAGCCAATAGTGTTGAGCGCAAACCCACAACTTCCTATTCATCCATCGATCACCCTGGAGAGGGACGAAAAATGAGAGAATAAAGAATAGAGAGGTGTATGTCGAGAGAAAAGTGAGGAAAAGGTTTTGAGAGAAAAACCGAGCTTGAGGGCCAAGTGATGTAAGAATCACAAATCAGAAAGGGTAGGAAACATACCCGGAGGGACTGGCTCCTCAAGATTTGAGGCCTTTTGTTTTGGTAAACACGTTCATGTATCGTGTCTTTTGTCTTGTTTCCCTCAGCTTTCGTTTTGAGTCTTTTCCGAGTGTGTCTCGTTGTGTTTAGGTCGTGTACCTTTTGTTTGAGTCTTTCCCGCTGTGTTCAGTTGTAGGCTCGATACCCCGGTTGAAAAACCATTTTTCAAAAAAATCGTTTGTGCTCAGAGTGCTGTGCCATTCTCTACATTTAGGCGAACCAAAAGGAGAAAAAGAGAATTTGGGGCAACTGAGTGTGTTTCAGTCCCAGCTGATTCCGCCTTTGCATTCTGTCTTGTCAGATTGGGCTGTTTGTTTAGGATTGGCCGTGCGCAGAATGAACCGAGTACTGTGTTATGGGCTGTGTGCCGATTAGTCCTCAGCAGAGTATGGGCTGTGCGTTCAGAATAGAACAGTGGGTTGCTTGGGCTGTTTTTGCCATTAGTGGGTTCGTTATCTGATTGTTACAGTGCAAATGTTCAATTTTTTAAACAACAAATCGATTTCATTTACATTGAGGTGTAATATGGTGTGATGCAATGCAATGTAAATATATACAAATGTAACACTTTTTCAGACAAAAAGTTTGTTTCATTTCATCATCTTTTCAAGTACAAGTTTTAGAAAACAAAATCTACCTGCGGTAGCACAAGATACCCTAGCTACCAACAAAAACGGAAAAAGTGTAGAAAAGAAGAAAAACAGCAAAAATCTGTATCAAATGTCAAAATGGCTCCGGGGCTATCAGTCTGTCCTAGTCCTCTTCCTGGACGAAGGTCCAGGAGCATCATCAGCACTGTCATCTGAGCCCGAGTCCGAGCCATCTCCGGTCTCCTCCTCCGATGACTCTGCCTCTGCCTCTGCCTCTGCCTCCGCTTCTGACTCATCGTCGTCATCATTTGGAACTGGAGCCCGTGAGCTACTCCCGACATGAGTGCACCCCGCCTTGGTGCAGGGGAATACTCTGCCCTCCTCATCTCTCCATCGAACAGGAACAAGAGGCCTAGCTGGAACACCTCCTACAGTGGGAATCTGGAATGGAGGTTGAAAAGTACAAAAGGCAAATGCATCAGTGTACCCTGAACAGTTTATCAGTGTAGAATGCAATGTATGAGCATAGTGTGTGAATGTCGTGAATAGTTTATTAGTGCAGAATGCAGTGTATGAGTACAGTGTGTGAATGCTATGAAGAGTTTATCAGTGCAGAATGCAGTGTATGAATACAGTGTGTATGAATGCTGTGAGATCAGCGTGTCAAGTGTTGTGTTGTGCATCGAATTATGTGAAGCAGTTTATGTATGGTTCGAGACCGTGGTTAAAGAACATACCAGAATACTATAGAGGGCCAGAAGGTGGAAAGTCTGCTGCAACATCCCCATCATGGAGGCATTCAGCTCCAAGGACTACCGGGTGTACTCGGAGGAAGCCTGCAAAAGTATTAGATGCATCAGTATTCTGCAAAGTATCAAAGAAATGAAATGAAATGAAATGACAATGCAAGATGCGAAATGCAATAGTACATACCGGAGGCAAGTCGGGGACACCGACCAACTCGTGATCAGCCAGAGGAGGGACAAAGGGGATCTGGTAGGTCACCCCACCCTACCTTCTGTATGTCAGTGATGAAGGTAGTGCGGGCCAACCAACCCCCGCCCTCTCTGAGCTCCACCCCTACCACGAACCCGGGCCCTTCTCGATACTCCCGCTCCAGCCCCCGCTCTTGCCCTAGCTGCCGGTGCCACGGGGCTCTCTCCCTCAGCTCGACGACCACCGCTCAGAGGCCGCATGATGTACGTTTGCACGTACTCTCTTTAATCGCCGATGCCTCTGAACCGGATCACCTCCCAGACAATAGTGTACTCGGCCATCTGCTCGGCCGTGAATCTCTCGGTCTCCCTCATGTCCTCCGGAGGATGAACTGGGACTATCTGCTCTAGTAACCCTAGGGTCTGGCGTAGGAAACGCTCGCCCAGGTACCAAGCCCGACAGACCGGGCCCTCCAGCAGAATCCAGAAACGCGAGGTCTCCTCAGCACCGGCAAATCGATCTCGAATCGTCGCTGGCAACGGAGCCCAAGGCTACCAGGTGATCGGAGAATGAAATACAGTTTGTTATCTACTGTTCTTCAAAATATGCAGTGAAAAGCGAAGCTTAAATAAACTATAAAGTTGAACGTACCTCTGAGGGAGTGATGGTGTCAAAATAACGACGGAAGAAGCTAAAAGTCTCCCGGGGTCTCCGCACGCATCTCCCGTTGAAGCGTCGCGAGAACGGGATGACAAGAGGAGTCTCTGTGTCTGGCACTAGAGCTAGTCTGGGGAAGTAAGCATAGACCCACAACTGCAGAGCAAATACCAGTATGCTTATCAGATAAAGCAGAATGCAGAATAAAGCAGAAATAACAGAGCCGTGTATCGTGCAGTGTATTGTGCAGACAGTGTATTATGCAGAATGTACAGTGTGAGCAGTGTACAATCAGTGTAAAGCAGAGTATAGGTGTATGCCATGTGTACAGTATATAGCCAGTGTGAAGCAGACTACAGTGTGTGCAGTACACAAAATACAGATAATAGAAAGCAGGAATGTAAAAGAGCAGAGAAGAAATGTACCTCCCAAGCGCGACAATAGCCCTCAAGCAACTGTCCACTGTCGCGGGAAGCTGAGCTCATATATCCGTAAAGCGTAGCCAGAGCGGCGCCACCCTAATCGTAGTGTAGGATCTGAGTGACATCCACTAAGGCGCTGAGCAAGCAAAGGGGCACGGTGTTCTCCCGGTCGGCGAAGATAGTCGTCCCTAGCAGGAACATGAGAAAGCCGCGTATGTATCTCTCCACGGCCTCCTGAGTCATCGGAGCCTCCTCAACCAAAGCTGGCTGGACCCGGAACTGGACCTCAAACTAGGAATACCGGACGAAGCCTGGACAGGCGAGAGGTGGCACCTCGCCAAGTAGATAGACCTGAGCGGTAGTCCACTCATCCTAATCGGTGTCGAACGGGATCGGATCACCCCCTACCCCGATGCCTGTGAGCATCGAGAAATCATAGGGAGTCATCGTCATGTCTCCCGTCGCAGAAAGATGGATCGAGTCAGTGGTGTCCCACCACCTCTCCGCCAGAGCAGCGAGGAGAGGCCTGCTCGTGGTAAGTCTGGCTAATCCGTTGCAAAAAGTGCCGAAACCGACCTGGTCCACGATGTGGCGAATCGCATCGGGTAGCTCGGCATACCAATCACGAGCGACGATGTTCCCATACCCTCGGACGGTATGGGAATCTCCCTGTTTTCTAGCAAACAATTGCGAAGCAATGCTAAATATACTAGTTTTGAAAGGCATTCAGAATTGAGACAGGTATAGCATGCGTGCATGTTTTCATATTCAAACAGATACTGGGTGCCGATGTGCTTATAGTGAACTACAGCGTGTAATGCGTCAGCATGTTTGAGTGGCTCAGTGCAGATATAGCATGCGTGCATGTTTTCAGATTCAAACAGATACCGGGTGTTGGTGTGCTTACAGTGAACTACAGCGTGTGATGCGTCAGCATGTTTGAGTGGTTCAGTGCAGAAATAACATGTGCGCGTGTTTTCAGATTCAAACACATACCGGGTGTCGCTATGCTTACAGTGAACTACAGCGTGTGATGCGTCAGCGTGTTTGAGTGGTCCAGTGCAAATATAGCATGCGTGCATGTTTTCAGATTCAAACAGATACCGGGTGCCGATGTGCCTACAGTGGACTACAACGTGTGATGTGTCAGCGTGTTTGCATGGTTCAGTACAACTATAGCACGTGTGCAAGTTTTTTAGATTCAAACAGATATTGGGTACCGGTGTGATTGCAATAAACTACATTGTGTGCAGTGTGTACTGTGTCGGTGTATTTGAGTGATTCAGAGCCAGCGCAGTGTGTGCGCACGTGTCGGTCTCAAACAGATATCAGTTGCAAGAGTGGTTGCGATCAACTGTGGTGTACAGTGCGTCAGTGTGTCTGAGTTAAGCAGTTAAAGAGTATAATTAGCTATGGCAGTTTTGTATTCCACGTTGTGGAAAATAAAACAGAGGAGGAAGTGTTACCTCGGAAGCGTCGAAGGACAGGTGAGATGCAGGCTCACGCAAAAGAAGCTCTGGAGGCATCGCCCTATCGAAGCTCTGAAACTGGCGATGTCCTTCTGGGGGTAGCACATGGATCGCTGGCCGGTAGGTCACCGGGTCGAATGGACGGACACTCAGGGGGAGAAGCTCAACCCCGGGATCCATCTCGTGATCCGGGGGAGTCCTGTCCTGTGGAATATCGTCGGCCATGTCAAATGTGTCGAGAAAAATTGTCGAAAAAGGAAAGTAAAGCTAGAATACGAAGGGTCAATGAAAAGTCAACCCCCGGGAGGGTAGAAAATGGTCGGAAAAGCCAGAATATGGAAAATGCAGGAAAATCAAGGGAAACTTGGAGGAAACAAACCCCAAGAGGCGGAAATCGAAAAGGAAGTGCCGATATGAAGTTTCGATCGGATGAAAATGTTCAAAACGTGAAGGTATACGCGAATTGAACGACGAAACAGAGCGTAAAAAGCAAGAAAGCGGTGGAAGGAAGAGAGGAAAGTGCCCTAGAGAGGGAGGGAATGGATTTTCGGCCAAGGGAAATAAGGAAAATAGGGTTTGAAACCCTATTTTAAAAGACCCAAGCCAAAAGGACAAAACTGCCCCGAATCAAGCATTTTTGGCCAGTTGGCTACATTTTTGGCCGGCCGGCCGGCCAAATATTTGGCTGGTGATGTTTTTTGGTGGCCGGTGGGTGGCCGGTGACCTCCCCATGTGGCCAGTGAGGCTCCTACAACCTTGTTTAGGTCACATGAGTGGTTTGGAGTCTTCATTGCTCAAGATAGTGCAAGAAATGGTATCTTCGAAGCTCAACCGGTCTCCGTTTTAACATCGGACCGTGTCTTCTATACGCGGCACTCGAATTTGTGCAAGGTGTATCCTTCCCGTATCCTTTTGTCTCTTACAAAACCCTAAAGTTGCCCCTTGTGCATGTATCATGTCATCGCACTATCTTGTGCGCTCGCGTTGTCCAACGCATCGCGCTATTTTGTGCATCTTATTGCATTTGGCATGCATTCAATCGCGCTATTTTGCGCATTTCATTGCATTTGGCATGCATTCAATCGCGCTGTTTTGCGCATTTCATTGCATTTGGCATGCGTTTCATCGCGCTATTTTGCGCATCTCATTGCATTTTGCATGCATTCAATCGCGCTATTTTGTGCATCACACCGTCCTGTGTACTTCACGGTTTGGCGAGACCTTAAACCCGCTTGGTCTGGCAAGACCTTAAACCCGTTTAGTCTACGAGACCTTAAAACGGTTTATTTGCATTGTCATGCATTTCAAAAGCTGCGCGTTGTCGCGCATCAAAAAAAAAAACAACAACAAAAAAAAAAACAAAACAAACAAATAATGCATATGTCATGCATCATTGTAAATACTGCATATGTCATGCATTTCAAAAAAAACAAAACAAAACAAAAAAAAAACACAAGTGCATATGTCACGCATTACATTGTAAATAGTGCATATGTCATGCATCATTGTAAATAATGCATATGTCATGCATCGCATTGTAAATATTGCATATGTCATGCATTACATTGTAAATAATGCATATGTCATGCATCATTTTAAATACCGCATATGTCATGCATCTAAGCCAAAAAAAACAAAAAAAATATTGCATATGTCATGCATTTTTCGTAAACATCCATATTGTAAATATGGCATTATAGCTTGCATGCATCCATTGCATCACTTCCATCCATGACTCGCACCTTTCCTTGTTGAGCTTGGTTTGGTATGTGCTCATACGTTTCACGTCAAAGCACAGTTCTGCATGTGTACGCGCCTATTCCTTGATGAACTTGGTTTGAGGGTGGCGGCACCTTTTCTGTGTCAGACGCGGTTCGTTTGTGTGCATGCCTTTCCTAGGCAAGATTTGGTTTGGCCTGCATGCCTTCGCCATCGTATCTATTTCATTCCACTGCATATTGTAAATATTGCATTGTAGCTTGCATGCATCCATTGCATTACTTCCATCCATGGCTCGCACCTTTCCTTGTTGAGCTTGGTTTGGTATGTGCTTATACTTTTCACGTCGAAGCACAGTTCTGCATGTGTACGCGCCTATTCCTTGATGAACTTGGTTTGAGGGTGGCGGCACCTTTTCTGTGTCAGACGCGGTTCATTTGTGTGCATGCCTTTCCTAGGCAAGATTTGGTTTGGCCTGCATGCCTTAGCCATCGTATCTATTTCATTCCACTGCATATTGTAAATATTGCATTGTAGCTTGCATGCATCCATTGCATCACTTCTATCCATGGCTCTCACCTTTCCTTGTTGAGCTTGGTTTGGTCTGTCCTCATACTTTTCATATTAAAGCACAGTTCTGCATGTGTATGTGAATATTCCTTGATGAACTTGGTTTGAGGGTGGCAGCACCTTTTCTGTGTTAAACATGGCTTGTACGTGTACATGCCCTTCCTAGGCAAGATTTGGTTTGGTTGCATGCCATATCCACTGTATATTACATTGTAGTGTAATTTTTGCATCCAGCATTAGGATCATTGTCCTTTCGTTAGCGGGTTGTTCCCCCACTTATGTCATTCCACCCAATACTTGTTCCCGCGTCTGTCTACATCACTCATAGTTTTGCATGTGTACGCGCTTTGAGGGTTGTGGCACCTTTTTTATGGTAGACGGACTTGTTACTTCCATCAATCTATTTAACATTTTTGTGGTTTTGAACAGCTCATGATTGGATCATGATTCGAATGCATTACATATCTTTTGCATTGTTTCAATTGCATTGCATTTTCATTTGCATTGTTTATACATTACTTTGTATATATTGCATATCATTTTGCATTCATTTTTGCATGTCATGCGTGTTGCTAACAATATTGTATCTGTTAAGTTTGCTTTCTTTTCAGGCACGATATTGTATACACGGTTCATTTGAGGTTGGTGCAACTGGACGAACCACATAGGTATTGTATCCTCCGCGTGAGACATATTGAGAATTGCATAATTCTCTTACATCCTTTCTGCATTGTAGTGTAGTTTGGTGTATGCTAGCTTAAAACTGTCGCATGTTATACTTCATTACAGCTTTCTTTGCATGATCATAAGTTATGCCCGGCTTTGTGCATTGTCTTGCATTTTGCCCCTGCCTTCGGGCGCATATCTTTATTGTCTTGCGTGCTTTGTCTAAGTCTTCGGCCTTGTCAAAAATGGGCCGTCTCTGAGCTTTGACATTCACTCCCGTCATTGTTATGACTTTCGAATTCTGTCAAAGAGGGGCAACTGTAGACACCCCATTTTTGACCGTCCTCAAGACTTGGAGGTCACCGCTTGAACACTCGGTGATTACCCAGGTTCGTGTTCGTCTTGAGCTCCCAGAGGTCTCGGCTATGCGCCTTTCCTCAGGATCTCTCGACTCGACTGTTTCATGTCTAGTTTTGCACCAAACACTTGTGTTTTGCCTTGGAGGGGCAGGGTAGGCTTTGTTGACCATCCCCACCCATCACCGGCCATGGCTTGAGGCCACCGGCTGTGTTTTGTTGCCACCGGCCAAATGTTTGGCCGATCAGCACTCTAGATGGCCGGCCGGCTATCTTTTTTTGGTCAATTGCATCTTTGGCCGGCCGACTACTGTGCATCTGCTTTTGCAGATATTTTGGTGCAGCTGGCATGCACTTGGCTCCCCTCCATACACGTGTATGGAGGGATCTCTCTCTTTAGAAGCTTGTCTTGTAAGCTTACAAGACTAAAAAGCTCTATAAAAGAGGAGCCTTCTCTCCCCTTTTGGGGGAGAGACATTTTTAGACAGCTTTTTTTAGGGTTTGAGTTCTAGGGTTAGGGTTTGTTCATATGCTTCCTCTATATCTCTCTCTTGTGTGTGTTTTGTCTTACTTTTGCTCACAAACACCCACCATCACACCATCCCTTGGAGCTGAGGCCCTTGAGGGTTATTTTTGGAGGTTTTAGACTGATTTCAACCTAAAGAAGATGCTGGAGCTCCATTGGTGAAGAGGGTCTTCAAGGGTAAGAAGCTTGTCCCTTTATTCCCCATTTTTGCACACTCTTTTTACCTACCTTGCAACTGTTTTTGAGCTTTGTGTATGACACATAAAATTTCTATTTTTTAGTGCTCTAAATAGTTGGTTAAGGTTGTTTTAAGCTTTCGGGTTGTTTGACCCCTCTTAAGGCTTGTAAGGCTCCATTTTGTGCCATTTTGAGTGAGCTCCGGGACCATTGAGTTTGGGCCTCCTCACCACTGAAATCTTGAGGGATTTCAGAGGTGAGGATGGTGTCTTGACGTCCTAAGAAGGAGAGGGCCACCCCCTCTCCTTGTTGTCCTTGAAAAGGACCATTTTTGTCTCTTGAGAGAGCACCATGTTTAAGTGTATGTTGACCATACCTTAGCTGTTTTTCATGCTTATTATGTCATAATATAGCATTTTTGTATGTTGGTTTTGGTACACCATGCTTGCTTAGCATACATGCCTTGTAATGCCTTGTTTTAACCTTAACATGTCTATGTTTTGAGTCCTTATTCAAGCATGTTTAGGCCTAGCTTTGTGAATCCTTTATGTTTATTTTGCCATGTTTAAGGTCTGTCCTTGGCTGTTTTGGTCAATCATAACATGTATTGCATAGCTCCTTTGCATTGCTAGCTTGTAGCCTCAAGTATGTGAGTGTGTAGCATGCATTGCTTGCATCATTTCAGTGGTTTGGAACCACTTAGCATCCCATTTCAGTCCATTTAACGTGCTTGTATGCTTTCCTTTAATGCCTCTTTGATGCTTTGGAAGCTTGTGTTGTATGCTCCATGTTTTGGGCAATTATGAATACTTTTAGATTTGAGTCACTTAGATGCCATCTAGGTGTTTCTTTTGTATTGTCTAGGTCTGCCTTGAACCTATTTTAAGTCCCTTTGGCCTTGTGAGGCTTGGTTGACTTAGTCATGGTTTAAGTCTTCTTAGCTTGCTCCATGTTTTGAACCTCTAATTGCATGCAATGCTTGTCTTGTTCATTTGGTTTGGCACCATTTTAGCATGATTTCAGAGCTTTCTATGCATGCTAATTGTCCATGTTTACCTTCTTTTAAGTGTGCTTAGAAGTTGTCCCTTAATGCTTAGGAATTGGACCATATTCGCATGCATGTGTGTGTGTGTTTTGGACCTCACTTCCATAGCATTGGCCACTGTTTTAGGCTTGTTTGAGGGCTGCCTAATTTAGTTTAAGTCCATCCTCTTGCTTGTTGCATACTTTGTATGCTTCCTTGTATTGCCATGTTGCATATTAGCCAACATGTCTAGGTTGCATTCCATTTGCATGCATGCTTGGCCTCTTGAATTGCTTGTGATAGAGGTTAAGCCCCATTGTTTGATTATGTGCATTGCATTCCATATTAAAATGCACACTTGATTCTTTGGGCCATCATGCATGGAAATGCGTGATTGGTGGTCTGAGAATCGAGGCCATTCCTCCTTTGAGTCATTCACATGATAAGGGGTGTGGTTAGTGCATACATAGCTTGAAATGCACTGCCATGCTTTGCTTTGTCCTCTGCTGTTGTCAAAAAGGATTCTGCAGGAAGATTTGGCCGGCCAGCCATCTTCAGTGCCGACCGGCCATCCATTGTTGGCCGATGGATCATTTTGTGGCCGGTGACCATCATACATGGCCGGTGACCAATCCCTTCAGCCGGTGGTGTTCCACAGTGTGCAGAGAAACAGTTCTGAGATTTGTGAAGTCTTCAGAGAAGAATAACAGTCAAAAGAGAGGCAACTTATGCATGGTAGCGGATTTCTGAGCAAACCCGAGCGTGCATGCATTGGACCCCCTTCCTGAGGCCGTTGTTTATTGCTTAAATAAATTAGTTAATTTGCTTAGCTAATTTAATTGATTTGTAATATTTAAACAGCTAGTTGGTTAGTTAAATTGTATTGTTCTTTCGGTCCCTTCGAGCGAGGGCAAATTTGTAATAAGTGTGGGTGCGTGCGTGCATGCCTTCCAAACCCTCACTTCTTTCTCCCTTTTACTTACCTACTTTCGCTGGTTAGTTTAGGGCACGTTTAAATCAGCATACAGTATGATAGCATGTTTGCATCATCCATCTGTTTTGCATCCACCAGGCTCGGCGCATCATACTAACTGCATAAGTATTTTGAATCTAACTTGAATACATTCTACTTGTGCATTTTCACATGTCTTTTATAGACTAGCCGAGCCTACTCTGGTGACATTCTATATGCGTTGCATTAGCCATCTTAACATGAACTAGGATCATGCATTGATTACTAACTAGTTTTTGTTTTGGCTTGGAGTACTAGGTAAGCTTTTATGCTTTAGCATACCGCATGCATGTGAGTGTTGCCATAATTGCATGATTACCATGAGGCTAGCTGCTTATGTGATATAACTGCTTGAATGCCTGTGGATGGAGGTTGAGTTACTTAAATTGGAATAATGCATTGAATGCGAGTTTTAAGCCCACTTGAGGATGGCAAAACCATATTTTCTAAGCCCGCTTGAGGGTGGCAAAACTCACGTCTTAGCCTACTTGCGGGTAGCACCATTAAACCATTTTCAAAACAAACAAACATGAAATGTTTTGTTCCAATTTAGGCGATTTGGTCTATAATTGTTTGCTGCGCACAGCGCATAGTAATTCTAGGCTAATAACCAGAATAAGAACACATAACGTTTTCAAAATCGGATATCACGATTAGTAGAGGCCGATATTCGGATTGGGCGAGCGGGGGTGGTCATAGCTGACCTTCCCCAATCATACCCAAGTTCCCGAGCCGAGGCAACTTTGGTGATGATGGACGCGTGGCCTTTGGCACCGAGTCAGGGTTTCCTAAATTCCCCCATTAAAAATATTTAGGTGACGACTCTGTATCTTGCGAAGCAGTCCATGTTTGGCACTTCTTTCAAAATCTATTTTCTCAAAACAATTTGCTGGATTTGGACTCTTCGATTCAAGATTAAGAACCGTGACAAAATTGAGTCCGAACGGTAACTGTAGCGAGGTCCCCCAGCGGGCTTGTTACAGTTTCTGGCGACTCTGCTGGGGAGATTAGAGAAGTTGACTCGAACTCGTGATATCTTGTTTTGACTACACTTATGTGTTTCTTTGCATTGCATGTGCATTAGTGCGCCTAGGACACGGTGTTGGCCATCTACTATTCCTGAGCGATTTGCCAGAGGCTTGCTTCGAGAAGTGTGCCATAAGGCTGACCGGTTGCGGGCTTTGCTAGCATGGGAACACAAACCCCGGTTTTACCGAGGCACCCTTTTGACCATTCGACCTAGTGCATATTCGAAATCGATAGTGACCATTCCAAGTTAGGACAGGTTGCTTACCCGATGTTAGGTTGTTTGAAACCGCTGCGTGCGTAGTAAAGCCCTAGCTCCTGACAAAATAGGACAGGGAAACCCTACCCCAACTTAGGGGTTTTTTAGCTCTTTACTTGCTATGTGTTTTTAGAGTGTATCTCTACAGGAACACACATATCAGTTTGCCAGCTTGAGTATCAGGCCTGAGTGTACCAGTATCAATATTTGTCAGAATCAGTTATAGCTGTGGATATCCGATTCAGTGTTTTGGGACAGTGATTCTGGGGAACAGTGATCAGTAGTAGAGTACAGTCGTTTTGCTACACCTGTGTTTGATCTGTTTGGGCTGAAATGCTGCTTGGTTTTCCTTTCAGTTCAAAGTGTTAATCCAGAATAGTCAGTGTTCCCCCTTGCTGAGGCAGGACAGATATCTGATCCGTCAGTCACCGCTCAAAATAGTGGACCTATGATGACGTAGAATTCGGAAGAGATTGTAGTTATGACAGCCGCATTAGATCAAGAAATCACTCTGCAAAATGAGACCAATGTTGATGTGCCACAACCACCTAGGTCGCCTACTGCACACCCGGTTTGGACCCCCCAATTGTATCAGGCTCGTGAGCCCACCACATTCAAGTTGATGGGAATGATAGGTAACCACCAGAGGTCCGTGGAGGATCTCGCCTACAGAATATCAGCTTCGCCACCAGCCGCACCATATGCCAGGAATTTTGTACCCCAGAAGCCCCCATTGCTGGGACGGATTGTGATCAAGCTTAGCCAACCAGAGATGGCCTCTAACTATAACAATGACGTATCAACATCAACCCAAACCCTCGATCAGGCTGAGGCCAAAGGTAAAGGCAAAGTGAAGGCAGATGCCGATCCCATTGAACAACTGTTGTGGGCAGTCAAGGCTTTGAAAGCCGTGGGGATTAGTAAATAGCAAGTATTCGCAGTCCTGACCAAGACTGTAGATGATGTTTTCCCCGCTCCAATTGAAGGTAGTACCAGCCAGTCAGAAAACCAGGATAGGCCCCGTCACGCTAGAACAGTTCCTTCTGCTCCCAACCCTACACCCGGGAAAGATCAGAAAGTCAAGGCAGTGCCTGTCGACCTTTTCGCTAGTGCGTATAGCAAGAATACTCAGACTTCAAAGTACCTGCCCCGAGGGCGCAGGGTCTTTCATGCCCTCTATATGCCGTTATCCAAGGCACTCCAGATCTTGGCCGAAAGAGGGCACTTTAAACCCCTGGAGCCTTGGCCTCTCCCGAAAAATCTCCCTCCCACGCATGATGCTGCTTTGTACTGTGCGTACCACTAGCAAACCGGTCATGCTACCGATAATTGTTTTTGCCTCCATCATGAGGTGTAGGACTTGATCGACAACGAGGTTATCCTCCCGCCCACCTCAGCCAAGTCCGTTACTACCCAGTTATTGGATTTTGAGGATACTGATATTGCGAGTATGTGATCGGGAAGCGAACCACCTGCGGGCAACACCCGGTATTTTTGACGTGGCATCTGGCACGCATTTTTGAGCATCTGCGAATGTTAGTTTTGCAAATTTGGCTTGGGTGTCGAGTCAGTCTTTTGTTTTGTTTTGAGTCTGTCTCATTGTCATGAGTCAGTCCTGTATGCTTAAGGGTCTGTCTTGTTGTAGCAAGTCGGTCCCCTTGTATAGAATACCAGGTGATTCCGGGGTTGTTGCCTCGAACACCATTTTGTTTTGTAATTACCCTTTTGCTTTCTTTTTGAGTCTGTCTCTGCCGTGGAGCCAGTTGCAACCAGGAAATCTAAATGAAACAGCTACGGCTATCATGTTTCCGTGCGTATTACTATTTTGGGCTGGTTGTGTCAGAAGATTTGAATGGGACAACAGCACATTCCACCTGCTCTCTTGTATCCTGAAAATCACTGTAATGACCTTTAGTTTTTCAAAACTGTTTTTGAACACTGTTGTGATGAAAACGAAGGGGAAGGAATTGCTCGGGTTTTTACAAAACTTTGATCAATTTGAGAGAAAGATAGGCATGCTAAGCTTTTAATGAATGAAATCATGCTTGTTAGCGTGAGTACTGAGAAGGACCCTGGCTTGGCCCAGATTGGTTCCACACTATCTTCAGCGTGAGCGATTTGTCGCTTTGTTAAAAACTTTTAAAAACAAAATGTTTTGTGCGGTCCTGTGAAGACGTGTGTGGAATCGCTCTTGAGATTGTGCAGCCTGGGATCGCTCTCAGCCTCAAGGCTCAATCCGTTTGTTTTTGAACCTTGAATCCTAGATTCGAAGCAAAATGTTCAACGGTCAACTGCCACGTAAGGCCCATGTGGCCAAGTTTGAAGCAGCCCTCGAACAAGAGGCACCAAAATCAGATCAAGAAGGTCGGATCTCACCGCAAGAAGCTCGTGAAGCAACCGTGATGAATCCTTCTGCAGATCAGTACAACAGCCACTCTCCTGGATACAGAGGGCTTCAATCTTAAAACCATTTGGCATGGACTTGTTACACTTTTACCCTTTGAGAGGCTCGCTGGGTTGAAAACCCAGAAGGGCGACCCAGGCAAAAGTTAGAGCAAAGAAAAAATGCAAAAGAAAAAGAAAAGAGAAAAATACAAAAAAAAAATGCAAAAGAAAAGGAAAAGAAAAAATAAGTGCAAAAAAGGAAGAGAAAGAGAAAGAGAAAAAGAAGAAAAAGAAAAAAAAGAAGCTCGCAAGGTCGAAAACCCGCAACGGGCGCCTTGGCAAAAGTTAGAGGCTAAAAAGTGAAGGTTAAAATACCCGAGTGTTCCTTAACCGGAACTACATAAGGCTTGATTCCCATGATTGGGATACGTAGGCAACTTCATCCTGAATTCTAGCCCCCAACGCTTTCATAGCGTCTCAGTCCACGTAATGGTTTTGATCACATTTGCCTCCTCTAAATCTAATAGTTCGGTTGTGACAACCAGAACCACGCAGTAGACTTCCTCTTGATGTCCAGCCACCAATGCTCTCACAGTGACTGTGTCCATATATTGGTCCAAACCATCTCCATCTTCTCTGCATCCGAGAGTTCATTTGCAGTCATCACTGATGAAGACTGTTTACCAAGTAC
The DNA here is from genome assembly GCA_025200525.1 of Camellia lanceoleosa. NCBI lineage: Eukaryota > Viridiplantae > Streptophyta > Magnoliopsida > Ericales > Theaceae > Camellia > Camellia lanceoleosa. The sequence continues at coordinate 62,663,615 of CM045762.1, forward strand.
TGCGGCATCATCCAAACAAGGGGCAACTTTCTGTTGCCATAAGTTGCTATGAGTTGCCGTTTAAACCAGGGGCAACTTTCCGTTGCCACGCACCCCTTTCAAGCAAGGGGCAATTTTCCACTGCCTCCGATCCGAGGTTGCGCATCTCGAAGGTAAGTTCTATGCTCGTTGAGCATCGGCCGGTTGCAAAAACAGTTTTTGAAAATTTTTACTGAGGTTGACTATTTTCTCAAAAACTATTTCATTTTCCAAAACTAGACCATTTCTGGGACCCAGACGGGAAAATTTTCAGTGCTTATAGTCTAACTTGCATGATTTCAAATCAAAAATTGAACAAGCATGTTAATTTAACTCTCATTTTGGTCAAAACTACTTTAGTGGAAAAACCAAAAAAAAAATGGTCGAAATGATGAACTAGGGGCACAGTCGAGTCAGGAGTTCTGTCTTTCCCCCGTCATCAACATGTTTGCGAGGAGGGCACTCTATCCACCAGAAGAAGGCATAACTGAAACTGTCCGTAAGGGCTGAAAGCTCTCAACATCTTCCAAACAACGAGATGTCAAGCCAAGTGCGAAGCACGAGTTGAGATGGATCAAGATACACCATTCCTCATCTGGAACATCGGTTAGACATCACCAGAAGAAATAGCCATGAGCCAATAGTGTTGAGCGCAAGCCCACAACTTCCAATTTATCCATCGATCACCCTAGAAAGGGTCGAAAAATGAGAAAATAAAGAATAGAGAGGTGTAAGTCGAGAGAAAAGTGAGGAAAAGGTTTTGAGATAAAAACTGGGCTTGAGGGCCGAGTGATGTGAGAATCACAAATCAGAAAGGGTGGGAAACATACCCGGAGGGACTGGCTCCTCGAGATTTGAGGCCGTTTGTTTTGGTAAACACGTTCGTGTATCGTGTCTTTTGTCTTGTTTACCTCAACTTTCGTTTTGAGTCTTTTCCAAGTGTGTCTCGTTGTGTTTAGGTCGTGCACCTTTTGTCTGAGGCTTTCCCGCTGTGTTCAGTTGTAGGCTCGATACCCCGGTTGAAAAACCATTTTTCAAAAAAATCATTTGTGCTCAGAGTGTTGTGCCATTCTCTACATTTAGGCAAACCAAAAGGAGAAAAGGTGAATTTGGGGTAACTGAGTGTGTTTCAGTCTCAGCCGTTTCTGCCTTTGCATTCCGTCTTGTCATATTGGGGTGTTTGTTTAGGATTGGCCGTGCGCAAAATGAACCGAGTATTGTGTTATGGGCTGTGTGCCGATTAGTCCTCAGCAGAGTATGGGCTGTGTGTTCAGAATCGAACAGTGGGTTGCTTGGGCTGTTTTTTCCATTAGTGGGTTCGTTATCTAATTTTTACAGTGCAAATGTTCAATTTTTCAAACAACAAATCGATTTCATTTACATTGAGGTGTAATATGGTGTGATGCAATGCAATGTAAATATATACAAATGTAACACTTTTTTAGGCAAAAAGTTTGTTTCATTTCATCATGTTTTCAAGTACAAGTTTTGGGAAACAAAATCTACCTGAAACAGTACAAGGTACCCTAGCTACCAACAAAAAAGGAAAAAGTGAAGAAAAGAAGAAAAACAACAAAAATCTATATCAAATCTCACAATGGCTTCGGGGCTATCAGTCTGTCCTAGTCCCCTTCCTGGATGAAGGTCCAGGAGCATCATCAGCACTGTCATCTGAGCCCGAGTCCGGGCTGTCTCCGGTCTCCTCCTCCGATGACTCTGCCTCTGCCTCCGCCTCTGACTCATCGTCGTCATCATCTGGAACTGGAGCCCATAAGCTACTCCCGACGTGAGTGCGCCCCGCCTTGGTACAGGGGGATACTCTGCCCTCCTTATCTCTCCCTCGAACAAGAGCAGCAGGCCTGGCTGGAACACCTCCTACAGTGGGAATCTGGAAGAGAGGCTGAAAAGTACAAAAGACAAATGTATTAGTGTACCGTGAACAGTTTATCAATGCAGAATGCAGTGTATGAGTACAGTGTGTGAATGTCGTGAGCAGTTTATCAGTGCAGAATGCAGTGTATGAGTACAGTGTGTGAATGCAGTGAACAGTTTATCAGTGCAGAATGCAGTGTATGAGTACAGTGTGTGAATGTTGTGACAGTTTATCAGTGTAGAATGAAGTGTATGAATGCAGTGAGATCAGTGTGTCAAGTGTTGTGTTGTGCATCGGATTATGTGAAGCAGTTTATGTATGGTTTGAGACCGTAGTTGAAGAACATACCGGAATACTATAGAGGGCCAGAAGGTCGAAAGTCTGCTGCAACATCCCCATCACGGAGGCATTCAGCTCCAAGGACTGCCGGGTGTACTCGGAGGAAGCCTGCAAAAGTATTAGATGCATCAGTATTCTGTAGAGTATCAAATAAATGAAATGACAATGCAAGATGCGAAATGCAATAGTACATACCGGAGGCAAGCCGGAGACACCGACCAACTCGTGATCAACCGGAGGAGGGGCAAAGGGGATCTGGTAGGTCGCCTTACCCTGCCCTCTGTATGTTAGCGAGGAAGGCAGTGCGAGCCAACCAGCCCCTCGCCCTCTCTGAGCTCCACCCCTACCAGGAACCCGAGCCCTCTTCGATGCTCCCGCTCCTGCCCTGGCTGCCGGCGCCACGGGCCTCTCTCCCTCAGCTCGACGGCCACCGCTCAACGGCCACATGATGTACGTCTGCACGTACTCTCTCTAATCGCCGATGCCTCTGAACCGGATCACCTCCCAGCCAATAGTGTATTCGGCCATTTGCTCGGCCGTGAATCTCTCGGTCTCCCTCATGTCCTCCGGAGGATGAACCGGGACTATCTGCTCTGGTAACCCTAGGGTCTAGCGTAGGAAACGCTCACCCAGGTACCAAGCCCGACAGACTGGGCCCTCCAGCAGAATTCGAAAACGTGAGGTCACCTCAGCACCGGCAAATCGATCTCGAATCATCGCTGGCAATGGAGCCCAAGGCTGCCAGGTGATCTGAGAATGAAATACAGTTTGTTATCTACTGTTCTTGAAAATATGCAGTGAAAAGCGAAGCTTAAATAAACTATAAAGTTGAACGTACCTCTGCGGGAGTGATGGTGTCAAAATAACGACGGAAGAAGCTAAAAGTCTCCTGGGGTCTCCGCACGCATCTCCTGTCGAAGCGTCGCGAGAACGGGACGACGAGAGGAGTCTCCGTGTCTGGCACTGGGGCTAGTCTGGGGAAGTAAGCATAGACCCACAACTGCAGAGCAAATACCAGTATGCTTATCAGATAAAGCAGAATGCAGAATAAAGCAGAAATAACAGAGCCGTATATTGTGCAATGTATTGTGCAGACAGTGTATTATGCAGAATGTACAGTGTGAGCAGTGTACAGTCAGTGTAAAGAAGAGTATAGGTGTATGCCATGTGTACAGTATACAGCCAGTGTGAAGCAAACTACAGTGTGTGCAGTATACAAAATACAGATAATAGAAAGCAGGAATGTAAAAGAGCAGAGAAGAAATGTACCTCCCAAGCGCGCCAATAGCCCCCGAGCAACTGTCCGCTGCCGCGGGAAGCTGAGCTCATATATCCGTAAAGCGTAGCCAGAGCGGCGCCACCCCAATCGTAGTGCAGGATCTGAGTGACATCCACTAAGGCGCTGAGCAAGCAGAGGGGCACGATGTTCGCCCGGTCGACGAAGATAGTCGTCCCCAACAGGAACATGAGAAATCCGCGTGTGTATCTCTCCACGGCCTCCTGAGTCATCGGAGCCTCCTCAACCAAAGCTGGCTAGACCCAGAACTGGACCTCAAACTAGGAATACCGAACGAAGTCTGGACGGGCGAGAGGTGGCACCTCGCCAAGTAGATAAACCTGAGCCGCAGTCCACTCATCCATATCGGTGTCGAAGGGGATCGGATCACCCTCTACCCCGATGCTTGTGAGCATCGAGAAATCATAGGGAGTCACCGTCATGTCTCCCGTCGCAGAAAGATAGAACGAGTCGGTGGTGTCCCACCACCTCTCTGCCAGAGCAGTGAGGAGAGGCCTGCTCGCGGTAAGTCTAGATAATCCCCTACAAAAAGCGCCGAAACCGGCCTAGTCCACGATGTGGCGAATCGCATCAGGTAGCTCAGCATACCAATCACGAGCGGCGATGTTCCCATACCCCCGGACGGTATGGGAATCTCCCTGTTTTCTAGCAAACAATTGCGAAGCAATGCTAAATATACTAGTTTTGAAAGGCATTCAGAATTGAGACAGGTATAGCATGCGTGCGTGTTTTCAGATTCAATTAGATACCGGGTGCCAGTGTGCTTATAGTGAACTACAGCGTGTGATGCGTCAGCATGTTTGAGTGGTTCAGTGCAGATATAACATGCGTGCGTGTTTTCAGATTCAAACAGATACCGGGTGCTGGTGTGCTTACAGTGAACTACAGCGTGTGATGCGTTAGCATGTTTGAGTGGTTCAGCGCAGATATAGCATGTGTACGTGTTTTCAGATTCAAACAGATACTGGGTGTCGCTGTGTTTACAGTGAACTACAGCGTGTGATGCGTCAGCGTGTTTGAGTGGTCCAATGCAAATATAGCATGCGTGCATGTTTTCAGATTCAAACAGATACCGGGTGCCGGTGTGCCTACAGTGGACTACAACGTGTGATGTGTCAGCGTGTTTGCATGGTTCAGTACAAATATAGCATGTGTGCAAGTTTTTCAGATTCAAACAGATATTGGGTACCAGTGTGATTGCAATAAACTACAGTGTGTGCAGTGTGTACTGTGTCGGTGTATTTGAGTGATTCAGAGCCAGCGTAGTGTGTGCGCACGTGTCGGTCTCAAACAGATATCAGTTGCAAGAGTGGTTGCGATCAACTGCGGTGTACAACGCATCAGTGTGTCTGAGCTAAGCAGTTAAAGAGTATAATTAGCTATGGCAGTTTTGTAGTCCACATTGCAGAAAATAAAACAGAGGAGGAAATGTTACCTCGGAAGCACCGAAGGACAAGTGAGATGTAGGCTCACGCAAAAGAAGCTCTGAAGGCATCGCCCTATCGAAGCTCCGAAACTAGCGAAGTCCATCCGGGGGTAGCACATGGATCGCCGGCCGGTAGGTCACCGGGTTGAATGGACGGACGCTCAGGGAGAGAAGCTCGACCCCGGGATCCATCTCGTGATCTGGGGGAGTCTTGCCCTGTGGAATATCGTCGGCCATGTCAAATGTGTCGAGAAAAATGGTCGGAAAAGGAAAGTAAAGCTAGAATACAAAGGGTCAATGAAAAGTCAACCCCGGGAGGGTGGAAAATGGCCGGAAAAGCCGGAATATGGAAAATGTGGGAAAATCACTTCTTCATAGCTTTTGAGGGTTGTGTATTATGCCTTGCTTATAGGCCAACATGTCTGCATGTTCTTCTAGCATTTTGAGCTCCTATTTCAGCATGTTTAGACCATTATTTTGGCATGATTAAGCTCTGTCCAAAGTTGGTTTGGTCATTTGTGATATGTATTGTATGCCTCTTGTGTTTTGCTCTTTACTAGCTTTCATGTTTTCGGTCCTCAACATGCTATGCTTGCATGCTTTAAGGTCTTTAGCATACCACTTCAGCACTAAATATCGGCCACCTTCCTCTTTTCTTCACTTTTTTTCCATTTGATTTGAGAGTTGGTTGCCCTTGAGTTTGTGTTTGAGCTTGGGATTGAGGCTAGTGCTTAAATGGCTTTAACCCTCTTTTGAGGGTTCCTCCTAGTCAAAGGCATGGTCTCTCCTATGCCTTAAACCATTCTTTTGGTTGACCTCCTCTCCTTAGAGGACTTGCACATTGGACTTAACCAATTAAAGAATGGATTGGTAATGTAAAATGTGTAAACAAGAATTGAGTCAACTAAAACATGCCAAGATAACATATGTGTATTGCATTGCATGTGTTTGGATTGGACATTAATCCAAACACAAGAAATATGGGACGTTTCACACTTGAAGTGATGAAACGTGTCACGTTTCTTGGTCGCTAACACTCTTGATCAAGCATGATAGGGTGGAGGCTCTTTGTGTGTTCTTTGTGCATTCATAAACATTATATAAGCTTGGTTCTTGGTCACCATGCATTGAAAATGCTTGGTTGGTGGCTTGAGAGCCAATTGCCACGCTCCTTTGAGCTTGAGACATGATTGGAAGAGTGGCAGTGCCTACATTGTCTTGCAAATACATTGTTGTGCCTCTATCGTTCTCTGTTGCAGCAAAACCAGAAGCCTGGGTGTACACACCTCATTTTTGACCATCCTCAAGACTTGGACGCCATCATTTGAACACTCGATGATCATCCATGCTCGTGTTCGTTCTGAGTTCCCAAAGGTCTCGGCTGTGCACCTTGCCTTAAGATCTCTCAACGTGACTTTTTTGTGCTTGGTTGTGGACCAAGGACTTGTGGTTTTGCTTCTGAGGGAAGAGGGTGGCTTGTTGGCCATCCCTGCAACCCATCGACTAAGGCTTGGTGCCATCGGCCTTGTTTTCTTGCCATCGGCCATAAGTGTTGGCTGATTAGCACTCTTTTTGGTCGTTCGGCCATATTTTTTAGCTGAGACCTTTCTATCTGCTTTTTGCAGATATTTTCTGCCAGCTGTGACAGCTAGTGGGCACAATTCTCATCCTCCATACACGTGTATCGAGGGATTGCATTCAAGACTCAAGCTTGTTCAACAAGCTTGAGAATTGAAATTCTATAAGAAGGGAGGCCATCCTCCCTTTCCAGAGGTTTTGAAAATCTGAGATACAAGTTCTATATCTCTCTATATATTTCCTCTCTCTCTCTCTCTCTCTCTCTCTCTCCATATTTGCTCTTGTTTGTGCCCAAAAGTGTAATATCTTCACACTATTGCACACAAACACCTACTAGAACACCATCCTTTGGTTACTGAGGTCCTTAGGAGTTGGTTTTAGTGTTCTTGGACTAGTTTTGTTCAGAAGAGACTGCTGGAGTTATGTCCTTGAAGGTGTTCTTCAAAGGTGAGTCAACTATCTTTTAATCCCCCATTTTGGTTTAAGCTTTTAGACCTATTTGCATGCTGATTTAAGCTTAACTTTCTACTGTAAAAAGTTCTGATTTTTCATGCTTGTGATGTTTGTTTAAGGTCACTTTTGAGTTGGGGGTAGTCTACCCCCTCTTAGGCCTTGTTTGGCCTTGTTTTGTGCCTTCCCTTTTGAGCTTTGGTACCATCTTGTTTTGACCTTCTTACCACTAAAATCCAGAGGATTTTCAGTGGTGGAGAGGTGGTTTTGGAGTCTTGAATAGGAGAGGGACACCCCCCCTCTCCTTGTGTCTCATATGCTTGTATAAATGGCTCATATCGGTAGCATGTTTGTTTAGCATGTTTTGGCTTCATTTCAGCAAGTATTTGGGCTTATTTTGACATGCCATGACTTTGTTTTTCATTGGTTAAATCATGCCATGCTTGGTTGTAATAGGTGTAGTGTAACACCCCTTGTTAGCTTTGCATGCCTCATGCCTTTTGGACGTTTGTTCTAGTTTGTTTTGGCTTTGGTCCATGCATGTTTTAGACTCACTTTAGTAAGCTTTAGGGATGTTTTGGTTCGCTTAGGCCATTTGCTTCATGTTTTGCATAGCCTTGGTGTAAGTCCTTTTGCTATCTTCAAGCTTTGAGCTTTCTTGCATGCTATACTTGTTTTGCTTGGTTGATTTGGCATCATTCCATGCTTAATTTCAAGGCTTATAGTATTGTCACATGTTCATACTTTTCACTCTTTAAGTGCTCTTAAGAGTTGGTATCTTCATGCCTTGTTTGTGAATCAAAGTGTACACATGTTTGTATGTGCTTTTGTCTTCATTTTCATTGCATATTGGCCACTGATTTGGGCATGGCTGAGGTCTGCCCATTTTGGTTTAAGTCTATCTTTGCATGTTGTTGCATGCTTGCTAGTTTGCATGTTGTTGCGTGCTTGTCCATCTTTGCATGCCATGCATGTTTGTATGTTTAGGTTGTATTTTGCATGCTTGCTAGTTTGCATTTTGTCACATGCTTGTTTAGGTTGCATTGCATTTGGCATGTTTGTTACCTTAGCCTTGTGTGCATGTTTGAGTCATATTACATTTGGCATGCTTATGTTGCATTGCATAGCTTTTCCATGTTGCATGCATTGTATTGTGTTTGGTTTGGGGTGTCGAACCAAACACGAGGACCAAGGGACGTTTCGTACTTGAAGTGACGAAACGTGCCTCAATCCTCGGTCGCTAACGCTCTTGATCCAACATGATAGAGTGTAAGGCATTTGTGTGTTTTTGTGCATTCATTTCACATTGATTTGTGCAACTCGGTCTCTTTGGCCATCATGCATCGAAATGCGTGATTGATGGCTCGAAAGTCGAACACTACGCTCCTTTGAGCTTCAAACATGATAAGGGGTGTCGTTGCACAACATTTTCTTGCAAATGTATTGACATGCCTCTGTTTGTAGTCTGCTGCAGCAAAAGGAGCAGTCTGTTGGAAGAGATGACCGATCGGCTATCTGCAGTACCGATCGACTAACAATGTTTGGCCGATAGCCTCAAGATTGGTCGATGACCATTATCCACTGGCCGATGGCCTTACCTCTTGGCTGATGACCTCTCAGCATGTCCATGAGATGGATCAGAAGTGTTCTGGAGATTTGTACAATTTTCAAAAGTCTAAAACAGTGCAAACAGAGGCAACATGAGGCATGGCAACGGATTTCCAAGCGAGGCAATCGAGCATGCATCATTCATCATTCCGAGGTAGAGCTGTGGCAGCTTGTTTTAGCTTCTTTCTTTTCTTACTTATTTGGTTTTGAAACTTAATTAATTTGCTTAATTAGTTAAGGTTTTGTAATAATTAATTAGTGTAGCGTAGCTAGCTAGTTGATTTATTTGGACCCTCTGTCGAGAGGGCGAATTGTGCAATAAGTGTACGTGAGTGTGTGAATGTCTTCCAACCCCACGTCTTTCTCCTTTTTACTTAACCGCTTACAATGGTTAGTTTTAGGGCATATTTCAATTAGCGTCCTTATGCCTGCATTTTGCATTCATTCATCTGTCTTGCATATACCGGGCTCGGTGCATCGTACAAACGGCATTGTATTTCAATACATCTACTTGAATACATGTTCAACAACATGTTATCAAGTTGCATTTCATATACCATCTTAGAATAGCCGAGCCTATTTTAGTTGCATTTTTGCATGTGTTGCATTAGCCATCTTAACATAGCTAGGATCATGCATTGATTACTAACTAACTATTGTTTTAGCTCGGAGTACTAGGTAAGTGTTTATACTTTAGCATCTTTCATGAGTGTGAGTGTTGCCATGATAGCATGCTTGCTATGAGGCTAACTGCTTAAGTGTTTAATTGCATGAATGTCTGTGGGTGAAGGTTGGATTGCTTGAATTGGAATAATTCATTAAAATGCAAGTTTTAACCCCACTTGAGAGTGGCAAAATCATGTTTTCTAAGCCCACTTGAGGGTAGCAAATCCACGTCTTAACCTACTTGCGAGTAGCACCTTCAAACCATTTTCAAACAAACATGAGATGTTTTGTTCCAACTTAGGCGATCTAGTCTATACTTGTATGCTGTGTGCATCACATAGTAAGGTTAGATTAATAAACCGGAATAAGAACGCATATGTTTTCAAAAACAAAATATCATGTTAGTAAAGGCCGATCTTTGATCCGGCGAGCGGAGGTACTCATTGCATGACCTTCCCCTCTAGTACCCAAGTTCCCGAGCCGAGACAACTTTGGTGATAACAGACACGTAGCCTTAGGCATGAGTCAGGGTTTCCTAAATTTCCCAAAATAAAACATTTAGGTGGCGACTCTGTATCTAGCAAAGCAGTCCATGTTTGGCACTTCTTTATAAAAATCAGTTTTCCAAAACGATTTGCCGGATTTGGACTCTTTGGTGATTTATCGATCTTACATTGCACTTTGCGAGACTAGATTCAGAACCGTGACATTTGAGTCTGAACTGTAGCAGCCTAAAGAACAAAACGGATCTTCGCGCCCATTCGCGCACGGTGCCCAGGACGTTCGAGCACGTCTACACTGGGGAAACAACTAGCCGACCAACCAGTTTTACTTGCCGACCGACCAATAGCACTAGCCGACCGGCCAGTTTTAGTGGCTGGCAGCCACTTTTTTTGGCTGGCAACCCACTTTTTCTAGCTGGCAACCCACCAACAGATTCCTGCTTTAAAGTAAAGGCAGTCTAGAGGTTGGTACAATTTTCAGAGACCAAGGCAAGTGCAAACAGAAGCAATTGACAGCATAGTAATGGATTTCTGAGCGAACACCTACCGAGCATGCATCTTCAACCTCTTGGAACAGAGTCCTGCTTTAAAGTAAAGGTAGTCTAGAGGTTGGCACAATTTTCAAAGACCAAGGCAAGTGCAAACAGAGGCAATTGACAACATAGTAATGGATTTCCGAGCGAATGCCCACCGAGCATGCATCTTCAACCTCTTGGAACAGAGCTGAGGCAATATGATTTGTAATTAGCTTTACTTGTTAGTTAGCTTAAATTGGTAATTTAATTAATTAGTTTGTTAATTAATTAAGTGTTGTAATAATTAGTAAGTAGTTTACTAGTTATTCATTTTGTTGTGTAATAATTAATCTAATTAGATTAATTAGATTGGTTAGGCTTAGCTTAGAATAGCTTAGCTAATTCATTCGGACCCTCCATCGAGAGGGCAAATGTTGTAATAAGTGTACATGTGTGTGAATGTCTTCCAACCCCACGTCTTCCTCCCTTTTACTTCACCGCTTTCGATAGTTAGTTTAGGGTCATTTTCAGTTAGCATGCCTTATGCTTGCATGTTTGCATCATTCATTTGTCTTGCATGCACCAGGCTCGGCGCATCATTCAAACTGCATTGACTTTCAATACCTATTTGAATATGTGCATCAAATCATTACATTCATATGCCATCTTAGATAGCCGAGTCTATTGAGTTGCATTTTTGCATGTATTGCATTAGGCATTTTAACATAGCTAGGATCATGCAAGATTTCTAACCAGTTCTCTGTTTTGGCTTAGAGTACACTATAAGTGTTTACGCTTTAGCATACTTGCATATGTGTGAGTGTTGCTATGATAACATGCTTGCCATGAGGCTATTTGCTTAATTGCTATAACTGCATGAATGCCTGTGGATGAAGGCTTCATTACTTGAATTGGAACAATTCATCAAAATGTGAGTTTTAAGCCCACTTGGAGTAGCAAATCATCATGTTTTAAGCCCACCTTGTTTGGTGGCAAATCTGCATTTCTAAGCCCACTTGAGGGTGGCAAATTCAAACCATTTTCGAAAATAAACATTGAATTGTTTTGTTCCAATTTAGGCGATCTACTCTATACTTGTATGCTGTGCGCATCACGTAGTAAGTTAGTTAAATAACCGGAATAAGAACACATGTGTTTTCAAAACAACATATCATGATTAATAAAGGCCGATCCTTTGATCGGGTGAGCGGGGGTGCTCGTTTCATGACCTTCCCCCCTCGTACCCAAGTTCCCGAGCCGAGGCAATTTGGTGATGACGGACACGTGATCTTAGGCACGAGTCAGGGTTTCCTAAATTTCCCAAAAAACAAAACATTTAGGTGACGACTCTGTAATCTGGCAAAGCAGTCCATGTTTGACACTTCTTAATTAAAATCAATTTTCCAAAATGATTTGCCGGATTTGGAGTCTTTGATGATTTATCAGTCTTACATTATACTTTGTGAGACTAGATACAGAACCGTGACAGGAGTCCGAACTGTAGTAGCTATGAACCCAAATCTGTGCCCTCTCCAAAAGGGGGGCGCGCGGAGGAAGTTCAAGCGGTCTACAGTCATGGTCACTCTTAAACCCCCATCCTCGATGCTGAGCATCTCAAAATTCTTCACATTCCGGTCTAACCACTCATTCACTCTCAGTGGTTCCTTAGTATCACCCAAAAACTCATCCGGATTTGACTGGAAAAACTCCCTCTTCAGAAAAGATGGCCCTGCCTCAACAATCTAAGCCTGGACTTGATTCTCAGCTCTGAGAATAGCCATAGATTCCTGCAAAGCTCTGGCCATTTCATGGGCCAAGGCTCGGCCACGTTGGCTTGACCAACCCCTTCTTCTTGAGCCGGAATTTTATCCGGTATAAGCATCTCATGCCTCCTAAGCCTACCATGCCTACCATCACGACCACGTCCACGTCCTGACATCTTAATAAAGGTAACAAAGAGATTAGCACATTCACAAATGTGCCAAAGATAATTCACTCGTGTCTCTATACGATGGACAATAGTAAATCACTCCATATATGCACGTAATCACAAAAACACATACGAATTTCCTTCATGGATAATGACCATCTCGCGGCATTGCTAGAGTTCTAATCAGAAACAGGACTTCCAGAAACCCATAGACCCAATCAACATCTTAGGAACTAAATCCCATACCCATATAATCATATAAGAATTTTATCACATAAGCATACAATACATATCAACATCTCAACCAAGAGGGACAAACCCATTGTGGTACTAACCCCTTCCCACTTATCCAAACTATTCAAACCCAGTACGCTCTGATACCAAGTTGTAACGCCCCCAAAATATAACCATAGATTCAACCGAAATATATTTAAACAACCACATGAGTTAGAGTGTCATGTTCTTTCATTTCATAGAGTTAATAGTACAAAAGAGTTTAACATAAATAAATATCCTACAAGCTTACACTTTTCCAAGCCTTGGCTTGGTTACAACAAAAATGAGTCTAGCTCATACAATTTAAACCCTAGGCTTTACAAAAAAAGAAACAAAACAAAGAATCTCTTGCTTCCCAAAAGTCCCACCAATGCTATTGCCTTGATGGAGGCATGCCATCATTACCTGAAAATGTTGTTCCCAAATAGGGTGAGCCATAGCCTAGTAGGAATAATCTAACACAATATATGAGATTTAACAAAGGTATAAGTACACTATGCATAATCAATGCCTGTGACAAAACATTCACATTTTATATAGTCATAAGGTACCAAATCTAGATCGTAATCCCTTTCCATTCAATTCATTTCAATACATGAGCCAATTTCATTATATTTCTCAATAACTGAAATGAGACTACAACTCAATGGCTCTACAATTACATCATTAACACACAAACACTTCAATCAGCCATTTTACGAAAATTTTGTCCGTGGGATCGGCACCCATGTAAAAATTTCGAGAATTTCACTCAGGACACTCCAACCAACTTAATTATAATGGAGTCCATCCCTTTTCTCCTCCCAAATGGTGGAGTCCATCCCCTTTCCCCTCCCAAACAATCATACATATACAATGTATTTAAACACATAATCACACATGGAGTACATCCCTTTTCTCCTCCCAAACAATCATACATATACAATGTACTTACACATGATCATATTCAATGATAACTAACCAAGGATTAGTTTCAATTCACCTAATCCTCATGCAATTTCTATAAAAATCATAGCTATCCTCCACCGACAGCCCAATACAATTATTTCTAAACAGAAATAAAATCTCAAGACAGATAATTTGTTCAAAATTTACAAAGATGAGGCATATCATCTACTCAAATCCACTATTCATTTCAAAACTCATTCAATTTGATGCTCACAACAGCAATTTCATTTACTTATACAAAATAAATATTATGATCATTTTAGGGCAAACCCCATATTTCCTCAAGTATCAACCAAGTAGCAAAATCAACTATTTTGATCCCATACAACATTATTTTCAAACCCCACCATCATTTATCCCACATTTATCAAAATCCCTTTTTCCATTTTACACTCAAACCCTAGATTTGTTCACATTATCCCCAAATCCCACCATTCTTACGTAACGGCAAATAGCTAAGTTAGAAACCATATTAAGGTGTAGAAAATCCCTACCTCAAGTTAGAAGACAAAGCAAAGCAAAGGTGAAACTTCGACAACACCAAGACCACATTCCAATCGGATCAAAATGAAGCTCTTGGAATGCTCTAACTTTTTCTCAAAGCCATTAGGGTAGAGAACCCAAAGGATCTAGGCCAAAATATAGAGAGAGAGTATTTTAGAGAGAGAGATTCAAGGTCTAGGTTTTTGGAAAGTTTTAGAGAGAGAAAAAAGAATGAAAAAGTGATATAGAATGTCACTTTTGCGATTTGATATACACACAGTCCGCTCAAGCGGGAGATTTGAGGCTCAACCGTCAGGCACAATAAGTTGTTTCGCTTGAACGCAAGAAGGACAACTCCAGTGCCAAGACACAATGAACGCTCACCGTTCGAGCGCAAGAATTTGCCGCTGGAGCGTAGGAAACACACATCCAAAAGTTTTGCAGACAACAACCCAATGCTCGAGCGCCCACCCGCTCTAGCTTAGGAAACACCGCTAGAGAGTAAAAAACACTCTTTCAGTAATTTTGCAGACCTGCAAAGTACTGAGAGGTTGCAAAGCCCACTCGAGCGCAAGAAGTACCGCTCGAGCAGGGGAGCAAATATTGCAAAGCATGCTCGAGTGCAATACTGGCCGCTTGAGCAGAGGAGCAAAAATATGGGCAACAAAGGGTTGAAAAACAAGCAACCAACTTGTTTCAAACGAAGAACTACAATTCAATAACCAAAATAGAGGGGAGACAAGGGAAACAAGACATGAATTAACATTCAAAACCATACAAACCTGAGTCCGAAATACAACAAATGACGGGTTAAAACTGGAGTCGCTATGATGTGGGTCCCACACTCAGGTGAGACATTTAATAGAAATTTTGGTATAACTTTTGAGATCTCTAGCATTTTTGAATTTTGTTACCTAAATCTTCAAAAAAAAATTGACATACCAAATTTTGAAGGTTTGGATGGAGATGCTCTGCGATAGACAGTTTGGATTATCGGTGTAGGTCCAAATTGGAACCTACAAAAGGGACATGAAGAGTTATGGGGAGATGAATATGGAGGGAGTCTATCCCAAATAAAGTTAAGTAATGTTATGGACCTCAAAAGTTTTATCAAAATTTTTACCAAATGTCTCCAATGGGTGTGGGTCCCACACCCATGGGAGACATTTGGTAGAAATTTTAGAAGAACTTTTGAAATCTCTAGCATTTTTTAATAAAGTTGCCAACAAGACCTGTGTGAAATGGGAAGTGAAAGCATTTGAACCCGTAATTTAATGCCTATTGCCAAAATCCTTACAAGAGATATACAAGTGTAATCTTAGTTAGCATTAAATTGGCCTTCCAAACAATATACTAAAGAAAATGTTATAGGCCGTAAATTTTCTACCAAATGAATGACTAAATATCTCACATGGGTGTGGGGTGTGGACCTCACACTCACGTGAGATATTTGGTCATTTTTTGTTGATTTTTTTTTTCTTCTAATATAGTGAATTTAAAAAAAAATACAATATTTTTTTTTTAATTTAAATTCCTCTAGATGAACTGAAAAGTAAATAAAAAATGAAAAAATTTCAAAGAACTATAAAAATAAAAAATAAAAAAAATTTCCCCATTGTAGACTACATGGATCTAAAAATAAAATAAAATAAAATAAAATTCAGCCTAAAATTTTTAAAAATTTATTGAAAACAAGGAAGTTTGAAAACAATCCAAGTGATTTAGTGCATTTTTGTTTTTTCACTAAATATGAGGTAAAAAAAGGCCAATATGTTTAGGGAGTATTTTTTGACTTTTTATGAAAAATGATAAAAAGTAGCATGAATGGAAAATAATTTTTGACTTTTTTATATGAGTTGAATTTTTTCTAATTTTGTTTTATCTATTTTTAGTAACTTTTAAATTTTTTTTTGACTAAAGTAACTGCTTGACCAACTGTGTCCAATAGTCATTCCATTTCATATATAAATGGAAGTGGGCTAATCGTTTTGATGCATCCATTTTCTTTTTTAGAGTTTGATACATTGCTTTCTTGATTTGAAGGAGAATGGAAAAGCTTCTTCAACTTGTGCTCTTGAAGGTAGTCATACTAGTGCTCCTAATTGCGACCATGTTCACAGCCATTGCACCAGTTGTGGCTACCAGAACAGGCCCAGATGCTGCACCAGTTGCGGCTACCATAACAGGCCCTAATGCTACAAAATGGATACCCGATTTTATTAATTGTTGTCCAAATGCTATATATTGGATTAACCGTATTATTCCTTGTTGTCAGAAACCAACCACATAAAACAATTCTCATTATACATATCAGATTGTGGAAAAATAAAAGATATATTTTATATAGTTGATTATGTGATCACTTCTGTATTCGTAGACTTATTATACATGTAAATGTATCAGTCCAGTTTGGTTCTTCTAAAGATTTGAATACAGAGATCATGGCTTTTCTTTTTCTTTTTTCTTCTAAGTATGTAATGCCTTTGTTGGCTTGCTTGTTTGTGAATAAATAAAGGCTACTACAATTGCTAATTAGAAAAAGGGTTTCTATTATTTTGTTTAGTTACTGGTAACTTCTCTATCATTTTGTTTTCTTTTCTTTTCTTTTGACTAATCGAAGATTAGACAAAATGTCCTCATCTTTGAAGCAACATGGGACATTAAAACTTTTTTTTAAGATTATGTTTGGATTAAAAAATTGAGAAGAGATTAGTGAAGAGAAATGAAAAAAGATTAGAAAAGTATATGAAATGGAATTTTTTTTTCAAAATTTTTTACGTTTCCTTTTCATTTCTTCAGGGTGACTCCACCTCAAGGCTGATGGGTCCTGACCCCCATCAAGCCTCGGATAATCTACATATATACTATAAATATTAGTTAGATAGAATGGGAACCCATTGGCAAAAACAAAAGGACCCTTTCTAAAAAAAATATACTTTTTTTTAAAAATATTTTTGAGAGCAATTTCACTAAAATTTTCATTTAATTTGATTCTAAATTTGAATAAATTTTTTTATTTGATATGAACTACTCCAATAATTTCATCAAATTTTCATCAAAATCTTTTTAAAAATTCCCCTCGTATCCCAAATTTCTCTTTTCATCAAATTTTGATGAAAAAAAAATCATCTCCAATACTTCATCTTTTTAAATTTTTATTAAATTCAAATTTGGTGAATGATTTGATGAGTTTTCCAATTCAAATTTTTATTAAAATCATCTCCCTTGATTTGATGTGGATTTGATGAAATGGTTGGAGCATCATTTAAACTATTTTTTTCATTAAATTTGAATTTGATGAATAATTGAAAATGACTATAGCAATGAAATATATAAAGAGTTAGTTGCGTAATCGAATGGGAGATCAAATGAGTAAATGATTGCTTAGTTATACATATATATATATATATATAGAAAATGATGTATTTGACATTGTTGACAATCAAGTTATTATACAACGATTCCAAAATATAAAACCTTAACCAATACAAGTGTACTTAGGCCTATTTTGAGAAGTGACCTTTTTAGCGTCTTTTTAACTAAAATATGAGCTTAAAAAATTGATATGTTTGGAATAACTTTTTAATTTTTTTACCAAAAAAATGGGTCAAAAGTAAGGAAATGAATATTTGACTTTTGGCAATAACTTTTTGGTATTCTGACTCTTTTAGTGGCTTTTTAATTTTTTGACTAAAATATTGTATTAACAAAATGGCAGTGGCTTTGGTCCAGTCCAAGATCGGACTGGACCATGCTGTTGGGCCCGTGGGGGCCTACCACGGGTCCCGTTTTGATAATCCGAGTACTATATGCCTCTAAAAAATCACGTTGATCGGATATCGATAGATATGTGAACAAAACAGTTTTTTATCAACCGTTAATTTTTTCACTGTCCATTTTTTTTTATACAAAACTGATTTGATCACATAGCTATTGATAACCGATCAACATGATATTTTACAAGTATGTAGTACTCGACGAGTTCTATACATTTAACGGTTCGGATTTTCAAAACAGCCCCAAAAATGGACCCCATGAACCGAACTGGCAGGTCTAGTCTCCATCTCAACTTGAGACAAGCTAGACCCTAACAAAATAGGCCTTAGAATTTCTAGAATCTGTCCATGGTATATAATAGTGTAATTTACTCCAAAAAAAATTACACAAACAAGAGCGTGGCTCAACTTTCACCCTACTATAAAATGATTGATTGATGTGTAAAATGTGATATTTTATCTTATTAGTTAATTAGTTTTTTTTTTTAATTTAAAAATATAGTATGTAAATTCAAACAACTTAGGGGTCATTATAAATTGACTTTTTTTAGTAGTTTTTTAAATTTTTTTATAAGATGAAAAAAAGTTGATATGTTTGGAAATGACCATTTTTAGTTATATCAAAAATAGTAAATCATTGAGGTGCTGCATATGGAGTCAATGACTGAGTGGGGCCTGTTTTGGGTCATTTTTTTGATAATTCAAACAGTTAATATATATATATATATTATTAAATATCGCATAAAACATACCAATAAAAATTAAGTTGATTGGACATTAATAGCACCTTCATCAAATCACATTTGCTTTTAGTTTTGTACTTACAATCATATTTACAATTTATTTTCTTATCGACAATGTGATCTAATGACGGTTCTATTGATGTCCAATCAATTTAATTTTTTATAGATATATTCAAGTCGATATTATTTTTAAAAGGAAATATATGAATTATTAAAATAAGACCCAAAACGGACCCCATATGACGTACAACAGCTATTGATGTGTAGTGAGTACAACAGTGACCCCACATCCTGAGGTGCTTGACTTTATTATATTAATTTTTTAATTAATGAAAATAAAGAAAATAAAAAGGTCTTGTTGGCAATTTTTAAAAAAAATAAAAAATAAAAAAGTGAAACATTACTAAAAAACGCCAAACAACTAGTGATTCATTATTTTCAACACAACTAATGACGGTCATTTTTAAACACATTAATTTTTTTCCACTTTCAAAAATCCAAAAAACTATTAAAAAAATAAATTCCCGAACGATCCCACGTCCTAAGGTGCAATGGGCACAAAAAACTATGACGCACAACCATTACTAATGTGCAATGGATACAACAGAGGCGCTTGACTTGTTTATGTTATTTTTTAAGTTTATCTACATTAAGTGTATATAAACAATAAAAAATTTTTGAAAAATATTAAAAAAATTAATTGAAAAAAAAACATGGATAACAAAAATTAAATATTCTGGAAAGTGAATTACTTTTTGACTTTTATAAAAAAAAAAAATATGCAAAAAATAGTGTGAATAGAAAATCATCTGACTTTTTGGTATGAAATTGAAAATTTTTTACTTTTTAATTTTTTTTGAATTTTTTAAAGTTTTTTTTGACTAAAATAATCACTTGCCGAACTGAGTCTAATAATCATTCCATTTCATATATAAATGGAAGTGGGTAAAACATTTTGATCCATCCATTTTCTTTTTGACAGTTTGATACATTGCTTTGTTTGATTTGAAAGAGAATGGAAAAGCCTATTCAACTTGTGTGCTTCAAGGTGTTCATGCCAGTGCTCCTAATTGTGACCATGTTCAAGTCATTCCACCAGTTGGGGTGGCTACCGCAAGAGACCCAGCTACTACAAGAGGGTTTGCCCGTGACGTTATAATGCAGTGTCCTTGCCCTAAATTTCCCGAATGTTGTCGTAAATGATACTATCAATAGAAAATCAATCACATAAATAAATTTTAGTTATACATATCAGATTATGAGAATCATCATAAAAGATACTTTTATTTTATATAATTGATTCTACGGCTTTGTATTTATAAACTTGTTATACATATGTTATGTGTTATTCCAATATGATTCTTCTAAAGATTTTAATGCAGATATCCTTGATCAGTACCTACATTAGGTTTATGGGGTAAGCACAATAGTTTGTAATAAAAAGGACTTATTGTGCTTCATATGAAAATAAAGACAGTTTTGGTCCATAAAGTATACATTTTTTGTTATTTTAGTCCATCAAGTTTTAAATTTTGTCATTTTGTTCCTCGAAGTTGCCTATCTGAATCAGTTAGGTCCTAACTCAAATTGACGATTTTGAAGAACAAAATGACAAAACTTAAAACTTGATGACTAAAATGAAAAGAAATGCATACTCTAAGGACCAAAACTATAGCGATTCTGGTTTTGACCCGACTCTTGTTGCATTCTGATGGCTCTATTGAGCGCTACAAACCCCATCTTATTGCAAAGGGCTTCACCCCAGGAATATGACATTGATTATGAGGAGACTTTCGCTCTGGTTGCTCGGCTTACCTCTACGCGTAGCTTAATTGTTGTTGCCGCTGCACGCCACTAGGATATCTTTTAGATGGATGTCAAAAATTTCTTTCTTAATGGTGATTTTCTTGAGGAAGTCTACATGTAACATCCTCTTAGGTCTGCTTTTCCGGCTCAGAAGGTTTGCAAACTACAACGTGCTCTCTATGGTCTCAATCACGCCCCACGAGCTTGGTTTGCTAAATTCAATTCCACCATCCATGACTTCGGCTTCACCTCCAGCTCATATGACTATACTCTATGTGTTCGGACCACTCCTCATGGTACCACTCTTCTTCTTCTTTATGAGGATGATATGATTATCACCGGTGACGATGTGGCTAGTATTTTAGTCTCAATTATTTCGCAATTGTCAGTTTGAAATGAAGGACCTTGGTACCCTCAATTATTTCTTAGGGCTTGAAATTTCTCATGATTCCACTAGTTGTAATTCGTCACAAGCCAAATATGCTTCCGATCTTCTAGCATGTGCTGGTCTTACAGATTGCAAGACTACCTCTACTCCTGTTGATCCTCAGACTCGTCTCACTCCTCTAGACGGGGATCTTCTCCCTAATGCTGCTCTTTATCACCACTTGATAGGTAGTCTTATCTATCTCACTATGACTTGTCCTAACATTGCCTATGATGTCCATCTTGTTAGTCAGTACATGTTGGCTCCCCGCACCCCGCATTATACTACTCTACTTCACATACTTTGCTACCTCAAAGGCACTGTGTTCCATGGACTCCACTACTCTACTCACTCTTCTCTCGAGCTTCATGCATTTTTTTTATGCTGATTGTTTTAGGGATCCTACTGATCAACGCTCCACCACATGTTTCTGCTTCTTCTCAGGGGATTGTCTTCTTACTTGGCGCAGCAAGAAACAGTCCCTCACTGCTCGCTCTAGTACTGAAGCTGAATACTGTGCTCTTGCTGACACTACTCAGGAACTTTTGTGGCTTCGCTAGCTCCTTTCTGATATGGGTGTTTCTTCCCCTGGTGCTACGTCTCTCTATTTTGACAATTAGAGTGCCATTCAGATTGCTCACAATGATGTCTTCCATGATCGCAGCAAACATATTGAGATTGATTTTCATTTCATTCGATAGCATGTTACATATGGCACTGTTTATCTTCTCCATATTTCTTCTGCTGATCAACCTACTGATATTTTCACCAAGGCTCATCCTCCTCATCCTTTCAGTGATCTAGTTTCCAAACTCAAGTTGGTTGATGCTTACCCACCTTGAGTTTGAGAGGGGTTGTTCATGTATATTATATTATACTTATTTATCTGTATCTCTATTGCCTTCTATACTTATCTAGGTTTATTTTCAGCCTATAAATACAGGCTTCTCCCATTGTATGAACTATTCAACTCAATAATATAGATGCACAATTTTTCCTTTCTTTCAACCATTCTAACAAGTAGGTATATGTATTGCATGTGTTGACATCATGTTTATCATTGTAGTAAATAAATAAAATTTGTTGAAATTTATTTTCCATATCAATGTAATAAAAGGAGAATAATTAGTAAGGAATTTGATATATATAACTATAAAGTGATACATAGCTCTAAAATAGTAGCTCTAATGGGAGCTCTAATGAGATGGAAGAGAGAAAGTAAAGATAGAGAGAGGAGTCTGGGCCCCCACTTCATATGGGCATTCTCCACATCATTACAGCTGCATTAGAGCTCTCGAATTAGAGCTCCCAAACATTATTGATCACTATCATAATGAAAGATCCAATAACTACAATTAAAATGAAAGGGCCAATGATTTCATGACATAGGTGATTTTATATTTTTTTTTTTAATTCAAAAATCTTAAAACAATGAGGTTAAGAGTTCTGAGTTTATAAACTTAAGAACGTTTCTTCTTATATTGTATAATATAACAAGACACGAACAAGAACATTACTACTGTCTCCCGACTGTAAAATGTTGAATATGAAAACTCAAACAAATGTGAACTTAAATTGCTTGGATTATAAATAATACTAAAATGAATGTGAGCATAAATGTTGTCACGCCCTCAAAATAATGACATTTAAACTCAACAATATTGTCATGCATAGATATATAAAAGATCGACATCCTTCTATTCATCAGAGTATTTCCTTACAAAAAGTATTACATGTTGACAACAAAAGTAAACACCCTATGGGCTTACAACTTTCCAAGCCAACACTTGGTTACAAGAAATGAGTACTAACTCATATACATATTAAGCCCTAGGCTTGAATTTACATGTAATACATCAAAAGGAAAAAGACATCCGAAAAGTCTGACAGCCGCTAGCCTCCCAAGCTATGTCCTTGGAGGTGGCATGCTACCTGTACCTGAAAATGATGTTCCCATAGGGTGAGCCACAGCCCAGTAGAAATATACTAAACCAACTATGAACAATGACTAAAAGATTAGCAGTTGACAGATGGCCAACACTTATACATCCACTTATACCACGTTAAAGTTTTTATGACATACAAGTCCATATTACTTTTCACTTTCCATTTCTCATTCATTTCCCAATTCTTAACCATGACTCAGAACCTGGCCAATCAACACATATGAGACAGTAACTCATATTAGACATTTCCCATTTCACAATAGATAAGCATATTAGCTATACCAACACATCAACAGATAAGCATAAGAGCTATATCACACTTCCAGGGATAAGCATAAGAGCTGTATCATCATAATAATAGATAAGCATATGAGCTGTATCTATGGAGTCCATCCCCTATCTTCTCCCAAATAACATCCGGTTTAGAGGTCCATCCCCTATCTTCTCCTAAACCGTGGAGTATATCCCCTATCTCCTCCAACACAACACAATGCATATAAACAATTATTATACGCATTACCAATCAGTACATAAAGTCAATGTACCCCTTTCAACTGTCATACTTAATGACACATTCCGATAATTAGTTTCCGTTTGCCTAATCATCATGCATTATATACAACAATCAAGACTATCCTCTACCGATAGCCCAAAGCAGTTATTTCTAAACAGAAAATAAATGCATCAATGGATATAAAATCAACATTTCAATTCAATTCCTCATTTCTCAAATTAATTATTCGAATTAACTTATTAAATCGATTAGGGCAAATTCCCACAATCAACAAAACAACCCTAAGGTTCCATTTTCATCCATAATCCATCATCTATCTCACTTTCTATGCCAATCTTGCATATAGGTTTATTATAAACAAAACCCCATCTTTTGTAAAATTACACAAGAGACCCAAACTTTTTGTAAAATTACACAACAACACCCAACATATCAAAAAGCTAAAATTGAAAGGCAAAGTCCATAAGGAGGAATAGGGTATCCCTACCTCAAAGTTTAAGCTCCAACGGAGATGAAGACCAAAAACCAAAATGCTCCAAACCACCAAATTTTCAAATTAAATCAAAGCCCTCAACACCCCCTACCTTTTTAACAAAGAACTTAGGGTAGATTCACACTAGAAAGAGATGAAAATTTAGAGAGAAGGCAAGTCTAGAGAGAGAGGGTCTCAGATCTAGGGTTTTGAAATGAAAAGTGATGAAAATGTTATGTTTAAAATCGCTACTGCCTGCTGATATAAAACAGGCTCGCTTGAGCGAAGACTTGGTCGCTCGAGAGACCAGACACAGAAAATCCCGCTCGAGCCAAAAAGGTCTCGCTCGAGCCAATAACCCAGAACCTTGCTCGAGCGACTAACTGCTCGCTTGAGCCAATAAATTGAACCTATAGGTCTGCAACTAGACGCACGCTCGAGCGAAGAAAAAACAGATCGCTCGAGCGAAGAAAAGCTCGCTCGAGCCAAGAAATGTAGCTCTCAAGTCCAAACCAGACGCAATCACTTGCTCGAGC
The DNA here is from genome assembly GCA_025200525.1 of Camellia lanceoleosa. Taxonomy (NCBI): domain Eukaryota; kingdom Viridiplantae; phylum Streptophyta; class Magnoliopsida; order Ericales; family Theaceae; genus Camellia; species Camellia lanceoleosa. Next base: position 62,687,745 of record CM045762.1, read on the forward strand.
GAAGTCACTCTGGCTCGACTCACCAGACACAAAACACACCTCTCGCTCGAGCGACCAAACCCAGGATCGAGCGAATGACCAAAACAAAAAGCTCGCTCAAGCGACAAACTTCTCGCTTGAGCGAAGGTCCAGAATTCTAGGCAGCAACCCTTGGCTCCCAGACACAACCAACTTGTAGCAAACCTGCCCAACACATCCTATAACTCAAAACAAAGTATGAAAGAATGTAAACAAGAGAATAACAATTGCTAATGTCCACGGACTCAAGTCCGGACCACTGTACAATAAGGGATAAAACCCGGGATCGCTATAAATGTGAACATGGCTCTACTGTGAATTTCTTTGATAGACACATTGAAGACGATGTATTTGGGAATTGGATCCTCAATTCCATTTTCATGTGTTACTGTATTTTAAATTATTACTTTTGCCACGTGAATTATCTCTTTGATTATGAGTTATTGGATTGAAAACAAAGATGACCGAGACGAAAGATTCTCAATCATATATGTGTTATTTCCAATGCCATGCAATGTATTACAGAAAAAAAGATAGGGAACTAAGAAAAAAAGAAAGAAAAAAAATAAAAAATTATCTGAAAATGTAATTATAATAACAACTTAGAAATTGTTTGAGAATTGACTTTTTTAATATAAGTGAAAAAAAAAGGTTAATGTCTTTGGAAATGACTTTTTTTAGTTGTATTGAAGATAATGAATCACATAGGTATAGGGCTTTATTTATTTATTTATTTTTTGATTAATTTTTTAAGTATTTTCTTTCATTTTTTTTAACCAAAAATATAAAGTTGCTAACAAGACTAGTGTAATATGGGAAAGTCAAAGCATTTAAGCTTGTAATTTAATACCTATTGACACAATCCTTGCAAGCGATAACTGAGTACGAATCCTCTATAGTGGTTCCTTGCATTAGTTATTGCAATGCCTCAAAATGACGTCATTTTACAGGAGGAGGGGAAACTAAGAGAGAAAAAACTAAGTAAGAAGAAGGCACCATTCTTCGGCAACCCACACCACACTAACCGTAACCCGCCCTACCGCGACCCCCACTCTCCGGGAAACTCTTCAACCCCTACAACATCACAATCACAATCACAAACCCACTCAACCCCCTCCCTCTTCCTCTTCATTTTCTTCTTCTTCTAATTATTTCGATCTAGGAGGTTAGTTGCTATGGCGGAGGTCGCTAGGGAGAAGGAAAGCGCAAACCCAAGATCAATGTTTTTTAGATCATGCTAGGGTTTGCAACAACAAAGAGGAATCAAGAGAGAAGAGTCTTGTGGCGATGACGGTTAAACGATGATGGAAAGTGACTGACAATGGTAGCTTGGCAGCAAGATCAAGATCGAGAGAGAGAGAGTTAAATGGGCTTGCAGCAGTGGTGCTAGGAGGGCGATGGTCACCAAATATGGGAGTGGAAATGGTGGGTGGACACATTAGTGAGGTTGTTGGGAGGCTCTTGTGGGTTTGGTAGTTTTTAGAAAGAGAAAGGGGGTAGAAGAAAAAAGGAGAGGAGGAAGGTAGCTAGTTGTTTTGTTCTCTATTTGCTTTTGTTTTTTTGTTTTTACCCCAAGACGATGTTGTTTTGAGATACTACAGGAACCACTGTAGGGAATCATTAATAGACACACAAGAAATCTGTGTAATCTGTCCAAGATCTCTATTTCATGGCCATTGCTTTTTTAGCAATTTTTTGTTGAGTTTTTAACGCCATGAATATGTTATTTCTAAACTCTAACGCCATGCAATGTACTATAGAAAAAAAGGTAGGGAACTTAAAAAAAATAGTTCAAAAATCACTTGAAAATGTAGTTATAATGTAAATTCAAACAACTTAGGGATCATTCAAGAATTAATTTTTTAAATACTTTTTTGGGTTATTTAAAGTGAAAAAAAGTTAATGTGTTTAAGAACGAGTATCCTTAGATGTATTGAAAATAATAAATCACCTAGGTATTTGACATTTTTTAGTAATTTTTTTTACTTTTTATTTTTTAATTTTTTCAACCAAAAAATAAAGTGGGATAAGCTCCCCTCCATACTTTCATCTTTCTATATTTCTCCATACCCTTTTTGTATGCCTCAATTTAGACCCACATCGATAATCTGAACCGTCTATCTCATAAGTTTCACAATAAAGGTCATCCAAACAAAAAATGAGTTTCATCAGAAAATTATAAATTTAAGCAAAAATCGCATTTTGTTTTATAAAATAAACGACAAATGCGATTGTAAACCTAAACCATCCAATTTATTAAATAAAATATTTTTTGTTCATATGTTTATAATTTTTCAATGAAGCTCATTTTTTGCATGGATGACCTTTATAGTGAAGCTTATGAGAGCACCTTCACCTGATACTTCAAATCTGACGTGACACTCTAACAGTCATATTTTGGCATCAAGTATCAATTCCACCTGGTGTGCTAAAAGCCGATGTGGCATTTGGCATCATCCTTTCATGCCAATTTTGATATGTTCCTACTTCATGCCTTTTTCTTTTTTTAAAAAAAAAACAAATAAAATAAAATAGCTTCTATGTAAAATACAGGAGCTCAAATTTAAAAAATAATAGAATAATAGATTTGACAATCGAGTGCAAAGCTTCCATATTAAATTGGCATATGCCAATTTGTCTTCTAAATCTTCAAAAAATTTGACATACCAAATTTTGAAGGTTTGGGTGGAGATGCTCTGAGATAGACAATTCAGATTATCGATGTAGATCCAAATTGGAGCCTACAAAATGGGTATAAAGAGTTATGGAGAGATAAATATGGAGGGAGTCTATCCCAAATAAAGTTGCCAACAAGACCTATGTGATGTGGGAAAGTGAAAGCATATGAACCTTTAATTTAATGCCTATTGCTAGAATCCTTGCAAGAGATAAGTGTAATCTTAGTTAGCATTAAATTGGCTTTCCAAACCCGCACCGTCAATCCGAACCATCTATCTCATAAGTTTCGCAATAAAGGCCATCCATACAAAAAATGAGATTCATCGGAAAATTATAAATTTAAGAAAAAAAATCACGTTTTGTTTTATAAAATAAACGACAAATGTGATTGTAAACTTAAACCATCCATTTTATAAATTAAAATATTTTTCTTTCATGTGTTTGTAATTTTTCGATAAAGCTCCTTTTTTGCATGGATGACCTTTATGAAGCTTATGATAGCACTTTCACCCGATACTTCAAATCTGACGTGACACTCCAACATTCATATTTTGGCATCAAGTGTCAATTCATCTAGTGTGCCAAAAGTTGATGTGGCATTTGGCATCACCCTTTCATGCCAATTTTGATATGTTCCAACTTCATGTCTTCTTCTTTTCTTTTTTTTTTTTAAAAAATAAAATAAAATAAAAGAGCTTCCATGTAAAATAAAAGAGTTCAAATTTAAAAAATATAAGAATAATATATTTGACATATTGAGTGGAAAGCTTCCATATCAAATTGACATATGCCAATTTGTTACCTAAATCTTCAAAAAATTTGGCATACCAATTTTTGAAGGTTTGGATAGAGATGCTCTGAGATAGATGGTTCGGATTATCGGTGTAGGTCCAATTTGGAACCTACAAAAGGGATATGGAGAGTTATGGAAAGATGAATATGGAGGGAGTCTATCCCAAATAAAGTTAAGTAATGTTATGGAACACAAAAGTTTTATCAAAATTTCTACCAAATGTCTCACATGGCTGTGGATCCCACACCCATGTGAGACATTTGATAGAAATTTTAGTAGAACTTTTGAAATCTCTAACATTTTTTAATAAAGTTGCCAACAAGACCTGTGTGACATGGGAAAGTGAAAGCATTTGAACCCGTAATTTAATGCCTATTGCCAAAATCCTTACAAGAGATAAGTGTAATTTTAGTTAGCATTAAATTGGCTTTCCAAACAATATACTAAAGAAAATGATATAGGCCCTAAATTTTCTACCAAATGAATGACCAAACGTTTCACATAGTTGTGGGGTCTCATACCCATGTGAGATATTTCGTCATTCATTTGGTAGAAAATTTGATATCCCTAACATTACCCATTTTTGAAGGAGAATGGAAAAGCTTTTTCAACTTGTGCTCTTGAAGGTAGTCATGCTAGTGCTCCTAATTGCGACCATGTTCACAGCCATTGCACCAATTGTGGCTACCAGAACAGGCCCAGATGCTGCACCAGTTGTGGCTACCACAACAGGCCCAAATGCTACAAAATGGATACCCGCTTTTATTAATTGTTGTCCTAAGTTTGTCATTTGTTGTGATAGAGAAGATAACGAACGAACCACATAAAACAATTCTGTTTATACATATCAATTGTGAAAAAATGAAAATAAAATATATATTTTATATAGTTGATTATGTGATCACTTCTGTATTCGTAGACTTATTATATATATAAATGTATCAGTCCAATTTGGTTCTTCTAAGGATTTGAATACAGAGATCATGATCTTTTCTTTTTCTTCTAAGTATGTAATGCCTTTGTGGGCTTGCTTTTGTTTGGGAATAAATAAAGGTTCCCACAATTGCTACTTAGAAAAAAGGTTTCTATTATTTTGTTTAGTTATTGGTAACTTCTCTCTCATTTTCTTTTCTTTTCTTTAGACTAATCAAAGATTCGACAAAATGTCCTCATTTTTTAAGCAACATGGGACATTAAAGTTTTTTTTTTAAGATTATGTTTGGATTAATAATTTGAGAAGAGATTAGTGAAGAGAAATGAAAAAAGATGAGAAAGGTATATGGAATGGAAGTTTTTTTTTTTTTTAAATCTTTTTTACGTTTCCTTTTCATTTCTTTAGGGTGACTCCACCTTAAGGCTGATGGGGTCCTGACCCCCATCATGCCTTGGATAATCTATATATATACTATAAATATTTAGTTAGATAGAACGCGAAGCAATTAACTGTTGGAAAATGGCTTTTATGTTATCTTATTTTTTGCTAACTTTGAGCATTAATTAAGGTGGGACCCAAGCGTTATTTTTAACGTTTCTAATTGGGTTCATGTTTAATGCCGCGTAGTGAATAAATTCATATATTTGGTTGCTCAAAACCATTTCCGGATGAATGAGAATTCAACGCACGTTTTCAGGTTCGTGGAACTAGTTTTTTGGTGGATTTCCTACACATTTGTGAAATGTGCTTGTCCTACATTGGAAAGGCTTGAGGAATTGTTTGGGTTTATAAACCTTAGCATTGGATACTTGGGATAGGCGCTAAGGGGTACCCAAGTTTGAGGAATGGTGAGGTTATGAGTGTAGTGGGCTAGACCTATTGGACCCAAAATTAAAACCACACGCGCACATTGCCGCCGCCATCCGTTTGGTCGATTAGGCTAGGCCTGGGCTTGGGCGCAGGTGTGTGGTGTGAGGTTGGGTTGGGCTTGTCCAGCCTGATACCTATCTTTTTGGGCCAAAAACATTTGTAATGTATTTTTTGTTTTTAATTTTGGTTTCAAAATTCAAAATAAATTGGTCCATAATTTTTCTTCACCCAAACAAGGCTCTTATAGGTCCATACCATCCAAACTGGTTCAGAAGGTTCAAAACAGGTTCATACCTGTTCATTTCAAATTGAATCTGTTTGAACAGATTCAAATATGTTTGCTACCTTTTCAATATGTCCGAAAAGGTTTCTACCTGTTCGGAACAGCCATCTTTTCTTCTATAAAAAGCCTTCAATTCCAGCATTCTTCATTAAGGTTTTTTTAATCATAAATTCGTCCTCTCTCTCTGTGTTTCTTTGCATTTTTTATGCATTTATTTTTAGGGAAATAAAGAGAAAGAGTTACAACTTTTTTTCGGTTCGCTAGACTTAAATTTGTAGTGCTGCGAATTTAAGTATTAGTCATTGAACAGTGCCGAACAGGTCTTGCACCTGTTCAAATAGGTTTGGTACTTGTTTAATTCAAATTTGTACAGCCACCACTCTATTTATAAATAGACAGCCCTCATTTGATATTTTCATTCACAATTTTCGTACTTCTCCTCTGCATATAATCTCTGCATTTTGCTGCATTAAATTTCTATGAGAAAGAGGGTATGCACTTAGTGTGTTCGTTGTGCGAATAAATTGTAGTGCTGCATTTATTCGTTGTTGATCATTTTATCTTAGGAGATAGACGTCCATATTCTGCAAGCACCGTGGAGACGACAAATCTGTCTTAAGGACACCAAAAAAAAGTTGTAACTTTTTCTCTTTATTTCCGTAAAAATAAATACAGAAAAATGCAGAGAAACACACAGAGGAATGACGAATTTATGATAGAAAAAACTTAATGAAGAATGTTGGAATTGAAGGCTTTTTATAGAAGAAAAGATGGTTGTTCCTAACAAGTAGAAACTTGTTCGGACAGATTGAAAATGCAACAAACAGATTTGAATCTATTCAAACAGATTCAGTTTGAAATGAACAGGTATGAACCTGTTTTGAACCTTCTGAACCAATTCGGATGGTATAGACTTGTAAGGGCCTTGTTTGGGTGAAGAAAAATTCTGGACTAATTTATTTGAATTTTAAAACCAAAATTAAAAATAAAAAATACATTACAAATGTTTTTGGCCCAAAAAGATAAGTATCGGGCCAAACAAGCCCAACCCAACCTCATGCCACGCACCTACACCCAAGCCTAGGCCCAGCCCAGCTCGCCCGACTGGACGGGCGGCAGCGGGAGCGCGCGTATGCGTGGTTTTCATTTTGGATCCAATGGGTCTAGGCCACTATATCCATAACCTCACCCTTCTACAAAATTGGGTATCCCGTAGCGCCCATCCCAAGTATCCAATGCTAAGGTTTATAAACCCAAACAATTCCTCAAGCCTTTCCAATGTGGGACAAGCACATTTCACAAATGTGTAGGAAACCCACCAAAAAATTAGTTCCATGAACCCGAAAACGTGCATTGAATTCTCATTCATCCGAAAATGGTTTTGAGCAACCAAATACATGAATTTATTTATTACGCGGCATTAAACATGAACCCAATTAGAAACGTTAAAAATAACGCTTGGGTCCTACCTTAATTAATGCTCAAAATTAGCAAAAAATAAGGTAACACAAATGCCATTTTCCACCAATCCCCCACAGGAATAGAATTCACTAGAACGGATATGCAACAAGATGCAGACAAAGAAAGAGTACATTAAGAAGATACACCACATTGAGATAGGTAGCTTTTGGCTTTGATCCTCCTCTAGTGAAAGCCTATCGAACTTACTGGCTAACTAGTGGACACGATGCCTTGAACTATTCAGCTGCTTGTGTAAGCCAAGACAATAGACTACACATAGTGTATCCTCAGACACAGTTTGGTTCTTACGGTTGTGTTCATTTTGGCCCTGAATAACACCTGGTAATTCATGAGCGCTCTAAAGAATTTAGCCTTCTCAATTCTCACAGAACCGGCCCAGTTTACACTCATATAGGTTATTTCTTATTAAGACTATCCTGGTATACCCCACTTGGATGTCCAAGCTATAAGAATCATTAAAAGCAAAGCTTATCCTACTAACGTTGCAGGTATCACTCTTCTTATCATAGAAATTGGTAGGAGTAAACCTCCTTAGTGATTCGTGAAGTCATCTATAATTCGGTTGTCCCTTTAAACCTAGATCTTGGGATCTCCAATCAACTAGGTTGGGTTGCCATTATAGCGACTTTTAAGTAATAGGCTTTAATCTCATTCCCCTCGATAAATAGTACACTTGCTCTCTGGCTAGCCCTTTAGTCAATGGATTCGCAATATTCGCCATTGACTTTACATATTCTATGGAAATTATTCCATGTGAGAGAACATGCCTAACTGTATTATGTCTTCGACGAATGTGTCAACACTTACCGTTATACATATGATTCTGTGCCCGTCCTATTACTGCTTCACTATCATAATGAATGCATATAGCTGGCACAAGTTTAGGCCACATTGGAATGTCTTCTAAGAAATTACAAAGCCATTTTGCTTCTTCTCCTGTTTTATCTAATGCGATAAACTCAGATTCCATTGTTGACCATGCTATGCATATCTGCTTAGAGGATTTCCAAGAGACTGCAGCACCTCCCAGGGTAAAGACGTATCCACTAGTGGATTTTGAGTCTTTAGTATCTGATATCCAATTTGCATCGTTGCTCCCCTCGATTACTGATGGATATTTGGTATAATGAAGGCCATAATTCTGGGTAAGTCTTAGATACCTAAGTACCCTAATTATCGTTTTCTAACGATCGGACCTTGGATTACTTGTGTACCTACTCAATTCGCTTATATCATAGGCTAAGTCTGGCCTAGTGTAATTCATTAAGTACATCAAGCTTTTGATTATTTGAGAGTATTCTAATTGTGATATGCTTGCACCTATATTTTTTTACAAATGAAGACTAATGTCAACAGGTGTTTTAGCAGGACGGTCGTCATGCTTTCCAAATTTCTCCAGAATCTTCTTAACATAGTGAGATTGAGGTAACACATATCCTTCAGATGTTCTAGTAATTTTTATTCCTAGAATTACATTTACTACTCCAAGATCTTTAATGCCAAACTTTCTGTTCAAAATTTTCTTTGTAGATTTAATCATGTCATTATTGCTTCTAATAATGAGCATGTCATCCACATAAAGACAAATTATGACATAGCCTTTGTCTGTGCTTTTAACATAGACGCATTTATCACATTCGTTTATCTTAAAACCATCCGAAAGCATAGCGCGATCAAATTTTTCATGCCATTGTTTCGAAGCTTGTTTTAATCCATAAAAGAGATTTGACAAGTTTACAAACCTTTTTCTCATGGTCAAGAACTTGAAACCCTTCTGGTTGTTCCATAAAGATTTCCTCATCTAACTCGCCATTTAAAAAAGCTGTTTTAACATCCATTTGATGTATTTCCAGATTATACAAAGCTGCAATCGCAATCAACATGTGAATGGATATTATTCTTGTCACTGGTGAATAGGTGTCAAAGTAGTCAAGGCCTTCCTTCTGCATGTATCCCTTAATAACAAGCCTAGCCTTGTATTTATCTATTGAACCATCTGCTTTCATTTTTTTCTTGAATATCTACTTATATCCAAGAGGTTTACATCCTGTTGGAAGATTCACCAGTTCCCAAGTATGATTTTGCAATATTGATTCAATTTCACTATTCACAGCCTCTCTCCACAATTGAGCTTCAGGACTTAACATTGTTTCCTTGAAGTTTTGAGGCTCATTTTCTAACAGGTATGTTAGAAAATCTGGACCAAATGATTTAGAGATCCTAGCCCTCTTGCTACGTCTAGGTTCATCTGATTCATTATCATTTTGGTCTTCACTGCTATCCATAGCAGTATCAAAAGTTCTTTTATTTGAACTTTTCTCTTCAATTCCTTGCTAGGAAAAATGTGTTCAAAAAACGATGCATTTCTTGACTCAATAATAGTGTTTACATGCATATCCAGATTTTCAAATCTATGAACTAAAAATCTATATGCACTACTATTATTTGCATAACCAATGAACACACAATCAACGGTCTTTGGTCCTATCTTAGTCGTTTTGGGACTAGGGACTCCAACCTTGGCCAAACACCCCCACACTTTGAGGTAATTATAAGTAGGTTGTCGACTTTTCCATAATTCATAAGGTGTTTGATTGTGTTTCTTGTGGGGTACCCTGTTAAGGATAAAGTTATCAAACAAAATTGCCTCCCCCCACAAGTTCTGAAGTAACCCTGAACTAATCAACATGGCATTCATCATCTCTTTAAGAGTTCAATTCTTTTTCTCAACTACACCATTTGACTGAGGAGAATAGGGTTTAGTGGTTTGGTGAATAATACCATGTTCAGAACAAAATTCTTCAAATGGTGCATCACACTCACCATCTCTGTCACTCCTCACTATCTTAATAGTTTTGCCCAGTTGATTTTCAACCTCAAGTTTATATTGCCTAAAAGCTTCTACGGCTTCATCTTTACTTCTCAATAAGTAAACATAGCAATATCGAGTGCAATCATCAATAAAAGTAACACAATACTTCTTACCTCCTCTAGTTCGAATAAATTTTAAATCACAAATATCTGTGTGAATTAAACTTAGAGGTTCAGTACTTCTTTCAACTTTATTAAATGATGTCTTAGTGAGTTTTGCCTCAACACAAATCTCACATTTATGATTAGGATCAAAAATTAAGTTTGGTAAACATTCTAAGGCAACAAGTCTACGCAAATAATTAAAATTAATATGTCCTAATCTACCATGCCATAAAAAAGAAGACTCAGCAATATAAACAGAAGATGTGTTTTTATTATTAAAAGCCAAATTAGGTACAACAGTCAATACATTGAGCTTAAAAAGCCCATCACTCATGTAACCTCACTCCACACACATTCCATTCTTGGAGAGTACAACTTTATCAGATTCAAAGACTAATTTAAACCCATTCTTGATCAACAATGACCCAGAAATCAAATTTTTGCGAATCTCTGGCACATGGAGTACATTGTTAAGAGTGAGTTCTTTTCCCGAGGTCATTTTCAGCACAATCTTTCCTTCTCCTACTACAGTTGAAGTGGAGGAGTTTCTTATAAAAAGTTGTTCCCCACTTTCCATCACTTTGTAGGTTGTGAACATCTTCTTATCTGCACAGATATGGCGGGTTGGTCCAGTATCCACCCACCATTCCTTGGGATTGCCTACTAAATTTGCTTCAGAGACTACTGCAGCAAGATTGATGTCAGCCACTCCATTAGAAAGATAAAAATCCTCAGCTATGTTAGCTTGTGCTGGCTTTTTGCTTGAACTCCCTCCGTCCTTGCGAACGTAACAATCCTTAGCACGATGCCCATCTTTGTCGCACACAAAACACTTGCCTTTGAACCTCTTGTTGAACCCGTTGTTGATCCCTTTGTTGATCTTACTAGCGGATCCTTGTTTGGGACCATTGCCATCATGCTTCCGCTTCTTGTTGTGGAACTTTGACCCATGTTCATGTTCCACAACATTTGCTTTAGCCTGCATGACATGGTTTCCTGACTTCTTGTCGGAACCTCGGTTGTCCTCCTCAATTCAGAGCCGCACTATCAGTTCCTCTAATTTCATCTCCTTGCGCTTATACTTCAGATAATTCTTGAATTTTTTCCAAGATGGTGGCAATTTTTCAATGATTGCCGCTACTTGGAAAGATTCACTGAGAACCATCCCGTTCGCATGTATGTCATGGAGAATTAATTGGAGATCTTGAACTTGGCTAATAACCGTTTTGGAATCCATCATTTTAAAATCTAGAAAATGGCCAACAACAAATTTCTTTGTACCGACGTCCTCTATCTTATACTTATGATCCAGAGATTCCCACAATTCTTTAGCAGTGCTTTTAACACTATATACATTATACAGTGTATTGTCCAATCCATTGAGGATATAGTTTCGACACAGAAAATCACCATGTCTCCATGCATTAAATGCGCCAACCACTTGCCGGCCAGTTTCTCCCTTGTTCAGTGCCGGTGTCTTTTCATGAGTGAAGTGAGCCAAATTCAATGTGGTAAGATAATATATCATCTTTTGTTGCCATCATTTAAAATCATTACCATTGAATTTTTCTGACTTTTCTCCATGATTTACCGGTGCTACTGCAGTAATCACTGGTACAATAGGTGTGGGGGTTTGAGTAATAACAATCTTAGTACTGTTAATTTCAATTGTTATAATTCTGACCAAATAAAAATAATACACCAATCACAAAAAAAAAAAAAAAAAAAAAAAAAAAAAAAAAAAAACAACAACAACAACAAATTTACACACAAAATAAACAAAATAATATTTTGTAACAAAATTCCAATGATAAACACTATATTACTACTATGTTATCAAAAAAATCATTAAACAGTATATTACACCTATTTAAGAAATTAAACAGTATATTACTACTATTTAATTTCCCGAAACAAAATATTTGTCTGTCTATCGCACAAATAAATAAAAATAGGAAATCTACTTTAAAATTGTTATTACCCACAAAGGTATATGTGTGTAAATTATATGTATAAATTAAACAACCAATAAAATAAAATAATTCCGAAAATAATTATTTAATTATTTTTAGAATTAAGACTTACAGAAAACAATGTCGAGGCTTATGTTGGACACAATCTCCTTAAAGTAGATTTCGTCCTCGCTCTGGTGCTTCGAGTTTTACCGGCGTCTACTTCTGAAGATGCAACGACTAATACTTAAACTTGCAGCACTACAAATTTAAGTCTGGCGAACCAAAAAAAAAGTTGTAACCCTTTCTCTTTATTTCCCTCAAAATAAATGCAGAAAAAATACAAAGAAACACAAAGAGAGAGGACGAATTTATGATAGAAAAAACTTAATGAAGAATGCTGGAATTGAAGGCTTTTTATAGAAGAAAAGATGGTCACTCGAGTAGAAACCTCTTGAGATGATTGAAAAAAGACAAAGCAGTTTGAATCTGTTCAAAAGCGGTCGATTTGAAATGAATAGGTATGAACCTGTTTTGAACCTTCTGAACCAGTTCGGATGGTATGGACCTATAAGGGCCTTGTTTGGGTGAAGAAAAATTATGGACCAATTTATTTTGAATTTTGAAACCAAAATTAAAAATAAAAAATACATTACAAATGTTAACGGGCTGGGCAAGCCCAACCCTAGCCCAACCTGCTCAATCGGATGGACAGTGGTGTGCGTGCAGTTTTAATTTTGGGTCCAATGGGTCTAGCCCACTACATCCATAACATTACCCTTCCACAAACTTGGGTACCTCTTGGGGCCCATCCAAAGTATCCAATGCTAAGGTTTATAAACCTAAACAATTCCTCAAGCCTTTCCAATGTGAGACAAGCACATTTCACAAATGTGTAGGAAACCCACCAAAAAACTAGTTCCACGAACCTGAAAACATGCGTTGAATTCTCATTAATTCAGAAATGGTTTTGAGCAACAAAATATATGAATTTATTCACTATGCGGCATTAAACATGAATCCAATTAGAAACGTTAAAAATAACGCTTGCGTCTCACCTTAATTAATGCTCAAAGTTAGCAAAAAATAAGGTAACACAAAAGCTATTTTCCAACAATAACAAAAACATAAGGACCCTTTCTAAAAAAAATATACTTTTATTTTTAAAATTTTTTTTAGAGCATCTCCAACATTTCACCAAAATTTTCATTTAATTTGATTCTAAATTTGAGTAAAAAGTTTTATTTGATGTGAACTACTCCAATAATTTCATCAAAATCTTTTTAAAAATTCCCTTCTTATCCTAAAAAACTCTTTTCATCAAATTTTGATGAAAACAAATCATTTCCAATGCTTCATCTTTTTAAATTTTTATCAAATTCAAATTTGGTGAATAATTTGATGAGTTTTCAATTTAATGTAGACATGAGTTTCCCTTAATTTGATACGGATTTGATAAAATGGTTGGAGCATCATTTAAACTATTTTTTTTCTTTAAATTTGAATTTGATGAATGATTGACAATGGCCATAGCAATGAGATATATAAAAGTCAGTTGCGTTAGATCAAATGAATGAATGATTGCTTAGATATATATATATATATATATATATGTGAATAGAAAATGATGTATTTGACATTATTGACAATGAGATTATTATATACGACAATTCCAAAAAATAAAACCTTGACCAATACAATTGTAAAAAGTTGATTGTACTTGGGCCTATTTTGAGAAGTGGCCTTTTTAGCATCTCTTTAACTAAAACACGAGCTAAAAAAATTGATATTTTTGGCATAACTTTTTAATTTTTTTACAAAAAAAAAGTGTAAAAAGTAAGAGAAATGAATATTTGACTTTTGGCAATAACTTTTGCATTCTGACTCTTTTAGTTGCTTTTTAATTTTTTGGGCTAAAATATTGTATGAACAAAATAAGCCTTAGAATTTGTAGAATCTGTCCACGGTATATAATAGTGTAATTTACTCTCAAAAAATTTACACAAACAAGAACGTGGCTCTACTTTCTCCCTACTATAAAATGATTAATTGATATGTATGATGTGTATATGTTATCTTATTGGTTATTTTAGTTTTTTTTTTTAAATTTAAAAATATAGTATGTAAATTCGAACAACATAGGGGTCATTATAAATTGATTTTTGTAGTAGTTTTTAATTTTTTTTTTATAAGGTAAAAAAAAAAAAATTAATATGTTTGGAAATGACTATTTTTAGTTATATCAAAAATAGTAAATCATTGAGGTGCTAGATATGGAGTCAATGACTATTGTGTGTCCCGTGAGGCTTGTTTTGGATCATTTCTTTGATAATTCGAACAGTTAAATTTTTTTTTTTTTATCGCGTAAAACATATCAATAAAAATTAAGTTGATTGGACATTAATAGCACCTTCATCAATGTTTTAGTTTTATACTTACAATCTTATTTACAATTTATTTTCTTATCTACAAATGTGATCTGATGACGGTTTTATTGATGTTCGATTAATTTAATTTTTTACAAATATATTCTACTCGATATTATTTAAAAAAATGAATAGTGCAAATTATTAAAATGAGACACAAAACGGACCCATATGATGTACAACAATTATTGATGTGTAGTGGGTACAACCGTGACTCCACATCAAGAGGTGCTTGACTTTATTATAGTAAATTTTTAACTAATGAAAATAAAAAGGTCTTGTTGGCAATTTTATTTTTTGGTTAAAAAATAAAAAAATGAAAAAGTGAAACATTACTAAAAAAAACGTAAAACAACTAAGTGATTCATTATTTTCAATAGAACTAATGATAGTTATTTTTTAACACATTAATATTTTTTCCAATTTAAAAAATTCAAAAAACTATTTAAAAAATCAATTCCCAAATGATCCTACATCCTAAGGTGCAAAGGACACAAAAAAACTAGCAGTTACTAATGCGCAGTGGACACGACAGTGACCCCACATCCTGAGGTGCTTGACTTGTTTATGTTATTTTTTAAGTTTATCTACATTAAGTGTATCTAAATAATAATAAAAATTCTTAAAATACATTAAAAAAAAAATTAATTGGAAAAAAAACATGGAAAACAGAAACTGAATTTTCTAGAAAGTGAATTACTTTTTGATTTTTTATATAAAAAAAAAATGTACAAAAAATAGTGTGAATAGAAAATCATCTTTGACTTTTTTGGTATAAAATTGAAAATTTTTTACTTTTGACTTTTTTTTTTTTAGAATTTTTAAAATTTTTTTGACTAAATTAATCACTTGCCAAATTGAGTCTAATAGTCATTCCATTTCATATATAAATGGAAGTGGGCAAAACATCTTGATCCATGCATTTTCTTTTTGACAGTTTGATACATTGCTTTCTTTGATTTGAAGGAGAATGGAAAAGCCTATTCAACTTGTGCTCTTCAAGGTGTTCATGCTTGTGCTCCTAATTGTGACCATGTTCAGAGTCATTGCACCAGTTGTGGTGGCTACCCAGATACTACAAGAGGGTATGCCCGTGACCTTATAATGCAGTGTCCTTGCCCTAAATAAATGATACTATCAATACAAAATCAATCCCATAAATAAATTTTTGTTATACATATCAGATTATGAGAATCATCATAAAAGATACTTTTATTTTATATAGTTAATTCTGCGGCTTTGTATTCATCAACTTTTTATACATATATTATGCGTTTCCAATATGATTCTTCTAAAGCTTTTGATGCAGATATCCTTGATCAGTATCTACATTGGGTGTATGTGGTGAGCACAATAGTTTTTAATAAAAAGGTCTTGTTATGCGTCATATGAAAATAAAGACGGTTTTGGTCCCTAAAGTATGCATTTCTTGTCATTTTAATCGATCAAGTTTTAAATTTTGTCATTTTGCTCTCCAAAGTTGTCTATCTGAATCAATTGGGTCCTAACTCAGATTGATAATTTTGAAGACCAAAATGACAAAACTTAAAACTTGATGACTAAAATGAAAAGAAATGCATACTTTAGGGACTAAAACTGTCTTTTATCCGAAGATAATATACTTTTTCCGTTATCAATGTAAAGGAAGGTTAGAGGTAGGACTAAATTGACAACTTTAATAACCAAAATAACATATTAAAACTTATAGGACTAAAATGACAGATAATATATATTTTAAGAACTAAAATTATCTTTCATCCATAGTATAATTTATCAAAAAAACAAAACACACACAAGAATATGCCTCTACTATCTCCATATCATAAAATGTTGAATAATGAAAACTCAAACAAATGCTAGCTTACATTCCTTGGATTATAAATCATACTAAAACAAATGTGAGCTTAGATGTGAACATGGCTCTACTATAATGGGTGTATGAATTTCTTTGATAACTACATTCAAGATGATGGATTTGGGAATTGGATCCTCTATTCCAATCTCATATGTTCCTCTATTTTAAATCATTGGTTTTGTCACATGATTTATTTCTTTTATTATGAGCTATTAGATTTAAGACCAGGGCCGGCCTTGAGTTTTTTTAAATTGGGTCCTTCATATATCATTACCAAAAAAATATATATAAAAAATCATTTGGATAAAACAAGAAAGATAAAAATTTATTTCTATTACATTACAATTTAACAAAATTTAGATAATAAATATATATATACATATATAATAGTTGAACTTCAATTAGTTGAATCGAATCTTTGTTTTTTAGCTTACCAATGTTATAATAACTAAAATTAATTGGGGGTAAGGATAAAAATTTTCGACACAACTCAAGCAATATATAAAATTAGCAAGTTAGGGTTAACTATTTTTCAACACGAATTCAAGTATGACACGACTCGATAACATGAATTACTAGTTATATATTTTAATGTTTACTAAGGGATTCCATGACATTTTTTTAATCTTTTATTTAACTTCATCTAACTGAATAAAAAAGTATGTAAAATAATAATTAAGGCTAATATCTCTTTTTTTTCATTTAAGATATGTATTTTTTTTTTTTTTTTTTTTTGTGTTACCTATTTTATCTAGTAAAAAATATATAGTCATAATGTACAATTTTCTTAATTTGAAAAATGCAATTGAATTAAAATCAAACATTCTATGAATAATTTTATTTAGTAGAAATAAATTTTATAAAATTCAACTTACGGTAAAAATTTTAATCTCTCCATACATTTGCTGAGTTATTTTTAACTAAAAGTGAAAGCTTTTACATTAAATATTAATCGGACACGAATTAAAATAACACCATACGACAATATGAAAATAAATTAATTGAGCTAATATTGAAGTAATTATGAAATAATACGACATGATACACTCTCATATTTAGGGATCCTAAATTTTGTTTAAAATTGAGGGCCTAAGACGATCACCTTTGTCGACTCACCTTAGGGCCAGTTCTCATTAGGACAGAGCTGGCCGAAACAAAAGATCCTCAACCATGAATATGTTATTTCTAACGCCATGCAATGCATTATAGAAAAAAAAAAAGGTAGGGAGCTCCAAAAAATAGAGTTCGAAAATTGTCTGGAAATGTAGTTATAATTTATATTCAAACCACTTCGAGATCATTCGAGAATTAATTTTTTTAATAGGTTTTTTAGATTTTTTTAAGTAAAAAAATGTTAATGTGTTTAAGAATGACTATCTTTAGTTCTATTGAAAATAATGAATCACTTAGGTGTTTGATTTTTTTTTGTAATTTATTAATTTTTTTAATAATTTTTTTCACTTTTCGTTTATTTTTATTTTTTACCAAAAAATAAAGTTGCCAGCAGGACTCTGTGATGTGGGAAAGTGAAAGCACTGAAACCGGTGTCTATTGCCAGAATCCATGCAAGAGATGAGTGTTATCTCAGTGAGCATTAAAAATTGGCTTTCCAAACAATATACTAGTGGACATGAATAAAATCTAGGTAAGCTATGTCTCAGTACTTTTCAGTTCATGTAGTCTAGTAGAATTTAAGAGCGAAAAAACTGTATTTTTTTTTTAACAAAAATCACCTAGATTTTATTTATGTCCACTAGTATATTGTTTGGAAAGCCAATTTTTAATGCTAACTGAGATAACACTCATCTCTTGCATGGATTCTGGCAATAGAAAAAAAGAACTGAAAAGTAACCAAAAATTGAAAAAAATCTCAATCAAATTTTTTTTCAAAAAAAAAAAAAAAAACCTCAATTATTGTAGACTAGAAGGATCTAAAAGTTAAAAATATTTGACACAAATTTTTAAAAATTCATTAAAAACAAGGAAGTTTGAAAACAATCCATTTGGAAAATGACTTTTTGAGTGCATTTTTTACTTTTTGACCATGAGATAAAAGAGGTGTGGGACCCGCATGGGACTGCATTTGTATAGTTTATTTATTCCCAAACAAGCAAGCCTACAAAGGCATTACATACTTAGAAGAAAAAGAAAAAGAAAAAGAAAAAAAAGAAAAGAAAAGATCAAAATCTCTGTATTCAAATATTTAGAAGAACCGAACAGGACTTACACATTTATCTGTATAACAAGTCTACGAATACTGATCACATAATCAATTACATAAAATATATCTTTTATTTTTATTTTCCCATAATAAAAAATGCTTTATGTAGTTGGTTCTATATTTGTAATCATTTACCGCAACATAGGAAAACTGCAGGGCAAGGACAACCGCAAATAGGGGGAAACCCTGCTGTAGCATTTGGGCGTGTTGTGGTAGCCACAACTGGTGCAGCATCTGGGCCTGTTCTGGTAGCTACAACTGGCGTAATGGCTGTGAACATGGTCGCAATTAGGGGCACTAGCATGACTACCTTCAAGACCACAAATTGAAGAAGCTTTTCCAATCTCCTTCAAATCAAGAAAGCAATGTATCAAACTCTGGAAAAGAAAATTGATGGATCAATATGATTTGCCCACTTCCATTTATATATGTGCTGGAATGGCTGTTGGACCCAGTTTGTCAAATAGTTAATTTAGTCAAAAAAAAAATTAAAAATTACTAAAAAAAAATTTTAAAAAAAAAAATCATAAAAAAATCAACTCTTACAAAAAAAATCAAAGATTATGTTTCATCAACGCTACCTTTTATCGTTTTTCGTACAAAGTCAAAAAATACTTCCTAAATATATGAGTAATACTAAAGACTCCAAATATTCTACCAAAAGTTTTATCAAATGTCTCACATGAGTGTAGAACCCACACAATATAGGTCCCATGCGGGTCCCACACCAATGTGAGACATTCGGTAAAATTTTTGGTAAAATTTTTAGGATCTCTAACATTTTTATAAATATAAAGTAATGCTAAAGACTCTAAATATTCTACCAAAAGTTTTACCAAATGTCTTATATGGGTGTGGAACCCACACAATATGGGTCCCATGCGGGTCCCACACCTATGTGAGACATTTGGTAAAACTTTTGATAGAATTTTTAGGATCTCTAACATTTTTATAAATATAGAGTAATGCTAAAGACCCCAAATATTCTACCAAAGTTTTACCAAATGTCTCACACGGGTGTGGAACCCATATAATATGGGTCCCATGCGGGTCCCACGCCTTTTTTAGTGCATTTTTTACTTTTTGACTAAATATGAGGTAAAGACCCCAACTATTTGATGTGAACTACTCCAATTCTTTCATCAAATCTTCATCAAAATCATTTTAATAATTCCCCTTTTATCCCAAATTTCTCTTTTCATCAAATTTGATGAAGAAAAACAAAAATTCATCTCTAATGCTTCATCTTTTTAAATTTTCATCAATTTCAAATTTGGTGAATGATTTGATGAGTTCTCAATTTTAGGGATGTAATTGGTTCGGTATGGTTGTTATTTTGGTAATATTTTTCACTGAACTGATAATATTGATTTATTATTTTAAGCACCAATATAAACCGTTTCTTCCATCAAACCACACCAAACCTCACTGATTAAAACGGTTCGATTTGGTGCAATTTAATTGGTCTATGACCTTTCAAATTTAAGTCACTTTTTAGTATAGCCAATAATCTATATTAAAACATTAAAGGATAAATTACACAAATGGTCCTTGTACTTTCATGCGTGTTTCAATTTTGTCCCTAAACTTTCAAATTAGGCACATTAAGCCTCCAAGTTACGGAATTGCCTCGCAAAAGGCCAATTGGTAATGAAGGTCACCATTTCCATCTAAAAACAATCATGTGCCATCCACATGCACATGATTCAAGGGCAAAGTGTTCAATTTATACCTTTCCCGCTACTTACACTAGCCCTAACTCAACAAAATGCGATTAGGGTTCCAATAATTGTCCCATACAACGAATTGAATATCAAGAGTTGGAGATTTGAGTTCTTTCTAAAGGGGAACTGAGAATCAACCACCAATGACGAAGTAGACAAGGCCACAACCAAAGCAGCATCCAAGGCCACCAATGATGAAGCAGGCAAAGCCACCAATGATGCAGCAGCCAAGGCCACCTATCAACATTGGTGCATCAAACACAAGATCAGCAGGACAAGGTGTCAACATAAGGCTATGAAGCACGAGTATTGGTACTGCTACGATATGGATATGTCAATACGGTAAAATTCAAAAAAAAAAAAAAAATAGGATACGAGTACGGCTTGATACGCTTTTAAAAAATTAATTTAATTTAGATAATGCAAAAATTAATAAAATGGTTTAATTTGTTAAGGTCTAACCTACAATTAACATTTAATGCCAAAAGTAAATGCATATATCAAAATTAAATGTCAATATATTAAATAACTTACAAACCATAGTTTAATTTGAAAATCGTGCTAAGCATAAAACAAAAATAAAAAAGAAAGTCCAGTTGTAGCTTGCTTTTCGTGCTTCTCTCGGATATGACTAGCCCTACAGTTCGGACTCCCATGATTTTGATTCTAGTTTCACAAGTACAATGTGAAATGGAGAAACACGAAAGAGTCCAAATGCGGCAAACTATTTTAGAAAATCGAGTTTGAATCAAAATATGGAAAAAAATGGACTGCATTGCCATATTTCAGAGTCGCCACCTAAATATTTTTGAAAAATTTAGAAAACCCGTGACTCGTGCAAAAGGCCATTAGTCTGTCATCACTAAAGTGTCTCGGCTCAGAAACTTAAGTATGAGAGGGAAAGGTCATTAATTGAGCACCCTACTCACCCGATCAAAGATCAACCTCTACTAATTATGATGTGATTTTCATTTACATTATGTGCTCTTGTTCCCATTGTTATGCTAATTTTACTAAGTGATTCACACAAGTATAGATCAAGTCACAAAAGTTAGAAAGTTTTGATTTTATGTTTGTTTTGAAAAAGTGGTTTGAATACATGTCACTTGAAAAAGCGAGCTCGTATTTATATTTAATCAAATTATTCCAACTTAAGTAAAAAGGTCTTCATCCTCCGGCATTCAAACAGGAATATCATTTAAGCATTTAGCCTCATGGAAAGCATGCTCGATATGATAACACAAACATACAATGCAATATGTTAAAGCAAGAAATGCTCACCCAGTACTCCAAGGCAAGCCAAATAAAGCAAAATAATTAGAAGAAATGCATGCTCCTAAACAATGCAACATGACTAGTGCAACACACACATTATGTAAATAACAAGTTCGGCTACTGGCATGGCATTTGATTCAATTCAAAACATGGGATAAATCATGTATTCGAGCAAAGAATTTGACATTGATATTGGTTAGAATGACGAGTCAAATCCCTATATGTGTAAGACGAATGGATACAAGTCATGGAAAATGCTAAGTAAATATGATGCTACCATTATAAGTGGGTAAACAAAAGGGAGAAAGAAATGGGGGTTAGAAGACATACACACATTATTATATGTTTTGCCCTCGTACAAGAGGGTCTGAATATCCAAGTGTCCGAATTAAAACTAGCTATTACATGACCGAATGAATAATAACTAAACTAACTACTTTTTACAAATTCGAATGAATGCTAAATAAGTAACTAACTATCTAACTTATTACAACAAGGATACTATAACAATAAGAATTACAATACTAATTACAACAATATAATATTACCATAATAAGTAAAACAATAATAATGTAATTACAACAATAATATGAACATTTATACTACAACATTAATATATATAGAAAAAATGCACATGTATTGCGTGCACGTCAATGAAGACCGTTTGCAGAAACTGCTCTATCTGCCCTCTGTGGAACTACTCTGTTTCACCCTCAGCCACTAACCCTTGTTTTTTCCAAAAGTACTTTGCTTACCAAACATTGGAGCCCGGCCGGCCTCCAATGAGACCCGATTGGGTCCAAACAAGGCCAGTCGTGCCCTATTTTTATGCAAAAAAATATTTTTGTGATCTGAGGTGAAAACAGTGCAAATAGAGCCTTTCTAAGCCTTGTTTATCCCTTCTGCTCTTCTTTATCATGGGGAAACTCAAGAGAAGAACGGATTCGATTTTGAAACCATCAATGGTAGCAAGTCGATTGCTTGATGATTTCGAGCATGTTTGGACAAAAAATTAATAAATGCAATGAAAGACAACCACCCTTCCCTCCTATCATCAAGTTAGCTCAAAGAGGGAGGTAGACACGCCTCAAAATTCATCAAAAAATGAATTAATATATGACGAATTTTGACGCAATGGACTCGGCATAACGTCCGGCCGAATCCAACCAATTTTATTCATCTTCTTTATGTCAGTTTCATTGATTTTAAGCCAATTTTATTAGTCATTTTTGACTTACCTTCCCATTCTTAATCATTTTATCCCGAAGTGATATTTAAGTCCACTAAATGAAAAGAAATGTCAAACGAGAAGTGATCCTTAGCATGAAAGAGAGACTATGCCTTGGCGATGAACCTCCAAAGAGATTAAGCCATTGAGCGTAGGAAGTCTCTTTCTCATGCCTCAAATAACAATCAATCGCTTAAAACAATTCCCAAACAAAGAAAACCAAGAAAGGAGGGAGGGTGCATAAATGATTATACGAAGTTGATTTTTATCAAAAATATAACTCTTTACATAGAAACTAAGTAAAGAAAGCTATCAACTTGAATGACTCAGTGTCTAAGGCCTAAACAACCGAAGCCATGAGGACGTACAACGCAACAAGAAAAGTATTCAAAGCATAAACTAATTAAAGCCCCTAAAACATAAATTAAAAAAAAAAAAAAATAGTAGCTAAAAGTATGTCTAAAAGGGTACAAAACATAGCCAAAAATAAAGAGATACAAAACTAGTAAACAAGACCAAGGAGGGGTGGCTAACCCCTCCACTTTTTGGACTTCTAAACCATTTTTTTTAATCCCTTTTAAACTCTGAAAATCAATTTGTAAGACAAGGAAAATAGTGGTAAAACAAAGGGAATGAGCTTTGAAATAAGATGCAAGAAAAGGTGTTAAGCCTCTCTGCCTTTGGTAGTTGTTCACCTCCAA
The DNA here is from genome assembly GCA_025200525.1 of Camellia lanceoleosa. Lineage (NCBI taxonomy): Eukaryota > Viridiplantae > Streptophyta > Magnoliopsida > Ericales > Theaceae > Camellia > Camellia lanceoleosa. The sequence continues at coordinate 62,711,162 of CM045762.1, forward strand.
GTTCCAACACTTGGAATGGATCCAAAACAACACAAAAACACAAGAAATAGATAGAGAGATATTGTAATGAAAGCAAGGAAAATGGTGACAAGCTTATACCTCTTAAAGAGAGCAAGCTTTGGTTGTAAACCAAACTTGATCCTAACACACTCTCAAGGTTGAATTATGATTCTCAAGCTTAACCAAAGCTCCAAGGTTTAGCTCTAAGGGTGTATATGATGTATAGATATAATTTAAGGATGATACAATATCACAAAACCAGCTTGCAAGGGAAAAAGCAGCTCTCAAAGGTGTTTTGGCTTCTTTGAAATTTTTCTAACCCTCAAAACAGAGATTTATGCTCGTATTTATAGAATTTGAGCCAAATAGGACACAAATATCTTCAAAAATAGACAGTTGGCTGATTCCTGCCCAGAACAGTGTTTCTCGCCTAAAAGGCACGGTCGGCCCCAAATGAGGCACGGTCGGGCCCCAATGTGGCTTCCCTGTTCCTCTGGTTCAAGCTCAGTGTAGGTTGGCATGGTGCTAAAAAATGGATTTTTGTGGTATATAGGTATAGAAACAGCCTGGATATGGAAGTTTGAGATTTTTGAGAGCTAAAAACCAGATTCTTTCATTGAGAATTTGAACCATTGACAACGCAACTTTCATCATTGAATGCTCAGAATAAAGCGCCCAAGTCTTGCCGGCGGTCAAAAATGGGGTGTCTGCACCAGTGAAAGGAGTTTTATCTCTGTAGTATAAGAAAATATTATTTCAATTAAGGTACGGTGCAGCTTGCGTATACACTAGGTATATCTGGGTACGCTAAAAATTAAGAAAAAAAATTTGGATACGTGTTTTGTGTACCCGGTGCATATGCAGAAGTACCATACGAGGTACTATATGCCGGTAAGTACTCGGTATGGGTACGACATATTTTTCAAAATACTCATGCTTCATAGACATAAGGTCACCCCCAGATGCATTCATGAGGCCACTGGAAGCTGCACTATCCTCACCTACATGCCTATCAACTTTCATGTCCAATGGCTCGGAGGGTCCGAAAGAATAATACAATCTGAATAAATAACTGACTACTCTAGCTAATTAAATATTACAAAACCCTATCAATAACTAGCTACAACTAATTATTACACAACTTAATTAATTAACAAATTAATTATTACAAATAATAAATGCTAACTAACTAGTAAGCAGTAAAAGAGAGTTGCTCCAGCTCTATTTGAAGAAGAGGAGGGTATGCATGCTCGCTTCGGTTCCTCGCCTCAAAACGCCTTCCGGTTACTCTTTAGAGGCTCTGTTTGCAGGGTGTCTTCCAGTGTTTGTCGCTGAAACTTACCAAAACACCACTGGAGAGTTCACCAGTGGCCTGCCGGCCATGAAAGGAGCACTGCCGGCCAACAACAGGACACTGTCGGCCAAGGATGAAAGTCTGCCGGCCATCAGTGGTGCACTACCGGGCACTGGTGTGCTGTGACACCAAGCTGCAACAAAGCACAAAATAGAGAAAATGGAGGGTCTCCCAAGGGCATGTATGCACTATGCCATCCCAAATCACCTCAAAACATCAAGGGAGAGGCCTAGTCAGATCCACGACCATCAATCACGCATCCCGATACATGATGGCCAAAGATCCAACTTGTGCAAATCAATATGAAAATGAATGCACAAATAAAGCAAGTAAAGCCTAGAACTCTATCATGAATCATCAACAGCTTTGGCGACCGAGAATTGAGACACATTCCATCACTTGGAGTATGAAACGCCCCTCGTTCCTCGTGCTCGGATTAACACTCAATCCAAGCAATGCAACATATAAGCACGGCAAACATGCAACATGACCTAAGTGTGCAAACATGCAACTAACCCAAGCATGCAATAAGCATATAAGCATGATGTGAGGCAACAACCTTGGACAACATGACAAAATGCAACATGAACATGCAAGCACGCAAGGTATGCAAAGCTAAACAAGTATGTGACAACATACGGAATGAAACAAGCATGCGACAACATGGTAAGATGGGCTTACACCAAAGATGGACAGCTCTCAACTAGGTCCAAATTAGTAGCCAAAGTGATGAATTAAGCCACACAATACACTCAAGCATGCAAAATGCGAAGGGTTCAACAAAGGGGCCTAAAAGGGGCAACTCTCAAAAGTGCCTAAGAAGTGACAAATGTGCAAGTGTAACAACACGATATGCACTGAAATGAGATGATAAATGATGCCAAATCTTTTAAATAGCTCAAAGATAGCATGCGTGAATCACCAAAACACGAAGCTTGCAAGGCCAATTACACTACAGCTATACGAAGCATGAAGGATATGGCAAGGGCAACCCAAAACAGTCCTAGTACGTACTGATATGAGACTAAAACATGCATAGAAGTGAGCCAAGGCAAGCTAGCATACAATGCTAAAACATAGAACATGCAAGGCTACAAAATAGGCAATGCACTACACCTATGAGAACCAATCATGGCTTGACTTGGACAACCAAAAATAGAGTTACATCATGGTATATTAGGACCCAAAATGCACTGAAATGATGAGCCAAAGGCTTAGGCTAAGTGGCATGCACAAAAGTCCACTCTTGAGGCATAAAGCACAAGCTATACAAAGCATTCAAGGCATGTCAAATGCAAGTGTATGACAACATTTCATGGACTGAAATAGCATGTGGAATGAGGGCAAGACATGCAAACATCACATGTATGACATGATAGAGACCTCAAAACCCAAGACTAGCCTAAGCATTTACACTATAGCTATACAAAGCATGCATTATTTGACTATGAAGTACAAAGACAGAGCCAAGGCAGCCCCAAAACATGAACATTTCTAGTTCAAAGCATGGCCAAAAGGTGCTCACATGAAGGGCTAAGGCAACATGCAAGATTGGCTAGTAAGCGTGAGTTGTATGGCATGTATATGAAGCATATGAAATCTCACCAAACCAGCCAAAATCAGTGAACAAAACATGCTAAAATATGCCCAAATAATCATGGAAATGCAGCCAATGCATACAAAAATGAGGGGCTTCTTTGGAGGGCTATGCAAGGGGTTGTTAAGCACATGCAAGATGGACACTTAGCATGGAAAAACCAACTCTGGGAATAGCCTATAGGGGTCCTAAAACCCACTAAAAAGGGCCTGGAACAAGGCCTAGAAGCATGCAACTAAGAGGTCCTTTGGAAGACCAAAAAGACCACCAAACAAGACAAGGAGAGAGGGGGTCACCCCCCTCTGATTTTGGCTCTCAAAGTAGTATCTAAGCCATTGAAAATCCACTGGATTTCAGTGGCTAAGAGGCCAAACCATGGCCAATGCAAGTGCTCTAACGCATGGCCCTAATCATGAAGAGATGAATCATGCATAAGGGAAGATGATCCCAAACAGCAAAGTGACCTTAATAAAACTTAAAGAGGAGGTCAAAACAAGACTTTTCCAATTTAGGTCGAGGTCCAAAAAGACTCACAAATAAGGCTAATATATCATGCAAAATAAGCCCTAAAAGGAAGATAAAGCACAAAGGGTGAGTAGAAGACCTCAAATAAAGAAAAGTCCTTGATCAAACATGAAGATAAGCTCAAAATATGTCACTTTTTAGTTTATGAAAAAGTCCAAAAATGCTTGCAAGTATGGATTATAGATGAAGCAAGAAAAGGCAAGAAAAAGGGAAATAGAGACTTACCCTTGAAGAGCAGCTTTCCAGCAGCTTTTGGTTCAAGATTCTGAGCTTTCAACCTTTGCAAATGGCCCCCAAGGTGTTGGAATGGATGGTGGAGGTGTTGTGCTAAGGGTTGTAGTGTAAAAGTGCAAGGAAATCCAATTTCTAAGCACAAAACGCAAGCAATATAGAGAGAAAGACAGGTTTTTTGCTCTTCAAAAACTCCAGAACCTCTGATATAAAGGGAGCCCTCTTGCTTATATAGAAGAAGGCAATGCAAAGTTTCTTCAAGAAGCTTTGCAAGAGTTCCATCCCTCCATACACGTGTATGGAGGGGAGATAACAAAAATCCAGCTTGCTCAAAAGATGTGGAGGAAAACCAGCTGAGAGAGGAGGGTGCCGGCCATCAGCAATGGCCGGCAGTGGCTCACCATTGGCTGGCAGGGCATCACCAAGGGCTAGCAGGGTCAAGGCCATGGCCGGCAGTGCCATGACATGGCCGGCAGTGCACCACAGGGTCCACTTTGACAAGACCTAGTCAGGGTCCAAAAAAGGACAGAAAGGATATAGGGTTCGGGAAGCTCGAACCGGTGACGTTCCGCCGCGATAGTCGAGTTCTTGACGAGCAATTGAACTAGTTGTTGGGTGTACCTACAAGCACAACCAAGTCTTGAGAACGGTAAAAAATGAGGTGTCTACAATCACATGTAGCCAAGTTCATCAGAAATAACATCATTTGTCGGTATGGGGTCCCGAATGAGATCATCTCAAATAATGGTTCCCACTTCAAGAAGGAAGTGATAGACTTGTTGGAGAAATACAATGTGGCTTTTCATAAGTCATCCACTTATCAGCCGCAAACCAATAGAGCAGTTGAGGTTGCCAACAAGAATATCAAGCACATTCTACAGAAGATAGTGGAAACCTACAAGGACTGGCCAGATAAGCAGTCATTTTCTCTTTAGGGTTACAAAACATCGATTTGTACTTCTGTTAGAGTAACTCTGTATTCTCTGGTCTATGGGATGGAGGTTGTTCTGCCGATCGAAGTTAAGGTTCCATCGTTGCGGGTGATGGCTGAGTGCCAAATAGTGGAAGCAGATTGGCAACAGAGTAGATTCCAGGAACTTATGCTGTTGGACGATAGAAGGCTAAAAGCACTGTACCACGTCCAAGGTTATCAACGCAGGATTGCCAGGGCTTTCAACAAGAAAGTTAAGTCCAGGAATCTGAAAGAAGGGAATTTGGTGCTCAAAGACAACCGAGCTCCCATCCACAACCCTAGGGGCAAGTTCAGACCCAATTGGAGTGGCCCGTACATCATCAAATCTATCTGGTCAGGTGGAGCTGTCATTCTTATGGATTTCAATGGCCTAGAATTCTCCCAACCAATCAACACGGACAAGTTGAAGAAATACTATCCTTGAGAGGCTCGCTAGGCCAAAAACCCGAAAGGGCGACCTAGGCAAAAGTTAGAGTACAAAAAATCGGAAAAAAGAAAAACTGAGCTCGCAAGGTTGAAAACCCGAAAAGGGCGGCCCTGGAAAAAGTTAGAGCGCAAAATGAGAGTGTTAATACACAAGTGAACCCGAACTGAATTACGTAAGGCTTGATTCCCATCTTCGGGATACATAGACAACATCTCCCTGAAGTCCAGCCATAAACACTTCCAAATCAACTGCGTCCATGTGATTGTTTTGGTCATCTTTGTCTTTTTCTGCATCCAAGAGTTCGGTTGTGATCTTCAGTGCAGTGCAATTCAGACAAGAGGCAACTTTCCAGTTATCGAATTTAGGGTTGTACATCTCAGCGATAGATCTTTGGTGTGTCCAGTTGTGATCCACATCGAAAATGGTTTTGAAAAGTTTTAATAAAAGTTGATTTTGTTCAAATTAATCTTTTTACAACTTAGACCATTTTTGGACCAAATGGAAAATTTTCAGTACCCACAATCTTCAATTTCATTAATTTCAATACAGAGTTCTCCGACTCTTGATACAAATTGAAGTTGCTTTTTATTACATTCAAAAGAAAACTTGAAAGTGCAGATTAAAGCAATAAACTTGGGGCATACTTAAGTCAAGTGTTCCTGTGCCCCCTCCCAGAGCTTGTGGAAGCTTCAGATGCCAAAGTAGGCCTGGTTTGTGCCTCATCTTCAAGCCAAGCTATACATTTGCCAGAAAGGGAACAACTGAAAGTGGGAGCTGGAGCCAGAAGTTCTCTTGTCCTCCATGCAGTGGAATACCGAGCTAGCTGTGGGCCTCGGACTAGAAATGAAGTTGGGAACTCTATCCCCTCTTCTGGGCAGGTCAGGTTATGACCGAACTGACGCCGGAACCGGAATGCAAAATAGAAGACACAATGCGTCAAACCAATCCGCTGAATGCCAGGTTGGCGAGACATGCTGTAGCTTTTCTCTGGCAGATCAAACCAGGGGCAACGCCAAGCAATGTCAACAGCGAACCTGTTGCACATCCAGTGGCACCACCACCCCTCATTTGGGAAATCAACGAGATCTTGACGAAAGAAGTAGCCGCGAGCCGAATATGCAGGAAAAGAGTCCATTACTTTCAACTTCTCCATGAGCCAAACCTGGAGAGGGATGAAAAATAAGAGAGATTAAAGAATAGAGAGGTGTACGTGGAGAGAAAAAGTGAGAAAGGGTTTTGAGAGAAAAACAGAGCCAGAGGGCCGAGTGATGTGAGAAATACATGTGAGAAGGGAGGGAAACGTTACCTGCAAGAGTAGCGGACTTCCGGTGAACTTGGTTGTCCCCCGGCAATGGAAAGCATCCTAGCCCATCAAAGTTTCGTCTAATGTCAAGCCAATGCAGCTTTTGCCCTCCTTCAAGCCTTGGGCAACTTCTATCAAGCGAACACTAGATCCTTCGAAACTAGGGGGAAGTAGGAAATGCGCCAACATATATAAGCAGAGGGCATGCTGCCAAAAACCTTGCCAAACATGGTCACCGTGGTCGCCGGCGTCAGAAAATCGGTGGATGAGAGTGGGAATCTCAAGTTCCCCGGTATGAACCAAAGATCGAGCATCATGTAAAATAAGCCCACACATCCTTCCTAAAGCTTGGATGTGGCCAAAGTGAGACTGGGGCAAAATCTCCTCGTCAAGCCGGGATTCCATCAAAGCTTGGAATTCTTCAATTGTGGGGCATATCTCTTGTCCGTCAAACCTAAAAGCATGTGTAACCGGATTCCAACATCTTGCCGCAGCATGGAGGAACGGAAAACACAATGGAGTGCGGCTCAGCGGGAATAGTGCATTTATCTCGAAACCCCAAAAATTCAGCTTTTTCAAGTCATCTAAGTTTGCAATCCATTCGGAGAGTTTTTCAGCGAAAAACGGTTCCATTTGAAGAAAAAATAGAGCTGAATTGAAAAAAGCACGAAGCTAGAGCTTTTGTAGAAGATAAGGCATTGAGTGGAATACAGGTGGCAGCAACCTAGAGGATCTCACCATAACTGGCCGACCGACCAGTTAGAGTAGTCGACCGGCCACCTAAGTGGCCAACACCCACCACCAAGTGGCAAGCAGCCTCCTTTTGTCCCCAGCAGAGTGTCTTTGGTCTTCCTGTGTGATGAAGATGCTAAAAACCTGTGTTCTGTTCTACTCTGGACGCGTCCTGTTCTTTGGTTTTGCACTTTTGTTGAGTTGTTTTCAAGTTTGTTTCCATTCGATTCATTGCAATCCGTTTACCGAGTTGTCGCAATTTGCTTCTCGAGTTGTATTTGTTTAATTTATCGAGTTATTGTTTTGTTTATTGAGTTGTATTTATGTTGTTTATCGAGTTGTTGCAATTTGCTTATCGAGTTATAAGCCTGTCAAGGCTTTGTGTTGTTTATCGAGTTGTTTTGTTCTTTTAGTTGTTAGTTGGTTCACTACCTGATTAAGACAATGCGATTTGAATGTTCAGTTTTCAACAAAATCAATCTCATTTTCATGTTGTGCGATGTTATGCAATGCTTAGAATACAAAATGCAACACTTTTTCCCAAAAGCTGAGTGTTCATTCCCATCATGGTCACTTTTTTTTTTTGCAAAAAGTACAAGTTTTAAGAAAGTAAAACTGCCTAAGGCTGTACAATGCACTAACACTACTAGCAAAAAGAAAACAAAGCAAAAACATCTAAATCAGCCCTAGCTACCTCCGGATCTAGAGGCCCTCTTCATCCTCTTCCTCGACTGAGTGGACTCAGAGCTATCTCCATCAGTGCTGCTGTCCAAATCTGAGCCGGAGCCTGAATCAGAGCTACCTCTGCTCCCATCCTCGGAGCCCTCCTCAGCATCGTTAGCACTCTTAGAACCTGAGCCGGTGCCATCGCCTCCACCCTCAGATGACTCTGGCTGCGGACTCGCTGGCTCCTCGTCCTCACTGGACTCGTCATCGTCATCATGTGTGACAAGCTCCCGATGTCTCCCTCTGTCATGCACCAGAATCTCTCTCTCTCTCTCTGCTGCTGAAGAAGTCTCTGAGGGCCCTATCTATAAAGGTGTGAACTGAAAAGGCAGTTTGAATATATCAGTCATAGTATGAGTATCAGATGCAAGTGTGGTGTGCATAGTAAGTACATGCAGAAGTCTGATACAGTATATGAATGCAGTGTGTTAGATGTGATCTATAAATGCAGTGTATCAGTGCAATGTGTGGGAAATGTTCAGTTGAAATGTCAATTTCAGTAAATCAGCAGGAATATGATAACCAAAATGCAAGAAAACTGAAAATTACCTAAATGCCATGGGAGCTGAGCATCGTCTCTCTCCTCAAGATCATACCCTCAAATGAGCCTAACACCTCGAGCAACCACTCAACATATCCTATGGAGGGCTGCAAATGCAAGTTAAATGATCAATGAATGACTGAATAAGTATTTGAGCAAAAATGAAAAATGAAAGCTGTAAAGTATACCGGTGGTGAGTCAGGTGTCCTGACATATCAATGACCAGGCAACGGGGGCTCCAGCGAAATCTGATAGGGCACTCCAGAGTACCGCCAACCTGTCAGCTGGCTCAAAAGATTAGGCCATCCAACGCACTGCCTGATGGGAGGCATCCCTCTAGTCTCACCCATTGGTGCCCGAGCCCTGCTCGTCGAGGGGGCATCTGCTGCCAGAGCCCTGTTCGTCGAAGGAGCATCTGCAGTTCGAGCCCTGCTCGATGAAGCAATATCAACTGTCCTCCCACAGGAGCATGAACACCTGCTAGAGGAGGCATGAGGTACACCTGGATGCAGATCGTATAGTCCCCCTCTCCAATGAACCGGTCTGCATCTGCGCCTCGCATAGAGTTAGTAAGCTCCTAAGGGGAGAGACTCTCTGTGGCGCGCATGGAAGGCGGAGGCCGTAAGGGAACTAAATGCAATAGCAGGCCTAGTGTCTGGCGTATGAAGCGCTCTCCAAGGAACCAAGCTTGACCTACCTATCCCTCAAGCAAAAGTTGATATCGAGAGGCGCCCCGAGCTCCGACAAAATGAAATCTGGTACCATCTGGCATCGCCACCCAGGGCTGCCATGTGATCTGCAGACAGCAAGTACATAGACTGATAAGTTGCCACTAGATATGTAAAATGAATTGAAGTTGAAAACAGAAAAAATGTGCGTTTTGAATTACCTCAACTGTCCTCACTATGTCGAAGTAATGGCGCAAGTATAGGAGGGTCTTTTGGGCCCTTGGCTGGCACCAACCATCATATCGATGTGAGTAGGGTACCTCGAGAGGTGTCTCAACCTCTGGCTCAAGCGCAAGCGTTGGGAAATAGGCGTATACCCACAACTACGAAAAGCAAGAGGGCGGCTATGAGAATACAGATAAACACAGATGATGCGGAAAACAGCGTATGTGTGCAATGTCCAAAAAATGCAAAATGCAGAAAGTACCGAATACATAAAGTGCAGAAAGCATAGTGTGTATAGTGTACAGTGTATGCAGTGTGCAGGGTGTGCTAAACAGAAAACAGATTGAGTGTATAGTGTGTAGTGTACAGAAAGTGCAAAGTAGAAAGCATGACAGAAAATGTAAAGCTGAATAGTAAAGCATACCTCCCAGGCGCTCCAATAGCCGCTGACTATGTTCCCTCTTCTGCAGGAGGTCGAGCTCATATAGCAGTAAAGGGTAATGAGGCTAGCGCCGCCCCAGTCATAGTGCCGAACCTAGGATAGGTCCACTAAAGAGCACAGAAGATACAACCTGACTGTGTTCGCCCTGTTGGCAAACAAGGTAGTGCCAAAGAGGAACATGAGCAAGCCTCGAGCGCACTGCTCTATCACCTCGATCGTCGTGGGCTCTCCTCCTCTAAAGTGGTCAGCAAACCAAGTGTACCGGACCAAGCCTGATCCTCAGAAGATGAGTGGGTGTGCCCCTAGCAGATATGTCAAAGTAGCCTCCCACTCACCCATGTCGGAATCGAATGGGATCGGCTAGCCTCCTACCTCAAGGCCTGTCAACATGGCGAAGTCGTACGGTGCCATCGTCATGTCCCCGGTGGTAGAGAAATGGAAGGAGTCGGTGGTGTCCCACCATCTCTCTACCAATGCGCCTAGAAGGGTCGTAATCACCATGAGACGTGAGAGTCCCATGTAGAATAAGCCAAACCCCGCATCATCAACAATCTGTTGGACGTGGTCAGGGAGGTCCATATACCACTCCCTCGCTGCAGTAGACCTGTATCCACGAGTGAAACGGAAGCCAACTGGTGTGGATGAGCTGAAATGCAGTGTGTGAATGTGTTCAGAAAGAGCAGAAATACAGTGTGTACATGTATGAGCAAATGAAATACAGTGTAAAAAGTGCGAACTATACGAGAAACGTAAAGTACATCGCAGAGAATGTAAGAGTGCAATATGTACCTCGGGGGCATCATGGGACAGATGAGACTCTGGCTCTCGTAGCAGCAAGGCTGCAGGTGCGCGCCGTGCAAATCCAGTAAAGTGACAGACTGTGCTAAGTGGTAGTACATGTGCCTTGGGATGGTACATCGCTGGGTCGAATGGCCAGACTCTGGGCAGCAACGGTATGATGTCAGGCTCCTCCTCCATCCTTGGAGGACCCCCGCCATGTGAAACGTTGTCTGTCATCTGGAAAGAAGGTGAAAAGTAAGCAAAAATTAGCAAAATGGGCGAAAATGCAAAAAGTCAACAAAAGTCAACTCTCGAAAAGAGAAAAAGTCAAAGAAAGTCAAAGCCCGGGAACAGGTGCTAAACTCAAGATCAGCTTGAGGGAAACTCACCTCAAATGGTGAAAATGGAGGAAAAAGCTCCGAAAACAAGTTTTGATCGGTTCGAAACGAAGGAAACCGAAGGGTTTTAGCGAATCAACTTCATAGGGGGCGTTGGAAAACGCGTAAAAAGTTTAGATCTGAGAGGGAAAAGTGTTTGGGAAACAAGAAGAGGTAATTTTGGCATTATGTGTGTGAGGAAAAGTGTTTTGGGGTTCAGTTTTTAAAGTTCTCCATACAAAAAGACAAGACTACCCCGAATTTGCCACAACTGGCCAACTGGCCAGTTTTTGTGGCCGATCAGCCACTTAGGTGGCCGACAGCTTTACCAAGTGGCCGAAAATGCTTTATGGTGGCCGGCATGTGCCCAATATTCCCCCTGTGTGTTTTCAGACTGTTTTGAGTTTTTGGCTCTCAAGAAAGTGCAAGAAAAGTCCACTTTTTAGCTCAAAGTGTCTCTGCAAAAGTTCAACTCATGTCTTCGATGTGCCGGCATGCACGAGGTGTATCCTTTTAAATTACATTGTAACTCCTCCGAGAGGTAAATCGGAGGTTACAGCTAAATTGGTCTTTTTCAGACGCGCATTTCTTTACTCAGTATTGCGCATGCTATTGATGTTGCATTGCATGTGCATCGTTGTCATTGTGCACAAAATACGTATGATGCATTGCATTGCATTACCCATTTCATGCTGCATGAAATATGCATGTCATGTTGTATTGCATTGCGCATGCCCTTACATTTGCATAAAAATTGTCTGTATCTGTTGCATTGTGCATGCATTCGATGTTGTATAGAACATGCTCCATGTTATGCTTCTGTTATGTTCCTGGCATGATGTGCGTGAAACATGCCTCTCTAAGCATTGTGTCATGCTGTCAATCTCACATTGCATTCCTATTGTATTGTGCTTGTCAAAGTTTCTTCCTTGTGCAGGCACGATATTGTATGTATGGTTCATTCAAAGCTGGTGCAACCAAACGATATTGTATGTACGGTTCATTCAGAGGAATTCCCAGTAAGATCATTCCTGGCCTTTGAATACCTTGTTTTGGTTAGAAGCATTCAGGTACGCCCGGTGCTTACACCACACCTTCGTTGGTTAGAAACATTCAGGTACGCCCGATGTTTACACCGACATGTTGCTTTGGTTAGAAGCATTTGGACCATGTGCCCGACGCTTATACCTCTCGGCTTTGGTTAGAAGCGTTTGGACCATGTGCCCGATGCTTATACCTCTCGACTTTGGTTAGAAGCGTTTGGACCGTGTGCCCAACGTTTATACCTCCCTTGCTGGTGAGACACATTGGGTTGTGTGCCCGATATACCATTCCCTTTGGTTAGAAGTGTTGGATCGTGTGCCCAACGCTTATACCACCCCTTGGTTAGAAGCGTTTGGGACATGTGTCTGACGCTTATAACACCTCTTTGGTTAGAAACACTTGGGTCTTGTGCCCGATGTTTATACCATCCTTTCGGTTAGAAGTGTTTGGAACGTGGTTCGACACTTATACCTCTCTGTTTTGGTTAGAAACATTGGAACGTGTTCTGATGTTTATACCACGCTCCAGTGTTTGCACTGCTCCTTTTTTCCTCTCGCGCGTGCCGCGTTAGGATGCTTTGGTTAAATGCATCTAGACGAATCCTGATGCTTATACCGCTCTTTGTTTCTGTTGCATAATGTTTGAATGTGTTTCACTTATTATGTGCTTTCTTTAGTATGGAACCTTGGGGTGTGTCCCTGGGTTCACACCATTTCTTTCCTCGAGTGTGCCACGCGTTGGAATCTTGTTTGCCACCCCGGATGCGCCCGATGGTTGTGTTTCTCTGCCTGTTCTGCTTGAGGTGTAGTTAAGATTGCATAATTTTCTTACATCCTTTCTGCATGAGATGTGGTTTGGTTCGTGTTAACTTGCTTATGTAGGAGTTTGCTATAGCATTTCTTTGTACAACATTTGCATCTAGATGTTTTGTTACAGCCCTCATTGCATGATCATGAGTTATGTTTTGCATCGTGCATGTCATTTGCATTTTGCCCCTGCCTACAGGTGCATCTATATTGTTATCTTGCTTGTTTATCTAAATCTTCGGCCTCGTCAAAAATGGGTCGTCTCTGGGCTTTGACATTCATTCCCGTCATTTCATGACTTCTGAGTTCTGTCAAAGAGGGGCAACTGTAGACACCCCATTTTTGACCGACCTCAAGACTTTGACATCATCGTTTGTGTATTTGATGATTGCGTCTGTTTGTGCTCGTTTTGAGTGCCGAAAGGTCTTGGCTGAGTACCTTGTCTCTAGGCCTCTAAACCCTCTGTGTTTTGGCCTTGTTTTGGGCCAAACCTCGGTGCCTCTTGCCTGGAGGGGAGAAGGGCCTTGCTAGCCACTTTTGGCTATTGTCGGTCACTTTTTCTCCTTGCCGGCCACTTGAAGTGGTCGGTCGGCTAGGGGAGGTGACCGGCCAGCCACCTGAAGTGACCGACGGCCAATTTTCTCCTTTTTCAGATATTTTATGTGCCAGCTGTTGAACATTGAATGCATCCTCCATACACGTGTATAGAGGGATGGAAACAAGCTTTTTGCTTGTTTTTCTATATAAGGGGAGGTCCCTCCCCCATTTTGAGGGTTCAGAATTTTTGTGAGCAAAAAATTCTCTCTATCTCTCTAGAACTCTATATATATATATATTGTGCTTGAAGTGAGTTTTCTTCACATATTTGCAAAAAGACCCTTGATCAAATACCCCTATCTTGGAGCTGAGGTTCCTTAAGGCTTGTTTGGAGCTCCTAAAGCTGGTTTTGGCTTAGAAATTGTGTTGTTTGTTGCTGTGCTTCAAGGGTAAAGCCTTACCCTCTTTAAAGCTTTGTTTTAGTTTCTTATTTAGCCACCTTTGCATGCTAGTTTTAGGCTGGTTTTAACTTCTAAAAAACTCTATTTTTATGGTTAAAATAGTGGTTTGAAGTTTGTTTTGGAGTTAGGGGTGGTTCACCCTCTTTTGTAGCTTGTTTGCTAAGTGTTGTGCCAACTTTTAAAGCTTTTCAAACAACTCTTTTTTGGCCCTTTAACCACTAAATTCTATGAGGAATTTTAGTGGCAAAAACTTGGTTTTGAGGTCCAAAATAGGAGGGGGTGGCCTCCCCTCATTGTGTCTTCTTTGCATGTGTTGATGGCCTAACATGCGAGCATGTTTTTCTACCCTCTTATAGCTTATTTCAGGCATGTTTTAGCTACTATTTTAGCATGACTTAGCTCTGTTTTGAGCCCCCTTGGTCATAGGAGTCATGCTTTGTATAGCTGTAGTGTAAAAGGCCTTCACTAGCTTTGTGTTTCATGGCCTCTAATATGCTTTCCTTGAGTTGATTGCATGATATAACATCATTTAACATGTAATTTCAGTGCTTGTAACTTTGTCACACTCTCACATATTCCACTCTTTCATTGCTTTTGAGAGTTGTGCCTTATGCCTTGTTTGCGGCCTAACATGCAAGCATGTTTTTCTTGCCATTTGAGCTTCTATCTCAGCATATTTTGGCTATTGATTTGGCATGCTTAAGCTCTGTCCAGTGTTGGTTTGGTCATTTAAGCTTAGTATTGTATGCCTCTTGTGTAATGCTCTTTACTAGCTTTGATGTTTTGGGCTTTCAACATGTCTTGCATGCTTTGCTCGCATGATTTAGTATCTTTAGCATGCCATTTCAGCACTGAAATTCTGCAACCTCCCTCATTTCTTCATTTTTCCTTTTGCTTTGAGGGTTGGTTAACCTTATGGTTGTGTTTAAGCTTGATAGAGCTCGTGCTTAAATGGCTTCAACTCTCTTATGAGGGTTCCTCCTAGCCAAAGGCATGTGCTCTCTCATGTCCTAAACCATCCTTTGGTTGACTCCTCTCTCATTAGAGAACAATCACTTGGGACAAATTCACTAAAGAGTGGCTTGGTAATGCTAAAATGAGTAAATAAAATTGAATCAAGTAAAACATGACTAAGATAAGCATGTTGTTTGCATTGCATGTGTTTGGATTGGACGTCAATCCAAACACAAGAAATGTGAGACGTTTCATACTCAAAGTGATGAAACGTGTCACGTTTCTTGGTCGTCGTCACCCTTGATCATGCATAATAAGGTGGTGGCCATTTGAGTCTTATGTGCGCATTCACTAAGCTTGTACAAGCTTGGTTCTTTGGCCATCATGCATTGAAGTGCTTGATTGGTGGCTTGAGAGCCAAGTGTCACACTCCTTTGAGCTTGAGAAATGATAAGGAGTGTGGCAGTGCACACATTCCCTGCAAAATACATTGATGTGCCTTTATTGTTCTCTGTTGCAACAAAACCAGAAGTTTGGAAAAGTAGGTCGGCGACCGGCCACTTGCAGTAGCCGACCGACCACCTTCACCAGCCGACCGGCCAGTTGAGGTAGCTGGCAGCCACTTTTTGTGGCCGACTAGCCACTAGTCCATTTTGGTGCAAAAGGGTTTCTGTTTTAGGGCAAAAATAGTCTAGAAGATTGGTTCAATTTTCGGAGATTAAAGCAAGTGTAAACAGAGGCAACCAACGGCAAAGCAACGGATTTTTGGGAGAAGCCAACCAAGCATGCATGTCTCCCTCGCCCGCGAGGCCATTTTATTGCTTTAATTAGCTTAGTGTAGCTGATTATTCAATTTGTGTTGTAATATTTTAATTAGCTTAGCTTAGCTAGTTGTTTAATTTGGTTTGTAATAATTAGCTTAGCTTAGTATGGCTTAGCTTATTTATTTGGACCATCTTTCGAGAGGGCGCAATGTTGTAATAAGGGTGCGTGTTTGTGTGCACGTCTTCCAACCCCACTTCTTTCTCCTTTTTGTTTAACCGCTTTCGATGGTTAGTTTAAGATCACGTTTTGATTAGCATACCTTATGCTTACATGTTTGCATCATTCATTTGTCTTGCATGCATCGAGGCTCAGCGCATCATTCAAACTGCATCGTATTTCAATACTACTTTGAATACATGTATCAAATTGTTGCATTCATATGCCATCTTAAATAGCCGAGCCTATTTAGTTGCATTATTGCATGTGTTGCATTAGGTATTTTGTATAGTTAGGATCATGCAATTGTTTCTAACTAGCTTTTGTTTTGGCTCAGAGTACACTGTAAGTCCTTACGCTTTAGCATACTTGCATGAGTGTGAGTGATACCATGATAGCATGCTTGCCATGAGGCTATTTGCTTAAGGGATTAATTTTATGAGTGCCTGTGGATGGAGGCTTTATTACTTGAATTGGAACAATTCAATGATTGTGAGTTTTAAAGCCCACTTTGCGAAGTGGCAAATCATGTTTTAAGCCCACTTGAGGATGGCAAATCCACGATTTAGCCCACTTGCGAGTGGCAATTTCAAACCATTTTTGAAAACAAACATGAGTTGTTTTGTTCCAATTCTCACGATTTAGTCTATACTTGCTTGTGTGTGCGCCACATAGTAAAGTTAGCTAATAATCGGATAAGAACACAGGAGGTTTATAAAGCAACATATCATGTTTGGTAGAGGCTGATCCTTTGATCGGGCAAGTAGGGGTGCTCATTTCAGGACCTTCCACTCTCGTACCCAAGTTCCCGAGCCGAGGCAACTTTGGTGATGACGGACACGTGGCCTTTGGCAAGAGTCAAGGTTTCCTAAATTTTCCAAAAAAACCATATTTAGGTGGCGACTCTACAATCTGGCAAAGCAGTCCAGTTTTGGCATTATTTGATTCAAAATCTGATTTTCCAAAATGATTTGCCGAATTGGACTCTTTATTGTTTATCAGTCTCACATTGCACTTTAAGATGTTAGATTCAAAACCGTGACAGGAGTCCGAACTGTAGGAGACCAATTCGCGCCTCTCCGAAAGGGGGGCACACGAAGAAAGTCGAGCCTACACATACACGCGCCCTAAAGATCTCTGCTCTACCTGCTAACCCCTCGAAGCATAAGTTTGATACACAGATTGAGCCGAAGAAGCTCCCTGATTAGCCCTCAAGGCCTGTGCTGAATGAGTAGGTTGATGGCTTTGTGTTTGTCTCGAACCAGGCATACCTGTTGTGCCACTTTCTTAAGGGCCAAACCTCTTTAAATGACCTAATTGCCCACACTGATAACAAGTAGGTGGTTGCCCTCTCCCCTGACTTTGGCTCTAAGGACGAGCCAAAGACGGTGCAGACTACTACCCTCATCCTCTCTGTGGCCAAATTGAAGACTTGTGGCCCAATTGACCACACTTGAAGCAAGTGAATCCTCCATGATTGCCTCTCTTCAAACCCGAACTTGATACAGGAAAAGTAGATCTAAACTAAGAAGCCTGGGACAACTGTTGAGTGGTTTGTCGTTTGTTGTCCCTTGCGTCCCCTTTAACATCGTGGGACCTCTGCTTGGAGTCCCTCATCCGCTTCTCCTCTTTTTGGATCACAGTCTCTAAATGAGTTGTTGCCTCCATCCTTAATCCTTAATCATAGACCGAACCACCTTGAAAAGGGGTTCAGTCCTCAACCTATTTTGGAACTCAATACAACGACGTTCCTCAGTCGCTACAAGTTTTGGTGCTAATCTCGATAGGCTAGTAAAAGCAGCCTCAAACTCGGCTACTGGTGTGTTTAACTGCTTGAGCTTCAGAAACTGGTCTCTGAACTTCTCCCTAGCAGTAGGTGGCAAAAACTTGTCCTGCAAGGTGTTGACAAAGGCCTCCCAAGTCACCCCAATATGCCCTCGTGCATATTTCCACCAATAACCCGCATCTCCGTTCAATTGAAAAGACGCCAAGGTCACTCTAAAACCGTCATCCTTGATGCCAACCATCTCAAATGTCTTCATCATCTGTTCCAACCACTTATCAGCCTTTAGTGGCTCTTTAGGATCACCTAAAAACTCATCCAGATTTGAGCGGAAAACCTTCAATTCTAGAAAAGATGGCCTTTGTAGCTTGCTTTTCGTGCTCCTCTCGGATACGATAGCCCTACAGTTCAGACTCCTGTGGTTCCAAATCTAATTTCACAAGTGCAATATGAAATAGATAAACACAAATAAGTCCAACTCCTGCAAATCTTTTGGAAAATGAATTTTTAATCAAAAATGCCAAAACTAGACCGCTCCACCAGATTTCAGAGTCGTCACCTAAATATTTTTAGAAAATTTAAGAAACTCGTGACTCGTGCCAAAGGCCACTTATCCGTCATCACCAAAGTGTCTCAGCTCGGGAATTTAGGTATGAGAGGGAAAGTTCATGAATTGAGCACCCCACTCATCCGATCAAAGATCGGCCTCTAATAATCATGATGTGATTTTTATTTACATTATATGCTCTTGTTTCGATTATTATGCTAACATTACTATGTGATGCACATAACTATAGACCATTTCACTAAATTTGGAACGCTTTTGTTTGAAAAAGTGTTTTTGAATATGTGTCACTTAAAAAAGCGAACTCAGATGTACATTGATCAAATCGTCCTAATTTGAGCAAAACAACCTTCATCCACAGGCATTTAAGAGATATATCAATTATGCACTTAGCCTCATAGTGAATATGTTTGATATGACAACATAAACATACATGCAATATGCTAAAGCAAAAAACGCTCACCTAGTACTCAACTGAGGCAAGCCAAAATATAAGAAAATAGTTAGAAAAATGTATGCTCTAATATGCAAGTGACTAATGCAATACATACAAAATGCAACTACTTGGTTCGGCTACTAGCATGGCATGTGAGTCAATTCAAGGCATGCAATAAAGCATGTATTCGAGTAATGAATTTGAAATTGACGTTGATTAGTATGATGTACACATGATGCAAACAAGGCATGCAATGAGACGAAATCAAAATATGATACTACCATTATAAGCGAGTAAATAAAGAGGAGAAAGAATTGGGGGTTGGAAGACGTACACAATTTACAATTTTGCCCTCATACAAGAGGGTTTGAATGAATGTCCTAATTAGCTAATGATTACAATACCGAATAAATGAATTAACTACATTAGCTAGCTATTACAAATTTGAATTAAACTAATAATAACACAATAATTTTTCTAAGAACAATCAATTAGGTTAACTAGCTATTATAAACTCAAAGGAATTTTAACTAATTAATTCCAACAAGCTAATTAATCTAAGAATCAATTAAGCAAATTAACTTGAATGGGGTCGAAGAACCACACGCGTAACTGAGAACATCTTCCCGGAAACTCCTTTGTTCTACTACCTAAACTATTTTATTCGAAGTCAAAAAATTAATCTGTTGTTACCTTAGTCTCTGCTTTGTTCTGCTATAAAAATGGTACTGCCTGCAAAAAGTAGAGTGGCCAGCCAGCCATGGAAAGTGGTCGGTCGAACAGAAATGGTGGATGGCCGGCCACTATTTTGAGGTTCTGCCCCACTGCCACAAAAAAGAAACAGAGGAAAAACAAAGTGTTTCCAAGGGATTTTTATCCCCCCTGCCTCTTCCTATCACGAGATTGATTAATTGATGAGTAGAATCGGTTCACAAGTCATCAATATTCACAAGATTGTTGCATGATGACCTATGAATCGATGGGACAAAGGCTCAATAAATGAAAATAAAGACCAACAACACCTCTTTCTTATCATGGAGTTACCTCAAAGAAAGGGGTGGACATTGCTCCTTGAACCATTAACATCACTAAGAGTGTGTAGTGATTCAAGACTCAATGGGTTCAATTAATGTCCGATTGAACCCGACTTGATTTTATTACTCTTGTTACCATTTTAGTCCAATTTTATTAGCCGTTTTAATTACCTTTCCATTCTTTAATCATTTTAGTTCTAAAATGAGAGTTATGTCCACTAATGAAGAGAAGTGTCAAACAAGGAGTTGTTCTTGGTATGAGAGAGATGTAATGCCTTGGTAATGAACCTCCGAAGAGATTAAACTATTAAGCATGGAATGTCTCTTTCCCACGCCTTAAACAACACTCGTTTGAAACGACTCTCAAACACAGAAAGCCAAGAAATGAGGGAGGGTGCAGAGATGATTATTGCAAGTGTGAACACATGTATGAAAAGCATAAAATAAAAGATATCAACTCAAATAGGTTGGTGTCTAAAGCCTAAACCACCAAACCCGTGAGGACTACAACACTACAAGCATACTATACAAAGAATGAATTAAGTAAACACACTAAAACAATCCTAAAACTCACGGAAACAGTGCTGGAATTAGTAGGAAAAAGCTAGACGAAGTGAGCTAAAACAAGAGAGAAACAAAGCTAGTAAACAAGCCTAAGGAGGGGTGGCTAACCCCTCCACTTTTTAGACCTCAAAACCACATTTTTAGCCTCTGAAAAACTCTGAAAAATAGTGGTAAAAAGTTGGAAAATGGGTGGGCAACACAAGAACAAAATCTTGGAGAACAAGGTTCAAAGAAGGGTGGTTTACCCCTTTACCTTTGGTAGCTTTAAGTCACCAGTTCCAGCCCATAAAAATATATATATATATATATATATAAACAACAAAAAAAGAGAGGAAATAGGTAGTATAAAGAAGGCAAAAATTATACCTCTTGAAGAGAAGTAACTCTTTGATTCACAAACCAACAAGTGCTCATCCTCAAGAGCTAAAATTTTAGCTCAAGGTGGTGTAAGGTTCTAGGTTCTGAAACTCAAGAACCAAGGCTTCTTGTTGGGAAAATCTAATGTATGTACAGCCATCATCGAGAGATCAACCTAAGGAGCCCAAGTCTTAAGGGCAGTTAAAAATGGGGAGTCTACAATTGCCCCTCTTTAACAGAGCTCGAAGTCATGAAATGATGTGAGTGAATATCAAAGCCCAAAGACGACCCATTTGCATAGCCGCAAGACTTGGGTAAGAAATCAAAATGCAAATGCAATTGGTTGAACTCAAAAGTTTCCTACGTATCCCTTTGCAAGGAATCAAACTAGTGTAGTTTAGGGGCTAGATGCAAATGATACACAATGTAACGAAATAATCAAACCCCAAGTAGTGCAAAACACACAATTATAATAGAGGAATGGAGACGCAAATCAAACTATTCATTATATAGAAAAGAAGTGGGCACAGCCAAACGACATCTAACACAGACTAAGTACCTATATCCTCAATACTGGCCTTAGCGCAGCATGGGTGCTTACACATAACAGAACCATGCTTCAACATGAAACAGGTGTGACCACATGTAAAAGTATGTCTTTCACAGAAAGAGTACAAATGATTGGGTGGTATGACATAGGTGAGGAATGATTTACTAGGGAAAGTTGTACTGGGAAATAACAATGCAATAAGATGATAATGATCCTAAATGCATTTATGCGAAAAGGATGGATGCAGTCAATGTAATGAAAAAAAATGGATAGGGGGCGCAAGCTGAACTACGTCTTACCTAGAAAGGGCATGAACAAAAAACAGACCACGTCTAACATAGAAAAGGTGTCGGTGTAGACACCCCATTTTTGACCGTCCTCAAGACTTGGACGTCACCGTTTGAACACACGGTGATTATCCGTGTTTGTGTTTGTCTCAAGTTCTCAGAGGCCTTGGCAGCACGCCTCGTCTCAGGACCTCCTGACTCGAATGCTTCGTGTATGGTTTTGGCACCAAACACCTGTGTGTTTGCCTTGAAGGGCAGGGAATGGCTTGTTGGCCATCCCCACACCCCACCGGCCTTCCCCTACCATCACCGGCTGCACATTTGTGCCACCGGTAGTGTTTTCTTAAAACCTTTGGCCGGTCGGCACTATATTTTGCCGACCGGCATTTCTCTTGGCCAGTGAACCCTTTTGATGGCCGGCGTGCACCCTTTGCACCCCTGAGACATGGTGCATGCCAGCTGTGCCAGCTGGAATGCACCATCACTCATCCCCGTGCATGGGAGTGACCCCTTTGCACCTTTGAACCCCCAAACCTTCTAGAAGGTTGAACCCTTTTGGCCAAGATTCTTGAAGAAGCTTGGCCAGCTGTCTTAGCTTCTCCAAGAAGCCAAGACCCCTTTGCACCTCTTGACCCTTTCTCCTTTGCTTAGCCACTAAGCTTCTTGGCTTTATTTTGCCTATATAAGCATCATATCTCTCCCTTGTTTAAGGGTTAGCCATTTTTGAACAAAAAACCAGAGCTTGTGTATCTATATATCTTCCATATATCTCCTCTCTCTAGATTTTCCCTCTCTCTCCTCTTGTGTGTGTGTTTTTAGGCCTAAAAGTGTAATTTTACCTTACTTTTGCACTCACACACACACTATCACACCTTAGCTCGAGATTGGGAGGCTTGGAGGGTTGTTTCTTGAGCATTTGGACTGATTTTGATCAATAGAGGGTGGCTGAACCAACTGTTCTTCAAGGTTTCTTCAATGGTAAGCACTTTACTTTAGATTCCCCATTTTTACAACAAGTTTTTACCTGTCTTGCTTGCTGATTTAGGCTTTGTGTTTTACATGAAAAAGTCTTATATTTTTATGCTTAAGAACTTTCATTAAGGGTGTTTTGTGGTTGGGGGTCGAAATCTCCCTCTTAGGCCTTGTTTGGCCTCTTTTGGTCCCTTTTCCTTAAGTCTTGCTTATGGTGTTGTGTTGATCTTCTCACCACTGAAATCCAGTGGATTTTCAGTGGTGATGAAGGTGGTTTGAAGTCTTGTATAGGGGAGGGACACCCCTCTCCCCTTTGTCCCTCTTTTGCCTTTGTTTTTGGCTCATAATGGAGCATGCATACTTGGTTTGTTTTGGCCTCATTTCAGAGCTTATTTGGTGTTCATAAGATGTGTTATATCTCTGTTTTTGGTTGGATTTGTAGCCTTTAGCATGCATCTTATACTTGTTTTGAAATGCTCTACTTTGCCTAGAAATGTGCCATGTGTTTAGTCTTGTATATCCTCATGTTTTAGCTTGGATTATTAAAGCTTTTGGCCATGATTTGTCATGCTTTAGGTCTGTTAGTCACTGATTTTGCCATGTTTGGCATGGTTGCTTTGCATTTTGGCTTGTAAGCCTTGAGTATGTGATCCATGAACATGCATTGGTTAGGCTATTTAGGTGATTTGGAGTCATTCAACATGCTATTTCAGTCCCCATGCCATGCTTATATGTCTCCATTTGTCATTCCTTTCATGCTTTGAAACATTGGTCTTTTGTGCTTTGAAATGGACATTGTGCATGCTTACATTTTTAAGGCATTTTGGCTGCCATATCAGGGGCTTTGGGGGTTGTTTTACGTGCTAAACATCTATTTTTGGTTGCTTGATTCATGCCATGGGTGGTCTTGCTAATGGTAGTGGAGTACCCTCTTTTGTGCCTTAGCTTTAGGCCCATTAATTTGTATGCTTGTTGAACATTTTGTCCATGGTTTTAGGCACTTTTGTCCACTGTTTTGGGGTGGATTGAGGTCTGCCCCTTTATGGTTTAAGCCCACTTTTGCATGTTTGTCTCATGTTCTTTGCATACTTGCTTCATTAAGTGTGGTAGCATGATAGTTCTATTACATGATTTGTCCTTGTTTGCATTGCATTTGCATCTCGTATGCTCTAGCATTTTGTATACTTAACATGATGTTGCATAGCATTTGGCATGCCTTGCATTTTAGTATCATGTTGCATTGTTAAGCCATGTTTTGCATAACATGCATTGCATTACTTGGTTTGGGGTGTCAAACCAAGTGTGAGAGATGAGAGGTGTTTGTACTTTAAGTGACAAAACACGTCTCAATTCTCATGTCACTAAGGCCCTTGATAGGGTCTTGGTCCTCATTTGTGTGTTACATGCATCTTTACATTGAATTGCAATCTTGGTCCCTTAGACCATCATGCATCAAAATGCATAATTGGTGGCCCAAGGACCAAGGGCCATATTTCCTTGAGTCCCATACATGATAGGGGGTATGGCCATGCTTACATGTGCCCAAAATTCCATACCATACACTGTCTGTCCTTGTTACTGTCAAAAACCAGATTCTGCAGGAATTGTTTGCCGATCGGCAGTACAGAGTGTCGATCGGCAATGTATTGGTGGCCGACAACTTCATAAATAGCCGACAGATATTTTACATGGCCAGTGGCCATTTCATCCAGCCGATGGTGTGAAGCAATGTGCATATAAGGTATCCTGGGACTTTGGCAGTCTTTGGAGAGGCGGGGCGATTAAGCAATGGCGGCGATGGTATGGTACGGGCTTTCGGGCAAGACGGATCGAGCATGCATCATTCGCATCCGGAAAGGTACGAGGCCCCCTTCTTTTTACATTTGATTTAATTTGATAATTAGAATCTTTGTAATAATTTATTCTGTATTTGGACTGTACTATTTGGGACTATATATTCTTTTGGTCCCTCCGAGCGAGGGCGCAATTGTGTAATAAGTGTGGGTGAGTGTGTGCATGTCTTCCAACCCCACGTCTTTCTCCCCTTTTATTTACCTGCTTATGATGGTAGATTAGGGCATATTTAAATTAGCATAACGGTATGATAGCATGCGTGCATCCATACATTCGTTTACATGCACCGGGCTCGGCACATCATACTAACTGCATTGTATTTTCAATTCCAAATTGAATACATGCTACCTGTATATTTCATATGCCATGTTTAGGATAGCCGAGCCTGTCTAGATTGCATCTTTGCCTGTGTTGCATTAGCCACTTAACATGAACTAGGATCATGCATTTGATTACTAACCGATTCCTTTTTTGGCTTGGAGTACTAGGTGAGCTGTTATGCTTTAGCATACCGCATGCGTGTAAGTGTTGCCATAATAGCATGATTACCATGGGGCTAGCTGCTTATGTGATATAACTGCTTGAATGCCTGTGGATGGAGGTCAAATTACCTAAATTGGGATAATGCATTAAAACTGTGAGTTTTAAGCCCACTAGATAGTGGCAAAACCATCTTTTCTAAAAAGCCCATTCGAGGGCGCAAAACCTGCATTTTAGCCTACTTGCGAGTAGCAAACCATTTTCAAAACAAACATGAGATGTTTTGTTCCAATTTAGGCGATTTGGTCTATACTTGTTTGCTGTGCACATAACATAGTAAAACTAGGCTAATAACCGGGATAAGAACATATAATGTTTTCAAAATCGGATATCATGGTTAGTAGAGGCCGGTCTTCGGACCGGGCGAAAGGGGGTGCTCATAGCTGACCTTCCCCGATCGTACCCAAGTTCCTGAGCTGAGGCAACTTTGGTGATGACGGACACGTGGCCTTTGGCACCGAGTCAGGGTTTCCTAAATTTTCCGAAATAAAATATTTAGGTGGCGACTCAGATCTGCAAGATCCATGTTTGGCACTTCTTTTTCAAAAACTGTTTTCTCAAGCGATTTGCAGTTGGACTCTTTGGTTCGAATCTGAACCGTGACACAAAATCAGTCTGGTATGGCGAGGTCCTCGCGATCTTGTCTCTGATTGGCAACCTCAATCTTGGCCTCGGTCAAAGATGGGTACTTACACATAATAGAACCATGTTTCAATAAGGGAAAGATATGAGCACATGCCAAACTAAGCTTAACATGGAAAGGATGCAGGCGATAGGATGGTATGATGTCATGAATGTAATGGATAATGCAGTAGATGAATGCGGTAGATGCTATATGCAATGAAATAGAAGTACTAGATAATGGGTATGATGTAGTAGCTAGGAAGTAGTGCCTTAGAAAGCACCTTACAGGGGTAATTGGTGATATCTCACCTTATGCTGCTAGGGATCTTCCTCTTCTTATTTCTTCATCTTGGCTTCTAGACCATAGGTGCTACTTTTTTCCCTAGCTATGTTTGCAACTACCCCTATTCTCCAATAGGGTGACAAACTAGTTTGATTCAGTATGCAGAATTGAGATGCACACAAGCTACCTCAACCTATGGGGCTGCCATACAGATTTCAAGCCGAGGATACACCCCTGGCTATTTAAACCAAACTTTAGTCTCAAAAATTCCAAACCTTTGCATTCTAGACCTCGGCTATTTGAACTCTGGTTTCCACCGTCTCAATTGATCTCCTAGGAACTCATTACAAACATAGTCAGGTGGCTATACCAAACCGCCTACAGCCATTTGGGCATGACAAAAACCAAAGAAATTGTAGCTTTAGAGGATTTAAGGTCTCCTAGACCTAATAAGTGCACAAGACAACACGGGTGAGGTGAATAAAACAATGCAGGGTGAATGAATGCACAAAACAGTCCTATGTAGGTGAACAAGACAGTGCTATATAGGATGAATGCACAAGATAGTGCTATGCAAGGTGCACAAAATAGTGTGATGCAAGGTGAATGCACAAAACAATGTGAAGCAAGGTGCACAAAGCAGTGCGATATAAGGTGCATAAAACAGTGTGATGCAAGGTGCACAAAACAGTGCGATACAAGGTGCACAAAACCATGCAATGTATGGTGCAAAAAACAGTGCTATACAGGTGAATGCACAAAACAATTCGATAAAAGGTGCGCAAAATAGTGCGATGCAAGGTCCACAAAACAGTGTGATGCAAAGTGAATGCACAAAACAGTGCGATGCAAGGTGAATACACAAAACAGTGCGAGTGTGGTGCACAAAATAGTACGATACAAGGTGCACAAAACAGTGCTATGTAGGTGAATAAACAAAACAATGCGATACAAGGTGCACAAAATAATGTGATACAAGGTGAATGCACAAAATAGTGTGATGCAAGATGCACAAAGCAGTGCAATCGAGGTGCACAAATAGTACGATGCAAGGTGAATGCACAAAATAGTGTGATGCAAAGAGCACAAAACAGTGCGATATAAGGTAAATGCACAAAATAGTGCGATGCAAGGTGAATGGACAAAACAATGTGAGCGAGGTGCACAAAATAGTGCGATATAAGGTGAATGCACAAAATAGTGCGATGCAAAGTGAATGCACAAAACAGTGCAATGCAAGGTGAATGCACAAAATAGTGCCATACAAGGTGAATGCACAAAACGGTGCCATACAAGGTGAATGGAATAAACACTGCGATGCAAGGTGCACAAAACACTGTGATACAAGGTGAATGCCCAAAACAACATGATGTAAGGTGCACAAAACAGTGCAATTCAAGGTAAAGATGTATGGTATGCAAAGGGAAATGAGCAATACATAGAATAGTGCATCATGTACCTTATGAAATGAGTGTAGAGCAACTTGCCACAACTTATTGAAATGTAACACAAATGGAGGCAACTCGATGAAACTTGTTAAGTATAGAACAAAGTTAAGAGCAAGAGCAACCAATCACGCAGTTCAAATCAACCAGAGTGTATGAGCATGCATGCACAATCCAAAGCACTTGTATTAATCAAAGGGAAGATGGCAATCCCAAGAGAGTTTTGAAAATGGTCGGAGACAACTTTTGAAAGATGAATCATATCAAAATCATCATGAGAGTGAGCTACCCTAACCTAGGGAAAAATGCCCAATAAGTGGCTTTGAGCGGACGAAGAGAAAGGTTGGATCCACGCCCCTTGTTCAAATGATGACCCGATCAGATGTACTAAAAATTGCCCCTAGTATCCAATCACTGGCCACTGGTTGGGTTCATGGCCCTTGGTCAATGGATGCCAGGTTAGATATACTGAAAATTGCCCATTCATTGGCCACCGGTTGGGTTCATGCCCCTTGTTCGATGGATAGCCCAATCAAATGCACTTAAAATTAACCCTGGTGTCCAGCCATTGGCCAACGTTTTTAACATTATGCAGACACATGTAATGGGGATCATCAAATCCTTGAATAGTTGCCAACCAATCAAACTCGTGCTTTTCTTCTTTGCCGACATGTTGAGAACTTACTCCAGCCCCCTCCAAAGCAGTGACGATTTCCTCATA
The DNA here is from genome assembly GCA_025200525.1 of Camellia lanceoleosa. Lineage (NCBI taxonomy): Eukaryota > Viridiplantae > Streptophyta > Magnoliopsida > Ericales > Theaceae > Camellia > Camellia lanceoleosa. The sequence continues at coordinate 62,738,861 of CM045762.1, forward strand.
TACACTTTGCAATGATCATGAATGCGATGCCCCTTGTATGGGCACTCTCAGTTTGTTTATGAATTCCACACATGGACTTGTTTTTGAGTTTGGAGCAAACACTTGTATATGGAATGTTGACCATGCCACCCTGTTGAACTTGAGTGACAGACATGCTATGGTGACTTGATGAAGAGCGCTTTTAAGCGACAAACACATTATAGTGACTCGATGAAAAGCGCTTTCGAGGAATAGACACATTATGGTGACTAGATAAAGAGCGCAAACTAAGATAAACACCAGGCACGGCACAACAGAACTCACAATTGACCCAAAAGCAGAAGAAGAAAAAAAAAAAAAAAAAACCTCAAGGTAATTGATCATTCATAATGGCCCTAGTATTACTTATATTCCCTTTAGAACTCAATTTTGAATCCTTTTTTTCTCAAGTTAGAGATTCTATTGATAAGTTCAAGTATTGAAAATTGCTCCACTTGTTGATTCAAGCTACTTCTTTCTTACCCAACGCAAGTATGATATGCCCAGCAGTCGGTGAAGCTTATGGATTGATGTGAAGCTGTCTGAATTGGGCAAGATGATCGGGTTGAGATGGATGAGATGAATGGTTGAGACCGAACTTTAGGATGAAGTTGCCTACGTATCCCAACATGGGAATCAGGTCATCGTAGTTCATGTCTGAGGTTTACTCAGTTGTTAACTCCTTTTGCGCTCTAACTTTTTCCAAAGTTGCCCCTTTGGTGTTTTCAACCTTGCGAGCTCTATTTATTTGATTTCTCATTTTTCATGCTCCTACTTTTGCCTAAGTTTCCCTTTCGAGTTTTCAGCCTAGCGAGCCTCTCAGGAATAGCGTTTCAAGATTTGCAGTGAATTTGATCAATAGTCATCCTTGCCCTAACACTAGAACTGGCATCACCTTGATTTGAACTTGGTTCTCTATTCTCTTATGCATGTCTTCTTCATTTCTTGCACTCTATTTGCAAAGTTGGCTCTTCTTGCAACGTGGTACCTCCGCGCATTAGCTTCCCCAAATTCAGACAAAAGTGACCTTCCTCATGGTTGATTGATTTCATTCTAATGAATACCCCTGACTTAATGGTTGACTTCTTTTCCCTTTTCTTTTTCTTTCCTTTCTTTTTTCTTTTCTTCTTTCTTCTTTCTTTTGGTTTTTTTTCTTTTCTCTTTCTCTTTCCTTTTTCTTTTTTGATTTCTTTTATCCATTTCTTGTAATGAAAACATTAGGGGGGGAATTCTATGATTAAGAAGTTTAAAAGCCCCCTTGTACTTGCAAGTCTGAAAGCTACCTTGTGCTTGCCAAAATGATCGCCCAATGGCGAAGAAAATCCCCAGGACAATGTAAAATAATACACACAATTCTAAACCTATCTTTGCAAGTTTGCAAAAGAAATAGGTTAAAATTCTGAAATCATGAAGGACTTTGCGCCGACAACTCAAACCATTTAGGGGACCCTTCTCGACACTCAAGCTTATTAACGGAATCCCATTCAAAAACAAAATTTTTTAAAGATTTTCTATTTTCAAAAAGGTCACATATGAATTACTATAGGCACAATAAAATGATCAGAAACTTGACTCCCACTTTCTTATTTAGAAAAAGGAAGACTTGATGTAGCTTGCTTTTCGTGCTCCTTTCAGATACGATAGCCCTACAGTTCGGACTCCCGTGGTTCTGAATCTGATCTCACAAATGCAATGTGAAATAGATAAACACAAATAAGTCCAAATCCGACAAATCTTTTGAAAAATCAATTTTGAATCAAAATGCCAAAACTACTTTTCCAAATTACAGAGTCGCCACCTAAATATTTTTGAAAAATTTAGGAAACCCGAGACTCGTGCCAAAGGCCACTTATCTGTCATCACCAAAGTGTCTCGGCTCAGGAACTTAGGTACGAAAGGGAAACGTCATGAATTGAGCACTCCACTCGCCCGATCAAAGATTGGCCTCTACTAATCATGATGTGATTCTTATTTACATTATATTCTCTTGTTCTGGTTGTTAAGCTAACTTACTATGTGTTGCACACAAGTATAGACTAATTTACAAAAGTTGGAACATTTTGATTTTGATGTTTGTTTTGAAAATTGTTTTGAATATGTACCACTTGAAAAAGTGATCTCATATGTATATTTAATCAAAATTCTCCCAATTTAATTCATCCACTGGCATTCAAAACAGGTATGTCACTGAAGCACTTAGCCTCATAGAAGATATGCTTGATATGGTAACAATCACACACATGTGATATGTTAAATCAATAAGTGCTCACCTAGTACTCAACTGAGGCAAGCCAGAATAAATAAAATAGTTAGTTAAATGCATGCTCCTAACGATACAAGATGGCTAATGTAACACATGGAAACATGCAACTAATAGGTCCGGTTGTCTAATATATCATGTAAATCACTTTGATAGCATGCGGTGAAGCACGTATTCAAGGAAGTAATGAATGACAATGCTATTAGAATGATAAACTGAACCTTATGCATGTGAGACAAATGGATGCAAATCATGGAAATGCTAGAAGAAGCATGATGTTCTATGTTATCCATCATAAGCAAGTAAATGAAAAAGAGAAAGACGTGGGGTTGGAAGACATACACGCATCATTACATATTTGCCCTTGTGCAGGAGGGTCCGAATGAATGTCCTAGCTAATTAAGTTAATTATTACAACGCCAAAATCAACTAGCTATCCTAACTAATTAATTAAGTACAACGCAAACTTAATTAACTATTCCAACTAATTAATTAATTACAACACAAAAATTACCTATCTATTCTAACTAATTAATATAAATTAGAATTAAATTAACTAATTAGTTACAAAACGGAACTAAGTGATTAATTATTACAGGTTTACTACTTTAGGTACAACATACTACAGTTAAATATATTTTAATGGGCCCTGAAAAGTGAGGAATGACTCATGGATGAATGCAAATTTTCCACCCGAAATGCCTCAGTTTTGCTGCCAAAATGCTTCTGTTGCACAATCAAAAATTTGAACTATTTTTGCCTCGGCCTCTGCTCTATTATGCAGGAAAAAGGATACTGCCTGGCTAAAAAAGGTGGTCGACCGGCCAGAAGAAGTGGTAGGCCATACAATAAAGGTGGTCGGCCGACCACTAATGTTTGGTACTGCCCTGCTGTAACAGATATGATACAAAGCACAAACAGAGTATTTTCATGGGATGTTTGTCCACCCTGCCTCTCCTTATCATCAAACAAATCAAAGGAGAGGTAGTCTCGATTCACAAACCATCAATCGACGCAAACTCATTGCATGATGGTCTATAAAGCAAGGGACAAAAGCTTAATAAATGAAGCTAAAAGACCAACAAAAACCTCTCCCTGTTATGATATTAATCAAGGGAAGTGGTTGACTTGATATTTTGAACCATTATCATCACAAGAGAGTATGAAATAACCCAAAACTCAAAGGGTTCAATTAACGTTCAATTGAACCCTCAAACCATTTTATTATCTTGTTCCATTTTAGCCCCAATTTTTATTGCCTTTTTTAATTATCTTCCCATTCATTAGTCATTTTAATCCAAAGTGAAAGTTAATTCCACTGATAGAGAGAAGTGTCAAACAAAGAGTTGTTTTAGGCATAAGAGAGAGATCATGCCTTTGGTAATGAACTTCTAGAGAGATCAAACCATTAAGCACAAGGTCTCCTCTCAAGCTTAAACAACACTCACTTTGAAGCGACTCTCAAAGCAATAAAAAGCCAAGAAAGAAAGAAGGTTGCAGAGGTGATTGTATGTGAACACGAATATGGAAAGCACTAAATAAATTCTATCAACTCAAATAGGTTAGTGTCTAATGCCTAAAACACCAAACCTATGAGGACCATTATACTAAAAGCATACTATACAATGCATAAATGGAATGATCAACCTAAAACAGTTAAAAATAGCACTGAAATTCACATGGAAAAGCTTGAAAAAGTTAGCCACAATTATAGAGAATAGAACCAATAAACAAGCACAAGGAGGAGAGGCTAACCCCTCTATTTTTGGGACTTCAAAACCACACTTCTAGCCACTGAAAACCTCTAAAATGTAGTGGTAAAAAGCTCAAAAAAAAGTTGACAAAAAGATAGGAAACACAAGGGCAAGAGCTTGGAATACAAGGTACAAAGGGTGGTTCACCCCTCTACCTTGGGTAGCTTTTAACCACAAGTTTCAGCCCATAAAAATAGTTGAAAAATGATCAGAAAAATAGCAAGTAAAGATGTTAAATAAATAAGGGAAAGAAGCTAGGAATTATACCTCTTGAAGAGGAGTAACACCTTGAGTTATAAACCACCAATTTCTCACCCTCAAGAGCTAATATTTAAGATCAACAACCTCAGCAAAGAGCCCTAAAAAAATGGTTTAGGAAGTCTAGGTAAGGTGTGTATAGGTTGCAAAGTAGAGATTTTTTTTTTTTTTAAGAATTTTCCTTCTCCAAAATTTTCTAACCTAATTTTATGAGAGGGGGTCAAGTATATGTAGAAAATTATGCTAAGCTCTCAGAAATATCAATATAGAAATAGCTGGTGCAGTGCATGCACCTATGGAGACAGCGAGCACAGCTAGCAAAAATATTTGGTTTTTCTAACACAAGTGGTCGGCCGACTACTAAGGGGACGGCCATACACTCACTTCTGGCTAGCCAGCCACCAAGTGGCATGCAGGCCTTTGGGTGGTCAGGCTTGAAAAAACTATTATTTTGGTCCAAAAATGGTGCAAGGTTTGTAGGTTTCTAAGGCTCAAAACCGAGGCTTCTTATTGAGGAAATCGAGCGTTTGCCAAGCATATAAATTCATCATTGGGTGATCAAACGGTGGCACCCAAGTCTTAAGGGTGGTCAAAATGGGGTGTCTACAGGTACATGAGAGCGACTTAAAGGAAAAGGCTCAACTAACGCAACAACGCAGGAAAAGACAAAGAAAATAAAATTTACAACTCAACTATTTACAAGACACGACTCAAAACAAAATCAGCATCCTTGAGACAAAAAAAAAAAAAAAAAAAGACGTTTTCACTATCCAAGTCCATATGCAGAATTCAAAAAAAAAAAAAAAAACTTTAAGTAGCCCACGGGAGGGTCCAAACCTAGCTTCAATTCAACAATACTAACATCCAGATCCAGTAGGATTGATTTTAGACTTTCAAATTGGGTCTCACAAATTGAGCCTCACAATTATCCTGGGATGGCAATCTATTGCAGTCAGGGAGATGTTTATTGATAGCTTTGGGATCTTCAGGTGGGGTAATGACATTATTGTTAATCAAGTCTTGAATTTCAAGGCGAATGCGAATGCAACGATTAGTATGATGACCATATTGCTGATGGAATGTGCAATATTGGGTAGGGTCATGTCTAGGTGGAAGAGGATTAAGGAGAGGTCGAGGATTAAGAGGTTTGAGATACCCTTTCTCCATCAGTACCTTCAATGCACAGGTCAGACTTATATAGAGATAGGCGAAGGTTCGGTTTTAGGAGCAGGGAGCACTAGTTTTGGAAATATTGGCAAATGGGTTAGCGAGTGTTGGTTGGGTATTCATGGGCTTGGGACTAAAATCAAGATGGGTGTTTCTGGTAAAGCATCACTTTTCGTGGCTTACCCTCTGATTCAAACTGCTTTCAACCTGAGCGATAAAAGTGGCATCCACAGTGTTTGCAACAATTGCGAGCACTTGCAGTTTGTTCAACCCTTTGACCTTTAAAGTCTCAATAGCCCACCGAAGATGTACATAGGGATCAATACTTGTCCCGGCCTTGTCCTTGCCACTTGTTTTAGCTTGGCCAAGGGATTGGGTGGCTATATTAAAGCGAGGTCCATTTGTTGTTAATATGTCATCACCTAGACTTGAGATAGTTTTGGGTTGACCCTTTCTAACCGTAGTTCACCCCAAGATTAGGGAGCTTTTTGACATGAACCTTTTGGCATATGATATTGTCGATGATGGAGCCAAGACCCCAAAGGCTAAATCTGCCAATTGTCCCCCCATATGCATGCACTACACTAGCTGGCTCAATACAGATATTTTCGAGAGGATAACCAGTTTATGTTGCAACAAGGCAAACCCCCAAAACAGTGGCTGGCCGGCCACCTAACCATTCGGTTGACCACTTTTCAAGGCCAACTGGCCACTCTATTTTATGTAGTCAGTACCATTTTTATGGCAAAACAGAGCAAAGGCTAGGGGTGAAAATAGATTTTTTTTTTTTTTTTTTTTTAACTACGAAGCAGAACAGTTTTGGCAGCAAAACAGAGGAGTTTTTCGAGTGGAAATTCTTGTTCATGCATATGCAATTCCTCGCTTCCCATGGCTCGTGGAATTAATGTTAATAGTAGTATGTCGTACTTAAATTAGTAGTTTATCTGAAACTTGCAATAGCTAGTTAGTTAATTCATTTATTGGTGTTGTAATAATTAGTTAAAATTAGGGCATTTATTCGGACCCTCTAACATGAGGGAAAAAAAATAATAATTTGTGTATGTCTTCCAACCCCCATTTTTTCTCCTTTTTATTTATTTGCTTATAATGGTAGCATCATGTTTTACATTTTCCATGACATTACTGTGCTTAATTATCCATTTTTCATACATTTGGTTTAGTGCATCATTCTAACTTTATGGTTGCCCCTTAACTCTTTGAGTGTGTGCTTCACTGCATGCTATCAAATTGATTCTTATGCCATCATAAAAAACTGAACCTTATAGTTGTAATTTGAATGTGTTGCATTAGACACTTGCATATTAGAGCACGCATGTTTCCAAATATTTTTTTCCTCTTTTAGCGTGCCTCGGTTGAGTATTAGGTGAGCATTTTCGCTTTAGCATGTTGCATACATGTGATTGTTGCCATATCAAGCATGATTACCATGAGGCTAAGTGCTTAGTTGATATTTCTGTTTGAATGCCAGTCGATTAAGGCTTTTTCACTTAAGTTGGGATGATTTGATTAATGCACATATGAGACCACTTTTTCAAGTGGTACATATTCAAACATATTTCAAAACAAACATGAAATCAAAGCGTTCCAAATTTTGCAAATCAATCTATACTTGTTTGACCTCACATAGTAAAGATAGCATAAATAATCAGAAGAAGAACATATAATTTAAATAAAAATCACATCATGATTGGTAGAGATCAATCTTTGATTGGGTGAGTGGGGTGCTCAATTCTTGACCTTCCCCTCTCATACCTAAGTTCCCTAGCTGAGACACTTTGGTGATGATTGATAAGTGACACTTGGCATGAGTCACAAGTTTCCTAAATTTCCCAAAAATATTTAGGTGGCGACTTTGAAATCTGGCAAAGCGGCCCATTTTTGACATTTTTGATTGAAAATCGACTTTCCAAAAGATTTGCCAGACTTGGACTCATTTGTGTTTATCTATTTCACATTGCACTTGTGAAATCAGATTCAAGACCACGGGAGTCCGAACTGTAGGGCTATCATATCCGAGAGGAGAACGAAAAACAAGCTACAGTTCTTGACGACTCTATTGGGGATTTAGAGAACTTGACTTGAGCATCATAATGTGATATTTTATTTGCAGATATATGTTCTTTACATTGCATTTGCATTGTTACTTTAAGTCACTATGTTTTTCATCTGCTATTCCTGGAAGGCTTGCTGGAGGCTTGCCTAAAAAGCTTGCCAAAAGGCTGGCCAGTCGTGGGCTCTACCATGTTAGAAACACAACCCTTGGATCTAGATTATCGTCATACCATTTGATCCTCCTTTCACTTATAGGTGTTAGGTGTAAGAAGTATATTAGGTAATCTTACCGAGATAAGCCTTTTGACTATTTGGCCTAGCAACTCAGGAGTAATGGGCTCAGCCATTGGTGCCCGCAATGTATTTAACCCAACTTGGTCCTAATGAATAGGTTGGATTGGACTCTTTGGCGTGGGTTGGACTAGAATTAGGTTGTTGTTAAGTTTTAGGGTTTGAGATGATTGGGATTCAAGTGCATCCATCATGCATAAGTCCGTGTTTTCTAGAATGAACACCTCAGGCTTGGGTAAATGGACCGGGGTGATGTAGATGCTGGGGTTGAAGGTAGATGGAAGTGTATGAATAAGGTTAAGGTAATGAAGAGGTACATTTTTATGGATGGGAAGTGGGTTGATGGTAACATTGGGTTCTTGAGGTGGAGCTATCGTCTGGTTGTCGATGAGATTCTAAACCTCATGACGAAGATGGTAGCAATGATCAATGTCATAACCGTGCTGCTGATGGTACGCACAGTATTTGGTGGGGTTATGTTTAGTATGAAGTGGGTCAAGAAGAGATTGGAGATAAAGGGGTTTGAGATACCCTCTTTCCATCAGGACTTTTAGTGCGCTGGTTAGCCTCATATGAAAGGGGTGAAATTTTTGCCTTGAGCTCGGATTGGGCTGGCTGTTTGTAGGTTGGTATTGGCAAAGGGGTCGACAGTTTTGGGATCGGTGGAAACATTATTAATTTCAATGGGTTTAGGAATAGTGCTACTGCTAGTATTAGTACTCCTGGAAAACACCCTCCTTGTCAGTTCGCTTGTTCTAGAAATAATCCCTTTGTCAAATGTGCTTTCAATCTGAATCCCTAATTCATGCAAATTTTTGAAAGTGAACAATGGAGCGACTATTAACTTTTGTAACATATCAAGCTTAAGATCTGCACCATTATTGGCACTTGGTCCCTCTCAGAAGGTCAATCTGTCATTTGTGCTACCTTTACTCTTCACCTTACAACAAATTCCACAAAAGGTTTTTTAGGATTCTGGTGCGTTACTTCAAGCTCTTGGGTGGTCATTTCAATTTGGGTATTGTAAGAATACTGATTGAAAAATGCCTCAGCCAAATCTTCCCAATTCTGCTTCACTCTACCCTCCAACTTGGCGTACCAAGTGGCTGCGCGACAGGGTTCTTCTATATAGAGAGAGTTTATGAGGCTTTGTTAAACCCATTGATTTCAAGACGTCTGAGAAAAGCTAGATATGTACCATAGGGTCTCCAGACTCGTCGAAACGGTCAATGTGTGGCATTTTGAATCTGTTTGGGAGCCTTACGGCAGCCTCAGTGTACCCATCCTCAATGTTGGGAATGGAGTTAAGTCCCTGTGCCCTTTCGAATTGCTTCTCAAGGTTAGTAATTTTTAGCAAGGTCGGGTTGAGATCATTAATATCAAGGGGAAAAAGCCCCTCATTGGGCTGCACCAGGGGTTTGAAAGCTCGAACTTGAGCCAACCCTTCTCGAGGATCTGGCTGTAAGCTGAGAGCTGACTAACAAGGATTGCAACCCAGTTATACTTGATGTATCTGAACTGGATTAGTCTAGACAGGTTCGACTGGATTGGACTTTTTTAGAATGGATCTTTTGGCATTGGAAGGATCTTTTCTAAGTTGACCTTTGGGGATCAGATGGACTGGATGTTCGCTAAGTAGGTTTTTTCTGGGATTGGATGGATTGTGATAGGTTAAGGCTTTCCAGGTAGGATTTGGGCTTGGCCTTTGCTGAGTTGGGTACTGCTCCTTTTTTGGCTCAAACAAACCTAGCATTAAACACAAATGCCCTATCAGATCGGGATATCGGATATGCTGGTTAACAAACAGCAAGATATAATTTTTGGCCATGGTTCTGGCTCCAATACTTTTCCACCATATCAAACGCAAACCCCTAGATTTTACCCCAAATTCAGATTCTGATATGACCCTCAAGTTTAAAAGGAATCACCTCAATATTAAAACTCTCCCAGGATTGCATTACACATTTCCAAAGATTTCACATTTTGCACAAAAGCATTCAAAACACCCCTATAAGAGGTTAAGGTTTCCCTCTCCTAGCTTTGGAGTGATCTACGGCTTTACTATTCAAACAAGTGATATCACATCATTTTGCATATGGAAGAGTATCCTGTCCTAATTTGGAATAGTCACTAGAGTTTAACTATATATAGCTAGGCCAATTGGTCCAAAAAGGATACCTTGGCAAGATTACCTAATATACCTCTCACACCTAACACCGAGAAGTGAAAGGAGGATCAAGCAGTACGACGATAATCCAGATCCAAGGATGGTGTTTCCAACATCGCAGAGCCCATGATTGGCCAGCCTTTTGGCAAGCTTTTTAGGCAAGCCTCCAGCAAGCCATCCAGAAATGGCGGATGGAAAACACAGTGAATTAGAGTAGCATTGCAAATGCAATGCAAAGAACATATATATATAGATAAAATTTCACATCATGAAATTCAAGTCAAGTTCTCTAAATCCCTAGCGGAGTCGCCAGAAACTGTAGCTTGCCTTTTGTGCTCCTCTCGTATACAATTGCCCTACAGTTCGGACTCCTGTGGTTCTGAATCTGATTTCACAAGTGCAATGTGAAATAGATAAACATAAATGAGTCCAAGTCCGGCTAATCTTTTGGAAACTTGATTTTTAATCAAAAATGCCAAAACTGGACCGCTCTACCAAATTTTAGAGTCACCACCTAAATATTTTTGATCAATTTAGGAAACCAGTGACTCGTGCCAAAAGCCACTTATCCATCATCACCAAAGTGTCTCGGCTCGGGAACTTAGGTATGAAAAGGGAAGGTCATGAATTAAGCACCTCACTCACCTGATCAAAGATTGACCTCTGCTAATCATGATGTGATTTTTATTTACATTATATGCTCTTGTTTCAATTATTATGCTAACATTACAAAGTGATGCATATAAGTATAGACCATTTCACTCAATTTGGAACGCTTTGATTTTATGTTTGTTTGAAAAAGTGTTTTTGAATATGTGTCACTTGAAAAAGCGAACTCGTATGTACATTGGTCAAATCTCCCCAATTTGAACAAAACAACCTTTATCCACAGGCATTAAAGAGATATATCAATTAAGCACTTAGCCTCATGGTGAATATGTTCAATATGACAACACAAACATACATGCAATATGCTAAAGCGAAAAATGCTCACCTAGTACTCAACCGAGGCAAGCCAAAATAGAAAAAAATAGTTAGAAAAATTCATTCTCTAATATGCAAGTGACTAATGCAACACATACAAAATACAACTACTTGGTTTAGCTACTAGCATGGCATGTGAGTCAATTCAAGGCATGCAATAAAGCACATATTCGAGTAAAGAATTTGAAGTTGATGTTGATTAGTATGATGAGCCAAACCCTTATGCATGCAAACATGAATGTGTACACATGGTAATGAGATTAAATCAAAATATAATGCTACCATTATAAGCAAGTAAAACGGAGAAAGAAATGGCGGTTGCAAACATACACAATTTACAATTTTGCCCCGGTACAAGAGGGTCCAAATGAATGTCCTAATTAGCTAATGATTACAATACTGAATAAATGAATTAACTACATTAACTAGCTATTACAAATTTAAATTAAACTAATTATAACACACTAATTTTTCTAAGAAGAATTAATTAGGTAAACTAGCTATTATAAACTCAAAGGAATTTTAACTAATTAATTACATGCTAATTAACCTAAGAATCAATTAAGCTAAATTAACTTGAACGGGGGTTTGCAGTGGCTCGGATTTTAATACGTATTGGATTGGTGTAAAGTGGTGCTCGTCACCTTAAAACTTGTGTCGTTGTCGGACTCTTGGTATTGGTGGGATGGCAAAAGAACCTTAAATATTATAATTGAGGACCCTTGGGTGATGTTTGGAACCTTGATTGAAGCCTTAACGAGGTATTTAGGCAAGATTAGATCAAAAGCCCCAAATTTGAATTTTCATTTTTGACCAACCTTCACTCTTTAGCTCTTTTCTCCGTCCACACTTTAGTTTGAATGTGAGGCTAGAACCATTTGAAAGGTTGTTTCCAGGGCTTCGATTTGGACACAAGAACAACCTAAAATGGAGTCCGAACAAGTGAGTTATACCCGTTTGAATTCTTAGTGCCTCTACTGGTTTTCTATAGGGTCGACACCAGTCTGGCAAGGGTCGACACCAGTCTGGGAAGGGTCGACCCTCTTATGTTGCAGAATTTGTGTGTTAGTTGCTGGAAAATAGGGTCGACCCCCTCTTGTCTAAGGGTCAACCCCTCTTACTTGTGCCAGATTGTCTTTTCTACCTAAAGGGTCGACCCCCCTGCCTGAAGGGTCAACCCCAGTCTGGGAAGGGTCGACACCACTCTGGGAAGAATCGACCCTCTTATGTTGCAGAATTTGTGTGTTGGTTGCTGGAAAATAGGGTCGACCCCCTCTTGTCTAAGGGTCAACCCCTCTTACTTGTGCCAGATTGTCTTTTCTACCTAAAGGGTCGACCCCCTTGCCTGAAGGGTCAACCCCTGAGTGTTTTTTTTTTCAGATTTTGGAGTTCAAATGGGCCCTACCTTTGGGGGGTTTTGGGCCTATTATTTTATTGACCTTAGGGCTACTTCTCTACTACTGTAAATAGACTCCAAGCATGGTTTCATTTCACGTTTCTCCTCCGCTTTCCTCTCAAACCGTGAGCCTCTCTCATCTCTCTCTAAACCCAACTTTTTCCCACTTAGATTGCTAGATCTACTCATCTAGAAGCATCTTCTCACCTAGGTCCCTTGAGGAAGGTTGTAGAGTGCGCCAAGGGCTTTCAATCTATCTAAGCGGATCGTGTTTTCGTTGAAGTCGAAACTTCAGGTCTCTCTCTCCTTGCTTAAGGTAAGGATTTTCCTTGCTTCTCTTCAATATTGTCTTGTGGATAGATGGGTGATACTTTTTATTGCATAAAACCCTCATTTTGAGGAGATTTTTAGAAATGGCATGTGAAGGGAGCTAGGGTTTTTTATTTATGGAATTTGAATTGATGATTTAAGTGGAATATATGATGTTTGGGTCATGAGAATGTGGTTTTGTGTTAAATAGCAAAAAGCCCTAATTTATGTTTAACCCTAGTTATGGAATCTATGTTGGGAATAAAGAAAGCTTCAATTGACATTTGATTTATGGAATTGAGTTCATGTTTTGTAGAAGATGAGAATAAATAATAATAATTGTATTTGATTAAATGGACTTGTATTAAAGGTTTTGGTTATAATTTTGAGTAATAAAAATTGGGGCGTGACAAGTCGAAGAACCACACGCGTAACTTAGAACATCTTCCCGGAAACTCCTCTGTTTTGCTGCCTGAACTGTTCTGTTCATAGTCAGAAAATTAATCAGTTGTTACCCCAGTCTCTGCTCTATTCTACCATAAAAATGGTACTACCTAAAAACAGTAGAGTGGCCAACCGGCCATGGAAAGTGGTCGGCTGTACAGGAATGGTGGTCGGCCGGCCACTATTTTGAGGTTCTGCCCTACAGCCACAAAAAATAAACAAAGCAAAAATAGAGTGTTTCCAAGGGATTTTTATCCTCCCTGCCTCTTCCTACCATGAGATTGATTAATTGAGGAGAAGAATTGGTTCACAAGTCATCTATATTCGCAAGATTGTTGCATGATGACCTATGAATCGATGGGACAAAGGCTCAATGAATGAAAATAAAGACCAACAACACCTCTTTCTTATCATGGAGTTACCTCAAAGAAAGGAGTGGACATTGCTCCTTGAACCATTAACATCACTAAGAGTGTGTAGTGATTCAAGACTCAATGGGTTCAATTAACGTCCGATTGAACCCGACTTGATTTTATTACTCTTGTTACCATTTTAGTCCAATTTTATTAGCCCTTTTAATTACCTTTCCATTCTTTAATCACTTTAGTTCTAAAATGAGAGTTATGTCCATTAATGAAGAGAAGTGTCAAACAAGGAGTTGTTCTTGGTGTGAGATAGATGTAAGGCCTTGGTAATGAACCTCCGAAGAGATTAAACCAATAAGCATGGAATGTCTCTTTCCCATGCCTTAAACAACACTCGTTTGAAACGACTCTCAAACAAAAAAAACCAAGAAAGGAGAGAGGGTGCAGAGATGATTATTGCAAGTGCGAACGCATGTATGAAAAGCATAAAATAAAAGCTATCAACTCAAATAGGTTGGTGTCTAAAGTCTAAACCCCCAAACCCGTGAGAACTACAACACTACAAGCATACTATACAAAGAATGAATGAAGTAAACACACTAACACAATCCTAAAACTCACCGAAACAATGTTGAAATTAGTAGGAAAAAGTTAGACGAAGTGAGCTAAAACAAGAGAGAAATAAAGCTAGTAAACAAGTCTAAGGAGGGGTGGCTAACCCCTCCACTTTTTAGACCTTAAAACCACATTTTTAGCCTCTGAAAAACTCTGAAAAACAGTGGTAAAAAGTTGGAAAATATGTGGGAAACACAAGGACAAAAGCTTGGAGAACAAGGTTCAAAGAAATGTGGCTTAGCCCTCCACCTTTGGTATCTTTAAGTCACAAGTTCCAACCTATGAAAAAAAATAGTCTAAAAACAATATAAAAACAACAAGAAAAAAGATGGAAGAGGTAGTGTAAAGAAGGCAAAAGTTATACCTCTTAAAGAAAGGTAACTCTTTGATTCACAAACCAATAGGTGCTCACCCTCAAGAGCTGAAGTTTTAGTTCAAGAACCTCAGCAAGGAGTCTCAAATATTTGGTTTAGGGAGTATAGGTAGTGTGTATATAGGTTGCAAGATAGATAGATAGACAGAGAGAGAGAGAGAGAGAGAGAGAGATAGTTTCAAGAATTTGAGCTTTGGTAATTTTTCTAACCTTAAAAACATAAGGTATGGTTAAGTATATATAGAAAAACTAGTTGCCCTCTCAAAAATATTTGTATTGAGCCAACTGGTGCAGTGCATACAAATGGGGGGACAGTTTGCAGCAAAATCTCCGCCAGCCCAAAAACATGGCCGGCCGGCCAGGTAGGAGACGACCAACCACCCAATTTTTGACCAGCCAGCCACCTATTAGCCGGCAGGTCTCTAGGTGGTCAGGCTTGGAAAAATCAAGTTTTGGTCCAAAGGTGGTGCAAGGTTCTAGGCTCTGAAACTCAAGAACCGAGGCTTCTTGCTGGGAAAATCAAAGGTATGTACAGTGTAGTATTTCATTATCAAATGATCAACCTGAGGCGCCCAAGTATTAAGAGAGGTTTAAAACGGGGTATCTATAGCCCTGTTTTAGCAACTTGGGCCTGGACTTGAATTCGGCTCTAAGAATGTCCATGGATTCCCGCAAAGCTCTAGCCATTTCCCATGCTAAAGCACCCATGGCTTACTAACCTACTGGCTCAGCCACGTAGACCTGACCAACTCCTTCCTCTTGCACCGGAATTTCATCCGGTATCGACACCTCTTGCCACCTAGGCCCGCCACGCATACCACCACCACGTCTACGTCCTAACATCCTAATAAAGGTAACACAATCGGTTAGCACATTTATAGATGTGCCAAAGCTAATTCACTCACGTCCTAATACAATGGACAACAAGTAATTCATTTCACATAAACATCTAATCACATAAGCACAAATGAAATTCATTTCTAGATAATGATCATTCTACAACATTGCCAAAATTCCTACTAGAAATAGCAGTGATCAAGTGCTCTTTTAAAAGGACTTCTAAAAACTCGTAGACCCAATCAATATCTTAGAAATTAAATCTCATACTCATCTAGTCACATAAACATGTTATCACGTAGCATACCAGGATTATGGTAAAAACCACATCCCACGATTACAAAGTATTAAAACCTAGTAGCTCTGATACCAAGTTGTAATGCCCCGAAATAACGACAATACCCATATCATAATATTTTGTAGAATTGGTCACTAGCATTATATTTAACATTCCATTTATACTCCTTGATCATACAAAAAATGACATATGCGTGTATACATTCATAAATCCTAGATCTTAAATCTATAGCATATGACATGTGTACATGAATTGAAATAAAAGGATAATCAAGCAATTTTATGCCTAAAGGCTACATCTATCCAAGTCAATGCTTGGGTATAACCAAATGAGTTCAACTCAATACAGTTAAAGTCCTTAGCTCGTACAAAAATAATTATATCAAAACAAACAAAAGAAGCTCTTGGCTCCAAGTCCCCCCAAGCTATGTCCTTGGTACAACATAGAGTAAGCTAAAACCCAATAGAAATACTTTAACATAATGTATAAAAATCTTAATGAAGTCATAAAGTGAATGTATATGTATGCCATTTGTCAATTGTTTCACATTTCCATCTCAAAACAATGCAATGCCAGGTTTATATATCAATTCATGAAAAATATCCTTTTATATTAGGAAACAGGGCAGTGGATACAAAACACTGAAAATCTCTTGGCACGTGTCTGCCTGTAGGCTATACAAGAACTACCAAAGCCATATTACCGATACTAACCGAAAGGTTCAGCACCTAACTGTGCGAGTTTCTAGACTTTCACCAAGGACAAACAGGCCAACACAATAACTACAACCACACTCCTTAACCAAATTCACCAAGGTATTCACCCATTTTTCTCGAAACAATGCATTTTCATTGGTTAAGTATGAAACAATGCTCAATGCAAGATATATGAGTAATTAGTTTCAATTCACCTAATCCTCATGTAATTTCCACAACAATCAAAGCTATCCTCCACCGATAGTCCAAAACAGATATTTCTACTCAACAGATAATTTTCCAACGAAAGATATAATCTCATCATTTTCAAAATGGGAGTGATACATATATCCAACTACATCCTCATTGCCAACATATACATTCATTTCAAAACCCAACATCATTCCTTTTTCTTTCATAAATCAAACATTTATGATTTTCAAATCACACACCCTTTGCTTTCAAAAACACTTCCAAATAAGAGATTTCCAACATTTCAAGAAGAAGAGAACAAGGGAAAAACTTTGATGGAGTTGAAAACAAGATCCTCTCCAATTAGAATGAAGTTTTAGATGAGCTCTACCTTTTTCTCCAAAGAGCTATAGTCGAGAAATCAATGAATAAGGGTGTATTTTGGGTTTTAAAGCAAGAACTAGAGAGAAAATGAAGAAATTAGGATTTGGAATGTTTTGGAGAAAGAGAGAGAAAGTGATAAAGTGATAAAATTTCCCTTTTCCCGATCTGATAGACACACAGGTGGCTCGAGCAACCAAAACATCGCTCGAGCGTAAGACACAATAAGTGGCACTGCTCGGGTGACAAAGAATGTCGCTCGAGCTCATAATGACCCCCTTCTAGAAGTTTTGCAGACCATAGGAGATCTCTTGAGTGCAAGAAAGACCGTTCGAGCGAAGATCACCCTACTCCCGGAAGTTTTACAGACCTGCAATAATACTAGGAGATCTCAAAGACCGCTCAAGCAACCAAAACACCGCTCGAGCGAACAAGAAGAAAACTAGACAACTCTTTTGAAAAACTAACTTCCAACCTGTTTCAAATACAACCAACACTCAACCCAACTACTAACAATATGAAAAAGACATAAACAACAATTAAAGATATAGAATCCCAGATCTAAGAGCAAGAAATGGGTCGGGTCTAAACTAGCACCATTATAATTCTTTTTGTGGTGTAAAGATCTTGTTACAAAGAATCTAAGCCCATTTGATCCCACCTCAACTAGTGGTTGGGACCTACTTTAATTTCACATTAAAGTCACCATAAAACCATTTTTTTCCAATAATTGGACTATGAAATGAAAGTGAACATTGATTGTGAATATGAAATGATATCATATATCATATGGATATGGATTTTTGGTTATGATTTGAGCAAATGTTAAGAATTGTAGAATGTAATGATGGAACTTTATAATTGCATCTCATTTCATTTATTTTGTATAACTTTGAATATCATTTATTATGGCTATGCCTTGGGAATTAATTTAATGTTTTGAGAAAACAATTGAAAATCTTGAAATATTTTTGGGGTAAATACGTTTGGTAAGTCCTTATAGGGGGTGTAGATGGTATTGTTTAAGTTGGCCTAAGTGTCTAGGGTGAAAAACCGAAAATGTAATAGCCCGACCCTCGCATGTGTTTCTAATATCTTCAGTCTCTTATTTTGGTATTTGACATGGTGTGAGATAGAATCTCAATATTTCTATCTGTTGGTGAGGAAAGACATCTGTTACTCATAAACCGTTCAGAATAGAAATTGAGAATCTTAGAGACATGATAACTTGAAATCGATGTTATATTGAATTCAGCATAATTTTTAGGTAATATTAAGCTTATCTGTGAAATTTTAATTTTGGATGATTAAACGATTGAATTTTGTCTTTTTCTCACCTTATGGATATAAATATCTAAGTATTGTAGTATATGTTTCACACAACATTTGACTAAGGAAGGTTTGGGTTAAAAAAGGGAAGTTGAGAGGAAGGGTTAAGAAAATTCTCCAAGAGGGTGAAGATTAGAAGATTTGAACTCAAGGTATGTAAATATTTTGTGGTCTCTTGACTATAGAATTATGTTCTTGATATGTAGTATTTCATAGGATATGTATGGGATTAATTGATTACTTGAAGAGTAGTGTTGATGTTAGCTTGATTGAGAGGTCCATGTATTCTAGCATGTTTAATTACCAATTTGGATGATCCTCTCTAAGTTTATGAACTTGATTTGCACCTTGATATATCTATTGTGGACTCATGGAGAACTCATGAAACATAAATTATGTTGTGGAATTTAAATTACCATTAATCATCATATGTTTCCACTCTTAAATTGCATGATTGTGAAGCCTTATTTAAGCATTAAAAATCCATTTTGAAACTTTTTGTTACCCACCAAAGAATTTCATTTTTGAAGATTTCCGGACAGGGTTTTTGCAGATTCGCGACGCGTCTGGATCGTGCAAGACGTATGGCATTTTGGGCAATTTTGGGCGAGACACACTGTAAAAAACCGCACGCGTCTTGGGCATCATTGCCAAGACGTCTTGGGAGGAGTTGCCGCACGTGCAGGGTTCACAGCCGCACGTGCGGCCCAAGACCAAAATGTTGGGATGTTGTTTTTGACCTATTTGACCCTCTAAAATATGTAAAATGACCATTTAAAATTGTTGCAATGTGCCTTTATGTCTTTGAAGTTTTGAACTGAAACGCGAATGAAAATGTAAGGAAATTATGAACTAACTTATGGGTTCTATGTGTGTGTAGGACACACTCCAGGAGGAAGCCGTATACCGCCATCACACTGTGAGTCATAGTGCAAAGAATATGTATTTATTTTCTGTTGATGATTATTTAAGTTCTATTACCGTCTGCTGTCCGTATATTCCTACCATACTTGAGCTTGAATAACATGTGGTATGAATGAGATGTAAATGAGGAATGAATTTGTGAACATTTTGTAACCTTCTGGGCCGAGGGCCATTTTGTGACATTCCGTATCATTCTGTGACATTTTGTAACATTCTGGGCCGAGGGCCATTCTGTGACATTTTGTGACATTCAGTAACATTCTGTGACATCTTGTGACATTCAGTAACATTTTGTGACATTCTGTAACATTCTGGGCCGAGGGCCATTCAATGACATTCAGTGACATTTTGTGATATTCTGAAACATTCTGGCCGAGGGCTAACTGTAACATTCTGGGTCATGGACCATTCGGTAGCATTGGATTAATTTCATGAACTTCGCACTTACATACTTATGGTTATGAGTTATAATTTCAATTACGCGTTGGATTATCTTGGTACTATTATTTACTGAGCCTCGCTCATTCCTCATATTGTCTGTTTCTGTAGGTCATCAACCCGGGAACCAGTCTTAACTCCTGAAGCTTGTTCCTTTTTGTCAACCCTTATGATCAGGCACATAAGAAGACCCGTTCTACCTTTGTAGACTTTTGTCAAGTTTTGGCTTGTATTCTAAGTACCTGTTTTTGGGACGTCTGTAATTAATATTGTTGTTTATGTCCACTCCTAGGGCAGGGCCTGTATGTATGTGTGAAAGTAACCGATGCACAGTGGTATGGCTTGGTATATTTTTTTTTTTTTTCTGTTAAATGTGCATGATCCTGGCAAGTCAGTAGTAGCTCAATAGATATGGTTATTGTTCTATATTGCTTCCGTTCTGGCTCCTACATTACATTATATATATATATCAGGTCTAGTGCCCATTTCCGCATAGGTCATGGCCAAACTTTTAGGGGCGATTTCGGGCTGTGACAAGTGGTATCAGAGCACGAGTTGCCATCTCACACACGGATCCATTGAGCTGTAGGGTGTCTAGAAAAGATTTGGGTACCATGCATGACATCCTAAAAGTATAGGACTCGTTGATGGTAACAGTAAGAGTACTCTGATAATGTTAATAACATTGAATTATATCTATTGCATATGATTGCCTATTGTGCAGATCATGGTGAGAACAAGGACAGAGGAACAAGAAGATGCTACCGCCGTACGGCTGGATAGGATGGAGAGAATGCTTATGGAACTGGTGGAGACCATACGGCAACAACAGCAACAGCCACCACAGCAGCAACAACCACAAGAACAACCACCACCCCCACCGGTAGTACCAGAGTTCCATGCTGCAGACCGAACTATCACTCTTACTAAGGAGTTTAAAAAGATGAAGCCACCGTCTTTCAAAGGGGAAATAGAACCAATGAAAGCTGAGGCCTGGGTGTTGGGCATAGAAAAATTATTTGAAGTTTTCCCTTGCACCGAAGCTCAAAAAGTGCAATTGGCAGCTTTCACCCTTGAAGATGAAGCACGCAGATGGTGGATACTTACAAGAACAATCCATCCAGGCCTAACATGGGACAGATTTCTGGAGTTGTTTTATGATAAGTATTTTCCCCAAAGTATGCGAGACAAGAAGGTGACCGAGTTTGAGATTCTTCGCCAAGGGAACAAAACCGTTGCAGAATACGAAGCTCAGTTTGCAAAACTAGCACGGTTTGCCCCTCACATGGTAGATACCGATTACAAGAAGGCACGCAAATTTGAAGGGGGATTACGGAGTGCAATATTGGACAGGGTTAATATGTTGAAGTTACCCACCTATGTTGATGTATTAGAGAGAGCTGTTATAGCAGAAAGAAATCTTGCAACCCAAAACCGAATTTCTGAATGAAAGGGGAAGAGGCAAAATACGCAGTGGTCAAAGGGAACAACTACCCCGCCAACTAAGAAGCAAAATTCAGGGACCTCCAGCATAACCACTCCTACTCAAGATCTAGCTCCAATATGTTCAGAATGCGGTTGGAGGCATTGTGGGGTCTATCACCGATTGTCTGGCGCATGTTTTCGATGTGGCAAGGTGGGTCACCTGATAAGAGATTGTCCTCAAGGGAAGCAACAAGCTAATAACAAAGCTGTGACAAGTTCAGTAGGGTCTGCACCAAAGTCTAATTCCAATGCTAAGTCCGTTACCAAACCTGTGAACAACAAAGATACTACGAGGCAAGGTAGGGTATTTGCACTAGTTCCGGGGGACATACAAAATGCTGCGACAGTGGTATCAGGTACATTTACGGTTTACGGTCATTCCGCTTATGTATTATTTGATTCTGGCTCTACCTGTTCCTTTGTGTCCAAATTATTTGTGAAATATTTAGACAAACCTGAAGAAGATTTAACTTACATGTTGTGTGTATCGTCACCTATGGGAAACACTATGATCTGTACTTCTGTATATCCTGCGTGCGAACTTCCGATTGGGAATGTCCGTGTATATGCTAATCTATTACCTCTTGACATGAACTCGTTTGACATTATTCTGGGAATGGATTGGTTGAGTGAAAATGGGGCAACTATAGACTGTCTAAACAAGCAAATTAGTTTCCATCCTCCGGGACAACTAGATTCTGTCTTTCAGGGACAGGAAGTGACATCACCCCCATACTTGATTTCTGTTGCGAAGGCTTGCAAATTAATTCAGAAAGGGTGTCAAGAGTTCTTATGCAGTGTTTTGACCGGACAAGAGATGAATGGAAATACTGATCTGATTCCAATTGTTTGTGAATTTTTGGATGTTTTTCTGGAAGAATTGCCGGGGCAGCTAATAGACCGTGAAATTGAGTTTACAATTGAAGTGGCACCGGGAACTCAACCTATTTCTAAGACTCCGTATAGGATGTCACCAGCTGAAATGAAAGAGTTGAAGCTTCAGCTACAAGATTTGCTTGATAGAGGATTCATCCGTCCGAGTGTGTCTCCCTGGGGTGCACCAGTACTGTTTGTAAAGAAAAAGGACGGAACACTTCGACTATGTATCGATTACAGAGAACTCAACAGAGTAACAATCAAGAATAAATACCCTCTGCCACAGATTGATGATTTGTTTGACCAACTCCAAGGAGCACAAGTTTTCTCAAAAATTGATTTGCGGTCAGGATACCACCAATTGAAGGTCAAAGCTAATGATGTAGAGAAAACGGCTTTTCGGACCCGATACGGCCATTACGAATTTCTGGTTATGCCCTTTGGCGTTACTAACGCACCAGCAGCCTTTATGGATCTGATGAACCGAGTTTTTAAGCCGTATTTGGATGACTTTGTCATGGTCTTTATTGATGATATCCTCATTTATTCGAAGAGTGCAGAGGCTCATGAGAACCATCTCCGATTGGTCCTTCAAACACTCCGAGAAAAGAAGCTGTATGCAAAGTTAAAGAAATGTGAATTCTGGCTACATGAGGTAGCATTTTTGGGGCATGTGGTAACAAAAGATGGCGTCTCTGTGGATCCACACAAAATTGAGGCAATTGTGAATTGGCCAATTCCTACTAATGTGACTGAGGTACGTAGCTTTATGGGGTTAGCCGGTTATTACAGGCGGTTTGTTCAAGATTTTTCCAAAATTGCCGTGCCGCTCACACAATTAACTCGAAAAGGAGTCCCATTTGAATGGTCAGAGGAACGAGAAGCTGCCTTCCAAGATTTGAAAAGAAAGTTAACCACAGCACCAGTTCTAGCCTTACCATCCGGTACTGACGGATTTGTGATTTATAGCGATGCTTCACATAAAGGGCTTGGTTGTGTGCTTATGCAAAATGGATGGGTAATCGCTGATGCATCTCGACAGCTAAAACCCCACGAGAAGAATTATCCCACCCACGATCTTGAGCTAGCAGCCGTCGTTTTTGCTTTAAAAATATGGCGGCACTATCTGTATGGTACTACCTGTGAAGTTTTTACCGATCACAAAAGCCTCAAGTATCTTTTCACCCAGAAGGAGTTAAATATGCGACAGCGGCGTTGGTTAGAGCTAATTAAAGATTATGATTTCGAAATCCACTATCACCCTGGTAAAGCTAACACAGTCGCGGATGCACTAAGTCGGAAAAGTATGGGGGATTTGGCGAACTTCTTTACAAGGGAATTGGTGGCTGACTTGGGTAAGCTAAGTGTGGATTTGATTATACCGGAACAAAAGGCCATAGTAGCAACAATAGTGGCTCAACCAACCTTACTCGAAGAAATTAAAATGCATCAAATAGAAGATGAAGCCCTGCAAAAAGTATGTGATGAATTGGAGATAAAACCAAAACCGGGGTTCAGTGTAGTGGATTCGGTGCTCAAGTTTCAAAGCAGAATCTGTGTCCCTAAAGTACTGGAACTTAGGCGAAAACTAATGGAAGAAGCACATACCTCAAAGTTTTCAATACATCCAGGAAGTACCAAAATGTATAGGGATCTGAAGCAACACTTTTGGTGGCCAGGTATGAAAAGGGAGATCGCGGAGTTTGTTTCTAAATGTCTACAGTGTCAGCAAGTAAAAGCAGAACATCAAAGACCGGAATGATCGTTGCAACCCCTCCCAATTCCGGAATGGAAGTGGGAACACTTAACTATGGATTTTGTTGTGGGATTACCACGGACTCCTCGGGGTATGAATTCTATCTGGGTCATTGTTGACCGACTGACTAAGTCCGCTCATTTCCTTCCAGTGAAAACTCAGTATAATGCTGATAAACTCGCGGTACTTTATGTAAATGAAATTGTACGCCTTCATGGTATTCCAGTTTCCATTGTATCAGATAGGGATCCAAAGTTTGTTTCGAGATTCTGGCAAAGTTTGCAAGAAGCTATGGGTACAGAACTTAAATTCAGTACGGCTTTTCACCCTCAAACCGACGGTCAATCCGAGAGGACAATACAAACTCTAGAAGATATGCTCCATATGTGTGTATTGGATTTTCAAGAAAGTTGGGAAACCCACTTACCTTTGATAGAATTTGCATATAACAATACTTATCATTCGAGCATTGAGATGGCCCCTTATGAAGCATTATATGGAAGACCGTGTCGTTCCCCTGTGTGCTGGGCCGAAGTTGGAGACAGAGCGTTGCTAGGACTTGAACTTGTGCAAGTAACAACTAAGAAAGTCAAACTAATTCGAGAAAGATTGAAAATGGCTCAAAGCAGACAGAAGAGTTATGCGGATAACCGGCGAAGGGATTTGACATTTGACGTGGGTAGTCATGTGTTTGTGAAAGTCACCCCAATGAAGGGGCATCCGAGATTTGGGAAAAGAGGTAAGTTGACGCCCCGATATGTTGGCCCCTTCCAGATTTTGGAAAAAGTAGGTCCGGTAGCCTATCGAGTCGCCCTTCCACCAAATATGAGCCAAGTCCATAATGTGTTCCATGTTTCTATGCTCCGAGGGTACCCTCCGGACCCGTCACATGTGATAGACTTTCGACAAATTGTGTTAGATGACAAGTTAACGTATGTCAAGAAACCAATTAGGATTCTGGACCGACAAGTGAAGCAATTGCGGAACCGAGATATTCCGATGGTAAAGGTCGAGTGGCAAGAGCACTACGGAACCGAAGCAACTTGGGAAAAAGAAGAGGATATGCTCCGTCAATATCCACATCTATTTCAGTCCTGAGGTAAAGCAAGTTTGGGGGACCAAACTTATTTAAGGGGGGGAGAGTGTAATAGCCCGACCCTCACATGTGTTTCTAATATCTTCAATCTCTTATTTTGGTATTTGATATGGTGTGAGATAGAATCTCAATATTTCTATCTGTTGGTGAGGAAAGACATCTGTTACTCATAAACCGTTCAGAATAGAAATTGAGAATCTTAGAGACATGATAACTTGAAATCGATGTTATATTGAATTCAGCATAATTTTTAGGTAATATTAAGCTTATCTGTGAAATTTTAATTTTAGATGATTAAACGATTGAATTTTGTCTTTTTCTCACCTTATGGATATAAATATCTAAGTATTGTAGTATATGTTTCACACAACATTTGACTAAGGAAGGTTTGGGTTAAAAAAGGGAAGTTGAGAGGAAGGGTTAAGAAAATTCTCCAAGAGGGTGAAGATTAGAAGATTTGAACTCAAGGTATGTAAATATTTTGTGGTCTCTTGACTATAGAATTGTGTTCTTGATATGTAGTATTTCATAGGATATGTATGGGATTAATTGATTACTTGAAGAGTAGTGTTGATGTTAGATTGATTGAGAGGTCCATGTATTCTAGCATGTTTAATTACCAATTTGGATGATCCTCTCTAAGTTTATGAACTTGATTTGCACCTTGATATATCTATTGTGGACTCATGGAGAACTCATGAAACATAAATTATGTTGTGGAATTTAAATTACCATTGATCATCATATGTTTCCACTCTTAAATTGCATGATTGTGAAGCCTTATTTGAGCATTAAAAATCCATTTTGAAACTTTTTGTTACCCACCAAAGAATTCCATTTTTGAAGATTTTCGGACAGGGTTTTTGCAGATTCGCCGCACGTCGCGGGATCGATGCCGTCGTATGACATTTTGGGCAATTTTGGACGAGACACACTGTAAAAACCGCACGTGCGGGGCATCACTGCCGCACGTGCGGGAGGAGTTGCCGCGTCTTGGGGCTCACACGCGACGCGCCCAAGACCAAAATGTTGGGATGTTGTTTTTGACCTATTTGACCCTCTAAAATATGTAAAATGACCATTTAAAATTGTTGCAATGTGCCTTTATGTCTTCGAAGTTTTGAACTGAAACGCGAATGAAAATGTAAGGAAATTATGAACTAACTTACGGGTTCTAGGTGTGTGTAGGACACACTCCAGGAGGAAGCCGTATACCGCCATCACACTGTGAGTCACAGTGCAAAGAATACGTATTTATTTTCTGTTGATGATTATTTAAGTTCTATTACCATCTGCTGTCCGTATATTCCTACCGTACTTGAGCTTGAATAACATGTGGTATGAATGAGATGTAAATGAGGAAAGAATTTGTGAACATTTTGTAACCTTCTGGGCCGAGGGCCATTTTGTGACATTCCGTATCATTCTGTGACATTTTGTAACATTCTGGGCCGAGGGCCATTCTGTGACATTTTGTGACATTCAGTAACATTCTGTGACATCTTGTGACATTTAGTAACATTCTGTGACATTCTGTGACATTCTGTAACATTCTGGGCCGAGGGCCATTCAGTGACATTTAGTGACATTTTGTGATATTCTGAAACATTCTGGCCGAGGGCTAACTGTAACATTCTGGGTCATGGACCATTCGGTAGCATTGGATTAATTTCATGAACTTCGCACTTACATACTTATGGTTATGAGTTATAATTTCAATTACGCGTTGGATTATCTTGGTACTATTATTCACTGAGCCTCGCTCATTCCTCATATTGTCTGTTTCTGTAGGTCATCAACCCGGGAACCAGTCTTAACTCCTGAAGCTTGTTCCTTTTTGTCAACCCTTATGATCAGGCACATAAGAAGACCCGTTCTACCTTTGTAGACTTTTGTCATGTTTTGGCTTGTATTCTAAGTACCTGTTTTTGGGACGTCTGTAATTAATATTGTTGTATATGTCCACTCCTAGGGCAGGACCTGTATGTATGTGTAAAAGTAACCGATGCACAGTGGTATGGCTTGGTATATTATTTTTTTTTCTGTTAAATGTGCATGATCCTGGCAAGTCAGTAGTAGCTCAATGGATATGTTATTGTTCTATATTGCTTCCGTTCTAGCTCCTACATTACATTATATATATATATATATATATCAGGTCTAGTGCCCATTTCCGCATTGGTCATGCCCAAACTTTTAGGGGCGGTTTCGGGCTGTGACAGAAAATATGCACGGTGGAGGTACTACATGTCTTCCAATCAAGAGATAGTAAAGTGAGGGATTGGTAGTACTTGTTATGCCTACTTGCAGACACCAACCTAAGGATTTCCTGAGTCACATTTACCACCCTGTATTTAAATTTTGAAATTTGTCGAGATAATGAATTATCTTTAAAAGATCATTGCATATGATTTTTTTTCAAATGAATAAAACTTGAGATTTTGGAGCATGGCATGGTGTTGCATTCGTGTGATTATGACTGCTTAAACTTATATACTTTATTAAGATCTTCCTACTGGACTTTGTGCTCATCCCTAGTGGATTTGTGCAGAAAAAGATGTGGTAATCCCGCCTAGCTAGAGGAGAGGAAAATATGTTTTGAGAGCACGTGACTCTTTTATATTTTGTTATATATTTGACGAGCCAAGGGCTTTAATTTTATGG
Source organism: Camellia lanceoleosa (assembly GCA_025200525.1). NCBI lineage: Eukaryota > Viridiplantae > Streptophyta > Magnoliopsida > Ericales > Theaceae > Camellia > Camellia lanceoleosa. The sequence goes on from CM045762.1 coordinate 62,766,306, forward strand.
GTTTTGGAATAACCATCTTCGTTTAATCATACTTAAGCCTTGGAACTTGTAGCATTTGGGCATTTATTCTGTGTTATTTCTTCTGTATTACTTTATTGTCACACATGTTATAGATTCACCTTTTAAGAAGTTTGAATATGTATCGCATGTGGACCCTTTTTGTAAATCTCTCACATGAATGAATGCAAATATAGAGATGTGATCATTTGAGTTGAAGTTAGTATGATTGGTCAAATTAATTAAACTTATCTTTATGTCAAAAATTTTGGGACGTTACAGTTAGGAAATTGACTTTTTTAATAGTTTTACAATTTTTTTATAAAGTAAAAAAAAAATTAATGTATTTAAGAGTGACTTTCTTTAGTTGTATTGAAACTAACGAATCACTTAGGTATTTGACTTCTTTATTGTACTTTTTTCACTTTTTCCAATTTTAATTTTTTTTAACTAAAAAACCAAGTTGCCAACAAGACCTATGTGATGTAGGAAAGTGAAAGCATTCAAACCTGTAATTTAATGCCTATCCACAATCCTTGCAAGAGATAAGTGTAATCTTAATTAGCATTAAATTGGCTTTCCAAACAATATACTAATGGAAATGCATGAAATCTGCATAATCTATGCCCAAGATTTCCGTTTTATGGTCATTGCATTTTTAGTAATTTTTTGTTTTTTTTTTTTAGGGTGAAATACCAATAAATTTCAAATAGTAATCTTATTAACTGTTTGGTTCTCTCTTTTTTCTTATGGACCCAAAAGCCTCATTCTAACGTAAATTACATAAAAGTCCAAACAAAAATGTGTGTGTGTGTTATGTGTTGAAGGACAAATATAATTCACAATATTGAAATTATTAAACGTAACACTTCAAAAAAACTCCTTAGTACAATTTTTTCAGACTCTCATGTAACACTTCAATATAACACACTAAAAAATTCCGTAGTGTACTTTTCCTAAACGTAACTACATAGCATTCCAAAAAAACTCCTTAGTGCATTTTTCTCAAATATAACCTTCCAATCAATGTATATAGCTCGGCTTTTTCGCGCCCCCTTTTGGAAGACGAATAAGCCCTACAATATCGGACTCCTTCTGAATCTGATTCCACAAGTGCAATGTGAAATACAAAGTCGCCTAGCAAATCTTTTGGAAAATTGATTTTGAATCAAATTGCCAAAAATGGACTGCTTTGCCAAATTCAAAGTCGCCACCTAAATATTTTTCAAAAATTTAGGAAACCCATGACTCGTGCCAAAGGCCACATGTCCGTCATCACCAAGATTGTCTCAGCTCAAGAACTTAGGCATGAGAAGGAAAGGTCATGAATTGAGCACCCCCACTTGCCCGATCAAAGATCGGCCTCTACTAATCATGATATGAATCTTATTTACATTATATGTTATTGTTCCGATTTATTAGGCTAGCATTACTATGTGATGTACACACACACAAGTATAGACTAAATCACAAGAATTGGAACACTTGATTCATGTTTTGTTTCGAAAATTGTTTTGAATGTGTACCACTTGAAAAAGTGATTGCATATGAACATTACTCAAATTATTCCAATTCAAGCAATTAGCCTTCATCCACAAGTATTCAAGCAAATATAGCATTTAAGCAATTAGCCTCATGGCAAGCATGCTAGACATGGCAACAATCACACGCATGCGATATGTTAAAGCAAGTAAAGGCTCACCTAGTACTCCAAGCCAAAATAAACAAAAGTGTTAGAAAAATGCATGATCCTAATTATGTGAAATGACTAATGCAACACATGCGATATACTATAAATAGGCTCGGCTACTAATATGGCATATGAATCAATTTGATAGCATGTGGTCTAAGCACATATACAAAAAAGTATTTAAACTAACAATGATGAACTGAGCCTTGGTGCATGCAATACAAGTGGATGCAAACATGAAGTATGCTAAACAAAACGTGATGCCCCAAACTAACCAACATAAGCTAGTAAATAAAAGGGAGAAAGACGTGGGGTTGGAAGACATACACATTATTACAACGTTGCGCCCTCATGAAAGAGAGTTCGAATGAATAAACTAGCTAACTAATTAAAGCTAAACTAATTAATTAGATATTACAACAACAAATGAATAAATAGCTAAACTATTTAACTGATTATTAAAAATAAATTAATTAACTAATCTAGCTAATTAAAATAATTACAATACTACGCAAATTAGCTATTCGAACTAATTATTTACAAAAGCCACTAAGTTAACAACACAAATATATTTAAACCACAGATCCTAAGGATCGATGGAGGGCTCATGCATGAAAGCGGTTTTTCACCCGAAAAGTCATTGTTTCTGCTGCTGAATGCCTCTGTTGCACAGCAGAACACTTGCACTAATTTCTACCTCCAGACCAACTATGTTCTGCTGAGGGAGTACACTACTGGATTTTGCACTAGTGGCCAGCTACGGCCTACCAGCCACTGATGACGGCCTACCAGCCACTGATGACAGAACTTAGAGCAAAGACAATGTATTCTCAAGGGTTTGTTTGCACAATTTACCCCTCCTTTTCATCTGAACAGCTCAAAGGAGTGGTAAACTTAGTTCACAAACCATCAATCTATGCAATTTTATTGCATGATGGCTTATGAACCAAAGGTGCAAGTTCAATAAATGCAACAAAATGAGACTCTCAAAACCACCTCCCTATCATGAAAGATCAAGGGAAGGAGTTGACAATGAATCTTGAACCGTTTTCATCACTAATGAGTATAAAATGGCTCAAGGGTTCAATTAATGTCCGATTGAACCCAAACAAGTTATTATCTTGCACCCTTTTTTAGCCTCAATTTTATTACTTCATTTTAGATTACCATCAATTCTTTAGTCAATTGAGTCCAAAGGTGAGTTTAAAGTCCTCTACTGGGAAGAGGGCTCAAACCAAGAGTTGTTTTAGGCATGAAAGAGACATCATACCATTGGTAATGAACCCCCAAAAGGATTAAACCATTAAGCATGACATCTCAATCTCATGCTTAAACAAACAAGTAGTTTGAAACCACTTTCAAGACAAAACAAAATCCAAGAAAGGAGAGAGGTTGCATAAGTGATTAAGAGTGATAACAAGTATGGAAAGCCATAAATAAATACAATCAACTCAAATAAGATGGTGTCTAAGGCCTAAAACACCAAACTCATGAGGACAATTACACTAAAAGCATGCAAAACAAAGCTCAAATGCAACAAACACTTAAAATAGTCCTAAAATAGTCTAAAATAAGTCATAAACATGTCGGAATTAAGATAAAAATAGCTAGACTAACAAGCTAAAATATGGTGTAAGCTAGGCTAGTAAACAAAACACAAGGTGGGGAGGCTAACCCCTCCAATTTTTGCACTTCAAAACATGACTTTAGCCACTGAAATAACTCTGAAAATTAGTGTTAAAAGCTCAAAAAAAGATAGTGCAAGGGTGGGAAACACAAGGGTAAAGGCCTTGAGAGCAAGATATAAAGAAGGGTAAACCACCCCTTAACCTTTATTGGCCTTAAAATCCAAGTTTCAGCCCAAAAATATAGAGGTTTTATAGCCCAAAAACAGTTGGAAATAGTAGGAAAAAGAGTAGTTAAAGTAAGTAAAGAGGCAAAGCCTTATAACCTTTGAAGAAGAAATCAATTCCAAGCATTAAATCCAAGAAAACACACCCTCAATAGCTCAAACAAGGCTCAAAGAAGCCTTAACTCAAAGATGGAGAGATTTGGTTAAGAGTGTATAGGCTAAAGTGTAGAAATTTGCTGGAGAGAAAGAGAATTGTAGAGAGAGGAAAAATTTTACTCCAAAATTTTTCTAACCTCATGGCAAGAAGGGAGGTCTTTTATATATAGAGAACCATGCAATTCCCTCAAAAACATCCAACCATACACGTGGGAGCAGATGCAAGCATCTGTGCAAACAGGTGGCACAGCTATCACAAAATATCTTCAAAAGACATTAGTGGCCGGCTGGCCATCACTGGTGGCTGGCAGGCCACATTAGTGGCCGGCAACCAAGGGTGATGGCCAGTAGCCCAAATAAGTGGCCAGCAGGCCACCAGGGGTTGCAGGCTTGAAAATCACAAGATTTGGTCCAAAACAAAGGCAATAGGTGTGCAAGGTTTGAAAGGCTCAAAGCTGTGGCATTCCATTGAGGACTTCGAGCACTTGACAAGCATATAGACTCATCATTGGGTGTGCAAGTGATGACGTCCAAGTCGTAAGGGCTGTCAAAAATGAGATGTCTACAGTGCCCCACTTGACAGAACTCGGAGTCATGAAATGACGTGAGTGAATGTTAAAGGCCGAAGACGACCCATTTTGACAAGGCTGTAAGACTTGGACAAACAATCAAGACAAAAATAAATGGTTGCGCCCATAGGTTGCCTACCTATCCCTTTGCAAGGAATCAAACTAGCGTAGTTCTAGGGCAAGATGCAAAATGATACACAATGCAATGAAATCATGCAAATGATATACAATGTAACGAAATAATCAAACCACAAGCAGTGCAAAACACACGAATATCATAAAGGGATGGAGATGCAAATCAAACTATGTTTTATATATAAAAGAGGTGGGCAAAGCCAAATGACGCTTGACACAGGCTAAGTGCCTACACCCTCAATACTGGCCTCAGCACAGCATGGATGCTTACACATAACAGAACCATGTTTTAATGTGAAAAGGGTGTGAGCACATGCAAAACTATGTTTTTCATAGAAAGAGAAGGAGTACAAGTAATTTGGTGGTATGATATAATTGATGAATAATCTACTAGGGAAAGATAATTATCCTAAATGCTGAATACGACAAGACAAAGTACGATGCAATGGATGCAGTGAGTAAGAGGCACAAGCCGAACCACATTTTACCTAGAAAAAGCATGGGCACAAAACAGACCATGTCTAACAGAAAAAAGGTGTTGACACCCTCAATACTGGCCTCAGCACAGCATAGGTACTTACACATGACAGTACCATATTTCAACAAAGGAAATGTATGGGCACATGCCAAACTAAGCTTCACATGGAAAGGATGCAGGTGATAAAATGGTATGATGTAATGAATGCAATGGATAGTGTAGAAGATGAATAAGGGTGACATACTCCAACCACACTAGAATCATGAGAGGAGGATGAACCAATCCCAAACACGCGAAAATCGTGTGAGGAAGGGAACATTCTAACCACGCTGAAATCGTGAGGAGGTCCTAAGAAAACCACTCAGGGGCATGTTCCATAAGTCCTGAGATAAATTCCAAACATGCTGAAATCGTGTGAGGAAAAGAACACTCCAACCACGGTGAAATTGTGAGAAGAGGTCCTAAGAAAACTGCTTAGGGTCGCGTTCCACGCATCCTAAGATAAATTCCAAACACGCTAAAATCGTGTGAGGAAAAGAACACTCCAACCATGCTGAAATCGTGAGAAGTGGTCCAAAGAAAACCACTCAGAGGCGCATTCCATACGTCCTGAGATAAAATCCAAACATGCTGAAATCGTGTAAGGAAGGAAACGCTATAACCACGCTGAAACCATGAGAAGAGGTCCTGAGACGATGTGATGGATACAAAGAGTATGATGAGATTGTACGATAGATGCACAGGAAATGCAGTAAACAAACAAAGCGGCACTTTAGAAAGTACCTCATGGGGTGAGTGGCGATGAACTGCTATCTTTAACTCACAGTTCAAAGGCCCTCAAATGCTGACAAGAGGTAAACTCTGCATATAGATGCCACGGATGCTACTTTTCTTCCTGATCGTATTCACAACTTTCCCTATTCTTCAACGGGGTGACAGACTAGGTTGGTTCAGTATCTAAAATTGAGGCGCATACACGCTACCTCAACCTATGGGGCTGCCATACAGATTTCAAGCCAAGGATACACCCCTAGGTATTTAAACCAGACTTTAGTCTCAGAAATTCTACACCTTTGTGTTCTAGGCATCACCATTCGAACTCTAGTTTCCACCATTGCAGTTGGTCTCCTAAGAACTCATTGCAAACACAACTAAGATACCTCTGATGGGGAATGGTGTTCAGGAAGAGCACTTTGATCGCTATTCTAGCTTAAAGCAGGCTTGATCGCCATTCTGGCTTAAAGCAGGCTTGATCGCCATTTTAACTTGAAGCAGACTTGAACTTGAGATCGGTGTACACTCATACTTCGGAGAAATGACAAGGCCTGAAAAGGTGACTCCGAAATGAAGTCTCAGAAATTGCTGAAGTTGAAACAAACTCAGATACTCCAATTTTCCCTCTTGTTCTTTTGCTTTGCAGTCCAGAACCTATGTAGCTTCAGATAGGTCCTTGTTCTATTGCTCTCTCTTTTGATCAAGGATGGACCCTGTAGTTTATAAAAGAAGGAATTTTGTTTTGTACATCATGTTGGGAATGACACAGCACTTCGAGCACAAAACAATTTATTTTTGAAATTGAAACCAAGAATGAATTCTTAACCGGGTATTGAGCCTACGACTGGCCATAGTACACCACGACTCCACAAAGGAAAAACAAAGTAAAACAACCTAAACAGGTCTGTTTACACTCACAATGACTCAAAATAAGAATTGAGACAAACAAAAACAACCAACACAACACTTGGATGTTTACCATTGGTGGGAGAGATCTCAGTTCACAGGAGCCCATTTGTAGACACCCCATTTTTGACCGTCCTCAAGACTCGGACGTCATCGCTTGTGTACTCGGTGATTATGATTGCATGTGTTCATTTTGAGTGCTCGAAGTTCTTGATGGAGTGCCTTGCCTTTGAGCCTTGAAACTGTATCTGTTTTGTGCTTGGTTTCGGACCAATCCTTGTTGTTTTTAAGTCTGGAACCTTTTGGTGACCTGTCAGCCACCACCATGGGCTGTCAGCCATGGATAATGGTTGTCGGCCAGAGGTGTGGCCAATGGGCCACCAGTGGTGGCCGGCCGGCTACCAGTGGTGGCCGACGGCCACTAATGCCTTTTTCCAGATATTTGTTGACAATTGTGCCAGCTATTGGCACAATGAGCTGCATCTCCCTACACGTGTATGGTGGGATGTTTCCAAGTTCAAGAAGTGTTTTTCTATAAATAGGGGGGTTCTTCCCTCATTTTGAGAGGTTAGCAATTTTGGAGCAAAATTCTCCCTCTCTCTCTTTCTCTTGCAATTTTGTATGCATTTGCTCGTAAACCCTTAGTTTTTGCCTATACCTCCTAAACCAAATCTCCTTACCTTTGAGCTGAGATTCTTTCGGACCCTCTTTAAGCTCTAGCAACAAGTTTTAGCTTGGTTTGGTGCCTAAAGTTGAGTTTTGCTTCAAAGGTATAAAGCTTGTCTTGTTTGCTTTGTTTCAAGATACTTGTTTTGCCATCTATTTCAATTGTTTTTGGCCTGGTTTTGACCTATAAAAACCTCTATTTTTGTGACTCAAAAGTGTTGGTTTGAGACTTTCTTTTAGTTAGGGGTGGTTCACCCTCTTTGCTTACTAGTTTCCTAAGCTTTTGTACCTATATTCATCACTTTTAAATCAACTTTTTTGGGCCTTTTAACCACTGAATTTCAAAGTATTTTTGACGGGTTACCTCCCCCCCTCATGCCTTGTTTGCATGCCTAGTTAGCTTCACATGTTAGCATATTTTTCTAGCTTAACTTAGCTCAAGTCCAACATGTTTTTGCTTCTGAAATAACCTGTTTTTGCTGTGTTTTGAGCTGGTAGCTTGTTTGAGTCTTGTTTTGCATAGTTATAGTGTTAATTCCTTCACTAGTTTAGTGTTTTAAGGCATTAACCATCATTGGTATGAGTCGATTGCATGTTTTCAGTGCTTTTATCACTCATTTTTAGCACATACAATCTCTGCAACCTCCCTCATTTCTTTACTTTTTCATTTGTTTTGAGGGTTGTTTAAGCTTGAGGTTGAGGCTCATGCTTAATGGTTTAATCCTCCTTTGAGGGTTCATTACCAATGGCATGAAGCTTCCCTCATGCCTTGAACTACCCCTTGGTTGACACTTCTTTTGCTTTAGAGGACATTCACCAATGGACAATCGACTAAAGAATAGTTTGGTAACTAAAATGAGTAAACAAAATTTGACAAGTAAAAGTGTGCAGGATAAGCATTCTTTCTGTTGCATTGCATGTGTTCAAATAAAATGTTAATTTGAACACAAGGCAAATGGGACATTTCATACTCAAAGTGATGAAATGTGTCATTTTCCTAGGTCACCATTGCCCTTGATCATGCATGATAGGGTGGTGGTCATTTTGGTCTTGTTTGTGCATTTGTTAAACTTGTACAAACTTGGCCCTTTACCCATCATGCATGGAAATTGCTTGATTGATGGTTTGAGGGCCAAGAGTTTCTCTCCTTTGAGCTTGTGTGATGATAAGGAGGGTAAACAGTACATACAGCCTGTGCGAATACACTGTTTTGCTCTGTTTTGCTTTCTGTTACAGCATTCAAGTGTGAACCAGCAGTGGCCGACAACCACCATCAGTGGCTGATCGGCCACCAATGGTAGCCGATCAGCCACCATTGGTAGGCGACTGGCCCCTTGTCCCCCTTTTCGGCCATCAGTGATTTTTGTACAGTGTGTTCCTAACGTGGAGCAAAGGTGTTCAGGAAGTTGGCACAATTTTCAGTGATCATATGTGCAAACAGAGGCTCGCAGCAGCAAAGCAATGGCTTTTTCGAGTGAAGAATCTAGCATGCATGCATTCCTCATTTCCCGAAATTATCTAGTTAGTTCAATTAGCGTTAGATCAAGCATGTGTTGTAATTAATTAGTTGTGGCTAATTAAGTGTTTTCAATAATTAGTTAGCTTAACTAGTTATTCGTTTACGGTTTGTAATAATTAGTTAACTAGAATAGTTGATTAGTTTCGGTTTATAATAGTTAGCTTAATTAGCGTAGCTAGTTGGTTAGCTCTTATTCATTTGAACCCTCCTTCATGAGGGCGTTATGTTATAATAAGTGTGCATGCATGCGTGTATATATGTCTTCCAACCCCACATCTTTCTTCCTTTTATTTAAACCACCTTTGATGGTTAGTTTAGGGTCATGTTTCAATTAGCATATCGCATGCTTGAATCCATTCATTCGTATCGCATGCACCGAGGCTCAACGCATCATTCAAACTGCATTGTCATTTCAATATCTTATTTGAATACGTGTTCAATCACATGTTGTTCAAATCATTTCATATGCCATATTAGTAGCCGAGCCTATCAACTGCATATTGAATGTGTTGCATTAGTCATTTAACATAGTTAGGAATCATGCATATTTTTCTAACTCATGTTTTCCTAGCTCGGAGTACTAGGTGAGATTTTACACTTTAGCATACTTGCATAAGTGTGATTGCCATGTTCCGCATGTTTCTCATGAGGCTATGTGCTTACTTGCTAAACTACATGAATGCCTGTGGAAGAAGGCTCGTTGTTTAAATTGGAACTGTCACAACCCAAACCCGCCCCTATGGGTTTAGCACCATAACCGGCCAGTAACCCTAGGTTACCGAAGGCCTGCTTAACAGTAATACAATAATATAGAGTACAGGGGCTTGGCGGAAGCCAATACAGTAAATAAACAATGTCCAATGAGCGGTGACAGTCTGTATGCTAAAAGATTTTTCATACATTTATACAGAACAGTATACAAAACATTTGCAAACATTCAGTACAGGGATCAAGTCCCTATTAACCAAGATAAAGTCTGATCTATACAGTCTATCTGATAAACAAAAGCGATGGAGGGGGAACACTAAACACCCCTAGCCTTAGCTTGGTAGGCTCGGAACCTCGCAGGAAGGCACATAGGTTGGCTTGACAAAACTGGAAATACCCCGACGCTTCTAGCATTGGTCCGGTGCCTGTACACCTACATATATATATGAGCAGTAAGCTAAATCCCAATGAATAACATAATACGTAAAGTGGTTTAGAATGAATGTCCTTACAGTAATGAAAACAGTTCATTAAATCAGTATTTCAGTCTTTCAGTCAATCAGTCATACGTGGTACATCCATTAGCATAACAGTAAACAGTAGGTCTTAAAGACCGAACAGTAATGATGGCCATCAATCAGTAAACAGTAGTGGTTCCACGAGGGAACCGACAGAGATCTCAGAATAAAGAATAAAGAAATGAGGTGCTAAGGATGCCACAAGATGCCTGAATATAGGACATACATTCATTCAAGAAACAATATCGATTCAATGAAATGATTCGATTATTTAGAAGATAATCATTTTGAACATATCTTTACACAATTGTTACTCACAGAGTTCTGGGCTACAGTGAACTAGAGCGTCTCCTCGGAAAGCCAACCCTATACAGTTAACAGATTGAACATACACTAAGTTTCACAGTTGGGGAAAGATAATAATTTAATCCCTAATCTGCCTTGGTGTGTTCTACATCTATCTCCTCTTTAAGATGCCTTAAATATGCCCTAGGAATGCCTAGGATGGAAAGAGGATGCAAAGATGCACTTTTGAACACTTAACAAAATTTGCTGAAAACAGGGGTCTCGCTCGAGCGTGGCTTCTACGCTCGAGCGGACATGCAGACAAAGGATCTCCGCTCGAGCGTGAACTCCGTCGCTCGAGCGGACTGTGTGCTACAATGAAAATACTGGATGCTCCAAATTTACGCTCGATGGACGCTCGACCCTCGCTCGAGCGTAAGACACAAGTCCTCACTCGAGCGTGAGTTTCCTCGCTTCGAAAGCATCAGTGAACTCATGCAAAGTCTTGGATGTCAGATTTCACGCTCGAGCGTCACTTTTCTTGCTCGGCGAAGCGGGATCCAGAGTGTACGCCGGCGTGGACTTCCTCGCTCGAGCGTAGGCCCAAAATCTGGAAATTCCAGATTTGAGTCCCAAGCTCAAAATCAAGTTTAAATGCAAAATTTTCGATCCTTTTGGGCTGAAAACCTAGAAAACACTTGTAAACACTTAAAACAACATGATTCAAAGCTCAATTTGAGAAATCAAAGCCCAAGGGTGTTTAATTCAAACTCAATTTCAATCCAATTTTCATGAACATGAAGAAGATGCAACATACATGGATTAAACTCAATTCAAAGCTTCAATCTCATGCTCTACTGAGCCAAAACTTTCAAAAACATGGTGAAATCATGGTCCATTGTAAGAATATGAACATGCATGTACAAGTTCATGAAAAACAACATCAAAACTCGAGGATGTAAACATGCATGCATGAATTAAGCTATAATTCAACAATCTAAGGCTAAATCATGTCTTAGTTCTACAATTTGGCATGGATCATGCAAGACTCACTTAAATTCAAAATCAAAAGGTTTGAATCCTTACCAAGAGCTTCAATTACAAGACTAGGAGCCCAAATGGCAAACTACACTTCAATTTCCAAGCAAATCACAAGTTGAATTCAACTCCCTCACTTCCTCTCTCTCTTTGGTCGGTTGAGCTTCTCAAATATGGCTGATCAAATGTTTTAGTTGAATGTATACAAGTCTCAAAATGTGTAAAGTAGTGGCCACTAAGTGGTCTAATTATAAATAAGTCCAATTCATGTAATTTGGTACCATTTAATCTAATGTAATCATACCTAATCAGTTTCCAGATAATTACACCCTAAAACCACATAAATTATGATGATCATAAAACACTTATCAATTTCTGGTTCGGCCGCCGATAAGGCCTTCAATTAGCAGTTTAAACATAAAGACATGAACAGATAATCAAACAAGCAACAGATAGATATACAACTAAATAGATATATTCAATCAATTTAGTTCCAGATTTCGGTCAATTAGTTCAGTATTTCAATCAGTTCCATCACTTGTCATAATCAGTTTCAGTTTGACGGTAATCAGTGGTTATTCGGTAAACAGTAACGAGGGTTGTTACAGGAACAATTCAACAAATGTGCGTTTTAAGCCCACTTTGTTGAGTGGCAAATCATGTTTTAAACCCACTATGTTTGGTGGCAAAACTACAACTTTAAGCCCACTTGAGGTGGCAAATTCAAACCATTTTCGCAAACAAACATGAGTTGAATTGTTCCAAATCGAGCAAACTAGTCTATACTTGCTTGTGCGCATCACATAGTAACGCTAGTCTAATAACCGGAATAAGAACACATGATATTTATAAAAATCATATCATGATTAGTAGAGGCCGATCTTTGATCAGGTGAGCGGGGATGCTCAATTCATGACCTTCCCCTCTCGTACCTAAGTTCCGAAGCCGAGGCAACTTTGGTGATGACGGACATGTGGCCTTCGGCACGAGTCAGGATTTCCTAATTTTTCCCAAAAAAAAAATATTTAGGTGGCGACTCTGTATCTGGCAAAACAATCCAATTTTGGCATTATTTGATTTAAAATAGATTTTCCAAAACGATTTGCCGGATTTGGACTCTTTGGTGTTTATTAGTTTCACATTGCACTTGTGAGACTAGATTCAGAACCGTGGGAGTCTGAACTATGAGGCCTTTCTTTTCAAACCTTTCCAAAAGGCAAGGCGCGAAAAAAAGCGAGTCAACACCACTGCTTTTCTAGGTATTGTTTCCTACCCTTTCTCATTTGTGATTCTCACATTATTTTGGCACTCAATCTCTATTTTCACTGAAAAGCCCTTTCCTTACTTTTTCTCTCTGCACACATCTCTCTATTCTTTAATCTCTCTTATTTTTTATCCCTTCCCAGGGGTGGTTGATGGATAAGCTGAAAGTTATGGACCCTATGAGGAGGGGTCGAATATCCTACTCCATTTCTAGTTCATGTTTCGCACTTGGCTGGTACCTCACTGCTTGGAAGATGAGAAGTTTTTGGCCTCACTGCTACTAACTTTAGTCGTGCCCTTTCTGGCAAGTACGTTGATAATAGGGAAAAGACAAAAAATAAGACTCAACCGTGCCCCTAGTTCATCATTTTGACCATTTTTTTTTTTGGCTTTTTGCTAAAAGAATTTTAACCAACATGAGAGTTAGATTAACATACTTGTTCGACTTTCTGGTTTGAAATCATGCAAGTCAGGTTGTGAGCACTGAAAATTTTCCTTTTTTGGGTCCAAGAAATGGTCCATTTTTGAAAAAAAAAAATGGTATAATTTTTGAGAAAATTAGTCAACTTCATTGAAAATCTTCAAAAATTATTTTTGCAAATGGCCACTGCTCAACCAATATGGAATTAACTGCTGAGACACGCAGCCTCAGATCTGAACTTGATTTGTCTTGTAGCTGAATCTTCTAACAGAATAGGGCAATCGATTTTTAACAAAGATGAGCACGAAGATGAGCCAATTTGAACATGGATAAGTTAGCTGAGTTTGAATAAGGATAAGCCAATCAACATAGATGAGACAAACGGGCTGAAAATGGATGAGGCCGAACTTCAGGATAAAGTTGCCTACGTATCCCAAAAATGGGAATCAGGCCGCACGTAGTTCCGGGGGGTTAAGGTGCACTCAGGTATTAACACTCTCCTGTTACACTCTAACTTTTGCCAAAGTTGCCTTTCCGAGTTTTCAACCTTGCGAGCTCTATTTTTCCTTTTCATTTTTCTTTCTTCTTCTTTTCTTTTCTTTTTTGTTCTTTTTTTTTTTTTTTTTTTTTGTTCTTTTTCTTTTTCTTTTTTCTTACTCTAACTTTTTCATGGGTCGCCCTTCTGGGTTTTCGGCCCAACGAGCCTCTCAAGGATAAAAAAAAGTTTAACTTGTCTATGTTGATTGGCCGTAGGATCTCTAAGCCATCTAAATCTACGAGAATGGCTCTTGTTCCTGACTAAATAGTCTTAATGATGTAAGAGCCCATCCAATTGGGTCTAAAGTTTAACTTGATGGTCCTTCAGCAAAAAATTTCTTCTCTTAGATTCTGGGATTTGGCTTTCTTGCTGATCTCCATTGGTTCGAGAAATGACCCAGTTTTGGCTCTTTGAGAGTATTTGACCTTTTTTCCTCCTAGTTCAAGGGCTACTCCTCATCCCACTATGCAAGCTTCCTTTGATGACATCTGACCTTCTTGCCCCTAGTTCAAGAGTTGCTTCCAATCCGACCATGCAAACCTTATATTGTGGTTGATTGTTGAACATTCTGAATCAAGGTTCAAGGTTTGCAAGCAAAGGGGTCGAGTCTTGAGGCTGAGAGTGATCCTATGCTGTACAATCTCAAGATCAATTCCAGGCATGTCTTCGTAGAACCACGTAAAACATTTTTTGAAATCTTTTAATAAAGCGACTAGTCGCTCGTGCTCTTCTGAAGATAATGTAGAACCAATTTGGATCTAGCCAGGATCCTTCTCAGTACTCATATTAACAGACATGATTTCACTCATCAAGGGCTTAGTAGGCCTCTCTTCCTCTCAGTTGATCAAATTTTTGCAAATCCTGAGGAATTCCTTTCTCTTTGTTTTCCCCACAGTTTTGAAAAACTTTGGTCAATGCAATGATTTAAAGGCATAGAGAAGTAATTGGAAAAGTACTATCATTTCATTCAGATCTTCTGGCTCAATCGTAGAAACAAACTCAAAGAGTGAAAAAGACAAACAAAACAAGACAGTGATGTGATGTCCGAGTTAACACGCCCGAAATCACCTGACTCTAACACAACAAGACTGACTCAAAACAACAAGACTAACTCAATACCCAAGTCCGAAAGTAAAATAAACAGCATTTTCAAAGTGTACGTGTCATCCATCACATTTGGAGTAAACTGAGCGCCATCAGCAGGTGGTTCATCCCCGATCACATAGTCATATTATCCCCAAGTTCATCGATCCAATGCCAATAGACTTTATAGGACCCAGTGGAGTGATGACCTTATTACCAATTAGATCTTGAACTTCATGGCGAAGACAAAAACAACCGTCAGTGTCATGGCCAGTTTATTAATGGAAGGCACAGTACTTAGCAACATTATACCTGGATGGAAGGGGATCAGGGAGAGGCCGAGGGTCAAGGGGTTTGAGATGGCCTTGTCCCATGAGGATTTGGAGAGCTTTGGACAAGGTCATGTAAAGGCGATTGAAGATGCAGTTTCTAGTCCTGCCAGGGTTGACAGAGGGGTTGGCAGGTGCTGACTGGATTTGATGACCTTTTATGGGTGTAGGATTGGAGCTGAAAGGGATGTTTCTAGTACGACAACCTTTTTCATGGTTTATCCCTGGATTCAAAATGCTTCCAACCTGAGCGATGAAAGTGTCATTCATAATCTTTGAAACAACTGCAATCACTTGCTATTTGTTCATCCATTTGACCTTCAACGCCTTAATAGCCCACTAAAGTTGTTCATAAGGATCAATACTTGCCCCGACTTTGTTCTTGCCCCTTGCCTCCATTTTGCCAAGGGATTGGGTCGCTATATCAGAGCAGAGCCCAGTTGTTGACATGTCATCACTCAGAGTTGAGATAGTTTCTAGTTAGCCATTTTCAATTGCAGCTCGCCCCAAGATTAGAGAGCCTTTTGGCATGGAATTTCTGGCATGTGATGTGGTCGATGATGGAGCCAAAATCCCAAAGGCTAAATCTGCCACAATTCTCTGCAAATCATCAATCATGCTCATTAGCTCAAAAGTAGTGGGTTCAAGGGTTTGAGATGATTGGGGTTCAAGTGCATCCATCATACACAAGTCCATGCTTTCTGGAATGAACACCTCAGGCTTGGGTAAATGGGCCGGGGTGATGTATATGCTGCGATTGTAGGTGGATGCCAGTGTATGGATTAGGTTGAGGTGTGAAGACAATGGGTTAGTGGTGGCATGAGGTCCTTTTGGTGGAGCTATGATCTCTTCGTCAATAAGATCATGAATCTTATAACGGAGGTGGATGCAACGGTTTGTATCATGACCATGCTACTGATGATAGGCACAATATTTGGGGCGGTCATATCTTGGTGGAAGAGGATTTGGGAGGGGTCGGGGTTCTAGGAGCTCTAGATACCCTTTTTCTAGCAGCATTTTCAAGGCTTGAAAGAGACTTATGTAAAGAGGATGGAAATTTCAGACTTGGGGCCGAGTTGAAGTGGTTGGTTTTTGGCTATTGATGGGAGTGGTGACAGTGTTTACTTCTGAGCATTTCACAGTTGTGCTACCATTGGAGCTGCAAACAACATTCCTCCTCATAGGTTCATTACCGTCCACAATGATCCCTTGTCTGATGACATCCTCGATTTGAACCCCAATTTCTTGGAGGTCCTTAAAGTTGAATAATGGGAGGACTATAATTTTCTGTAATAGCCTTTCGTGCAAATTTCTAACAATTATACAAACTTGCTCTTTCTCTAGAGGCCTGCTTGCCATCATAGTCGCCTTTGCCCTCTATCGAATAACAAACTCTGAAAAGCCCTCCTTCAGTTCCTGATGTGTTGCCTCAAGATCACGAGTTGTGACTTCAATCTGCGTGTTGTAGATATTGGGTAACAAAGGATTCGGCCAACTCATACCAACTTTGTTTCATAGAGTCCTCCAATTTAGCATACCAGATGGCAGCTATTCTAGACATGGTTCGGCTGAATAGTGACAACTTTTGTACTCGGGTCAAACCTATTGGTCGTAGGATATCAAAAAACAAACTCAAATGCACCATTAGATCTCCAGAGCCATCGAAGCGATCAATATGCGGCATCTTGAACCGCTCCGGTAAGGTAACCACTGATTCAATGTGTCTATCCTCTATGTTTGGAATAGAGTTGACCCCCTGTGCCTTTTTGAATAGCTTTTCCAACTTGTTGACTTTAAGCATGGTTGGATCAACCTCAAATTCAAACGGTGCCTTGGTTTGATACACCAAGGCTCTGGAAGTTTGTGCTAGGATGGGTTCTGCTTGGACTGGGAAAATCGGAAGACCCTCGATTTGTAAATCGTGAGTAGTGGCAGCATTAGCTGTAGTACCAGGCACAAGGATAGCCGTAGTGGGTACATGTGATGTAGAGGTCGTTGCTGGCTGCTGTTGCTGTTACTGTAGGCTAGTTATAATCTCGGCCTGACGGGTCACGTCATGCTAGAGGGAGTCAACTGTTTGCTGCGGATGGAGTAATAATTCCTCCAAATTTGTCAGAGGCTGAGCCATGATAGGAGTAGAAGCCAGGGATAAGCTGAACAAAGGTAATCTAACTGGTGAATATCAGAACAATGGAACTAGTGAATCCTGTCTGGCCCTTCTTCGTCTCGCCACCAAAGAAAGTGAAGCAAACACTGGCTACCTCTGAACTAAATTTCTGACCTGACAAAGTCTATCGACACGGGTAGCCTTCTGAAGCTATGGTTCCAGGTCTACCTTGCAAAAAAGAAAACAGACAGCACCTCAGCCCAATTTCACTAGAATAGATATGATCACCGCTAAATGAATGTACTCCCCATTGCATTCTGTCCCAAAATAGATACCAACTTTGCAACTGATATACACATTCCTGTGTAATTTCATTGTAAAGCACATACCAGTTAAAGAGATCCAAAACAACCCTACGAGGGGGTAGGGTTACCCTGTCCTAGTTTCGTTAGGAACTAGGGTTCACTATTCAAACAAAGCAGTTTTACGCAATCCTGTATTCGAGTGAGCATCCTATCTCGAAAATATTGGGTCTTTAAATATGGGGTTCCAAACCTCATTTCCTCACTTCTCCAAGCTCGAAAAACCTTCCTCTTTCTTTCTAAGTGATTTCCCGACCTTCGATCCGTGTTTTTCTCTTGTTTTCGACCCTTTTCCGTCGTTCGATTTGCGAAACCCTTCCCGTTTCGCACACTTTAAATCGAACAAAACTCGGTTTTTGGTGTTTCTTTCTTGGTTTCCACTACTTGGGGTTTGTTTCCCCCTGAGTTTACTTGGTTTTCATGTCTTTTCCACACTTCGACCTTTTCTCCCATTTTTTATCCTCTCGGGGTTGACTTTTGGGTTGACCTTTCACATTCTTGCCCTTTTTTGCATTCTTGGCCATTTTTACGCTCCTTTTGAGATGGTGGACGACATTCCACGGGGTGGGACTCCTCCAAGCATGGACATGGACCCTGAGGTCGAGCTCCTATCTCTTCGCATCTGGCCGTTCGATCCGGCGACTTACAGGCCGGCGATACACGTGTTACCTCCCGATGGTATCCGCCACTTTAGGAGCTATGCGCGGGGCATGCCAGTGGAGCTTTTGCTGCGTGAGCTAGAGTCACATCTGTCCTATGGCGCTTCTGAGGTACACTCTTCCCCTCCATTTCACTTTCTGCAATGTAGAACATATAACTGTAATAGTCGATTCTATCATTTAACTGCTTAACCTAGATACACTGATATATCATATGTGTAGTTCACCTGTGAGCACACCCACACTCGACATTTGTATAAACTGTAAGGCCCCTGAAATATATATTTACTTCTCAAACCCTAATGATGATTTATTTTCTTAAAACCCTCGTTTACTTGAATCAATTCGAATCTTGACAGTTAGTAATTGCTAGTTTTATTTTTATCCAAACAGAAATTCCCTAACCTAATTTAATTCTACCAAGGTTACATGTATTTAACTTCAAGCCCTCATATATTTTTATTTCAAAACTTGCCCCAAAATAGTACTTATGTCTTGTACCTTGGTATGCCATCAATCTTGCTATATATATGTGTGTGTGTGTGTGTGTGTTTATATACACCTTGAGGGATGTGCCCTTGTACCTAAAATTTATAAAAAAAAAAAAAAAAAAAAAAATAACCCCATCATTCTAGGAAAAAGTGAGGAGACAACTTTCAAGATATATCATCATGAAATCCTAGAGAAATACAACCTAGTGACCTACCTAGGATGCAAAATCCAAGAATTAGTTGTATTACAACTAGATGTGGCCTAAACCAATGGAACACACCTCCTAAGTCCCTTCCATTCCTTTAGAATTCAAGCAAACTCCTAACTTTCCATCCAATTCCAACTAAAGGGCTTTTATGTCCTTTTACCCCAATTTGCCTATATATACCACACCCTCTCTAGCTTGCAAACATACACACAACACACTCACTCACACACATTTTGGTTAGAGAGAGAGAGGAGAGCAAGGAAGAGAAATCTAGAGGAGAAGAAGGAGGAAGTTAAGAGAGCTTCTTGTGCAAAGCTTGGAGGGTAAGCCACCAACACAACCCTCTCTTCATTTTCTTTTCTAATGCATGTTTTTAAAGATTCTAAATAAAGTTTCAGATCTGTTATTATCAAGTTCCTATGTTGAAAATACTAAGATTTGAGTATTGTTTCCATCTCTCATGTATTTTACCCATTTTGGCACAAAACCATCTTCTTTTGTACACATCTCTCAACTTTCATGGATACTCTTTCAAACAAATTTTTTGAGATAAACATGTGATAGTTAGCATATTTTCTTCACAAAAGAAATGAAACTTTCCCATGGTGGAACCCCCTTTTCTTATAAATTTCCTTGTTTTGGGCATTCTACCTTAAAACCTGTTTTTTTCAGTCAACTTTAAAAAATTCCAGAAAAATGTACAAAAATATTCTGAACCTCTATTTTATGTCAAAACCTTCCTTAAGGAGTTAGATTTCAACTAAAATTGGTTTCATCGAAAAAATTGAGTGGTTTGCAAGAAAATCAAGTTTTAAATAGGTTAATGATTCTGGCGGATTCTGGAGCGATCTTTGGACTATTTTCTAAATAACTTAAAATCGGGAAAAGCAATCCCATTTCTGAAAAATGTTCTAGAAACTAGATCAAATTCTCTACGAACCATAGGAAAACCGAGTCCGGTGGATGAACCTAAGTAGTCCTTCCATATTAACCTTCATGTGATGTTAAATCTGGAAATTTGTTATGTTTGGATGTTTTATGCCCTTGTATTCATGAAAATGTTTAATGGCTTATTATCATATCTTGGCATGATGTTGTATGGGTATGTTATGTTATTTATCTTCTTATCTTGAGGAGGCATGCTTATGTGGATTTTATTTTATCGTTTAGTTGGACTAACCTTGACTTAAAACACTTAATTCAACGGGAAACCTAATTGGGTGGGTATTGGGTTTTCGAACACTGGAGTAATGAAAAAATGAGAAAATGTGATATATGGATTGTTGGGATGCTTCCCCTATTTGAAAGTTAAAGTCTTGCGCAAGTGGTTTTCGGAACCCTTGAACAGAGCGGTTGTATTCGGACCCTAGGTGGTTTGGTGTGAGGAGGGATTCGGGCAAGGCCCTATTTTACCGTCTCTTTTGAGGCCCTGCGGTTGGCGCTACGCGGTACATAACTGTTGGTAGGCATCCAAGGTTAGTTCTGCAACAAAGCAGCAAAAGAGGGGGCATACCGAATAATCCGCATCTGATTCTTGTGGTTGGGAGGACGAAATCTCTTTGGGGGATTTCTAGTTACTAACATCTGACTTAACTCTTAATGTATTTATTTGTTTATTGGAGTATCATGCTTTACTACTTGGTGCTATAAATGTGATTGTGTATTGGACTGGGAAAAAGAGGTGGGGTGTGTGTGTGTTTACTAGGCATTCAAAGCTCACGGCGTATCATGCCAGGTGACGAAGCGGAACTTGTAGCGGAGATGATGAGCTTGAAACCTTTGAAGACTTTTGGCTATCCTAGAAAAATTAGAAGTTTCTTTTTGGATATTTTGTAAGACTCATGTGAAGATTTAAGCTTTTTTTTTGGGATGTAATGTAATGGAACCATCTTTTGAATTAAGTATAATTATGGTTGTTATGTACCTATATCCTATGTATGAACCTTATCGTTGCTTATGAGACCTTGTGCCAATGCCTTGTAAGATCTGTCAAAAAGGTAGTGCGCTGCCTAAGAAAACTGGACTTAGAAGGGAGGCTATTTTGACTCCTCCAGCGATTTGGGATCTTACTTGGTTATTGACCATAGGACTCATTAGTGACTCTCCCTTGACTGCAACCAATGGTGTAGAATCGGGGCGTCATATAAACTTGAACACATGCACACACACTGATACATCAGATGTCGTAGTTCACTGTGAGCACACCAGTACCTGATATCTGTATAAACTTGAACACATGCACACACACTGCATTCTCAACTGAACAATTCAAACACACTGATACATCAGATGCCGTAGTTCATTGTGAGCACACCCGCACCCGATATCTGTTTAAACTTGAACACATGCACACACACTGCATTCTCAACTAAACGATTCAAACACACTGATACATCAGATGCTGTAGTTCACTGTGAGCACACCCGCACCCGATATCTGTATAAACTTGAACACATGCACATATGTTGCATTCTCCCCAATTCTGAAGGCATTCAAACACTGTACGTCTAACACTGCTTCGCATCTATTTGTCTTTGAACGCAGGGAGATTCTCATGCCTTCAGGGGGTATGGGAACACCGTTGTCCGAGATTAGTACATGGAGTTGCCGAACGCAGTTCGTCATATTGTTGATCAAGCCAGCTTCGGCATTTTCTATAGGGTACTCTCGCGCCTTACTGCGAGTAGTCCTCTTCTGGACGCACTAGTGGAGAGGTGGTGGGACACCACCGACTCCTTCCACCTTTCTACCGTCGGGGAGATAACGATGACTCCCTTTGACTTCTCCATGCTCACAGGCATCGGAGTGGGGGGTGATCCGATCCCCTTTGATACAGATATGGACGAGTGGGACGCCGCTCAGCTATACTTGCTTAGCACTCAGCCACCTCTTGCCCAGGCAGGATTTGTGAGGTGCTCATGGTTCGAGGATCACTTTCGGATCCAGGCGCCTACTACTCAGGGGGAGGAGGAGGAGCAGTACGCCCGCGGTTTTATCATGTTCCTGCTGGGACCACACTCTTCGCCGACCGGGCCAACACTGTTGCCCTTTACTTGCTGAGCACACTTGTGGACATGACGCGGATCCAGCGCTATGATTGGGGTGGTGCAGGCTTGGCCACTCTCTACGAATATATGAGCTCATCTTCTTGCCGCAGCGAACAGTTGCTTGGAGGCTACTAGCGAGCCTGGGAGGTACACCCTCCCTTTCTGTCTTTTCAATTCTGCTTTACATTATCTGTACACTGCACACACTGCACACTCTGCACACTGTTCTATGATTTCTACTCTATCTGCATTCTGCTTTATCTGTATACTGCTTTATCTAATAAGCATACTCATATCTGCTCTGTTACATTCTGTAGTTGTGGGTGTATGCCTACTTTCCCAAGCTCGCCCTAGTGCCGGATGAGGAGATGCCCCCCATGGTTCCGTTTTCCCACAGCTTCGATGTGAGGTGCGAGCAAAGGCCACAGGAGTATTTCATGTTCTTTCGCCGATACTTTGACACCATCACCGCTGCAGAGGTATTTCAAACTTTAAAGTTCATTTAAGTTTCACTTTACATTATACTTTCAACAATAGATAACAAACTGTATATCATTTGCATATCACCTGGCAGCCCTGGGCGGTGTTGCCTGATGTAGTGAGAGATGGATACATGGGTGCCCAGGAGACTGCCCGGTTCAAGATTCTGCTGGAGGGCCCGGTCTGTCGGGCATGGTATTTCGTAGAGCGCTTCTTGCGGCAGACCTTGGGCTTGCCAGAGCAGACAGTTCTAGCACCTCCTCCTACCCACGTGAGGCACACTGAGAGGTACACCTCAGAGGAGATGGTGGACTACACAATTGGCTGGGACTCTGAGCCTTTTAGGGATGAGGGTGACTACGCCGAGTACATCCAGGCTTATATCATGCGGCCTTTGACTGGTGCTCGTCGAGCTGAGCGAGAGAGGCCAGCGGCGCCAACAACAAGAGCGGGGGCACCGAGGGCACCTCCGACCCAAGGCAGGAGTAGGTCCCGGAGGGGGCAGGGAGCTGGATGGCCAGAGCTGCCTACGACGATCACATGCCGAGGGCAGGGTGGGGAGACTTATCAGATTCTCTTCGCTCCTCATCCGGCTGATCATGAGCTTGTCGGAGTCTATGGCTCGACCCCAGTATGTACTACCACACTTTGCATTCTGTACAATCATTTCAATTCATTTGATACCCCGTAGAATACTAATGACTTTAACACTTTTGCAGGCTTCCGTCGAGTACACTCATCAGTCCCTGGAGTTGACGGCTTCAGCGATAGGGATGTTGTAGAGGAGCATCGACTTGTTGGCCATCTACAATATCCCGGTAAGTTCTTTCAACTGCAGTCTCAAACTCTGCATAATCTGTTTCATATGTAATCTGATGCATCACACTATCAATATGGCACTTGATACACAGCACTCACGGTACTGACACACTGTAACCCACATACTGCTTATAGCGTTACTCACGGCATTTATACACTATACTCATACACTGCATTCTGTACTGATATACTGCTCACAGCATTCGCACACTGTACTCATACACTGTATTCGGTATTCATACTTTGTCTTGCGTAGCGTAACTGATGCATTTGCCATTTGTTCTTTTCAAGCCCGTTCCTGATTCCGGCCGCGGGAGGTGCTCCAGCTGGACCATCTGTTCCTGCTCGAGAAGGAGGGGAGTCAGGCGGAGGATGACTATCCACAGCTGAGGCAGACATAGGCGCACCCATGCTGAGAGCAGTTCACGAGAGCCTTCCCCCGATGATTCTGACGAAGAGGCGGCGTCGTCCCAGGGCGAGGCCGGAGACAGCCCAGATTCTGCTTATGGAGATGGCGCTGGTGACCCTGGACCCTCGTCCAGGAAGAGGACCAGGACCGACTCCCGCACTTGGGATGACTGATATTGATCCAGACTTTCTGCTTTTCTTCTTTTTTGCTTTATTTTTCTTTTTACTGGTAGTTTGAGCACATTGTACTGCCTCAGGCAGGTTTTACTTTCTCAAAACTATGTACTTTTTGCAAAGGACATGATGAAGTGAAACAGCTATTTTGTTCAAAAGGTTTTACATTTGTACATTTTATGCATCGTATTGCATCACATCGCATTATATAACAATGTAAATGAGATTGAACTTTTGTTTGAAAATTAAGCACTTGCATCGTAATAATCAAGTAGTGAACCGACTAACGAAAAAAAACAACTCGATAAGCAACAATAAGACCTTGACAAGTTTACAACTCGATAAGCAAAGAGCAACAACTCGATAGACAAAATCGCGACAACTTGATAAACAAATGAGCAACAACTCAATTTACGAATGAGCAACAACTTGATAGACAAATGAGCAACAACTCGATAAACGAATAAGCAACAACTCGATAGACAAATGAGTAACAACTCGATAAGCAAATACATTTTTTTATGCATGAGACAAGCAAAACATATTCTATGCAAAATGGAAAGCAAGCACATTTTACGCAATAGACAGGTACATTATATGCAATATTGAAGGCATATTCTATGCATGAATCATAACGATGCGCGGCATGCATGCAACAGAAGTGTAGATGAAAGTACACATTCTATGCAGTAGAGGGGCATCAAACATGTACTTTGGTGCCTCCGATTCATCTCTCGGAGGGCTTTGCAACACACTCAACTCAAAAAAGGTACACCTTGTTTATATTGGCAAGAGATAACTTCTGCATGTGAAAACCATAGGTGCTGCTTGGACTACCATTCTGACTTGAAGCAGGCTTACACTTGGGGTCGAGATACACTCATACTCTCAAGAAAGGCGAGGCCTAAGAAGGTGCACCTGAAATGCAATCTCGGAATTTGATGGAGTTGAAACATACTAAGATGCTCCAAATTTTCCCTCTTTTCCTTTGCTTTGCAGTCTGGAACCCATATAGCTTCAAATAGGTCCTGGTTTTACTGTTCTAATGCGACCTGGGTTGAACCCTGCAGTTTATGAAAGAACAAATTCTGTTTTTGCGCAAATGTGGAGAATGGCACAGCACTCCGAGCACAAAATGATTTATTTTTTTGAATTTGAAATTGAGAAACGAGTTCTTAACCGGGTATTGAGCCTACGACTGACCACAGTAAAAACGACTCAACAATGAAAAACAAAGGTAAACAACCTAAACACATCGAGTGACACTCGAAACAACTCGAAACAAGAATCGAGACAAACAAAGCAACAAACACGATACCCAGACGTGTTCCAATGATGAGAGACCTCTTAGTTCGCGAGGAGCCAGTTTCTTCGGGTATTGTTTCCCACTCTTTCTCATTTGTGATTCTCACATCACTCTGGCACTCAATCTCTTGTTTTCTGAAAAAGCCCTTTTCTCACTTTTTCTCTCAGCGCACATCTCTCTATTCTTCAATCTCTCTTCTTTTTTTTATCCCTCCCCTGGGTGGTTGATGGATAAACAAGAAGTTGTGGGCTCTTGCCCCTAGCATTCTACTAGATTCTTCTTCTTCTGCTCACAACAATGAACTTTCCCACATAGGGGTTGTGATGTGGCTGGATGTGTATCAGATCTGCAATCGACATCAGTTGACGATGCTCTACTGGAGAGGTTGGACGTGATCAAATCTATCTAGATAAGGGAGTGGAATATCTTGATCCATTCCAGTTTGTGCTTCACACTTGGCTTGATACCTCGCTGCTTGGAGGATGCGAGAGCTTTTGGCCCTTGCTGTTAGCTTCAGTTGTGCCCTTCTCTGGCAGGTAGAATGCCCTTTCTGGCAAGTATGTTGACAATGGGGGAAAGACAGAACACCTGACTCAACTGTGCCCCTAGTTTATCAGTTTGACCATTTTTTGTTTTGGCTTCTACTAAAACAATTTTGACCAACATGAGAGTTACATTAACATGCTTGTTCAACTTTTCTGATTTGAAATCATGCAAGTTAGTTTGTAAGTACTAAAAATTTTCCTTTTTTGGGTCCAAGAAATGGTCCAATTTTGGAAAAATGGAATAATTTTCTAGAAAATTAGTTAACCTCAGTAAAAATTCTCAACTATTTTTGCAAACGTCCACTGCTCAATGAACACGGAACCTACTCTTGAGATGCACAACCTCGGATTCACAATAATGGAAAATTGCCCCTCGCCTAAATGGCACTGCATGGCAACGAAAAATTGCCCCTTGTTTGAATAGCACTGCAGCACACTGAACGGCAATGGAAAGTTTTCCCTTGTTTGAATAGTACCGCAGCACACTATAACCGGTTCTCATAATGAAGGTCACAACCGAACTCTTGGATACAGAGAAGACAAAGATGATCAGAACCATTATATGGACATAATCGATTTGGAAGTGTTTATGGCTGGACTTCAGAATGAAGTTGCCTACGTATCCCAAACATGGGAATCAAGCCTTACGTAGTTTCGGGCTAAGGTACACTCGGGTATTTAACCTCTCCTTTTGTACTCTAACTTTTGCCAAGGCCGCCCTTCCGGGTTTTCAACCTTGCGAGCTATGTTCTTCTTTTCTTTTCAATTCTTTTCATTTCTTTTCTTTTTTTTTCATTCTTTTCTTTGTTCTTTTTTCTTTTCTTTTCATTTTTCTTCTTTTTCTTACTCTAACTTTTGCCTAGGTCGTCCTTCTGGGTTTTCGGCCCAGCGAGCCTCTCAAGGGTAAAAGTGTAGCTTTGTCCATGTCGAATGGTTTCAGGATCTCGAAGCCATCTAAATCCAAGAGAATGGCTGCTGTTCACTGATGATGTAGGAGTCCATCCAACCGGGTCTGAATTGCCCCCAGTGTTGTGGATAGGAATTCAATTGTCCTTCAGCAATACTTTCTTCTTTCCTTCCTTCTGGGATTTGGCATTCCTGCCTATCTTTGTTAACTTGAGAAACACCTCAACTTTGACTCTTCGAGCACATTTGAAATTTTTGCCCCTAGTTCGAGGGATACTTCCGACTTAGCTTCACAAGCTTCTGTTGACGACGTCTAACCTTCTTGATCTGACTTTCTTGCTCCTTGTTCGAAGGCTGCTTCGAATCTGGCCACGCAGGCCTCACATCATGATTGACCTTCGAACATTCTGAATTGAGGTTCAAGGTTTGAAAGCACGAAGTCGAATCTCGAGGCTGAGAGCGATCCTAGGCTGCACAATCTCAAGAGCGATTCCACGCAGGTCTTCCCAGGACCGCGTAAAACATTCTTTTGAAATCTTTTTAAGAAAGCGACTAGTCGCTTGCGCTGAAGACAATGTAGAACCAATTTGGATCGAGCCAGGATCCTTCTTAGTACTCACATTAACAAGTATGATCTCATTCATTAAGGGCTTAGCATGCCTCTCTTTCTCTCAATTGATCAAAATTTGCAAATCCCGAGGAATTCCTTCCTCTTTGTTTTCACCACAGTGTTAGAAAAAAAAGTTTTGAAAAACTTAGGTCAATGCAATGATTTCAAGGCACAGAAGAGCAAGTGAAATGCACTGCTGCTTTATTCAAACTTCTGGCACAACCGGCACAGGGCAGAAGCAAACACGAGAGTGTGAAAATTCACTGCTATTTCATTCAAATCTGTTGGCACAACTGGCTCTGAGGCAAAAATAGACTCAAAAGAAAGCGAAAAGACAAACACAAAACAAGCAAGTGATATCTGAGGTAACACCCCCGAAATCACCCGACTCTTAACAAAACAGGACTGACTCGACACAACAAGATAGACCCGATTGATATAGTAAGAAATGACTGACTCAATACAAAACAACAAGACTGACCGAATACCCAAGTTAGAAAGTACAAAAACTAGCATTCGTAAATGCTCAAAATAGCGCGTGCCATACGCCACATCTGAAGTAAACCGAGTGCCACTCGCAGGTGGTTCATCCCCTGATCATATACTTGTATTATTCTCGAAGTTCACTGACCCAGTGACAATGGACTTTGCTGAGCTTGGTGGGAGGACGACCCCGTTATCAAACAAATCCTGCACTTCATGGCGAAGATGAAAGCAATTGTCAGTGCTATGACCCGTTTGTTGATAGTACGCGCAGTACTGGGTAGCGTCATGACTAGATGGAAGACGGCTAGGGAGAGGCCGAGGTTCGAGGGGTTTGAGATGCCCCTTTTAAGCAAGGATTTGAAGAGCCTTAGACAAAGGCATTTAGAGGGCATGGAAGACCCTGCGACCTCAGGGCAGATACTTCGAGGTTTGTGGACTTTTGCTGGATGCACTAGCAAAGGGGTCAGTAGGTGCTGGCTTGGTTTTCTGATCTTTTCTGGGTGCAGGGTTAGGGTTGGAAGGAACGGTTCTGGTACGATGGTCCTTGTCCCGATTTTGACCTTGGCTTGAACTACTCTCGCTCTGAGTGGGAAAAGAGTCATCCACAGTTTTTACAGCAACAGCGAGCACCTGCTGTCTATTCAGTCCTCCGGCTTTCAAAGCCTCAACAGCCCACAAGAGTTGTTCATAAGGTTCGGTGCCCACCTTCACCTTGTCCTTACCACTCGCCTCGACTTGGTGGAAGGTTTGGGTTGCTACATCAGAGCGGAATCCCGTTGGAAGGTTCGGTGCCCACCTTCACCTTGTTCATAAGGTTCGGTTTGGAAAACTGATTTTTATTAAAGAAATGCCAAACATGGACTGCTTTGCCAGATACAGAGTCGCCACCTAAATATTTTATTTTGGGGGATTTAGGAAACCTTGACTCGTGCCTAAGGCCACGTGTCTGTCATCACCAAAGTTGCCTTGGCTCAGGAACTTGGGTACGATTGGGGAAGGTCATCTATGAGCACCCCCGCTCGCCCAATCAAAGATCGGCCACTAATAAACATGATATCTTGTTTTTGAAAACACATGCGTTCTTATTCCGGTTATTAGCCTAGAATTACTATGTGATGCGCACAACACACAAGTATAGACTAGATCGCCTAAGTTGGAACAAAACATCTCATGTTTGTTTTGAAAATGGTTTGAAGGTGCTACTCACAAGTAGGCTAAGACATGGATTTGCCACCCTCAAGTGGGCTTAGAAAAACATGATTTTGCCACAATCAAGTGGGCTTAAAACTCGCATTTCAATGAATTGTTCCAATTCAAGTGATCTAACCTTCACCCACAGGCATTCAGGCAGTTATATCACATAAGTAATTAGCCTCATGGCAAGCATGCTGTCATGTTAACACTTACACACATGCAAGATCCTAAAGCATAAACACTCACAGTGTACTCCGAGCCAAAACAAGAAACTAGTTAGAAATCATGCATGATCCTAGGTCATGTTAAGATGGCTAATGCAACACATGCAAAATGCAACTAGAATAGACTCGGCTAATCTAAGAATGGCATGTAAAATGCGACAACTCGATACGCGTATTCAAGTTGGAATTGAAATACTATGCAATTAGCATGATACGCCGAGCCCGGTGCATGCAATACGAATGAATGTATGCAAACATGCTAACACAAGTATGCTAATTGAAACATGACCTAAATCTAACCATTGAAAGGAGGTAAGTAAAAGGGAGAAAGACGTGGGGTTAGAAGACATTCACACACGCACGCATACTTATTACAAAATTCGCCCTCTCGATGGAGGGTCCGAATAAATAGTACAAACCAAATGATTAATCCACTGTCCTGGCTAATTAATTATTACAAACCCTTAATTAATTAACAAATTAATTATAAAATGAGGCCGCCACAACTCCACCTTGGAATGATTGAATGATGCATGCTCGATCGCCTCACTCAGAAACCCGTTGCCATGCCACATGTTGCCTCTGTTTGCACTGCTCTGCACCTCTGAAAACTGCACAAGTCTCAAGGATGCTTCTGAACCACTCCCTGAATGTTGTGGGAGGTCACCGGCCAAAATATAGGACCATCGACCAAGATAAACAGGTTATCGACCAAAAGTATGGCTCTTAGCCAGATGTTTGTAGCCGACCGGCACTGAAGATGGCCGACCAGCCATATCTTCTTGCAGAATGCTGTTTTGCTGTAGTAGAGGACAAAAAGAGCATGGCAATGCATTTTCAAGACAATGTATGAACAACCACCCTCCCTATCATGTCATGAGCTCAAGGGAGTATGGTTTTCGACCCTCGGGCCACTAATCACACATTTCGATGCATGATGGCCAAAGGAGCCGAATGTGCAATTCAATATGGAATGAAATGCACAAAAACATACAAGGGCCCCCAACCTCTATCATGCTTGATCAAGAGGCAAGAGATGCAAACATGCAAGCAAAACTAATGCAACATGAAACATGTCAAGGACAATGCCATACAAGGCTAATGGTAATAAGCATGCCAAATGAAATGCAACCTAAACAAGCATACAAACATGCAAGGCATGTGGCAACTTTCAAGGATAGGCAAGCATGCAACAACATGCAAGGGACCATACATGCAAACATGCAAAGCAACTTAACAAAAAGGGCATGCCAAATGCGATATAACTCAAACATGCAACAACATGCAATAGGCCAAGTATGCAACAACATGCAAGGCAAGCATGCAACAATATGCGATAATTGTCTTAAACCAAAATGGACAGCTCTCAAATAGGTCCAAATCAATGGCCAAAATGCTAAGAAATGAAGAACAAAAGCATATAAAAACATGCATGCTAATTGGCCTATCACCTAAGCATGAAGACACAACTCTTAAGCACACTTAAAAGAGTGAAAAGCATGCAAGTGTGACAACACTACATGCTCTGAAATGATGCCAAATCACGCATATAATCATAATCGTAACATGCATAAGGCTTAAAGCCTAAGACTAGTAAATGGACTTGAACCAAAGCTACACAAAGCAAAGGGCATATGGCAAATATAACCCAAAATAGTCCTAAAACATGTCAAGATGAGCCTAAAACATGTAATGGCCAAGGTCAAAACATGCTAGAAAGGTGGGTTCAAAAACATGGAGCATACAAGGCTACAAAAGGGGTGTTACACTACACCTAATACAACCAAACATGGCATGATTTAAGCAACCAAAATCAAAGTTATGGCATGTTAGAACAAGACTAAAACACATTGAAATGTCATCCTAGAAGCCTAAGCAAGATGGCATACACATATGCTCATTCATGAGGCATAAAACACAAACCCTTTAAAGCATAAAAGGAGTGACAAATGCAAGTGTTTAAGCATAAAACATGGACTGAGATAACATTGCAAGTGATGCCAAACCACCGAAATGATCCAAATAGAGCATGCTAGTGACTCAAACACCCAAAGCTAACAAGCTAGATTGCATGGTAGCTATATAAAACAATGTAAGCATGACCAAAAAAATGAAAAACAGAGCTCAAGCATGTTAAAACAAGGCTAGAAGCTTCATGGAGTTGAGCCAAAACATGCAAGCATGGTAGTCTAAATGCTAGATACATGTTAAGGCAAATGAGGGGATTGTAAGGTAAGTATATGGTGCATGCAAGAGACCACTAAACCAACTTTAAACAGAGGTAAATAATGGCAAATCAACACCAAATACTTGCTGAAATGGAGCTAAAACAAGCTAGGCATACAAGCCACCAACATAAGCCACTTATGCTAGTATTCAAGATGACAAGGAGAGGGGATGACCCTCTCCTATTTAGGACACCAAAACCACCTCTCCACCACTGAAAATCCTCTGGATTTCAGTGGTAGAGAGGCCATGAAAAGCTCAAAGCAAGGGCCAAAAGGGATGGCCTAAAACAAGGCCTAACAAGGCCTTGGAGGGGGTAAACAACCCCAAACCTCAAAATGACCTTAAACAAAGTTCAAAATCAAGTAAAAACAGAACTTTTATCAGTTAATAGACAAACTTAAAACAATAAGCAAGAAGGGCTAAAAGCCTAAGCAAGAAAGGGGTATCTAAAACAAGAATGCTCACCCTTGAAGAACACCTTCAAGAACACAACACCAGCACCTTTCTCTGATCAAAACCACTCCAAGAACCCTAACAACAACTCCTTAGAACCTCAGCAACCAAGGATGGTGTAATGCTAGGTGCTTGTGTGCAATAGTGTGAACAAAAATCACTTTAGGTCACAAATACACACACAAATGATAGAGATAGGGAGATATAGATATAGAGAGATACAACTTCTTCTAACCTTAATTTCAGAACCCCTGAGAAGGGAGGAGGGCCTCCCCTCTTATAGAAATCCAATTTGCAAAGCTTCTTGGAGAAGCTAAGCAAGGAGCAAATCCCTTCATACACGTAGGGAGTGAATTGTGGATGCCAGCTGCACCAGCTGGCACAAAATATCTGCATAAAGTAGATGAACAGGGTTCAGCCACCAAAAATGGCCGATCGACCAACACAAGGGCCGACCGACCAAATAAAGTGCCGATCGGCCAATACCTTTGGCCGATGGAAAAAGAACAGGGCCGATGGCCTCAAGCCTTGGCCGGTGGGTTAAAGGTATGGAAAACAAGCCACCCTCTTCCCTTAGAAGCAAAAACACAAGTGTTTGGTCCACAACCAAGCACAAAACAGACAAGTTGAGAGATCTTGAGGCAAAGTGCACGGCCGAGACCTCCAAGAACTCAAAACAAACACGAACATGGAGGATCATCGAGTGTTCAAACGATGACGTCCAAGTCTTTAGGGCAGTTAAAAATGGGGTGTCCACAGCCTCTCTTCCTCTCAGTTGATCAAATTTTTGCAAATCTTGAGAAATTCCTTCCTCTCTGTTTTCACCACAGTTTTGGAAACAGTTTTGACAAACTTTGGTCAATGCAATGATTTAAAGGCACAGAGAAGTAATTGGAAAAGTACTATCATTTCATTCAGATCTTTTGGCTCAATCGTAGAAACAAACTCAAAGAGTGAAAAAGACAAACAAAACAAGACAGTGATGTGATGTCCGAGTTAACACGCCCGAAATCACCTGACTCTAACACAACAAGACTGACTCAAAACAACAAGACTAACTCAATACCCAAGTCCGAAAGTAAAATAAACAGCATTTTCAAAGTGTACGTGTCATCCACCACATTTGGAGTAAACTGAGTGCCATCAGCAGGTGGTTCATCCCCGATCACATAGTCACATTATCCCCAAGTTCATCAATCCAATGCCAATAGACTTTATAGGACCCAGTGGAATGATGACCTTATTACCAATTAGATCTTGAACTTCATGGTGAAGACAAAAACAACCGTTAGTGTCATGGCCGGTTTATTGATTGAAGGCACAGTACTTAGCAACATTATACCTGGATGGAAGGGGATTAGGGAGAGGCCAAGGGTCAAGGGGTTTGAGATGGCCTTGTCCCATGAGGATTTGGAGAGCTTTGGACAAGGTCATGTAAAGGCGATTGAAGATGCAGTTTCTAGTCCTGCCAGGGTTGACAGAGGGGTTGGCAGGTGTTGATTAGATTTGATGACCTTTTATGGGTGTAGGATTGGAGCTGAAAGGGATGTTTCTGGTACGATAGCCTTTTTCATGGTTTATCCCTGGATTCAAAATGCTTCCAACCTGAGCGATGAAAGTGTCATTCACAATCTTTGAAACAACTGCAAGCACTTCCTATTTGTTCAACCCTTTGACCTTCAACGCCTTAATAGCCCACTAAAGTTGTTCATAAGGATCAATACTTGCCCCGACTTTGTTCTTGCCCCTTGCCTCCATTTTGCCAAGGGATTAGGTCGCTATATCAGAGCAGAGCCCAGTTGTTGACATGTCATCACTCAGAGTTGAGATAGTTTCTGGTTAGCCATTTTCAATTGCAGCTCGCCCCAAGATTGGAGAGCCTTTTGGCATGGAATTTCTAGCATGTGATGTGGTCGATGATGGAGCCAAAATCCCAAAGGCTAAATCTGCCACAGTTCTCTGCAAATCATCAATCATGCTCATTAGCTCAAAAGTAGTGGGTTCATGGGTTTGAGATGATTGGGGTTCAAGTGCATCCATCATACACAAGTCCATGCTTTCTAGATTGAACACCTCAGGCTTGGGTAAATGGGTCGGGGTGATGTATATGCTGGGGTTGTAGGTGGATGCCAGTGTATTGATTAGGTTGAGGTGTGAAGACAATGGGTTAGTGGTGGCATGAGGTCCTTTTAGTAGAGCTATGATCTCTTCGTCAATAAGATCATGAATCTTATAACGGAGGTGGATGCAACGGTTTGTATCATGACCATGCTACTGATGATAGGCACAGTATTTAGCGGGGTCATATCTTGGTGGAAGAGGATTTGGGAGGGTTTTTCTAGTAGCATTTTCAAGGCTTGAAAGAGACTTATGTAAAGAGGATAGAAACTTCAGGCTTGGGGCCGAGTTGAAGTGGTTGGTTTTTGGCTATTGATGGGAGTGGTGATAGTGTTTACTTCTAAGCATTTCACAACTGTGCTACCATTGGAGCTGCAAACAACATTCCTCCTCATAGGTTCATTACCCTCCACAATGATCCCTTGTCTGATGGTATCCTCGATTTGAACCCCAATTTCTTGGAGGTCCTTAAAGTTGAATAATGGGAGGACTATCATTTTCTGCAATAGCCTTTCATGCAGATTTCTAACAATTATACGAACTTGCTCTTTCTCTAGAGGCCTGCTTGCCATCATAGTCGCCTTTGCCCTCTATCGAATAACAAACTCTGAAAAGCCCTCCTTCAGTTCCTGATGCGTTGCCTCAAGATCACGAGTTGTGACTTCGATCTACGTGTTGTAGGAATATTGGGCAACAAAGGATTAGGCCAACTGATGCCAACTTTATTTCATAGAGTCCTCCAATTTAGCATACCAGATGGCAGCTATTCTAGACATGGTTCGGCTGAATAGTGACAACTTTTGTACTCGGGTCAAACCCATTGGTCGTAGGATATCAAAAAACAGACGCAAATGCACCATTAGATCTTCAGAGCCATCGAAGTGATCAATATGCAGCATCTTGAACCGCTCCGATAAGGTAACCACTGATTCAATGTGTCCATCCTCTATGTTTGGAATAGAGTTGACCCCCTATGCCTTTTTGAATAGCTTTTCCAGCTTGTTGACTTTGAGCATGGTTGGATCAACCTCAAATTCAAACGGTGCCTTGGTTTGATACACCAAGGCTCTGGAAGTTTGGGCTGGGATGGGTTCTGCTTGGACTGGGAAAACCGGAACACCCTCGATTTGTAGATCTTGAGTAGTGGCAGCATTAGCTGTGGTACCGAGCACAGGGATAGCCGTAGTGGGTACATGTGATGTAAAAGTCGTTGCTGGCTGCTGTCACTGTTACTGTAGGCTAGTTATAACCTCAACCTAATGGGTCGCGTCATGCTAGAGGGAGTCAACTGTTTGCTGTGGATGCCATGAGGCTAATTACTTAAATGCTATACTTGCTTGAATGCTTGTGGATGAAGGCTAATTGCTTGAATTGGAATAATTTGAGTAATGTTCATATGCGATCACTTTTTCAAGTGGTACATATTCAAAATAATTTTTGAAACAAAACATGAATCAAGTGTTCCAATTCTTGTGATTTAGTCTATACTTGTGTGTGTGGACATCATATAGTAATGCTAGCCTAATAAATCGGAACAATAGCATATAATGTAAATAAGATTCATAACATGGTTAGTAGTGGCCGATCTTTGATTGGGTGAGCAGGGGTGCTCAATTCATGACCTTCCCCTCTCGTACCTAATTTCTCGAGCCGAGACAATCTTGGTGATGATGGACACGTGGCTTTTGGCACGAGTCATGGGTTTCCTAAATTTCCTAAAAATATTTAGGTGGCGACTCTGTATCTGGCAAAGCAGTCAATTTTTGGCAATTTGATTCAAAATCAAATTTTCAAAAGATTTGCCAGATTCGGACTTTTTGGTGTTTATCTATTTCACATTGCATTTGTGGAATCAGATTCAGAGCCGCGAGAGTCCGATACTGTAGGGCTTATTCGTCTTTCGAAAGGGGGTGCGAAAAGCCGAGCTACAGTTTCTAGCGACTCCACTAGGGATTTAGAGAACTTGACTTGAAATTCATGATGTGAAATTTTATGTACAGTTATATGTTTCTTTGCATTTGCATTGGTGCGTTGAAGTCACTGTGTTTGCCATATGCTATTCCTGGACAGTTTGCCAGAGGCTAGCCTAAAAAGCTTGCCAAAAGGCTGACCAGTCACAGGCTCTGCCATGATAGGAACACAACCCCTGGATCTAGACTACCGCTGTACCATTTGAACCTCCTTTCACTTCTCGGTGTTAGGTGTGAGAGGTATATTACTAGGACAGGGTAACCCTACCCCCTCGTAGTGGTGTTTTGGCTTTCTTTAACTGGTATGTTCTTTACAATGAAATTATACAGGAATGTGCATATCAGTTGCAAAGTTGGTATCTATTTTGGGACAGAATGCAGTGGGGAGTACATTCATTCAGCTGTGATCATATCTATTCTAGTAAAATTGGGCTGAAGTGCTGCCAGTTTTCTCTTTTGCAAGGTAGACTTCGAACCGTAGCTTCAGAAGGCTCTGATATTACCCAGGTACTCTGGACTTGTGTCGATAGACTTTGTCAGATCATAAATTTAGTTCAGAGGCAGCCAGTGTTTGCTTCACTTTCTTTGGTGGTGAGATGAAGAAGGGCCAGACAGGATTCACCAGTTCCACTGTTCTGACATTCACCAGTTAGATTACCTTTGTTCAGCTTATCCCGGGCATCTACTCCTATCATGGCTCAGCCTCTGACAAATTTGGAGGAATTATTACTCCAAGCATGCTAGACATGGCAACAATCACACACATGCAATATGTTAAAGCAAGTAAAGGCTCACCTAGTACTCCAAGCCAAATAAACAAAAGAGTTAGAAAAATGCATGATCCTAATTATGCGACATGACTAATGCAACACATGCGATATGCTATTAATAGGCTCGACCACTAATATGGCATATGAATCAATTTGATAGCATGTGGTCTAAATACGTATTCAAAGAAGTATTTAAACTAACAATGCGAGTTAGAGTGATGAACCGAGCCTCGGTGCATGCAATACAAGAGGATGCAAACATGAAGTATGCTAAACAAAACGTGATGCCCTAAACTAACCAACATAAGCTAGTAAATAAAAGGGTGAAAGACGTGGGGCTGGAAGACATACACATTACTACAACGTTGTGCCCTCATGAAGGAGAGTCCAAATGAATAAACTAGATAACTAACTAAAGCTAAACTAATTAATTAGCTATTACAACAACAAATGAATAAATAGCTAAACTACTTAACTAATTATTACAAATCAAATTAATTAACTAATATAGCTAATTAAAATAATTACAACACTAAGAAAATTGGCTATTCTAACTAATTATTTACAAAAGCCACTAAGTTAACAACACAAATATATTTAAACCACAGATCCCGAGGATCGATGGAGGGCTCATGCATGAAAGCGGTTTTCCAATCGAAAAGTCACTGCTTCTACTGCTAAATGCCACTGTTGCACAATAGAACACTTGCACTAATTTCTACCTCCAGACCAACTCTGTTCTACTGAGGGAGTACACTACTGGATTTTGCACTGGTGGCCGACAGAGGGCCTGTCGTCCACTGATGATGGCCTGCCGGCCACCAATAGTGGTCTGTTGGCCACTGATGACAAAACTTAGAGCAGAGACAATGTATTCTCAAGGGTTTGTTTGCACAATTTACCCCTCCTTTTCATTTGAACAACTCAAAGGAGTGGTAAACTTGGTTCACAAAGCATCAATCTATGCAATTTCATTGCATGATGGCCTATGAACCAAAGGTGCAAGTTTAATAAATGCAACAAAATGAGACTCTCAAAACCACCTCCCTATCATGAAAGATCAAGGGAAGGAGTTGACAATGAATCTTGAACCGTTTTCATTACTAATAAGTATGAAATGACTCAAGGGTTCGATTAACGTCCGTTCGAACCCAAACAAGTTTTTATATTGCACCCTTTTTTAGCCTCAATTTTATTACTTCATTTTAGATTACCATCCATTCTTTAGTCAATTGAGTCCAAAGGTGAGTTTAAAGTCCTCTAGTGGAAAGAGGGCTCAAACCAAAAGTTGTTTTAGGCATGAAAGAGACATCATACCGTTGGTAATGAACCCCCAAAGGGATTAAACCATTAAGCATGACATCTCAATCTCATGCTAAACAAACAAGTAGTTTGAAACCACTTTCAAGGCAAAACAAAAGCCAATAAATGAGGGAGGTTGCAGAAGTGATTAAGAGTGATCATAAGTATGGAAAGCCATAAATAAATGCAATCAACTCAAATAAAATGGTGTCTAAGGCCTAAAACACCAAACTCATGAGGACAATTACACTATAAGCATGCAAAACAAAGCTCAAAAGCCAAAACAGTCTAAAATAAGTCCTAAAACATTATGGAATTAAGATAAAAATAGCTAGACTAACAAGCTAAAACATGGTGTAAGCTAAACTAGTAAACAAAACACAAGAAGGGGAGGCTAACCCCTCCAATTTTGGACTTGAAAACATGATTTTAGCCATTGAAATAGCTCTAAAAATTAGTGTTTAAAAGCTCAAAAAAAGATAGTGCAAGGGTGGGAAACACAAGGGTAAAGGCCTTGAGACCAAGGTATAAAGAAGACTGAACCACCCCTTAACCTTTATTGGCCTTAAAACCCAAGTTTCAGCCCAAAAATACAGAGGTTTTACAGCCCAAAAACAGCTGGAAATAGTAGGAAAAATAGTAGTTAAAGCAAGTAAAGAGGCAAAGCCTTATACCTTTTGAAGAGGAAATCAATTCTAAGCAATAAAACCAAGCAAACACATCCTCAAGAGCTCAAAGAAGCCTCAACTCAAAGATAGAGAGGTTTGGTTAAGAGTGTATAGGCCAAGGTGAAGAGTGTGTTGGCTAAAGTGTAGAAATTTGCTAGAGAAAGAGAAAAAATTTTGCTCCAAAATTTTTCTTTTTCCAACCTCATGGCAAGAAGGGAGGTCTTCTATATATAGAGAACTATGCAATTCCCTCAAAAACATCCAGTCATACATGTGAGAGCAAATGCAAGCATCTATGCAAACAGCAAGCACAGTTGTCACAAAATATCTGCAAAAGACATTGGTGGCCGGCAACCAAGGGTGATGGCCAGCAGCCCAAATAAGTGGCTGGCCGGCCATGAGGGGTTGCAGGCTTGAAAATCACAAGATTTGGTCCAAAACAAAGGCAACAAGGGTGCAAGGTTTGAAAGGCTCAAAGCTATGGCATTCCGCTGAGGACTTCGAGCACTTGACAAACATATAGACTCATCATCGAGTGTGCAAGCGATGACATCCAAGTTATAAGGGCCGTCAAAAATGGGATGTCTACAATGTAACACACAAAAACTCCTTAGTGTACTTTTCCCAAATGTAACACTCCAATGTAATACACTAAAAAACTCTGTAGTGTACTTTTTATGAACGTGACAACATAACATTTCAAAAAAAATTCTTAGTGTATTTTCCCAAACATAACACTCCAATCAGTATAACTCAAAAAACTTCTTAGTGTATTTTTTCTAAGCGTAGCATTCTAATATAACACACAAAAATTTCTTAATTGTACTTCTTCCAAACATAGCACTCTAATATAACACTCCAATGTAGCACCAGAAAATCACACTAAAAGAAATGTAGATTTCCATGCTCGACAACCAACACTTCAGCCACCAATCCCCCCAAAAGAATCTTCCACACCTCACCTTCTCATTCCTATCCCAAAAATGAATCAAAAAAATTAGAAAAACGAATCACAAAAGGGTATTCACTTAAATTCAAATGGTACCAAATCAAATAAATACAACTTTTCAAAATAAAAATGACTAATTAGTTCATAAGAAAACTCTTAGGACTAAATGGATCAATGTTCCCCCATATGAGATTTATGGATAAATTTGCCTTTTCTTTAATTGTCACGACCCAAACCCACCCCTATAGGTTTAACATCATAACCGGCTAGTAATCCTATTATTACCGAAGGCCTCTAAAACAAATTAGCAAAATATGGGATTAGCGGAAGCAAATATCAAAATATAATTGTCCATAGAGCTATGTAGACTTATATGGGACAGAAAATTTCAAACTTTATATTTACATATATTATGACGTCATACTTGCGTCATCACCAGCACAGATAAACAAAAGAGACTTAGCCCTATTACATACAACACAAAAGTTGTTCAAACCAAAACAAAATAAAATAAAGGCTCAAAACTGGTTCACAAAAACTTGACCACAACCATTTATCGGGAACCTCCTCATGAGACACGATGGTTGGCTAACAGAACTGATCCAGATTGAAAGTCTCAAGCCTGGTCACACGTTTGGTCACCTACATACATAATATAAACAATGAGTTGGAGCCCAGTGAATAACAACAAAGTAAAGGTTTTATGAATGACGTCCATAACAGATTCAGAAATCTGAATTCAGATCAAAAACAGATTCTTATACATATTCAGATTTGCAAACAGTTATATGTGGTACATCCATCAACGCTAACA
Organism: Camellia lanceoleosa; assembly: GCA_025200525.1. NCBI lineage: Eukaryota > Viridiplantae > Streptophyta > Magnoliopsida > Ericales > Theaceae > Camellia > Camellia lanceoleosa. The sequence continues at coordinate 62,806,531 of CM045762.1, forward strand.
GATCAGATTGGTCATAACGACCCGTATACAGAGCAGATGGCCATTAAGACCCATATTCATATCAGACAGATGATTGTGTACAATCGTAATAGATAACCATATAGGTTTCACAGATAGTTCCATTAATGAAACCCACAGAGATCCCTAGTACCAGGTAACAGATAACAGATTCCAGATTCACATGATGCTAAGGATGCCACGATATATTTCAAAAATTGGACAATCGTTCATCTATACAAAAAATATCATTTTAGAAAACAAAGCTTATGATATCCATTAGAAAATACTTATACTTGAACATATCTTTACAAGGTTGTTACTTACAGATAGCTCCAGAAGCAGAACAGACAAATCAGACAGATATTGGTGCGTGACCTACACAAGCACATGATAGATACGCATTGAAGCACACACTCTGTAAACACAAGTCTTATTCCATTTCTTTCTAGGTGTGTTTTTAATTCATATCCTCATTATTATAGCCTAAACCATGGCTTAAGAATTCTTTAGATGCAATGAGGATGCAAAAATGCACTTTGAAACACTCACAAAATTTCAGAAAATAGGATAGTTCGCTCGAGCAGTATGCAAAGTCTGCAAAAGTATTGGATGCTCTCATTTTACACTCGAGCCAACTTTTGGTCTCTTGAGCCAAGACTAAAAATAAAGGGTGGTCACTCGAGCAGTCTTTTGGTCACTTAAGCCAACCATCAATCTCTGTAAAACTTTTGTGAGCTCGAAATTTATGCTCGAGCAACGGTTTGGTGGCTCAAGCAATGTGACCAAATTCTGGAATTTCTAGATTTGTGTGCTAAGTTCAATATCCAATTTCAAGTACCAAAACACATTCTTTTTTTGGGCCAAAACTTGAAGAAACACTTAGAAACTTGTAGAAAAACATGAATTGAAGGTCAATTTTCAAAATCAAAGCCCACAAGCAAGTCAATTCTTCATAATCCAATTGAAACTTTATGTATATTCTCATGCATGTAATGATATGACTTCAAAACTTCTAAAACATGCACAAATGAAGTGTTTGAGTGTAGAATCATAGCGAGCTCTCATAACTTGACAAAGATAAACACTTGCGTGTAAGAATTGAGTGAAAACTAAACTCAAAATCCTCGAACTATGCATGCATGCATGGAGTGTTCTTCTTTTCTTCTTCCTTAGCTCAATTCTCTTGTTTAATCATTTAAAATTGTTGAATCTACATGATTAATGGCTGAAACATGAAAGGTAGGAGTTGATTACTCACCTAAAGTCTTGAATTAGCAATAGTCCAAAGTTGTTCTTCCCAATTCCAAGTCTCTAGCTTAGATTCAAGCCAAATCTTCAATCTTCCTCTCAAATCTTTCCTTTCTCTCTCTCTCTCTCTCTCTCTCTCTCTACATTTTGTTCAAGAAATTAGGTGTAGAGAATGTAGTTCATGAGTTACAAGTGGCCTTATATAGGCTTAAATAATGGGACTTAATTAAGTTTGGTTAGACTTAATTAATTCGAATCAATTTATTCTAATTATTTTATTCCTAAACGAATTCTAATTAAACTGATTATAAAATTCTAAAAATTTCAAATAATACGTTGACTTAGTCAATTTCATATTCAGATGTCGATAAGACCTTTAATGAACAGAACAAAGCAGAATTCGAAACAGATTTTCTTACAGCTAACAAATAGGAATGCAAAACACATACAAAATGCATAACTAACACATAATCTCATTCCTAAAACTTAATTAGCATTCTTAATTACAGAATAACGGCTAATTATGGATTAGGATTGTTACATTAATATAGTGAATTTTTTTATAAAAAAACACACATTTTTTTTTTTTTTTGGGACCAGACTAGATTAACTGAAAAGTAAACAAAAAAATGAAAAACATTGAATGAACTTTTTCCAAAAAAAATCACTTATGTGGACTAGAAGGATCTAAAAATTTATAATAAAAAAAAATTGACACAAATTTTTTTTTTTTTAATTCAATGAAAATAAGAAAGTTTGAAAACAATTCGTTTGAGAAGCGACTTTTTTAGTACATTTTTAGTTTTTTGATTAAAATATAAGGTAAAAAAGGCCAATATATTTGAGAAATATTTTTTGACTTTTTAAAAAGAATGATAAAAAGTAGTGTGAATAAAAAATAATTTTTGACTTTTTTGTATGAGTTGAATTTTTTATGAATTTTTATCTTTTCAGAGTAACTTTTAAATGTTTTTGACTAAAATAATTACTTGACCAACTGGGTCCAATAATCACTTAGGTGTTTGATTTTTTTAGTTATTTATTAATTTTTTTAGTAATTTTTTCACTTTTTATTTTTTTAAATTTTTTTAACCAAAAAATAAAGTTGCCAATAAGACCTATGTGATGTGGGAAAGTGAAAGCATTCAGACCTGTAATTTAATTCCTATTGCCAGAATCCTTGCAAGAGATAAACGTAACGGTGGTGCTACATGCACCAATTAGTGTACTACTAATTAGTGCATATAATATTATTCTAAGTGTAACGGCGGTGCTACATGCACCAATTGATATACTAATTAGTGTATCAACACTAATTATGACATTATTATTGACCTTACTCATTATACAAATTACAAATACCAAAAATCTCTTAAATTATGTCACATCATCAATTGTTACACTAGTTAATACACTAATTGGTGCATATAACATTATTCTAAGTGTAACGATAGTACTACATGCAACAATTAATATACTAATTAGTATTAAATTGGCTTTCCAAACAATATACTAGTGGACATTCATGAAATCTAGGCAATCTATGCCCAAGATTCCCTTTTTATGGTCATTGCATTTTTAGCAATTTTTTGTTGATTTTTTTTTTTAATGTTGTGAATTTTTTTTTAAAAAAAAATACAATCTTTTTGCTCTTAAATTCTACTAGATGAACTGAAAAGTAACAAAAAATAAAAAAAATTCAATGAACTTTTTTTCAAAAAAAAAAAAAAAAAAAAAAAAAACTCGCTTATTGTAGACTAGAAGGATCTAAAGGTTAAAAATATTTAACACAAATTTTTAAAAATTCATTGAAAACAAAGGAGTTTGAAAACAATCCATTTGGACAGTGATTAAATATAAGGTAAAAAAGGTCAATATGTTTAAGAAGTATTTTTTGACTTTTTACGAAAAACAATAAAAAGTAACGTTGATAAAAAATCATTTTAGATTTTTTGTATGAATTGAATTTTTTAGGATTTTTACTATCTTTTTTTAATAATTTAAAAAAAAAAATTGACTAAAATAACTATTTGACAGACTGGGTCCAATAGCCATTTCATTTCATGTATAAATGGAAGTGGGCAAATCATTTTGAACCATCCATTTTCTTTTTTAGAGTTTGATACATTGCTTTCTTGATTTGAAGGAGAATGGAACAGCTTCTTCAATTGGTGCTCTTGAAGGTACTCATGCTAGTGCTCCTAATTGTGACCATGTTCACAGCCATTACACCAGTAGTGGCTACCACAACTGACCCACCAGTTGTGGCTACCACAACAGGCCCAGATGCTACAGGAGTGTCTGCACTTGGCCAACCTTTTCTTGGTTGTCCTTGCCCTAGACTTATCATCTGTTGCGGTAAATGATTACAGATACAGAATCAACTACATAAAATAATTCTGATTATATATATCAGATTGTGAGAAAATAAAAATAAAAGATATATTTTATATAATTAATTATGTGACCAATTCTATATTCATAAAGTTATTACACATATAAATGTGTGAGTCCACTTCGGTTCTTCTAAAAATTTGAATACAGAGATCTTGATTTTTTTTTTTTTTCCTTCTAAGTATGTAATGCCTTTGTAGGCTTGCATGTTTGGGAATAAATAGAGGCTCCTACAATTGCTAATTAGAAAAGGTGTTTCCATTATTTTGTTTAGTTACTGGTAATTTCTCTGGTTTTATGCCCGGCACTGATGATGAAGAGATAGTGGTGGCGCTGTGTGAGGCCCTAATTTTTGAGCTGTTAATAAATTAAATAAGTTTGAAATTTACAATTTCATATAATTAATAATTTTAAATATATAAATTTGTCTCAAAAAATAATTACACAAATATATCCAAAATATAATTTATACAATTGTCTCCAAAAATAATATATAGCGGTGGACCCCAAAATATATCCTAGTAAATCCTATAATACTTCAGCTTTAATCATCATTAAATTTCTCTATACCTAAAAAATAAATTAATTCGGAAAGTATACAATACGACAAGAATAACAATGTTTGGATAGAGAATAAATCAATAGGAATCCAATAAATTACAATATTGTACAAACGATTCGATTTGATAATCAAGTAATTTATCAAATTGCATAACCAAATAAACTAACATATGATAACCTTCCTCGGACCAAGTACCTGGTCCTACTCAATACATGACCAGTGATCAATCTCACCTACCTCACCCAAGCACAACCGCTTATCCGAGCATATTGGTGCAAACTTATTGGTAAGGTCCACTCGATCATTATACGAAATATTTCCACGTCATTTAATGAGGCAAATCAACATTGTCAACATATAATAACTTTACAAAATTTAGCAAATGACCAGAGTAATTAAACGTATCAACAAAGAATGATTTCACATAATTTATCAAATGATCAGAATAATCAAAAGGAATACAAATTTCAAGTAATTAAAATAAAAACTATTTACAAAGAGATTTAGAGAAAATATATTATGTACCACTAGTTACCCCGAAATAATTCCATGATCACTTCATGCTAAATCTCTTCGTCACCAATACTTTAATCATCTGATGTTTTTCCATGTATTTTCAAAAATGATAAATTAAAATTCTAAGACATAAGGTATGTAAGATTTGACAAAATTTATAACTTTCCTCTCTTATAAAATTACTAACTCTCACTCTAAACCCTACTACTCCATCCGTTCCAAAATAATAATCCCTTTTGGGGAATCTAACTTTTTTTTGTAGTACAATTATTGCACTTTAAAAAAATTAATTTTCTAAAATTATCCTTTGATAATATATTTTTTAAGGAATATCAATTGTTATAATTGTAATTTTTATATTGTTAATGAATTTAAAAGGAGGGAAAAGTAGAAAATTCATATTATTTTTGTCATTAATTTTTGAAAAGTGACTAATATTTTGAGATAATAAAAAAATAAAATAAGAAACTAATATTTTGGGATGGATAGAGTAATTTAAACTCAAAGTTTGTATCATAATATGAGAGAATGATGAAAAAATTATGGGAATAAAAAGCTTTTGATGATATATTATTTTGAGAAGATAGTTAAAAGTTGATTTTTTAGCTTTTTTTGACTTTTTAACTTCTTTGTGTAAAAAAAATAAATAAATAAATAAATAAATAAAATAAAAATAAAAAAATAGATTAAAAGTTAAGAAGTAACTTTTACCCCACTTCCCAAAATATATATACATAGAGAGAAGGAAAAAGTAAGATTTGTTTGGATTGCATGTAAAGTAAATAAATAAAGCAAATGAAAAGATTGAAAGGAAGAGAAGGCATGGTCATGGCATGGAGAAGCATGGCAGCCCTTTTGGGCTTGCCGGTCACCTTTTTGTTTTTTTTATTTTATTTAGGCTTTATTTGTCAGTTATATATTTTAATCAAAAAATTAAAAATTTATTATAAATTGTCACGTCATTCTTTATTTTTCTACACATATTTTCATAAAAAGTCAAAAAATTACTAAAATAACATATTCTCAAACGGAACCTTAATAAGGAAGAAAGATGGTAAATGGGATCGAAAAATTTATTTTCAAAAATAGATTAACCAAATATTAATAATGATGAGATGAAGATAAAAGAGATAAAATAAATATAAGAAAATAAGTTAGGTTCTCTTCTAAAAATCTCACCACTAAAGTACTATAATAAATCACAATACTTCTTATTAAAATAATTAATACCTCAAAAATAAGGAATTTCACACGTTGCGTGTGGTGCGATGTTGGTACCAAGATTGGACGTCGGCAGAGGACGTAGTGGTTGATCTGGATTCATATTTAAATTGAAGAAGTAGAAGGCTGAGATTTGATGCCCACGACGGACGTGGTAGTTGATTGGTTGGTAGAGGTTGGGGATAACACATGTATGTATTGAAACTCCAGCAAGCAGTAAATGCATGGCTGCCAACCGGTCACTTGCCGGTGAACCAAAAAAGATAGGCCGAATCTTATAATTCTGATACTATGTTAAGATAATTGTACATATATATATATATATAGAGAGAGAGAGAGAGAGAGAGAGGTAGAGAATTTCTATATATTGAATAATATTGAATAATTTATTATAACTATTACAAGAAGTGACCTATGTATAGAACTTATATGGAGTGTTAATTAAGAAATCATGAGAATAAAAAACCTTATAAAAATATAAAAACCTAACAAATATGAAAAATAATAGATTCTAAATATACTTTAACCTGACTAATCGAAAATTCGATAAAATGTCCTCATCTTAGAAGTGGCATGGAACATGAAAGCTTTGCTTTCAAATTATGCTTAGATTAAAAATTTGTGAAGAGATTAGTGTAGAGAAATGAAAAATTATAAAAAATATATATATATGAAATGGAAGTTACTTTTTTATATTTTTTTTACTTTTGCATTTCATTTTCTTTTCATACACAAATTCTTACTCAAAGAATTTATTCAAATATAGTATAAGAGCAACTCTAACGAAGGCCCCATTTGATAGAGTTGTGGGAAAGTAATTATAGATTATAGCTTAACAGATTATAACTTACAGTTGTGAACATAAGCTAGTAACATGTTTGGTGCAGCTGTAGGATTATGTATTTAAGCAGCAGAGTAGTGTTTGGTAAATAAGCTTTAAAATAGCTTTTTGCTGTGTAATTGTCATTTTTGTCCTTATGAACATAAAAATTGTAATTTTGTCATTTTCTTCACTTTAAATTTTGAAAAAATTATTTCATTAACGGAAGTTAATATAGTTAGTACCTATATTGGTACATTTTTACATTACCTCGATTTTTTATTTTTTTTTTATATTGACTTCACAAGGGAACAAGAAAATGTCATTGCAATAAAAACACAATAAATTATTATTAAGGTAATAAAAATAAAACTTCCTACATATTAGATAACTCCTAATTTCGTCTGCAAATTGACATACAAATATTATGTCTCCTCACTTCCATCTCGTTATCATCACCTTCAACATGATTGCCATGGCGTGCTTGTTGAGACCTTGATCATTCCTCTTCATTAGGCACATAATCCGTGAATTTATCATAACAGTCAAATGCAATATCACAGAACTGATTTTGTCGGATTAAATTATAAATTGCCGTTGTTGCACAAACAAGTTTGACTTGGGTCGGCCACTTGTAGTTTGGTGGGATATCCTTTATCATTGGCCATCTTGCTTTCCAAACCCCAAACGTTCTTTTTATTACACTTCTAAGTGATGAATGTGCTTGGTTGAAGTTTTCTTGTGCATTTTGGGAGGGTTGACCATGTTCAAATTCAACTAGATGGTATATCTCTCCTTTGTAAGGTGTAAGATATCCTTTCATGTTTAGATACCCAGCATCCACCAAGTAAAACTCATCTATTTTAAAATTCTAAAATTAAATTAAAGTAAGCAATTATAAATATAAAAATAAATATGAAGGTGTGAGTGTGGTGCATCTACTGTAGTAATCAAATATAAAACAGTTACATCCTTGTGGCTTTAGAAAATTATAACTAGGATTCCTAATTGTATCTAAGAAGATTCGAGTATCGTGTGCACTTCCTTCCCATCCTGGCAAGCAAAATGTGAAACACATATCAAAGTCACATGCGGCCATCATGTTTTGAGTCGCATACCCCTTTCTACTTATTAAACAAGATTGCTTATCTGGAGATATATATACTTTGATGTGTATTCCGTCAACTGCTCCAATACAATCCTATTACAAAATTTAGAATAAAAACATATGCATTCATTATTAGAAATATCATACCAACATTAATTATATGTAACACCTAAGTTCCACTTGTAGTTAATTATTTACCTTGAAATGAAAATAATATCTGCAATTGCTTTTAATATATCGATGCACACCATTTCTCAGTTGAGGCCTTACCCAATCAATAGACATCATTGTAACAGCTTTTAACACCTTCTTGAACTATTTTGAAATTGTCTCTTCGGAATGTTGAAATCTTTATTGGACATTTCTGTTTCGAATGTCACCGCCAACAATATACAAAAATATTGCAACATGCTCCTAAACCGAGACTTTTCATCCAGTTTCAAGGCCATAGTTTTTCTGTAACAAATCACACAATTGATAAAATGCCTCTTTTTCCATTCGAAAATTTTCAAATATTCTTGTCCAATTCCCTTCTTGTAATTCTACTATCTATTTCCACCATGTTAGAGAAGATGTGCTACATGGTTCTTTTATTAAATAATTTGTCGCATATGTCACTACAACTGCTACTGCCGTAGCTAAGGGCATATTATTATTTTGTTGGTTTTGCGATGTGCTTCCTTCATCTTCAGCATCTTCTTCATCATGATCATCATTCTATTCATCGTCATCATTGTTACTCATCTCCAAAATACGTACTCATTTAAAGGCTTATTATTTACTAGTACAATAATGAAATGAACACACAATAATATTTATTAAAAACACAACTAATTATTGAAAACACAATAAGATTTGTTTACCAAAATACCTAGGGACCAAAATTTTTGAAAACATAACTATTGTCTCAACAAAAGACCTGCTTGAAGAGAGCTGAAACACCGAAATTGAAGGATACCTAATGTCAACACATCTACATATATATATATACACACACTTAACCATTCACCTGCCATTCATCTTCAAGATTCAAATAAATGCCACATACTATTCAAATGATAGCCACCTAATAAAAATGAATGCCACCTACCACTCAACCGTTCACCTACCATTCAACTAACAATGACAGCAGCCTAATAAAAATAAATGCCACCTACTACTCAACCATTCAACTAACAATGACAGCCACCTAATAAAAATGAATGCCACCTACTACTCAGCCACCTAAATTGCAACATCCAGCACAACCATTCAAATAAATGCCACCTACTACTCAACCATTCAACTAACAAAGTCCAACATAATAAAAGTCCAACATAATCATACATAATATTAATAAAAGTCCAAATAATGAGTCCAACATAAGAAAAGTCCAACATACTCATACATAAAATTAATAAAAGAAAAAAATAATAAGTCCAACATAACAGTCTACCATTAATAATAAAAGTCTTAATAAAGGTCTTAAACATGAAATAATAATAAAATTCAGAAACCTCCAACTTTAGAAACTATTAGCCGCGATAACTTGTACTGGTCTTCTCCATCTCAATCCCCAACTTAAAAAACCTCAGCCGAACTTCATCCATAGGAAGTGTCATGAAGCACTCACGACAGTTGTCTCTTAAGAACAATATGGTAGCCCATACATACAGCTCATCATTCGGGGACACACTAGGGATGCTTTCCAACTTCGCCAAACATTCTGCAATTGACGGATATATTGATAAGGTTTGTGTTAAAGTTGCTGAAGATGACTCAACCACATTGACTATACAATCAAGTGTCTTGTTAAGTATAGCTGCACCATAAACTTTCTTCTTTGTATGCCCTTGTTTGATGAACCATCAGTGTTTGATGGACATTTTTTGTTTAAATCAAAAGGATGAACCACCTCCAAATCTGCATGTTCATGAAATTTGACATCATGTCGGGTATGAAATTCCTCCAGAGTCTCATCAGTGTGAGGTCTAACCCCTGAGCTAGGGGTGTATGCCCATTCTCTTATAGCAGCTGCATTTGAGAATAATATGTCTAAGTCTTCAGTGAATTGTAACAGCATTGTAGACGCGCCCTTGGGCTTCACTCTACAGTTCGGACTCCCTTTTGTTGTAAGTTCTTAATCTGAACCAAAGAGTCCAAATCTGGCAAATCGTTTTGAGAAAAACAGATTTTTTTGAAAGAAGTGCCAAACATGGACTGCTTTGCCAAATACAGAGTCGCCACCTAAATATTTTTTAATGGGGAAATTTAGGAAACCCTGACTCGGTGCCAAAGGCCACGTGTCCGTCATCACCAAAGTTGCCTCAGCTCGGGAACTTGGGTACGATCGGGGAAGGTCAGCTATGAGCACCCCCTCTCGCCCGATCCGAAGATCGGCCTCTACTAACCGTGATATCTTATTTTGAAAACATTATATGCTCTTATTCTGGTTATTAGCCTAGAATTACTACGTTATACGCACAGCAAACAAGTATAGACCAAATCGCCTAAATTTGAACAAAACATTTCATGTTTGTCTTGAAAATGGTTTGCTACTCGCAAGTAGGCTAAAATGCAGATTTTGCCACCCTCGAGTGGGCTTTTTGGAAAAGATGGTTTTGCCACTATCTAGTGGGCTTAAAACTCTCTGTTTTAATGCATTATTCCAATTTAGGTAATTTGACCTCCATCCACAGGCATTCAAGCAGTTATATTACATAAGCAGCTAGCCTCATGGTAATCATGCTGTCATGGAAACACTCACACGCATGCGGTATGCTAAAGCATAAGAACTTACAGAGTACTCCAAGCCAAAACAGAAACTAGTTAGTAATCATATGCATGATCCTAGTTCATGTTAAACATGGCTAATGCAACTCATACAGGATGTAGCTAGAATAGGCTCGGCTATCCTAAAGAATGGCATGTGAAATGCTACAACTAACACGTATTCAATTTGGAATTGAAATACAGATGCAGTTAGAATGATGCGCCGAGCCCGGTGCATGTAAACAACTGTATGGATGCAAACATGCTGTCATGCTGTTATGCTAATTTAAATATGCCCTAGTCTACCATCATAAACAGGTAAATAAAAGGGAAGAAAGACGTGAGGTTGGAAGACATACACACACTCACGCACACTTATTACAAATACGCCCTCACTCGAAGGGACCAAAAAAATATACAAATTTAATTAACCTACAAGCTAATTAAATAATTACAGTCCACTTAACTAATTAATAAATCAATTAAGCTACTGAACGCAGTAAAGGGCCTCGAGAAAAGGGATGCACGCATGCTCAGATTGGCTTCGCCTGGAAATCCACTGCCATGCGCAAGTTGCCTCTGTTTTCCCTGCTTTGCTCCTCTGAAAATTGCACAATTCCCAAGGTATGCTCCATGGACATTGGGGAACACTACTGGCCAAGAGGAATGGCCACCGGCCAAAGAAGATGATCACCGGCTACTTGTAAAGCCATCGGCCACTGATGGATGGCCGGTCGGCACTGCAGATGGCCGGCCGGCCAAATCTTCCTACAGAATCCTGTTTTGACAGCAGCAGAGGGCAAAACAAGGCATGGCAATGCATTTCAAGCAAATGTATGCACCACCACATCCCTTATCATATTTATGACTCAAAGCGGCATGGTCCTTGATTCTCGGACCACCAATCGCGCATTTCAATGCGTGGTGGCCCAAGAAACCAAGTATGCATTTTGATTTCAAATGAAATGCAATGCAAACAAGCACAAAGAGACCCAACCTCTATCATACTCAATTCAAGAGGCAAGGCAATGCATGCACAATGCAATGTAACCTAGGCATGTGAGCTAAGGATTCAACATGTCAATGCAAGCAAACATACAAGGTATATAACAACCTAGGCAAGCAAGCATGCAAGGCATGAAGCAATGTGACCACATTTGAACAACATGCGAAAGGTGGTCTTAGACCAATATGGACAAGCCTCGGCCATGTCTAAATAGGAAGCCAAAATGCTATGGAATGGAGGCAAATACACACACAAACAATGCATGCAAACATGGCCTAACACTTAAGCATTAAAGAGCATCTTTTAAGCACACTTAAAAGAGGATAATCATGGATGAATAGCATGCATGGAAAGCTCTGAAATCATGTCATAGATGGTGCCAAACCAAGTAAGCAAAACAAGTAAAGCATGCATAGAAGCTTGGAATTAGCCCAAGGACTTAAACCATGATCATATGACACATGAAGCAAATGATCAAAGTGAATCAAAACAGTCCCAAATCATGTCAAAGTAAGCCCCAAAACATCACTTAGATGGCATCTAAATGACCTACACATGGAAGCATACACGCATGTCTAAACATGGAGCATAAGGCACAACCTCTTGAAGCATCAAAGGAGCATCAAATGCAAACATTTAAGCATACCATGAGGATTGAAATGACATTATAAGTGACTCCAAATCACTGAAATAGTGCAAATAAAGCATGCTAGAGGGGTCAACACTCAAGGCTCATGAGGGGGATTACATGGTAGCTATACAAAGCAAGTCATGGATGACTCGAATGACCAAAAATAGTCCCTTAGCATACTAAAACAAGCATAAAAGCTTGACAAAGCTAAGCCAAAACAAGTAAGCATAGTGGTCTAAATGCTAGATACATGTTAAGGCAATTTCATGGCATTACAAGACAAGTATGCAAAGCAAGCATGGTATGTCTAAACCAAGTAAAAACAGAGGTAATACATGGCAAAATACTACCAAATAACATTTAAGACATGGCCAACATGCACTTAAGGATGGTGCTCACACATGAGGCTAAAATGGCACATATTGAAGGCAACAAGGAGAGGGGATGACCCTCTCCTTCTTAGGACCCTAAACCACCATCCTCACCACTGAAATCCTTCAAGATTTCAGTGGTGAGGAGGCCCAAACAAGGTGGTCCCGAAGTTCACCAAAAATAGCACAAAATGGGGCCAAACAAGGCCTAAGAGGGGGTAAACGACCCCAAACACAAAAGTGTCCTTAATGAAGTATCTTAAACACAAAAAAAACAGAACTTTTTTATGTTAGACACAAAGCTCAAAACAGCAAGCAAGACAGGCTAAAAGCTGGTGCAAAAACGGGGAATAAAAGAGGATTAGATGCTCACCCTTGTAGACCAACGGGGACAGCAGCCTTTGGTCTGAAAAATCAGTTCCTTAGCCTCTAAAAATGGCCTCCAAGAAGCTTAGATGGATGATGGAGGTGTTAGGATAGGAGTTGTGGTGCAAAGGGGCCAAGAATCACTCACTTTGGAGCACTCTAACACATACAAATGTAGAGAGAGAGAGAGATATAGGGAGAGAGTGATATATATTCTATATATCAGATTTTCTAACCCTTGAAAATGGTGGAGAGGCTCTCTATATATAGAGCAAGACAAGGTGCTAAGCTTCTTAGAGAAGCTAACACAAAAAGGGTCAAAAGGGGCAAGCTTCTAAGGAAAGCTAAGCAAAGGGGTCAAGAAGGCCAAGCTTCTTGGAGAAGCTAGGCAAAAAGTTCAAGAGGTGCAAGCTTCTCTTGGAAGCTAGAAAGGTGCAAGCTTCTTGGAGAAGCTAAAAAGGTTCAAGCTTCTTGGAGAAGCTAGAACCAAGGGTTCAAAAGATTCAAGCTTCCTCAAGAAGCTAGAACCAAGGGTTCAAAAGGTTCAAGCTTCCTCAAGAAGCTAGAACAGGGGGGTCAAAAGGGTCAAGCCTCCCCAAGAAGAGGTCTCGGCCAGAAAAAGAGCCAATTGGCCAACAAAGATGGTCGACCGACTACAAAATATGCCGACCGGCCACCAATAATGCCGACCGGCCATCACCAATGGCCGATGGCAAGAAAATAGGGCCGGTGGCCTCAAAACATGGCTGGTGAGGTATGGGGATGGCCCACAAGCCCTACCCTGTCCCTCAAAGGCAAAACGCAAGTGTTTGGTGCAAAACCAAACACAAAACAGTCGAATCGAGAGATCCTGAGGCGAGGCGCGTAGCCGAGACCTCCGGGAATTCAAGACGAACACAAACATGGATAATCACCGAGTGTTCAAACGGTGACGTCCAAGTCTTGAGGACGGTCAAAAATGGGGTGTCTACAGGCATACGCCGAAATTTAGCAACATCAAGATACCTCTACAACAATTACAAAGGAAAATTAAACAATTTGGCCTATTTAAAATTTGGCCTGTTAAAAAAAAAAACAAACAGAATATGTACATTAAGCAATTCACTTATCTCCAATTTCTTAGTCCACCACTCATCAGATGCAGGGATAGCTCTAATCAATGCATCATGGCAGAAGCCTGTCTCACCCCTTGTCACGACCCAAACCCGCCCCTATAGGTTTAGCGACGTAACCGGCCAGTAATCCGTGGATTACCTACGGCCTCTGAAGTCATTAACAAATATTAAGGGGCTGCGGAAGCAATAATGTAAAATAAACAAGGTCTAATGAGCTGTGATGACATACATGGGACAGAAAGTTTTAAAACTTATTTATAAACATAAACATGCTAGTCAAGTACACCCATATGTACAAAATATTTACATCGGTACATCCCAAGGTTCAACTTAACAAAACAAGTACAAAGACTAGCATGAGGTGCAAAACTGCCATAACATCCGGCTTCAGGCGGAACCTCCTCGGGAGGCGCAACAGGTGGCTCACCAAAAACAAAACAGAGAGCCATCAACTCTGGCCAGGGTCTTGTGCCGGCTCACCTACATATATATAATAAACTGTGAGCGAAAGCCTAGTGAATAATAACAGAGTAAAGGGGTTTAATGAATGATGTCCATCACAGAGTTAGAAATCAGAGTTTATATCAGAAACACAATCTTATCAGAATTAGAGTCTTATGCATATTCAGATTTCCAATCAGAAATAGATTCAGATACATGCTCATATTCATAATCACACTCAGATTTTGCATAAGATCATATGTGGTACACCCATTAGTTATCAGATCAGGCAGGTCCTAAGACCACAACAGGCAGGTCCGAAGACCACAACAGGCAGGTCCTAAGACCACCACAACAGGCAGGTCCGAAGACCACAACAGGCAGGTCCAAAGACCACAAAGTTGGTACCAACAACCATAAAGGTCCATATCTTGCGCGCAAGTAGCCATGGTATTTTTACCCCCAGGCAAGGGCCATAGGCCACGGTATTGTTACCCCTGGGCGAGGGCCATCAGGACTAAGGGTGCCACAAATACTTTTCAGAAAAACTGGACATTCATTCATTCATTTCCAACATATCATAGCTTTTCAAAGAATCAATCATTTCGTATCATAGTATACTGAAAATACATAACATTGAACATAACTTTACAAAGTTATTACTCACAGTGGGCGTTGATATACGTAGACGAAGTCAAAGGGTCAACAAATTGCGGCTCGTGACCTACATAACACATTACGGGTACACACTTTGAAATATGCACTCCAATTGTACAAAACCTACATCAACGATTCTAAGTGTGTACTTAACCCCTTAACCTTAGTATGGAGTCTTAATCATGGCCTAGGAATGCCTAGGATGGAATGAGGGTGCAAAATTGCCTTAGAAAACATTTTTCAAAAGTTGCTGAAAATAGGAGCCTCGCTCGAGCGAGCCTTCCTTCGCTCGAGCGAGCTTCCAAAATCAAAGGCTTCGCTCGAGCGAGCCTTCCTTTGCTCGAGCGGTCTAATGAAACAGTAAAAATCTTGGATCTTTGTGATTTTCTGTGCGATGGTCGCCGGCGAATACTGGACAAAGGTGCTCGCTCGAGCGAGGAATCCTTCGCTCGAGCGAGGAAGCCAAATTTGGAATTTCCAGATTTGTCTCCCAAGTTCGAACCAAGCATTCTATAACCCAAAACTCAACCTCTTGGGCCCAAATTCTGAAAAAAACACTTTAAACACATAGTACATCAAGTTCCAAAAGCCAATTTATAAAATCATTGCCCAAGAGTGAGTCAATTTTGAGCATCATGTCCATGAATTTTCAAGAATCAAGTTTAAACAAACATGCATGAATTCAAGTGCATTTCCAAGCTTCAAAACATGATCCAAAGCAACACTAACTCAGAATTTTGATGAATTCATGGACTTAAGCAAAAATATGAACATGCATGTAGGGATTTGATACAAACCAACTTCATATGCCAAGAACATGTACATGCATGCATGTTATGAATTTCAATCCAACATGCTAAACCCATTTCCATCTTTAAACTCCAATCTAACCAAGAATCATGCAAGAACTGATCTAAACTCACTACTAAGAGGAGAATCTCCTACCTTAAACCTTGAAATCAAAGTGTGCTAGCTCAATTTGTTGCTATCCCTCAATTTCTTCCAAGTTTCCAAGGTAATTCTTGTTGAACCCAAGTTTTCACTCCCTTCTCCCTCTTGCCTACGTTTTTTCCTCAGCCAAAATGATGAAAATGGTGTAATGACACCTCACACAAGATGAAACAAAGGAGCCCACTTACAATGGCAAAAGGGTAATTACGGCAACTTATGTGTTTAGCTTATTTTAATCTAATTTAATCGTACCTAATCACATTTTGGATAAATATACCATTAAATCACATAAAATCCCACTAGTCTAAAACACTAATCAATTTTGGAATCGGGCGCCGATAAGGCTTCCAATTTGCGAATTAAAGATTAAAACGCGAACAAATGTTTCGACACCGAACAGATAATAACACATAATTCATGCAATGCACATGCAATTATTTCCAGATTTTCCCTTAATTATTATTAGACATAATTATGTTCTAATTGGCGTTAATCAGGGTCGGGGTTATTACAGTCTTCTCCCCTTAAAAGAGTTTGGTCCCCAAACTCGAGTTACCTTCATTCGGAGTCAGCATTGAGTCTAAAGGGAACAATTCCGGATATCTCCTCTTCATGTCTTCCTCGGTTTCCCAAGTTGCGTAGGTTCCCCCGTGGTTTTGCCAATCAACTTTCACTAACGGTATTTCCTTAATCCTCAATCTTTTAATCCTTCGATTCACAATCTGGATAGGCCTCTCTTCATAGGTGTAGTCATCCTTCAACAGTACATGTGTCGGTTCGATGACGTGGAGTGGATCTCTCAAATATTCCCGAAGCATCGATACATGAAAAACATTGTGCATATGTTCCATCACCGGAGGTAGGGCTATTCGGTAGGACACCGGATTAATCTTTTCAAAAAACTTCGTAAGGTCCAACATACCTCGGAGCCAATTTTCCTTTAACACCAAACCGGGTTTGACCCTTCATCGGGGTCACCTTAATAAACACATGGTCCCCCACTTCATACTCCCTTTCTCTTCTTCGAACATCAGCATAGCTTTTCTGCCTACTTTGTGCAGTTTTCAAACGCTGATGTATCAGTTTCACTTTTTCAGTTGTTTCTTGCACAAGTTCTGGTCCCAACAAAGGTCTGTCGCCTACTTCAGCCCAACATACTAGAGATCGACACTTTCTTCCATACAACGCCTCATAGGGAGCCATCCCAATACTTGAGTGGTAACTGTTGTTGTACACAAACTCAGCTAATGGCAAATAAGCTTCCCAATTTCCCTGAAAGTCTAATACACACATTCTGAGCATATCCTCCAGAGTTTGGTTTGTTCGTTCAGTTTGGCCATCGGTCTGTGGGTGGTAAGCACTGCTCAGTCTCAATTCTGTTCCCAAAGCCTGTTGCAAACTTTGCCAAAATCTAGACACAAACTTCGAGTCCCTGTCAGACACAATAGACACTGGCACTCCATGCAGTCTCACAATTTCAGTCATATAGATGTTAGCCAGTCTATCAGCGTTATAAATGGTTTTGACAGGCAGAAACTGTGCAGATTTAGTTAAACGATCAACTATAACCCAGATAGAGTCCATACCTCGAGAAGAACGAGGCAAACCCACAATGAAATCCATGGTGATGTGCTCCCATTTCTATTCTGGTATTAGGAGTGGTTGTAACAAACCGGCAGGTCGTTGATGTTCAGCTTTTACCTGTTGGCAGTGTAGACATCTAGCCACAAAGTCTGCAATACTCCTCTTCATTCCAGGCCACCAAAAATTCTGTTTCAAATTGTGATACATCTTCGTGTTCCCCGGATGCATAGCAAATTTACTACTGTGAGCTTCAGTCATAACACGTTTCCTCAAGTCATAGCAATCAGGCACACAAAGACGGTTCTGAAATTTCAGCACACCATTTTCAAACACAAATTCGGGCCTCGGTTTCGAATCAAACTCCTCTATAATCTTTTTCAAGTGTTCATCTTCACATTGTTTCTGTTTAATCTCATCAAGAATAACAGGTTGAGCAGAGATAGCAGATATCAATCCATCTTGTTCATAGCCAGTTGACAAGTCTTTTCGGCTAGATAACAAACACGACACAGTTGCACCAGATTTTCGACTCAAGGCATCCGCCACAGTATTACCCTTTCTCGGATGGTATAAGATTTGCAAGTCATAATCCTTGATTAGTTCCATCCAACGTCTCTGTCTCATATTCAACTCCTTTTGGGTGAAGAAATATTTTAAGCTTTTATGGTCGGTGTACACTTCGCAAGTTACCCCATACAAGTAATGACGCCATATTTTCAAAGCAAACACCACGGCTGCCAATTCAAGGTCATGCGTTGGATAATTCTTTTCATGAGGTCGCAGTTGTCTGGAGGCATAGGCAATCACCTTCCCATTTTGCATCAGTACACACCCTAAGCCTTTATATGAAGCATCACTGTACACTTGAAACCCATCAGTACCATTTGGCAAGGTTAAGATTGGTGCAGTCACTAACACAGTTTTCAACTCTTGGAAAAGTCAGCCTCTCTTTGATCATTCCAGTCAAATGGCATGTTTTTCTGAGTTAACTGAGTCAATGGCAAGGCAAGCTTTGAGAAGTCTTTCACAAATCTCCTGTAGTAGCCTGCAAGTCCCAGAAAACTTCGTACTTCTGTCACATTTGTAGGCCTCGGCCAATCCACAACAGCTTCAATTTTCTGAGGGTCCACAGAAACACCATTTTTGTCAATCACATGGCCCAGAAATGCCACACTGTCCAGCCAGAATTCGCACTTAGACAATTTAGCATACAACTTCTTTTCTCTCAATATCTGCAAGGTGGTTCTCAAATGCTTTTCATGTTCTTCCTTGTCTTTAGAATATATCAGAATATCATCAATAAATACAACAATAAAATCATCCAGATATGATTTAACACTCTATTCATAAGATCCATGAAAGCAGCAGGTGCATTTGTCATCCCAAACGGCATTACCAAAAATTCATAATGTCCATATCTAGTTCGGAATGCAGTTTTCTCAATGTCTTCGGCTCTAACCTTTAACTGATGATACCCAGACCTGAGGTCAATTTTAGAAAACACTTGGGCACCCTGGAGTTGGTCAAATAAGTCATCTATTCGGGGCAAAGGATATTTATTTTTGATAGTCACTTTGTTCAATTCCCGATAGTCTATACACAATCTCAAAGACCCATCCTTCTTTTTAACAAATAACACTGGGGCACCCCAAGGTGAAGTACTCGGACGGATAAAGTTTTTGTCTAACAGCTCCTGAAGTTGGGTTTTCAATTCTTTCAATTCTGAAATAGACATTCTATAGGGAGTCTTGGAAATAGGTTGTGTCCCCGGAAACACCTCAACAGTAAACTCAATCTCTCTATCCACCAAGTCCCCCGGTAAATCAGTTGAAAACACATCAGGAAAGTCACACACAATAGGGATTGTTTCTACAACAGTATTGGCAGATGATGTGGTCAATATGCAACACAGGTAACCCCTACAACCCTTCCTAAGTAGTTTTACAGCTTTCATAGCCGAAATTAAATATGGGGGAGGAACTACCCCATTCCCTCTAAAGGTAAACTCAGGCATACCCGGCGGTCTAAACACCACAGTTTTGTTCGCACAATCAATAGTAGCACAATACTTAGTCAACCAGTCCATCCCCAAAATACAATCAAAATGATGAATGTCCAAGGGTAATAAGTCCACATACAACATCATATCACCAACCATAACATCACATGCTGGATAAACACGAGTACACATCATAGAATTTCCAGAAGGTGTAGATACAGATAATACACATGTCATATGTTCTAGTGGCCTAGTCAGTTTCCGAGAAAAGGCATGCGACACAAAAGAATGCGTAGAACCAGAATATATCAACACATATGCATATTGAGAACATACAGAAAGTGTACCTGACACCACGGTATAGGTGTTCGGTACGTCACCAGGTACTAAGGCAAACACTCGGCCTTGTTTTAACGGTTACTTTCCCGTATTAGCTTTGACGTTGGTTTTGGCCACAGAAGCAGATCCCACTGAACTCACTGCAGGACGGCTAGTAGTCTCAGACCTAAGCGGACAATTCCTCATCAAATGGCCTGTCTTGCCACAACTAAAACACGCGCCTGATGTTCGGTGACAAGTACCTCTATGCTTGTTCCCGCAATCGGGGCAATTTGGCATAGAGCCACTATCTTGGCTTGAGTTACTATAAGACCCTGTGTTCCGCCTCTTATTCCCGGAAAATGAACGACCCTTTTTAAAGCTATTCCCAGATCTTTTCCTTGCCCAATCAGTTCGTGGAACAAGAGTTTGTTTCTTTGCTGCTAGAATGGATTCTGCCATTAATGCCCTATCCAGAACGCTCACATATGTGGGTAGATTCAGGACTCCCACCCTATCCAGTATGTCCAGATCCAGTCCATCCTCAAACTTGCGGGCCTTCTTGTATTCTGTGTCCACCATATGGGGAGCAAACTGCTAGCTCGATGAACTTGGCCTCATCTTGGGCTCTGAGACATCTTGCCCTGTTTAAGTTCTTGAAATTCCGAGACTTTTCGGTTGCGAAAGCACTGAGGAAAATACTTGTCATAAAAGATTGCATTAAACTGCTCCCATGTCATATTCCCATTGTTACTACGGATTAACAGCCACCACCTGTGGGCTTCATCTTTCAAGGTGTAGGTAGCTAACAGGACTTTTTGGGTTTCTGAACATGGAAATACCTCATACAATTTCTCCATTTCAAGCAACCATGTTTCTGCCTTCAGTGGCTCAATCCCACCATAGAATGTTGGCGGTTTCATCTTCATGAATTTCTGTGTCAGATTTATAATGTCATTGTTATCTGCCTCAACTTGTACCAATGGAGGTAGAGGAGGTAAGGGTTGCTGCCTTTGTTACTGTGTTAAGGTTTCAGTCAATGCTTCCAGCATTTGTTCCATTCGACTCATGCGAGCCTCAGATGATTCACTTTCACCACTTCTCCCTGAGTTCTCCATTTTACTATACAGACATCAAAGGATATTAAGCATAGGTATATTCAGATGTACATTCAATTTTAATATTCAATTGCATTACCCCACACTCACACATGCAAATGGAATGCCCCTAATTCTTACTAGGACATCCTAAGCTCATACGGACCTGTGTGTGCGGTACAACTCGTGCTCTGATACCACTCTGTCACGACCCAAACCCGCCCCTATAGGTTTAGCGACGTAACCGACCAGTAATCCGTGGATTACCTACGGCCTCTGAAGTCATTAACAAATATTAAGGGGCTGCGGAAGCAATAATGTAAAATAAACAAGGTCCAATGAGCTGTGATGACATACATGGGACAGAAAGTTTTAAAACTTATTTATAAACATAAACATGCTAGTCAGGTACACCCATATGTACAAAATATTTACATCGGTACATCCCAAGGTTCAACTTAACAAAACAAGTACAAAGACTAGCATGAGGTGCAAAACTGCCATAACATCCGGCTTCAGGCGGAACCTCCTCGGGAGGCGCAACAGGTGGCTCACCAAAAACAAAACAGAGGGCCATCAACTCTGGCCAGGGTCTTGTGCCGGCTCACCTACATATATATAATAAACTGTGAGTGAAAGCCTAGTGAATAATAACAGAGTAAAGGGGTTTAATGAATGATGTCCATCACAGAGTTAGAAATCAGAGTTTATATCAGAAACACAGTCTTATCAGAATTAGAGTCTTATGCATATTCAGATTTCCAATCAGAAATAGATTCAGATACATGCTCATATTCATAATCACACTCAGATTTTGCATAAGATCATATGTGGTACACCCATTAGTTATCAGATCAGGCAGGTCCTAAGACCACAACAGGCAGGTCCGAAGACCACAACAGGCAGGTCCGAAGACCACAACAGGCAGGTCCTAAGACCACTACAACAGGCAGGTCCGAAGACCACAACAGGCAGGTCCAAAGACCACAAAGTTGGTACCAACAACCATAAAGGTCCATAGCTTGCGCGCAAGTAGCCATGGTATTGTTACCCCCAGGCAAGGGCCATAGGCCACGGTATTATTACCCCCGGGCGAGGGCCATCAGGACTAAGGGTGCCACAAATACTTTTCAGAAAAACTGGACATTCATTCATTCATTTCCAACATATCATAGCTTTTCAAAGAATCAATCATTTCGTATCATAGTATACTGAAAATACATAACATTGAACATAACTTTACAAAGTTATTACTCACAGTGGGCGTTGATACACGTAGACGAAGTCAAAGGGTCAACAGATTGCGGCTCGTGACCTACATAACACATTACGGGTACACACTTTGAAACATGCACTCCAATTGTACAAAACCTACATCAACAATTCTAAGTGTGTACTTAACCCCTTAACCTTAGTATGGAGTCTTAATCATGGCCTAGGAATGCCTAGGATGGAATGAGGGTGCAAAATTGCCTTAGAAAACATTTTTCAAAAGTTGCTGAAAATAGGAGCCTCGCTCGAGCGAGCCTTCCTTCGCTCGAGCGAGCTTCCAAAATCAAAGGCTTCGCTCGAGCGAGCCTTCCTTTGCTCGAGCGGTCTGATGAAACAGTAAAAATACTGGATGCTGTGATTTTACGTGCGATGGTCGCTCGATGCTCGATCGAGCGGAGCCCTGGACAAAGGAGCTCGCTCGAGCAAGGAATCCTTTGCTCGAGCGAGAAAGCCAAATCTAGAATTTCCAGATTTGTCTCCCAAGTTCGAACCAAGCATTCTACAACCCAAAACTCAACCTCTTGGGCCCAAATTCTGAAAAAAACACTTTAAACACATAGTACATCAAGTTCCAAAAGCCAATTTATAAAATCATTGCCCAAGAGTGAGTCAATTTTGAGCATCATGTCCATGAATTTTCAAGAACCAAGTTTAAACAAACATGCATGAATTCAAGTGCATTTCCAAGCTTCAAAACATGATCCAAAGCAACACTAACTCAGAATTTTGATGAATTCATGGACTTAAGCAAAAATATGAACATGCATGTAGGGATTTGATACAAACCAACTTCATATGCCAAGAACATGTACATGCATGCATGTTATGAATTTCAATCCAACATGCTAAACCCATTTCCATCTTTAAACTCCAATCTAACCAAGAATCATGCAAGAACTGATCTAAACTCACTACTAAGAGGAGAATCTCCTACCTTAAACCTTGAAATCAAAGTGTGCTAGCTCAATTTGTTGCTATCCCTCAATTTCTTCCAAGTTTCCAAGGTAATTCTTGTTGAACCCAAGTTTTCACTCCCTTCTCCCTCTTGCCTACGTTTTTTCCTCAGCCAAAATGATGAAAATGGTGTAATGACACCTCACACAAGATGAAACAAAGGAGCCCACTTACAATGGCAAAAGGGTAATTACGGCAACTTATGTGTTTAGCTTATTTTAATCTAATTTAATCGTACCTAATCACATTTTGGATAAATATACCATTAAATCACATAAAATCCCACTAGTCTAAAACACTAATCAATTTTGGAATCGGGCGCCGATAAGGCTTCCAATTTGCGAATTAAAGATTAAAACGCGAACAAATGTTTCGACACCGAACAGATAATAACACATAATTCATGCAATGCACATGCAATTATTTCCAGATTTTCCCTTAATTATTATTAGACATAATTATGTTCTAATTGGCGTTAATCAGGGTCGGGGTTATTACACCCCTTAAAACATTGGGCTATTTTGGGAAGATGGTTATAATCAGCTTTTTGGTTAAAAGTTGATTATAAGCTGATTATAATCAGCTTTTTGTGAGAGAGGGAAGTGGGTTATAATTTGGGAAGTGGATTATAACCCACTTCCCAAAAGACTATAAAAGCCAATCTTTTTTCAAAACATCCCAATAATTTTTCATTTGTATTTGTTGGTATGCTTTTCCAATCATAGTTTTAAACAAACTTATCACATTTTCCCACCCGACCCTATCTAAGTGTGTACCAAGTCTGTGTCCAGCCTTCACTTGCTCAACACAAAGCTTAATAAAAATTTCATTTGATTTTGCATCCCAATGAGCTTTAACGGATGGTACTTGAGAGGATTTTCCCTTGTTCTTCCTATTTTCATATTGTGTTTCCTCTTGGATACTCATTCAATTCTATGAAAGAAAAAAATTCTTTAAAACAAACTCATTCATCATTGCTTGCATTACAACAAAAGATTAGTACAAATTAACCATACATGGCAACTAGAACAGACATATCAACATTCATTGGGTACAAAGCTTAGTGCAAGGATTCATGGTAAACTACATAGTACAAAAACACCTAATCTAAAATCCACCTACAATCATTTGAAGAGTAATGAAATTGACATAACAATACAAATTGAGAGCAGACCCACAACAAGCTGCTTCATGAATGTTAAGGATTGCTCAAGCATTTGGTTCTTGACTTTTAGTCCTACAATCTCGATATTTTGATTTTGATAACACATTCTCTCGTTCCTCTGCCTCTCTACCATTGTCACGGATTTTGAGGTATACCACCTCCAAAATTGACAATTTCTCTTCTCACAAATGACATACAGTCTCCCTTTAGATGGCTTGTCAGACTCGGTAACCCTTATGGCAGCTCTTAGACCACAATCATATCTCAAAGCCTCGTATCTCAAGTCCAAGGTCTCAGCACTAGAAAAATAGTCACTAAAGGATGACATGCCTCTGCATTAATTAGGAAGAATTGACTCCAAATCCTCTAAAATTGATTGGGAAGTTAATTGTATAATACATTTCATTTGGTCATTTTCTCATTCAAGTTTTATGAAAGATGATTGAGATAATACTTCTTACACAAATCTAAGCACACACCTTACATATGAACCAAGAAAAGACCCAAACAATAACATCCATCATCAGAAATGAAGTTAAATAAAGTTAAATAAAAGTTCACATTCACCCTACACCCATCTCTTGAATTTATTGATTCCTACACCCATCCTCACCCTTCGCATCATCTAATGAACTAACTAAAGTCCATATAAACATTAATTCATTATCATACCAGATTTGTTCAAAATATAACTAATGTCAAAATATAAACATTAATTCAAAATATAAAACTAAAGTCCATAGTTTGGAATGAGACAGGAATTCATTAATTCATTATAAACTAAAGTCATCATACCAGATTTGTTCAAAATGTAAACATTAATTCATATCACCAATGAACTAACCAAAGTCCATACTTTGAAATGAGACAGGAATTCAATAAAAATATAGAAATAATCAATAACTAGCATATGTTGTGCACTTGGTCTTAAATTCCCAACAAGATAAAATGAACAACCAGTTTAGTTGCAAAGACAATCAAACAAAAACAAACCCAAAAACAAAGAACCCCAACTTCACTTAGAGAAATGAAATTCAAGAAGCAAATTTTTTGGTAATTAACTTCTCATCAGAACAATCAAAAACAAAACATTGAACTACCCACTTAGTTCCTGAAAAAATTAAGACAATTGATTGCAAAATTGTCAAGATTTCCTGCAAATTCTCACCAACCAAACAGAAAATAAGCAAATTGAAAGACAGACAAGAAGAAATACCAAAGAAAGAAAAGAAAAGAAACCTGAATTCCTGGAGAAGAATAAGGATTTCGAGAAAGGAAAGCAGAAACCCTAGAATTTTTTTTTCTTGTATTGTTTTGTTTTATTTAAATTCTTGCAAAATATGGAGGGGTATTTGGGAGGTGGTTAAGACTAGGAAGAGAAGGTAACAAAACATGACAAAGAGCCCTTCGCAAGCCTTGTTTGCTAGAGTATCACACCATTTCACAGTAATCAGATGCACCATTTCACAGTAATCAGAGAAAGAAGAGAAAGAGAGAGAGAGGCGGGGAAAGAGAGCGAGAAGAGAGAGCTCAGTAACAACTCACACACCATTTCACAGAGCAACCAAAAATGAAAACCCTAAATCGATGTGTGTTTATATATATATATCTATATATAACAAACAAAGGGCATGAAATCTTATCTTTTTGGTGCAGATCAACGGAAAACAGGGGCCAAACTAAACGATCGGCTGCGATCTTGCAGATGTGGAGGTGTTCGTGGTCGGTCGCCAAAGAGGAGAGGAGAGTATGAGTGGAGAAGAGAGTGTTAAGTCAACAGAGAAGAGGGTTTATATAATGGCATTTTCGTAATTTTTGAAGTTTTGGAGGGGTATTTAAGTCATTTAAGCCCCCTACCAGCTACGTGCATAAGTTATTTTTCAAAAGCACCCCCCGAGTTACTTTGACATTTAAGCTAAAAATGGCTTAAATTAATCTATAATCTGATGAGTTAAGCTACACCAAACACAATATTTTAACTTAAATTAAGCTAAAAGCTGAAATAAGCAACTTTTAAGCTACGTCAAACAGGCATGAAGTTGCTATAGTGATTGATAGGGTTACAAATAAATAGAGCCGTTCGTGAACAAGTTCGAGGATGACTTGGTAAGGGCTTGTTCGAACTCAGTTCGTTAAATTCTTATTGACTCGAGTTCAAACTCATTAAAACCTTAATAAATAAGTCCAAACATACTAAAACTCAGCTCGTTAGCTCGGCTCGTTTAACATTTATTTAAATAATAGAATAAATATATTATTTATATATTAAATAATGTAAAAATATGTATAAAAATAGGATAAATATGTTATTTATATATTTAAATAATGTAAATAATAGCTAAATTTATTTATATGTAAATGATAGCAAACTATTGATAACACATTTATATAATAGTGATGGTAGATATATTATTAGATAAAATATTGACTTTCTTATAAGTATGTTCATATATATTGTATATGTAATTATATAATTAAAATTTCAACTGTAATTTTAATTTCATATGCAAGTATGAATTTATAATTTCTTTAATTCGTTAAGACTCGTGAACATACTTGAACTCGAATCAAGCCTAAGCCAAGTCAGCTCGAGCTTGGTTCGTCAAATTTTTATTGAGCTCGAAGTCGCTAAAATCTTAATAAACAAATCCAAACATATTAAAACTCGGCTCGTCTCATTTGCAGCCCTAATGATTGCTATTGCTAAATAAAAAACAACTTGGATATAAAAATAAATTAAAAAATATATAAAAAAAACAACCTCCAATGGTATGCATGCTAAAAGGGTTGTCAAAATATAACATTGCTAAACTTTATGCTAAATTTGACACAATATTTAACAAAATGTCAGATTTTAACTAGAGCTCCTTTCTCTCTCTCTTTCATAATGAGACCTCCAAATAACATTTTGATTTGATTTTTTATGAAAAAAATAGGATAAATAACTAGTGCAGCATTGAAGCAAAAACGTTGCTACAATTTAATATTTTCACACTATTATTTTGTCAAAATTTACCCTTTTTAACATTTTAGTATTAGAGATACCCTAAGGCCACGTTTGTTTGGTAGATTAGGTTTGAGGGGATTGTTAGTGAAAACATTATTAATGTGGGGATTGTTAGTAAGGAAATTAAATAAAAGTATATTTGTTTTGATAATAGTGTGAGAGATGGTTAATGATGGAATTGTTAAATTATTTTTAAATAAAATAAATTAAAAAATTATTTCTATATTAAAAAAATAAAAATAAATATTAAAACAAAAGATGCACATGGGATTGTTAAAAAATAAAAATAAAATAAATAAATAAATAAATAATTGTTGATCGGCGAGCTATTTTTTTGGCTGGCCGAATATTTTTTTGGCAAGCCGACTATGTTTGTAAAAAAAAAAAAATGCATTGTACCGGACATCCGAGTGGACGACGTGACAGATTGAAATCGCTCACTATTTTCTTAATCTCACTCATTTCTCAGTCAAACTAATTCCTTTATTGAGGAGATTACTAAACCCAAACTGTGAAACCCGACCCTTCTAAACAACACCAAGCATGTTGTGGATAGGGCCCATAGTAATCCTACTCCAGTTTGACGTAAAGGAATGGGACGTAAAGGAATGGCTTATACATAAGAAGTCCAGAAGGTTCAATTCAATGCAAATGAGATTGAGAAGACTTCCCTCACTCTCTGAATTATCTTGAAAAGTTGAATGTGAGGGGCTATAAAACCATTTTAATTATGGGATAGTTATGCGTTGATCTTGTAAAGTGAACTTATTTATTAAAAAATTATATTTTAACTTTTAGTGAAATTTTTATTATAGTAAAAGTATTTTTAAAAAATACAATTTAATTACTTACACTTTCAATACCGTATTTCAATACAAATAAATTAAAAATTAATCAAAACTCACAATCAAAAGTCAAAATATTTTAACCATTTATCACTTTGATAAATTTATTAGTTATCAATACCAAATGATTATTCCATAAACACAAAATATATTTAAAAGTCGAAATTTTCTCCATATCAAAACAAGGAGCAAATACGTATAAAAAAATAAAAATAAAAATCTACTTGGGACTTATGAATAAATAAGTCCAGTCAATTAATCACTCAAGCATTAATTGGTTCACCAAAATAAAAGTAAATTAAAGTGAAAATGGTCATTCATTAGTCTCCTTATAAATGACCATCCTTTTATAATGAATAATGATTATTCCAATTACAACATATTTTCTATCAACCAAACATAACATCAAAGTTTAAACAACCATTCCAACCCTCAAGACTGTAATTAATCATCAACAACAAGAATTATATTGTTGTTTATTATAAATTTTATGTTTATTGTCTAAATATCAATTTATGTGATTCAAATGAATAAAAAAATAAGTAATATTGAATTAAATGGATTGAAAAAAACAAACTAATAAGAAAACAAACATTTAAATAATACAATAACTTAAGAAAAATAACTAGTCAAAAAAACAAATTTAACCTTAAAATGTATAATTATTAAGAATAATCCTATTTTAAGTTGGTACGAATTGCTGTTACAAGGAGGAAAAAGAACATCATACTAACCGTAGTTGGGAATCGTAAGAAGAGACAATCTAATGTGGTCTTATCTTGCCCTTATTTCTTTCAATTATGTTCTCGTACCCAAGCCTTGAAAAAACATCATGAGTGAGTCTTGTGGAAGATAATTTAACACTTATCTCACTAATCAATTTTAGTGGGAAAGACCAACTAGGGAGTTGGTTCAGTGGATAAGACCTTCGAATCTTTCACTCAAGGCTTGGGTTCGAGTGCGGTGGGGTTCCCTGCAGATATGCTGTAAATACTAAGAGGCAATACTCCCTGACGGATATGTTGGAGTAGCCTATCTGCATATCCATTTTGTTGAATCTAAAAAAAAGTTTTAGTGAGAAAGTGACCGCCACTATAATTACATCCAGTATAAGTTCAAAAAATAATTACACGCACATGACAAATTATATTATTTTAATTATTAATATTTATAAAATTTATCATTATTTTATAATAATTTTTTGAACTGTCACTAATTTGATATTTTCCCATTTAAGTTTCACATAAAATTAAATAAAAATGAAAAAAAAAATTACGTAAATGTATTAATAGATGGCTAAGAAAAATGATGCCAATGTCACAACTATATATGTTTGCTATTGTCTAAAAATTCATACAAGAGTAATAAATATAAGATTTACTTTGCGTAAGTAATTATTTAATTTTTTATATTTTATGCACATATATGATAGTAATATGATACTATGAAAGTATAATTATTTATGGTGTGTCCATACCTATATCTTACTTTTCTTTTTCTTTTTCAAATTTGCCTTATCAACATGTTTGGTTCGTGTGTCTACCATATCCGTGTTTATGATTCATTACAGTTTTTCTGTATTTGGTTTTTGTATTTCTAAAATTGTTGGGCCATCAAACACCTAAAAAATATGAACACTTCCAAAAAACGTGTCATCTCAACACATGGTGGTGTTTGGCAAGAAGGTTTGGGTGGGTTAGGGGCTAAAATAGCCACAAAAAACAAAATAGGCTATTTTAGCCACGAAAAACAAAACATCAAATCCAACCCATAATCATTACTATCATCTCTCACAAAAAAAGTCAAAAGAGTCAAAAAACCAAAAAATCCTTCCCAAACCAGGCTAAAATAGTCAAAAAGCCAACCCACTTCTCAAACACTTTTCAACCCTTGTCAAATGGATGTCCAAATATGTGTAAATATTTTCTACACTCAAACATACATCAAACACTTCACAAATATGTGGCCATAGTATCTAATAGTACAATTTACAACCCCCCCCCCCCCCCCGCCCCACGCGGGGGGGCGAAAAATATACACACACACACAAGAACATGGCTCTACTTTCTCCCCACTATAAAATGTTATGGTAAAAGCTCAAACAAATGTGAGCTTAAATGTGAACATGGCTCTACTCTAATGGGTGTGTGAATTTCCTTGATAGCCACATTCAAGATGATGGATTTGGGATAGAGGAAATTTAAAATTAGCTTAAATGAATTTCTTTTATTTTAAATTGTAGTTTTTGTCACATGATTTTGATGATGAGCTACTGGATTTAAAATAGAGGAGACCGTGACAGAAGATTATCAGTGTTGAATATGTTATTTCTAACGCCATGAATAAATTCAAACAACTTAGGAATCGTTTAAGAAATGAATCTTTTAGTAATTTTTTTAAAAAAAATGCTTAAGAGCTCTAATTGAGCACTCTCAATCTATTCATAATGACATGGAATGAATCATATGAAGGAGGGACCCACACTCGTCATCCTTCTTCTCTCTAGAAGTCAAAGTAGGGATGATGTATTGGGAAATGTAGTACCACTCTTTTTTAAGAAATATTAGGGATTATGAAAAATTTTTCATGAAAGATTTATGATCCTTAGATTACCTTGATTAGTGTGTTGTGCTTTATTATAAGTGTAATCCAAAGGTCACAAATATTTCATGATCATTTTCATGACAGACTTTTCATGATACCTAGTATTGCTGCTCTTTTTTTTGTAAGGTGAAAAAAAGTTGATGTTTTTGACAATGACTTTTTTTAGTTGTATTAAAAATAATGAATTATGTGCTTGACTTTTCTTCTTCTTCTTCTTCTTCTTCTTCTTCTTCTTCTTCTTTTTTTTTTTTTTTGGTAATGTTTAGTTTTTTTTTTTAATATCAAATAAATAAAGGAAAAATTAGTAATACATTCTCCATATAGTTTGAATAGTAGGAGAGATCCAAAATAATTTCCCTTCCATGTTAAGATCCCTCAGTATTATTATTTTAGTAGTTTTGGTCCTTTATTTCACATTTTACATTATTTAAGTGATCTCAAAATTTCATAATTTAATAACTTTTTATTTACATCTTCATTTTTTGTAAAATTTATATTTTTAGAATCCCATTGACGAGATCTTTCAAACAAAGTCCATAAGTAATATTAAATTCTAAAGAAAAAAATTCATGACATTTCACTGACTCACTGACTTGGTCATCGAAACTTTAGCCAAAATTTAACTGACCTGACTTGATAATCGAAATTTCACTAACCAACCAAAATTTCACTGACCTGACTTGGTCATCGAAGTTTCACTAACCAACCAAAATTTTACTATCTTGTCTTAGATCAGTGAAATTTCGTTAAATTTTTTTTTAGAATTTTGTATTCGTCATGGATCTTGTTTTATAGATTTTAATAAAATGATTCCAAAAATATAAATTTTATAAATAAAAAAAAATAGAGATCCAAATCAAAAGTTATAAAATTTTCAAATTTCCAAATGATTTTAAAAGTTATAAAATTTTATCACCGTGTGTTTTGGAAGACCTAAACTAATATAAAAAATTTATATTGTCCTTATTCTTCTAAAAAAAAAAATATTACTAGAAATCTTAAACTAAAAACCTCAAAAATCAAGCTACCAACCAGACTTCTGTGATATAGCCCGAGGACAGAGGATTCTTAGGTATATCTTGCATATCATATGCAAGGTATACATATTTCTTTATTTATATTTTTTTGTTTAGGTTATATATCTTTCTGTTAGTACTTATATAGATTTGTGTTAAAAATTATACATTGTTAACCTGCTAAGCGAGTCAACTTACAAGTAAACGCTATTAAAATAATAAATCATATTATATACACATAAATTTTTTCACAAAATTGCGTAAGTTAACACAAATATGCATAAATTTTTATATAAAAATTTAGATATAAAAATTTAGAATATAAAAATGAGTAAATTTTCACAAATCACGTAAGTAATTTTGCAAAAATGCGTAAGTTAGTACAAATACGAGTAAATTGTTGGAGAAAACTTCGATTTCATAAAAATACATAAGTTTTCACAACTCATATAAATGATTTCACAAAAATGCAAAAGTTAACACAAAATTCGCGCAAATTTTTCCAACGACTAACTCATATTTGTGTTCATTTATGCATTTTTGTGAAATCACTTATGTATTTTTGTGTTGTTCTAAATTTTTATGAACAAATTCGCGCAAATTTGTTCATAAAAATTTAGAACAACACAAAAATACATAAGTGATTTCACAAAAATGCATAAATGAACACAAATATGAGTTAGTCGTTGGAAAAAATTTTGATTTCACAAAAATGCATAAGTTTTCACAACTCACGTAAGTGATTTCACAAAAATACGCAAGTTAACACAAAGTTTGTTCATAAAAACTTAGAATAATACGAAAATGCGTAAATTTTCATAAATCACATAATGATTTCACAAAAATGCATAAATTTTCACAACTCACATAAGTGATTTCACAAAAATATGTAAGTGAACACAAATATGAGTAAGTCGTTAGAGAAAACTTTGATTTCACAAAAATATATAAATTTTCACAACTCATATAAATGATTTCACAAAAATGCGCAAGTTAATACAAAATTCACGTAATTTTATTCATAAAAATTTAAAACAACACGAAAATGCATAAATTTTCAGAACTCACATAACTGTTTTCACAAAAATGCGTAAATTTTCACAATTCACATGAGTGATTTCATAAAAATATGTATATTAACACAAAATTCACCTAAGTTTGTTCCCAAAAATTTAGAACAATACAAAAATACATAAGTTTTCACAAGTCACATAAATGATTTCGCAAAAATGCATAAATGAACACAAATACGAATAAGTCATTGGAGAAAACTGTGATTTCACAAAAATACGTAAATTTTCAAAACTCATATGAGTGATTTTACAAAAATACATAAATTTTAACAAATCACATAAGTGATTTTGCAAAAATGTGTAAGTGAACACAAATACGAATAGTTGTTGGAGAAAACTTTGATTTCACAAAAAACTGTAGGGTTTCACAACTCACGTAAGTGAATTCACAAAAATGTATAAGTAAACACAAATACGAGTAAGTCATTGGAGAAAATTTTGATTTCACAAAAATACATAAATTTTCACAACTTACGTAAGTGATTTCACAAAAATGTGTAAGTTAATACAAAATTCGCATAAGTTTATTCATAAAAATTTAGAATAACACAAAAATACATAAGTTTTCACAACTCACATAAGTGATTTCACAAAAATACGTAAGTGAACACAAATACTAGTGAGTCGTTGGAAAAAAATTTGACTTCACAAAAATGAGTAAATTTTCACAATTCACATAAGTGATTTTTACAAAAAAATATGTAAGTTAATACAAAATTCACGTAAATTTGTTCCCAAAAATTTAGAACAGCACAAAAATACATAAGTTTTAACAAATCACATAAGTGATTTTGGAAAAAATATGTAAGTGAACACAAGTACGAGTAAGTCATTAGAGAAAACTTTGATTTCACAAAAATTCATAAGTTTTCACAACTCGCGTATGTGATTTCAAAAAAAATGCATAAGTGAACACAAATGCGAGTAAATCGTTGGAGAAAACTTTGATTTCACAAAAATACGTCAGTTTTCACAACTCATGTAAGTGATTTCACAAAAATAAATAAGTTAACACAAAATTAGCATAAGTTTATTCCCAAAAATTTCGAATGACACAAAAACGCGTAAGTTTTCACAACTCACATAAGTGATTTCACAAAAATACGTAAGTAAATACAAATACGAGTAAGTCTTTGGAGAAAACTTTGATTTCACAAAAATGCTTAAATTTTCACAACTCACGTAAATGATTTTACAAAAATGTTTAAGTTAACACAAAATTTACTTAAGTTTGTTCCCAAGAATTTAGAACAACATAAAAATGTGTAAGTTTTCACAAATCACGTAATTGATTTTATAAAAATACATAAGTGAACACAAATATGAGCAAGTCATTAGAGAAAACTTTGATTTCACAAAAATTCATAAGTTTTCATAGCTCAAGTAAATGATTTCACAAAAATGCTTAAGTGAACAAAAATATGAGTAAGTTATTGAAAAAAAATTTGATTTCATAAAAATGCGTAAGTTAACACCAAATTTGCATAGGTTTTGTAACGTCCCAATTTTCATACCCAAATGACAATACAATAATCATAGCCCTTTTTAAGGAAAACCAATCATACAATCTCACACTTGCATTTCATAATGTAAACAGTCCTCATGCGATAATACATTAATCCGACAACAAGTAGATGAACAAATAAATACCCCAAAGGGTTTGCAAGTTTCCAAGGCTTAAGCCCAATTACACATAATGGTTATTCAAACCACGCATACAAAGCCCTTGGCTTACAAATAGAATTACAGTAAATGAGAACCTTGTGCTCTCAACACACACACTTTTCCACGCCCTCAGTTAGGTGGATTCACCACGTCTTTTCCTGCACAAAAATCCCGTAGGGTGAGCATAAAGTCCAGTAGAAAATCCTTCACAAAGTATATACATTTTATACAAATCTCAAGAGATGAATGTATATGTCATGCTATGTCTTTTTACAAATAAATCACATCTTCATCTTTTGAAAACCATCATGCTCAATGATGCCATGCAATTTTCATTGTTCAAAGCTTAACAATTTAACTCAAGGGGCGGTAAATACAACTCTGGTAATCCCTAGGTCTGTGTCTGCAAGTAGACTATGTAAGTACTACCAATTTGTCATTTTTACCAGTATCAACTGGAAGGCTCGACACCTCTAATCTACACCACCTTTCATGACTTATCACCGTATTTACCCCAAAATCATTTCATGAAAACTTGTTTCTTAACATTCTTTTCTAAATGCAAAGTTTTCAAATCAAATTTCAAAGCTCCTCATTATCAAATGAATTGATATGCCAATGCAATGATTAATAATACAATGCAATATTTCTTCCACTTTCAATACTCCCACGCAATATTCCCATTGTGATTAAAATTCTCATTTCTCATTTCAATGCAATTTCACAAGATGAATAAATACTTTTATTTCAATTCATTCAAGAGATAGCATAATTCTCACATTTCAAGCAATCTTACAATTTAGTCATCTCAAGACTATATTAATACTTTTAAACAACAATTCCCAAAACTTCAACAATTCCCATATTCCATGAAAATATCATTTACATGTAAATAAACAAACAATTTTTCAACATTATTTATTTTGGCACATAAAATAAATATAGCAACATCTTCCAAAGATTTTCAACATCTTTCAAAAACCCCCAATTTTTAGGTTTTCTCACCAAAAACCATTCATCTTCAAATATTTGAGAAGATCTCACCAAAAACATTTTTCTTTCATCAACATAGTTCAAAAACATAAATTTCTATTTTTAGAAGGAAAAAAAAAAAAGTAAACCCACTTTCAAAATCATTCACCTTCTTGAATCAACAATCCATTTTTCAAAACAAGTCAAAGGATGATTTCGAAAATCATTAGATCTTGCAAAAATATATATATATATATATATATAACTCAAAGAAAATCCCTACCTTAAGCTTAGAAGAGAAGATGAGCAAAACAAGGTTAAAATTCCAAATATGTCAAAACCAATTTCTACTTGGATCAAAACGAAGCTCTTGACAAGATTTATACTTAATCTCAAAGGACCATGGTCAAAAGATCACTCTAGGTGAGTAGATCTAGAGATCTAGGTGCGAAAAGTCAAGTTTTAGAGAGAGAAGAGAGAAATCACGGTTTGAGAGGAAAATATGAGGAAAAATAATGAGAGAAAAGTGGTTTGGGTCTATTTATAGTAGTAAAGAGTTGCCCTAAAGTCAAATAAAAAAGATAAGTCAAAAACCGCCAAAAAGTAGGGCCCAAACCAACCCAAAAAGCTAAAAATTATACGCAGTTGTCAACCCTTCGGGCACAGGGGTCGACTCTTCAAACAGAAAGGCAAAGAGTGCAACAGGCAAGGTGTCGACCCTTCCCAGACTGGTGACGACACCAAAAAACAGCAAGCAACTTCCAGATTCAGCAACACACAAGGGTCGACCCTTAAGGCCAAAAACAAAAGGAAGGTGTCGACACCACCAAGACCGGTGTCAACCCCAGAACAAGATTTTTAAGTTCCCAAACAACTTTTCAACATAAACAAGCGTGAACGAGCAATCCCAACAAGTTCAAATTGACTTGTACTCCTCCAAAACTAAGATACAACAATACTAAAAATTCCCAAAATAAAATAAAGGATTTAAATGCACTTCCCAAAAGCTTTGAAGGGCACAAGTGCTACAGGTTTATCTCCAAAAATTTAGAATAATACAAAAATACACAAGTTTTCACAACTCACATAAGTGATTTTACAAAAATACATAAATGAACACAAATATAAGTAAGTTCTTAGAAAAAAACTTTGATTTTACAAAAATGCATAAATTAACACATAATTCAAGTAAGTTTATTCCTAAAAATTTTAAACAACACAAAAATGCGTAAGTAACCGATTGAACAAGTAATCTTATTTTAACATTCAAAAATTTAATGATCAAAATAAATTTATTTTAATCCAATAATTATAAGGACAAAGCACCAATAAATCCCAAAATGTGATCATGTGAACGGTTTAGTCCACCCATTTTTCTTATAAACCTAAAGGTCCCATTAAAGTGGAAATTATATAAAAGGGTAGTCACTTATATGTTTGGGTTTAATTTTTTAAGGATAAAAGTGATTTTCTCAAAATGTAAAATTACACATTTAGGCAATTTGAACTATAGAAGTTTTAGATTTTCCCTCATTTTAGAACAAATCTCACATTATGAACAAAAACCTAACACTCTAATGTAACACTCCAATAATGTAACACTCCAATGTAATACACTAAAAAACTCATTGTTGTACTTTTCTCAAACGTAACAACGTAACACTCAAAAAAAATTATGTGGCATACTTTTCCCAAACGTAACGCTCCAATGTAAAAAATAAAAATAAAAAAGAAATCTTAGTGTACTTTCCCCAAACATAACACTTCAATTAGTGTAATTCCAAACGTAACACTCCAATGTAACACACAAAATTCTAAAAAAATTCTTTAATATACTTTTTTCAAATGTAACACTCACAGTTTGAAATTATACATTTGTTCAAAACTTACTAAGAAATATTTGTACTCCTTTTGGAATGGTTTAAAGAATCTCACTTTTTTTTTCTTTTTTTTTTTTTTTACATTGGAGTGTTATGTTTAGGAAAAGTACACTAAAAAAAAAATTTTTTTTTTTTTTTTTTTTTTGTTACATTGG
The DNA here is from genome assembly GCA_025200525.1 of Camellia lanceoleosa. Lineage (NCBI taxonomy): Eukaryota > Viridiplantae > Streptophyta > Magnoliopsida > Ericales > Theaceae > Camellia > Camellia lanceoleosa. The sequence goes on from CM045762.1 coordinate 62,844,295, forward strand.
AGCGTTACGTTTGGGAAAAATATATCAAAGAATTTTGTGTGTTACATTAAAGTGTTGCACTAAGGAAGTTTTTTAGAGTGTTATATTGAAGTGTTACATTTAGGGAAAAAAATACATTAAGGAGTTTTTTTGTGTGTTACATTAGAATGTTACACTAAAGAATTTTTATGTATTACGTTAGAGTGTTACACTAAGGATTTTTTTAGAGTATTACATTTGGAAAAAAAAATACATCAAGAAATTTTTTTTGTATGTTATATTAGAGTGTTACACTAAGGAGTTTTTGTGTGTGTTACATTAGAGTGTTACATTAAGAAGTTTTTTTGTGTGTTATATTAGAGTATTACGTTTAGGAAAAATACATTGAGGAGTTTTTTGTGTGTTACATTAGAGCGTTACAATAAGAAATTTTTTTGTGTGTTACTTTAGAGTGTTACACTAAGGAGTTTTTTTGGAATATTACATTTGAAAAAACTACTGTAAGGAGTTTTTTATGTGTTACATTAGTGTTACGTTTGGATATTAATTAATGTCAATGTTACAATAGGGACGAACACCACACCAGTAACACCACAAACGGGATAACATCATCCACCTACAAATCACTTCACTAAATCCCTACAAAAAAAAATAGAAACGTAAAAACCTAACTTACCCACGCACACCCAACATTAGGAAAAAATTCAAACAAAATCACACACAAAGACAAACAAGTAAACTTTCAAACCCCAAATTAAGGAAATACAACATACCCAAAATAAAATGACTAATTGATTTGAAAGAAAACTTTTAGGACTAAAAAAAATAATTATTCTCCAAATGAGATTTATAAGTAATTTTTCCTAATTATAAATAAAGCTGCATTAGTTGTGCGACTACCCTTTTTGGTAAATCTTTGTGTGCATACGATTTTCCATCTAAGCATTAAATTGGCTTTCCAAACAATCTGCTCCTGAGTCATGACTTGCATGAAATCTGGAAAATTTATGCCCAAGATTTACTTTTTATTTTCATTGTTTTTTTAGTAATTTTTTTAACATAAAATTTTAAAAAACTCACTAAAGGCAAGAAAGTTTCGAAAACAATAAAGTGACTTTTTTTAGTGTTTATTTGGTTTTTTGACCAAAAAATAAGGTCAAAAAATAAAGGAAAATGTACTAGTAAATTCCATGTGAGAGAAAGTTAAACCATTTGGTCCCAAGAGTTTTCTTTTGGATCAATTAGTCCTATGTTTTTGGTCAATGTCATTTATTGTTTTTTGGTTATTTTTCAGTTTACATTAATATCCTTGAAGTGATTCATTTTCCTACTGGAGGTGATTTGTGTTTGTCTGGGAATGAAAATGTTAATGTTTGTAAGGATTTTGATTGTTTAACATTGAATGGTGGGGGCTAACGTCGGCAACATTTGTGAGTGTTGTGTTGTTAATTGTGTTTTGCTTCTTTTTCCGTGGACATGGTGTGCTTGCCAATGGTGTTGGGTTTGCATTTGGTGCGAGGTGCAGCTGGAGTGTAACAGGTGCGTTTGGAGGTGAGTGGGTGTTTATATTGAATTTAATGTACTTTTCCTAAACGTAACACTCTAATATAACATTAAAAGAGAAAAAAATGTAAAATTTTTCAAACCATTCCAAAATGAGTATAAATATTCCTTAGTAAGTTTGAGATAAATGTATAATTTCAAACTGTGGTATTACGTTTAGAAAAAGTACACTAAGAAATTTTTTTTAGTGTTTTTGTGTGTTATATTGGAGTATGTTACATTGAAGTGTTATGTTTGGGATTACACTGATCAAAGTGTTACATTTGGAAAAAGTACACTAAGAATTTTTATTTTATTTTTTTTTTGTGTGTGTTACATTAGAGCATTACGTTTGGGAAAAGTACACCAAAGTACACTTCAATATAACACTCAAAGAACTCTTTGGTATATTTTTCCCAAACGTAACGCTCCAATGTAACACATACAAAAAAAATTAAATTCTTAGTGTACTTTTCCTAAACGTAACACTCCAATGTAACATTAAAAATTAAATGATGTGAGATTTTTCAAACCATTCCAAAATGAGTACAAATATTCCTTAGTAAGTTTTAGGCAAATGTATAATTTCAAACTATGAGTGTTACGTTTGGAAAAAGTACACTAAGAAAAAAAAATTAGTGTTTTTGTGTGTTATATTGGAGTATAGGCCTGTTTGGTAGAGCTTATAAGCTGCTTATTTCAGCTTTTAGCTTAATTTAAGTTAAAATATTGTGTTTGGTGCAGTTTAAGTTAACCAGCTTATAGCTTAAATCAAGCTATTTCTTAGCTTATCTCAAAAGATAGTCAGGGAGTGCTTAAATTTTTAACTTAAGCGTACAGCTGGTGTAGGAGGCTAAAATTACTTAAATGCCCTCGTCAATACCCAAATATTAATATTAATTAAAAAAATAAAAAATTGCATATTTCTGAAGAAAAAGAAAAAAATCAATATTAATTGAAAAATAAATATTAATTGATATTAATTATTAATAAATTCATATTGTATATTTTTATATTAATTAAAAAATAAAAAATTGTATATTTCTGAAGAAAAAGAAAAAAAAAATCAATATTAATTGGTATTAATTATTAATAAATTAATATTGTATACTTTTGTAATGAATTAATTATTAATTGATATTAATTAATAACAATTGTTGATTATTAATATTAATTGATACTAATAAAATTAAATATTAATATTAATTTGTACTAATTAATAATTTTAGTGTTAATTGAGACTAATTAAGCCATTAATTGATACTAATTAATAATTTTAGTATTAATTGATACTAATTAAGCAATTAATTGATACTAATTAATTTATAATGGAAAATAATTGTAACAATAATACTTCCATTACCTTTTTAGCAAATGTATCAATTTTTATATTAATTGATACTAATTAATACTAATTATATTAACTTTTATTAATGAAATATATTTTTTTTAAATTAAAACTGAAAAAAAAAATGACAAAATAATCATTTTTACATCATATAGGGGCAGAAAAGACAATTATACAGTAAAAAGTTATTTTACAGCTTATTAACCAAATACTACTCTGCTGCTTAAATTCATAATCCCACAACTGCACCAAACAGGTTAACAGCTTATGTTCACAGCTATAAGCCATAATCTGTTAAGTTATAATCTATAATCAATTTTCCACAGCTCTACCAAACAGGGCCTATGTTACATTGAAGTGTTACGTTTGGGATTACACTGATTGGAGTGTTACGTTTGGAAAAAGTACACTAAGGATTTTTTTTTTTTTTTTTTTTTTTTGTTACATTGGAACGTTACGTTTGGGACAAGTACACCAAAGTTTTTTTTTTTTTTTTTTGCGTGTTACGTTATTACATTTGGAAAAAGTACACCAATGAGTTTTATAATGTGTTACATTGAAATGTTACGTTATTAGAGTGTTATATTATAGTGTTAAGTATTTGTTTGTAATGTGGGATTTGTTCTAGAATGAGGAAAAATTCAAAACTTTTATAATGCAAATTGCCAAAAGGTGTAATTTTACATTTTGAAAAACCCACCTTTTTTTCTTAAAAAATTAAACCCAAACTAGGGGTGAGCAGCGGATATATCGATCCGCCAAAACCGACCGAACCGAACCGATCCGCCGCATTTTGGACGGATGCGTGATGACGAGCGGACGGTTGCGGATTGATTTTCTCCAATCCGCCAATTTGGCGGACGGATGGCGGATTTGAGATTTCTTTGGCCACAACCGAACCGCCAAACCACCAAATCGCGAGCACCCGTAGTAATTTATAAGACTTTGTATTTTCAATTTGTTTAAATATTATGTTTGTATTTTCAATTGAACAAGAGTTTAAATATTTTGTTGAAAAAAAGTTTTCAACTTGAATATATATTTTGAATTGAAAAAAATAAACGTATTATTTATCTATATTTTTTGGTTTTTAAATCTAACTCTAAAAATAATAAATAGAAAATATGATATATGTTGGTTGGTTTTTTATTTTCAAAAACATGTGTAGATGTAACAATACAAAAATATACAATCTCTACTACTGCTCTGTTCATGGTTTTTGTGGTTTGAATTGTTATTATATTTTAAGAATCACAGATTGTAATACTTTATGTGGATGAATCATGCTGTGATTGTAATATGTGAATGAGGCATGCAGTGATCAGGATATTCTGAAGTTTCAAACTTTATTTCTTTGAATAAGGCATACAGTGATTGTAATACTTTTTAAAGTCATTGACTGTATTTCTTTTTTTTCTTTTTTTTTTTAGGAAGTACACAAGTTAAATTATGTTGAAAATTTATAAAATTTTAAACCGCCAAACCGATTCGCATCCACCCGCCAAACCGTCAATCCGCTCAATCCACATCTGCCGGCTTGGCGGACGGATGCGGATTGATTTTCTTCAACCCGCCAATTTGGCGGACGGATGGCGGATTGGAGGTTTCATGGCCGCAACCGACCCGTTCCCACCCCTAACCCAAACATATCAGTGACTACCCTTTTATGTAATTTTCATTTTAATAGGACCTTTGGGTTCATAAGAAAAAAGGAAAGACTAAACAGTTCATAAGATCATATTTTGGGACTTATTGGTGATTCACCCAAAAATAAATATGTTGAGGAAGAATTTTTTGACCTTTTAAGAAGAAAAAAATTTGCAAAAAATAGTTTGAATAAGAAATAAGTTTGATTTTTTGGTATGAATTAAATGCTTTTTGACTGTTTACTTTTTTAAGCAACTTTTTAATTTTTTTAACTAAAATAATTACTTGCCAAATTGGGTCATTCCATTTCATATATAAATGGAGTGGTCAAAATATTTTGATCCATCCATTTTCTTTTTGAGAGTTTGACATATGCTTTCTTGATTTTGAGAATGGAAAAGCTTCTTCAACTTGTGCTTTTGAAGGTGTTCATGATTGTGCTCCTAATTGTGACCATGTTCACAGTCATTGCACCAGTTGTGGTGGCTACCACAAGAGACCCAGATACGACAGAAGGGTTTGCTCGTGACCTCTTAGTGCACTGTCCTTGCCCTGGAATTCCCGAATGTTGCCGTAAATGATACTATCGACACAGAACCAATCACATAAATAAGTTTTGGTTATACATATCAGATTGTCAGAATCATCATAAAAAAATACTTATATTTTATATAGTTGATTCTGTAATCAGTTCTGTATCCATAAACTTATTATACATATATTATGTGTTAGTCCAATTTGGTTCTTCTAAAGATTTGAATGCAAAGATCCTTGATCTTTTTCTTCTTTTTTTTTTTCTTTTTTTTTTTTTTTTTTTTCCTTCTAAGTGTGTGATGTCTAAGTGTGATGCCATTGTAGGTTTGCTTGTTTAAGTGTGTGATGTCTAAGTGTGATGCCATTGTAGGCTTGCTTGTTTGGGAATAAATAAAGGCTGCTACAATTGCTAATAAGAAAAAGGGTTTCTCATTATTTTATTTACTTGCTAGTAACTTTTCTCTCAGTTTCTTTTCTTTTCTTTTGACTAATTGAAGATTCGCCAAAATATCCTCATCTTAGAAGTGATATGTTGCATTAAAAGTATTTTTTAAAAGTTATTTGGATTAAAGATTTGAGAAGCAATTAGTGGATAGAAATAAAAATGATGAAAAAAGTATATGAAATAGAAATCATATTTTTTTTTTTTACTTTTCCTTTTCATTTTCTATCTCTCCACAAATTCCAACTCAATTTTTTAATTCAAATACAGCATAAAGAAATGGCTTATACATCATAAGTCAAGGAGGTTCAATGCAAATGAGATTGAGAGGATTTCTCCTGTCTAACTTATCTTGAAAAGTTCAATTTGGAGGGCTGTAAAAATTATTTTAATCACTTAGATAGTGTTTATTCAGTGGAATGAAAATATATTAGAATGAAATGATTATTCATTAACCTTCTTATGAATGACCATCATTCTCTTATATTCCATTTGCATTGTTTTTTCTATCATTTATTTGGTGAACTAATTGTGAGAATGGACCTTTTGGTGAAATTATCATCCCATTCCACTTTATTCCAATCAACAACGAAGTTCTAAGAATAAAATGCACATACAGTCCCTAAACTAAGCATTTTGTGTCACTTAATCCTTTAAATTTCAATTTTATTAATTTTGTCCTTAAAATTTTCAATTTGGTCCAATTTCAAGTAAAATATTGATAACCAAGATCAAACCTAAAAAGAATATGTAAAATATTTTAGTCAATTTGATCCAATTTCATACACTCCTTAAAGTATGTTTTCTATGTCACTTTAGTTCTAAAATTTTTAATTTTGTCAATTCGGTTCTGAAACATTAATAACGAAGATGAAACATCACTTTACAATATTGAGGAACTAAATTAATAAAATGGGTAAATTTCACTGACACCTCTTAAGGTTTATGTTTAATACAATTCTCCCCCTTATATTTAAGAAATTACACTGACTCCCCTTGTCAGTGTAATTATTTGACGGTGTTAACTTTTAAGTTAAAATGACATATTTACCCTTAACCTTTACATATACTTTAAAGGGTAAATTACATTGACACCCCCTGAAGTTTCAATTTAAGACGAATCCTCCCTTGACATTTAAAAAAAAAAAAAACTAATTTAATAAAAATAAATATGAAGAAATATATTTAATTTGTAAAAAATTATTTCTAACAACTCAAAAGATAAAAATTATATAAAAATGATAATTATTTTTTATTTTTTATTTCTTAGCCAAATTAATTTTTAATTTTAAAAAAAAAATTTCTAAAAATCAAACCATACATAGCCTAAGAATCTTTTGATAAGTCTTTTCTTACGTTGGTAACTTATTTAATTATTTGTTAATTTTATGACATTTTTACCATCTGAGACCTGTTTGGTAACTATTTCGTTTTCAGTTTTCAATTTATATTTACAAAAATTTTAAAAACTGTTATAAAAACTTGTTTGATAATTTTTTGGATTTATAAATGGCTGTTTCAATTTGTTAATTTGAGGAAAAAAACTTAAATTCAAAAAATAAGTTTACGTTGATTTTTAAATAGAAATTTAAAAAATGGATTAACAAAAAAAAATTCAATTAATAATTTTTTTTTCAAATAATTTTTGGAAAATTTACCCATAAATCCTATTTTCTGAAAAGTTGAACCATTTAGTCCTAAAAGTTTTCTTATGCACCATTTAGTCCCATTTTATTTTGGTAATGTTGTTTATTTAATTTTGATTATTTTACAGGTTACAATAGTACCCCTTTTGCGGAATGTTTGTTTCCTAAAAATCTGCAACATCATAAAAACATCACCAACAACATCAATTACTAAAATAGATTTTTAATCAACAACAACATCAGCAACATCATAATCACCAACAACATCAACAACATTATAATCAACAGATTTTTTTTTTTTTTAATCTAAAAATAACGAAACTCCAAACAGCCTCAATCATATATGACCTGCTCTCTTATTACATAATCAGGTGTAAATTTTAAATTTTAAAATTGTAATTTTTTTTTTTTGTTGTTGGATCAAAAATTGTAAATATCTAACCTTTATCATTTTGTGACTTTCCTCATCATATAGATGTTTATCGCATTGTTGAGCACTGTTGATTACTTGAACAACCCTTTCTCTCTCTCTCTCTCTCTCTCTCTCTCTCTCTCTCTCTATATATATATATATATATATACACATCACCAACGGATTAAATAGAGTTCCTCCAATATACTCGGTGATTTCAGGAGTTTCTCAAATGCCCTAACACCCTTCTCGCCCAAGGCATTGTTCAAAAGATTCAGAGACTTCAAAACAGAATCTTCAAGGGCTTCTACACAGAGAGAAAGTAGAGAGAGATTGGTGTGGAGGCGCTGATGTTGACAATGTTGATCATGGCGTTGATGTCGCTGATGTTGATGATGGAACAAATGTTGATGATGTCGATCATGGCGCTTTCTCTCACTTCGGTGAAGTAATCGAATCGAAGGTCTGTTTGATCCACACGTCGCAGAGATCAGATCTGTTCCGCGGATCTGTTCCGAACGGTCAGGATCTTGACGGGCGCAACATCACCGTCAACAAGGCCCAGTCCCGCGGAAGCGGTGGTGGCGGAGGCGGCGGGTTCCGCAGTGGTGGTGGTCGTCGTGAGGGTGGATACGGTGGTGTCGGATGTCGCTGATGTTGATGATGGAACTAATGTTGATGATGTTGATCATGGGCCTGATGTTTGATGATGTCTAGCACTGATGTTGATGATGGATCGCCCTTTTTTCGTAATTTCACATTACTAAATTACCAACGTTGCCCAGCAGTTATACCACACACGCGTACGATGTATATGCCCTCAATGGTCAATTCCCTTACAATGGGACTGTTCAGTTCATAAGAAAACATTTGAGACTAAACAGTGTATAAGTTATTAATTTGGGATTTATTGATGCATCTCCCATAATTTTTTTCCATTTAATTTTTTTTTTTTCAACTAATACTAACCGATGGAGCAATTGGTAATGCTACTTTAAACCTTAGAGAGGGGATTGTAATTTCTAAAATGTGAAGGGTGTCAATGTAATTTACCCAGTGAGGGCAAAATTGATATTTAAAAAAATTAAATTGCTGACATTAGCAAAATCTGTTAATTGACTTAATAGTCAACTAACTGAAGAAACAATCTGTAATGAAACTTTAAATCTCAAGAAAAAGGATGTAATTTTCAAAAAGTAAGGGAAAAAACTATAATAAACATAAATCTCAGATGGTGTCAACATAATTTAAACGGCTTTAGAATTAGACTAATTTGACCTAAATTAGAAATTTTAAGGTTCTCAAAAAAAAATTAGAAATTTTAAGGACAATTAACAAATTTGAAATTTGAAAAACCATAATGACATAAACCGCATATTTTAAGGACCATAAATATATTTTTTCCAAGTTTCAAATGGCCGTTCCAACCCTCACGTCGTTAACAACTCTCTTTACTTTCCATCTGATTTCTTACAATTACTCAGCAACCACAATAAGCATGGTAGGTTTATGAATAATTTTATTCATAAAATAAGCATGCCAATTGATAGAGTCGGTACAACCATTAAACAAAACTCATTATGCTATACTCACTTGAATCAAAACATCAAAACCATCAAGGAGATGATACCCCATTTGAAATGTGTATCATTGAAATTATGGATACAACCAAAACATCATAAATGTTTTTCAACGGTCAAAGACCACCCATGAATCTGGGCGTGACCTATCAGCATCGACTTCCCCTTTATTGTTACAAAAATATTTCATGCCCCCTTTTTCTCCCACCCCCTTTACATTTTCTTTTTCTTTTTTTTTTTTTTCCTGCTCCTCCAATCACCACCCGCCACGTGTATGTGGGGGTTGTGGGGGTAGTGATTGGAAGAGGTCTCTATCATGACTCTTACTGTTAAAGGAAAGAAAACGAAACAAATGAAGGCTAACAACCACCATAACCACAACACAACCCTTATATTTTTGGTGAAAAAATATGTAAAATCTCACTATCACACAGACTTGTACAATCAACAATAAAGAAGGCCACTCCCAAAATCGATCATGATGCTTATATACTTCTTCCATTTTTTTTCCTTCTTTTAACTAGAAAATCACACGTATGGAGCCAAGATATCCCTTGTCAAAGACATTCCGACCGGATAAGAGCTGTGAATTCTTGTTTTGATAGTTGAGACACTTTTGGTACGATTGTCACTAGCATCAATTTTTTTTGTTTGTGTTTATCGTTGATTCTTCTATTGCACTTGGCTCTTTGGATTCCGCAATGAACTGAAGCCCCTGAAAGATCATTTTTGGACCATCTCAGCTGTGAAAGTGAAATGCACGAGAACTCCAGTCAAGAAAATGAATTCAAACCATCAACATACCTTCAGCGAATTCTCTCCATATGTCAATGTCGAATAGTCTGTTAACTTGGTCCCAACATCCTGTCCAATTACAAGAACGGAAATAACTCATTAATAACTCGATGTAGATCAATGACAAGCTCGTCCCACAGAGATTCAGGAAAGAAAAATGAGATTACTAGTATTGTTCATGAACAGTTGCAACAATTTAGAAGGGTGGGACTCGTACTGGTGCTGCATAATTATATCACGTGTTCTCAATTTAAGGGTAGTATCTTTTTCCCACCTCTCATATAAAACACCACTATTATGCATGCTATTTATTATTGGCAACATTCTCTCAAGCCAACAATTTAGGAAGTAGTTCTAATAACACTTCCTAATAGAAGGTGTAGGAACCAAATTCACATCCCCATATGTCAGTACAAAATCCCACTAAATTAAAATTTCCCTAGTCTGTACTACTGTATGATGTACAATTGTTTAAAAGACTAAAAAGGATTCAGTTTTGAGAACTCCAGGAAATATCCTGTTTTACTTTTCGCTGTGTTTGTTTGGGAGCGGCCATGGGATTGAACTACGTATCCTGGGCAATCCTGAATCCCATGTTTGGATACAAAAGTGGACCTCCAGATTGAACCCCAGGATTATCATGCCCATAATCAGTCTGGTGTTCTAGATGCCGTGAGACAATGGAAGTTATTCGGCAAGCACCGGAGGACACTGAGTTTAGAGATAGAAGCTTCAATGCATTGCTAGACCCCACATGGGACAAGCCCTTAGGCCAGACCAACAGAGAGAAAAACATCACCACTAAACTCTGCTTCTCAATAAAGGACAATCCTAACGGTGTAACTAAATCCTAACACACCTAACAATTCCCTAAAGATACAGTGCCATTCTCAGATATTCAGACTAGGCCAAGTACTTGCCTTCTATATATAAGGGTTTTCACTCCCCTCGCTTGAAACGTATCTTAATGCCTACAAGTTGGATAGGATCCTTTCATAAGGATTATATTGCCTCCAATTTTTATGAAATACAAGATGCTCATTGACTGATAAGAAACTATATCGGGTCTTTTAGAGAGTCACTTTTAGATTATCCTCGTCTTTGTTTATGTTTCGGGGTTGGAACAAATTATTCTAATTCGTCCCCACTCACGGATTAGTCGAAATTTTACAGAGATTAGGAATAGATGGACTTTCTATAGGATCCATTTTACTAATAAAAATGAAGCATCTCTGAGATTCATCTTTTTTTATTGTACTTGCATTTTGAATCCTGTTTTCCTTGATCCCTTTCCTAAAAGAAATCCTTCCTTTTTTTTATTGGATTTGATCCACTCCTTTGATTGATTGTATAGTATCTCAAAACACAGGTAAAATCCATCTTGTTGTGATAGAATGAACATGAACAAATAAGTTTTAGCTAATGTAATAAAGATACCAATTATTGATCCAAAGACTCTTCCCAATTGAACACTTTCCATTTTTATTTTTTATTCTTCTCAAAGGAGAAGATTATTCTCTTTAACAAACATATAGTCGGAAAAACAAGCACCGTGGAAATACATGCCACTCAGTCAAACAAAGATGATGGAGAGTTGACCGACGATTGGCATTCCATTGCTGTCATTTTATATGTATATGGTTACAATTATCTACGTTCCAATGTGCCTATGATGTAGCACCTGGCGAAGTAACCATAGAAACGATAGAACCCACTATTTCTTTTACTTTTTATTTATATCGGCTCAAGTAGATACATCAAATAAAAATAAAGAGGGGAGTTCTCACTTTCAAATTCTAAAAAACCTCCCAAGGATCTACTCCTTACTCAAGTTCCCAGTGAAAACCAAGCAAGATTTCATTTCCTTCTTCCTTTTATTTAGATTTTCTAAATTCTTTATTCAATTACGACATAAATGAAATGTGAAATTCTTGAGTAGTCCACTTCCCTTCAATGTGGACACTACTCTTGGCACCGTCCCTTGTAATTGCATTTGAGCCCCAAACACACGTTTGGGCAGCCAAAATGAATAAATACCTAGTCAGGCTCAGAGCTTTTGAAGTCCAATTATTGGTGGGTCATAAACAATTGCACAGTGGGCTTCTTTCTCCCAGTAAGGCATAAAAAGTGCAAGTGTAGTAGAACATCAGACCTGAAAAGGTTTAGTATTTAGCCCATCTTTCACGCCTCCCGCTAATTGGCAGAGATACCACAGACCTGAATTAGTTGTATCCTGCATGATGTAGAAAATAAGAAAGCAACAAAAGATTAATCAAATAGAGTGTAGAGGAGGCATGCATGGTTGTTATGGAATCAGATAGGTAACCTGCTTGCTTTCGAGGAGCTCAATCTTTCCTTCCTGTTGTGTTGATCAACAATTACAACATCAGTAAAGTAGTCATCCCATTATCTTCATTCAGGTTTAGCTCTTTAGACAAAATATAGAAATTGTAACTCACCAACCCAGACACCATCCGATTGATTATTTCAATGTCATACCCAATTTGATTAAGATTTGATTTCACCTCACTTACCTGCAGACAAAGCAAATTGAAAAAAAATATAAGGAAACCGGTAATAGCTAAGATGCACCACCCCTAGTGCAACTTGTGACATCGTTGTCCTCTCCTCCTTTAATTTAATCAAACACAAACCCCATCTTCAGTTGGCATAGGTGATAACAATGCAATTAATATAACAAATATCAGTGCATTTCTTATGTCTTCAGCTGTAACCTGGAATATCAGTGCATTTCTCATTTCTTATGTCTTCAAACTTTTAAACTGTAGGAATATCTAGACTTCAGTTGATTCCGTATTCACAATCCTAATCCAGAGAATCACTTTCTTGACAACCTTACTGTTAGAATAATATATGATTATTTGAGTTATTAGTTTGTAATTATTTTATGCCATATAGCTTCCTTGTAATTATTAATCTTCATTTATATAAATAGAGAATGATATCCTGATCATACCCTAATCTTTGTATTCTCTAAATTTATCATGGTATCATAGCCAAACCCTAAAACCTAAATCCATACACCACACAGCCACCATACCTTTCTAGCCCTGTCGCCTACTGCCGAAGGGCTCCTTGGCCCAGACACTAGCTGCTGAACCTGCCAGAGAACAGCCCATACCCCTTTCGATCACTGTCGCAGGTGCCCATACACTTGGTGGTCCTGCCAACAGACCTTCTGGTCTGAGACAACCAGTGAGGTCGTTTTGCCTTGCCGACTGCCACTGGCAGTCTCTCGGCCCCTGCCGACAAGACTAAGGCATTCTCTGGCTTCCTTGGACTTCAGCTACTGTCGTGGTCTCTATGAGTGTCGTCTCTCTTGGCTGAGTCGTATTCCTATTTGTTTGACTCCTGCTTCTGTCGTTAGGTGTGTGATGAGGTAGTGACCTTTGTTCCTGTTCAAACCTCTGTTTATTTATTTTTTCCCTTTTTTTTTTTTAAAAAAAAAAAGAGTAAAGTTGATGAGTGTTTAATTCTTTAATATTCTTAGTGGTCATCATGCTTACTATTCCTCCATCATCTTTCGGGTTTGTGATTGGCACTAGTTTTGTTGAGGGTTACGTAGTATAGTATCCATGGCAGATTCCACCAGTGTGTCGACACCTAAGAGTGAGAGTTCCATTATACCTACTACTATGACTGATAACCCCAACCCTAGTATTAAAATCACCACCTCTACATTCAATGTTTAGAACTATCTAGCGTAGTCGTAGAGTTTGACTATTTTTTTGAAGAGCAGAGGGAAGATGGGATATGTTGATGGCAGGATACCCAGCACCACGGACCAAAGTTATGATCAATGGGAGATCACCAACTTCCTAATTATGGGTTGGTTGATACATTCTATGGTTCCGGAGATTGTAGAAGGCTATCTATCTATGGACACTGCCCAGGGTATTTGGAAAGCAATGGCAACTACTTATTCCTGCAAAGGGAATTTCTCACAAGCATTTGAGTTGCACCGCTCTATTGAGAGCTCTGTTCAAGGGGAGCAAACTGTTCTTTAGTACTTCACCTTCCTCACCAACGGCTGGAAACACCTTGATCACCTGTAGGACTATAAGCCTGTTTGCACTGCTGATTCAATCGGATACAGGAAGTTCATTGGACAGGAAAGGGTCTTCAAGTTTCTGGCCGATCTTAATGTGGAGTACGATCCGGTTTGGAGTCGAGTTCTGAATATGGACACTCTTCTTTCACTTCAAGAGGCATTCGCCTATGTACAGAATGAGGAGAGTCGACGGTCTGCTATGCTGTCCCCTGTCACTACTGACCGCTCCGCATTACTGTCTACTCCTAGAGATGGCCTCAGCCTAACTCCCATCCCTCTGTCTGCCACCAAGGAGTCTGTATTCTGTGATTAGTGTTGCAAGCCACAGCATACTCATGAGACGTGTTGGAAGCTTCATAGGCTTCTATCTGGGGGTCGAGGTGATCGGTTTGGTTCTATAGGAGGTCAGTCAAGCCAGTCTAGAGGGCGTAGCTCTCATCCACAAGCTCATCAGTCTAGTGCAGTTAATACGCTTGATTCTACTTCCGCTTCCGTTGGCCAGCCTTCTGATGGTCTCTCTAGCATGACTACTCCTGAGCTTAAGGATGTTCTGTGTCACTTGCTAAATCGCCAGTCTTCTACTGCTCTCAGTACATCTTCCTCGTCGTTTGTCCACTCAGGTAACTTAGCCTCTTCTCCTTGTGTTTTCCTATCTCATAAGTCTTTGCCCTGGATTAGGGTGCCTCAGATCATATGTCTGACTCCTCTGACCTTTTCTCTGCCTATAAGTCCTCTTTAGGTCAGGACAAAGTTAGGATTGCAGATGGTATTGTTTCATCCATTTTTGAAAAATGTTTAGTCCGTGTCACTCTTATCATACCTCTATCTTCTGTTCTCCATGTTCCCAATTTTTCTGTTAACCTGTTATCCTTAATTTGTATTACACAGGATTTGAATTGTTGTGTGACATTTTTTCCTGATCATTGTTTGTTTCAGGACCTTGTCACGAGGAGGACAATTGGCAATGGGAGTGCAGAAAATGGTCTCTACTTCGTAGATCAACCAAAAAAGCTTGCTCATTCTTCTACCACGAGTCCTACTACCCAAGATGATTTATGGCTATGACATCGACGTCTTGGGCATCCTTCTTTTTATTTACTCAAGCATTTATTTTCATCTGGTTTTGCAAACAATAATGTGTCTGAGTTTCTTTACGAGTCCTGCCAACTTGAAAAACAACACAAAGCTTCTTTTGCTCCCAGTTTTAATAAAAGTTTAGTTCCTTTTTCATTAATATATTCTGATGTCTGGGGTCCATCTCGTATTCTATCTGTGAAAGGTCATCGATGATTTGTTACATTTATTGATGACTTTTCTCGTACTATTTGGGTGTATCTCATGAAAGACAAGTGAGGTTTTCTCTGTGTTCTGCAATTTTCATAAGATGATTTGTACTCAGTTTGGGGCCACTGTCAAAATCTTCCTTTCTGATAATGGAGGGGAATGTATAGATTCTGGGTTAGAGCAATATTTTTCTGCTCATGACATTATCCATCAGACCTCTTACACCAATACCCCTTAACAAAATGGGATGGCAGAACACAAGAATCATCATCTTCTTGACATAGCTCGGTGCAAGTGTTTTTCTATAAATATGACTCGGTCCTACTAGGGCGACGCTGTTCTCACCGCTGGCCATCTTATTAATCGTTTTCCTACCCAGGTCTTACAAAAACAAGCTCCCCTTCAAGTCCTTTTAGGTTCCGAATTCTTATTTTCTATTCCTCCCAAAATATTTGGCTATGTCTGTTTTGTCTACAATCACTCTCCTACTCGTGGTAAGTTGGACCCTCGCTCCCTCAAATGTATTTTCCTTGGGTATTCTCCTACTCAAAAGGTATATAACTGTTACCACCCTCCTTCTCGTAAGTGGTTTTTGTCAATGGATATCACATTCTTTGAGTCCCAATCTTATTTCTTGTCCTCTCCAGTATCACAGTCCCCCCTTCAGGAGGAGCCTTGGTGTGAAACGATTTCTGTGATTCCTATGGTGGAACCAGTTGTTCTTGCACCACTACCTCCTACTGAGACTGCAGAATCCAATGTCACCAAGAATAAGGAAGGACAAGTTTATGTCAGGGACAAAGACAGACAGAAAGTTAACTGGATACAAGAGACCACTTCTGCTCCTTCGCTGCCATCTCCTGCTGCTGATGAGAGTCCAGGTAACTTTGAATCTCGAGTCCATTGATCTTGATGTTTCTATTGCCAAGAGAAAGGGTGTGAGGTCTTGTACTCAACATCCTATCTCAAATTTTGGATCCTACTCTCATTTGTCGTCCTCATATAGAGCGTTTGTGTCCAATATTTCCTCTATTAGCTTTCCTAACCATTTTCAGGATGTTCTTGCTACCTCCAAGTAAAAACTTGCCATGATTGAGGAAATGAAAGTACTTAGGAAGAATGGTATTTGGGAATTGACTGAGTTACCTTAGGGCAAACGACTTGTGGGATGCAAATGGGTGTATACTGTGAAACACAACGCGGATGGTTCTATTGAGCATTACAAGGCTAGACTTGTGGCAAAAGGGTTCACTCAGACGTATGGCGTTGACTATCAGGAGACCTTTGCACCCATGGCTAAGATGAATTCAGTTAGAGTGCTTCTTTCTTTAGCAACTAATTTAGATTGGCCACTTCATCAGTTTGATGTAAAGAATGTCTTTCTCCATGGTGACCTCGAAGAAGAGGTATATATGATTCCTCCTAGTATTGAGGATCATCAGACAGAAAGCAAAGTATGTAGGCTTTAGAAGTCATTATATGGTCTCAAGCAGTCTCCGGGAGCTTGGTTTGAGAGATTCACTCAGGCTATGCTTAAATATGGCTTCAAACAGAGTCAGGCATATCACACCTTGTTTGTGAAACATTCCTCACTTGGTAAAACTACAGCACTCATTGTTTATGTAGATGACATAGTTCTTACAGGGTGATAATAGTGAGGAAATTCCTCTGTTGAAGAAATATTTAGCCGGTGAATTTGAAATCAAAGACTTGGAGAGCTTGAAGTATTTTTTGGGAATTAAAGTTGTCCGCTCTAAGGATAGGATATTTATCTCACAGAGGAAGTATGTGCTTGATCCGTTGAAAGAAACTGGGATGCTTGACTGCAAGGCCTGTGACACTCCACTGAAACCCAATCAGAAACTGGGGGATGATAAAGGAGGAGCAGCTGTTGACAGGGGGAGCTATGAACGATTAATGGGTAAACTCATTTACCTATCCCACTCTTGTCCTGATATTGCTGTTGATGTCAATGTGGTTAGCCAGTTTATGCATGCTCCTCATCAGATTCACTTCGAGGCTGTGATGAGAATTTTAAGGTACTTGAAATCTGCTCCTAGTAAGGGTCTTTATTTTTCAAGGTATGATCATCTTCGTGTGGAAGCTTATACAAATGCTGACTGGGCTGAATCAGTGACTAATAAGAGATCGAACTTAGGGTATTGCACCTTTGTTGGAGGCAACCTAATTACTTGGAGGAGTAAGAAACAGAATGCGGTTGCCAAGTCAAGTGCAGAAGCTGAGTTTAGAACTATGGCACAAGGGGTGTGTGAGCTCTTATGGATCAAGTTATTGTTGAGTGATCTAGGTATTGATCAGACAAACTCCATGCGGTTACACTGTGATAATAAGGCCACTATCAACATCGCTCACAATCTGGTTCAACATGACAGGACAAAGCATATTGAGGTTGATCACCACTTCTTTAAGGAGAAACTCACTAGTGGTACAATATGTACTCCCTTTGTGCAGTCTGGTGAAAAACTTGCTGACATCCTCATCAAGGGAGTTGGGAGTAAGCCATTTCATGACATCTTAGGCAAGCTGGGCATGAGAGATATCTTCGTACCAGTTTGAGGGAGAGTGTTAGAAAAATATATGATTATTTGGGTTCGAAACCATACATCTGGAATGGTCAGTAATCTATCGTTCTGGTGGAATAGGTATATGCTTAATAAAGAATTTCTTTGATTTTGTATAGACAGTTGATATTTGAATGCGTGTCAATAAGTTTTGGAATTTTGATCAATACAGCAACTAAAAAGTTTTCTTTGAAGCTTTAAGATTCAATAAAAGCTCTTGAGCACAAATCCGTATGAAGGCTCAAATGTTAATTTATTAGTTGGCTTCTTGGTGGGTCAGAATAGAGTCAGATCTTCCACCACTAGTGTACTTATGTCAGTTTTCTCTCCACTAACACTAAAGTAAAATTTTTAAATTGCTGGTTGTCTTGATTGTTTTATTATAATATTGTTCTGAAGATCGTTAGTCTACTAAACAATAGTATCATCACATACATCAGTCTATACTGGCCAAAGTTCTTTTTTTTTTTTGGGTGAATAAAAAAAGTTCATTTCTTTGCTAGCATTCAAGAGTTTGATATCAGTGACGATCTTGTAGATTTGAAGGTTTGTCTCAAGAAAGAAAACCAATCATGCTAGAGTTAGTGCACACAGTCCGAGGCACCTAGCACTGTGGAAGAGAGCTGCATTTTTTCAAGAAATTAAAACCTGATTGATTACCCAGCTTACTCCATCCATTTCTTTGCCAAATCAATCTCAATGGAAAATAGAAACACGAATCCTTCAGGAAGATTTCTTTGCCAAGTCAATCTCAATGCATTTCTTTGCCAATTCAATATGCTTGATTTGTCATCTAGCCCTAAATCATTCAAGGAAACAAAAGAGAACAGTCAACCATTTTCTACAATCATGAAACATGGTGTCATGAAAATTGAAACCTAAGAAGCACCAACACTCCAAGATGAGTATTGTGTCTGTGTCTAACACGGTGGCACACCAACATGGCGGGTATGCGCATCCGATGCGCCACATTTCATATCAATTTTGTTAATTATTATATTTTGTAGGACACGTTGGGGACTTCATAGCATGCATGTCCTATGTCTGGATATGCCTCAAAACATCTTTGTAGGTTTCTTTTTATAATTTTAGAAAGTAGTTTTAGGATCAAAGAGGGAAAAAATAGTAAAATTAATAATACACCCACGTATACATCAATGTCTCTCATATCAACATATTATAAATCTATATTCATATACATAGTAAATAATTTTTTTTTTTTTTTTTTTTTTTTTTTGCCGTATCTCTACTGGATCCATATCTTAATTTTTTGTAAGAGGTTGATAAAAGAAAACTTTCAATGCACAGCGCACATGGAAGCATGGATTTTGAAATTGATTTTCTTGTCAAATGACTACATTTGTGGAATCCACGAGGATTATGGATAACAAATTCTTCAATAACAAATTATATTATTATTCAAATTCATCATTAAATATTAGCCAGGTAATTTCTAACTTGAAACGCTTCAGAGACAAACAAACCATTGCATTTTTTAACAGTAAATTAAAGAAAGGAAATAGATGATATACATAGAGAGAGAGAGAGAGAGAGAGAGAGAGAGAGAGACTGAAGAAGTTAAACAAGTAGTGGTAGCATAGACAAAAATAAATGCACAAAAAGGTGAAGGGGGAGCATAATTAGGACACAAGGAAAAAAATGAAAGAAAGAAAACACCCTTTAAGCCAATCCAATCGACAAACACTGCAAACCAGCATCATAATAATTAACAAACTTTCATCCCAAGAGTTAGCGGAGACAAAGTTGGGAGTGTCCATGGTCTCAAAAATCAAGAGATGAAATTAAGTAAAGAAAATAGAAGAAAATTAAATTTACATACCACTGGAAGTAGAGTTAGAGTTCCCATTGAAAATGGTTATAGGACGGGCTACTGTTAACTCCCTGATCTCTTGTGCCAATTGTCGAATCTGAAGGCAAAAGAAAAATAAAACTACATAATTAAATAAATTTGACATTCAATAACTTGATAATAAAGTAACCTAAATATCTAGAGTAATGTTTCAGCAACCAAACAGTGTATTCCCCCAATTCCTTATGTAATGTGTTTTCAGTTTAGGATCAGATTTTACATATTGGACAACTAGTATTTTTCAGCTAAAACATAAATTTCTAAAAGCTGATAACTTATGTGTTATCTGAAGAATCATTAAATATTTGTACTCTTTTCTAATACAAGCAGTGCTTTTACAGGGAACACACTATACTATCAATAGCAGCTGATTAAAACATTTTTTGAATGTAATTCCTGTTCTGGGATAAAGGCCAGAACGTTGTCTTTTCCTTCTTTCTTCAAGAAAAGCAACCTTATCAATGATGACTAAGGGGAATTACAACTAGACAATAGTAATACCTGAGCTGCAAGAAGTGCACTATCATACTTGTCAGGTGAGATCTCAACTTCATTTACACCCTTTATTAACTCCGGAAGCTGCAAAAAGAGATCAGACAATTGCCCACTTCTCAAAATAACTGAACCAGTCAGACCTAAATGGCAATTGACAAAAAAAAAATATGAGGGTAGACGTTAACATAGATGATAAAAACCAAAACTCCTACATTAGAGCACGAACCACACAAAGACCCAGAAATATATGAGAAATTCTTTGCGTTATGATAATCAATCAAAATGAGCTAAACTATAATCAACTAGATGAAACTAGATTTACGAACTAGGTACAACAACAAAGTAATAAATTCATAGTGTTATGTGTTATATTTACATGTACTGATTTTATTATGTGTATAGTTAATTAATCAATCTGACACTAATTTGTAATGGCAACACCCCATTTGGTGAAGCCAGTTCTGGAAGTCATGTGACATATTTTATTTCCAAAAACATCCAAACAAAATTGACTAATTCAAATGTGTGAAAAAATTTCCAAATCACTCGAGGATAAATATGCAAGTAATTAGAGACATATACATAACCACCTACCAAGTCTCTCCCCATTCTTTCAACTCTGCACTTCCAATCCCACTTTGTGTTTAACTCCTATCTTCTCTCTTCTTTCAACCTCTCATTCTACACGGTAAACTATTATGTGTAGTAGGCGTTAATTTAAAAATGAAATGAGAAATAGATTATAAGTTAATAAATACATAAAAAATTATAAAATATCTTGATAGTGCAGTACACCCATCTAGATATATAAGAATGTATGTATAATATGTTTCAATTTGTGCTAGTTTGTAAAGGTAGTATTTAAGTTTCAATGAAAAGTTAACCTGCGCAGGGACTCAGAAACACAGATACCAAGTTTACAATTACCCGTGATCAAGCTATAACAATCATGTCTAGAGTACACTAGATGTCTTTATTGGGTGATTCTATTTGCACAGCACATTTTGCCTCAGTACACACTATTTGTACCATTCAAATATCAACTTTCAAACAAAATACAAAGGTTTGGATATCAACTATTGAATGGGGATTTTTGTTCAGACAATTGGTTTTTCTTTAGAAGTTGATATTCGAATATTTTGTTTTTGTTTAGAAGCTGATATCCGAACGGCACAAATACTAAGATAAACTACCGTGTTTAAAAGTTGATATCCGAACGGCACAAATACTGAGATAAACTACGGTGTGTAAATAGAATTACCCAACTTTAATACCGTGATTTTTTGTGAATTGACAAAAGTGCCCCCAATTCAAGATTACATAGTGAATTAAAAGGGCAATTCCATCTATTCACAAATGTACTAACACTAATTCTTGAAACAAACAAAAAAATTGAAAAAATGAAAGAACAAAATTGAATTGAGTAAATATATGATAAAGGAAAGAAATGCAGTTTTGAAGAAGATTTGGGTTCTAGGGTTAAAGCAATTAAGTACAATACTTGTACCAAATCAAAGAAGGCAAGAATACAGAATCCAATTAAATGAAATTTGAAGTATAAGCAGATCGAAACAGCAACAATAGAATGATCAAAGACAAAGAAAGATCATGTATATGTATATGTGTGTGTGTGTATATATGTATGTATGTAGAGAAATTACCCCAGTCTGCAACGCCACGCTTTCGTGTCTGAATCGAACGATTTTTGGACTAAAAAGCAATATCTGAAAAGGCTTATGGGTTAATAGGGATCGCTTGGGTATCCTAATAAGCGTACTTTTTATTTTTTTGAACTAAAAAATTGAGAAAAAAAAATATAGATGTTTGGGTTAATTTTTTGAATTTTTATGAAAAAATATGTATTAAAAAATTATATAAATTAATATGTAGAAAAAAATTAAGATTAAGAGTTGTACAATCATAATTGTTGATTTTTGATAAATAGTATTAACTTTTTAACTTTTTAAGTAATTTTTTATTGACCTGTCAAACTTGACTTTAATTACACTAACCTCCCTTCACGTTTAATGAAAATACACTAACCCTGCAAATTTATCATAGTTATCTATTTGTCCATTTTTTTTCAAAATTTTACACTCAACATAGATATTGTTTAGAAAATATCCAACTAAAACTCGGGTAAATAACTAATTGAGCTCGAGCTTGGATCTTTTTTTAATTATTATTTACTTTATTTAAATATATAAATAATATTATATATTATTTAATAAAAATTATGTTTATATTATTTTAACATATAAATAATGTTTTTATATTATTATTTATACATATTTTATATTATTTAATATATAAATAATATATTTATTTTATAATTTAAATAAAAATAAATAAACCGAACTTATTTGAACTCAAACTTTAACTCGTTTACTAAACGATTTTAAAAATTAGATTTAAACCCGTTTATTTACTTAGCAAATCTAGCTGAACCAAGTTCACAAATAGTCCGATTCGATTGTAATCTTAAATAAAAATTTAAAAAAATAATAATAATTTAAACCAATTCACTCAGAAGGTGAGGGAGTTAGGCTAGGTGATAAAAATTAATCAGTTGATTGATCTGTAGGTTAAAATTTGTCAACTCGCCTGGAAATTGACCGAACTTCGCCTATATATACCCTCAATTACATGGCACTTACCTACATACAATGTCCCTGAACCTAATTCCATTAATTAATTAAATGACAGATATCGCTTATTTTCATTGCACATTTTCCTCTAATTGGATTATTGTCTGTATTAATTGATGAAATACGAATTTGAATATCAATTAATTTGAAAATTGTGTCGGGATTTGAAATAAATAATTAATTTTTTGTTTGAAATTGAGGTCAAGTTTGGCAAGTTCATAAAAAGTCAAAAAGTCAAAAAGTTACTCAAAAAGTTAAAAAGTTAACACTATTCACCAAAAGCCAATAATTACGGCTGCACAACTCTCAATCCTAATTTTTCCCTACAAACCAATTTTTACAATTTTTTATTACACATTTTTCCATAAAAAGTCAAAAAATTAACTCAAACATCCATATTTTTTTTCTCAATTTTTTAGTCTAAAAAGACAAAAAGTACACTTATTTAGGACACCTCAAACAATCCCTGAAAAAAAAGAAAAAATTAAAAGTCATATAGTCATTTATGGTCCTTTTCATTTTGTAACCTTTAATTATTCAATTATAAAAGACTAATGTTATACAAACGAAAAAAATGGGTAAAAGACAATTTTAGTCTTTAAATATGTGTTCTTTGTCATTTAACTCCCTTAAGTTTCAATTTTGTTATTTTGATCCTTAAAGTTCTCAATTTTAGTCAATTTAATTATGGGTGATTCTATTTATACGCCACTAATATTCATAGCACACACCATTAATAGATTAAATTTATATTCTAATAATATCATCTAATGAATTAACTATTAAGGACAACATGAAGTGTATTCTACCCATTTAAAAATTTCTTATTTAAAACACAAAATACTCTTCACACACCATCATTCCTATAGGATTAGAGTTTTAACATATAAATATTGTATTTTTTCATCATTTTCACCATTAACATATACTTATAATATCATTCATTATCAATTAGCTCACTTCGTTCTCTTCCCTATTATACTTAATTTTCAAACTCAAAACAGTATTGCCTTTGAAGATTTAGGGTTTAAAGACATTAAAATTAATTAGTTTTGAAGATTTGCGCACCATGGATGAAACTGAGATGGTTGGTTCTGATATAAACATTGAAAACTTTGATTTGAACATTGAAAATGTTAGTTTATGACTTAATTTTTTGATTTTTTATTTATCTTGTTCGTATGTTGGGAAAATGAGTTTGTTCATCGTATTCGGATAACCAGAGTTGAACTTTTACACAATGTTCGATTATTTATATTTGAACAAAACAATTTTGTTTAAATTATTAAGATTGACCAAATATTAAATGTTCATACATAAAAAATTGAACATTTTAAGTTAGTTCGGTTAAAATAAATTAAATTTTTATTCATTGTTCATGTATAAATTTTTGAACACATTGTTTGTTCAATTCTATATTTATGAATATGAGTAATTTGATGAATTTGAAATGACGACAAGAGACGAGAGTTCAAGACCGACAATGAAAATCAACATCGACGAAGATGGAGGCCGAATGAAACACACTCCACCGGTGATCTGAAATGATGAGACAACAAGATGAGACACAACAAGAGTTCAACACCAACTATAGAGATCAACAACGGCGAAGATAGAGGCCGAATGAAACCTCCGCTCGTGATGGAGACCAAGACTGACGAAGATGATCTTTGTTGATCTTTGTTCTGAAGATTGTGGGGTTTTTGTTGTGTGTAGTGCTAAAGATGAAGAGTTTTTGGTGTGTGTAATGGTGTGTAGTCAAATAGTTAGTGGTGTGTTAATATAGGGTTAGTAATGGAAAATTAAGGTGTGAACTAAGATATTTTTAAAATCAAAAATTATTTTATGTGTGTACTAAGTAATGGTGTATATTAGGAGTATTAGTGGTGTGTAAATAGAATCACCATTTAATTATATTTCTAACGTCCGTCTACATTGATAACAGAAAAAGTATTTTATTCTAGGATAAAAGATAGTTTTGGTCCCTAAAGTATGTGTTTCTTGTCATTTTAGTCCCTTGAGTTTTAAATTTTGTCATATATTCATGTTATCAATGTAGACGAATGTTCGAACCAAATAAACCAAAATTGATAACTTCAAGGACAAAAATAACAAAATTGGAATTTAAGGGCTAAAAAGAAAAAAGAGCATACTTTAATAACTAAAACGGTCTTTTATCCAACAAAAAAAATATTAAACCAATCCATCAATTTTAAGGATAGATAAGTTGGTGACCTGTTAAAAAACCCTCAATAAATCCATCAAGAGTAAATTCTCAAGGCTTATACACGGTCAAATCCAACTAACAGAACGCTATTAGTCAATATGCAATTTCTATCACAGATCTACCATTATCTTCTTTTCAATGGTCGAAGTCAGATTGGACATTCATGTGGAGCCTTGGCATTCCTAATTGAGAGGGAGATTTATGATTAGGAATTGGGCCGAGGTAACGGCCGAGCAGGTTGAGAGTCAAATGGAGCATTAGACCGAGATGACCTGCGGTCCGCCCGGAGTTGGGCTGCTATTACTTGGGCCGGGCAGGTGTTGGACCAAGTTTTGCCGCCCTAGTCCGGAGAGAAGTTGCTCAGCAAGGCAGTGCTCGGTTGGACCGAGCTGCTTGTTCTGGCGATGGTGAAGCCAGTCAAGTTAGTTGACCGGCGCCCGGAAAGGCGCTGTCAGCCGAGGTAACTGTTTGCTCGGCAGAAAGGCCGACCACACGAGACGTCCTGGGCTCGGCTTTGCCGAGACGCCGCCTAGCCTGGTTCTCCTTGAGCTTAGCTAGTGAAGTGCTTAGCATGAAGCACGGCACGGCGGTGGATGGAGCAGCTCGGCTACCGAGCTCTAACAGAGAAGACTGGCAGTTGAGATTAGGTGATGTTCAGCAAGGTTTACGCTGACAGATGGGATAGCAGGACCACGTGTCAGGAGATGACTGGGAGTGGATATGGGGCGCAGAGGGTATATAAGCATGTCTGCGCCCCTCATACGAGGACGAACATTTTGTAAGGAAATTCTTACACTCAAATACTCTCATCTCTCTCTCTCTCTCTCTCTCTATTCCTAGGTGTGTGCTAACTTGATCGTCGGAGGGGTTTTCCGACCACACACCGTCGGGTAGCTCACCGTCATTGTGCTTTCAGGTGATCGGACAGAAACGGAGCTTGGAGGAAAGGAGTATGGGCTTGCCGGAATATTTGTTCCCCGTTCAATTGGCGCCGTCTGTGGGAAGCTTGCAAATAAAACCTTGTCTTCTACGCTCGTCTGACCGCCGACCATGGCGAACAACGAAGAGTTTCCGTTGTCCGCTATCAACGAAGTTACTCCAGAGTCAGGCAAACGAAGAGAGGGGCATCCCGACATCATTCCAATGGCTAACCTAGAGACATTCCCAGGAGGACAGTCGGGAGACGCGCGAGATAAGCGCGGAAGGAGTCATGGTCATTCACGGAGTCCAGACGGACATCGGCAGCAGAGAGACTCACACGCCAGGCGCCTGGAAAACAAGCTGAGGGACCAGGACGCCGTCATCCGGCAAATGGCGGCAGAGATGGAGGAGATGAAGCGGCATGTCAAAGGGAAGGGAGTAGCTAGAGTAGGAGACCACAGTGAGCGCACCCAACCCCGCCGTTCAGGTAGTCAGAGTCAGCGACATACTCCCTCCATTTCTATTACCAGAAGTTACAAGGTCGGTGATTCCGACGTGCATGCAGAGAAGTCTAGCGCGCAAGATAGCACCTACCAGCCCTCGCGTCCGATGACGACGTCGAGATACTCTTATTCCGCACATTCAGAGGATTTGCGCGCAGTTTTAAAGGAGCGGGCTCGACGGCGGGAGGCTCAAAGGATACCGGCGTTCCAGCGGTTATCCTATGGGGTTCATGCCAGTAAGGAGGTTGGAATGCCTCCACCCCGCCAAACAGCACCGCTCCTGGTGGATTCCAACTTGGCAAGGTTGAGTGCCACCCCTCTCTCCCTGGAAATAGAGACAACACCTCTTCCGTCGGGCTTCCACCAGCCAAAGTTCACATTGTACGATGGGAAGACAGATCCTTACATGCACGTAAGTCATTTCCGACAGGTCATGGCCGAACATAGGCGGAATGACGCTCTTATGTACCTCATCTTCCCGTCAAGTTTGGGCAAACTGGGTTTGAAGTGGTTCGAAAGGCTGCTGGAGGGGAGTATAGAGAGGTGGCATCAGTTGGCCGAAGCCTTTGTGACGCGCTTCAAAACCAATACCAAAACACTGAAGGAAGTAGATCACCTACTAAGTGTCAAGATGGAACCGAGTGACACATTGAAGGCGTACAACTCCAGATATTGGGAGACCTTCAACGAGATCTTTGATTGCCCGGTCAACCTTGCAATCACTCAATACAAACGTGGTCTCCCGGTCGGACATAGATTGCGGGACTCGCTCACCATGCACCAGCCGACATCCATGGGCCAGCTCATGCAGCGCATCAATGAGCACATCCGGGTTGAGCATGATGCGTCGGCATCTACCGTGAAGACAACTCCGGTAGCAACAGACAAGAAGACAGCAGGCAAAGTGCACGCAGTTGGGCACGAATCCAGCCGCTCAAGTGACAGAGCAGAAGAATCAGACCGTGGCTCGAATCGTAAGAACCAGGGTAGAGGACGTCGGAACGACCGGGATGACTACACCCGAGATGATGTTGCGGATGCCAACAGAAGGTTGAAGGCAAGGACTGGCATCACCACGGTCTTCAAGATTCCAATTTATCGCATACTTAGTGAAATCCGAGACGAGGAGTATGTCCGGTTTCCTGCTAAGTTGGGCGATGGACAGAAGGGCTACAATCCACGGTATCGTTGCACATTCCACCGGGAGAGAGGCCACCAGACTGAGGATTGTTTGCCTCTGAGGCAACACTTAGAAGAGTTGGTCGCGGCCAGGCACCTAGACCTTTACATTGATGGCGGCGTAAAGCCGAATCAGGCTCCGGTCAATCCCAAGGGACAGCATGACCGAGATGCACCACCACAAGGAGTTATTAATGTCATCCACGGCATCGTGGAACCGGAGCGTGTTTGCGAACTCCGGGGCATGATAAAAAAGGTAGAGCATATGAGGGAAGTTTTGTCGTACCGATGCGCCATCAAAAGGGCGGTCAAGAAAAAGACGTGATTAGTTTCACCTCAAGGGATCTAGAGCGTATCCAGACGCCGCACAACGATGCCCTAGTAGTGACACTTCGCGTCAAAGAATTTGATGTTAAACGGATCTTGATCGATTAGGGAAGCTCGGTCGAGATCATGTATTATGATGCGTTCAAGCAGCTCAAACTCCGGGAGACAGACTTGGCTTCGGCAACTTCGCCACTGGTTGGTTTCAACTCACAACTGGAGTGGCCCTTGGGAAAGATTATCCTGCCAATCAAAGCGGGATCCGTGGTCAAGCAAGTGGAGTTTTGGGTGTTACAAGTGCCTTTGACTTACAACCTTATCCTTGGAAGGGGATGGCTTCACGCTATACAAGCTGTAGCGTCGACCTACCACCAGGTGATGAGATTCCCCTCGGCTATGGGGGCAATCGAGGAGATCTGGGGGGATCAAGTCATGTCCAAATAGTGCTTCGTGGCGGTGAACGGCAGCCGGGCTGCCAAAGGCTTCGTGCAAATGATAGAAGGACCGGAAGACCAAGGAGTTCTGGAGGATGTGGGCAATAAGGCAGAGGACAAAGCTGTGGAGGACCTGGTTGAGGTGCGACTCGATATGGAGTGGCCGGATAAGTTCTTCCTGCTCGGTTCCAGCCTTACTGTCCAAGAGAGGACCGAGATGGTTGAGTTTTTGATAGCCAACATCGAAGTCTTCTCATGGTCGCCTTACGACATGCCGGGCCTCGATCCAAGTTTTATCTGTCATCACCTCAACGTCTTCCCTGGAGCAAAGCTAGTCATCCAGCGAACAAGGAGATCGGTGCTGTATCACGCCGAGGTAGTTGCAGAGGAGGTGAAGAACCTGCTTGAGGCACGAACAATTCAGGAAGTGCACTACCCTCGGTGGATTTCTAACACAGTAGTGGTGCCCAAGAAGAATGGAAAGTGGCAAGTTTGTGTCAACTACAAGACAGTCAACCGAGCTTGTCCCAAAAATAGCTTCCCTTTGCCGCGAATTGACCAACTTATGGACTTGATGGCTGGACATAATAGGCTCAGTTTCTTGGATGCCTACCGCGGCTACCATCAGATCGCCATGTATGGGCCTGACCGAGAGATCACCTCTTTCACGACTCCAAGGGGACTCTTCTGCTACCGAGTCATGCCTTTTGGTTTGAAGAACACCTTTCAGAGGATGGTGACCAAAATGTTTGCTCCTTTGCTTGGCCGGACAATGGAGGCTTACATCGATGATATGGTAGTAAAAAGCCGACATGAGCCAAACCATTTGTCCGACTTAGCCGAGATGTTTGCCATTCTAAAGAAGCACAAGCTGCGCTTGAATGCATCAAAGTGTGCCTTTGGCGTGGGATCTGAAAAATTTTTGGGGTTTCTAGTCACGAACCGAGGCATCGGAGGCACCTTACGCAGACGTAGAGCTGCAAGAGTTGAAGCATACGCCGCGCTTAATCGGTTTATAAGCTGGTCATCAGATCGCTGCTGCCCTTTCTTTCAAGCATTGAAGTCAAAGTTCTCGTGGGACGAAGAGTGTAACCGAACTTTGGCCGAGCTCAAGGAATATCTGTCTTCTCCGCCACTATTGGTTACATCAAAGCCAGGTGAGGAACTCTACCTTTACCTTGCCGTCTCCCAGCACGCAGTTAGTGCGGTGCTAGTCCGCGCTGAAGGAATCAAGCACCTCCCAATTTTTTATGTCAGTAAAACTTTGCTGCCTGCTGAGACGAGATACTTGCCGCTGGAAAAACTTGCGTTGGCATTGATGATGGCTTCAAGGAAGTTGGCGCATTATTTTCACGCCCATACCATCATCGTACTGACCGAGTTTCCCCTTAAGGCCTTGTTTGAACAAGCGGACTTTTCAAGCCGAATTCTCAAGTGGGCGGTCGAATTGGGACAGTTTGATATAAAGTTCCAGCCGCGCACAGCCATAAAGGCCCAAACTTTGGCCGATTTCGTTGCCGAATTCTCACCAGGAACTCATTCGGTATGCCCGGTCGATATTGCCGCGGCAGAAGAAGAAGGGACTGCAAGCCTGACCGAGATACCACAACTGGGTGGAGTTGCCGACGCGGAATTTGCACGCCCCACCGAAGTACCCTCAACTTGTACAATTCAACCAACCGGTGACGTGATGACGGAGTCGGGTATTGTTGTCCCACCCACTCTATCCGGTACCGCGTCGTCAGAGGAGGAAGTAATGGAACTACTCAGCACAGAGCCTGCGGCCGACATAATACCACAACCTGGTGATTCGCCTACGGACTTAAGCATTGTAGACCGACTTGCCGAGTCCGATGCCGAATCACCAAGGAGGGCTGAAGTGGAACCAGTCAACACAGAACTTGAAACCAGACAGCCAAGAAACCGTGATCCCATTGCCCTTCGCAACTCTCAGGACCCATCAAACTGCTAGAAGCTTTTTGTGGGGGAAATGTGGAAGCTTTTTGTTGATGGAGCGTCCAACCGTCACGGTGCCGGCCTAGGTATCGTTCTTATCTCCCCGGATGGCCTAACCATTGAGCACTCTATCACGCTTGGCTTCCCAGCATCTAACAACGAGGCTGAGTACGAGGCCCTTCTGGCCGGGCTAAAGAGCGCTATTCAAATGAAGGCTGCCGAGCTACTGGTGTCTGATGATTCCCACCATGGTTAACCAAGTCTCTGGGATTTACGAAGCAAAGGATGACAGAATGGCGAAGTACCAAGCTCTGGTCAGGGAACACATCAAGCAGTTTCAGGCAATCAGAGTCCAACAGATTGGCCATGAAGAAAACAGCCGAGCTGATGAGCTGGCCGACCTCGCTTCGATGGTAGATAGTACGTCTCCAAACCCCCTATTAATTGACTTTCTTCCACGGCTAAGCATGGAAGACGCTGGGCAAACGGATGTACTCTGCGCTGCGCTAGGTCCTTCCTGGATGGACCCTTTAATCTTGTTCCTCAGAGACCGGACTCTACCAACTGACAAGAAGGAAGCACACAAAGTCCGGGTGAAGTCAGAGCGATTTTGGCTCTCTCCATCTGGTGCGTTGTATAAAAAGTCCTTCACTAGTCCTTATCTAAAGTGCCTGCACCCGAGTAGTGTAGAGGCCCTCTTGTGCGAAATTCACGAAGGCATTTGTGGCAGCCATATAGGGGGCAGGTCCTTGGCCTACCGAGCTATTTTGCAGGGATACTAGTGGCCGTGCATGCATGCCGACACACAAAAGTACGTCCGCAAGTGCGAAATATGCCAGAAATTCGCCCATCAGATCCATCAGCCTGCTAGGGAACTTCTTCCCCTCACCAGTCCTTGGCCCTTCGCCATGTGGGGGCTAGATATAGTGGGGCCACTGCCAACAGCACAAGGCAACCGGAAATTCTTCATTGCGGCTACAGATTACTTCACGAAATAGGTTGAAGCTGAGCCCTTGACAATAATCAAAGAGAAAAACGTGAAGCGGTTTGTCTGCCAGAACGTGGTCACGCGGTTTGACGTCCCCAAGATCTTGATCTCTGACAACGGCACCCAGTTTGACGGTCGCCTATTTAGAGGATTTTGTGAAGATTTGAAGATTGAATTCTACAACTCCACTCCGGCTTACCCGCAGTCCAATGGTCAAGCCGAGGCATCGAACAAGACTATACTGGATGGGTTGAAGAAACGGCTGGAGAAGGCAAAGGGAAAATGGGCTGAGGAATTACCCAGCGTCCTTTGGGCATACTAAACAACCCCGTGGCGATCTACCGGGGAAACTCCATTTGCTTTGGCTTATGGCATGAAGGCGGTCATACCTTTGGAAGTTGGCATGCCCACCTTAAGAAGCGAGAGTTTTGAGCCCGAACTGAATGCCGAGGCTATTGCCTTGGAGCTGGACCTAGTGGAAGAGCGTCGGGAGAAGGCCCTTATCCATGTGGCCGCCTACCAACAAGAGCTCTCAAAGAAGTACAACAAGATGGTGCACCCCAGACCGTTCAAAGTTGGTGATTGGGTTTTGAGGAAAGTTATGGGCAACACCCTGGTGCCAGGTGAAGGCAAACTAGGGGCAAATTGGGAAGGACCCTACAAGATCACCGGTCTGGCGGGCAAGGGAGCTTACCACTTGGAGGATCTAGAGGGAAGAGCAATACCCCGGCCATGGAATGCGGCCAACCTCAAACTGTATTATTTCTAAGCGTTTGCTTTCTTTTCTTGTGCAAATGAATTTTTTGGCTTGCACTTCAGAATGTAATTCTTTTTGTCAATATATAGAAGTGATTTTGCTTTAGCACTTGGACTGTTGTTTTAATGTAAAAACCGAGATGTTTTACTACGGTTAGAAGAGTTGATGTTTTGTTCAACTTAGATATTTCTTGCCGAGATGTTTTGCTCCGGCTAGAAGAGTTGATGTTTTGTTCAACTTAGATATTTCTTGCCGAGATGTTTTGCTCAAGCTAGAAGAGTTGATGTTTTCTTCAACTTAGATATTTATTGCCGAGATGTTTTACTCCGGCTTGAAGAGTTGGTGTTTTGTCCAACTTAGGCCATCCCAACCGAGATTATTTACTTCGGTTGGAAGAGTTGGTGTTTTGTCCAACTTAGGCCATCCCAACCGAGATGTTTTACTACGGTTGGAAGAGTTGGTGTTTTGTCCAACTTAGGTTATCCCAATCGAGATGATTTACTCCAGTTGGAAGAGTTGGTGTTTTGTCCAACTTAGGATTCCCAACCGAGACGATTTACTCCGGTTGGAAGAGTTGGTGATTTGTTCAACTTAGTTATTCCCAACCGAGATGGTTTACTCCAGTTGAAGAAGTTGCTGTTTTGTTTTGCTTAAGTGTTTCAATCGAGTTAAGTAATCCGGTTGACGAAGTGTTTCGTCCAAATTTGTGATTTATACCGAGATGTTTTGCTGAAGATGGAATTGATGACAACCGTGCAAACACTTGACAAAATTAAAGTTTTTCATTGATGTAAAACTTTACAAAAGGTGGGGACCGAGCCCGGTTACATCAGAAACGCAAAAAGAAACAAACAAAAAGAAAAGAAAACTAAACTAAGGGGGAAAGATTGGTGAACTCGTCCTCGGTGGCCTCAATGTTGATGGTTGGGCTTTTATCTTGGGCAAGACTCGTCATGGCTGGCCGACTTCTCTAGCATCATCCGCCTCAAAGATCTCGGCATCTCCTTCCTCAAGGCCTTCCTCGGCCTTGCAATGCGTCAAGACGCTGCTTATGATGGCACAAGGTAGACCGGTAGGAAGGCCGGAGGCGGATTGGCAAATACGTCGGTGTCAAAGCCCTGACCGAGATGCTCGTAGACAGATTTCCAGCCAGCTTTGAAGTAGATGTCTTGAGTTGCAAACACCTGCTTCTTGTAGCTCTCCTCGACTTCATTGAAACCGGGGTTGTTAGCATCTCGGCAGTCCCTTTTGCGCGACTTCTTCAAGCGTCCATTTCGACCGAGCTCGTCCGCTTTCTCATTGCGTCAAGTTGACCGAGCAACCGGTTGTTATCAGTGTTTGCTATCTCCAGCGAGGACTTTGCTCAGCCGAACTTGGTCTGGAGGCTTTGCACTTGGTCAAGTCAGGTTTCTGCCGCCCGGTGTATGCGCTCCATAACCAGATGTTGTTTTTGAATGGCCTGCAAAAAGCTAATTTGATTAGTGAAGGAACCAGGCAAACACTTGTGAAAATTTCAGAGGCAGATTGACTTACCCTAGCCATAGACTTCACTGACGACTTTACCAACCGAGTGTCAGAGACGTGGTCGCTGCTACCACGTCGCTCGGTAGAAGGAGTGCTTTGGAGAGATCGAAGGCGAGCAAGTGCTCTTTATCGCCCTTGATCAAAGCCGTTGCCGGGATGTCTTGACCCCGGTGTTTCAGCTGTGGGCCAGTTGAGCCGATCGGGTTAATCATGGCGGTTGGTTGCTCGGTGGTAAGCTCGGTCACCAGCTCGGCAGACAGATCCGCGCGAGCTCTTTTGCCAAACCGGCGTGGAGTAGGTTCCTTGCTAGATTGCCCGGCTGCTGGTGAAGCCAGAGCGACCACGGCATCGCTAGATTGACCGGCCGCAGTTGAGCGAATGACTACGCTCGGTATCTCGGCTGAAGTGGCGGTGAGCAGGTTCTTGATTCTGCTTCGCTTGGCCATCTCTTGCTCCTCTGTCAAACGGATGAGTGGAACATCTGGCAAAGTTAGATCTGGTGGAGGTGATGGAGCGCAGAGGAAGTCTGTAACTTTACTCCGGCGAGGAGCAGAGTATCTGTACGTAGGAGTGTAGCCGAGCAATTGGTTGCAATCTCAGTCACGGTAGCGGAGCGCGGTCCTGATTGCCTCTACGTTGGGGAAGTGATAGTTGGCTTGCAAGGCTTGGATTGCTGCAAAAGAAACAAGAAAAAAATGATTAAGTACAGAAACATGAAGAAAGCAGATTAACCGAGCTAATTTGCGCGGCTTACATGTGCTGCCAAAGTTTTTGCTTATCATCCAGCCCGGTACCGCGGCTGTCTCATAATTGCCAGACACCCAGAAGAAATCATCATCGTGTAAATCCTTGTCTGGTGTACCGGTCACAATTTTTTCTCTGCCCGGCCTAATCTTGAGATAGTAGGCGAGGCCATCTCCAGTGTGCCCTAAGGTGTATTGGCGCAGGATCTCGGCTAAACCTAAGCTTATGCCTAGCCGGTTGTTTAGCTCGTGCACGCCGTTTATTATTCTGTAGGTGTTGGTGGACACTTGAGTGGGTGCTAGCCCGGTCCGGCGAAGAAATTCGGTCATCAGAGGATTGACCGGGAAGCGGAGGCCTCCTTCTACGATTGACAGCACGGTGAAGGGGCATTGGTCTAGTCTGCCCCAGGGTGTTGTCTTCTCTTCTGCCAGTTCGAGATGGACGTCGGCCGGGATGCCGTACTCCTCTCTGAACGCATCCAGCGCGGCCGGAGTGTCTATTAGGAAGCGGAATTTTCCCATTTGTGGCCAGCCTAGGATATTTCAGCTGAGGGGTTTGGCACTGTGCTAATTGGATATTGCTCGGTCTTGAAAGCCTCAGAAGTGGTCAATGGTCCCCTTGGACTCTGCAGGAAAAGGATGGTAAGTGTGAGTGTGAGCGCGGTCGCGCGAAGTGAGCTTGACTTTAGCTCGGTCATCAAGAGTGCCAAACCACCTCGGTTGTCTAAGCTTACCAAGGAGCTCGGTCGCCCAAGCGGACCAGATATTAGCCCGGTTGAACGACCAGGTCCTGTTGCTATCTCGGTTTTTGCTGGGTTTGAGACAAACACGTTTTTTGCTCGGTTAGGTTGGTTTTTTGGATCAAATGAAGACCAGGAGCCCGGTCCGCCCCAGTTCTTCAGTGTTCTTCAGGAAAAATGAAGAACACCCTGAACGTTTAAAGGTTTAGGATGGTTTTTGGTGCCCAAATCCTAAAAGCTACGTTTTTCTGCCCTAATGTGTGAAATATCAAAGAAAATGACAATAAAAGGGGAGTTTGAGGACTTACCAAGTTAGGGCAGTGTGTTCTTCACCTTCGAGCTCGAGTTCAGGAACGGTAGAGGATGGGCAAAAGCTCTGGGTTGCTTGGAATGGCACTGGGTCAGTAAGAGTGAAAGGATGATGAGGGGAGCATGTATATAGAGGTTGCAAGGCCGCCAAAAATTCAAATCTCTTGCGACGGCTGGTTGGCTGCTCAAGGACCAATGGGGGAACGCCACGTGTCCCCATTAATGGCAGCGTCGGAGTTGAAAAGACGGGGGGCAGGTAAGGCGTCGACCGAGCAAAACGAAGAGACAACAAGGTCAGAATGGGGCGTTGACCGAAGAGGTGGCCGGGCGAGTCCGAAGGCAGGCATGCAACTAGCCCGGTTGAAGATGATTAAGCTGAGGACCAAGGAGGCGCAATCCCGGTTAGAATAGGTAATCCCAGTCACGCTTCAGCGGACGGAATTAAGGGGCAATGGAGAGGGAGATTTATGATTGGGAATTGGGCCGAGGTAACGGCCGAGCAGGTTGAGAGTCAAATGGAGCATTAGGCCGAGATGACCTGCGGTCCGCCCGGAGTTGGGCTGCTATTACTTGGGCCGGGCAGGTGTTGGGCCAAGTTTTGCCGCCCTAGTCCGGATAGAAGCTGCTCGGCAAGGCAGTGCTCGGTTGGACCGAGCTGCTTGTTCTGGCGATGGTGAAGCCAGTCAAGTTAGTTGACCGGCACCCGGAAGGCGCTGTCAGCCGAGGTAACTGTTTGCTCGGCAGGAAGGCCGACCACACGAGATGTCCCGGGCTCGGCTTTACCGAGACGCCGCCTAGCCCGGTTCTCCTTGAGCTTAGCCAGTGAAGTGCTTGGCATGAAGCACGGCACGGCGGTGGATGGAGCAGCTTGGCTGCCGAGCTCCAACAGAGAAGACTGGCAGTTGAGATTATGTGATATTCAGCAAGGTTTACGCTGACAGATGGGATAGCAGGGCCACGTGTCAGGAGATGACTGCGAGTGGATATGGGGCGCAGAGGGTATATAAGCATGTTTGCGCCCCTCATACGAGGACGAACATTTTGTAAGGAAATTCTTACACTCAAATACTCTCCTCTCTCTCTCTCTCTCTCTCTCTATCCCTAGGTGTGTGCTAACTTGATCGTCGGAGGGGTTTTCCGGCAACACACCACCGGGTAGCTCACCGCCGTTGTGCTTTCAGGTGATCGGACAGAAACGGAGCTTGGAGGAAAGGAGTACGGGCTTGCCAGAATATTTGCTCCCCGTACAGTCAATATGCAATTCCCATCACAGATCTACCATTATCTTCTTTTCAATGGTCGAAGTCAGATTGGACATTCATGTGGAGCCTTGGCATTCCTAACAAGATTAAGCATTTCTTGTGGAGGTTATGCAATAATTTTGTAGCTACCAAACAAAATTTGCATTTTCAGAGATGCTCCTTGACTAAAAAGTGCGGGATTTGTTTTCAATATTCAAAGTCCATTGAACACCTCTTGTTTGACTGCAACTGGACAAAAGCGGTTTGGTTTGGGTGTAAATTGGGTCTTCGAATTGAGTCTCAGTCCATTACCTCTTTTAAGAAATGACTCAGTGATCTTAGGCCTCAGATGGCTAATAATAAGCACTACAAGGAGCTTATTTGTCATATTGCGTGGCTGTGTTGAAACATTTGGAAGGCTCGGAATGACTTTGTTTTTAATCACACTCTAGTGGATCCTTTGCTCGTAGTTGCTAATGCTCAGCGAGATGAGGCAGAATTTCTTAAAACTCAGGAGTCTTTACCAAATCATGTTGGCAGGCTCTGATGATTCGTCTGAGAGGAGGCTTCAGTGGAAACCAACTACCTCAGGTTCTTTCAAAATTAACTGTGATGTGACTATTCATCTAAGGTCATTGAAGGGGGCCATTGCGGTGTTGCTTCGTGATGCTAATGGATGTCTTCTAGACGGCTTGGTTCGTGAGGTGTGTTGTATCTTCAATAGCCCAAAGAGAGGCTTTAGCTGTTAGACTTGCATATCGTATGGCTATCGATGTGAACTTACTTATGGTGGAAATTGAGGGCTACAAAAGGGTAATTCAACTCTGTGTTTCTGAAGATGCCCCTCTGTTTGTACCATTTTTGGCAAACATTGCCATGTGGCAATTTCCTCAATTATTTGTACCACATGGCAATGGAAGATAGGGAGTCAAAGATTTTATGGGACCCCTCACCAAGGTCAATGGAGTGGCGACTGAAGTTGATTTATTTTAATTAATTAAATTAGTTAAGTCATTGGGTTAATTAATTAATTAATTTAGATTTTGTTTGATTTGACAATGTGAGCCTTAACCATTCCTAATAAATAGGAGGTTGCTGAGGCTTATCTTCTATTTTGGTGCCTTATCTCATAATTTGTTGCTAAATAGCTGTTATGGATAAAGATTACATAGGGTTGAAGATTTGGCAAAATCAACAACAATGTTACAAAATAGGGACTGAATTTCCTAAATCAAACAAGATTGGGATTGAGGGTTTGTATGGATAAGCACACATGGCAAATAAAGAGACTTGAGGATTAATCCAAATGAGTTTTTTTCCTCAAATCAAGTAGAATAAAATCAAATTCAAATAAAAATGATACGTGGTGGCTTTCTAGAGCTTGATGGACCAAGTCAAAGCAACAAGGATAGGCATTAGCCTTTGAAGATCAAAAATGTACCTATTCCTGGGGAATCAAGCTTAGCATCAAAGACACATGTCAGCAGGAAGGGTTGCTACATTTCTAGCAGTTGAGCAGAATTAGAGACTTCCCCAACATTATATAAAGGACTCCAAATGCCACATTGAAGGGGTCCCAAACCAAACACTAGACTAAGAGTCTTTCAATACATGTCTTTCAACACATTTATCTTAACTTCATAGCTTATCTACCTTAGCTTTATAGCTTAGTTACCCTAGCTTCTTAGCTTAGCTTCATAGCCTACTTAACATAGCTTCATAGCTATAACTCAGTTTAGTTTCTTAGCTTAATTCTTTTAGATTATCAATTGTACTTTATTTCCAATTAATACAAGTTACAATTTTTTTCTAATTACCTTCCGACACCCATAAATTTGTTTAAAGTCCTCTTCATTAGGGCAAGATTCGAACCAGTGGTGGTTCCTCTTAGCCACACACAATCATTTCCCTATGTTACAAGTCAGAAATGGTTAACAATTTCTACACCTTGAACTAGGTATACAAGTTTTGGCATGCCCACATTTAATCAACAACCTTTTTATTGTTAACACGTGTAGGATTTCTTAAGTGGCAACGAAAATTCCTAAAAGGTGCACACACCCTCCATAGGAGTGTAGCACTGTTATATGATATTAGATCCATGGCAAAAACACTATCATTTGTTACTACCGAGTGGTTATGTGTGTAATTAAATAAACAACAAAAATAATCCAGAACATAATTAAATAAATTAAATTCCAAATTAATTGCTTACAGAAATTAAATAAACCATTCACCTACCATTCAACTAACAATGACAGCCACCTAATAAAAATGAATGCCATCTACTACTTAACCATTCACCTACCATTCAACTAACAATGACAGCCACCTAAATTGCAACATCCAGCACAACCATTCAAATAAATGCCACCTATTACTCAACCATTCAACTAGCAAAGTCCAACATAATAAAACTCCAACATACTCATACATAATATTAATAAAAGTCCAAATAATGAGTTCAACATAAGAAAAGTCCAACATACTCATACATAATATTAATAAAAGAAAAAAAAAATAATGAGTCCAACATAACAGTCCACCATTAATAATAAAAGTCTTAATAAAGGTCTTAAACATGAAATAATAATAAAATTTAGAAACCTCCAACTTTAGAAACAATTAGCTGCGATAACTTGTGTTGGTCATCTCCATCTCAATCTCCAACTTTAGAAACCTTAGCCGAACTTCATCCGTAGGGATGTCATGAAGCACTCACGACACTTGTCTCTTAAGAAAAATCTGGTAGCCCATACATACAGCTATCATTCGAGGACACACCAAGGATGCTTTCCAACTTTGCCAAACATTCTGCAATGGATTGATAAGGTTTGTGTTGAAGTTACTGAAGATGACTCAACCACATTGACTATACGATCAACTATCTTGTTAAGTAGAGTTGCATAGAAACTTTCTTCTTTGTCTTGCCCTTGTTTGATGAAGCATCAGTGTTTGATGGACGTTTTTTGTTTAAATCAAAGGATGAACCACCTCCAAATCAGCTCATCATGAAATTTGACATCATGTCGAGTATGAAATTCCTCCAAAGTGAGGCATAATGTGACGCCCCAAACCTGGATCGTTAAATACACTAAAATAGCCTAAAAAAAATACAAATGTTGCTCCCAAAAATATTAACTACAAAATTTTCTCCAAATTATACCGTATTCTCCAAAATATTCTATAGTACATTTATCTCTGAAATAAACAATATTACAACTATCTCCAAATTTAATAATTACAACGATGGATCCCAAATCTCTATATTAATAAATATTTCTAATCTCAATTTTGATCTCCGCTAAATTCTGCTCCGCACCTGAAAAATAAATTAATTCGGGAAGTATACAATACGACAGGAATACAAGGCTCAAATACAGAATAAATTAACAGGAATCCAACAATTTATGACATTAAATTAACGATACGATAATCAAGCAATTTACTAAATTGCACAACAAATCAACCATAATCTATCTAAAACTAAATACCCAGTCCTACTCAGTACATGACCAGTGAATAAATTCATTTATTCACCCACCTCACCCAAGCTCCACGCTTATCCGAGCATATTGGTGTAAACAATTAATAAGATTCACTCGATCCATGTACGGAGTATTTCCATGTCATTCAGTCAGACAAATCACCATTTTAACACTAAAATATTTGTAGAGAATTTTACCAAATGATCAGAATATCAACGATTCGACAACAAATGATTTTACCACAATAATCAAGTGGATTACAAATTGAGGATAATTTAAAATAGAGAACTCTTTGCAAAGAGATTTAAATAGAGCATATTGTATACAACCCGAATTTACCTCAAAATAATTAATTTCATCACCATAAATATGAAATTGCTCCATGGATCTCCAAAAATAATTTTGATCAAACTTCTAAGACATAAAGTATATATAATTTAATAAAATATACAACTCTCAATTTATTTATTTATTTTATAAAATACTCATTTTCACTTTAAACACTCCCATATCCAAACTTAATATTTCTACTCTACACAATTTATGAGAAGAGGAGAGCAGATGCAGAGAATGAATGAAGAAGAAGAAGAAAAAGGGAATGTGAGGAGCTCTCCTCACTCAGTTCGTTTATAGAGGAAATAAAGGAGAGAAAGAAGATTAAAAAAATTAAAATAAATGAAAAGGTGAAATGATGGAATGGTGGGTTTGGGAGTACTGTGGGTGTTGCCCACGGTTTGTTGTTGTTATTGTTTTTTTTTTTTTTTTTTTTTCACGTGATGGGGAATGGTAAATTGATTTATTATTAAATGAGAATAAATAGCAATATGATAGATATAAAAGAGATGAGATAAATACAAATAAATAATTTAAAATTAAATTATTATCTAAAAATCTCACCACTAAATTAAAATAATAAACCATCAATACCACTCACTAAATATTAATACCTCAAAATACGGGGTGTTACACATAACCCCTGAGCCAGAGGTGTATGCCCATTCTCTTGTAGTAGCTGCATCTGAGAATAGTATGTCTAAGTCTTCAGTGAATTGCAGCGGCATACACCGAAATTTAGCAGCATCAGGATACCTCTGCAGCAATTACAAAAGAAAATTAAACAATTTGGCCTATTTAAAATTTGGTCTGTTAACAAAAAAAAAAAAAAAAAAAAAAACAAACAAACAAACAAACAAAATATGTACATTAAGGAATTCACTTACCTCTAATTTCTTGGTCCACCACTCATCAAATGCAAAGATAGCTCTAGTCAATGCATCACGACCGAAGCTTGTCTCACCCCTTAAAAGATTGTTCCATAAAAGCCAGTCTTTTTTCAAAACATCCCAATGATTTTTCATTTGTATTCGTTGGTATGCTTTTCCAGTCATAGATTTAAACTTACTTGTCACATTTTCCCATCCAACCCTAAGTGTGTACCAGGTTTGTATATAGCCTTCACTTGCTCAATACAAAGCTTAATAAAAATTTCATTTGATTTTGCATCCCAGTGAGCTTTAATGGATAGTACTTGAGAGGATTTTCCCTTGTTCTTGCTATTTTCATATTGTGTTTCCTCTTGGATACTCATTCTATGAAAGAAAAAAATTCTTTAAAACAAACTCATTCATCATTGCTTGCATTACAACATAAGATTACTACAAAATAACCATACATGGCAACTAGAACAGACATATCAACATTCATTGGGTACAAAGCCTAGTACAATGATTCATGGTAAACTACATAGCACAAAAACACCTGATCTAAAAGCCACCTACAATCATTTGAAGAGTAATGTAATTGACACAACAATACAAATTGTGAGCAGACCCACAACAAGCTGCTTCATGAATGTTAAGGATTGCTCAAGCATTTGGTTCTTGACTTTTAGTCCTACAATCTCGATATTTCAATTTTGATAAATCATTCTCTCATTCCTCTGCCTCTCTACCATCGTCACAGATTTTGGGGTACACCACCTCCAAAATTCACAATTTCTCTTCTCACAAATGACATACAATCTCCTTTTAGATGGCTTGTCAGACTCGGTAACCCTTATGGCAGCTCTTAGACCATAATCACATTTCAAAGCCTCATACCTCAAGTCCAAG
Source organism: Camellia lanceoleosa (assembly GCA_025200525.1). Taxonomy (NCBI): domain Eukaryota; kingdom Viridiplantae; phylum Streptophyta; class Magnoliopsida; order Ericales; family Theaceae; genus Camellia; species Camellia lanceoleosa. Next base: position 62,886,616 of record CM045762.1, read on the forward strand.
GTCTCAGCACTAGAAGAATAGTTACTAGAGGATGGCATGCCTCTGTATTAATTAGGAATAATTGAATCCAAATCCTCTAAAATTGATTGGGAAGTTAATTGTATAATACATTTCATTTGGTCATTTTCTCATTCAAGTTTTATGAAAGATGATTGAGATAATACTTCTCACAAAAATCTAAGCACACACCCTACATATGAACCAAGAAAAGACCAAAACAATAACATCCATCATCAAAAATAAAGTTAAATAATAGTTCATCTTCACCCTACACCCATCTCTCGAATTTATTAATTCCTACACCCATCCTCACCCTTCACAGCATCTAATGAACCAACTAAAGTCCATATAAACATTAATTCATTATCATACCAGATTTGTTCAAAATATAACTAAAGTCAAAATATAAACATTAATTCAAAATATAAACTAAAATCCATAGTTTGAAATGAGACAGGAATTCATTAATTCATTATAAACTGAAGTCATCATACCAGATTTGTTCAACATATAAACATTAATTCATATCACCAATGAACTAACTAAAGTCCATAGTTTGAAATGAGCCAGGAATTCATTAAAAATAAATAAATAATCAATAACTAGCATATGTTGTGCACTTGGTCTTAAATTCCCAACAAGATAAAATGAACAACTAGTTTAGTTGCAAAGACAGTCAAACAAAAACAAACGCAAAAACAAAGAACCCCAACTTGACTCAGAGAAATGAAATTAAAGAAGCAAAATTTCTAGTAATTAACTTCTCATTAGAACAATCAAAAACGAAACATTGAACTACCTTCTTAGTTCTTGAAAAAATTAAGACAATTGAAGTGCAAAATTGTCAAGATTTCCTGCAAATTCTCGCCAACCAAATAGAAAATAAACAAATTGAAAGATAGACAAGAAGAAATACCAAAGAAAGAAAAGAAAAGAAACCTGAATTCTTGAAAAAGAATAGGGATTCCAAGAAGGGAAAGCAGAAACCCTAGAATTTTTTTTTCTTGTATTGTTTTGTTTTATTTAAATTCTTGCTAAATATGGAGGGGTATTTGGGGGGTGGGTAAGACTAGAAAGAGAAGGTAACAAAACGTGAGGGAGAGCCCTTCGCAAGCCTTGTTTGCTAGAGCATCACACCACTTCACAGTAATCAGATGCACCATTTCACAGTAATCAGAGAGAGAATGGAGAGAGAGAGAGAGAGAGAGAGAGAGAGAGAGAGAGAGAGCTCAATAACAACTCGCACACCATTTCACAGCTAAAAACAAAAACCCTAAATCGATGTGTGTATATATATATATCTATATATAACAAACAAAAGGCATGAAATCTTATCTTTTTGGTGCAAATCAACAGAAAACAGGGGGCCAAACTAAACGATTGGCTACGATCTTGGAGATGTGGAGGAGTTCGTCGTCAGTCGCCTGAGAGGAAAGGAGAAGAGGAGGGAAGAGTGTGAGAAGAGAGGAAAGTGTTAGGTCAATAGAGAAGAGGGTTTATATAATGGCATTTTCATAATTTTTGAAGTTTTGGAGGGGCATTTAAGTCATTTAAGCCCCCTACCAGCTACGCACATAAGTTGTTTTTCGAAAGCACCCCCCGAGCTGCTTTGACATTTAAGTTGAAAATGGCTTAAATTAAGCTATAATCTGATAAGTTAAGTTGCACCAAACACAATATTTTAGCTTAAATTGAGCTAAAAGCTGACATAAGTAGCTTTTAAATTGCGCCAAACTGGCATGAAGTTGCTATAGTGATTGTTAAGGTTACAAATGAATAGAGCCGTTTGTGAACAGGTTCGAGCATGACTTGGTAAGGGCTCGTTCAAACTCGATTCGTTAAATTCTTATTGACTCGAGTTCAAACTCATTAAAACCTTAATAAATAAGTCCAAACATACTAAAACTCAGCTCGTTTAACATTTATTTAAATAATAGAATAAATATATTATTTATACATTAAATAATGTAAAAATATGTATAAAAATAGGATAAATATGTTATTTATATATTTAAATAACGAAAATAATAGCTAAATTTATTTATATGTAAATGATAACTAACTGTTAATAACACATTTATATAATAGTGATGGTAGATATTATTATTTAGATAAAATATTAACTTTTTTATAAGTATGTTTATATATATTGTATATATAATTATATAATTAAAATTTCAACTGTAATTTTAATCTCATATGCAAGTATGAATTTATAATTTCTTTACTTCATTAAGACTCGTGAACATACTCAAACTTGAATCAAGCCTCAGCCAAGTCAGCTCAAGCTTGGTTCGTCAAATTTTTATTGAGTTCGAACTCGCTAAAATCTTAATAAACAAATCCAAACATACTAAAACTCGACTCGTCTCATTTGCAACCCTCGTGATTGCTATTGCTAAATAAAAAAACAACTTGGATATAAAAAATTATAAAAAAAAAAAAAAAAGAATAAAAAACAACCTCCAATGGTATGCATGCTAAAAGGGTTGTCAAAATATAACATTGCTATACTTTATGCTAAATTTAACACAATATTTGACAAAATGTCATATTCTAACTAGAGCTCCTTTCTCTCCCTCTCTTTCATAATGAGACCTCCAGATAACATTTTGATTTGATTTTTTATAAAAATAAAAATACATAAAAAAATAAATAGGACAAATAACTAGTGCACCATTGAAGCAAAAACATTGCTAAAATTTAATATTTTCACACTATTATTTTGTCAAAATTTAACTTTGACTACCTTTTTTAACATTTTAGTATTAGAGATACTTTAAGGCCACTTTTGTTTGGTAGATTAAGTTTGAGGGGATTGTTAGTGAAAACATTATTAATGTGGGGATTGTTAGTGAGTGGATTAAGTAAAAGTGTATTTGTTTTGATAATAGTGTGAGAGATGGTTAATAATTGAATTGTTAAATTATTTTTAAATAAAATAAATTAAAAAATTATTTCTATATTAAAAAAATAAAATAAATATTAAAACTAAAGGTGCACATGGGATTGTTAAAAAAAAAAAAAATTTGTTGGCTGGCCCGCTATTTTTTTGGCCGGCCGAATGTTTTTTTGGTAGGCTAGCTATGTTTGAAAAAAAAAATGCACTGTACCGGACGTCTAGGTAGACGACTTGACAGGCTGAAATCGCTCACTATTTTTTTAATCTCACTCATTTTCCGGCCAAGCTAATCCCCCTACTGAGGGGATTACTAAGCCGCTCAGACTGTGAAGCTCGATCCTTCCAAACAACACCAAGCATGCTGAGGGCGGGACTCATAATAATCCTACTCCAGCAGCCAAACAAACGGGGCATAAAGGAATGGCTTATACATAAGAAGTCAAGAAGGTTCAATGCAAATGACATTGAGAAGACTTCCCTCACTCTCTGAATTATCTTGAAAAGTTGAATGTCAGGGGCTATAAAACCATTTTAATTATGGGATAGTTATGCGTTGATCTTGTAAATTGAACTTATTTATTAAAAAATTATATTTTAACTTTTAGTGAAAATTTTATTATTGTAAAAATATTTTTAAAAAATACAATTTAATTAATTACTTACACTTTCAATATCATATTTCAAGATAAACAAATACAAATAAATTAAAAATTAATCAAAACTCACAATCAAAAGTCAAAATATTCTAACCAATTATCACTTTGATAAATTTATTAGTTATCAATATCAAATGATTATTCCATAAACACAAAATATATTTAAAAAGTCAAAATTTTCTCATTATCAAAATAAGGAGCAAATACGTATAAAACAATAAAAATAAAAATCTACTGAGGACTTATGAATAAATAAGTCCAGTTAATTAATCACTCAAACATTATTTGGTTCACCAAAATAAAAGTAAATTAAAGTGAATGGTCATTCATTGGCCTCCTTATAGATGACCATCTTTTTATAATGAATAATGATTATTCCATTTACAACATATTTTCTATCAACCAAACATAACATCAAAGTTTAAACAACCATTCCAACCCTCAAGACTGTAATTAATCATCAACAACAAGAATTATATTGTTGCTTATTATAAATTTTATGTTTATTGTCTAAATATCAATTTATGTGATTCAAATGAATAAAAAAATAAGTAATATTGAATTAAATGGATTGAAAAAAACAAACTAAAAAAACAAACATTTAAATAATACAATAACTTAAGAGAAAAAAACTAGTCAAAAAAACAAATTTAACCTTAAAAATGTATGATTATTAAGAATAATCCTATTTTAAGTTGGTACGAATTGCTGTTACAAGGAGGAAAAAAGAACATCATACTAACCGTAGTTGGGAATCGTAAGAAGAGACAATCTAATATGGTCTTATCTTGCCCTTATTTCTTTCAATTATGTTCTCGTACCCAAGCCTTGAAAAAACATCAAGAGTCTTGTGGAAGATAATTTAACACTTATCTTACTAATCAGTTTTAGTGAGAAAGTGACCACCACTGGAATTACATCACAGTATAAGTTCAAAAAATAATTACACGGACAAGACGAACTATATTATTTTAATTATTAATATTTGTAAAATTTATCATTATTTTATAATTATTTTTTTAAATTGTCACTGATTTAATATTTTCCCATTTAAGTTTCACATAAAATTAAATAAAAATGAAAAAAATTACGTAAATGTATTAATAGATGGCTAAGAAAAATGACACTACAAAAAAAGGCGTTTTTTGCGACGGTACTGAGCCGTCGCAAATGTTCCCGGACCCCGTCGCTAATGCCTTTTGCGACGGTAAGTTGCCTTTTTGCGACGGTAATGAGGGGTCGCGACAAAGGGGGTTGCAAAAGAGCTTTAGCGACGGTACGTACCGTTGCCATTAGTTTCTGCGACGGTAAGGTCTCTTTTTTGCGACGGCATTTTTCCCGTCGCCAATAATGGGAAAAATATCAGTTTTCGCGACGGCACGTATTTACCGTCGCTAAAAGTGAGGTTTTGAGACGGCAACCATCCCGTCGCTAAAACTCTGACATCATATAAGTATTGGCGACGGCAAAGGTTACCGTCGCTAAAGGTGTCTTCTACATTCAAATGGCACAGCTTTTGCGACTATATTTGGTGCCGTCAAAAAGTTTATATTTGGTTTTTTGACGGGTTCTTATCCCGTCTCAAAAACAAAAACAAAAAAAAACAAAAAAAACCTGCTGAAAAATTATTAAAAAAATTAAAATAACCTGTATTAAATAAAAAATAACTATAAAAAAATCTAAAAATTACAGAATAATATAAATACATACATAAACAAAAGTTGAAAATTAATGAAAATTAATAATATTGTTCCATTCATAACAATACATAAATAAAAATTCATAACAATAAAAATTATGCCACTACATAACATCCCATAATACATACATAATGTTGCTCACAAATTTAAATAACATAAATCAAAATCAAAACTAAAAGTTTTCGTCTTCATTCGTTCGTGGGTTACAAAAACAAAAATTGGTCATAATCTTGATACGCCTGCATTCCAGAAGAAGCCAACTGCTACTCAGGAAATATCTGAAAAAAACAAGATAAACATAATCATAAACCATATAATGGTGTTAATATTTTAATTATAGAAAAATATAAAAAAAAAATTGACTACTATATAATTAGAAAGATTGTTTAGTAAATAATTTTGACTGGACAAAAATCCGGCTCTAACTCCCAAACCGGGAATCCGATTCGAGCCCCGTCTTCTCCCACAAGTCTCTCATGCCTAGGCGGTCGTGTGTGCCAAGTTTCGTGCTAAACCGACGCTGCTTTTTGGGGCATTAACGCCTCGAATTAAAGTTTCTTAAAAAAGTAGTTTGCCTAAAGTGAAATCCGGCTCTAACTCCCAAACCGGGAACCCGATTCGAGCCCCGTCTTCTCCCACAAGTCTCTCATGCCTAGGCGGTCGTGTGTGCCAAGTTTCGTGCTAAACCGACGCCGTTTGGTGATTTTGGGGCGTTAACGGCTCGAATTAAAGTTTCTTAAGGAAGTAGTTTGCCTAAAGTGAAATCCGGCTCTAACTCCCAAACCGGGAACCCGATTCGAGCCCCGTCTTCTCCCACAAGTCTCTCGTGCCTAGGCGGTCGTGTGTGCCAAGTTTCGTGCTAAACCGACGCCGTTTGGTGATTTTGGGGCGTTAACTCCTCGAATTCAAGTTTCTTAAGGAAGTAGTTTGCCTAAAGTGAAATCCGGCTCTAACTCCCAAACCGGGAACCCGATTCGAGCCCCGTCTTCTCCCACAAGTCTCTCGTGCCTAGGCGGTCGTGTGTGCCAAGTTTCGTGCTAAACCGACGCCGTTTGGTGATTTTGGGGCGTTAACGCCTCGAATTGAAGTTTCTTAAAGAAGTAGTTTGCCTAAAGTGAAATCCGACTCTAACTCCCAAACCGGGAACCCAATTCGAGCCCCGTCTTCTCCCACAAGTCTCTCGTGCCTAGGCGGTCGTGTGTGCCAAGTTTCGTGCTAAACCGACGCCGTTTGGTGATTTTGGGGCGTTAACTCCTCGAATTCAAGTTTCTTAAGGAAGTAGTTTGCCTGAAGTGAAATCCGGCTCTAACTCCCAAACCGGAAACCCGATTCGAGCCCCGTCTTCTCCCACAAGTCTCTCGTGCCTAGGCGGTCGTGTGTGCCAAGTTTCGTGCTAAACCGACGCCGTTTGGTGATTTTGGGGCGTTAACGGCTCGAATTAAAGTTTCTTAAGGAAGTAGTTTGCCTAAAGTGAAATCCGACTCTAACTCCCAAACCGGGAACCCAATTCGAGCCCCGTCTTCTCCCACAAGTCTCTCGTGCCTAGGCGGTCGTGTGTGCCAAGTTTCGTGCTAAACCGACGCCGCTTGGTGATTTTGGGGCGTTAACTCCTCAATTCAAGTTTCTTAAGGAAGTAGTTTGCCTAAAGTGAAATCGGCTCTAACTCCCAAACCGAACCCGATTCGAGCCCGCCTTCTCCCACAAGTCTCTCGTGCCTAGGCGGTCGTGTGTGCCAAGTTTCGTGCTAAACCGACGCTGCTTAGGATTTTGGGGCGCACGCCTTGAATTGAAGTTTCTTAAAGAAGTAGTTTGCCTAAAGTGAAATCCGACTCTAACTCCCAAACCGGGAACCCAATTCGAGCCCCGTCTTCTCCCACAAGTCTCTCGTCTTCTCCCACAAGTCTCTTAACTTAGAATGTAAAGAATGCAAAGATACATTTTAGCTTAGAATGCAAAGATACATTTTATACCTGATCTTCTGGTGGTGGTGTATATGGATTCTCGTCTTCTGCAGATTCCCTAAATGCCCGGTGGCCACTCGATGCATCAGGAACCTATGTTAGTCAGTGCATAATGTGTTAATCATATTCGAATTTCATACATAAGCTTGAGTGAAAATTGAACTATCAAACAATTGTGATGTTTATATGGAACACATGCATTGGGATCCACACTCGCCCCCTGTGACACAAGGGCCATCATCTCAGCTCTCATCTGCTGCAACTGTGTAGAGAACTCTGCTCGAATCTCCTCCCTCCACCCATCCCTTAGCTCAGCACGAACTTGCTGCGTGGTCTGATCAATAGTCGATGGTCAGGGTGTTGGTGTGATGGCCCAAAGATCATCTTTATACACCACTCTCCGATGAACGATTCTCCGTATAAAGCGACAATATCCATGTCTGTCATGACCTATCAACTCATGGAAAATGGCATTCTTAGCCTCCATAGTCCGACCATCCTCAGGTAGCATAGAGAGTTGACGATTAAACTCATCCTGTATTGAATAAGACACACAAGTATACGCCAAATTAAGATGGTTGACACACAAAAAATAAACTTTAAATACAATCAAAGGTGTTTGGAAACTACCAAGGTCTGGATAACCTCTGGGTCATCTACTCTACGTGTCATAAGCCAAACATTCATCTTATCAGTAGACTCCCCCTTACTGGTCATCTAATTTTTTTTAGAAATATGAAAATTAGAATCCAAATAATTTGCAAATATACAATGTTTATTTATATACAAAAATAAAACAATAAAATGTAAACCTCATGCCGTATCTGAGAGAAAGTAGTACGCCCTGTGGTATGAGCTATGCCGTGAGCTCGCCGATTTTTAGCGTTCCTACTTGCAATTTTCTATAACAAGTTCAACAAATGTAAATATGTAAATATGATTTGTATGTTTACATATCATAAATATAACGTAATTGTATACCTCAGCATCGGAAGTACGCCAATACTCCACAAGTTGTTCCCACTGGCTTGGCACAACATTCATAGGAACATCATCCTTCAGATTAGGATCGGAGCTTCTAGGCTTGAAATACTTAGCCTTAAGCTTGTTCTTGTGATCCTTCCATATGCTGTTGCAGTTTTTCATGCAGATTGGCTTGTACTCCTCTGGACATATATTCAAATTGTCCTATAAAACACAAAGTTTAAGGCTAAGTATAACACAAATTTGGAATTCGAATTTGTGGACAAAAATATACTTTTACCTTCACATCCTTTTAGATAGCATCAACAATATCATCAGGCACACTGTTCCAGTCAACAAAAGTAAGAGGAACAATGTTACCATTCCGGACAATAATGCCAAGTTGAGTAGTTAACTTGGCCACGTTATCCCCTATTGGGCAGTAATTTCCATCAAATTGTATGTCCAGCTTTTTACCAGTACCCCACTCTTTAATGCCCTTGGCACATCCTCTACCACGCCTAGTCGAGGTTGATGAAGAACTAACATGACCTGCGATATACAATAATAATAAACAATATGCAATGGTAACAACCAAATGCAAATTTAAATAATGTGAATACAAATCATATCAAATAAACCTGATGTGAAAGGTCAGAAGAAGTCGAAGGGTCTGCAAAATACAATGAGAATAAACAAGTTATATATAATGAGCATAAATAAATGTATGTGTAAATAATTTTCATGCAAATCAAAGCAAATTTATATACTTGCGGATGGCTCATAAGCTAATAATGATAGCTGTTGTGGTGCCACTGATGGTGGACGCACTGATGGTAGGCGTGGAGGCTGAGTACATGGTAGCTGCTGTGGTGCCACTGATGGAGGTCGATACGGTGGTAATGGCCCCTCAGATGGTGGTGGCACTAATGGCCCCTCCGATGCTGGCCGATGTGATGCCTCCTCTGATGGTGGTGCTACTGATGTCCTGTTATGTAGCACATCAGACATCATGCGCCGGGGATGATCAGGCTTCCTCTTCCTTCCCATAATAATCTGCAAGCAATATAACATTAATTGACATTAGAAACATAGACAATGGTTTGTCATCAACAATAATATGACATGAATTGAACTAATACAATTACAAAGACAAAGTAAATTAAGAAATTGATGATTAACTACAACCTTGGCCTTAATTGAATTACTAATGTTGATTACATATCAGCCTATGTGAACATCAACTGTTTCCCCATCTGCGGCTTCCCTCACCCAACCAACTTCTTCATCACGAAGCATTATATTTTCTTCCAATTGTTGGCTCATGTATGGCTCGATTTGTGGATCAGTCGAACTCATATCAAATAAACCTCTTTGAGACATCTTCACCACGACTTGCCAGTCTGGTTGTAACGGGTCTGCAACATACCAAACTTGCTCTGCTTGGGACGCCAAGATGAAAGGTTCATTGGTAATTCAATCATCTCGGTACAACAAATGATTGAAGTTCACCAACGTGAAATTGAAGACATCTTCTTTCTTTCCGTGAATGTTGTCAATCCAATCACACTTAAACAACACATGTTTCTTCTCATTGGAATATCGAATCTCAACAATATCTGTCAATTGTCCATAATAGTACACAGACTCCAGACGAGGATTCTTGTCTTTTCGACTAGCATAACTTAGGGTATCTGCCTTCAAAGCTACACCACAATTTTGTGTGGCTCGACGATCATCCATGGCTTTTACTCGATACCGAAACCCATTCAGTATATACCCGTTGAACCTCCTTGCCAGGTTATGAGGACCATTTGCCAATAGAATAATCTCTTCAGAAAGTATGACATCAGTAGTCCTTCGCAAAGTTTGGACCTATTTAACACGAAAATGTAAAATTTAAAATGTAGATCGATTTAAGTAACTAGAATGTATAGAGTTAAATACATACATGTTCCTTGAACCAAATGTGAAAAGTTTCAAAATGTTCACGCCGAAGTTGATGATCGTTGACACGAGGCATTTTGAGCTTAAGTACTTCAAGGTGTTTGCTGTGTAGATTGAAATTTTAGCCATACCAAAAATTTAGTTGAAAATTCAATAAAGCATAATAAAATATTGAGTGAGTGACTTAACCTACTTTATGAATGGTTGAACCGCGCTTGTATTGCATAAGATGTACCGATGAGCTTGTACCCAAGAAGTATTATCAAGATAAAAGCTTGTGTTTTCACCAGTAGCATGACCCAAATTATCAGCACCACTATAGTTCCTCACGGGTCGACTAGATTTGGTTTCCACATCACTGAGATATTGTGCACAAAAATTCATGCATTCTTCCATAAGATATCCTTTAGCAATTGATCCTTCAGGACGAGCTCTATTACGCACGTATTGCTTCAAAGTAAGAAGATACCTCTAAATTGGATACATCCATCAAAACTGAATCGCTCTACCCAATAAGGCTTCATCAGCTAGATGTATAGGCAAGTGCTCCATTATATCAAAAAAACTCGAAGGAAATATTTTCTCTAGATGACAAAGTGTTACAGCGATACGATCTTTAATATATTGCAAATCCGTCGCACGATTCACTTTCGAACACAATTGTCTAAAGAAATTGCTCAATTCAATCAAGGGTTCAATTACATTCTTCGGTAACGATCTGCGAATAGCCAATGGAATAAGTTGTTGCATCAGAATATGACTATCGTGGCTCTTAAGACCCCCAATGCTTCTATCATGTAAGCGCACACGACGTGATATATTGGATGAATACCCGTCGGGAACTCTTACTTCCTTCAACACTTTCAAGAACAAATCTTTCTCATCCTTGGTCATCGTGAATTGTGCTGGTGGTAAATAGGCTTTATTCGACCCTCTTAACTGCAAATGTAGGGGTTTTCTAATATTCATATCTTGTAAATCACGCCGAGCATTAACACCATCCTTCGATTTTCCTGCAACCCCTAATATTGTCCACAACACATTGTCACAAACATTCTTCTCTATATGCATCACATCGAGGTTGTGTCTTATTAGATTGTGCTCCCAATATGGCAATTCATAAAAGATACTCTTTTTCTTCCAACTATGGGTGCGATGTCCAACTTTCTCCTTCTCTACCTGTCTCCTATGCCTCTCCTTAAGGTCATCCCTATTGTATTGGGTTAAAATACCTCAGATTCTAATTGTAGCAACATCTCAGTTCCAAACAACAATTTTGGTTTGAGTCTGACTTCCCGACTACCATCAAATGATACTTTATCCTTCCGAAATTTATGGCCAGTAGGTAAAAATCTGCGATGACCCAAGTATGATTGTTTCCTATTATGCTTCAACCAACACGATGTAGTTTCCTTATTGCAACAAGGACATGCATATTCGCCTTTAGTGCTCCATCCTGACAAGTTTGCGTATGCAGGAAAATCACTAATTGTCCACAGTAAAGCTGCATGCATTTGAAACATTTGATTTGTTGATGCATCAAATGTTGACACACCCTCATTCCATAGTTCTTTCAACTCCTCAATCAACGGTTGCATATACACATCAATCTTGTCACCAGGTCCTTTTGGGCCAATAAGCACGGATAAAATTAGAAATGGTTGCTTTATGCACATCCATGGCGGCGAAGTTGTATGGAATGAGCACAACAGCCAAGTGCTATGAACTATGTTCATCGTCTGAATGGGTTAAAACCATCGATGCAAAGCCAAGCCTTACACTTCGCAATCATTACTAAAGTCAATATTCCGACGGTCAAAATCTTTCCATGCAAGGGAGTCGAGGATGCTGAAGACACCATCATCGATTCCTCTGCATGCCATCTCATTAACTTGGCCGTCTTAGATGACATAAACAACCTCTGCAACCTTGACTTTAAATTAAAATACCTCATCTGTTTTGCAGCTATTTGTTTGCCACCTGTGTTAGGACCATTTGAACCACCATCACCATTTGATTTCCATCTACAACTGTTGCATATGACACATTTATCAAGATTGGCGTCCTCGTTTCGAAACAACATGCAACTGTTGGGACATGCATCCCACGTCTCATACGTGAAGCCCAAATCTGTTGTGACCTTTTGAGCTTTATAATATGAGTCCGGGAGTTTCACACCTAACGGGAACGCCTCATTCAATAACTCAAGCAACATGTCAACAGACTTGTCTGTCCACTGATTAAGCACCTTCAAATGTAGAAGTCGAACAATGAATGACAAAGATGTGAACTTCTGACAACCCGGATACAATTCACTTTGTGCATCTTGAAGAAGTTTGAAATACTTTGCAGTCTCTACATTTGGACCGAGTTGGGGTTCAGATGCATGGGGATCGAGCCCTGTGGTTCATCACCCTCAACACTTGTACCGCATGTGGATTTCCATAGCCCCTTGTATCATTCCAATCATATCATCTCCAATGTCTAAATTAGCTAATGTTTCATTCTCTCGATTACCATGCAGAGATATGTAAGATTTCCCATGATTAATCCAATGTTTGTATTTTTTAAAAAAACCATTCAAAATCAGATGCTCCCGTACACCATCTCGTACAAAATAGTATCGATTCTCACACTTCCTACACGGACAACTAATCATCGAACCTTCAACCCTATTGGTGTAGGCAAACACAAGGAATGCATCAATCCCATTAATGTATTCACTCGACATCCTATTTGGCAAATCAATCCAACTCTTATCCATCATCTGTACACATCCACAAAAATATCTCACCAAAGTAACTCTAAATATAATACCTACGCAAACCAAGTAAATGATAGCATTCCTCTCCGCAACTAAATAAATTGTCATATTAAACGTCAAAAAATACAAAAAAAAAAAAAAAAAAAAAAACCTAATAAACAGAATAAATAAGTGAAAATAAAAATAAACCCTAATATTTTGATTGGTTTTCAATTTATACCATTTACCTATTTTCGTCAACTAAACCCGACAAAAAAAATAAAAATAAAAACTAGTTATTAAACTAAACGAAATGTCTAAAATTCCTATTTAGGATTAACTCCTATTTTTTTTAGATTGAAAAAAAGTAATAAAAAATTAATTAAATCCTATTTAAGGTTTAAATTAATTAAATCCTATTTAAGGTTAAAAAAATTAATGAAATGTCTAAAATTTCTATTTAAGGTAAAAATCCTGTTTTTTTTTTTCTATTTTTTTTATTTTCTCTTAAATATTTTTATGACTTATTTAAACATTTTCAATTTAAATTTGTAATCGAATCATTGCATGTGTATGATATCAAAAACACAAAAAAAAAAAAAAAAAAAAGAAATTCTATCCCCCTTTTTTACGAATCACTCATAAAATTATGATTTTAAATACAATATAAGTGATTGATGCATTAAAATTAAGTTATTTAAGATTATTTTAAATACAATAAACAGATTTATAAAAAAAAATTAAGATTTAAATACAATAAACAAATTTCAGATTAAGATTAACTGATTTATATATATAGACAGATTTATATATATATAGACCGATTTATATATATACAGATTTATATACAGATATATATACAGATTTATATATATGGACAGATTTATATATAAATTTATATATGGACAGATTTATATATACAGATTTACATATCTGATTTATATATATACTGATTTAATCGATTGATATATATGGACCGAGTTATATACAGATTTATATATATACAGATATATGGACAGAATAATATACAGATTTATCTATATATATGGACAGATTTATACAGATTCATCTATATATATATATATACGGAGACCGAGAGAGAGAGAGAGAGAGAGAGAGAGAGAGAGCATACGCAGAGAGAGAGAGAGTCGTCATGGAACTCGCCGCCAAGACCCACGCTTGCTTTCGTCACGAGCACCACTACCCGTGAGTCTGCTTGAGAAATTTGGGGATGAAGTTAGGGATTTGGGATGAAAGATCGAGCGGGACAGGTAGAAGAGGGGCGGGCGTTATTTTATTTTCACTTTTTGCGACGGTAGGTTGTAGACCGTCGCAAATAGTAGCCATTAGTTCGTAAAACGGCGCCGTTTGGATAATATTTTTTTGCGACGGCAAACTTCCGTCGCAAAAGAGCCACGTTTCCGTCGCAAATGAGCCACTCTCTCAAAAAAAATGTTTTTTGCGACGGGTTTTTTTTGCCGTCGCTAATACTTACCCATTTTCGACCCCTCCGCGTATTTTTATTGCCGACGGGAAAGTGCCGTCGCTAAATGACATTATTGGCGACGGGAAAAGGTACCGTCGCAAAAAACCGTTTTTAGCGACGGGAGGCGCCCGTCGCTAATTCCTCCGTGGTTTTTTCTCTGTTTTCTTGTAGTGTGATGCAAATGTCACAATTATATATGTTTGCTATAGTTTAAAAATTCATACAAGAGTAATAAATATAAGATTTACTTTGTATAAGTAATTATTTATTCATACAAGAGTATTTAATTATTTACTTAGGAATCGTTTAAGAATTGAAATTTTTAGTAATTTTTTTAAAGAAGTGTTTGAGAGCTCTAATTGAAGGCTCTCAATCCACCCCAATGACATGGAATGAACCATGTGAAGGAGGACTCACACTCCTCATCTCTCTTCCGTCTATCTCTCTTTCTATCTTCCACCTCCTTAGAGGTCATAGTGGGAGTGATTGATGTATTACGAAATAGTACCACTCATTTTTTTTATAAGGTGAAAAAAGTTGATGTGTTTGACAATGACCTTTTTTTAGTTGTCTTAAAAATAATGAATTATGTGCTTGACTTTTCTGTTTTTTTTTTCTTTTTTCTTTTTTTTTTTTTTTTGTAATGTTTAGTTTTTCTTTTTTTTTTTCTAATATCAAAAAAATAAAGGAAAAAATAGTAATATATTCTCCATATAGCCCGAATAGTAGGAAAGGTCCAAAATAATTTTCCTTCCATGTTAAGATCCCTTAGTATTATTATTTTAGTAGTTTTAGTCCTTTATCTCACATTTTACATTATTTAAGTAATTTCAAAATTTTAAAATTTAATAACTTTTTATTTACATCTCTATTTTTTGAAAAATTTATATTTTTAGAATCCTATTGACGGGATCTTTCAAACAAAATCCATGAGTAATATTAAATTCTAAAGAAAAAAAATCCATGACATTTCACTAAATCACTGACTTGGACATCAAAATTTCAGCTAAAATTTAACTAACTTGGCTTGATAATCGAAATTTCACTAACCAACCAAAATTTCATTGACCTGACTTGGTCGTCGAAGTTTCACTGACCAACCGAAATTTTACTATCCTGTCTTAGATCAGTGAAATTTCGTTAACTTTTTTTTCAAATTTTATATTCATCATGAATCTTGTTTTATAGATTTTAATAAAATGATTCCAAAAATATAAATTTTATAAAAATAAAAATAAAAATTTTTTTTAAAAAAAACAACAGAGATCCAAATCAAAAGTAATAAAATTTTCAAATGATTTAAAAAATTATAAAATTTTATCACTGTTTGGAGGACCTAAACTAATATAAAAATTTATATTGTCATTATTCTAAAAAATATATTACTAGAAATCTTAAACTAAAAACCTCAAAAATCAGGCTGCCAACTAGACTTTTGTTATATAGCCCGAGGATGGAGGATTCTTAGGTATTTGCATATCAATGCAAGGTATACACATTTCTTTATACATATATATATATATATATTGGTTATATATCTTTCTATTAGTACTTATACAGATTTGTGTTAAAAGTTATATATTGTTGACCTGCTAAGCGAGTCAACTTACAAGTAAACACTATTAAAATAATAAATCATATTATATACACATAAATGCTTTCACAAATATGCGTAAATTAACACAAATTTGCATAAGTTTTCTTCATAAAAATTTAGAACAACATAAAAATGCGTAAATTTTCACAAATTACGTAAGTAATTTCACAAAAATGCGTAAGTAAACACACATACAAATAAGTTGTTGGAGAAAACTTCGATTTCACAAAAATACATAAGTTTTCACAATATACGTAAATGATTTCACAAAAATACGTAAGTTACACTACAAAAAAATTGATTTTTTGTGACAGAAAAAACACCGTCGCAAATATCCCAAACGCCGTCTCAAAAGGCTTTTTGCGACGGCAAAGGGGGGTCGCAACAAAGGGGGTTGCAAAAGGGTTTTAGCGACGGCATAACGCCGTCACCTTTACTTTGCGACGGCAAAATGCCTTTTTTGCGACGGGAATAATATGTCTCAAATAACGGGCAAAAATCTGAATTTTTTGAGACGGCACTGTTTTGCCGTTGCAAAAAAGGGCTTTTGCGATGGCAAAAGGCACCGTGGCTAAAGGTTTTTTTGAGACAGCACCTTAGCCATTGCTAAAAACACTATTTGCGACGGGAACAAAGCCGTCGCTAATGCGTTACCTTTCAGCCAAATCGCCATCTTTTGCGACAGTAAAGGGCCGTTGCAAAAGCCCTGGTTCATTTTTTTTTGAGACGGTGTGTGCTGCCGTCTCAAAAAAAAAAAAAAACTATATTAAAATTATTAAAAATATGAAAATAACCTATATTAAATGAAAAATAACTAAAAAAAAATCGATAATTACAGAATAATATAAATACATACATAAACAAAAGTTGGCACATAATAAAAATTCATAATGTTATTCCATTCATAACAATACATAAATAAAAATTCAGAACAATAAAAATTATCCCACTACATAATGTCGCATAATACATACATAATGTTGTTCACAAATCTAAATAACGTATATCAAAACCAAAAGTTTTTGTCTTGCTTCTTCCATGGGTTACAAAAACAAAAGTTGGTCAAAATCTTTACACGCCCGCACTCCACAAGAAGCAAACTGCTACTCATGAAATATCTGAAAATAAAAAAATAAAAATAATTAAGGACAATATAATGGTATTAATATTTTAATTACAGAAAAACATTAAAAATTAATGACAAAATAAAAATCCGACACTAACTCCCAAACCGGGAACCCGATTCGAGCCCCGTCTTCTCCCACAAGTCTCTCGTGCCTAGGCGGTCGTGCGTGCCAAGTTTCGTGCTAAACCGACACCGTTTGGTTATTTTGGGGCGTTAACACCTCGAATTCAAGTTTCTTAAGGAACTAGTTTGCCTAGACCGAAATCTGACGCTAACTCCCAAATCGTGAACCCGATTCGAGCCCCGTCTTCTCCTACAAGTCTCTCATGCCTAGGCGGTCGTGCGTGCCAAGTTTCGTGCTAAACCGACGCCATTTGGTGATTTTGGGACGTTAACACATCGAATTCAAGTTTCTTAAGGAACTAGTTTTCCTAGACCGAAATCCGATGCTAACTCCCAAACCGGGAACCCGATTCGAGCCCCGTCTTCTCCTACAAGTCTCTCGTGCCTAGGTGGTCGTGCGTGCCAAGTTTCGTGCTAAACCGACGCCGTTTGGTGATTTTGGGGCGTTAACACCTCAAATTCAAGTTTCTTAAGGAACTAGTTTGCCTAGACTGAAATCCGACACTAACTCCCAAACCGGGAACCCGATTCGAGCCCCGTCATCTCATACAAGTCTCTCATGCCTAGGCGGTCGTGCGTGCCAAGTTTCGTGCTAAACCGACGCCGTTTGGTATTTTGGGACGTTAACACCTCGAATTCAAGTTTCTTAAGGAACTAGTTTTCCTAGACTGAAATCCGACGCTAACTTCCAAACCAGGAACCCGATTCGACCCCCGTCTTCTCCTACAAGTCTCTCGTGCCTAGGCGGTCGTGCGTGCCAAGTTTCATGCTAAACTGACGCCCTTTGGTGATTTTGGGGCATGAACAACTCGAATTCAAGTTTCTTAAGGAACTAGCTTGCCTAGACCGAAATCCAGCTCTAACTCCCAAACCGAGAACTCGATTCGAGCCCCGTCTTCTCCTACAAGTCTCTCATGCCTAGGCGATCGTGTGTGCCAAGTTTCGTGCTAAACCGACGCTGTTTGGTGATTTTGGGGTGTTAACACCTCAAATTCAAGTTTCTTAAGGAACTAGTTTGCCTAGACCGAAATTCGGCTCTAACTCCCAAACCGGGAACCCGATTCGAACCCCGTCTTCTCCCACAAGTCTCTCGTGCCTACACGGTCGTGCGTGCCAAGTTTCATGCTAAACCGACACCGTTTGGTGATTTTGGGGCGTTAACACCTCGAATTCAAGTTTCTTACGGAACTAGTTTGCCTAGACCGAAATCCGACTCTAACTCCCAAACCGGGAACCCGATTCGAGCCCCGTCTTCTCCTACAAGTCTCTCATGCCTAGGCGGTCCTGCGTGCCAAGTTTCGTGCTAAACCGATGATGTTTGGTGATTTTGGGGCGTTAACACATCGAATTCAAGTTTCTTAAGGAACTAGTTTGCCTAAAGTGAAATCCGGCTTTAACTCCCAAACCGGGAACCCAATTGGAGTCCAGTCTTCTCCCACTAGTCTCTCGTGCCTAGACAGTCATGTGTGTTATGTTT
Organism: Camellia lanceoleosa; assembly: GCA_025200525.1. Taxonomy (NCBI): domain Eukaryota; kingdom Viridiplantae; phylum Streptophyta; class Magnoliopsida; order Ericales; family Theaceae; genus Camellia; species Camellia lanceoleosa. The sequence goes on from CM045762.1 coordinate 62,905,297, forward strand.
CGTGCTAAACCGACTCCGTTTGGTGATTTTGGGGCGTTAACACGTCGAATTCAAGTTTCTTAAAGAACTAGTTTACCTAGACCGAAATCCGACGCTAACTACGAAACCGGGAACCCGATTCGAGCCTCGTCTTCTCCCACAAGTCTCTCATGCCTAGGCGGTCGTGCGTGCCAAGTTTCGTGGTAAACCGACGTTGTTTGGTTATTTTGGGGTGTTAACACCTTGAATTCAAGTTTCTTAAGGAACTAGTTTGCCTAGACCGAAATCCAACGCTAACTTCCAAACCGGGAACCCGATTCGAGCCCCATCTTCTCCTACAAGTCTCTCATGCCTAGGCGGTCGTGCGTGCCAAGTTTTGTGCTAAACCGACGCCGTTTGGTGATTTTGGGACGTTAACACCTCGAATTCAAGTTTCTTAAGGAACTAGTTTTCCTAGACCGAAATCCGACGCTAACTCCCAAACCGGGAACCCGATTCAAGCCCCGTCTTCTCCTACAAGTCTCTCGTGCCTAGGCGGTCGTGTATGCCAAGTTTCAAACTAAATCCGGCTCTATCTCTCAATTCGAGAACCCGATTTGAGTCCTGTCTTCTCCCACAAGTCTGTTAACTTAGAATGTAAAGAATGCAAAAATACAATTTAGCTTAGAATGCAAAGATACATTTTATACCTGATCTTCTGGTGGTGGTGTATATGGATTCTCGTCTTCTCCAGATTCCCTAAATGCCTGGTGGCCACTCGATGCATCAGGAACCTATGATAGTCAATGCATAATGTGTTAATCATATTCGAATTTTATACACAATGTTCTGTGAAAATTGAACTATCAAACAATGTAATTTATATCGAACCTGTCTGTTGGGATCCACACTCGCCCCTTGTGACACTAAGGCCATCATCTCAACTCTCATCTGCTGTAAATATGTAGCGAACTCTGCTCGCAGCTCCTCCCTCAACTCATCCCTTAGCTCTGCACGAACCTGCTGGGTGATCTGAACAATAGTCGATGGCTGGGGTGTTAACTGTGATGGCCCAACACCATCTTTATACACCGCTCTCCGAGGCACAGTTCTCCCGTATATGCGACAATATCCATGTCCGTCATGACCTATCAACTCATGGAAAATGGCATTCCTAGCCTCCAAAGTCCGACAATCCTCAGGTAGCAAAGAGAGTTGACGATTAAACTCATCCTGTATTGAATAAGATATACAAGTATAGGCCAAATTAAGATGGTTGGCACACAAAAAATAAAAAATAAACTTGAAATACAATCAAAGGTGTTTGGAAACTACCAAGGTCTGGATAACCTCTAGGTCATCTACTCTACGTGTCATAAGCCAAACATTAATCTTATCAGTAGACTTCCCCTTATTGGTCATCTATATTTTTTTAGAAATATGAAAATTAGAATCCAAATAATTTGCAAATATACAATGTTTATTTATATACAAAAATAAAACAATAAAATATAAACTTCATGCCGTATCTGAGCGAAAGTAGTACGCCCTGTGGTGTGAGCTATGCCGTGAGCTCTCCGATTTTTAGAGTTCCTAGTTGCAATTTTCTATAACAGGTTCAACATATGTAAGTATATAATTATGATTTGTATGTTTACATATCATACATATAACTTATTTGTATACCTCAGCATCGGAAGTACGCTGATTCTCCACAAGTCATTCCCATTTGCTTGGCACAATGTGCACAGGAACATCATCCTTCAGATTAGTATCAGAACTTCTAGGCTTGAAATACTTAGCCTTAATCTTGTTCTTGTGATCCTTCCATATACTATTGCAGTTCTTCATGTAGATTGGCTTGTACTCCTCTAGACATATATTCAAATTGTCCTATAAAACACAATTTTAAAGTTTAAATAATAGTAACACAATTTTGGAATTCGAATTTTTGTACAAAAATGTACTACCTTCACATCCTTCCAGATAGCATCAACAATATCATTAGGCACATTGTTCCAGTCAAGAAATGTAAGAGGAACAATGTTACCATTCCGCACAATAATGCCAAGTTGAGTAGTTAACTTAGCCACGTTATCCCCTATTGGGCAGTAATTTTCATCAAATTGTATGTCCAGCTTTTTACCAGTACCCCACTCCCTAATGCCCTTGGCACATCCTTTCCCACGCCTAGTCGAGGTTGATGAAGAACTAACATGACCTGCGAGATACAATAACAATAAACAATATGGAATGATAATAAACAAATGCAAATTTGAATAATGTGAATACAAATCGAATTCTTATACCTGAGGTGGGCTGTGAAGAAGTCGAAGGGTCTGCAAAATACAATGAGAATAAACAAGTTATATATAATGAGAATAAATAAATGTATGTTTAAATAATTTTCATACAAGTCAAAGCAAATTTATATACCTGCGGATGGCTCATAAGCTGATGACTCTAGTCGGGATGATAGCTGCTGTGGTTGATGGTGGACGTACCGATGGTAGGCGTAGAGGCCGATGTAGACGTCCCCAAACACCCCGGGAGGGTTAAGTCCCGTTCCGTTCATATTGGGGTCACTACAGTTCAAGGACTCAAATGTCATGGTTCTTAATCTTGAACCAAAGAGTCCAAATCCGACAAATCGATTTTGAAAACAGATTTTTTTGAAAAGAAGTTCCAAACATGGACTGCTTTGCCAGATACAGAGTCGCCACCTAAATATTTTATTTTTGGAAAATTTAGGAAACCCTGACTCGTTTCCTAAGGCCACGTGTCCGTCATCACCAAAGTTGCCTCGGCTCGGGAACTTGGGTACGATTGGGAAAAGTCACTTCGTGAGCACCCCCGCTCGCCCGGTCAAAGACCGGCCTCTACTAACCATGATATCTATTTTTGAAAACATTGTGTGTTCTTATTTCGGTTATTAGCCTAGGTTACTATGTGATACGCACAGCATACAAGTATAGACTGAGTCGTCTGAATTGGAACAAAACACTTCATGTTTGTTTGTGAAAATTGTTTGCTACTCGCAAGTAGGCTTAAAATGCGGATTTTGCCACCCTCGGGTGGGCTTAGAAAACATGATTTCGCCACTGTCTAATGGGCTTAAAACAAACATTTGATGAATTGTTCCAATCCAAATAACCTAACCTCCACCCACAAGCATTCAAGCAGTTATATCACATAAGCACTTAGCCTCATGGTAAGCATGCTATCATAGCAGTCACTCACACGCATGCAAGGATGCTAAAGCATAAAACTCACCGAGTACTCCAAGCCAAAACAGAAACCGATTAGAAATCCATGCATGATCCTAAATATACAAAAATGCCTAATGCAACACATGCAAAAATGCAACTATAGAAGGCTCGGCTATTCTAAACATGGCATATGGAATGCTACAGCTAACATGTATTCAACTTGGAACCAAAATACAAATGCAGTTAGTATGATGCGCCGAGCCCGGTGCATGCAAGACAGATGAATGAATGCAAACATATTATCATACTGTATGCTAATTGAAACATGCCCTAATCTAACCATCATAAGCAGGTAAATAAAAGGGAAGAAAGATGTGGGGTTGGAAGACATACATCACACTCACCCACACTTACTACAATTTTGCCCTCGCACAGAGGGTCCGAATAAATATCTGATTCCGAATAAAAGAATAAATGCAGTCCAAATAATGTACAAATTCCTAATTAATTAACAAATTAACTAAGAAAGTCAGAAATCGCATGCAAGCTGGGGCGCCTTGATTCCGCTCCAGGTGATGAATGATACATGTTCGGGTTGCCTTTGTGCGGAAATCCATGACGATGCCCCAATTAGCCTCTGTTTGCACCTGTTCTTGAAATGCGTGCCAAGCTCCAAAAAGTTGTTGATTCTTCATTTTGCTGCAACAGAGAGCAGGAAAGGGGCATGGCAATGTATTTTCACAAATGTATGCATGTCTCGATCCTCGTGCCACCAATCACGCATATCGATGCATGATGGCCGAGGAGTCGAATTGCACAACTCAATATGAAATGAATGCATATGAAAATACAACAAAACCTAACTCCATCATGGATAATCCGGAGTGTCGGGGAATTGAGACACGTTAGTCACTGAGTATGAACGTACCTCGTTTCCCGTGCCCGGGCTAACTCCTATCCTGAACACGATGCAATATGCATGATATGCATGAAATGCAACTAAGATACAACCTAACATGCACAATGCTATGGAATGGCATACACGATGCACGAGGAAATATGGCATACACAATGCGCTAATATACAGCCTAGCATACGCAATGCTATGGAATGAAATGGCATACACAATGCAATATGGGCTTACACCAATACAAGTGGACCTTGGCCACACTCACATAGGAGGCCATAATGATGAAAATGAGACAACTCGAGATGCGTGCATGCGTGCACGCAAACCGAGAACCGAACCTACGGCACGAAATGCCACTCTAACAAGACATGGCAAAACACAAAAAAAAGGCATACTATCATGCAAAAATCAGAGGTAAAATGAGATGCAAAACAGCCCCGAAACCCGGTAAAATGAAACCCGATGCATGAAACGAGTCCCGAAACACGGGTTTTGGCGCATGAAATGGCCTGTAGCAATACAATGCATACATAATTTGAATATGAAATGAAAAGACAGAAGCAAGGAAGCCCCGAGACAAGAATTTTTACAGTTTATATTGAGGCCAAACAGTGGGCCCAAGTAGGGCTAAATTAGCATACAAAAATGGCTCCGCAGGGGAGGTAATGAAGCAAGTCACAAATTATGGCCCCAAAAAGAGAAGGGGCCTTCTACAATATTGAAGAGGGGCCAAAAATATGATGTATTACAGTTTATGACAAACTCCAAAAACAGATACAAGTATGCTCAAAATGCTATGCAAGAAATAGGCCAACAAAGGGGCAAAGAAGCAAGTGGTGCATGGAGGTCTCAAAAAAGTGAGGGCCCTTCAACAATGTTAAAGAGGGACCCAAAATAATGCTTTTTACAGTCGATGGCCGAACTCAAAACAGTGTACAAATAGGCTCAAAATATCATGCAAAATGAGGCCACCAAAAGGGCTATAACATGAAGTATACAAAGGGTGTCTCAAACATCCATATACCCTTAATGAAACATGAAGAGGGGGTCAAAATAATCCTCTTTTCAGTTCGGATCAAGGTCCAAAAACAGAAGCTCAATAAGCTAATAAATCATGCAAAAATGGGGACCAAAGAGGGGTACAATGGCAAGTGATACATGGAGGTCCAAAAAAGTGGTGAGCCCTTCTTCAATGTTAAAGAAGGGCTCAAAATAATCCTATCTACAGTTTACATCATGTTCCAAAACAGATTACATATAGGCAAAAAATACTATGCAAAATTATGGCATAAAGAAGAGTAATGAAGCAAGTGCAAGATGGGGGTCCCAAACAGGGTAAGACCCTTAATGAAACAGAAAAATGAGCTCAAAAAAATGACATTTCCAGTTATGGCCGGAGCTCAAAACAGTAAGCAAAGAGGGCTAAGAAATGGTACAAAAATGAGCTAGAAAATGGGGAAATGGTGCCTACCCTTGAAGACCAAGCCTTGGCTTCCTCTTGGACTGAAAAATAGTGCCTCCTAGCCTTTGAGAAGAACTCCAAGCTGCTGGAAATGGAAGTGGTAGTGTAGTGCTAGGTGGTGATGAAGAAAGGGGTGTAGAACTTGGTGTTTTGAAGCTTGAATGGAGAGAGAGAGAGAGGAGGGATGTATATGCAAGCTCAAGGCAATTTTTCCAACCTCTAAACCAGACCTGGGAGGCTGGTTATATTGGCCAAAGAGGGGGAGAAAAGGAGGGAAAAATGGGGGGGAAAACAAGCCAAGTTTCCCCCCAAAAAGTTTCCCCCCCGGATACAGATTTTGGAGGGAAAAAAAGTATACAGCTGTAATGTACCACCTGTAAGGATCAAGGCCGGCCAAGTATTGGAGCTACAGGTGGCCGGCCGACCACCCCCCATGGCCAGCCGGCCAGGGGTCAAAAAGGCCAAGGTGAATTAGTGGCCGGCCACCACAAATTGGTGTCCTCCCAGATGCCCTCAACACAGCCCTGTGGTCCAAAATTGGAGGAAGTGAAACAGGAGAGAGAACAAGCCATTTTTCAAAGGGGTTCAAAAGGTTCAAATGGAATTACTGGCCGGCCATGTGATATTTGTGTCCTCCCAGGTGTGTACAACACAAATATGTGGTTTGGAGCGGAAGAAAGTGGCCTTAGGGTGGTCAACATTAGCTTTGAAGTGAGAAAAAATGGGCGTCGGAGGGCGATGAAGGAATATAACTAGTTGCTAAAAAAATTACTGGTCTCCCACCCTTCTATGACCTTTCGTGATGAAACAGAGGTCCCTGCCAAAAATGAATGAAAACCGATGCAAAATGAAGGTTCGGGGGCCGAAATGCGTAGTCCGAGGCCCCAAAAACTGACTGTTAGGCACCGGGAGTGGTGTTCGACCACGAAGTGGGTCTCTCAGACCACAGTGTTCCTTAAAAGGGAGTAAATAAGATGCATGCCAAAAACCAGAGCAAACGGAGGTGGTTAGGCGGTCCTGAACCGAGGCACTCGGCCTGACGGCTCCGAAAACCGGGAACCGGGCTCCGAAATGGGAAGAATGGCCTACGACCACGAAATGTAGCCCACGGCCACTAAGAAATGGTCTACGAGACCCCTCCCTCCCTCTGGGAAAAGAAACAGAGAAAACCGAGTCTGGTTTGTAAACCGAGGCAAGGCACAGAAGAGGGTTCGGAAGTCCGGAGGCAAGGCTCACGGCCGAGACTCTGAGACTTCTGAACAAGCACAATATGCAACATCACCGAGCGCTCAATCGGTGACGTCTGAGTCTTAAGGTCGGTCAAAAATGGGGTGTCTACAGCCGAGTACATGGTAACTGTTGTGCTGTCACTGATGGTGGTCGATGCGGTGGTACTAATGGCCCCTCTGATGGTGGTTGCTGGGATGCCTCCTCTAATGGTGATGCCAGTAATAGTGGTCACTGCGATGGCTGGTCAGATGGTGGTGGCACTACTGGCCGCTCCAATGGTGGCCGATATGATGCCTCCTCTGATGGTGGTGCTACTGATGTCCTGTTATGTAGCACATCAGACATCATGCGCCGGGGATGATCAGGCTTTCTATTCCTTCCCATAATAATCTACATGCAATATAACGTTAATTGACATTGGAAACATAGACAATGGTTTGTCATCAACTATAATATGACATTAATTGAACTAATACAATTACAAAGACAAAGTAAATTAAGAAACTGATGATTAACTACAACCTTGGCCTTAATTGAATTGCTTATGTTGATTAAATATCAGCCTATTTGAACATCAACTGTTTCCCCTTCTGCGGCTTCCCTCACCCAACCAACTTCTTCATCACGAAGCATTATATTTTCTTCCAATTGTTGGCTCATATATGGCTCGATTTGTGGATCAGTTGAACTCATATCAAATAAACCTCTTTGAGACATCTTCACCACCACTTGCTAGTCTGGTTGTAACGGGTCTGCAACATACCAAACTTGCTCTGATTGGAATGCCAAGATGAAAGGTTCATTGGTAATTTGATCATCTCGGTACAACAAATGATTGAAGTTCACCAACGTGAAATTGAAGACATCTTCTTTCTTTCCGTGAATGTTGTCAATCCAATCACACTTAAACAACACATGTTTCTTCTCATTAGAATATCGAATCTCAACAATATCTGTTAATTGTCCATAATAGTACACAGACCCCACACGAGGATTCTTGTCTTTCCAACTAGCATAACTTATGGTATCTGCCTTCAAAGCTACACCACAATTTTGTGTGGCTCGACGATCATCCATGGCCTTTACTCGATACCGAAACCCATTCGGTATATACCCGTTGAACCTCCTTGCCAGGTTATGAGGACTATTTGCCAATAGAATAATCTTTTTAGAAAATATGACATCAGTAGTCCTTCGCAAAGTTTGGACCTATTTAAAACGAAAATGTAAAATTTAAAATGTAGGTCGACTTAAGTAACTAGAATGTATAGACTTAAATACATACATGTTCCTTGAACCAAATGTGAAAAGTTTCAAAATGTTCACGTCGAAGCTGATGATCGTCGACACGAGGCATTTTGAGTTTAAGTACTTCAAGGTGTTTGCTGTGTAGATTGAAAATTTATCAATACAAAAAATTTGATTGAAAATTCAACAAAACATAATAAAATATTGAGTGAGTGAGTTAACCTACTTTATGAATGGTTGAACTGTGCTTGTATTGAATAAGATGTACTGATGAGCTTGTACCCAAGAAGTATTATCAAGATAAAAGCTTGTGTTTTCACCAATAGCATGACCCAAATTATCAGCACCACTATAGTTCCTCACGGGTCGAGTAGATTTGGTTTCCACATCATTGAGATATTGTGCACAAAAATTCATGCATTCTTCCATAAGATATCCTTTAGCAATTGATCCTTCAGGATGAGTTCTATTACGCACGTATTGCTTCAAAGTAAGAAAATACCTCTCAATTGGATACATCCATCGAAACTGAATCGCTCCACCCAATAATGCTTCATCAGCTAGATGTATAGGCAAGTGCTCTATTATATCAAAAAAACTCGAAGGAAATATTTTCTCTAGATGACAAAGTGTTACAGCGATACGATATATTGGAAATCCGTCACACGATTCACTTTGGAACACAATTGTCTAAAGAAATTACTCAATTCAGTCAAGGGTTCAATTACATTCTTCGGTAACGATCTTCGAATAGCCAATAAAATAAGTTGTTGCATCAGAATATGACTATCGTGGCTCTTAAGACCCCCAATACTTCTATCATGTGAGCGCACACGACGTGATATATTGGATGAATACCCATCGGGAACTCTTACTTCCTTCAACACTTTCAAGAACAAATCTTTCTCATCCTTGGTCATCGTGAATTGTGCTGGTGGTAAATAGGCTTTATTCGACCCTCTTAACTGCAAATGTAGGGGTTTTCTAATATTCATATCTTGTAAATCACGTCGAACATTAACACCATCCTTCGATTTTCCTATTACCCCTAATATTGTCCACAACACATTGTCACAAACATTCTTCTCTATATGCATCACATCGAGGTTGTGTCTTATTAGATTGTGCTCCCAATATGGCATTTCATAAAAGATACTCTTTTTCTTCCAACTATGGGTGTGATGTCCAGCTTTCTCCTTCTCTACCTGTCTCATATGCCTCTCCTTAAGGTCATCCCTCTTGTATTGGGTTAAAATACCCTCAGATTCTAATTGTAGCAACATCTCAGTTCCAGACAACAATTTTGGTTTGAGTCTAATTTCCCGACTACCATCAAATGATACTTTATCCTTTCAGAATTTATGGCCAGTAGATAAAAATCTGCAATGACCCAAGTATGATTGTTTCCTACTATGCTTCAACCAACACGATGTAGTTTCCTTATTGCAACAAGGACATGCATATTCGCCTTTAATGCTCCATCCTGACAAGTTTGCGTATGCAGGAAAATCACTAATTGTTCACAGTAAAGCTGCATGCATTTGAAACATTTGATTTGTTGATGCATCAAATGTTGACACACCCTCATTCTATAGTTCTTTCAACTCCTCAATCAACGGTTGCATATACACATCAATCTTGTCACCAAGTCCTTTCGGGCCGTCAATAAGCACGGATAAAATTAGAAATGGTTGTTTCATGCACATCCATGGCGGCAAGTTGTATGGAATGAGCACAACAGACCAAGCGCTATGAACTATGTTCATCATCCTGAATGGGTTAAAACCATCAGATGCTAAGCCAAGCCTTACACTTCGGTAATCATTACTAAAGTCAATATTCCGACGATCAAAATCTTTCCATGCAAGGGAGTTAGCAGGATGTCTAAAGACACCATCATCAATTCGTTCCTCTGCATGCCATCTCATTAACTTGGCCGTCTTGGATGACATAAACAGCCTCTGCAACCTTGGTTGTAAAGAAAAATACCTCATCTGTTTTGCAGCTATTCGTTTACCACATTTGTTAGGCCCATTTGAACTACCATCACCATTTGATTTCCATCTAGAACTGTTGCATATGACACATTTATCAAGATTGGCATCCTCGTTTCGAAACAACATGCAACTGTTGGGACATGCATCCCACGTCTCATATGTGAAGCCCAAATCTGTTGTGACCGTTTGAGCTTTATAATATGAGTCCGGGAGTTTCACACCCAACGAGAACGCCTCATTCAATAACTCAAGCAACATGTCAACAGACTTGTCTGTCCACTGATTAAGCACCTTCAAATGTAGAAGTCGAACAATGAATGACAAAGATGTGAACTTCTGACAACCAGGATACAATTCACTTTGTGCATCTTGAAGAAGTTTGAAATACTTTGCAGTCTCTTCATTTAGACCGAGTTGGGGTTCAGATGCATGGGGATCAGGCCCCTGTGGTTCATTACCCTCAACACTTGTATCGACATGTGGATTTCCCATAGCCCTTTGTATCATTCCAATCATATCATCCCCAATGTCTAAATTAACTAATGTTTCATTCTCTCGATTATCATGCAGAGATACATAAGATTCCCCATGATTAATCCAATGTTTGTATTTTTTTTAAAAAAACATTCAAAATCAGATGCTCCTGTACACCCTCTCGTGCAAGATGGTATCGATTCTCACACTTCCTACACAGACAACTGATCATCGAACCTTCAACCCTATTGGTGTAGGCAAACACAAGGAATTTATCAATTCCATTAATGTATTCGCTCGACATCCTATTTGGCAAATCAATCCAACTCTTATCCATCATCTATATACATCCACAAAAATATCTCATCAAAGTAACTCTAAATATAATACCTACGTATTCATGTACCATGATACCTATCCGTCCAATTTCTCTCAAATAGGTAGGTGGTCTTATCTTAGTTAGTTATTTACCGATTTGATAGGAGAACATAAAAAATGAAATACTTATACAACAACACGTGAGATCAATTAATTGAATAAAAAAATGATATAATTTCATACTTTCTGAGTCATAACTAAAAAAATAAATAAATCATAACCAAACACCACATGAGGCACAACCAAAATAATATCATAATTAACGAAGATAATTCATCATAACTAAAGAAAAAAAAAATGACATAACTAATGATGCATATGATAAATGGATGTGTATGGTAGAATTCTCCAAATTATTAGTATTCCATAATACTATGCGGCATTATTTATAAACTTGATAGATGAGTTATACAAAAACACACTAATCATATATTGTCTCAAAAATTATTTAATAAAGATGGATCATTATTGTGTATATTACAATTTTGAACACCACATACATAATCTTATGTAATATTTCAAAATAATTAAATGATCACATTTTTGTCTCAATAAACTATTATTATTTATTATATCTGAAATTTTGTTTAAAGTTTTTGAATGATTACCTCAAGACAAGAAACATGATCATTTTTCAACCTATGATGCTATACGCATTAATTGATATATCAATTAGTGTACCAACATATGTTATGATATTATTATTTTAAAATTATGATCTCATTGATTATACAAATAACAAATATTCAAAATTTCTAAAATTATATCATATCATCTATTAATATATTAATTAATATACCAATTAGTTAATATAGCTGTGGGGGCCGAGTAACTAAGGGGCCGAAGCCTGATGCGCACAGGGAGCCGGGTGTTGAACGGCTCCCTTCTGCTCTGCCGAGATGCCGAGTAGGGTATTTGGGCCATATATACCGGAAGAAGCGTGTTAGGATAAATGGAAGAGTACACAAACAGAAGGAAAAGTAGACCCAGGTCCCGAGGCTGAAAAATGACTATAAATATAAGAGCTTCAGACTAATAAAGGTATGTAAGAAACACTTCTATAAACTTAGTGAGCAAGCTTTCTGGAGAGGAACTGACTTGTCCGTCGGAGTGCTAATTCCGGCACCCCCGACCGGAGTTTGTATTTTTGCAGGTGACTAGCAGAGGATCATTGGCGTCTTCCAGGATTTGAAGAGTATTTCCAAACCACATCCTCCACAATTGGCGCCGTCTGTGGGAATACTCAAATATATCCATGAAAGACGTGACTAAAGATCCCCCGATAGCCACCGACGAGACCGGACGAAGAGACGATTTCGCCCCGGTATTTACACTCGGGGAAGCAACCGTCACAATGACACGCCCGACTCTAGCTCACCAACGATTCTAACACAGGAGACGATGCAAGCGACCAAGGAACAGGCGAACGCACCAAACAGAGTTTGGACAAAGATCATCGGCAGAATCGAACGCCTTCACGCGACCGCCTTAGAGAAAGCAAAGTCCCACCAGTAAGACTCAAGGTTCGCGGCGATCCCCAAAAGCGGTCCTCGACAACCTCGCTCGCGACCAACAAGAATACCGGCCGCCTCAAAGGACTACGTTGAGGAAGTGACAGAGGACGCATGTCGTCCAAAAGGCGTCCCGCTTGATACCGCCCATATGATATACAACCTGCAGATGGTCCTGACGGTACATACGGTCCAATCACCTTCAAGCCCTCAAAGCGCCACCACCAAGAAAGCGTCCCGGCTCCAAGAAGCGGCAAGCATCACCTTCGACGACTCGATTTGAGCGGTGTCACACTCCTCACGAGATCCTTCAAGTTGTTACGCCACGCCATACATAGGTTTATCGAGAACGCGTCCTTATCGATCGTGGAAGTACTTCAGATTATGTACTATCGAACCTTCGTCAAACTCGGGTTCAACGATTCGGATCTAACTCGGCTCGTCCACTATTCGGCTTCAACGCCAACCCGGAGTACCCGTTGGGAAAATCACTACCCGCTCGCTACGCTCGAGAACGGTGGTCGCGGAATTCTTGGTTGTCAGGCTACCATCGCCATACAATCTCATCATGGGGCGATCGTGGTTACATTCCCTGCAGGCCGTCCCAAGCACCTACCACCAGCTGCTACGTTTCCCAACAGAGCATGGCGTTGAGCAGATCCGTGGCTCCCAGCGGTCTGCCCAAGCATGTTACCTTCTCGCCGCCAGGACGCCGAAGGAACTGCAAGTAAACTCCGTCGAGGTACCCGGTCGGGAAGTCCTGGAAGACGTTGGGCGTCAACCAAACGAAAAGGCCACAGAAGGTTTAGACCGAGTCGACATCGATGGAAGCCCGGAAAAGTTTTTTATGATCGGCGCCTCCTAAGCCAGTCGACAAAGAATCGATCACTTTCTTACTCGGCAACCTCGGCGTCTTTTGCGTGGACCCCGTATGAAATGCCGGGAATAGACCCAGCGGTCTCGCAGCATCACCTCAATGTCAACCCTCAGTGCAAGCCGGTCATTCAGAAAGGCCGGCGATCCTCGGCAGAACACACTGCCGCCGTTGTCGAGGAAGTTGACAAATTGCTTGACGCCGGGGCAATCAGAGAAGTCACCTATCCCACGTGGCTCTCCAACACAGTGGTGGTGAAAAAGAAGAATGGCACCTGGCGAGTGTGTGTCGATTTCACGGATCTGAACAAAGCTTGCCCCAAAGACTGCTTTCCCTTGCCTAGAATTGACCAACTCGTCGATGCGACGGCACGCCACCGCCAAGATGAGTTTCCTCGACGCCTATAGAGGCTACCATCAGATCGCCATGCATCCAGATGATCAGGACAAAACTGCATTCCTCACTCCAAGAGGAACCTACTGCTACAGGGTTATGCCTTTTGGACTAAAGAATGCAGGGGCGACTTACCAAAGACTGGTCACCACGATGTTCAAAGAACAACTCAGGCGCACTATGGAAGTATACATCGACGACATGGTGGTCAAATCTAAAGAAGAACAAAACCATATAGCCGATCCGAAAGGACATTCAACACCCCACGCAAGTCTGAGAATGAAGTCAATGCTTCCAAATGTGCATTCGAATCGGCTCTCGCAAATTCTGGCTACATCGTCAACCATCGAGGAATCGGCCAACCCGAGGCAAGTCACGAATTTTGGAACTCGCCTCTGCTCACCAAAGAAGTCCAAAAGTCGATGGGAATGGTCACGACTCAACAGTTCATCACGATCCACGATCGTTGCATAATTCTTTCGGACATTACGCCAGGCAGAGCTTTTAATGGTCCGTCGAATGCGAGGCGCCTTTAACGGCCTCAAGACATACCTCCCGACAAGACCTCTTCTAACAACACCCGCCACCGGTGATCCCTCATTTTATATCCGGCCGTCTCGACAGGCCGCCACAGATTGTTAAAAGAGGAGGAAGGGCAAGAATAAACCAAGATACTATGTGAGCAAGGCGATGGTGGACGCCAAACACGCTACTCACCGTTAGAAAAACTCGCCCTAGCCCGGTCATGGCAAAGAAGAAAACCGATGCACTACTTCCAAGCACACAAAGATCAAGGTAACAGATTTCCCCTTCGATCAAGATTCTAATGCGAAGCATCGTATGCGTGTGTCGAAATGGGCTCTTGAACTCGGCCAATATGACATTCAGTTTTCGCCCAAAACTGCAATCAAGGGGCAGGTGCTTGCCGACTTTGTGGCCGAATTCACAGGAGGACTTGCCGACCTCAAGCCTGGGGACCTCCAGCCAAAGGCCGAAGTTCGGTCAAAACCAGATTGAGAGTCTACGCCGGGGACATCCGCAATTATATCGCGATGGATCGCCTAACCAACGGGCAGCGCAGCGTCGTAATTATGTCCCCGACGGCGCGCGAGCCATTGAACAGCCGTCAAGCTCGGCCGAAGCATCAAATAACGAGGCCGAATATGAAGCCCTTTTAGCCGGACTGCGGAACGCACATGTTCTCGGCGCACGGCGACTGTTGGTGTTTTGCGACTCAAAGTTGGTAATCAACCAGCTGAAAGGGGAATATGCGGCGAGAGATGAGCGTATGTCGGCCTATATGAAAACTTCGTTCTTTGGCTGGCGAAATTCGACCATCACGAACTAAACCAAATAACACGCGATCAAAATACACACGCGGATGCCCCGCTTGCTTGGCCTCCGCCATCAACTCCGAGCTCAAGCGTGCACATCGAAGTGGGCTTCGTCCCTCAACCAAGTATCGGCCCTCGAGGAGACCCACATCAATATCATAGAATCCGCCTCCAAGTTGGAAGGACCCCATTGTGCATTCCTTTCTTCCGAGCAACTCCCGAGGATAAAAAGAAGCACACAAGTGCGAAACAAGGCTCTGCGATACTACCTTGATCCACAAGGGGACTTTACAAAAATCCTCTCGCCCATACCGAGTCGTGCACCGGACAGAGTAGAGGAGCCGCCATCGAGATACATGAAGGCACTGTGGTGCACACTCGGGCGCTCCTTGCCCATCGGGCGATAACACGAGGATATTATCGTCGACTATGAGAGCCGACGACAAAATTATGTCAAGAAATGCGAACAATGCCAAAAGTTTTCCCCACTAACCCATCAGGCGAAGCTTTGAATTCAATCACTAGCCCTGGCCGCTTGCTCGATGGGGACTTGATATTGTAGGCCCTTGCCCAGGCCCGAGGAACAAGCGATTTCTAATCGTAGCAACAGATTATTTCACAAAGTGGGTCAAGCGAGGCTCTAACCCATATACGGTAGACATTAAGCGTTTTGTGTGGAGGAACATCATTACACGATTCGCATTCCAAGAGCATTGATCTCGAGATAATGGCACTCGGTTTGACTATGGCGTGTACCGAGAGCTATGCGGCAAATATTGTACCTTACTTTTCTCACGGCTTACCCCCAAAGTAATCGGCGGAAGCTTCAACAAATCCATCTTGGACGGCATCAAAAGAGATCGAAAGTGCCAAGGGCAAGTGGGTCAAGAGTTGCCAAGTGTACTATGGGCCCATCGAACACCAAGACGATCCAGGAGAAACACCGTTTGCCTTGTGCTTGAACCAGCAATCTTACCCCCTGAGATCGGCCTACCAACCCTCGGATCGAAAGCCTTCGACACGGGTCGAAATGAGATGATGCTTGCTATGGACCTGGTTCTGATTGAAGAACGAAGAGATCGTGCCTTGGCGTCCATGGCTCGCTATCAGCAGCAGCTCGCCAAGTCATACAATCGGCGAGTCCAGCTGCGCCGCTACAATCCAGGAGAACTGGTCCTGAAGAAGGTGCTACCGGCCGATCGGAGGCCGACCGATGGAAAGCTTGGTCCGAACTGGGACGGCCCCTATCAAATAGATTCCGTTGCAGGAACAGGGGCATATCGGTTGTCAGACATGTCAGGGAGAAACCTGCCACGGCCGTGGAATTCAACACATCTACGAAAATTTTATCAATGACCCGACCTGTGGGCTTGATATTTGTACACAATATCCTCGTAAATCCAAGATCTCGCGTTTTCACATGTTTAATCTTAGCATTTCAAAGTCCAATAAGTCTCCGGATTCGGAGCCCCTTTGGTGCATAAAACCTTAGGGCCGAACAAGTCTCCGGATTCGGAGCGCCCTTCGTGGATGTCACGATTGGCCAGAATAAGTCTCCGAATTCGGAGCCCCTTTGGTGCATGAAACCTCAGGGCCGAACAAGTCTCCGAATTCGGAGCCCCTTTGGTGCATGAAACCTCAGGGCCGAACAAGCCTCCGGATTCGGAGCGCCCTTCGTGGATGTCACGATTGGCCAGAATAAGTCTCCGACCGAGCCCCTTTGGTGCATGAAACCTCGGCGAACAAGTCTCCGGATTCGGAGCGCCCTTCGTGGATGTCACGATTGGCCAGAATAAGTCTCCGAATTCGGAGCCCCCTTTGGTGCATGAAACCTCAGGGCCGAACAAGTCTCCGGATTCGGAGCGCCCTTCGTGGATGTCACGATTGGCCAGAATAAGTCTCCGAATTCGGAGCCCTTTGGTGCATAAAACCTTAGGGCGAACAAGTCTCCGAATCGAGCCCCTTTGGTGCATGAAACCTCGTGGCGAACAAGCCTCCGGATTCGAGCGCCTTCGTGGATGTCACGATTGGCGGTAATAAGTCTCCGTCGGGCCCTTTGGTGCATGAAACCTCAGGGCCGAACAAGCCTCCGGATTCGGAGCGCCCTTCGTGGATGTCACGATTGGCCAGAATAAGTCTCCGAATTCGGAGCCCCCTTTGGTGCATGAAACCTCAGGGCCGAACAAGTCTCCGGATTCGGAGCGCCCTTCGTGGATGTCACGATTGGCCAGAATAAGTCTCCGAATTCGGAGCCCCTTTGGTGCATGAAACCTCAGGGCCGAACAAGTCTCCGAATTCGGAGCCCCCTTTGGTGCATGAAACCTCAGGGCCGAACAAGTCTCCGGATTCGGAGCGCCCTTCGTGGATGTCACGATTGGCCAGAATAAGTCTCCGAATTCGGAGCCCCTTTGGTGCATGAAACCTCAGGGCCGAACAAGTCTCCGGATTCGGAGCCCCTTTGGTGCATGAAACCTCAGGGCCGAACAAGTCTCCGGATTCGGAGCGCCCTTCGTGGATGTCACGATTGGCCAGAATAAGTCTCCGGATTCGGAGCCCCTTTGGTGCATGAAACCTCAGGGCCGAACAAGTCTCCGAATTCGGAGCCCCTTTGGTGCATGAAACCTCAGGGCCGAACAAGCCTCCGGATTCGGAGCGCCCTTCGTGGATGTCACGATTGGCCAGAATAAGTCTCCGAATTCGGAGCCCCTTTGGTGCATGAAACCTCAGGGCCGAACAAGTCTCCGGATTCGGAGCGCCCTTCGTGGATGTCACGATTGGCCAGAATAAGTCTCCGAATTCGGAGCCCCTTTGGTGCATGAAACCTCAGGGCCGAACAAGTCTCCGAATTCGGAGCCCCTTTGGTGCATGAAACCTCAGGGCCGAACAAGCCTCCGGATTCGGAGCGCCCTTCGTGGATGTCACGATTGGCCAGAATAAGTCTCCGAATTCGGAGCCCCTTTGGTGCATGAAACCTCAGGGCCGAACAAGTCTCCGGATTCGGAGCGCCCTCCGTGGATGTCACGATTGGCCAGAATAAGTCTCCGGTCGAGCCCCTTTGGTGCATGAAACCTCAGTACGAACAAGTCTCCGGATTCGAGCGCCCTTCGTGGATGTCACGATTGGCGAGAATAAGTCTCGGATTGAGCCCCTTTGGTGCATAAAACCTTAGGGCGAACAAGTCTCGGATTCGAGCCTTTGGTGCATAAAACCTTAGGGCGAACAAGTCTCCGGATTCGAGCGCCTTCGTGGATGTGACGATTGGCGAGAATAAGTCTCCGGTCGGAGCCCCTTTGGTGCATGAAACCTCGGGGCGAACAAGTCTCCGACCGGAGCCCCTTTGGTGCATGAAACCTCAGGGTCGAACAAGCCTCCGGATTCGGAGCGCCCTTCGTGGATGTCACGATTGGCCAGAATAAGTCTCCGAATTCGGAGCCCCTTTGGTGCATGAAACCTCAGGGCCGAACAAGTCTCCGGATTCGGAGCGCCCTTCGTGGATGTCACGATTGGCCAGAATAAGTCTCCGAATTCGGAGCCCCTTTGGTGCGTACAACCTAAGGGCCGAATAAGTCTCCGGATTCGGAGCCCCTTTGGTGCGTACAACCTAAGGGCCGAATAAGTCTCCGGATTCGGAGCCCCTCTGGTGCATGAAACCTCGGCCAGAATGAGTCCGGACTCCGAGCCCCCTTAGGTGCATGACACTTTGTGACGGCATCGCGCTTTGGGGCATTTCTGAACGATTACGCCACGTGATGCAAAATATTGTGATAAGTGCCTAAACATTAGAATAAAATGTATCGACACGCTCGAGCAATATTGTGATAAGTGCCTAAACATTAGAATAAAATGTATCGACACGCTCGAGCAGTCTGCAGATTTATTAATCTATTCGGCCTAATACCTAATGATGCCTCGGCCAGCCCTCGAGCGTGAACTATTCGGCTTTTAACGCTCGAGCACAGTCCAACGCAAGGGCAGATTTATTAATCTATTCGGCCTAATACCTAATGATGCCTCGGCCAGCCCTCGAGCGTGAACTATTCGGCTTTTAACGGTCGAACACTCCAAAGGGCAGATTTATTAATCTATTCGGCCGAATACCTAATGATACCTCGGCCAGCCCTCGAGCGTGAACTATTCGGCTTTTAACGCTCGAGCACAGTCCAACGCAAGGGCAGATTTATTAATCTATTCGGCCTAATACCTAATGATGCCTCGGCCAGCCCTCGAGCGTGAACTATTCGGCTATTAACGCTCGAGCACTCCAAAGGGCAGATTTATTAATCTATTAGGCCGAATACCTAATGATGCTTCGGCCAGCCCTCGAGCGTGAACTATTCGGCTTCTAACACGCGCCCTAGCCAACGCAAAGGCAGATCTAGTCCGTGCGAACTAGACCTTCCACGCTCGAGCCGAGCCATCCCAGGGAACCGGCATATTTGTTTTGAATTGATTTAACATTGTATAAATTACAAAAATAAACCGTCACCATAAAACTACGGAAACATCATCACATTGCGCGTAAATTGCTAACATCTTATAATTACAAAAGGTATCAACGTCCATTGCTGTATCATAACCACAAATTACCGAAAACCACACGAGATAATATCAGATCATAAACATCAATCCTCCGAATCAGTCTCCAATGGATCGATGTCCACTTGCTCATACGGTATTGGCACATTCAGCGAAACGCCAGCTGCAGAAAGGGCCTTGCGCCAACCATGTTTGAATCCCCGATTCTCAAACCGGGTTACCTGTTCAACAGACTCGGCGAGCCCAGCCTCTTTCCCGGCTTCGAAAAATTTTGACTCGGCGCTCTCTTTCGCCGCTTTCACCTCAGCCAACTCGGCCTCTAGACCAGCAACGGCTTTTTTGGATAAGCAAAGTGCAGCTTCCAAGTCGTCGGCCTTCTTATCGGCCTCCGCTCTCAACCTATCCGCATCACGAGCTTTCTCCACCGCAGCCTCTGCCCGAGAAGCTTCCCAGTTCGCTCTTAAAAACTCGTCCTCGGCCCTTTTCCTCCGGCCCTCCGCCTGCTTGCTTTAAGCGATCGATCTCCTTGGCGTCGAGATGGCGACGGCCCGCATCGGCTATCGTACCAACGGCCTGCAAAAGAACGAATCAAAACAAGCATAACGCGAACAACGCTCAATGAAGGAAAATCGAACACACACACAAAGGGCCGATCAAGCGCCAACAGTGTCGCATTCGGATCTGGCTCGAGCCGGAAAGCCACCGTACCAGACGGTAAGGACAAAGACGTTACACGCTAACGCGACCTCTAGGTCATTAAGTCCGAGGCATCCGATGGAACCGCACATTTCACCATCGGTCGGATCACAAAGGGCACGACCTCACCGATCCCACCATTCGAGGGCGTTTGCGTCTTGATCTTCGAACCGACCTCATGATCCCTAGAGCGTTTCTCCGACGTTCCCTCAACTTCCTGAACGGCTTCCCCGACCAGCGTGGATTCAGCACCCTTACTCGTTGCCACTTCCCCAGCAATTTGCAAGGATTTCGATTCAGTAACTAGGAGCGAACGCTGAGATTCAGCAGTGGGCGGTTCGGTTGAAAGGCCCTCCGCTATTCTCCTTGCGGCCAACCTCTCCACATTCGCCTTCTTAGCAAGCTTTGCCAGGCTTAACCCAGCCATGCCAACAGAATCTGAGGCGGAAGGGTTATCTGTACGTTGAAGAGCGTCGTCGACAGGAACGGTCCCCCGCACCAAAGCAGGAGAATCGTCGGAATCCAATACCTCCTCAGATTCGGCCTCCGAGTGATCTGATGCGGCAGTTTCGGCTACCTCCGTATTCTCCAAATCGTACCCTTCAAATCCTATCTGCCTCAAATTTTTGAAGTCGGACAAAATACGAGCGACGAGAAAATCTTCCCCTTTCGGAATCGGAATATTTTCCGCAGCCGAAAAGGTCGTATACGTAGGCTCGTAGCAAAGCAGAACGTGAGCCGCCCTACCCTGCTTATAAAAGATGCGGCGGTAAAATAATTAAGAGCAATTCTGATGTCCGAAAGAACGACGTCGTCGGTTGAAGCTAGGACTTTTTTCAACTCGTTCCCTGCATAAGATAAGCCGTGAGGGTCAAGAAAATAGGGTAAGGCAGATACAAATGTTCAATATCAGTAAAAGGACATTCGGCGACCTGGTTCGCCTCACGTCTAGGAATAGGATCGACCCGATCCTCTCGCCAATTCCGGTTGCCACGGACAACGACCATAACGTCGTCGACTCGTTTTCCGTGCCGAAAGCATAGTGATCAATCGATGATCTGTGTCCTTAGCTACGAGAAGTAACGTCCCGTGCACCCGTAAGATCTCGGCGAGCGCGTGATCTAAAGGAATGGCAAGGACGCCAAGATTTATACCAAGGCGGGCTTCGGCCACGACCCCATTATAATTCTAAAGAAATTTACATTGGGCTGGGAAGGAATCAAATCCCAATGGCGAAGAACAGCCCTCAGTAGCGGGTGAAGGGGAAAGCGAACTCCCCCCTCTGCGATCGACAGAAGGGGAAAGACAATCGAGGTTTCTTCCTCACTCTCCATGTCGAGAGCGCGGTCAGCCACTAACGATAAGTGGACATCGTCAGGGATGGAGAAATGACGTCTAAAATCAACAACTCGACCCGGGGAAAGAAGGTCTCTTAAATATTTTGCCATAATCTATTGATTGTAAGAATACGCGACGGAGTAAACAAATTAGGAAAAGCTTCAGAGTTGAGAAGGGAAAAAACTTACAGAAGTGAAGAGTATCGCAGATGGAGGGGGTGCAAGGATAGTTAGAAGAGCAGTCTAGCGGCCAGCGTCATAAATCATGAATTCGAAGGGACACCAGGCTCAAAATCATAGTGAATAGGCGTGCACGAAGGGACGGGAGTCTGAGGCGACGATTCAAGGGGGAGTAATTAAACAACCGCGTAATAAGTCGAAGCCCCAAGAACTTCAGTATGTGGAATTTGAAAATCAGAGCCAAGCACCTCGTTCAACTGCCGTTAACAAGATGCTTGGGGGGCAATTGTGGGGGCCGAGTAACTAAGGGGCCGAAGCCTGATGCGCACAGGGAGCCGGGTGTTGAACGGCTCCCTTCTGCTCTGCCGAGATGCCGAGTAGGGTATTTGGGCCATATATACCGGAAGAAACGTGTTAGGATAAATGGAAGAGTACACAAACAGAAGGAAAAGTAGACCCAGGTCCCGAGGCTGAAAAATGACTATAAATATAAGAGCTTCAGACTAATAAAGGTATGTAAGAAACACTTCTATAAACTTAGTGAGCAAGCTTTCTGGAGAGGAACTGACTTGTCCGTCGGAGTGCTAATTCCGGCACCCCCGACCGGAGTTTGTATTTTTGCAGGTGACTAGCAGAGGATCATTGGCGTCTTCCAGGATTTGAAGAGTATTTCCAAACCACATCCTCCACAATAGCATTGTTCTTTTTTAACATAGCAATTAGTATTTTAAAATTATGATCTCATTGATTATACAAGTAACAAATATTCAAATTTTCTAAAATTATATCATATCATCTATTAATATATTAATTAATATACCAATTAGTTAATATAGCATTGTTCTTTTTTAACATAGCAATTAGTATTTTAAAATTATGATCTCATTGATTATACAAATAACAAATATTCAAATTTTCTAAAATTATATCATATCATCTATTAATATATTAATTAATATACCAATTAGTTAATATAGCATTGTTCTTTTTTAAGATAGCAATTAGCAATTAGTTAGCATTATTAATTAATATACCAATTAGTTAAATTATATCATAGCATTGTTCATTCTAATTATAATCAATTTGTTTTCTCATAAATGCTAAAGAATATCTTAGTGCATTGTTTGGTATTGACATTAAATGAAAAATGTTTTTAAAAATAACTCAAAAACTTAAGAAAAGTTCTGAAATTAGAAATGTGAATATCAAACCCGCAAGTATATGTGAAGCCAATTTTTCTACAGATTTATATATTGAAGATGAGGGGGGGGAAAAAACATATGTTACTTTATATATATATTGAAGATGTTAAAAATAAAATTAAAAAAAAAAAAAAAAAAGAGATGACCTTAAGGAGATGATCTTCAATATATAAACATACGCAATATATATAAACATACGCAAATTTAAACATGTTTATATATCTCTGCGATATATGCAAATCTGACACACGTTTTATCTTACTACGCAATATGACACATGTTTATAAACATACGCAATATATATTGTCCATAATACTTGACTATATATATATATATATCTCTACAGATTTATTTTAACTTCATCTACAGATTTATCAATGTAACTTCATCTACAGATTTATGAATTTAACTTCATCTACAGATTTATGAATATACATTCATCTATATATATATACACAGAGAGAGAAAGAGAGAGAGAGAGAGAGAGAGAGAGAGAGCATACGCAGAGAGAGAGAGAATCGTCGTCGGACCACCACTACCTGTCGTCGTCGCCGCTGCACCACCGCACCACCGCTAGAGAGAGTCGTTCGTCTTCGTAGCTCGTTTGAGGAATTTGGGGGAAAAAAAATATTTCGAACATTTAGGGATTTGGATGAAATGATCGAGCGGCAAAATGAAAGGGAGAGCGGGGGCAATTTTTTTTTTTAACTTTTTGCGACGGTACGTTTTACACCATCGCAAATGGTAACTAATTACTTCATAAAACGGCACCGTTTTAATAAGCCTTTTTTGCGACGGAAGTTTGCCGTCGCAAATGGTCCATTGTTTGCGAAAGCAAACATATGCCGTCTCAAAACAACTTTTGTTTTGCAACGGTAAAAAATGCCGTCGCTAATACTTCCGCATTTACTACCCTATCCGCGTAGTTTTATTACCGACGGGACAACGCCGTCGCTAAAACCTTTATTTACGATGGTTTAAGTTGCCGTCGCAAAAAACCATTTTTTGCGACGGGAGGGGTGCCGTCGCTAATGCTTCCGTGTTTTTTACTCCCTTTTCTTGTAGTGTTAACACAAAATTCGCTTTAGTTTGTTCATAAAAATTTAGAACAACACTAAAATACGTAGGTGATTTCATAAAAATGCATAAGTGAACACAAATACGAGTTAGTAGTTGGAAAAAATTTTGATTTCACAAAAATGCGTAAGTTTTCGCAACTCACATAAGTGATTTCACAAAAATGCGTAAGTTAACACAAAATTTTTTCATAAAAATTTAGAATAACACAAAAATGCATAAATTTTCACAACTCACGTAAATGATTTCACAAAAATGCGTAAGTTAACACAAAATTCACGCAAATTTAGTCATAAAAATTTAAAACAATACAAAAATGCGTAAGTTTTCACAACTCACATAAGTAATTTCACAAAAATGCGTAAGTAAACATAAATACGAGTAAGTCGTTGGAAAAAATTTTGATTTCACAAAAATGCGTGAGTTTTCACAATTCACATAAGTGATTTTATAAAAATATATATGTTAATACAAAATTCACGTAAGTTTGTTTCCAAAAATTTAGAACAATACAAAAATACATAAATTTTCACAACTCACATAAGTGATTTCGCAAAAATGCGTAAGTGAACACAAATATAAATAAGTCATTGGAGAAAACTTTGATTTCACAAAAATGCATAAATTTTCACAACTCACGTAAGTGATTTTACAAAAATACATAAATTTTAACAAATCACGTAAGTGATTTTGCAAATATGCGTAAGTAAACACAAATACGAATAGTCGTTGGAGAAAACTTTGATTTCACAAAAATGCGTAAGTTTTCACAACTCATGTGAGTGATTTCACACAAATGTGTAAGTGAACACAAATACGAGTAAGTCATTGGATAAAACTTTGATTTCACAAAAATGCATAAATTTTCACAACTCACGTAAGTGATTTTACAAAAATGTGTAAGTTAACACAAAATTCGCATAAGTTTTTTCATTAAAATTTAAAACAACACAAAAATACGTAAGTTTTCATAACTCACATAAGTGATTTCGCAAAAATGCGTAAGCAAACACAAATAGTAGTAAGTCGTTGGAGAAAACTTTAATTTCACAAAAATACGTAAGTTTTCACAATTCACATAAGTGATTTTCACAAAAATATGTAAGTTAACACAAAATCACGTAAGTTTGTTCTTAAAAATTTAAAAGAATACAAAAATACATAAGTTTTCACAAATCACATAAGTGATTTCGTAAAAATACGTAAGTAAACACAAATACGAGTAAGTCATTAGAGAAAACTTTGATTTTATAAAAATGCGTAAGTTTTCACAACTTGCGCAAGTAGTTTCACAAAAATGTATAAGTGAACACAAATGCAAGTAAGTCGTTGAAGAAAACTTTGATTTCACAAAAATACGTAGATTTTCACAACTCACATAAGTGATTTCATAAAAATACATAAGTTAACACAAAATTCGCATAAGTTTATTCTCAAAAATTTAGAATAACACAAAAATGCACAAGTTTTCACAACTCACATAAGTGATTTTATAAAAATACGTAAGTGAACACAAATACGAATATGTCTTAAAGAAAGGTTTGATTTCACAAAAATACGTAATTTTCACAGCTCACATAAGTGATTTCACAAAAATGTGTAAGTTAACACAAAATTCGCGTAAGTTTGCTCCCAAGAATTTAGAACAACACAAAAATGCATAAATTGCCACAAATCACGTAATTGATTTCACAAAAATGTATAAGTGAACACAAATACAAGTAAGTTATTGAAGAAAACTGATTTTACAAAATTCGTAAGTTTTCACAACTCACTTAAGCAATTTCATAAAAATGCTTAAATGAACACAAATATGAGTAAGTCATTGAAGAAAACTTTAATTTCACAAGAATGCATAAGTTTTCTCAATTCACGTAAGTAATTTCACAAAAATGTGTAAGTTAAAACAAAATTCGCATAAGTTTATTCTCAAAAATTTAGAATAATACAAAAATACGTAAATTTTTACAACTCACATAAGTGATTTCACAAAATTACATAAGGGAATACGAATATGAGTAAGTTCTCGGAAAAACAACTTTGATTTTATAAAAATACGTAATTTTTCACAAATTCATGCAAGTTATGTCACAAAAATGCATAAGTTAACACATAATTCACGTAAACTTATTCCTAAAAATTTTTAAAATGCAAAAATACATAAGTAACCGATTGAACAAGTATCCTTATTTTAACATTAAAAAATTTAATAGTCAAAATCAATTTATTTTAATCCAATAATTTTAAATAAAGCTGCATATGTTGTGCAACCCGTAAGGGGACACTACCCTTTTTGGTAAATCTTTTGTGCCTACGATTTTCTGTCTTAGGCCTCGTTTGGGAACAGCCTAATTTAATAACTTTTTGACTATTTGGCTAAAGTATGAACTAAAAAAAATTAATATATTTGTGATAACTTTTTGGCTTTTTACGAAAAAGATGTGCAAAAAATAGAAAGAAAAGAGAATCTTTAACTTTTTGATATGGATTGTTGGCTTTTTGATTTTTTTAGTGACTTTTTAACTTTTTAGCTAAAATGACCACTTGCCAAACGAGGCCTTAGCATTAAATTAGCTTTCCAAACAATCTACTCATGAGTCATGACTTGCATGAAATCTGGAAAATTTATGCCTAAGATTTACTTTTTATTTTCATTGTTTTTTTGATAATTTTTTTAACACAAAATTTTAAAAAACTTATTAAAGGCAAGAAAGTTTCGAAAACAATGAAGTGACTTTTGAGATCAGGCTTTTTTAGTAATTTTTTGATTTTTTGACTAAAATGTGATATAAAAAAAATTAGTATTTTGAAATGACTTTCCGACTTTTTACGAAAAGATGTCCAAAAAATAGAGAGAAAAGAGAATCTTTGAATTTTTGGTATGAGTTGTTGGCTTTTTATTTTTTTAGTGACTTTTTAACTTTTTGACTAAAAAAGCCACTTGCCAAACAAGGCCAATTATTTGGTTTTTTGACAAAAATATAAGGTAAAAAAATAAATATGTTTAGGAAGAATTTTTTGACCTATATTAAGAAGAAAAATAATTGCAAAAAATAGTTTGAATAAGAAATAAGCTTTGATTTTTTGGTATGAATTAAAAACTTTTTGACTGTTTATTTTTTTAAGTAACTTTTTAAATTTTTTAATTAAAATAATTACTTGCCAAATTGGGTCATTCCATTTCATATATAAATGGAAGTGGGCAAAACATTTTGATCCATCCATTTTCTTTTTGAGAGTTTGACATATGCTTTCTTGATTTTGAGAATGGAAAAGCTTCTTCAACTTGTGCTTTTGAAGGTGTTCATGATTGTGCTCCTAATTGTGACCATGTTCACAGTCATTGCACCAATTGTGGTGGCTACCACAAGAGACCCAGATACTACAAAAGGGTTTGCCCGTGACCTCATAATGCAGTGTGCTTGCCCTAAATTTCCCGAATGTTGCCGTGAATGATACTATCGACAGAACCAATCACATAAATAAATTCTGATTATACATATCAGATTGTGAGAACCATTGCTGATCAAAAAAAAAAAAAAAAAGATTGTGAGAACCATCATAAAAAGATATTAATATTTTATATAGTTGATTCTCTAATCGATTCTATATCCATAAACTTGTTATACATATATTATATGTAAGTCCAATTTGGTTCTTCTAAAGATTTGAATGCAGAGATCCTCGATCTTACGTTTTTTTTTTTCTCCAAGTGTGTAATGCCTTTGTATGCTTGATTGTTTGGGAATAAATAAAGGCTGCTACAATTGTTAATAAGAAAAAGGGTTTCTCATTATTTTGTTTACTTACTAGTAACTTTTCTCTCATTTTCTTTTCTTTGCTTTTCTTTTGACTAATTGAAGATCCGCTATCTTCGAAGTGATGTGGAGCATTAAAGGTGGTTTTTTTAAGTTATGTTTGGATTAAAGATTTGAGAAGCAATTAGTGGAGGGAAATAAAAATGATGAAAAAAGTATATGAAATGGAATTTTTTTTTTTTTTTTTTTTCCTTTTCATTTTCTTTCTCTCCACAAATCCCTACTCAATTTTTTTATTCAAATACAGAATAAAGAAATGGCTTGTACGTTATAATGTAAACATAAATTGGAGAACATAAACCTTACACTTCGGATTATTTACCATGTGTATTATCAAGAAATCAAGACAAAATGACATACCTGAATCCATTGATGAATGGTTAAACGGAAGCGTGATTATCAATAAACTCTTTGTTATTGATTATGTTATTGCCTTCTAATCCTTTCCCCTTTGGTGCCTTATGTTTCTCCTTGAGAGGATTTAGAAAACATGGCAGTGTTTTTACCACCTGGGAAGGAATAGGGACCATAACCTTTTAAAGGTTGTAATTGGTTTTCAAACTGAAACCTTGTGGAAGTTCAAAAGGCTTCCATTTATTGTGGAAGTTACAAAAGGAAACAATAAATGTCTATTTATTGTTTTCTAAAACTGAAAACCAACTTTAACCATTATTGGTTTTAATTCTATTTCTGCCCCTCATAGAAATAGAAATTAAACAACTAGTATCTACATATTAGGTCCATAACACATATACCCTTAAGCCTATTAACTAAATTGAATCACTTAAATTGTAGGCTTCTTATAAATGATAACACCACATTTAATTATGTGGTCCCATTGAGACATTATCTAACATATAAGTCCAGGAAGTTCAATGCAAATGAGATTGAGAGGATTTCCCTAACTGTTTAAATTATCTTGAAAAGTTCAATGTAGAGGGCTGTAAAATTATTTTAATCACTTAGATAGTGTTTGTTCAGAGGAATAAAAATATAAATGATAGAGCTCTAATTTTAGAATTTTAAAGAGAGCTCTAGTAATATGGTAAGAGAAGGAAAAATATATATATATATATATAAACACACACATCACATCACATGTGGACCCCACTCCTTGCTACATCACTAGAGCTCTTTTTAGAGTTCCAAAATTAAAATTCTATCTTTATTTAGAATAAAAGGATCATTCATTAGCCCCTTATGAATGACTATCATTCTCTTGTATTCCATTTGCATTGTTTTTTCTGTCATTTATTTGGTGAACTAATTCTGAGAATGGACCTTTTCGTGGAATTATCATCCCATTCCACTTCATTCCAATCAACTAAACTTAACATTGAGTTCTAAGAATAAAATGCACATATATATATGATCCATAAACTATAGATTTTGTGTCACTTTAGTCCTTTAAATTTCAATTTTATTAATTTTGTCCTTAAATTTTCCAATTTGGTCCACTTTAAAGTAAAAAATTGATAACCGATATCAAACCTTGAAAAAGTACGTAAAATATTTGAGTCAATTTGGTCCAATTTCATATACTCCTTAAAGTATGTTTTCTGTGCCACTTTAGTTCTTAAAATTTTCCAAAATGTTCATGCGAGTCCCACACTCATGTGAGATATTTGGTAGAAATTTTGATAAATCTTTTGAAATTTCTAGCATTACCCTAAAATTTTAATTTTGTCAATTCAATCCTGAAACATTAATGACGAAGATGAAACATTACTTTACAATATTGAGGGACGAAATTAATAAAATTAAAATTTTTGAAGAACAAAATGACACAAAATGTATACTTTACACGCCATAGTTAAAATTTATAATTATTCAATTTAAACGGCTTTAAAATTAGACTAATTTTACCTTAATTAGAAATTTTAAGGACAAAATCAACAAATTTGAAATTTGAAAAACTAAAATGACATGAAATGCATATTTTAAGTACCACAAGTATATTTTTTCCAAGTTTCAAACAACCATTCCAAACCTTAAGCTTTTAAAACCATCTCCAATCCTTCATCTTTTGTTTCATCAAATTTAAATTAAAAATCGTACAAAACTAGTACTCCAACACTTCATCTTTTGTTTCATCAAATTGAGAATATCTCAAATTTTTCATCAAATTAAAAATGTTAAACCTTTCACCAAATTACTATAGAGTCGTTAGCTCTTTAGCACCAAACAACCAACCGGATGTCCCCCAATTGTCTCCCGGTCAACCACCTCCTTGCAAAAAAATTTAAAAAATTTACATTGGCCAATCAACTGGCCGGTCATCCCTCCGATCGTCCTTCCGATTAACCGGTGATTTGATAAAATCTCAAATCACTCCGCTAAAACGCGCAATATTAGATCAAGCTTTTTATCAAATTTAAGTGAAATTTGATAAATTTGATTGACCCGTTAGAAATGCTCTAACAACTCTCTTTACTTTCCATCTGATTTCTTACAATACTCAGCAACCACAATAAGCATAGTAGGTTTATGAATAATTTCATTCATAAAACAAGCATGCCAATTGATAGAGTTGGTGCAACGATTAAACAAAACTCATTATGCTATAGTCACTTCAATCAAAACCATCAAGGAGATGATACCCTATTTGAAATGTGTATCATTGAAATTATGGATACAACAAAAACATCATAAATGTTTTTCAACAGTTAAAGACCGCCCATGAATCTGGGCGTGATCCATCAGCATCAGCTTCCCCTCTATTATTAAAGAAAAGAAGACGAAACAAATGAAGGCCAACAACCACTATAACCACAATACAACCCTTATATTGTTGGCAAAAAAATATGTAAATTCTCACGATCATACAACCTCGTACAATCAACAATAAAGAATGCCACTCCCAAAATCGATCATGATGTTTATATACTTCTTCCATTTTTTTCCTTCTTTTAACTAGAAAATCACACGTATGGACCCAAGATATCCCTTGTCAAAGACATTCCAACCGGATAAGACCTGTGAATTCTTGTTTTAATAGTTGAAACACGTTTGGCAGGACTGTCACTAGCATCAATTTTTTTGTTTGTGTTTATCATTGATTCTTCTATTGCACTTGGCTCTTTGGATTCCGCAATGAACTGAAGCCCCTGAAAGATCATTTTTGGACCATCTCAGCTGTGAAAGTGAAATGCACGTGAACTCCAGTCAAGAAAATGAATTCAACCCATCAACATACCTTCAGCGAATTCACTCCACATGTTAATGTTGAATGGTCTGTTAACTTGGCCCCAACATCCTGTCCAATTACAAGAACAGAAATAACTCATTAATAACTCGATGTAGATCAATTATGAGCTAAATGCTCGTCCCTCAGAGATTCAGGAAAGAAAAATGAGATTACTAGTATTGTTCATGCACAGTTGCAACAATTTAGAAGAGTTGGACTCATACTGGTGCCACATAATTATGTCATGTGTTCCCAATTTAAGGGTAGTATCTTTTTCCCCCCTCATATAAAACACCACTATTATGCATGCTATTTATTATTGGCAATATTCTGTCAAGCCAGCAATTTAGGAAGTAGTTCTAACAACATTTCCTAATAGAAGGTGTAGGAACCAAATTCACATCCCCATATGTCAGTACAAAATCCCACTAAATTAAAATCTCCCTGGTCCTACTACTGCAAGATGTACAATTGTTTAAAAAACTAACAAGGATTCAGTTTTGAGAACTCCAGGAAATATTCTGTTTTACTTTTCGCGGCCATGGGATTGGACTACGTATCCCGGGCAGCCCTGAACCCATGTTTGGACACAAAAGTGGACCTCGAGATTGAACCCCAAGATTATCATGCCCATAATCAGTCTGGTGTTCTAGATGCCGTGACACAATTGAAGTTATTTGGCATGCACCGGAGGACACTGAGTTTAGAGATAGAAGCTTCGCTGCATTGCTAGACCCCGCATGGGACAAGCCCGTAGGCCAGACCAACAGAGAGAAAAACATCACCACTAAACTCTGCTTCTCACAAAAAGACAATCCTAACAGTGTAACCAAATCCTAACACACCTAACAATTCCCTAAAGATACAGTGCCATTTTCAGATATTCAGACTAGGCCAAGTACTTGCCTTCTATATATAAGGGTTTTTACTCCCCTTACACAATAACACAACTCTAGAGTGTGAGGTTTTGAGCTCTAGTTCTCCACTGTCCTCTCTCTCTCTCTCTCACTGAGATTGTTTCCATTACCCTTCCAGTCATCCCCTCTGACATGTTTTGCCACTCTTTGGTGAACTTCTAACTATCCAGCCAAAATCTCCACAAAACAACAAAAGTAAAAGATAAGAAATAAAATAAAATAAAACCAAAAACTAAATAAGAAACGTCAACGGTGACATGGCTGACAGAGGAAAGGCCACAAGCTGGATTGGCAGCAATTGGTTGCCAGCTCGCAGTGACAGATTGCATTATATGGAAAGAGAGGAAGTGTATAATTGGATATACCTAATTGGGCAAAGTCAAGATGGGGGAAAACTGAAATCGAAAATCGTGTTTGAGCAAAAGCTACCCCTGGTAGCTTTCTGCTGTAGGTCACATTTTAAAATGTGGACACTACTCTTGGAACCTTCCCTTGTAATTGCATTTGAGCCCCAAACACACGTTTGGGCAGCCAAAATGAATACCTAGTCAGGCTCAAAGCTTTTGAAGTCCAATTATTGGTGGGTCATAAGCAATTGCACAGTGGGCTTCTTTCTCGCAGTAAGGCATAAAAAGTGCAAGTGTAGTAGACCATCAGACCTGAAAAGGTTTTGTACTTAGCCCATCTTTCATGCCTCCCGCTAATTGGCAAAGATACCACAGACCTGAATTAGTTGTATCCTGCATGATGTAGAAAACAAGGAAGCAATAAAAGATTAATCAAATAGAGAGTAGAGGAGGCATGCGTGGTTGTTATGGAATCAGATAGGTAACCTGCTTGCTTTCGAGAAGCTCAATCTTTCCTTCCTGTTGTGTTGATCAACGATAACAACATCAGTAAAGCAGTAATCCCATTATCTTGATTCAAGTTTAGCACTATAGACAAAATATAAAAATTGTAACTCACCAACCCAGACACCATCTGATTGATTATTTCAATGTCATACCCAATTTGATTAAGATTTGATTTCACCTCACTTACCTGCAGACAAAGCAAATTGAAAAAGAACATAAGGAAACCAGTATAGCTAAGATGCACCACCCCTAGTGCAATTTGTGACATCGTTGTCCTCTTCCCTTTGTTTTAATCAAACGCAAACCCCATCTTAAGTTGGCATAGGTGACAACAATGCAATTAATATAACAAATATCAGTGCATTTCCTATGTCTCCAGCTGTAACCAGGATTCAAACTTTTTAACTGTAGGAATATATAGACTTCAGTTGATTCCATATTCACAATCCTAATCCAGAAAATCCCTTTCTTGACAACCCTACACCTCCCAGCCTTTAGTATGTCTTAATTGTTGTGGTCCATGAAACTCAACCACTGCAAAACCTAAAAAACTATAATGCAATTATATTCAGAGATGGTCAATCTTCCTACGGTTTTGACATGATTTTTTTATCACTTTTCCTGTAAAATTTTGATCTCAAAGTAAAATAACTATAAATAAAAGGGATAGGAGGGGCATGGGAGAAAAAAGACCTGTAAAGTAAGGAAATAGAGGAAGAGGCAGCCATTCTTGCACCTTGAAAACTTTCATATCAACAAAGTACAGGGTGGAGGAATCAATGTGTGGGAGAGCGAGGCTATCCACCACGCAAGAGCTTTTTTTTTTTTTTTTTTCCTACTTCTGTGATTCTTTTCTACTTCTCTATCTTCTTCTTATTCTCATTCTTTGAGTAGTTTCTTTTTTTCTTCTTGTTCAGTTTTTCAGGAGTTTGGCAGGTTCTCAACATTTCTCCTCTGGAATCAAATTCTACACCAAGCCTAATATAGAAAAGTCCATAGGACCTTAACCGAGTGATTCTCTTACTGTAATGAAATGAAAGTTGATCATCTATCAATCTTAATACATAACTAAGGGAAAGTGGAATAGAACTATGTCACACATGATAATAAGACCGTCTTGGTTGGGTGGACAGGATCTCAGTGCATGTTATTCACAAAAAATCATGCATCAAGACCTGAACTAGAAAAATGTTACCCACATCATTTGCAATGAGCTTTGATGTTTCCTTCTGCTCATCCAGCTTCCAATCCAAATTTTCCAGCCTCTTCGTTAAATGCCTCTTTGTTGACTGCAGAAATCAATATTAAAGAAAAAATCAGGACTATTGCAAACACCATGATTAAAGTACTCCAACAAGAGAAAGCAGTAATTACACATTGTCCAAATAATTATCCTACTTACAGCCAATGCTTCAGATACGTGCTCTAACTGTTTTGACACAGTTGCAACAGCATTTGCCATATTATGCTTTGTTACGAACATAACATCGGATAGTGACCAGCCCTGTATTGTAAAGGAAAGAGATTAAAATAAATAGATTCAGTCATGATTAACAAACATACATACACTTGCAAAGACAAAATCAAATAGAATAGAATTGAATTTTTCACCCAAAAAAAGAGGTTTCAATGGCTTTTAAGGTCACTAATAAAATCATACCTTCCACCACATGTAACAATATCCCATTGCTCCAAGTGCTGCAGCTGGCAGCAAGTACGATGTAGCACTCCCTGTGTGGACACAAAAACATGCGAGCATATTAGATTCATGAAACTCCTCAAGCAGGACCCCATAACAAGGATGATATAGTGCACCACTTTTAAGGCTTAAAACGAACACAAAACATAAGATGTAAATGCCTATGAATCTCAGTGGGTCTATTATAGAAAACAATTATGTGGAATTACATGAAACCATACATCTGGCATGGTTAACGTTAATTCTCAGTAATCTATCGTTTTGGTAGAATGGGTATGTGCTTAATAAAGAATTTTTTTGGTTTTGTATGGACAAAGTTGATATTTGGATGCATGTCAATAAGTTTTGAAATTTTGATCAATACAGCAACTAAAAAGTTGCTTTGATGCTTTAAGATTCAATAAATGCTCTTTAGCACAACTCCGTATGAAGGCCCAAAAGGTAATTTATTAGTTGGCTTCTTAGTGGTTCAGAATAGAGTCAGATCTTCCACCAGTAGTGTACTTATGTCAGTTTTCTCTCCTGTAACACTAAGGTAAAATTTTACAATTGCAGGTTGATTCTTGATTGGTTTATTATAACATTGGTCTGAAGATCGCTAGTCCACTAAACAATAGTATCATCACATACATCAGTCTATACTGGCCAAAGTTCTTTTCTTTGCCAGCATTCAAGAGTTTGCTATCAGTGAGGGTCTTTTAGATTTGAAGGTACGTCTCAAGGAAGAAAACCATAACTTGGGATCATGTTAGAGTTAGTGCACACTCCTAGGCACCTAGCACAATGGAAGAGAGCTGCGTTCTTTTCAAGGGATTAAAACTTGATTAATTACCCAGCTTACTCCATGCATTTCTTTTCCAAATCAATCTCAATGGAAAATAGAAACACGAATCCTTCAGGAAGATTTCTTTGCCAAATCAATGTCAATGCATTTCTTTGCCAAGTCAATATGCTTGATTTGTCATCTAGCCCTAAATCATTCAAGGAAACAAAAGAGAACAGTCAACCATTTTCTACAATTATGAAACATGGTGTCTTGAAAGTTGAAACCTAAGAAGTACCAAAGCTCCAAGATAAGTAGTGTCTGCGTCTAACACAGCAGCACACCAACATGGCGGGGATGTGAATCCGATGCGCCACGTTTCATATCAATTTTGTTAGTTATTATTTTTTGTAGGACATGTTGGGGACTTCATGACACACGTCTTGTGTGTGGACACACCTGTCCCATGTCTGGACATGCCTCAAGACACCTTTGTAGGGTTTTTTTTTTTTTTTTAATTTTATAAAGTTGATTTAGGGTCAAAGAGGGAAAAAAATAGTAAAATTAATAATACACCCAAGTGTGCATCAATGTCTCTCATATCTACGTATTATAAATTTATATTCATATACATAGTAAATATATATATATATATTTTTTTTTTTTTTTTTTGCCATATCTCTACCGTGTCCATATCCTAATTTTTTGTAAGAGGTTGATAAAAGAAAACTTTCAAATGCACAGTCCACATGGCAGCATGGATTTTGAAATTGACTTTATTGTCAAATGACTGCATTTGTGGAATCCATGAGGATTATGGATACCAAATTTTATTGCTCAAATTTCATCATTAAATGTTAGCCAGGTAATTTCTAACTTGAAACCTTTCAGAGAGAGACAACCCATTGCATTTTTTAAGAAAGGAAATAGATGATATATGGGTAGTTCTAGATGCACCACAAGAATTTGGTTGAGCACCCCAATACTTATGACACCCCAAGCCAAAATTTAATTTTTTTTTTCTTTTCACTTTGAACACCCCAATAATCCCAATCCTATCCCTCCTCACCACATCTGGTCTCCAACCCAAAAAAAGGAGGACGAGAGGAGGCGGCAACATCGGTGGCAGTGAGGAGGTAGCAGAGGAGGAAGTGGTGGCAAAAAAAGGGGGCTTGGGGGCTGAAGGAGGGGCAAGGAAGGGGCTGAGGGTAGCAACCGGAGGTGGGGGAGGCGTTGGGGGGGTGGCTAGATGTGAGTGGTGGCTATGGTGCAGCTAGAGGTGGGGAAAGGTGGCTATGGTGCTGCCGCCATGATGTCGGCACGGGGGACTGGAGCTGAGGATGGTGGAATTAGGGTTTTGAATTGGGTCTTTTAAGTAATTTAATTTAAGGGCAAAATTGTATTTAAAAATAAAAAATGGGGTGTTCAACCTATAATTTCATGTGCATTTAGAGCCTTCCATGATATATAAATATATATATTATAGGGTAAATTACAAATACACCCCCTGAGGTCTGCTTAAAATACGAATTGCCCCCTGTGGTTTGGAAAATTACAAATACGTCCCTGTCAGAATTTTTTATTTAACAAAATTAATTGAAAAAATGAAATTTCTAACTGTTCACCTATACAATAATAAAATTATCTGAATTATTAATTGAAATAAAATTTTAACATTATTAAAAACTATTAATTAGCTTGATGATTTATTAATAAAATAACCTGTTTGTTATAGCGGGCATAATGTGATTTTTAGAATCACGGGGGATAATTTATAATTCAAGTAAACCTCAAGGGGTGTGTTTGCACGCGCACACACAGAGAGAACAAGAAGAAGTTAAACAAATACTAGTAGCATAGACAAAAAAAAATGCACGAAAAGGTGAAGGGGGAGCATAACTAGGACAGAAGAAAAAAAATGAAAGAAAGCAAACACCCTCTAAGCAATCCAATCAACAAACACTACAAACCACCACCAACCTAAAAATTAACAAACTTTCATCCCAAGAGTTAGCGGAAACAAAGTTGAGTGTCCATGGTCTCAAAATTCAAGAGATTAAATTAAGTAAAGAACATAGAAGAAAATTAAATTTACGTACCACTGGAGGTAGAATTAGAGTTTCCATTGAAAATGGTTATGGGACGAGCTACTGTTAACTCCCTGATCTCTTGTGCTAATTGTCGAATCTGAAGACAAAAGAAAAATAAAACTACATATTTAAATAAATTTGACATTTAATAACTTGATAATAAAATAACCTAAAGATCTAGAGTAATGCTATATATAATCCTATTTCCTACCTCCTTTTCTCACTCCTAGAGACAAAGCAATGGGGTCCACGTTCATAAAATGCATGTGAGACCCACTCACTTATGTCTTCGAGTGAAAAAAGGAGGTATGAAATATGATTATATGTAGCATGTAAATGCAACATCTTTATGATAAGTTAAAAACCATTTACAAGTTTTTTTTTTTTTTTCCTAAGTCAATTAATTTGAAATCAATATTTCCTACATGCCCAACTAAAGCAAGGAACTTTTCTTACTCAATCTACATATTAGCTTTTTTATACTTTATGTATTTAAAGTAATCAACGTTTATGCCATCAAAATGTCTAGTTGAGCCAAGGCAATGAATTGCTTCTAGTCGATAGAAAAAAGGATTACCAAGTAATTGACTAATTTCAAAGGGTTGTCATTAATCCAAGTTCAGAAGTTACCAATTCATCATTTGGGAACTTTTATTCAATAATTTAGCGTTTATATTATTCTATTTGAAAAGAAAAAGAAAAAACAAACAAACAGACAACATGCCTAGCAATGGAAATAAACATTATGAGTTTTTACAATGAAGATTTCCTCAAGATATAGGATGGTTTTTCTTAAAATTATAGGTAGGGGTGGTAATCTCAATTGTGTAGCCCAGAATCAAGAAATAAAGAAACGCAAGTTAAGTTCGATGAGTTACATCCGACGGGGCAATCACAAAGAATATAAGTACATCATAGTGTATTAAAATCCCAATCCGGATCTTACAATCCTATGATCTTACAATACATTTGGGCACAATTGATCTGGATTGTGTACAAAATCCCTTACATGTCAGATCTTTCGATTGTGATGATTCGATCTTATAGGATCACGCAATCCCGATCCAAATATGATCCTATCCGATCCAATTTGTAAGTTTTGTTTTGTATTGTTATGGTCTATTTTATTATAAATTTTATGTTTATTGTCTAAATACCAATTTATGTGATCCAAATGAATTAAAAAAAAAAATAAGTAATATTGAATTAAATGGATTAAAAAAAAACTAGAAAAACAAACATTTAAATATTGCAATTGTAAGTCTTGTTTTGTATTGTTACGGCCTATTTTATAATAAATTTATGTTTATTTTCTAAATACCAATTTATGTGAGCCAAATGAATAAAAAAATAAGTAATATTGAATTAAATGGATTAAAAAAAAAAAAAAAAACTAGGAAAACAAACATTTAAATATTGCAATAATGTAAGAAAAATAACTAATCAGAAAAACAAATTTAGCCTTATAAGGTTTTGAGGAGGGCGACACGTATGCAACTTTTACCCCATCTTTGGAGAGGCTATTTTCGTGACTTGAGCTCACTCCGCCAGAGAAGCTAATTTGGCCAAGTTGCTCTTTTGAGTTCACAATC
The DNA here is from genome assembly GCA_025200525.1 of Camellia lanceoleosa. Taxonomy (NCBI): domain Eukaryota; kingdom Viridiplantae; phylum Streptophyta; class Magnoliopsida; order Ericales; family Theaceae; genus Camellia; species Camellia lanceoleosa. Next base: position 62,944,223 of record CM045762.1, read on the forward strand.
TATTTTCATATTCAACTTTGTTAAATATTTTTCCTTCATTTCTTTATGCATTTTTGTAGATTGCAAAGTACTATGTTATAAAACTTTTCTTCTTCATGTTCCCTTTTTATGAAATACAAAACTTTTACCATTGAGTCTTCTATTTTATAACATAATATTTACATTTTACATGGTATATGATATTTTTCATAATAGCTTCACTTCCTTTTAGTATAATTTAGGCTTGTGTTGTGTATACTTTTTAAAAAATGTTTATTTAAATTAAATTATTACGTAATTTGTCTTTTTCGGTAGGATCTTACGATCCTCGATCCAATTCTACGATCCGATCTTGTAAACTTCTCCAACAACCTTCAGCATAAGAACATAGGCTCAAGTCTAAAGGCAGCCACCTTGTGCAAACAAAGTTAGCAGTTAGGTTTGCATAATCCTCTCCTGCCAGCACCCCCAATTAACCAGAACAGCACTCAGTACCATGGCCATTTTGGTCTAGGCCATAGCAAAGGCAAGAAGAAAACTCAGGATTTCATTCCAGCACAAAGGTGGTGCTGAAAAAGTCTAGGTGGCTTTTCAGGATATCTAGGGCAGTAGCTGCCTTATGCTTGTAAATCTAGTTACACTGATGCCCTAAAAGACCAAGGCACCCGAGCAACTACCATAATGATTTTACTTGGCATGCAATCATGTCTTTCAAGGTATTTTTAAGAAATTACAAACTCTTCTTCTTAATCATTTCAAAATTATGGCTAACTCTTTGATTAGTTGCTTTTTCAAGTTCTTCAAATTTCTTCCAAAATCAAAATTTAAAAACGCTGAGAAAGACTACAACATGCTATGACTACAAAAATATTGTGGGGTAAATTATTTCTTCAATGTTTCAGCAACCAAACAGTGTATTCCCCCAATTCCTTATGTAATGTGTTTTCAGTTTAGGATCAGATTTTAATTATTTGACAACTAGTATTATTCAGCTAAAACATAAATTTCTAAAAACTGATAACATATAAATTATCTAAAGAATAATTAAATATTTTTACTCTTTTCTAATACAAACAGTGCTTTTACAGGGAACACATTATACTATCAATAACAGTTGATTAAAACTTTTTTTGAATGTAATTTCATGTTTTGGGACAAAGACAATAACAATTGTCTTTTCCTTCCTTCTTCAAGAAAAGCAACCTTATCAATGATAACTAAGGGGAATTACAACTAACAATACCAATACCTGAGCTGCAAGTAGTGCACTATCATACTTGTCAGGTGAGATCTCAACTTCATTTACGCCCTTTATTAACTCCTGAAGCTGCGAAATGAGATCAGACAATTGCCCACTTCTCAAAATAACTGAACCAGTCAGACCTAAATGGCAATTGAAAAAAAATATGAGCACAGATGTTAACATAGATGATAAAAAACCAAAACTCCTACATTAGAGCACGAACCACATAAAGACATCAGAAACATATATAAGAAACTTCTTGCGTTATGATAATCAATATGAGCTAAACTACAATAAACAAGATGAAACTAAATTTATGAACTAGACACAATAACAAAGTAATAAATTCATAGTTATGTATTTACATGTACTGATTTTATTATGTATATAGTTAATTAATCAATATAATACTAATTTGTAATGGCAACACCCATTTGGTGAAGCCAGTTTTTGAAGCCATGTGACTAGGGATAGTCATGGGATGGGATTGGGCTGGGTTTGTAGTAACCCGTCCCAGTTCCATATCATATCGGATCGGGGCAAATCAGGGGGGTTGGGTCGGGTCAGTTAAAGCCAAATCCACCCCTACTCCCACTTCCTCGTTGGGGTGGGGCAGGGTGGGGCGGACAAGAGAAAATGATCGTCCCTAGATGTTCCACATTTTATTTCCAAAAACATCCAAACAAAATTGATTAATTCAAATGAGTGAAACGTTTTGTTCCAATCACTTGAGGATAAATATGTAAGTCATTAGAGACAGTTACATATCCACCTACCAAGTCTCTCCCCATTCTTTCAACTCTCAACTTCCAATCTCACTATGTGTTTAACTCCTATCTTCTCTCTTCTTTCAACCTCTCATTCAACATGGTAAACTATTATATGTGTAGTAGGCGTTAATTTAAAAATGAAAAGAGAAATAGATTATTAGTTAATTAATACACAAAAATTATAAAATGTCTCAAAAGTGCAGTACACCCACCTAGATATATAAGAATGTATGTATAATATGCTTCAATTTGTGCTAGTTTGTAAAGGAAGTATTTAAGTTTCAATAAAAAGTTAACCTCGGCAGGGACTCAGAAACACAGATACCAAGTTTACAATTATCCATGATCAAGCTATAACAGTCATGTCTAGAGTACACTAGATCTCTTTATTGGGTGATTCTATTTGCACACCACATTTTGTCTCAGTATACATCAGATATCAACTTTCGAACAAAATACAAATGTTCAGATATCAACTATTCAACAGGATTTTTGTTCGGACAATTGGTCTTTGTTCAAAAGTTGATATACAAACATTTTATTTTTTTTTAGAAGTTGATATCCGAACGGCACAAATAACATGTTCTCATATAAACTATGGTGTGCGAATAGAATTACCTGTCTTTAATATCGCGAATTTTTTGTGAATTGACAAAAGTGCCCCCAATTCAAGATTATGTAGTGAATTAAAAGGGCAATTCCATCTATTCACAAATGTACTAACACTAATTCTTGAAACAAACAAAAAATTGAAAAAAATCAAAAAAACAAAATTGAATTCAGATAGATCAAGGGAACAAAATTGAATTGGGTAAATATATGATAAAGGAAAGAAATGCAGTTTTGAAGAAGATTTGGGTTCTAGGGTTTAAGCAATCAAGCACAATACTTGTACCAAATCAAAGAAGGCAAGAATACAGAATCCAATTAACTGAAATTTGAAGTATAAGCAGATCAAAACAGCAACAATAGGATGATCAAAGACAAAGAGAGATCATGTATATGTATATGTGTATATATATATGTAGAGAAATTACCAGCTCCGACTAGGATTAGAACTTTGGAGGTCGAAACCCCAGTCTGCAACGCCATGCTTTCGTGTCTGAATCGAACAATTTTTGGACTAAAAAGCAATATGATTTATAGAGTTAATTACACTAACCTCCCTTCATGTTTAATGAAAATACACTTAACCCTATAAATTTTGCATAATTATTTATTTGTCATTTTTTTTTCAAAATTTTATATTCAACGTGGTTGTTGTTTAAAAAATATTTAAAAGGCAAATTTAAACAAATAGTTTTATTAAAAACATATTTATATAATTCAAGTTAGATTAAATTATAATAATCTCTTGTAAGGTTTTTGATAATTACAAAAAACTCTATAGTTATTGAAATGACACTAACCAAGCTAATGAGGAAGAGACATAAAAATAAATAATAAAGAACAAAAAATTAGATGCATAAGGCGAAATTAGTTTTGAGTGATGGGGTTAGGATGATGGCAAAAAGTTGAAAATGCAAAGGTTGTAGGAGGCTAATTTTGTCATTTCCTTTAATTATATTTAATATTTAAAATACAAAATATATAAGGATAAAAAAAAATCTAAATTCCATTTAATAGAATAAATATCAATGTAATTATGTATAAATTATTAAATTAACAATAGAGGCCTATATACTTTTATCAAAAAAGAAAAGATAAATAATCGGTACATTACAATCACTAGGAGTAAAGCTGCAAACAAATTGAGTCGAGCCGAGCTTTGTTGGGCTCGAGCTTGGCTCATTTGTTTATCAAGCTTGATTATCCAACGCGAACTCGGCTCGATAACTAATTGAGCTTGAACTTGGCTCAAAACTCGATAATAAATTTTTTTTAATTATTATTTACATTATTTAAATATATAAATAATATATTTATATTATTTTAATATATAAATAATATTTTTATATTATTATTTATACATATTTTATATTATTTAATATTTAAATAAAGATAAATGAACTGAACTTATTTGAACTCAAACTTAACTCATTTACTAAACAAGTTTAAAAATTAGGTTTGATCTCGTTTATTTACTTAACAAACTCAATCCAGCCGAGTTCACAAATAGTTCAATTCATTTGTAACCTTAAGTAAGAATATGTAAAGAATAAAAATAAATAAAACTAATTTAAACCAATTCACTCGTTTTGAGAAGGTGATGGAGTTAGGCTAGGTGATAAAAATTAATCAGTTGATTGATCTGTAGGTTAAAATTTGCCAATTCGCTTAGAAATTGACCGAACTTTTTTTTTTTTTTTTTTGAACAAGTAAGGAGTTTAAAGAAGAAACTAAAGATGAGCAAGTACATCATGGAAAGAACATAAGCAAATTCTATTGGCACACGGGTGACCCAACTTGTAGGGAGTGTTGATAGAGTGAGCAGTAGCCACCCAATAAGTAGCAGAGTTGTTGGTCCTTCTTGTCCACATGAATTTCCAAGCTCTATCTTTTACAAAGCTTCGAATGTCAGCCACAACTACCATGATCTCCCATAGAGGGACTGTCTCAGACACACACAGGTAGATGAGTTCTTGATTATCATTCTCGATATCAGCCGTAGAAAGCCCATACATCTGGGCTAAACGGCAAGCCAGACGCACTGCAAACACTTCAACTTGCAAAGTTGATGCTGAGAAGAAGGAAGTGACAACCCCATCGATAAAATAGCCCTCTGAATCCCTCATCATAGCTGCTGCGGAAGCTTTGGACGAAGACCAGTGGAAAGATGCATCACAATTTACTTTAAAAGTCCCCACCCAAGGAGGTATCCATCCAGACGCGGTTCCGAATTCCATGGAATTATCAGCAAAAGCCACTATGGTTTCTTCCCCGCCTTGTATAAGATATTCATTCCAACCATGGTGTATTTTTTGGAGTGTGTTAGATGGGTTAACAGACACAGAGTTGAAAATGAAATCATTGCAAGCCTTCCATATATACCAGCCAATCAAAGCACTTTTTCTTAGAATTTCCTTTCCAAAGTCAGTAAACACCCCGTTTTCCCCTCAAGTATTGTGCCACATTTGTAATAGTTCCAGGTTTCATCCTAAAATTCAACATGCTTCCAAACCAAACTGCCTTTGTCTATTCACAATCAAAAAGCATGTGTTCCGCTGTTTCCACTTCTTTATGGCGAACTGGACATATATTAGAGGTTGCACAACGACGTTTAGCCAAATTTGCCTTAGTTGCCAAAACATTCTTGCAGGATCGCCACCAAAAATGGCGGATTTTTTTGGGGATTTGTAGGTTCCAAATTTGTCTCCAAAAACATCGAGGACAAATGAAGGAGGATGAAGGTTGCATTGAGAGATGATTATCCGAAAACTTGCGAGCCAAGTGGTGCCTAGACTTAACAGAGTATGTTCCCGACTTGGTGAGGTGCCAAACGAGAGTATCTGCCTTATCTATAAAAGGCACTCAGATGGACCAAATGGCCTATAACTCCTCAAATGAGACAAGAGTGCACAGGACAGTGACTTTCCATTGTTTAGTCACAGGGTTTATAACATCCGAAACATTCACAATACCACTTCGTGGGGGTTGAAGGGATGAGACCTTAAAATTGGTGAGTATTGGTATCCATTGATCCTTCCAGAAATGTACTGAGAGCCCATTTTGAATCTACCATCGACATCCCTTTAATAGTAAATCCCGACCCTTCAACAAACTTGACCATGCCCAGAAAGCTCTGGCTCCTTAAGAGTTGGGGGATTTTGTAATAACCCCAACCCCAGATTCGTGCTTAGTTATGCCTAACAGTAATTTAGGAAGGATTTGGAACTTGATTGCATGTGTGATTGCATGATTTTGTGTTTCTATCTGTTCGGTGTAGAAATATTTGTTCACGTTTTAGTTTCGGTTAGCGAATTGAAAGCCTTATTGGCATCCGAATCAGAAATTGATTTGTGTTACATATTAGTTAGGATTTATAGAATTTTATGGTAAGTTTAATTAAAATTTGATTTGGAATGATTAAATTAGATTAAATAAAGTAAAATACGTCAACTTGACTTAATTGCATTTTTGCCACTTAGTGGACAATCCTAGACCTACACTCCTTATACCTCATACATGTTGATACAACATTTCTCCAGCCCTTTCTTGAGCCAAAACCGATTGAGAGAGAGAGAGAGAGAGAGAGAGAGAGTAGGGGGATAGACTTGAATTCATCAAACTTACCTTGGAGACTTAGAGAAATTGAAGGTTGATTGCATATTTGAGCTTCCTCACCTATAATTCAAGACTTGAGGTAGGAGACTCATCCTCTCATTTATGTATTTGAGTTGTTCTAGCTTGGTCCGTGGTGATATTAGTGATAGAAGTCTAGTTGTGGCTTAAAATGTTGAATTTAGAGCTAAATCTTGCATGCATGTGCATATCTTGAAGTTTAAAATTGTTTTCATGGAAATTCTTGCATGCATGTTTACATTTTGGTTGAAGTCCATGATTTCATCTTGTTTTTGAAAGAATTGGCTCTTAGGAGCATGAATTGGAAGCGTTGAAGTTGATTAAATTCATGCATGTTACATATCTATCATGTTCTAAAAGTTTCTTTGAAAATTGTGTTTAATTGAACTACCTTTGGGTTTTGATTTTGCAAATTGATCTTAGAAACATGTTATACTATGAGTTTTGAAGTGTTTTTTGGAAAATTAGCCCAAAGGGATCGAATTTGATACATTAAAGGTTAAGTTTCATGCTTGGAGGTCAATTTGGATTTTTCAGAAATTTGACTCACGCTCGAGCGGGGCCTTTCACGCTCGAGCGGAGCGTGAAGCCTGAGTACATGCACTTCCGCTCGAGTGGCGAGAGTAATGCTCGAGCATGAAATGCGTATATCCAGTAAAGGTTGAGTTTCATGCTTGGAGGTCAATTTGGATTTTTCAGAAATTTGACCCACGCTCGAGCGGGGCGTAAAGCTTGAGTACATGCACTTCCGCTCGAGTGGCGAGAGTAATGCTCGAGCATAAAATGCGTATATCCAGTACTTTTCACATGTTTACAGTTCGCTCGAGCAGGGTAATGTGCGCTCGAGCGAGGACTTGTGTTTCGCGCTCGAGCGGGTATAGAGCGCCCATCGAGCATGAATTTCATGCATCCAGTACTTTTACTGTAGTTTACAGTCCGCTCGAGCGGAGGAATACACGCTCGAGCGGAGCCCTTTTGTCTGCATGTCCGCTCGAGCAGAGAAATCCACGCTCGAGCGGGACCCTTGTTTCAGCAAAATTTTGAAAAGTGTTTCTAAGTGCATTCTTGCATCCTCATTTCATCCTAGGCATTCCTAGGCTATGTTTAAGACCTCGTAAGGAGGATAAGAGATTAGAAACACACTAAGAGCCAATGAATTAAGTTTTGTATAATTAGAACGTATGTTTCAAATATGTATCTGTTATGTGTCGTGTAGGTCACGTTCCACATCTTGACTGATCGATCTGCTATGTCTGTCTGTTTCCAAGCCCATAGTGAGTAATAACTTTGTAAAGTTATGTTCAATTATGAGTATTTTCTGAACGATATAAGATGATCTATTTTTTGAGATGATATTTTCTGTATGAATGAATGGTTGTCCAATGTTTCTGAAATGTATTCGTGACATTCTTAGCCTCAAATGATAACTGTTATCTGTTCTGTTGTGTCCCAATTATGGGTCAACTGTACGTCTTATGAGCTAACTATTATAGATTCTTACGTCCCTTTATGGGTCAACTCTACGTCTCATGAGCCAACTATATCGTCTCCGTGCACGTGAGTCAACTGTTTGCCTTTGTGGCAGTCCCTCTATGGGTCAACTGTATGCCTTTATGGGCGTCCCTTATGGGTCAACTGTTTCTGTAAGTGCTAAAGAATGTATCACGTAAACTTAAACAAAGCTTATGATTTCTGTCTGTATATGAACTAGATAAGTTTATGATTTTGATACGAAACTGAATTATGAATTCTGAATCTGTATGGACTCATTCATGAAACCCTTTTACTGTGTTATTATTCACTGGGCTTTCGTTCACTATTTATATTATGTATGTAGGTGAGCCAGAGTGTGACGGGGCGAGTTAATGACATACATCTTTTTTTGTCAACCAACCGTTGTCTCCCAGGAGGTTCGACAAGCTCGATGCCTTGGTTTTTTTTTTGTATACATGCTAGTCTCATGTTGTTTGTCTGATCGAGTCTTGGAAAGTACATTTTTGTAAATATTGTGTATCTAGACTGGCATGTTTATGTAAATATAAATGTAAATAAGTTTGAAATTTTCTGTCTCATGTACGTTATCACAGCTCATTGGACCTTGTCTATTTTATATTATCGCTTCCGCAGCCCCTTATTATTTGCTAATCTGTTTAGAGGTCTTTGGTAATCCACGGATTACTGGCCGGTTACGGTGCTAAACCTACAGGGGCGGGTTTGGGTCGTGACAGATGTGAGGGTAATATATCCCTTTAAACATCCTAGCCCAGTAAGAGTTGGGGGATTTGATCAGTCGCCAGCCTTGTCGAGCAAGTAATGCTTGATTAAAATGTGAAAAGTTTTGAAATCCCATGCCGCCTTCCTGCTTTGACATGCACATGGCTGTCCACTTTTCCTAATGGATGCTTCTCTTCCCTGGATCTCCTTTCCACTAGTAGTTACAAATAAACGCGTCCATCTTTTGGCAAAAATTTTGAGGGAAGAAAAAACACGCCATTGCATAAGAAGGGATAGCTTGCACAATTGCTTTAATAAGCACCTTTCTCCTGACATGTGATAGAAGATTATTTTTCCACATTTGCATCTTAGCAGCCAATTTTTCAAGCAAAAAACATATGTCGCTGCCTTAGATCGCCCCCACACTGAAGGTAAACCCAGATATTTAATATTCGGTCTCGCTTGATTGATACCCACAATTACATGTATACCCGCAATATGTATACCCGCAATTACATGGCACCTACCTATATACAATTTGTCCCCGAACCTAACACCATTAATTAATTAAGTGACAGATACTGCTTATTTTCATTGCACATTTTCCTCTAATTTGATTATTTTCTATATTAATTGATGAAATAAGAATTTGAGTATCAATTAATTTGTAAATTGTGTCGGGAATTGAAATAAATAATTAATTTTTTTGCTTGAAATTGGGGAAAAAAATTAAAAAGTTATATAGTCATTGATGGTTCTTTTCATTTTGTAACTTTTAATTATTCAATTATAAAAGAGTAATGTTATAAATAAAATAAAAGAAGAAGAAGAAGAAGAAGAAGAAGATAAAAGATAATTTTAGTCCTTAAAGTATGCGTTCTTTGTCATTTAACTCCTTTAAGTTTCAATTTTGTTATTTTGGTCGTTAAAGTTTTCAATTTTAGTTAGGCCTCGTTTGGCATGTGTTTGTTTTAGCCTAAAAGTCAAAAAGTTACTAAAAAAATCAAAAAGCCTATAACCTATATAAAAAATTCAAATATTCTCTTTTCTCTCTACTTTTTGCACAAATTTTTCGTAAAAAGCTAAAAAGTCATTCCAAACATACTAGTTCTTTTTAACTCAAATTTTAGCTAAAAAGTCAAAAAATTACTAAAATAGTATGTTCCCAAACGAGGCCTCAATTTAATTAGGGGATTTTTTTTAGGTCCTTGGTATTATGATTTTATAGCATAAAGGATATCCAATATTTTTATAATATTTAAGGTCTCTCAATATCGATTCAGAGAAAATTCGATTCAAAGAATTTCTCTCCAAAGAAATTTTGGAAAGACCAAAGAATTTCTCTGAATTCCAGTCTAGATATTTTATCTGAATTTTCAGAGAATTTGTCTTATTTTCGCAAGAATTTCTCTAGGTTCAAACTAGAAAAAATTACACATGGTAGAAAAAATTAAATATGTCAGAGAAAATTACACATGTCAAAGAAAGCATTTTATTTCTAACGTCTATTTACATTAATAACGGAAAAAGTACTTTATTCTTGGATAAAATATAGTTTTGGCCCTAAGATATGCATTTCTTATTATTTTAGTCCCTCAAATTTAAAATTTTGTCAAATATTCATGTTATCAATATAGACGGACGTGAGATCTGGGACCAAATAAACTAAATTTGATAACTTCGAGAACAAAAATAACAAAATTGGAACTTAAGGGCTAAAATGAAGAGGGAAAAAAAAAACAAGGTATACTTCATCCAACAAAAAAATATTAAACCAATCCATCAATTTTAAGGATAGATGAGTTGATGACTGGTTTAAAAACTCTCAATTAATCCCTCAAGAGTAAATTCTCAAGTCTTGTACACGGTCAAATCCAACTATCAGTGCGCTATTAGTCAATATGCCATTTCCATCACAAATCTACCCTAATCTTCCTTTCAATGGTCGGAGTCAGATTGGAAATTCGCATGGAGCCTCAGCATTTCTAACAAGATTAAGCATTTCTTGTGGAGGTTGTGTAATAATTTCGTAGCTACCAAACAAAATTTGCATTTTCAGAGATGCTCCTTAACTAAAAAGTGCTATATTTGTCTTCAATCTTCGGAGTCTCGGAATGACTTTGATTTAAACACACTCCAGTGGATCCTTTGCTCGTAGTTGCTAATGCTCAGCGAGATGAGGCAGAATTTCTTAAAGCTCAGGAGTCCTTACCAAATCCTGCTGGTGCAGACTCTGATGATTCGGCTGAAAAGAGGCTTCGGTGGTTGCCATCTGCCTCAGGTTCTTTCAAAATTAACTGTGATGTGGCTGTTCATCCGAGGTCATCGAAAGGGGCCATTGCAGTGTTGCTTCGTGATGCTAATGGATGTCTTCTAGATGGCTTGCTCCGTGAAGTGGGTTGTATCTTCAGTAGCCCAAAGAGAGGCTTTAGCTGTTAGACTTGCATGTCGTATGGCTATCAATCTATGTGAACTTACCTATGGTGGAAATTAAGGGCAACAAGAGGGTAATTCAACCCTGTGTTTCTGAAGATGCCCCTCTGTTTGTACCCTTTTGGCAAAAATTGCCATGTGGCAATTTCCTCAATTATTTGTACTACATGGTAATGGAAGATGGGAATGGAAGATAGGAAGTCAAAGATTTTATGAGACCCCCCACCAAGGTTAATGTAGTGACGGTTGAAGTTGATTTATTTTAATTAATTAAATTAGTCAAGTTATTGGGTTAATTAATTAATTAATTTGGATTTTGTTTGATTTGAGAAGGTGAGCCTTAACCATTCCTAATAAATAGAATGTTGTTGAGACTTATCTTCTATTTTGGTGGCTTAACTCCTAATTTGTTGCTAAATAGGTGCTATGGGTAAAGATTACATGGGGTTGAAGATTTGGCAAAATCAACAACAATGTTACAAAATAGGGACCGAATTCCCCAAATCATTGAGAGTTTGTATGGATAAGTACACATGATAAATGAAGAGACTTGAGGATTAATCCAAATGAGCTTTTTCCCTCAAATCAAGCAGAATAAAATCAAATTCAAATAAAAAGGACACATGACAGCTTTCTAAAGCTTGGTGAACCAAGTCAAAGCAACAAGGATAGGCATTATCCTTTGAAGATCAAATCCGTACCTGTTCTTGGGGAATCAAGCTTAGCATCAAGGACATATGTCACCAAGAAGGGCCACCACGTTTCTAGTAGTTGAGCAGAATTAAAGACTTCCCCAATACTATATAAAGAACTCCAAATGCAACATTGAAGGGGTCCCCGACCAAACACTCGACCAACAGTCTTTCAATATTTTTATTTTAGGGTTTAGGATTTAGGGTTTAGAATTTATAGTTTAATTCTTAAAATTTATTTTTTTTATAAATCGTAAACCCTAAAATAAAAATAAATAAATTTTAAGAATTAAACTCTAAACCCTAAAATAAAATAAAAAATAAATTTTATCCCTAAACCCTAAAATAAAAAAAATTAAGAATTAAACCCTAAATCTTAAACCTTAATAAAAAATAAATTTTTTTTTGAGACTTAAAGTAAAAAAGTAATCATTTTATATAGTTGATTATTATTTGCTATTATAAATTATTATTATATATATTTAATATTGGTCTCAATTTTATAAAATAAAATTTATATTAAAAATTATATATGTTTGCTAAACCCTAAATCCTAAACCTAAAATAAAAATAAATAAATTTTAAGAATTAAACCCTAAACCCTAAAATAAAAAAAATAAATTTTATCCCTAAACCCTAAAATAAATAAATAAAAATTAAGAATTAAACCCTAAATCTTAAACCTTAAAATAGGAAAAAAAAATTAAGAATTAAAGTAAAAAAATAATCATTTTATATAGTTGATTATTATTTGCTATTATAAATTATTATTATATATATTTAATATTGGTCTTAATTTTATAAAATAAAATTTATATATATTAAAAATTATATATGTTTGATGTGAGTGTGTGTGAGTGATGTGTGCGTGTGTGTGTGTCAGAGAAAGAGAGAGAGAGGGAGAGAGAGAAAAGACTGAGTGCGTGATGTGGTTTTGTTTTTTATTGAAAACGTGTTTTCAAAACACGTTTTCACGTTCCGTTATTATTTAAGTTTGAAAACGTTAATAGTAACAACGTTTTCGTAATTAAAAACGTGTTTTGTAACCACGCTTTTATAATTTTATTCATTTTGTGCGCCTGAGTCAGAAACATACTGAAAGCGTATTTTGTAAACACGCTTCAGCTTATTTTAAAATTTTCGACCAAACTAGACTTAGTTTAGAAAAAAACTTAGTAGGTAGGCTTAATTTAAGAAAAGTCCCGACGACTAACCCATTAACTTGATCCGTAACTCACTCAAATCTGACCAATCTATTGTTTTAGGGGTAGTTAGGAAACTAACTTTTTAACAAATTTTTTATTTTTTACAAAAGAAAATATGTAAAATATGGGTGATTTGGATATTAGTTTTTTTTAATGATTTTTTAATTTTTTTACCCAAAAAAAAAAGTTAAAAAAAAAATTAACTTTTTATAACAGTTTTTCAACTATTTTATTGAGTTACCAAATGAATCCATAGCTTGAAGCAAACTACATCCCCAGACAGACGGGCAGACAGACAGTCTCTCTCTCAGCAAAATCTCACTAAAACCCTCTCTCTCTATCTATCTCTCTCTTCAAAAGCTTATCATATATGTGATCTTCTCTCTCCAAATGACGCAACTTTCAGTGACCATTTCAACGTCCTCAAGCTTCCCATCCTTCTCCCCTTCTCAACAACCCACCCAAAACCCTCCTTCTCCTCTTCCTCCAACCATTGAAAGACCCAAAAAACCAAAGCACCACACACTGCGAGTTAACCATCACCAACACCAGCACCACCATGTTGGGCCTCTACATGCCCTCAAAGGCACTGGGTTCTTGTCCGCAATTGGCCAAGCAATCGAAGAAGAAGAGTATCGAAAAGCTAGGGCTGAGGTTAATCGTAAAGGGTTCAATTTAGAAGGGTATTCGATCGAGGGAGTTTCAATTGGCGGGCATGAGACTTGTGTCATTGTCCCCGAATTGAAGTCTGCGTTTGACATTGGGAGGTGCCCATCTAGGGCTGTCAATCAGAATTTTGTGTTTATCACTCATGCTCATCTTGATCATATTGTAAGCTTCCTAAAGATAGTAATTTTGTCAATGATCATTAAAGATTTGTCAATTTATGAGCAAGTTTGTGTTTTAGTGTGAAAGTTTAGATGATAATTTCAGTTTGAATAATTTTATAACATACATTCTTCACATAAATTAGTGAATTTTGAACACCTATTATAGCTTTAGTTTGGGGTTAATTACATTTTGTACCTCTGCACTTGACATTGAATCTCACTTTAGTCCCTCAACCCCTTGCACTTTTAGTTAAGTTACAATGTGCCCTTATCTTAATTTGGCATTAAACATCACATGAGATATATTTTAGGGAAAAGAAAATATAATATATGGTGAAAAATTAGGGAAGACAATTACATCTTTGCCTCAAAAATTGTCTCATGTAAGGGTCACATTACAATTTTTGGAAGCACGGACACGGATACGGAATACGGGTACGATACGGACACGGCGATACGGCAAAATTTGAAAAAGTAGGATACGGATACGGCGGGGATACGTTCATAAAAAATATTATTTTTGTAATTTTTAGTAATGTAGCATATATAAAAATAAAACTTCAATAATTTTTAATAATGTAGCATACATAAAAATAAAACTTCAACAACTTTTAGTAATGTAATATATATAAAAATAAAACTTAAAGCAAAAGACAACTTGATAAAAAAAGAACGATTTCTAGCATCACCCATAACAACCATATGCAATTCAAATTAAGGGAAAAAAAATTTACAAAGTTCATTTATTTATCAATAAATTTATTTATTTATTTATCCACAGTTTATAATTTTATAAATTTACAAAGTTCATTAATAAGTTTATTTATTTATTCATTAATAAATTTTTTACCTTATTTGATTTATTTTGTTTTATCAGATAATACCGAATGAGTACATACAAAGCTTTTTTTTTTGTTTTTATATCTTATTTTATTTATTTTATTTTATTTTATTTACAGAATATACATTAAAAAATAATAATAATAAATAAATAAATATGTATACTAAACAGATATGTATAATAAATAATAAATAAAAAAAATGTATAAAAGGGAAAGGGCAATATGTATAAATAAATAAACAAATAGATAAAAGGGAATATATATACTAAAAAAATAATAATAATAAATAAACAAATATGTATAATAATAAATAAACAAATATGTATAAACAAATAAATAAATACATAATTTTATTTTATTTATTTTGTATGTATACTGAGATCGACAGACAGACGATATAGATAAAAGGGAAAGGGAAAGAGATCGACCGAGAGGGAGGGAGGGGGAGATGACCAGACAGATCTCGATCAGACAGATCGAGCGAGCTGCTGATCGAGATCGAGATCGAGATCGACCAGACAGATCGAGCAAGCGAGAGAGAGAGAGAGTGAGATCGAGCGAGAGGGAGCGAAAGGGAGAGAGAGAGGGACGAACCTGATCAATGACCATCGAGCTGCTGATCGACGAACCTGAGCGAGAGACTGGATATTGTTCGACCTAGGTAAGTTTGATTGATTATTATTTTTTATTATTTTACCTTATTCTGATATTATTTTTGAGTTTTTGAAATTATTTTTTTGCTCTGCCGTATCCCGACCGTATCCTCCCGTATCCCAAACGTATCCGAAATTCAAAAATTAAAAAAAAAAATAGGATACTTCTTTTCCCGTATCTGATACGTATCCCGCCGTATCGGGTGCGTATCCGTATCCGATACGTATCCGATACGCGTACGGGAGCCATTTCGGCGTATCCGTGCTTCATAGATTTTTTTTGTTAATAGATTTAATACCAAAGTAATTACAATTGAAAAATGGGAGATCTAAGTGAGATTCAGGGTAAAATGCAAAGGTGCAAAGTGCAATTTACTCTTTATATTATTTTCAACATTTGGTATAATTACTCAGATCCCAAATTTCTGCTTTTGCTTTAGAAGTTAAAGTTTGAATGAAATTGTTATGATGGTTCTCTATATAATTTCATTTGAGTCCATGATAAATTTGAAAATTTTATGCTGTGATCTTGATAGTACAACCAAGCATATACACTCGTAATAAAACGTGCTTCTTTGATTTGAAGTTACCATTGCACCAAATGGGCATTTGTTTGGATCTACTGTGTAAAATAATCAAATTTACAGTTCAGCCAGGTTCATTGAACCGCGAAATCAAATTACTTTGGGATTTAGCACAAAAATCTATATTTATGGCTTGAAAAAGTTACACGTTTGACTAGATGTTCACTGTTCGGTTTAGGCTAAATGTTTATATTTTTCAAATCATGGGTAGATTTTAGTGTTTTGGTTGTCATCGTTTCATTTTGACAAATTTGTTAGCTTCAAGTCAGAAAATGTAAAAGTATGATGACTTTAATGATATTTACTGATCCAGGGTGGGCTCCCTATGTATGTAGCAACTCGTGGTTTGTACAACTTAAAACCTCCAACAGTATTTGTGCCTCCTTGCCTTAAAGAGGACGTGGAGAAGTTATTTGACCTTCACAGGACCATGAGTCAGGTGGAACTGAATCTTGATTTGGTTACATTAGATGTAGGTATGTAGTTTTGACAACTTCAGCAGTCTTTGCCTGATGAGCTCATATCTTTTATGCAAATTGTGATTTTTCAAAATTTTACTCAGGTGAAACTTTTGAAATGCGGAATAACCTTGTTGTAAGACCATTTAAAACTCACCATGTTATACCCAGCCAGGTACGTTTAGTTACTGAGTAGGAAAATCTAGTATTTGAGTTCTTAAATCTCTGTAAACAACAGGACTTTTTTCAATTCGAATTAGCAAAAGCAATGTCTCCTTGCATAATATGGATTCCAAACATTCATGATCTGAATGTGAATGAGTGAATTACTTATCCTTCAGTCTATTAGTGAACCATCTCTCCGGGGATTGTGAAAGATGTTCCACTAGAAATATTCTTGTTATTGCTTCAACTCATTCCCCAAAGAGTGGATCCTACTCTAATAGCTCTGAATAAATCAAATATGTGCATTAAGATACAAAGGCTTCTTATTCCATAACAATGAAAGCACTTTTTAACTGTCAATCGATACATTGAGACCCAAAGAATATTGATTTCAGGCCATTTGGTTTTTTGATATCAACCACCGAAAATAATGGATGAAAATCCCAGACAAATTGATTTAGCACACAACTTTAATATCCAAAATCAACATATCAGGAAGGATTTCAAAATAGAAGGTCCTTATAAATACAATACCTACAAATCCACTTGGTGTTTTTATCCTGATATTGCTCACAAGTCCAGCTATGTGCATTATCTATTCAGGGTTACGTAATTTACTCGGTTAGAAAAAAACTGAGGAAGCAGTACATGCATTTGAATGGAAAACAAATTGAGAAGCTAAAGAAATCTGGTGTTGAGGTTTGTATTTAAAAACTAGTATTTGGTTAAATTCTCCTTCATTGAATGTTAGTGTGACTTTGAAGTTTATTCTTGTAGATCACAGACACTATATTGTCTCCAGAGGTGGCCTTCACAGGAGATACAATGTCAGATTTTTTTCTTGATCCCCGCAGTGCTGATGCCTTAAGGGCAAAAATTCTTATAACTGAGGTAGTGTCTTGGCTTCATTTATAATCTTCTTTGATTTTTTTGTACATGTCTTGTGAACTCAACTGGATTTTTTTGGGAGGGTGTTTCTCTAGCTATAAACTCATCTGGTTCTTAGATTTTAGTTCCCAAGGAAGCAGATAATTACCAGAGTGTCCAAATATTATTTACTCAAAATTGTGGATTAAATTAGTGTCTATGTACACGTATTTTACTAATCTTGGAAAATTCATATGGCAAAACATGCATCAAGGAAGTATCCCAAACATGCCTATTGAGCACAAATCCCGTGACAGGCATATTAGGCACATAGCTTAGAGCCTCATATATCATGGCTATACATTGTTGTGTACAACATATCTACTTCCATATATTCTAAAGTGTCCTTGTGACTTTAATCCTTCAAAATTTTTTTGGTTAGGTTTCAATTCTAGCCTAGCTCAACTTTGCAGTTTTACTTTCAATGTTACGTGTTATGAAATTCTTATACACATAGAGGGGTATTCTTAGTTATACAATCTCAGCCACTTTCAATGTGTGACAGAAGCCCTTTATTTATTTTTGATTGGTTTGACAGAAATATGTTACAGCTATAGATTCCAAGTATAAACAAGCAATTGTAATTTATTTGAAAACTGAGTGATGCTAGGATTCAGCAAATTGATGGGGTTCTATTTTTGATACCCTGATTGTGTTTAACTTAAACTACTTTCAATTATGGTTTCTTAATATCTTTAATGTAATAGTTGTACCATTTGTTTCTGGCAGTTCAAGTGGTCCTAGTAATGCATACTCGCAATTTTGAGGTTTAGGCAGATGTGAAAATAAACGAATTTAGCATAATCCTGGGGAAAATAACCCGCCTAGTATTGCAGTGAGTTTGTGCAGGAAATAAGAATATGTGGTGCGACAATACTTCCTGATTTTAGATGTCATCTTTATCCGGTAAAACTCTTTTTTGACAGGCAACATTTCTGGATGAAGGTTGCAGCATCGAGCACGCACGTGAACATGGCCATACTCATTTGTTTGAGGTATGTGATATGCAAGAGGCACTGGGGTTAGGCAAAAGGTCACAGGTGATCGAATTTATTTATTTTAATTCTGAAGTTATGAAAGTTTCAAATTGCAGATTATAGAACATGCTCAGTGGATCCGCAACAAAGCTGTTTTGCTGACACATTTCTCCCCCCGCTACAATATTAAGGTAATCAGAGCTAATGAACTCGCTTTTTGATGATGTCATTTATTGAAAATTGTGACATTTATATTTTTTTGTTAGCTTTGGACCTGGTGTTGCATATTGTCTGTGCTAAGGATGCATTTGATTGAATTCATACCTTCAAATAAGAATGATGGCTGTCCATTACATAAGTTTTTCAACCATGCAAAGGAACATCACAAATCAGATGGTGTAGAATCATTTAGTTAAATGAGATGTTACTTTGTAAACCTCTCATGTTGGGCCTATTATTTACATTGATTTTGTTGCTAGTTTTAAGTGAGAGATATACAGTGATTATAGATATGCATTCCTCAGGTCCAAGGTTAACTCAAATTTCTTCTACTTTATTTTCCGAGTAATGATATGTACAAACAGAAAATTCATTTCATACGGAATTTTCATACATAATGATGTGGCTCAATGTTGATCTTTCACTTCAAAACAAAACACCCATGAAGATGGATTTATTTATAAGAATGGCTTTGCCACATCATTCCTGTGAAGTTCTTGTATGAATTTTATGTATGAATAGAGTTTTCTTTATTTTCTTACTTCTACAAATGAATGCTGCATTTTAGGGGGAGGCCTTAATTCTTTTCTCTTATACAAATATGCATGAACATTTATCGATTTCAATTACAGGATATTCGTCTAGCTGTGTCAAAATTGCAATTGAAGGTGTCGGCCAAAGTGGTTGCCCTAACAGAAGGCTTCAAATCAACGTACTCATAGTTGCAATCTCCCGAGTTCCATTGTCTTCCATTTTTGTTGTCATGTGTATTCTGTCTTGGTAATTAATTCATAATTTCATATATGTATTCTGGTTGTCTTCCATCTTTCTTGAATGGCATGAGATTATCACAATGTATAGTGAACACAGTGATAAAAGGAAAGTTTAAGGCCGTTTAGATCATGGATTTTGGTAGGGATTTCTGGGATTCGGAAAGGGAAATTCCTTACCCAAATCTTTCCTATCTTCCCTCGTCTTTTCCTTTCCCTTTCCCAATCTTTACATAAATTCATGACCCAAACACAACCTAAAATCTTCAAATTGAATTGAGTAGTCCCCAAACAACCACAAGCATATATGCACATTCACGAGAGGGCGATGATCCAATGCATTATATAATTGTCTCAAGCCTAGACTGTACATTGGCTCTTGAAATTTCCAGTAATTTGAGTTGAATTCCTATAATAGACAACTAGATAGACAACTAGATAATCCCTCCTCTTATAGTTCACTCAAAAATTTAGTGGTCAGGGGTATTGTTGATGTGAATAATTTGAATTATCTAAAATTAAAATGTTATCCTTGTTTTAGGTACATTGGCATGTATGTGTACTTTATTTTTCTTAGTAATGGTGGCAGGAGTAATTTAGTCAAAACCTTGGTGACACTCTTTCTGAAAAAAGAAATTAATAGTAGTAGTTCACATTGGGACAGATTCAAGACTAAAATGCAGGAAGATTATCTCCTGTTAGTAATTTCAACTAAAGAGTACTGTTAGCTCTTGGAACACACTCACCTAGATGATTTGGCCTTGAGAGAAAATTATTTATGCAAAATGTGAAATTCATTAGACAGTCTTGAACAAAATAATATTGAGACACAATGTTGAGATACAATGTTGCAATTGTAAGCATAATAAGACAAATTTTGAGGATTTCATAGCCTAAATATGTGCCCTCATCATGAGTCTATATTAGCTTAATAACACCTCATCCTGTGTTAATAATGAGCAACACATCAAGTCATAGGAATATATAACAACTCATCCTGTGGTAACAGAAAAATGACGTATTAGCCCTTTCAAATGCCAATCCACTCTTTAAATTACAGTCTTATTACACAAGTGCAAAGGAAGATAACTTCTAATCTCGATACAGCTAAATACTGTGAGGACTTTCCTAGCAGATCCCTTTGAATAGCTCCCTCCTAACAAGTTACATACATCAAAATTCTCAAACTAGAGACAAAGAAAAAAGAAAAAAAGTAATTTATGAAAAGGTAGCGGCCATTTTGGCATTGAGGAAACAAGCGGGTCATCTACTTTTGCAAAACTCTGCAGCAAGTAACATCAATAATATGCAGTCAGCCGTTCTAAGAGATGGCCGAGAACAGTAGGGATGTATTTGTTCCCCCAAAACCAAAAGAGTTTGACATGGCTGCCCTAATTGGAATCTCCTTCGAAGCAGTCAAAGGCATAAAATGATTTTCAAAAACAGGCTCTGGTTTAGTGAGATTGAGTGTCAATGGAGCAATTCCCTGCAAGAACAGAACAAAGCAGTCAATGGATCATCGGGCAAACTTTCCACTGTTACAGATGAATCTTTATGAACAAGTTAGCAATGCAAGTACAAATATTTTTAATAGTTTTGTTTTATGAACAAGATCAATTTTTTAAGATTGCAAACATTAGTAATCTATTATAACCACTGAGTTTTACCAAAGATCCGAGGGAGGAAAAATAGGAATATTCACATCTTTCTTATTTCATACTTCATGCTGAATGAGGTCTTGGTATGGCATTTATCAAGAATTTTGCAAAACAATCTAGAAACTATGTTCTTTTCTTCTATTAGATGGACAACAAGCATTGAGCCCTTAACCCCATGGCAGCACTATTATTGCTATAAATGCTATGAGACAATTGCTTTGGCAATGAGTGGTGGCCAGAGCTGGTGTTTGGGGGGGGGGGGGGGGGGGGGGGCTGGGGAGAGAATGAAAACTTGTTTTGAAAAGAAGTGAAAACACCTTTTTTCCGTTTCCAAAAATTTTGAAAATTTTGGAATCAATTCTATTTTTTTGAAAACAAAAACATTATACGAAACAAGTTTTTTGTTTCCAGATTTTAAAAAGCAAAACAAAATGAAAGCAAAAAACAGAAAAAGGAAATATTACCAACCAAAGCCTAAGATTGTAAATGCTGTGCATATCGTGACTATACTTTGGCAAAAGATCCTCACATGAATAGAGATCTCCCCCCCCCCCCCCCCCCCCCAACACACACACACACCAAAAAAAAAAAAAAACACATTGTGAATTAAGAACTCGGGAGTTAATCAGGAAAAGAAAATTTAATTTAGTTTGGAGAATGGAAAACCCCCCCACCCCTCCAAACAAAAAAAAAAACACACACACATTGTGAATTAAGAACTCGGGAGTTAATCAGGAAAAGAAAATTTGATTTAGTTTGGAGAATGGAGAAGATTGCAAAATTTAAACTTAGGAGAGAGAATGGGGAAAAAGAAAATCCAGAATAACTTTATAGGGTACTGGGGGAATACAGCAAGTATGACAGAACAGTACAATACTACATACATGGTACATTGCCAGAACTGCAAAAATTGCTTCCACTGCACCAGCTGCTCCAAGCAGATGACCAATAGCACCCTGAATTTTAAGTAATTAGAAAAGAAAATTTCAAAATTCAAATATTAATCATACTTAAATACAAAACATGAGCCATGAGATATCAAATAATTAGTAATCGAAAGGAACAATTGAGCTAATGAATCATCCTCGTGTCATAGTGGGCTGGCACTATCGGGAGGGTGGTAATAGATGGATTCAAAAGCAAATAAATGGTGGTCATGAGCTTTGGGGACAAAAGCTAAGGGTCACTAGGTTTGAGTTTAACCATCCCATTGTTTGCTTGGGCACAAAGTCCACCCATGTTTTTGGACTACCTCCTGACACCTCAAGCAACTGTGCCGGCCACCTCCTTGTTGAAACTTAGGGAGAGGTCTGGGATTGGGGCTGCAGCTATGTAGCCTAGCTTGGCCATGGCCTTCTCATTCTAAGATTGTCAGTGGACATAGTGAAGCTCTATGTAACTTCAATGGTGTTTTCACTCAGAATTGACTCAACACAACCAGCTAAGTCAGTCACAAACCCGGATTGTCCTTGTCAACTGTTTGGTGACCTTCAACAAACAAACTGGCCCAAGCATGCGGTGCACCCAAAACCTCTGTTGGGATCATGTATCAGCTCCCCAATGAGTTTTTGGACACTGGACTACTCCCCACCAAGAGTGATGACGTTGTCATCATTGCAATGAGTATCTAGTTTGATGCTTTATAGAGTCCCTGTTTATTATTATGGACACATAAGTAAAAGAAAGGAAAGGAGGGTGATAATTTGGGTTCAATTGAGCCAAGTATGGAGTATAGAGATGAGTGGTGGTGGAAAGAAGCTACCTCAGGGTTGGGGTTGATGGACGTTTGATAAAGAAAAATTATTCAGTACTACTAGAGCACCATGTCATCCCTGCCAAGTGGTGTTGTTCCACATCAATTAGTGCAAGCTACTCGAGCATGTGGTCAGTGGGCATGCCCTGTTCACACAATTACTCAGCAACAAAACGACTGCACTACCACAAGTGGTATATTGGGGGGAGGAGGAAAAAAAGGCAGGCAATCGAAACTAAATTGGTTGGGCTGCTGAATAAAGCCCAATCATTTGGTCAACAATGCATTAAAGATGAAGGCCAAGAATAATATAGAAGAGAGTAGGGTTTCCTGGTAAGGGGCAAGTACTGGACAGGTCACAGGTAGGGGAGTCTTAACAGAGATGGTGTTCAAAGTAAAAAATAGGCCTTTCCTTTAGTTAGGTTTTTTTTTTTTTAAAAAAAAAATTAATTTATTCTCTTTCTTTTTTCATTTTGCACTCCCCTTGGCACCTTCTTTTAATCTAAAATTTAATTACTTGTGAAAAGAAAAAAGAACAGCATGTCATGTTCAATATGGTGAGTGAGAATATTAACATGTTACCAATATCTGGAAACTAAGAAATGAAAATACTTCTTTTTCATAATTTCCTTTTCTTATGGTAAAGTAACAATACTTTCTTGTGAATGAACATCATTCCGTAATTACTGGAAAAAAATCTGGAAATTTTAGATGATCCTAGACACCTTAGAAAATATACCGATAAATTTAGGTTCCACTAGCTTGCTGAAAAGGTCAGGAATAAAGAGGAGTTAACAGTTGGTACTAAGGGCAATGTTCTGCACCATCAATCTGACAAGACAAACATCATGCACAGGTCATGAATGTTATGCCACAAAGTTCAGCAATGCAAGCAGATATAAAAATGTTCAGCAGAGCAAGTATACATCCTTAAGTTCATATTCCTATCTTCCCAAAAATCTTGCTCACTAAAAGATTTACCTTTGTGGAGGAAAAAGCCAAGGCACCTGATGTTGCATGCTCAGAAAACAAGGATTTAATAGCATTGGCTTCTATTTGATCACCTGAATAAGACATCACAGCAACAACAGCCTTGTTTACACCATCTTAAGCACTTCCTAGCACAAGTAATTGCACCAGTTCAAAGCTTTATAATGCAAAAATATGATAAAAGTTGTTACAGTTTACCAAGAGGAGTAGACGTAGCATGAGCATTTACATAATCCACTTGATTAGCACGAAGACCGGACTGCAAGTCACATAAAAAGCAAACATATTTTAGCAAACAATAAGCACCTCCATGCGAACATTGACATTTGAAAATGAACACTATATGTAAAATTTAGTTTGGAAAGCTTGTTGGACTGAATCAATAGGCAAGGCAACATCTACAACATCAAAATGACGTGTCATATGTATGCAAAAAGAAAAATCACATTTGAGTGATGCCAGAGAATTTAAGCTGTCCAATCATTATGACCACAAGTTCACCAAAAAGAATTTCATTTTTGTCCTTCCCAAAGTTCTCAAGCACAATTACCATGCAACATAAAACTGAAGGTTCAGAATTTCAAAAATATCAACAGTATTACAAGAGGAAGCATGTATCCTTAGGTGACATATATAAAAATGAATGGTCACCTAAGGCACCCTGGATATGTGTTGCTACAACCTTTTGTGACTCAACCAAATAGATGTTTGAAAAAAGACAAATACACGCATATGAACAATGCAAAAAATTAATCTTGGCTTGTTACCTGCTTTAAAGAACGTGTCATGGCCAAAATCGCACCTCTTCCATCACTATGTGGTTGAGTAATGTGATGTGCATCACCTGGATAAATTTGATATATTCAGAAGCTGAAACATATGAAATAGTTCCAGTAATACTAATACAACACTTGCAAAGAACAAACCTGACATCCCGTAACCACGAACTTCTGCATACATTTTTGCTCCCCGCTTTCTTGCATGTTCCAGTTCCTTGATTCCAAAAAGAAAAAAGAAATGACTTTATTAATTTCGGTGATTTGTATTCTTTGCATCATCTTGATGCTTTTTCAATAAGTAATTTATTTATCAAAAAAAAAAAAAAGAAGAAATGAAGAGGAAAATGGAGAGAGAGAGAGAGAGAGAGAGAGAGAGAGAGACAGCGAGAAGATGACAATGATGTTAATTGTAACGCAAAGCAAAAACAGCTAAGATTACCCCCAATGAGGTTAAAAAACAATCAGCAGTATATAAATTGCTGTAGAGACATGTAGAAAGCCTTCCACTCCAATCATTATCATGTACATCTTTATACTTCTTTATCCAATGTTGCTATTTTGAGATTTAGGGGTTGTTTGGGATGTTCTAAATAAGTGCACTTTTTGACTTTTTATGAAATATGAGTTGAGTTTGAAGTGATGTGGTAGAGAGGTGATATGACTTAAATAAGATGATGTGACTTAAATAGGATAGTGACTTTTTGACTTTTTAGCTTTTTTTGAAGATGCCAAACTTAGCCTTAATCTTAAAGCTTTTACCGTTGTGCAGCTGCCATTAGGTAATGTACGAATCACATTATCTTATCTTATACTTACATACACAACAGAGAATAGATTTAACATGGGATGTGATTACATAACATAATAATATTGTACTACCACATCAGTTCAGAAATCCTACCATAAAGCTTGCAAAAGCTGGCAAGGTTAAATGTACAATGTGAGAAAAGCCATATTGATGGTGGAAGCTCCCTACCATACATATTAAAGCAAGACATGTTACCACTAGCAATGTATTTATGGTCCACCTTCTCTAAGGTGAGGCAGCAAAATAACCTTTGATATTCCTCACATTAAAATCAGATCCATACAGGCATCATGACTGAAGCCAGGCAAAATGATTTTGGCCATCAGAGACTAAAATTGAGCTGCCAGAAACAAAGGCAAGGCACAAAATCGCCTTACATCAACCAACATAAAGATATTCCAAACAGCCTATGCACCAAGCATACATGACAATGTGAAAACCTCTCCTAGAGACAAAGTACTGAGTAGTAGGGCTGTTATGGCTACACAGCCTATTGGGTCTATGGACCTTGATAAGTACTGTTCACTGAACCCTAGGTCTAAAGGAGGGTTTAGGGGGCCTCCCCTCAAAGGGGAGGGGGTCTGAAGTAATCGTGGACGTAGCTCTATTCTGGAGTGAACCACGTAAATCTTTTTGTTCTTTGTGTGTGTTTGATTTCTTTGATTCGTTTATCATTTTTGTTTGCTATTTTGTGTTTCATCAATCTTGGTTAGGAAGAGACCATTTCCTAACACAACCAAAATGTAAAGTTTGGAAACCTTAGAAACAAGATGGTATAGAAAATTCTAATTTCCATGCCATTTTATTAAATGATATAAAATTTTGATTGAAATACTTGATGACACATGTAAGATTGAACCAAGAATTACAAAAAAAATAATAATAATAATTATTGATATTAGAAAAATTCAACTCACCTCCAACACCAAGACCCCAGAACCTTCACCTATACTGAGTTTAAACATTGTGTTATACTGATGAATCAGTAAAACTTTTCAAGCATAATATATAAGAAATGCACAGCTAAAGTATTTACTTACACGAATCCATCTCGACCACAATCGAAAGGTCGTGAAGCTTCTTCTGGATTAGAATTATACTTTGTACTCAAAGCCCTCAACCTGCATTTTCAAAATAGTAACTAATCATCATAGAAGGTCATCGATACCATAAATCCATTTCCTATTAGTTGCTTGATTATATTCTCAATATTTATTGCAAGTTAAAGAGAATCATCTCGCTCTTTCAGTGCCTTTTTCCCTTGACATTTATGACAAACCTTAAATGTTTTTATGTTAGAAGATAAGCCGTGTTAACTGAAAGTCAGATTAACAATTGTTCATGCTACTCTCACAAATCACTGCCATATGTATATTACTAGGAAAAAAGTGGGGTGACAAAGGAGAGTCAAAGATTAAAGGTGTCTTATTGCAACTAGCAGAGGTGTTATGTGACTTATGTCTAATGTACCAAATCCTATAGTTGCCAAGTTGAAGTGAACCCCACCAAAGTTTGAAACTTCCAATATGCAACACACCATATGCAAGTCCTTCCCCAACTCATGCCAGATTCTCATTTGATATAGAAAATATTAAAATGAGTTTCACTTGATGCTCATTCCAAAAATTTCAATTGTTGGATTCATAGTTGTCAAATCTTGAATTGTATCATGAATCGAAATCCTAAATTTGTGAATCATCAATTGAATTGAAACGAGAATCGTTCAGATTCAAGACAAACTATAAAAATAATTCTAATTAATCACATATATGAAATAAATTGATTTGGCACATGTTATAAAATAGTTCTCATATAAGGACATGTTTAACACCATCTAATTAGAAGTTAGAAAGGAATTTCCTTTGTAGCAAGAGACGTCTATCCAAATCCTAACAAACAAGCATAAAATTATTCAAAAATTACAATACGATATCTCCTGACATTCAAAAAATGGACCTAAAAATCCTATATAGACTATAATAAAAAGAAAGATTTAAGTGGGATCCTTTATTTTAAAGGTCAAACACTCCAAAATGAATGCATACTTAATTTTAGGCCTATTTTGGGAATTGGCTTTTTTAGTGACTTTTTGTCTTTTTACAAAAAAATGTGCGAAAAAATAGAGATGTAGTGTTCAAAATAGTTTTTTTTTTTTTTAAAAAAAAAAAAAAGAAAAAAAGAAAAAAAAGAAACTGCTGTAGAACAACTGGGTCTAACTTAATTGATCCATGTAATAACAAATCATATTTATTTCACAAAAATAGCAATTGATAATTCATGGGTGCAAATTACTTTAACCTTAAACATCATTAGATGTGTTGTGACATTTTTTTAGGAAAAAACCTTAAGAATATGTTCAGTCTGACTAGATCTGATTGGATCTTATTAAAAACCACCTTATCATCAAAATTACAACAAATCATGTATATATGCATTGATTATTTTTGTATTATACACTTTTAGAAGCTGTATTATAATATTTTCAATATTGAAAAAAAAGAAAAGAGAGAGAGTAAAAAATGGTAAGAATATGTTGGATACGATAGTTTTGAAAATCTCATGAATTGTAAAAAGTGAATCAATAGTGAATTGTGCGATTCGCTATAGATTCTATCAAAATATATTTGCCCATAGATTCGTATTGATCTAGGCATGAATCACGAACTAAATCACGAAAACAAAGGTTAGATTGACTTGACTAGGGATCACATGTCCACACTGCATCCACCTCAGCCTCCAAAAATTCTATACATCTTGGTGTCTGCCACAAGGTTGCAAGTAAAACTCAGTCTTTGAGCTCATGATGTAGGCACCTCTAGGATTAGGAAGATTAATAGAGATTGTAAATGTGATACATCTTGTTTCCCAAAATCCCACCAATGGCTATGCAATTTTGATAAAGATAATGCTCAAGCATTAAAACAAACAGTTATGTCCCGATGCCCGAATTCTTTAGGTTCTTGCTCTAAGAAAGCTTTGGTAACATAATTGTCAGAGGAATTGTAAAAAAATGGCATCTGAAAGGGTGGTCAGCACCTTTCAGTGCCACTATTAAGCACATATTAAGGTGCCACCTCCAAGTTGTCACCTAACAAGATGGCAGATGATCTAGCCAACAAAAATATTACCAGTCAGCATATATAATATTTATCTATCTTTTTAGCATTTAATCTTTTTCGATCAATGTTTTTATCCTCTAAAAAAATAGTAACAAACACAATTGAAAATCTTTCAAGTGCTTTCCATTGGACGGGTGGAACCAAAAAGGACTAAAGCGAAACTTCCATGGCGAACAGTAAGCATTCCAAAAAGTAGGGTTAGCATTGGTCATCTTTCTGACTGGAATTTGAAGTATTGTGGCTACCTTCCGTTGAATTAGGAAATTAGAATACGTTGAATTAGGAAATTAGAATATTTTGTTTATAGTAGTATGTATAAAATCTGTGATTATATGAATCACGGATTTAGTGCCTTGATAGTTTTATTTCCATATTTGTAATATGAATTCATTATACCTCATTCAAAGGTAAGCCAATACAATTATTTTCACAATTATTTTGTGAGATCTTCCTTTTTTTTTATATTAACTCTCCTTTGCAGGCTTCCACTGCTGCTACTTCCAGTGTTTGCCCGGTTCCTATTTTGGACGAGGTTGCGGATAAAGTTGTCCCCCTTCTTCATTCTCCACCTTCACCTCCCTCCCAAAATTGTAGGTATACTCTCATCGCCCAAGCTCTCAGTTGCCCCTTGCCGCCTCTCCAATCTTTGGGTCAGCTAACTCTTCTCCTTTAGCTACTTCTCCATCACCTCCTTGTCATAACCCACTTCAGGATCGACACCCTCTAGATTGATGGGATTATTTGAGTAGTACTAATCATCCCATTTCCCAATATCGTTCCTATGACAGGGTTTCCGATTCTTATCGCTCTTTCCTTGGAAGGCTTGAGTCGAAGTCCATTCCTCGTTCTGTGTCGAAGGCCCTTCCGAATCTAAAATAGGTGGAAGCTATGCAGACTGAGATGGCGACCTTAGAACAAAATCACACTTAGGATCTTGTACCTTTACCTCCTAGGGAAAGTATTACTGGTTGTAAATGGGTGTTCACTATAAAGTACCTCGCTGATAGCTCAGTTAACCATTACAAATCCTGCTTGGTAGCCAAGGGTTTGACACATATTCCTGGCAAGAATTTTAGAGCCACTTTTGCCCCCGTTGCCAAGTTCACTTTTGTGTCTCCTTATTTCCCTTGCAGTATCACATTCTTGGCCTCTTCATTAGCTTGATGTCAAGAATGCATTTCTTCATAAGGATCTTCTTGAGACGATTTACATGGCTCGTCCACCCGGATTTCGAGCTAAGGGAGAGTATTCGAAGAAGGTTTGTCAGTTACGCAAATCTTTGTATGGTCTAAAGCAGTCTCCACGAGTATGATTTGGTTGCTTCAATTTTGTCATCATCTCCAAGGGCTTTGTTCAATGCCACTCAGATCATACTTGTTTCATCCGTCGTAATTCTACAGGTCAATGTATCATCTTGTTGGTTTATGTAGATGACATTATTCTCACAGGCGATGACTCTGTCAAAATTTGGTCAAGTAAAGAAGGACTTGAGCCAAACTTTTGATATCAAGGATCTGGGATGTGTCAAATATTTTTTGGAAACTGAGGTGGCTCACTTAAGACAGAATTTCCTTGTCTCAAAGAAAGTACACTCTTAACTTGCTTAAGGATACTGGTATGTCAAGCTGTTCGTACTCCTATAGATCCTAATGTCAAGCTCACATTAAAGTCTAGTAAGTTGTTGGACGACCCAAGCATATATTAGTATCTTGTTGGACGCCTTATTTATTTGACCAATACTAGATCTGACTTGACATTTGTGGTTAGTGTTGTGAGTCAGTTTATGCATGCATCCCATACAGAGCACCTTGACGCGGTTCATCACATTTTGAGGTATTTGAAGACTTCTCCTAGCTTAGGATTGTTCTTCACAATTGGTCCTCAATCTGGGCTCTCATGTTGCACTGATACTGACTGTGCAAGATCTAGGACTGGTCAACGTTTTATTTCTAACTTCTATACTTTCTATGGTGTGGTGACCATCTTATATCATGAAAAAGTAAAAAGCAGACAATTGTTTCTAGGCCTTCTGCAGAGGCTGAGTATCAAGCTATGGCACAAGGAACATGTGAGATTCTATGGTTTCGCTCTATTCTAGTAGAGTTGGGTCTTGAGGAGACTACTTCTTCTTTATTTGGTGACAACAAATCTGTCATTATGTTATCTTCTGATTCTGTGCTTCATGACCGTACCAAGCATATCGAGGTTGATATACATTTTATTAGAGAAAAGGTTCGGACTGGTATTGTGAGTCTATCCTTTGTCTCTTCTTCTTAGCAGTTAGCAGACATGTTCACAAAGTCCGTGTGACCGACTTTGCTTCTGTCATCCATTGCCAAGCTGCGTTTGTTGAATGTCTTCACGCCAACTCGAGGGGGAGTATTGAATTAGGAAATTAGAATATTTTGTTTATAGTAATATGTATAAAATCTGTGATTCTATGAATCATGGATTTAGTGTCTTGATAGTTTTATTTTTTATTTTTTGATAAATAAGCAAACTTTATTAGAAAAGCCTCAAGATGATGCAAAGAATATAGAATTCAAACCACTACGGGGGAAAAATGCTAAGATATCAAATCCTTTACATAATCTACAAAAGCCAAAACATTTGGATTAACTAATCCGGTAACCCAATTATATAACACCACAAGCAACCGTCTCTCCATACAAGGAATCGAATGAGACACCCCTTAGAATACACGCATGTTACACTCCAACCAAATAAGCCACATTAAATAGTAAGAGGCAATCATCTATGCCTTTCGATGCCTCCTCCCAACTCTACCCCTAGCCCAACTTTGCAAAACTGCCAACACAGAACATGGCTACACCTAAACCAAACCAAAAGTCGCAACAATAAGCATCCAAAGTCGAGAAGTAAGTGGACAATGAACAAGCAAATAGTCCACGAATTTAGTGTCACCACAACACATGCAACACCAATTCACCAAGATATGCCCACGCCGAATTAAATTATCAATCGTCAAAATACGTCCTAAAGTAGCTATCCACATGAAGAAAGCCACCTTGGATGGCGTGCCCCACACCCAGACACACTTCCAAAGGAACAAACATGCATCATCCTAAGCAAGCCACCATAAAACAAAGACACAAAAAAGAACCCCTTAGAGCCCGGAAAAACCCAAACCATAGAATCTTCCCCTACACCCCCAGATCCCAACCCGTATAAGAAACCCAAAAACTCCACCAACTGATCCACCTCCCAATCTTGAACATCTGGACATAACCGCAAATTCCAAACAACCGCATGTCCCTACCCAATCCGCGCCACCCCTACCATAACCTCGCAATCTTCTGCAATTCCAAAAATCAAATCAAAGGGAACAACCGCTCTAAAGGAGTATCACCACACCACCCATCACGCCAAAAACGGACTTTGTCCCCCACCACCCCTAACTTTAGTTGAATTCTCTGCCAAAACTCCAGTTAACCCAACCAAATTCCTTTCCAAACTCCACAATCATGAGACTGCCCCACCCTACCCAAACACCACCCCCTCTCCTTAAACCAAACTTCGCCACAACCACCTTCCTCCATAAATGCTTCCTCTCCCCCACAAAACGACACAACCACTTACCCAACAAAGCCAAATTACACATAACCAACTGCCTAAATCCCAAACCCCCTTTCTCCTTTGGATGAAAAACTCGATCCCAAGCCACCAAATGAGAATGAGAACCCTCCCCCTCATCACCCCATAAAAAGTCCGCAACTTCTCAATCCGCTTTGCAACTGCCACCGGAATCACATGAACAAACATAAAATAAGTCGGGATACTCGACAAAACACTCTTGACTAAAGTAACCCTCCCTCCTTTAGATAAATATGAATTCATTATATATACTCGGCGAATGATTGTAGGTTATCTCTTAGGTAACAACTCCCAACTATATCATGGGCTCACTTATTATTATAGACCTATGGACCACAAAAGCTATTTCATTTATTTTGTGGCTTGCAGTTTAAGAGGTAGTTGCCTAAGCAAGAAAGATAGCTAGCCAAATGAATCACTCCCAAAGGTACTTGTCTTTGTCAAAGCCTTGGAGGTACATTGAGTTCCATGATCTTTTTTTTTTTCTTTTTTTTTTTTGTGTGCGCGCGCGCGCATAAGAATTTATGGTACTGTACCATGGAAAAATGTTGTACATAAAAAATTCCAAGAAAATGGGAGCAGAGTATAGCATGGGCAAGTGATAAGTTTAAGGGTAAAAGCTTTGAGAAAATAATGCGAATGGTGTCTTTGGTTGCTCTATTTTATCACAAAATTGTCGGATATTTGAAAACAATTACCAAAATAATGGAAGTCCAACATCACTGATTGCTCGAGATGTGAGCGAAAGATACATTGGGCTTAAATATGTTGAAGATCCTAATTTGGCTAGGAGATTGGAATGGAATTGGAACCTTCTAGTTAGGCAGCATCAATAAAATGCATTTGGGTTAGCTTTGTTGTATTACATATTGTTTCTGGAACTATTTGCCCATGTCAAGACTGATCAATTTTTTTATTAGGGAGTATTCTCCCCAAATGTTTGTCCTCCGTGACTTCTCATTTTATAATCTTTTTTTTTTTTTTTAATAATAGGATCTATCTTGTCAAAAAAAGTACATCTTGTTTTTCATATGTAAATAAAATAACAAGTAGCCTGTGTTACATAGACTCCTCAAAATAAATAAAATACTTGTGTTGGACACTCAACACTCGGACAAGGGTGTGAGATATGTGTCCGATACTATCCATTGGACACTTCTCATATATTTGTATTTAAACACTATCTTAAATGTATCATTTGTTGTGTAATTGCTATAGAACACATTTTTTAAAATGTATGTTACATATAGTTCCATTTTATCACATAATAGATTAAAAATATAAAAAAATATGACTCTTTTTGGCTGAGTCCACATACCCTTAAATTTGAGATTTGATAACCCGACACCTATACCTAAGTCTAACATAGTAAGTAGCACTTTCAGCCAGCATCTGATGATTTTATACACTAATCCTTTCCTTCTTGCCACTAATAAGATTTTAATCGGCAATTATGGCAGTCAGGAAGTAGGAACAGATAATTTCACTGGTGAGCATTACCTACAAAATCCTGCTATGGATAAAGCGTCTATGCTGGACTCCGTTCCTCCAGCCACCATAACATCAGCATCTCCAAATTGAATCATCCTTGTAGCATCGCCAATAGAATGTCCCCCAGTGGCACAAGCTGTCACTGCAGCATGGTTTGGTCCCTAGACTCAAAAATCAAGACTAGGATATGCAACAACATCTATTGTTCCAGAAGTAAAAATAAGCAAGCCCCTCAATTACAGAAAAAATTGAAAATAATATGGATATGTAATTGAAATACAGAATAACAACAGACGACTCAAAAGCTTATCAAGGACAATTAGCACCATAGCATTAATGTGCACAACACAACGGTCAAATCATTACTCCGTAGGTTGTTTGATAACCCCATTTTTCAATAAAACATGCAACCACCAACTCATTTGAAATTATTCATAAAATGTTATAGCTTAATTTGCATCTAACTCAAATACTCGATCTCTCTGTAGCGATGTCATGATGGAGGTATAACCAATCACAATAAGTCATGATCATTGTGTTGATGGCAAGATGATGGGCATTGTATCATACCACATTTTTTCCTCACAAGCACTCATGTACTTCCCCCAAATGTAAAAAGATACAATTATGGATGTCATCTTCTCACCTGGAATCCGTATTTCATGCTCACATGACCAGCTGCCATGTTTATCAGTATCCGTGGGATAAAAAATGGACTAAGCCGACGAAGGTGCTGGATTGAAAACATGCATCAGTTATCAGGCTTCATTGTTTCTAGCCTCACCAAGTCATATTCAGCCATTAGTGAGATATTTCATCGAGCGGAAAAAGGTAGAACAAACAAACCTTCTCACAAATCAATTGTGATGCATCCAATATATCACTGATGCTTCCGATTCCACCACCAATAGAGACTCCCTAAGGGGCTTCAAGTTAGAAAATAAGAATCACCAAAGCACTGCAAAAAAACTTCTTCACCTAATTGTGTACAAAAACATAAATGATTACCGTGTTTTCCTTCTCCTCCTGCTCAGTAGGAATCCAATTTGCATCTCTAAGAGCTTCATCAGTTGCACATAATGCATAGCCTATAAACCTTGCAATTGACCTATGCTCCTGCAAAAGAAACTTATTCCGTAATCAATGGCCACAATATCATGGTAGGGCAGAAGAAAGTCCGGCATGCGTTGGCAGACAGTGTGACAATTCAAGTTTTCAAAGAAAATAAAACATGCCTTCACCCAAAATAAAAAATATAAATATAAATAAAGTCACCTATCCGTATACAGCAAACTTTAAAACCATTACGCAGAGACTTCAAGTAAAATCAAACTAATAATGGATGCCACCTACCAACGTAAAACAAGAGAGAGAGAGAGAGAGAGAGAGAGAGAGGAGAAAATAATCATTGTTAAGAATCTAACCCACAGTAGGGCTATAATAACCAAGTTACCGAATCTAGGGTCACGATCACCACACAGTTAGAGGCTCACTTGTGATATAAATGAGCTGAGCTTGATCATATTTTGTAGTTCATTACTCCCCCGTACTTCATCGCAAAAAGCTAATGAGCATCCAATGACAATAATAATTATTAGAAAAGAAGCCATACAAGCTCAGATCAAAATCAGCTCAAGTAGAAGCTCATTTGAGATCGTTTGTGAGATAAACTAAGTCAAGCTGAAGCTTCATTTTGAGCTGTTGGATGACATTTCAAGCAAGCTTAAGTGACCCACTAATTGGCTTGCCTCGATTGCTTACAGTCATACCACCAACCACTTCTCCACTAGAGGAAGCTCTTTCAACTATCAAAATGTTCAAATTTGTTTCACATCCCAAATAAGTGAAAAATCTATAAA
Source organism: Camellia lanceoleosa (assembly GCA_025200525.1). Lineage (NCBI taxonomy): Eukaryota > Viridiplantae > Streptophyta > Magnoliopsida > Ericales > Theaceae > Camellia > Camellia lanceoleosa. The sequence continues at coordinate 62,979,498 of CM045762.1, forward strand.
TTGCAGGTGTTGGGATATTATCAATCAGTTGTTTGCCACACTTTACAAGCGCAAACGGAGAGTATGGATATGGTTAGGATAAACATCAGATAAATTGTTTAAGAGCTTATCTATGCAGTTGTAAAGCATTGTGAATTAATCTGAAAAGCATGAAAACATTGCCATATTCAAATTCCAGTTAAAGTTTGCCTCAATGTCCAAATTTAGCAAACATTTTCAGATAAGAAACGAAACATCACTTTTCAAATACAAATTGCAGGGCATCAATTAGAACAATACAATGGAGAAGAAATGACCTTGGAATTGAGCCATATGTCCTCATTGAAATCGCCCGGATTGGTTCCACAAGGAACGATCGCAGCAACTTTCGATGTCAACTGATCAAAAGTATGCAACTGCGTCTCTCTATCAAATCCACTCATCTTGAGATCTTCAGGAGTTATTGCCCTTACTCCACACACCCCCTCTATCAGTCGCTTCCATGTAGTTTCCACTCCACAACCAAGTGGTGTAACCATGCCCAATCCTGCAACACGGCTCCAACCATTAAAATTGATTACAAAGCAAAAAGTAAACAACGTGAGTGCACCATATATGCACCTTGTTACGCATTTTCTGCTATATGTTACACATTTTGGCAAATATTCCATAGTCTTCTAATAGAGTTAAGACAATTTGTGATTCATAAATGGTAGTCTTCTAGCAGAGTTATGACAATTTGTGGGTCAAAAATGGAAGGTGAATAATATTACCACAAAAATTGTGATAACAATAATTTGTTGTTTAGAAATGTTTCGAGAAAAAATGCATAAAATTACCACAAGAATGCATAACTTTATTTCTGAACCACAAATTGTCATAAATCTACCAGAATATTACACACAAGAGCATCTCCAACCCTTCACCAATACGTTCATGATTCCAAATTTGAGTCAAAAGCTTGATTTAATATGAACTACTCCAATCTTTTCATCAATCTTTTTTTTTTTTAAAAAAAATCCCCTCTATCCTCAAATTCTCATTTTCATCAAATTTGATGAGAAAAAATCATAACCCTTCATCAATTTTTTCATCAAATTTTAATTCCAAATTGTAGTAAAAAGTTTGATTTGATATGGACTACTCCAATCCTTTCATCAAAATCCTTTTAAAAATTCCCCTCTTATACCAAATTTCCCCTCTCATCAAATTTATTGGGGGGGAAAAATATGTCCAATGCTTATCTTTTTAAATTTGATGAAGGATTTGATAAGTTCTCAATTTGATGGGGGGGGGGGGGGGGGGGGGGGGGGGGGAAAAAGCACTCTCCCTTGATTTGATGAGCATCTGATGAAAATATTTGGACATGATATTTTAGCAATTTTTCATCAAATTTAAATTTGATGAAAGAAAATGTGAAGGATTGGAGATGGTCTAATGCTTTATCTTTTTAAATTTTCATCGAATTCAAATTTAATGAAAGATTTGATGAGTTTAAAAAAAAATAAAAAAAAAACTGATCTAATGACCATTTGGTAAAAGGGTTCGAGATAAGTTTTTAGCAATTTCTAAATTTGATGAAAGAAAAAGGTGAAGAATTGAAGATGCTCTAACATTTGCTACAAAAATGTGACAGATATCCAAACGGCGCAACTCAAATTGAAATTGAAGCTTGGAGAAAGTAAATTGAATACATGTTAAGATAAATACATTCGTATATACGCATATATATATATATATATATAGAGAGAGAGAGAAGAATACTACCAGTGACGACGACTCTGCGAGGAGGAACAGAGGGAGGGGGGTCGAAGGCTTCGAATGTTGAAGAAGAAGAAGAAGAAATGAATCGGTTGAATTGGAAACGAGAGGGGAATAGTAGTCTAGACAAAGAGTGCTTCGCCATGGCTTTATCTGGAACCCTAACAATGGATAGATAGATAGAGCGTAATAAGCACTTTCAAGTTCACCTCATCGGCCGTCGATGTGTCAGTGCGATGGAGTCAAGTACGGAGTGTACACCACGCAGAGTGGCTTTGCTGAAGCTCGCGGGGAAACAGTTATTTTAATAATTTTTTAAACTTTTTTACTACTTCCGGCTCAAAATAATGATCCTTTTGAGAATTCAACTTTTTATTATTATATTTTAAAAAAATTAATTATTCAAAATTATTTTTTGATAGTATTTTTTTTAGAGAATATCGATGTTATAATTATATTTTTTATGTTATTAATGAATTTAAAAGAATGACAAAATAAAAAATTTATATTATTTTTGTACTTATTTTTTGAAAATGAACTAATATTTTGAGACAGAAGGAGTATAAAAATATATATGGCTTTGCTTGAATCAGAGTCCAGATCCCTCCTCGATGCCTCTCTTTCATTTCTTATTGGCAAGGGTTGAGATCAGCTGTTGCAGATCCAACGATTATAAAAAAAAATAAAATTAAAACAAATTCAATTCGTTTTCCCGCCCAAACCAGAATACAGCTTATATAGCTTTTTTACACTCACTCACACTCACTCAGCCCCCTTCTCCTCCACTCCTCCATCGAACCCACCCTCACCGGTGACCCACTCCCGACGACAACGAGAAGCTCTGATTTAAGCAAGCTTATACAGAGTAGATACACCTTCACCGACGACCCACCATCATCGGCGACCCACTCTCGACGATGGTGAGAACGTCGGATGACGCATTTCCTTCTTCTTTCTTACATAGGCAAGCTCTCTCTCTCTCTCTCTCTCTCTCTCTCTCTCTCTCTCTATTTCCTGATTGTGTTTTTGTTGCTGAATGGTATAAGATTCTTCATTGTGTTTTTGTCTGATTCAAGTAATTCTAATTCAATTGAAGTCTCTTTTTTTTTTTTTCCTTTTTTTTATATAAAAAAAAGTTGGATTTTTAATAAAGAATGAGGGTTTTTGGTGGCATAAATCATGGGAAAATTAGTTTGCTACTGTGTTTTTTAATTTTTTTTTTCGTTTTAGGCTATTGATAGGCACAAAGAGGCGAAACGCACTGGAATTTTCAGTCATAGCAACTCATAAACGAAGGTTTCTTCCTTAATGTTGCTGAAAAAGTTGCTGAAATTGGGTTGGAATGTTTGGTCAAACTGTTGCTGTTCATGTTGTTGAAAATTGTTGCTGAAAATTGTTCATCATATTGAAATTGGGCTAGAATGTGTGTTTTATTAATGTTGTTGATGTAACTCATAAAATTGGTGTTGGAACTCATAGATTGGTGTTTATAGTTGTTAATTTGTAATTTGTATTTATAGTTTTATACTTTTATCTTAGTAGGAATATTTGAATACATTTGAAATCATATTTCGTGTTTGTGCTAATATAGGGATTACCTATAATTTTATGATGTGGAAATTAGTTTCAACTCAATTCATTACTTGAACTGAATGTGGGTGAAATTTTAGCTGGAGAATTGGAAAAGTTTCAAGGTTATCAGGTTTTTGGGTGCAATTCAAATGTTTTGTTGTATAGACAGATCACTACTTGTTCTACAAATAGAGATCTGGTGCAATATTTTCATACAAAATGGTGGTAAATTTGTGTTCTATTACTACATCTGTTGTCTTCATATAAGTTTGTTTTTCAAAAAAACAAATAAAAAATTTGAAGAAAAAACAAAAATAGAGAATTAGATTTTTCCAAAGATGTGGTGCCATATGTAGCTTGGCTTTTCATGCTCCTTTCGGATACGATAGCCCTACAATTTGGACTCCCGTGGTTCTGAATCTGATCTTACAAGTACAACGTAAAATAGATAAGCACAAAAGAGTCCAAATCCAGTAAATCTTTTGGAAAATCAATTTTGAATCAAAATGCCAAAAATGGAGTACTTTGTTAGATACAGAGTCGCCACCTAAATGTTTTTGAAAAATTTAAGAAACTCGAGACTCGTGCCAAAGGCCACGTGTCCGTCATCACCAAGATTGTCTCAGCTTAAGAACTTAGGTACGAAAGGAGAAGGTCATGAATTGAGCACCTCATTCGCTCGATCAAAGATCGGTCTTGTAATAACCCCAGTCCGTAATTAGCTACTAATTCGTAATTAAGAATGCTAACTAAGTGTTTAAATGGAATTATGTGTTATTATTGATTGTGATATGTGCTTTGTAGTAATTTGTGCATATCTATCTGATTTGAAAATTATTTGTCATGATTTCTACTTTGAATCCGAAATTGTTAGCCTAAATGCTTTCAGGAAACCAAATTGAGCACATGGATTGACTAATTGGAATTTTTAGAACACCATGGCAAATTTTATTAAAAATTAATTCGGTTCCGTAAAATCGAATGTGATTAACTTGAGCCTTGACGGGAACTATTTTTGGGATTACTTGAATTTCGTACTAACCCGAATAAATTTAGGTTACTTATGTTTGAATTAAATAATGCAAGATTGGTGCCTAAATTAATTCTATTAATAATCCAAGATGTGATTAAGAGTGAGGTGTGCTAGGCCTTGGTGGTGTTGGATGTAGAGGATTAAATCCTTGTGGGTGTGTTGGAGTGTGCATGTGTGTGCACGTGTATGTGCTCAATGTGAGAGTGTGTGTGTATTGTATACATTCTGATGAAACTTGAAGGAGGGTTGTATCACCCCCTTAACTCATGTGGCCCCCGGAGAGAGAGAGAGAGAGAGAGAGAGAGAGCGCTCAAGCTAGAAGAAGAAGAAGGGAACTAGGAAGGCCATCTCTTGTTGTTTGTATCCATAATCTAGGTAAGTATCTTGAGCCTATTTTCTGTAGATAACCTCTCATGCATCATGGTCTTAACATATCTTTGAGCCAATTTCATGATAATTGTAAAGTAATGGGTCTATGATCAAGTGGATGTCTTGCATGTGAGTTCTTGGAGATTAACTTTTGGTTTCATCATTTTGGAGTTTTGAAGGCCTTGCATGCATGTGAGCTTTGATCTTGTCCATGGTTCCAGAATTCACGAGTTGTTGGTCACCATTTGCATGTTTTGAAAAACCATGGAAGAATTGAAAAATATTGCATGAAGAAGTTTTGGTTCAAACCTTTCAAGAATTGATGAGTTTTTGAATAATAGATGTTTCAAAGGTCTTGTATTGAAGTTTTCTAAAGCTATTTTTGTGTGTTTGATCAAATCATGCAAAACCCCAAGGTTTGGAGGTGGTGTGGAAGCCATTTTTGTTGAGCTTGCTGCCTAGAATTTTACAGTTGGCTCGAGCAAAGAAGTGGTGGCTCGAGCCAACATTTCGAGCTCTCAGAATTTTGAACTCTGCAAAAGTCTGGCTCGAGCGAAGAAGTCTTGGCTCGAGCGAGCTCTGTTTTTGCCTTCTACTGGCTCTAGCCAAGAAAAACTGGCTCTAGCCACCAACCTATTTTCAGCATGTTTTCAAAAGATGTTTTAAGTACATATCTTCACTCTCATCTCTTTATGGGCATTCTTAGGCATGATTTATGAGCCATTAAAGATTAATAAGCTAAGAGATAATATAAGTAAGTGAATTAGAAAATATGTGTAGAATCCGAGTATATGGGCAATATGAACAAGTTATGTAGCATGGAATAAATGGGAAATTAAAGTGAGAAAGCTAAGTCATGTGTGGCCACATGAATGAGTAATAATGAGACATATTTTGTGCTATGTATTTTGTGATTGTAGGTCAAGACTCGAGGATTGATTGAGCATTTACAAGAACCACTGTGAGTAACGTTATCGTAAAGATACGTTTATATGAAATTATGTTCCAAACGAGATATGATATGTTATGTTTTCTGAAATGATATATGCTTCTGTGAACAAACATTCCAAGTTTGAAATCTATTCTGGCATCCATAGATAGTCCCACGTCATGGGGGACGGCATGAAAATGCGGGTCCATGACATTTACGAGATCTCATTAGCCACTTCATTGTGGTGATATGTGTTTAATCGGTGTCCGGGACCGGTTACTCTAGTCGGAAGACGTTATGTGATATGTTCGATATGTTCTATGGGATATGCCATTATTATGTTCTGATATGAGATGACTATGATTATGCTATGATCTGTTATATACATATAAAATGTTCGGAATTCGTTCACTAACCCCTTTACCTTAATGTTATTCACTGGGCTATAACTCACTGTTTGTAAATATATGTATGTAGGTGAGCATTCTGGAGTTCGAGCCCAAAGGTTTTTGTAAGGGGACTGTGTTCTGTTACCAGCCAACCATTGTGCCTCACGTGGAGGTTCCCGAAGTGTTAGGGGTTCAAGTTTTGATTAGTCTGTTTATACATGAGACTGAATTTGTTTATGTTGGTTGTACTCAAGAATTTGTAACGTGTGTGGTATAATGTTTTGTTGGCACTCTGATTTGTATATAAAGTTTTAAATTACTCTGTTTCATATAAGTCAGCACAGCATATTGGACATTTATATTTATGTTATTGCTTCCGCAGCCCCTTATTATATGTTAATCTGTTCAGAGGCCTTCGGTAATCCAAGGATTACTGGTCGGTTACGATGCTAAACCTATAGGGGCGGGTTTGGGTCGTGACAGAGTGGTATCAGAGCCAGGTTATACCACACACACGAGTCCATATGAGCTATAGGATGTCCTAGAAATGAAAATAGGGGCATTGCCTCATCATGTTTAAGTGTGTGAACTACTATGAACACATTCTTATTGAAAATGAATTGAAATGAAACCTTTGTGCATGATCAAAGAAGTTAAGTGGAATAACATATAATGTTAATTTCAATATCGAATTGGGAACCGAATTGAACAAAGACTGAATGATCGACTTGATAATGAATAAATCGAATCTCTATAACTTAACGGGGGAAATTACTTATGAAAATGAGACCAGTGCAATCTATAACCCCGATAAGTGTTTGATATGAGTAGTGTGTGTAATAATGCAGTAAAGTTGTGTGCAACTATATTTATGTTCTATGTCTTGAAATAAGTTTTGCTTCCTGAGATGTTATATGTTGCATACTGAGTGAATGTTTAACTTTTTGAAAAATATTGTGGCACCCTTAGTTCATATAACCCTCGCCCGGGGGTAAGAATACCGTAGCCGATGGCCCTCGCTCGGGGGTGAGAATACCGTGGCTATGTATGTGGGTTTCAGGACCAAATGAATTTGATGGCTAAAGGGTGTACCACGTATGATTATATGCAAAGTCTGAATATGCAAATGATTACGATTATGTATATGAATCAGTATCTGTTCTGTTACGCTTATGCGTTCTGTTCTGCTCTGTTAGTGCTAATGAATGCACCACGTATGTTTAAGCAAGAAATGTGACATCCATGTATGATCTGGACAAGAATGTGAAAATGAACATGTATCTGAATCTGTTCTAGACTGAAATCTGAATGTGTATAAGACTCTGTATTAATACGAACCTTAATTTCTGTATATGATTTATGATTCTGTCTCTGCACATAGTTAAAGTTGAAATTGAGTTATGAACGTATTTGTGAGCATGGTTATGCTCCTATTTTGTAAAAAATTGGAATTGTTTTTCCTGATATAAGATAACTCGAGTTTGGGAACCAAACTCTTTTAAGGGGGGAAGACTGTAATAACCCTGGTCCGTAATTAGCTACTAATTCGTAATTAAGAATGCTAACTAAGTGTTTAAATGGAATTATGTGTTATTATTGATTGTGATATGTGCTTTGTAGTAATTTGTGCATATCTATCTGATTTGAAAATTATTTGTCATGATTTCTACTTTGAATCTGAAATTGTTAGCCTAAATGCTTTCAGGAAACCGAATTGAGCACATGGATTGACTAATTAGAATTTTTAAAACACCATGGCAAATTTTATTAAAAATTAATTCGGTTCCGTAAAATCGCATGTGATTAACTTGAGCCTTGACGGGAACTATTTTTGGGATTACTTGAATTTCGTGCTAACCTGAATAAATTTAGGTTACTTATGTTTGAATTAAATAATGCAAGATTAGTGCCTAAATTAATTCTAAGAATAATTCAAGATGTGATTAAGAGTGAGGTGTGCTAGGCCTTGGTGGTGTTGGATGTAGAGGATTAAATCCTTGTGGGTGTGTTGGAGTGTGCATGTGTGTGCACGTGTATGTGCTCAATGTAAGAGTGTGTGTGTGTTGTATACATTCTGATGAAAGTTGAAGGAGGGTTGTATCACCCCCTTTACTCATGTGGCCCGTGTACACAGAGAGAGAGAGAGAGAAAGAGAGCGCTCAAGCTAGAAGAAGAAGAAGAAGGGAACTAGGAAGGCCGTCTCTTGTTGTTTGTATCCATAATCTAGGTAAGTATCTTGAGCCTATTTTCTGTAGATAACCTCCCATGCATCATGGTCTTAACATATCTTTGAGCCAATTTCATGATAATTGTAAAGTAATGGGTCTATGATCAAGTGGATGTCTTGCATGTGAGTTCTTGGAGATTAACTTTTGGTTTCATCATTTTAGAGTTTTGAAGGCCTTGCATGCATGTGAGCTTTAATCTTGTCCATGGTTCCAGAATTCACGAGTTGTTGGTCACCATTTGCATGTTTTGAAAAACCATGGAAGAATTGAAAAATATTGCATGAAGAAGTTTTGGTTCAAACCTTTCAAGAATTGATGAGTTTTTGAATAATAGATGTTTCAAGGGTCTTGCATTGAAGTTTTCTAAAGCTATTTTTGTGTGTTTGATCAAATCATACAAGACCTCAAGGTTTGGAGGTAGTTTGGAAGCCATTTTTGTTGAGCTTGCTGCCCAGAATTTTACAGTTGGCTCGAGCGAAGAAGTGGTGGCTCGAGCCAACATTTCGAGCTCTCAGAATTTTGAACTCTGCAAAAGTCTGGCTCAAGCGAAGAAGTCTTGGCTCGAGCGAGCTCTGTTTTTGCCTTCTGCTAGCTCTAGCCAAGAAAAACTGGCTCTAGCCACCAACCTATTTTCAGCATGTTTTCAAAAGATGTTTTAAGTACATATCTTCACTCTCATCTCTTTATGGGCATTCTTAGGCATGATTTATGAGCCGTTAAAGATTAATAAGCTAAGAGATAACATAAGTAAGTGAATTAGAAAATATGTGTAGAATCCGAGTATATGGGCAATATGAACAAGTTATGTAGCATGGAATGAATGGGAAATTAAAGTGAGAAAGCTAAGTGATGTGTGGCCACATGAATGAGTAATAATGAGACATATTTTGTGCTATGTATTTTGTGATTGTAGGTCAAGACTCGATGATTGATTGAGCATTTACGAGAACCACTGTGAGTAACGTTATCGTAAAGATACGTTTATATAAAATTATGTTCCAAACGAGTTATGATATGTTATGTTTTCTGAAATGATATATGCTTCTGTGAACGAACATTCCAAGTTTGAAATCTATTATGGCATCCATAGATAGTCCCAAGTCATAGGGGACTGCATGAAAATGCGGGTCCATGACATTTACGAGATCTCATTAGCCACTTCATTATGGTGATATGTGTTTAATCAGTGTCCGGGACTGGTTACTCTAGTCGGAAGACGTTATGTGATATGTTCGATATGTTTTATGGGATATGCCATTATTATGTTCTGATATGAGATGACTATGATTATGCTATGATCTGTTATATACATATAAAATGTTCGGAATTCGTTCACTAACCCCTTTACCTTAATGTTATTCACTGGGCTATATATAGGTGAGCATTCTGGAGTTCGAGCCCAAAGGTTTTTGTAAGGGGACTGTGTTCTGTTACCAGCCAACCATTGTGCCTCACGTGGAGGTTCCTGAAGTGTCAGGGGTTCAAGTTTTGATTAGTTTGTTTATACATGAGACTGAATTTGTTTATGTTGGCTGTACTTAAGAATCTGTAACGTCTGTGGTATAATGTTTTGTTGGCACTCTGATTTGTATATAAAGTTTTAAATCACTATGTTTCATATAAGTCAGCACAACATATTGGACATTTATATTTATGTTATTGCTTCTGCAGCCCCTTATTATATGTTAATCTGTTCAGAGGCCTTCGGTAATCCAAGGATTACTGGCCGGTTATGATGCTAAACCTATAGGGGCGGGTTTGGGTCGTGACAGGTCTCTACTAATCATGATGTGATTCTTATTTACATTATATGCTTTTGTTCCGATTATTAGACTAACTTTACTATGAGCATACAAGTATAGACTAATTTGCAAAAATTGGAACATTTTGATTTCATGTATGTTTTTGTAAATTGTTTCGAATATGTACCATTTGAAATAGTGATCTCATATGCACATTACTCAAATTATCCCAATCCAAGCAGTTAGCCTTTATCCACAGGCATTCAAATAAGTATCGCACTTAAGTAATTAGCCTCATGGCAAGCATGCTAGACATGGCAACAATCACACTCATGCAATATACTAAAGCAATAAAATGCTCACTTAGTACTCCGAGACGAGCCAAAACAAGCAAAATAAATATGCATGCCCCTAATTAATGCAATATGACTAATGCAACACATACAAGATACAATTAATAGGCTCGGCTACTAATACAATATGTGAATCAATTTGATAGCATGCGCTTTAAACATGTATTTAATGAAGTAATAAACGACAATGCTTGTTAGAATGCTGAACCGAGCCTTAATTCATGCAAGACAAATGGATGCAAACATGGGAAATGCTAAAAGAAACATGATATTCTAAACTACTCATTATAAGTAAGTAAATAAAAGGAAGAAAGACGTGGAGTTGAAAGACATACACGCATTATTACATATTTGCCTTCGCGCAGAAGTGTCCGAATGAATGAATTAGCTAAGCTACTTAACTAATCTATTACAAGCCAAATGAAATAAATTAATTATGCTAGCTAATTATTACAACACCATAAATTAACTAACTACTTTAGCTAATTAATCAAGTACAACACAAAACTAACTAGCTATTCTAATTAAACTAACTAATTAGTTACAAGTCCGTTACTTTAAGTACAACATACTACTATTACAACATTATTTTAACAGATCCCGAGAATCGAGGGATGGTTCATGCATAGATATGGATTTTCAACAGAAAATGCTCTCCGTTTTGCTACCGAAATGCTTCTGTTGCACAGCCAGGAGATTGCATTGAATTTTCACCTCAATTTCTGCGCTGTTCTACAGGAAATAATACACTACCTTGTTGTAAAAAGTGGTCAGCAGGCTAGAAGTAGTGGCCTGCCGCCTAGTAAAGGTGGCCTGCTGGCCACTACTATTGGATTTCTCATTCTGCAACAGAAAATAAACAGAGCACAAACAGAGCATTCTCAGGAGATGTTTGTCCACCTTGCCTCTGCTTATCATCAAATAGCTCAAATGATAGGTAGGCTTGATTCGCAAGCCATCTATCGACGCAATTTCATTGTGTGATGACTTATGAACCAAGAGATACAATTTCAATAATTGGTAAGGAAAGACCAACAAAACCTCCTCCCTATCATGGATTGATCAATGGAAGGGGTTGACATTGACACTTGAATCATTTTCATCACTGACAAGTATGAAACGACTTGAGATTCAATTGGGCTGACATTGACTCTTTGAACCTTGTTTCATTTTAATCCCAATTTTATTACTTCATTTTAATTACCTTCAATTCATTAGTCAATTAAGTCTAATAACAAGCTTTAAGTCCACTATAAAGAGAAGTGTCAAACCAAGTGTTGTTTTAGGCATGAGAGGGAGATCATACCGTTGGTAATGAACCCGTAAAGGGATTAAATCATTAAGCACAATATCACCCTTCAATCTTAAACAATACTCCTTTTGAAACAACTCTCAAAACAAAGAGAAAAGGCCAAGAAATTAGGGAGATTGCAAAGATGCTTAGAGGTTAACACAAGTATGGAAAGTAAGAAATAAATGCTATCAACTCAAATAAGTTGGTGGCTAAGGCTAAAACCACCAAGCCTATGAGGACCATTACACTACAAGCATGCAATACAAAGCATAAATAAAACTAATACATGAAAACAGTCCTAAATTAGTTCAAAACAGTGTTGGAATTAAAGTAAAAACAGTTAAAAGAGTAAGCTAAAAACATAGAGCAATTAAGCTAATAAACAAGCACAATGAGGGGAGGCTACCCCCTCAACTTTTAGGACTTCAAAACATGATTTTTAGCCTTTGGAAAACTCTGAAAACCAGTGGTAAAAAGTTCAAAAAAAGTTGATAAAAAGGTAGGAAACACAAGGGTAAAAGCCTATGAATCAAGGTTCAAAGAAGGGTGATCCACCTATCTACCTTTAATGGCTTTAAATCACAAATTTCAGCCCAAAAATACAGGTTATAAACAACTCAAAAATAGCAAGAAAAGATGAGAAAGAGATGGTACACAAGAACTAGAATGTATACGTCTTGAAGAGGAATGATCCCTTGAATTCCCAATCCACTAATTTCATACTCTCAAGTGCTAAAATGCAAGCTTAAGCACCTTAGCAAAGATCCATCAAGGTTTGGTTTAGAGTATCTAGGCAAAGGTTATGTAAGTTGCAAGGGAGAGAGAAAAATGTAGAGAGAGATATTTTTCAAAACTTTTGCTCTCCAAAATTTTCTAACCCTAAAAAAATAAGAGGGAGTTGTCTATATATAGAAATATATGAGACCACCTCAGAAATATCTATACAGACACAACTAGTACAGTGCATGCATCTGTGGAGAGAGCTAGCACAATAGGCAAAAAGATCTGAAAATTTACACAAGTGAGCGCTAGGCCACTAATAGTGGGCAGCAAGCCACACTAGTGGGTCTGCAGGTACCCAGGACGATTAGGCTTGAAAAACTACTGTTTTGGTCCAAAACAAGGCACAAGGTTTGTAGGTTCAAAACTCAGATTTCTTGTTGAGAAAATTAAGCATTTGACAAGCATACACATTCATCATTGAGTGACTAATCAGTGCCGCCCAAGTCTTAAAGGCCGTAAAAAATGGGGTGTCTACAACTTAAACTAATAAATGGAGCAACCTCAGTTTATAGTCCAAGTTTCAGTTTAAAATTAGTAGAGTTAATCACACATACCTTTTCGTTTTGCTTTTTTGGCCCTGGGGTTAATTTACCAACAAATCAGGTTCATGATATACTAATTTGTGTCCATCTGGATTCATATCCACACTTAAGATCGATTTTAATTCAACCATCCCCATAAATGACAATTGATTGGCAAAATGATCATATTTCCTTGATATGTTAAAAGAAGAAAAAATAGAGTGAATTTTCTTTTGCAAAATACATAGTGAATGGTCCCAGTATGCAACTTTTAAAATTAATTTCCAATAGAACAACTGCCCTTTGAGACAATTTGTATATACATAGTAAATAGGTTCAAAGCATTAATGGACAACAGATCTTTGCAACAAACAACAAATACCATAACATTTTAGAGGAGTATCAATGAAGGCAAAATGACAAGAAAAATAACGTGAGGTTTGTATGAAGTTTTGAACTATAAAACCTTTAGAACAAGATAGCTAAATAAAAGAAAGCTTCAAACCCCAATCACTTATCAATCTTCTCATATTTCTAGAGCCAAGGTTAATGAATAAGAAACATCAATTAATTTATATAAATATGACCTCTATCTATCAGCCTAAGGTTTGGAAGAAAAGCAGGAGAGAGAAAGAAGGAGAACAGAGGTCGAGAGCTTTTCGCCGGTGTTTTAGGAGCTTCTCTCCGTCGTCGGGAGTGGGTCACCGTCGGGATAGGTCGGCAGTGAGGGTGGGTCTGCGGTGAGGGTGGGTTCGGTGGAGGAGTGGAAAAGAAGAGGGCTGAATGAGAGTGAGTGAGTGTGAAAAAGCTGTATAAGCTGTATTCTGGTTTGGGTGGGAAAACGAATTGAATTTGTTTTAATTTTTTTTTATAGCCGTTGGATCTGCAATGACTGATCTCAGCCGTTTCTAGTAAGAAATGAAGAAGAGGCATCAAGGAGGGGATCCGGACTCATGGAGAGTGGCTTTGTCGAGGCCTAGTGTGGAAATAGTTATTTTAATAAGTTTTTAATTTTTTTATGAAAATATATGTAGAAGAATAGAGATAATAATATAAGTGATTTTTTATTTTTATTTTTTTGACTAATGCTTGTTTTGAAAAGTAAAAAAACAAAGTTAGTTTATTAATTTTTTAGAAGGAAAATTACATATAGATAGGAAAATGAGAAAAAAAAATTACAAATACATGGTATGCAAGTGTATCTGTAGTAGGGTACACATGAAAAATTATAAAGTGTAATGTGTTAGTAATTTTTTTCTATTTCTTTCACCAACATGTAATTCTTTTTTAAAAAAGTATATAAAAAAATGATATAATTTAAATAAATCAATAAATTAAATTTTTTTGTATTCTCAGAGGACAAAGATCGGGAAAATTCTATTTCCACACATCTAATTAGCTCAGGGCACACACTTAATGAAATATTAATTTAATGACAATTATATCCTAAATAAAAATGACCATAATAGACATCTAACAACACTCATACTATTACATAAAAAAATTCTCTATATACATCTTTTAAGAATAAAAAAATCTCAATATATACCTTTTAAGTTAAAAAAATTAAACACTAGTTTTTGGTCTTCCCCTTCTCTTTTTTCTCTTACTTCCTCTGTACCAGTGCCTTTATTTTCTTCCTTACCTTCTTCTCCTCCAGAGATTGTTCCTCCATATTCTAATTCTATCCTTATTCCTTCCATTAGTATTGATCTTCCTTTTCAACATGCTCTTGCAGCACAACATATTCCTGCCACACAAAATTTTCCTGCAGCACAACATATTCCTGCATCACAAACTATTCTTGCAGCACTATTTTCGAAAGATAACTATTGAATCTTTTATCTATTTTCGACACTATTTAGTCGAAACAATCAAATCTATTAGGTTGTTGAGTTCCAAATTAGGTGTACAAATTGGGAAAACTAGTGCCAACGTCTCCAAATCGTAAACAATAAGGAAAAAATCGAGGATTTTATGGCAATGAAATGTACAAAGATCTGAAAATGGTAAAATGCAATAACAAAATGATAAATGTAATTACAAAATGGGAAGATTCCTTACCTTCAATACTATTTTGGAGGTTTTCAATGGAGATTCAATGGAGGTCTTCCATGGATGTCTTCAATGGAGGAAAAGTGTCTTTACTTTTTCACTTCAATTTGGTCTTCAAGGTCTTCACGTGGGTGGCTGAAAAATGTGGAAGTTGGGTAAATCAAAAGTGTGTGGAAAGGAAGGGCAAGTGATGTGTGTATAATAATATTTGGGTGAAGGATATAATTGTAACTTGGGCAAATTACACAAATAGTCCTTGTAGTTTACCTCGTGTGTCATTTTGATCCCTGACATTTCAATTTGCTCTATTTTGCCCTTGAATTTAACGAGGTGTGTCAAATTCATCCAATAATTGATGCCCGTTTGAAATTATGGACGGAAAGCCATTACATGTCTCTAACATGCTCCATCTGGCAATTATTGTATACTCGTCTTTTCACTTCAAACCCTACATCAATTAATTGAGGTATTGGTTACAATCAATGCTCACACTTTGTCTACTACCTAGTCACATACAAAACCCAATTCCCATCAAAACCCAGTTCCCATCAAGAACATCTGTGGCCTCTTTGGGCACCAGAGTCAGATTCATTGCCTCCAACTAATTAATTAGCTCCAAAACCTCTGCCCTAACCTCTACCGACGCCCAAAACCCTAAATCAGTCCCATAAACACTATCCACCAAGCAAATATGCATAAAAATGAACAAAGGAACCTCTCTTTGGAGATGACTAAGAACATCTAGTATATACACATATTTGATTTTGTTATTCAATCATTTTTTTTGAAATTCCCAAATAAAAGTGATCCATGAAAAACACAATAGAACTGAAATGGATAAACAAAAATGCGCAAAATGAACTTTCCCAGAGCCAAACACACACGCGCACGCACGCGCGCGCGCGCACACACACACACACACACATATATTTCGATGTGTGTATGAGTATTATTGTATATATTTAGATATAGAGAGAACCTGGACACACTCATAGATATATGTATGTATTAGTCATATAAGTCTAAATACAACTACACAACAAATGCTAACATACATACATATATTTGTCCAAAACACAACAGATCTCAGTGAATCAACATCTTCATTGCCAATTTGAGAACATATCTCAGTGAATCAACACGCGAAGTGTGAGATCCAGTAGCAAGTAATTTGACAGCATTGTTGTAGAAGAAGGTGTGACGGCGATGAGTAGTACCACGTGGAGAGTCGAGCACCGTCGCTGCTACGAAAAGAGAAGCAGATGATCGTTCTTGGAGAAGAAATTGAAAACTAGATTCATCGGACCAGGGCTTGTACGGCAGAGGCGGCGACTGTAGGAAAGGCCGCCGCCATGGGAAGATGAGAGAAAGACTGTGACACCCTAAATATTTAATTAATACCACAACCTATCACGATAATAGCAATAATGGTAGTAATAGTAAAATAAAATAAAATAATTAATTTTATGATGGTATGCGATAAAATGTATTTTAATTTAAAATTAAGGGTTATTGTGCAATTATTATACTAATTAGGATGAATATAGAATTAAGCAAAATTGTATGGATAAGCTCAAAAAAAAAAAAAAAAAAAAAAAAGATCATCAGGATGCCTATCTGTAAGGATAAGCATGCCAACCAAGGTCACGTGGTGATGCCATGTGGTTCCTTGAGAGGCAAAGGAATTACATATAAATAGGGGTGCTGAGAGAAAGACGGGAGATGAGAGCAAAGGAGGTATGACCGGTTAGTAATAGAAGAGAGTTTCAATGAACGGAGAAGTAACAGTAAGGCATTAACATAAATGTGAGTTATATTATACATTGAGTAACCATAATATATTTTACGTATGTTTTGAGTTACTATAATTTATATTAAGCAATTTATATTTTATAAATTATATTAATATTTCAATTACGTTGATTATTTTCTATATTTTATTTGCTTAAATTGAAACCCATGAAAATATTTGTTTAAATTTTGATAATTATTTGACAATAATTTCATAAGCAATTATTTTCTATAAGTACCACCATGGGAGTCACTTACCTTGGGGGACTTAAATAAACCATTGGTTTCTGATTGGTCACATTGTGGCCCTCTGTTTTTCATAGATCTATTAACCTCTGTTCTAATTGTCACTCATGTGACCTCTGTTCTGTTCCATTCTGTACCGTGGTTATGATTATTTATTTACATAATTTATATATTTCAATTTTTGCCACTTAAATAATTTGTTTATTCAAATTAAGTTATGTTAATGTTTTAGCTTAAATAACTATTCATAGTTATTTTGTGTTCCCTATACTCTGGGCATAATATTCTCCACTCTGCTGTGTGCTTATAACTATTACCATTTCAGGTGATAAGATGTAATGAAGAACTGTAATCTCGCGTAGTAAGACTCGCACAAGAATTTGATACAACTCTGTTATTTTGTTTTTATTTTCTTTCTCTCACTTTTTTTTTTTTTTTTTTTTTTCTGATAGTTTGCCATTGAATAATAAAATAATAAAAGCCCCATAGATGTATTTTCGATCATTAACGAAGTAAATTTTATGTTTAATTATTTTCTTAATTTCATTCTACCTCCGCTTACGCCATTTAATTTGTTAAGATCATAATTAATTAGTAAATTGCGATTTCAACCCTAAGCCCCTGGGGTTGGGTCGTGATAAAGGTGGTATCAGAGCAATGGTTTTAACTTTCCTTGTAGAATCTTATGTTTGTACCATGACTAATTTTGGTGATGTAAGGATGCTCGAGTTTATTCTTGACGAGGCATTATGGAATGAGCTCGAGGCTATAAATTTGGCGGATATTTTGGCATAGCACCACGCCCGCGCCTCGCATGAAGAATGGGAAGACTCGGAAGATATAGTTAGGCGACTACATCTAGGCCTTGCCCAATTAATGAGGCCGATCCTAATGATGTAGCATCCTTATCGTGGAGGCATAGCTGTGCCTACATGCGCGGACGATATCTCGAACTTACCTGCGTAATCGGCATTGCCCTAAGATTTGACCGCCCTCACTACATAGTTGGCCTTTTGCCCCTAGATTTTACTGAGAGGAAGGGAAATGTTTACCCCGAAAACTACATGTTGACCAACATCCCTAACTCTTTGGAAATTATTAATGTCTAGAATGTTGATTTTAGCCATGACTTAACATACGTCGAGATACCCAGGTAGATTGTCGACCGAGCGTTTTAGAGATACACACAGTCCGTCCCCATTTACACAGTTCAAGTGGCGTGGGTTTGTTTCGGCGTGGTACAGCTAGGATAGGAATTTGAGATTCTCATGCAACATTACTTTCCATGGTTATTTGACCCGCCAATCTAGATTTTGTAGAGAAGAATTCTTTTGTGAGCTAATCATGATTAGTTCTGATCCTTATTTTGTGTTTGGTACCAAAGGGGTTAGACACTAACATAACTTTTAACTTTTGGGATAAGGATGTAATGCTAATATTGTATTAGTATAAATAGTAAAGCTAGTATTTTATATATATGATGCTTTATAAATGTGATGTCATGTTTATTAAGTTATTTTATACTAAAATCTACTTTGTAACAATGACTGATAATGGTAATGGAAGCGAGCCATTAGTCAGCGGAATTGAATCAATGGAAAGAATCATGAAAAGAGCAGTTATCAGCTTTTTGCTAGCACTGCAAACCAACATAAACAATGGGATGTCGGAGAGGCGAGAAGAGTCGGTTACAATAAAACAGTTCCAGGATCTGAAACTCACCACATTTACCGGCGGTCTAAACCCAATGATAGCAAACGTTAGGTTAAAGACATGGAAAAGACTTTTCGCACCTTACCTTGCACTGAAAGACAGAAGGTAACTTTTGCCACTTTCACTTTCAAAGATAATGAGCAGGAATGGTGGCTTCTTATCCTGGAAAAAGAAGAAATCGTGACATGGGCAAGATTCTTAGAAGTATTTTATGAAAAATACTTTCCAGATTTGTTGCGGGAACAAAAGGCATCGAAATTCATACATCTAAAGCAAGGAACCATGACGATGGCTGAATACGAGAGTAAGTTCACACAACTCGCTCGATTTGCGACATATGTGATCTCAACCGAAGCTCAAAAAACAAGGAAATTCAAAGCAAGATTGGATGCTGAAATCAAAAATAGGCTTGAGATTTTGAAACTACCAACTTATATGAAAGTGGTAGACTGAGTGTACATTGCGGAAAAAAGAATTAAAGCCTCGTGCTCTGGGGAACCAAGCCAAAAGAAGCGATTTTGAGAAAGAGATAACAAAAGATTTGGTGTTGCGCTTTCCAAGAGGGTAAATACGGGCATAACTAGCTTAGGCAATCAAGGTCCTACTAACTCCAGAGGTAGCACTATTCCAACTTGTCCTACGTGTGAGAAGGCTCATTGGAGACAATGTCATCGAAACACGAGAGCATGTTTTAAATGCGGTCAAGTTGGCCACTTGCTGAGGGATTGTCTAAAGCTTACCAATTCTATAACTGGCCCCTCTAGACTAGTCAGAAAACCCACAGGACCTAGAGGAGAGAGGAAGGACCAAAAAGGCCGAGGAAGGGCTTTTGCCTTGGTACCTGGAAAACCGGAAGTTACCAAAAACATTGTGTCAAGTATACTTTCTGTCTTTGGTCATTTAGCTCATGTTTTCATTGACTCTAGTTCAATTCCTTCTTTTGTTGCACCACACTTTGCTGCCAAGTTGAAATCAACACCCAAACCCTTAAGATATATATTGTCTGTGTCTTTTCCTTCTGGTAATTCTGCCCTTAGTACTGATGTATACAAATCATGTGTTATATCCTTAAAAGGCAAAACCTTTTACGTAGATTTGATTCCCCTTTGCATTAGTAACTTTGATATAATCTTAGGAATGGATTGGCTGGTTGCCAACCACGCCTCTATTGATTGCAAAGCCAAAAAGGTCTCCTTTTGGCTACCAAACCAACTCGAGCTTGTCTTTGATGGAATTGGAATTTCCACCCCTCCCTGTCTTGTATCCTCCACAACAGCTTAACGACTTCTAAGAAATGGTTGTTGTAGTTTTATTTGTTATGTAATCGATACACAAAAAGAGGCCCTCACTATTGATACAATCCCTGTGGTTAAAGAATTCCCAAATGTCTTTCTTGAAGATTTACCTGGTACCTCGATTGACCGAGAAATTGAATTCACCATTGAAACTTAACCTGGCGCCTAACTAATATCAAAAGCCTTTTACCGCATATCAATGACGGAATTGAAAGAACTGAAGACTCAACTTCAGGAACTCTTGGACAAAGGTTTCATTCGACCTAGTATCTCACCCTGGGGAGCTCCAGTACTATTCGTAAAGAAAAAGGATGGCACGATGAGGTTATGCATTGATTACTGGGAACTGAACAAAGTCACTATCAAGAATCAGTACCCTCTGCCATGAATCGATGACTTGTTCGATCAATATCAAGGTGCACAAGTATTCTCGAAAATTGACTTGCGTTCTGGCTATCATCAACTAAAAGTTAAAACGAAAAGCATCAAAAAGATTGCCTTCAGAACATGTTACGGGCACTAGGAGTTCCTAGTCATGCCATTTGGCGTCACAAATGCTCCAGCAGTCTTTATGGATCTCATGAATCGAGCATTCAACCCTTATCTGGATGAGTTCGTCATTGTCTTCATTGACGACATTCTTATATACTCCAAATCACTAGAAGAGCATGAACACCACTTGTGAAAAGTTCTACAGACACTATGTGATCACAATCTTTATGCCAAGTTGAAAAAATGCGAATTCTAGATCACTAGTGTACACTTCCTCGATCACGTCATTAGCAATGATGGCATCTCAGTCGACCCTCAAAATGTTGCAGCAATCGTGGATTGGCCACGACCTACTAGTGTGTCAAAAAATTGAAGTTTCTTGGGTCTAGCCGGCTATTACCGACGCTTTGTGCAAGATTTCTCAAAGATAGCATCACCCTTGACCTAATTAACTCAGAAGAACACACCATTTGAATGGACCAACAAACAGTAGCGTTGCTTTTAAGAGTTGAAAAGTAGACTTGTGTCAGTTCTTATACTAGTACTCCTTATAGGAGCAGATAGGTTTGTAATCTATAGCAATGCCTTATATAATGGTTTGGGCTGCGTTCTTATGCAAAATGAAAAAGTCATTGCATATGTCTCGCAACAACTAAAGACTCACTTATGCAAAATGGAAAAGTCGTTGTATATGCCTCGTGACAACTAAAGACTCGCGAGAAGAACTACCCAACTCATGATCTAGAGTTAGCTGCGGTGATTTTCGCCTTCAAGATCTGGCACCATTATCTCTACGGTGCAACCTACGAGATTTACAATGATCACAAGAGTCTTAAATAACTATTTACACAGAAGGAACTGAATATGAGGCAATAGCGGTGGCTAGAATTTATGAACGACTACGATGTAGAGATTCATCACTATCTAGACAAAGCTAACGTGGTGGCAGACGCACTGAGTCGAAAGATGACCAGAAGTTTGACGTGCACTCTTGTTTCTCGCCGATCAATGATTTGCTTGCCAATATAACTGTGGAACCCACTTTGATTGAAGAAATTAAAGCACGCTAATGTGAAGATAAACTTTTAAAGAAAAAAATACGAGGAGCAAAGAAGTACGCTCAATCCTGACTTCACAATAAGTAATAAGGTGCTAAAATTTTGAAATCGAATCTGTGTACCCAACATCTCGGAACGCAAGAAGAAGATATTGATGGAAGCTCATAGCTCGAGGTTTGCAATCCATCTTGGCAACACAAAAATGTACCATGATCTAAAGGAACATTACTAGTAGATAGGAATGAAAAGAGACATACCAAGCCACGTCTCCAAATGCGCATGCCTGCATTGTCAATGTAATAAAGCAGAACATCAGAGACCTACAGGAATGCTGCAACCACTCTCTATACTTGAGTGGAAATGAGAACATATCACTATGGACTTCGTGGTCGGGCTGCTTGAGTCCGTCTCAAAGAGTGATGCAATAAGGGTTATAGTAGACCGATTGACGAAGTCGGCGCATTTTCTACCAATCAAAATTACGTACTCCCTTAATAAGTTTGCCACTTTATATATCAAGGAAATCATTCGGTTGCATGGTACCCTAGTTTCAATCGTGTCTAACTGAGACCCCCGCTTCGTGTCTCACTTTCTGGAACAAATTGCAATAAGCTTTGAGAACCACGCTAAAGTTTATCACTACTTATCACCTATAAACTAATGGACAATCCGAAAGAACAATCCAAACTTTGGAAGACATGCTACGTGTGTGCGTGTTGGATCTCAAGAGTAATTGGGATGAGCACCTACCTTCAGTGGAATTTGCCTATAACAATAGTTACCAAGCAAGCATTGGAATGGCACCGTACGAAGCACTGTATGGAAGGAGGTGTCGACCACCTTTTGTGTTGGGTGGAAGTCGAAGATAGGAAATTATTAGGCCTTGAAATCGTGCAAGTAATGAGCGATAAAATTCAATTCATCCAATAGCGAATTCGCATTGCCTAGAGCCGCCAGAAAAGCTATGCAGATACATGGAGACAGGACTTAGAATTTCAAATAGGAGATCATGTGTTCCTAAAGATCTTACCAACAAAAGGAGTTATCTGATTTGGAAAGTGAGGAAAGTTAAACCCACGTTACATTAGGCCATTCGAGATACTAGAACGGATTGGCCTTGTGGCATATTGTCTTGCACTGCCACTTGAACTGTCTAATGTCCACAATGTGTTTCACGTTTCAATGCTCCGACGATATGTTCGAGATCCAGAGCATGTTATTGATTACGAGAACGTAGAAGTTCAAAAGGATCTCTCTTATGAAGAATAATCAGTGCAGATTCTCGATCGTCGTGATCAAGTTCTTTGCAAACAAGACTATACCTCTAGTAAAAGTCTTATAATGAAATCATTGTGTCGAAGAAGCTATATGGGAAATGGAGAATCAAATGTGGGCTTGATATCTACACCTTTTCAAAAACTAAGGTACGGCAAGTTTGAGAACAAACTTCTATTTAGAAGAAAAGAAATGTGACACCCTAAATATTTAATTAATACTACAACCAATGACCATAATAATAATAGTGGTAGTAATAGTAAAATAAAATAAAATAATTAATTTGATGATGGTATGCGATAAAATGTATTTTAATTTAAAATTAAGGGTTATTGTGCAATTATTATACTAATTAGGATGAATATAGAATTAAGGAAAGTTGTATGGATAAGGTTAAAAAAAAAAAAAAAAATCATCAAGATGCTTATCATGCCAACCAAGGTCACGTGGTGACGCCACGTGGTTCCTTGAGAGACAAAGGAATTGCATATAAATAGGGGTGCTGGGAGAAAGATGGGAGAGCAAAAGAGGTGTGATCAGTTAGTAATAGGAGGAAGTTTCGGTGAACGAGAAGTAACAATAAAGGATTAACATAAAGGTGAGTTATATTATATCTTGAGTTACTATAATATATTTTACGTAAGTTTTGAGTTACCATAATTTATTTTATGTAATTTGTGTTTTATAAATTATATTAATATTTCAATTACGTTAATTATTTTCTGAATTTTATTTACTTAAATTGAAACCCATGGATATATTTGTTTAAATTTTAATAATTATTTGACAATGATTTCATAAGCAATTATTTTTCTGTAAGTACCATCATGGGAGTCTCATACCTTAGGGGACTTAAATAAACTATTGGCCTCTGATTGGTCACCTTGTGGTCCTCTGTTTGTCATGGCTCTATTGACTTCTATTCTGACTGTTACTCCTGTGACCTCTGTTCTGTACCGTGGTTATGGTTATTTATTTAGATAATTTCTATATTTCAGTTTCTGCCACTTAAATAATTTGTTTAATCAAATTAAGTTATGTTAATGTTTTAGCTTAAATAACTATCCATGGTTATTTTGTATTCCCTATACTCTGGGCATAATATTCCTCACTCTCCTGTGCACTCATAGCTATTATTCTTTAAGGTGATGAGATGTAACGAACACCTGTAACCTCGTGTAGTAAGACCCACACAAGAATTTGATGCAGCTTTGATATTTTGTTTTTCTTTTCTTTCTCTCCCTTTTGTTTTTTTTGATAGTCTGCCACTGAATAATAAAATAATAAAAGCCCCATGGATGTATTTTCGATCATTAATGAAGTAAATTTTCTATTTAATTATTTTTTTACTTCCATTCTGCCTCCGCTTGTGCCATTTAATTTGTTAAGATCAAAATTAATTAGTAAGTTACGATTCCAGCTCTAAGTCCCTCGGGTTGGATCGTGACAAAGATAATGGATTTGGCAGTGGATTTGAAGTGAAAAGGCGAGTATGCCCCTCAGTAATTGCTAGAGGGAGCATGTAAGAGGCGCGTGATGGCTTTTCATCCATAATTTCAAACGGGCATCAATTATTGGACGAATTTGACACACTTTGTTAAATTCAAGGGTAAAATCAAGCAAATTAAAACGACAGGAACCAAAATGACACACAGGATAAACTATAAGGACTATTTGTATAATTTGCCTTTGTAACTTATAGTGTATGGATTGAGAAAATTAATCAATAAATAAATTAATAGGAGTGTGTATTAAGAAAAGGTATGCCCTAAACTAATTAGATGTGTAGAAATAAAATTTCTCTTAAAATTGAGGGTTGCCAAATGAAGTGGAGGCGAGCATCATGAGGTTGCTTTCATATACCTCATTGTGCCTGTTTGGCTAGTTTTTGAGATTTGGCATTTTAAAGTATTTTTTTTTATATAAAAATTATTAATTATATAAAAGTTTGAGGATATCTAGATTAGCACATATAGGAGATTAACACATATAGGATTAACTTCCCCAGCTTTACAAACCACGAAACAATTGCCTCTTAATTCAATAATCTTAGAAAAAATTGGACTCATGATCTCTTTGTTAGATCTAAAACTTTGTTTGAATTGAGAGATAAGAAATGAAATAAAATGAGTAAAATTTCTTGCCTAGGTGAGAAAAAAAACAGTAATTATTGTGATTTTTCATCTTCTTATTTGGATGAATTATGATTAAAAGAGTAATTTTGATTTATCACCAAATCTCACCACTTTTTGGGTGCCTCTATTTGCACACCATATTTCATCTCAAGGCAAACCATTAATTGATTTATTTTTTATTACAATATTATCCTTATGTAAAATGACCACAAAGGACAAAGGGTTATAATACACATCTTTTGTAATCGAGTTCGACACTAAAATGTCGAACGAATGGTTAATGTTCAAAAGAAACACTCCGGACAAGTGGCTAAGGTTTGACAGAAATAGTCCGAACAAATTGTTAAGGTTCGAAAGTCCAGAGTCGAACGGTTTGCAAACTAAAATTTTCACCGACATCTTGAGGAGTCTTCACCACTGGTTCTGTTCACCGGTGTCTTGAGGAGTCTTCATTATTGGTTTTGCTCACCAGTATGTGGGGGTGACAATCAATCAGAGAAAGGAGGGGGAGATGGATCATGGGTGGAGGTGGAGTGTGTGAGTAAGTGAATGAGAGTAAAAATGGAAGATTGTGGGTGGGGTGTGTGAGTAAAGATAAAGATAGAAAGTTATGGCGTGCATTGAACAAATTGTTTATTTATCAATTTATTAAAGGTACGCCTTGAGTAGTGGTGTGTCTTGAGATGAGTGGTGGTGTGCAAATAGAGCCACCCCCACTTTTTGTGAGAAATAAAACCTAAGTTTAATGTGATTTTTGTTTTTCATATATATATATATATATATTTATTTCTCACCATTATTCACATAATTAATCATCTAAATAGGTGATGAGAAATTTCATTCTCTCTATTTTTTTTTCTTTTTTTCTTTTTCACAAAACCTTTCAAACCAAACGAAGTGTAAGCCCTTAAGAGAGTCTTGATAGTCAAATAGGTTAGGCCTAATTGATTAAAAGTTTGAAAATATCAGTAATTTGCTTAAAGTTATTATGGTTTCAAATCTTGGAAGAATAAGAACGCAATTTAACATAAATGGTTAAAACTAACCTTATAGCCTTAGGAACACTATGGCCATATTTAGTTTGTATTTGTGAAATAATTTTAAAATTTAATTTTTTGAAAAGAGTTTATAAAATTTGAAAATTTCTTTGGTTGTTTGTTTTGAAAATAGTTTTGAGTTTGGAATGATTTAATTTTTTTTATAGTCGAATAGATGGATGTGAGAGAAAAAGTGATTAATTGATGTGTTGGATGTTAGAGAATGTGAGAGGAGAGAGAAAAAATAAGTGATTGATATGTTGTAGAGAGAACAACAATTTTATTTTTATTTTTTTTCAAAAATTTTCAACCAAACAAATTTTGAAATTTTTTTCTCAAAAATTGACTCTCAAAAAACAAACCAAACAAGGCTTATAACTCTTTATCACTTTATTGTTTTTCTTTCTCCCTCTCTAGCTTTATTTCTACTATGTTTATCAACGCTGACATCTACTGCCACCACCTTAATTGCATTTGCCACTATTGCCACTGCTTATGTTCTTTTCATTCAAAATCATCGCTGCGATCACCGATCTCTCAGTCTCCTCTATCATTTGGTGTTGGATGTGCTTTATTCACTTGAAACAATCATTATCATCATCGATATGTCAAGTATTGGTTCTATCTCTTTGATGCATCTCACTAGTTAAACATATCGCCTTCAATGAAATTTCTCATTATCTATTTTATTTTATTTATCTATTTTACTGATTTATATGTTATTAGTCGAAAGAAATCTGATTGTTGTTATTTGTTTTATATGTTTTTTCTCAATCTACTCTCTTTTACCGTTTGTTGTACTTAGTAAAATTTCTCTAAGTAAAATTAATGAAACTGTTATAGTCAATGAGATTTTATTGACTTAAAGTAAAAGTCTCTGAAATTTCTCTAACTAAAATCCTGTAAAATTTTACCAGCCTTGTGCTATTTCATTACTTTATTTTCAAGCAATAAATCTAAACTTTTTAGTCTTAAATTTGAAGTAAAGGATCTAATTTTGTATTTGATCCTCAATTGATTTCTAGTGCTCAAATATAATTTTCATAGATGTTGGATAGTAAAATTTTACCATGCAAAGGCAATGAAATTTTATTATGATGTAACAACGAATGTAGTAGTTTTTTTAAATTCATATTATTCATGGATCTTATTTGATAGGTCTAGATGAAAATATTTCAAAAACATAAAATTTGCCAAAAATGGATATGTAAATAAAAAATTATTAAAATTGAAAGTTTTGAAATTATTTTGAAATGTAAAATGTGAACATAACTGTGAAGGCATTCTGGACCAAAATTTCTTCCATATTTTGTTGGAGGACCTGCACTAGTACTACAAATTTGTTTTTCCTTAAACTAATACAAAATGTTATGTAGGGAGCTGAATAAAAAAAGGAGAAATTATTGGTAAATCCCATTTGGGAGAGTTCTACTCGAATTAGTCCTACTTTAAAAATAATACACGTTGGAGTCCTTCCTTTGTAGAGTTGTGCATCGTAAGGTCCCATTTTCCTCTTTTGTTGTTAATGTTAATGACGTGTGTGCCCTTTGTATTTGTTTGATTTGAAACTTTTTTGGGAGGGTGCGTTAAGGATCCCGTTTATTACATTGGTTTGTTGCGGACGATATGGAATAACAAATATTGCCATATTTGTTGGGATGGCAAGTTTCATCAATATTTGTATTCTGCGTGGGAGAAGGGGGTTAAGGTGTTTCAAGACGTGGTTGAGTTGTGCAGCATTCTTCAGGTTTGTCGACGGTAATTGATTTGTTGGTTATTTTGTTTTATTTTTAATTGGTGTGTGGGTGTGGAAGGCTGGTGTGGGGGGCTGTTATTGTCATGGTGTGACGTCCACATCATCCTCATCACAGTTTCGTTTGTTACGTTCCGAATTAATGGGTAATAATAGTGTACACATATTGCAGACTTGTTAAACACGAGTTTCATATGCATTTTACAAGTTTTTTGGTTTCCTTGTAGGAATGGGTGACAGTATAATGTTGTTGTGTTCGTACGTGAAAAAAAACGTTGCTGTTATGGTTCGTTCCGATTTTACGTTTAGTAGATTGACCGATCATTTGTGTAACCATTTCATCGAATTGATGCCTGATTCTGTTTCCATGTCATTCAAGATTCCAGGATACAATAATTTCAAAATGGAAAACGAATCAGACTTTAAGAACATGTTATGTCTTGTTAGGTCATTTCGGTTGGACCATATCGATGTCGATGTAGTTAGCTCTGGTCAAGCACGGGATGTCAAACGTGGTGGGAGGCTGGTTGATGGGAACGATGTCACATTACACGACGACCAGGAAATAGTCACAAATATGTACGAGGATGCTGATTTGTTGCCTAATTTTTGCCAACACACTAGCAAGGTGTTGTTGTCGGCAGATTGGGCAGATGCCATAACTAACATCGGCCAATGTTTCGAGGGAGGGGCAGTTGAATTTCGCAAGGTTCTCAGCAAATACACAATTGAATATGGGTTTCAGTTTAGGTACAGAAAGAATGACTCCATTCGTATTACGACTGAATGCATGTTTAGCGAGTCAAGGGGGTGTTTGTGGTCCATCCATGCGAGGGTGTTGAATGCTAATGGGTATTTTTATCTGAAGAAGTGGAACCGTGACCACACGTGTGGAGTATCTGTGCGTACTGACAGAAACCCAAGGATGGGGTCTGAGCTTATTGCAGATGTTATTGCAGAACGTGTGTATGACAAACCATTGACTCGCCCTACCGATGTCAAGTACGATTTCAAGAAAGCATACGGTCTGCATATTAGCTATCGAGTAGCTTGGTTGGGTGTTGAGAAGGCCAGAGGAGAACTTTATGGTGATCATTCAATGTCATTCGACCAATTGCGTTGGTATAGCAACGTAGTTATGGAATATAACCTTGGAAGTTATATTAATCTTGATTTCGATGAACACAACACACGTCATTTTAATAGGCTATTCATATCATTCAAAGCATGCATAGATGGGTTTAACCACTGTCGCCCGCTATTGTTTCTCGATGGCACATTTCTCAAAGGCAGGTTTAAAGGGACCCTGGTTGCAGCCACCGCAAAAGATGGCAACCAAGGTAATGTTTTTCGCAATCGTTGTGCTTGTCATGATTCTTGGGGATTGCCAAAATATATGATTGATTTTATATATCAAAATATTCTTGGGTTTCAGCACTTTTTTTGTTGTTTTTAAAATTTTTAAAATTTTTCCAGAATAATATGAGTTATTTTTATTGTTAGTTGTGCTTGTCATGATTCTTGGGGATTGCCAAAATATGTGATTGATTTTATATATCAAAATATTCTTGGGTTTCAACACTTTTTTTGTTGTTTTTAAAATTTTTAAAATTTTTCCAGGTCTTTTCCCGGTGGCTTTTACAATCGTTGATTCCGAAAATGCAGCGAATTGGGCATGGTTCTTACAAAATTTGGCTAACGTAGTTGTTGGGGACCGGAATCTGACATTTGTTTCGGATCGCCATGTCGGTATTATTGAATCGTTGCCTACCATTTTCCCGTCTTGCCACTATGCTTTTTGTATGCAACATTTACAGAGGAACTTGAAGGACAAGATGAAATATGTCAACAAATTATACCGTATTGGACTAGTAAGAAAATTGCGAGAATGTGCATACGCACCTACCGTACTTGACTTCAACGAAAAAATCCAAGCGTTCATACAGTCCGGAAGGCATATCGCTATCAATTTTTTACAAGATCTACAGCCGCACCTCTGGGCCAACGCATATTTCAGGTAACAGAACCTATACACAATTACGTTTAACTTATTCAAACACCATGTCCATCACTTATTTTCCCCGATTTTACCTCACACATTACATATCAAAATTGCACTTATTTCAGGGGCAATCGTTACGGTGAGATGTGTTCTAACGCTGCCGAATCATTTAACAATTGGATAAAGGAAGTACGTCATTTACCAATTACCCGAATGATTGACGCAATTAGGACACAAATTATGAATTAGATGTCCGATTGGAGGAAAGCGTCAAGTTCCTGGGCTGGTGTAATATGTCCGAAGATGGAATACAAATTGGAAATGACGTACAAGAAGGGCAGATCATGGACTGTCAGTTAGTCTGACAATGACGTATACGAGGTCTACTCACATCCATCTGTTTTAGTAGACATTCATCGGCGTACATGCTCATGTTTCCAGTGGCAGATCAATGGAATCCCGTGTGAACATGCAATGGTTGCTATCCGGAATAGTGGGAGGGATTTGAATGTCTTGGTTGAACCTTATTTCCACGTATCCAACTACCAATCAGCATACTCCCAAGCCATATATCCAATACCAACAGTTGATAAACCACAAGACACTCTCAAACATGATGGTATTCTACCTCCGGTTGTGCGGCGTCCACCTGGCAGACCAAAGAAGAAGAGGATACCGTCGAAAGGTGAAGAAGTGCAACAAATTCGGTGTGGCCGTTGCGGACAGTTGGGAAACCACAATAGGAAAACATGCAACGAACCAATTTAGTGTCACAAGCCGTGTGCGAAGATGTTCAATTCCAACCAGTAGACATGTCTTTCATGTTTTCTTCAATTTTAAAATATTTCTAATCATGGTTTATGTCGTTTTCAATTTGACGTTACAAACACATTTTGCCTAGTACGATCAACCATTGGTGTTAATGTGTTGATGTTGAATTACTTTTCCCAATTGTGCAGACTTTTTCGCATTTAATTATTTTTAACTAATTTAAATTTAAGTAACAACCAACATCTGGTAATACGTTCACACTTTTGGCAACTATTATTTTCCTTCCTTGTTAATAAGTTTTATTTTACAAAACATTTAACGTTACAAGAAAATTTGCCTAGTACAGTTCACGGTGGGGGTTAATGTGTCAATGGTAGAATTTTTTTTCCGTTTGTGCATACTTACAAGCAATGAGTAGTTTCTCAGACCAATAATATTGGAATAACCCCCTACACTGCGTGTCACAAAAACTGCATTACCCACACAACGACAAGTGGTCATGGAACTGTTTGTTAAAGTGAAAAATTTATTTACAACTACTTAGCAGTACCAACCTTTACGAATACATTCACATTTTATCAGTATCTGTATTGGCCGTTACATAAATGTTTGTATCTCTCATTTTTACCAAATGTTAGCCTGGGTTATATGTTTCATTTTTACCAAACGTTAGCCTGGGTTATATATTAGCCTAGGTTATATGTTTCATTTTTACCAAATGTTAGCCTGCATTACCCACACAAAGTCATAATAATTTTTCCAATGCATTCCCAAGCATGAACTCCACTACAACACTACGTAGCCATTGCAAGCGAATTACCAACAATTACCGGTCACATCACTGCACTCCAACATCCATTCACATACATACATAACGTACATTACGGTCAGCTCAAAAAAAATAAAAAAACACACCTCAACACTACGACACTACGTTCATAACAAACAAAGTCGTAACCACCATGTTCCGAATGCATTGCTTCACAACAAACAAAGTTGTGACCATGTTCCCAACACATTCCGAAGCATGAAATCCACTACGACACTACGCAACCATTACAACAAAATTACTAACAATTAACAGATGCATCACTGGAATGCAACATCCGTTCACATACATACATAACGTACATTAAGGTTACCTCACATAATAAAAAAAAACAGAAACCAACTCTATGTAATTGAACAATAATATCCCTTGTCTCGAAGGACCACCATGACAGTTACAGGGACTACATAAACATCTGTTTTCAAACCCCACGTCACAAACACAATTTTGCCTGATTATTTACATGTTCATCATAACCACACAAGCAAGGTTGTTTAGTTACCAAATATTTTTTTTCCAAACAAAAAACATCCCACATATAAACATTACACCACAATAATACTTTCCTGTATCAGCTCCGTTAATCCAAAAAATACCATTATATCATTTTCAAAAACAAACTAAAGTATCATCCAAAAATAACCTTACTAAACTTAGTTTCCAATTCAAATGTCAAACAAAAACATCGGACCCCAAAAAAACGTAACACTTCTACGCCAGTCACATTATCAACCAGAATAAGGTCCTCTGTAGCAGGACACGATGGGCCTTTGTTAATCCCGACGTGGATACAATTTTAACGATCCCTGCGATGTTGGACCTATAATTTAATCGCATTTCCGAGGTTCCATGGCTGCAGGCACACTTCTGATTGGTTTCGCTTGCTTGAACAATATGCGCCCTTGAATCCTTGGACCAATCTTCTTTGACGGTGACCCGGGAACAACATAGAGGCAGGGTCTGTCTCTTGAACGTGTACGAGGGCTTGATGTGACCACACCTCCTGCATTACAAAACCAAAAAAAAAAATTCATATTTCAGTCCACGTTACACATTTTGAAGGCACATCTAACTTCATTGACAAACACAATTGCATAAACACATATCACACGCCCCAACACATGCATTGCCACCTTCATTCACGAATGCCACCAACAAACATTCAATCACAGCCACGCCATGACACCCCACACGACACCATGGCGTGTCTGTACACGCATACCCACCAAACTACCACATTCCGTTGTTCACGCATACATCAAAACAACAACAAACACACAATAACAAACAAATATGAACAAAGAAATGTCCACGCGCATTAACATAACAACACCAACATCACCACACTCCCACACCACCAACACACATTCCACTTCAAACCCCTGCTCCCAAAATACACAAACTTTCTCCTCTCAACAAATTCTACCAGCACTCGTCAACAATCCATACACACACTGCCCTTCATTTTACCACACCCCACACCCCAGACACCTACATTACAACCACCAACCAAAAAAACCCAATACCCAAAACACCAGTACCACAAGCAAAATTCTTGTAATATTAAACAACAACACATCATCATTTCTAACAACCCATCACTACCAACACTTACACATCGGACTATACAGAAAATATTGCATGACAACACATTCAAAACTAACACTATACACAAAATCGAAATGACAGAGGTGGACACTTACTGCGGCGCGGAGTCGTCATCGGATTTGAAATGCCAAATCTGGAATGCAATACCACACACACGTATCAATTTCGCCCAGTACACCAAACCCTCGCTACTGAACTACGACGTAACGTTTGACGCTACAAACTGGATTAGATTTGGGGGTTATTTGGTTGTTGCACACTTTCATGCTTTGATTGCATATCTACATCGCCAAATCTTGGATCCTATCACGGTAATTGCGCGATTTACAACAACTCACAATCCCCTTCCTTCTATTCCGCCACAGATTTCGTGATGCAAACGATCGCACACCGTTTCAATATCGATCGCATCCACAGCACCTATTACGTGTGGTTGATGAATTTCCCCAAACGTGGATTCTTGTAATGATGGATCAGGCCCTCACAAATTACCTTGCAAAACCCTAATTACGAGAAGCACTCGCACTTGTTTAGTTTTTCGAACGCCAGAAGCTGCAAATGTGGGGAGGGAGAACTAAACAAATGTCTGTGTTATGGATAAACGTAGGCCATATTGTAAATGTGGGTCAGCCCAAATCACAAAAAGATTATAGTGCGTTTTTCATAACTTTACATCTACCCCAATTAATGAACCATTATTTCCCAAAACAAAAAACCCATTTCATAATGATAAAAACATAAAACAAAACATAATAGGACCTTTGTGTGTTCAAATAAAAATATGGGACTGATCAGTTTCTAATTTCAAATTATGGGATTTATGGGTCAGTCACCCATAAAAAAACCCAATAAAAAATATGAAAATACAAAAAACTAGATCTTTTGACTTTTTTTTTTATTTTTAATTTTGGGCAGATTAAAAAATAAAAAACTTTTGATATGAATTTACAAGGAAAAAAAATCATTATAGACAACAAATTGAAAAATATGACTTTTTTAACTGATTGTTGAATGAGACTTTAATAACGAGTTGATAATTTTTAGATAATGTCTTTCATAAATTTAAATAACTAATTTTTTTTTAACTTATAAATAATTATTTTTATTTTATAAACTATAAGTAAACTTACAAAAATTCTTTAAATTAAAAAGGAAAAGTTATGAAAAGCTCCCATCATTTCACCATAAAGCTTCAATTAGGGTAATTAACCAACCAAATAACTCAACTTATATTTGGCTAGCTAAAACTTCTTTCGAGCCTAGTTCGTTAAGTAAACAAGTCAATCTTAAACACATTGTGAAGTATGTTACAGTTTTCAAACTAAACTTGAATAATCAATCGTTCGTTTGGCTCGCTTTGATAAATTTAAAACTATATGAAAATAACAAAATACTCAAGTTCGGGTCAACAAAAGCTTATTTGAGATCGGCTCGAAAATTTAACGAACCACATATGAGCAAATTTTGAAGTTAAAGTTTTCAAACTAAATTTGGATAGTTACTTGCGTTGTTTAAATTTAAGTCATTTATCAACCCTAACTTCAATAGAACACGTGCATTTTATTGGTTAATATGATATGCAATTCAAATAGATTGACAATCATATAAGTAACAAACTTAAGAATGTTAATCTCATATAATCTAGTCCGATCAAACGAACATGATCTTAAAAAATATACACAAAAATAATATACATAATTTATATATTAAATATATTTTAAACTTAAAAAGGAAAAAGATATTTGTGAAAAAGACAGAGGAGGGAATCTTTTAAATGATGAAATCAAGGGTTGAATTTGATATTTGAACTTTCTTTCTATTGGTTAAATTGTCAAGATGACATACAAATCGAAATTTAAGCATGCAATTTGAATATCTATGCCTTAATTTTTATTTTAATGTTTTTGGAGGTAAGTGAGATGTTTACATAAAATAAAGACAAAAAACCAAAAACCAAAAAACAAAATAGAACAAAACAAGAACAAGAACCAGAAGAATACAAAATAAGGGGCGATGCCCCTTTAAAAAGCCAAGAGCTCAAACAAAAATAAATCTTTAGCGGCTTATAATGATATGCAAAGTTGACATGAGGGATCAATATGTATTAAATCATGTGAATGTTTTGAAAGACCTCATAATTTCTTTCATGCAATATGCATTACAACGCAGCAACTCATGCTAATTATTAGGTTGTTGAAAGATTTATGATTGAATTTATCGATAATCCACTTTTTGCCATTTTGTCAGTAGTGTTGAGGCTTAGTAACATAGTACACCAAAAAGACTGAGAAGAAATAGGAAATACTTTCACCAATTTGTCCACACAAGACACGTGAAGCATCCTCAATAACACCTTTCTCTTTGAGTTTTTCTCTAGCATTCTACTATGATATAATTAAGATATTATAACGCTGTGTTTGTTTAAGAGATTTAAAAAGAGATTTGGAAAAAAGAAATAAAAAAAAAGTGTTTGAAATTAGGCAAAATTTAGGTATATTTTATTTATATTTTACTTACATTTTCTATTTCTTTTTTTAAATTCTTTCTCAAATCCCCTAATCAAATACAGTATAAATGTTTATCACAAGGAATAATGTGGTGATGAAGCCTAATAGCTTCCCAAGTAGATGGGGCATAATATTTTCGGATAGGAGAGAGAACTTATTCTATTTTATATGCCCTTGATGAGAAAAAGGAAGATTGTAGTGAATAAGATAATATAAAATGGAGGATAAACTACTTGTGTATGGCACAATTTCAAGTTAAAATTTCACCAAATGGGATTAGTATACAAATTTTATATTATTTGCATTTTTGTAAATTATACATATACATGCTTCCATTGAAAGTCCATTAAAATCCTGTTGGGTAATATTGATACTAGCATGGCAATTGAAATGTTAATGGATAAAAAATACCTTCAAATCAATATTTGTAACAACTCTGAATATTTGAAATTAATTCATCATAGAATCTTAAAACTCTTTCTTTTCTCTCTAAGTTTTCCTCCAAAGTGAGAGGGAGACAGCCATAGTTCCCTCATTTCCCCGATCTCTCTCTCCTCTTACACTTTTCGATCTTCCTACAGATTTGATGTTTACCTTACTAGTTTGGCCATCACTACGTTATCTTTTCCATCCTCGAGCCCAAAACTTTAAGATCTAACTTTAGATGTTCTTACAGTTTGAAAACTGACGCTGGATAACCCGTTTGTTTCACCTTAGGTGACCAGCTCATCCTCAATGTTCTATCTTGACTAGCAGATATGAGGTATTCAGATTCCAAGTTGAAGATTGCAGAGTAATAGAGTTTTGGATGAGTTTAGTGATGATTTGGATCTTCTTCTTCTTTTTTTTTTTAAAAAAAAAAAAAAAAAAAAATAGTTTATAATAATTATTCTTGTGTGGAGGTTTGTTTCTCTCATTTGCAAGGGTTTTTTCTTCTCCTTTATGGAGGCTTGGATCTCTTATTCTATGGAGATTTTTATATCTTTTTGAGATTTTGTGATACCGCTGTACTAGATTGATCCGATTTTTTTATCGATTTTGCAATGAAGATTTTCTTCCCAATCTAAAAAAAATATATATCAATAAATTTATTAAAATTATTGCAAAAGACATTTTTGTCCATTCACTATTAATGATTGGGACACCCTATCCTTTGATTCCTTTAATCTTTTCTTTTTTTTGAACGGTCTTTGATTCCTTTAATCTGAAACTTTAAATAACCTCACCACACGCACTAGTAAAACATTCCATGCTAAGGCGTACGTCATCCAATGCAACATGAGCATGATTGGTGAAGTTTTTCATTTATTTACAATTTTTAACTTGAGATATTACAGAATTTATTTATCAGAATAAGTTATTTAAAAATTATTTCTTAAATTTACATTTTTTTTGAGATTGTGAATATAACTTTAAGCTTAATGTTGTATTTTGATTGAAAAAAAAAAGATTTGAAGCTCAAATTAGTATCTTGAGTGAGAGTACAACTTTAAACCTAAAGTCATGTTTTGAATAAAATTACAGTTTTAAAAAAAATTATAAAAGATTTATTGAAGTTGTGATTTGAAAACTCAAATTTAAACTTAAGTCATGTAAAAATAATAAATCCACTGTTTTAATTTTGTGTGAAAATAGCTTTCAAAAATTTAAAAATCAACTTTTTACTGTCTCCCAAAAAGTGGGCTTGTACCAATTTTTTTTAATCGAAAACAACTCACTAAGGTGTTGTTTGACAACGTATAAAAATTATTATTTTTAATTTACAAATAATATGTTTGGTATACAAGTATAATATTTTAAAATCTGTTTTGAAAACAAACTAAAGAAGTGATTGTTGATGGTTAGAGATGGTGGCCGAAGGTGATTGTTGGTTACGGGAAGTAGTAGCCAAAGGTGGTTGCCACTAGTAGAAGGTGGTTAGTAGTGCCCAGAGGTATTTTTGGCCATATGAAGTGATGGTCAATGGTTACTAATGGTGGTTGGTTAACTGCTTAAGATGATTTTTAACAAGAGATGGTGACCAAAGATAGTCACTACTAGTGAGAGGTAATTGGCAACAGTGATAAGTGGCTGACAATTGAGAGATGTGGTAGTTAGAGGTGGTTAGTGAAGGAGATCATCGGCAATGATAGCCGATAGTAATCAATAATAGGTGGTAGTCCAAAAGGATGGGAAAAAGAGGAAAAAAAAAAAAAAATGAAATCGATTTTATTTTTTTATATAAGTTGTTTACAACTTTTTGAAATGAAAATATAAATTAAATAAAATTTTTATTTATAATTTTCAAAATTTTATAAATATAATCATTACTAAATAAATGATTTTTTTGCAAAATAAAAAAAAAAAAAAAATCTATCAAACCGGATAAAGGAATTTGGTGAAATAATATTAAAATTATTTGACTATGAAAAATCTTTTTCAGATGACAAAAATTTGATAAAAATCTCCATGATTGGCATATCAGGACACACAATAATGATTCAAGTCAAGAACCAAGTCATCTCTGTGATGATGCCCCATCTAGTACGACCATGAAAAGGAAACAATCTTCTCTTCATTAAATTCTCTTCTCTCTCTTCAAATTGTACACATACATATCCAAATCCACAAGCTGGATCGGTAGGCCTAAAGCTATTTTCTTCCTACTCTCTCTACAAAAGACAAAACGTTACGATACTCTCTCAACCCAAGTCCCAAACTCTATAACCCACAAAGCCAAAGATCTCTCTCGTCCCAACCCATCTTCAGTCTTCACGTACTCTGCTCGAATTCTTGTGAATCTTGGCTTTATAGT
This sequence comes from Camellia lanceoleosa, assembly GCA_025200525.1. Taxonomy (NCBI): domain Eukaryota; kingdom Viridiplantae; phylum Streptophyta; class Magnoliopsida; order Ericales; family Theaceae; genus Camellia; species Camellia lanceoleosa. Next base: position 63,017,814 of record CM045762.1, read on the forward strand.
CCCTATCTTGGGTATTTGTTATTTTGATACACAGAAGCTTTGAAATCATCTGGGTCTGTACCAATCGGAATTATGAGGAAGAGAGAGAGGGAAAACCCTTGTGGAGTTTGTGGGCACTATCACAAGTACGAAGAGGGCGAGGTTTGTGGGATTTGCGGCCACCGCATGCCGGCGGTGTCAGAGAAAACTTCGCTGCAGGTCAGTGCTTTTCCTTCGGAGATCTTGCCGGAGTTTCTTTATCTGGGAAGCTATGACAATGCGTCGAGGTCGGAACTTCTCAAGACCCAGGGGATTTCTCGTGTTCTTAATGTGGGTTTCTTGTTTTACTAATCTGTTTTTTTCAATTCAATCGATTTTGTGTTGTTTAATGTTTTTAGGTATATGTAGTATGGATCGTCAGTCAATCGATTTTGGGTTGTTTAATGTTTTTAGGTATATGTAGTATGGATCGTGAGAGTGATTGCCATGAATTCTTGAATATAGTCTCGGTTTATATGAGTTTTCAATTGGATTAGGATATTGATAAATATTCGGTTGCATAATCGGACAGAATATTTTGGAAGTGAATCCCACTAACAAATCTTTAAAAATCTTGTCCATTTATCTGTATTTTGTGTTGAGTCTGTTCATGAAATCTAATTTCATGTGAGTCTTGTCCAATCTTGTTATAGGTTAAGGTTAGTTGCTTGAATTTGAGGCTTGGGCTAAAATTCGTGCTCATCTATTTTTGCCTAGACATATATCAGTGAATCTGGAATGTGTTAATGATGTTTAATAGTTGTAGGCACAACAGATAGTCAGGTTAATTTGGATAATGTTAGTTTATGTCAATATGATGAATTTGGTGGCATTTGGTTTATTGAATTTGATCTAGGTCCCAATGGGTCAAGCAAACGACTCAATGATGAACATCTGTTGTGCAATGAGATGTCTATCCAAGGAGGCATTTTTTTATTTTTATTTTTATAAATCTTGCTAATTTTTTTTTTTTTGAATTTTTGTAGGAGGTAATTATTTGAGAATTTTATTACTTCATTCTTCCTAGTTTCTGCGTATATCACATTCTTTCTATCCAAGTGTCTAATGCAAATGAACCTTTGGATGGGGAAGGTAGGAACTGCTAGATTTGAATTAGTGGATCACTGTGTGGTTTTTTTTTTCAGATAGTGTTGTTGGTGGTAAAAGGAAAAAGTTAACTAATTTTTGTGGGGCGAGGACTTGGATTCTTCAAAGTTGGGAATGTTTGTTCCTAATGTACGTTCATGCAAAGACTCACTTGAATACTGTTTGCGCATATATAGATCTGTTGTGAAGTTATTAGTAAATAGTTTGTATGGTTGTACTTGTGTGATTTCATAGGTGGGATAATTGTTTCTAATGCAAGCTGTAATTTTATTACTTGACCTTTATGGAAGAAACGAGGTAGGATAAACACTTCGTTGTGGGTTCGGATTATTTCAAAGGTAGGTAAGGTGGAAAAGAGTAATATTCAAATGCAAGGGGTGAGATTTTTCTTAAGGGTGGTGATGGAAAAATGGAAATTTTATAGAAAAATATAAAGGATATGGTGTTAAGATGTTACATATTAGCAGTTTGCTCAAATAATCAAACATGTTGCTGTTATTTCTTTTTATTGGTTTTTTTTTTTTTTTGTAAGCCTTTTTTTATTAAACTATTAGGGGTTGCTATGTTAGTGTTTTCTATTAAATTCTTTTTTTTATTTGGAGATCTCTAAATTCCTGTTTGGTTGCACAAATTGAATTAACTGATTTTAAATATGTAGATTTTTAAAATGTGTTAATTCAAAATTTGTGAAGGCATTGAATAAAATTAATTTTGAATCTACTAAAGTTGGATTAGGTAATTTTGTGGTAACAAAATAAACTTTTTTAAAATTTGAACAATCGTAATTACACTCATTAAGTAATTCTATGTGATATCGTTGCTCTTTTTGACTAGTTAAGTAAATTTACATAATGTTCAGGTGTTGCTCTTTTATACCCAAACAAATTATTCACGGATGAGCCAATTCTAAACTGGTTCAATTCACATTATAGGGACAAGCAAATGTGCCCTAAATTTATTTATTTCTATCACCCTTGTCAGCAGTTTTGTTTAGCTAGGATGTGCTTTCATCTCTTTCTTCAAACAGATATGCTGAAAGTAATTTTTTGCCATTTTCACATATGAAACTTGAGTTGCATGTAATTGGTGTACTGCAATCTTTATCTTACTTTACCCCATTAAATTGAAATAGTAACTTGGGTCCAGATTAATGATAATCTGACATATTCTTCTGCAGACGGTGCCTTCTTGTCAAAATCTTTATAAGAACTCCTTTACTTATCATTGTCTCCAAGATGACAAAAGCTTACAATTTGATGATGCCATCCAATTTTTAGGTGTGTATCTCTACGTCTGATGCTGTGAACTAATGCTTGTTATTACAGCCTTCTGCTTTGGTTTACTCAGTTTTTCATATCTTCTATGCCATTAATGTTATTAATTATTGTACAATTGTATCTGGCTTGTGTGATTTATATTGTGGAAAAAACATTGTATAATCACCATACGAGAATGATATCTTCAGTAATATTTTAATAGAACTCCTCACAATGAATATCTGGATTCTTGAAAACATCCTTCTGTTGCTAATTTGTTCACTGATTAGTGATACTATCATTTTGAGGCTTTAGAATATCAATATTGAATCCAGTTTTATTATTGGTCAAAATTGACAAGAAGCCTTAGAATGTTGCTTTTTGCTTTTTGTTTTTGGTTTTTCAGTGGGGTAGTGTTGCTTGTTATGCATAATCTTCAACGAAAATCTCATTAAAGCAAGAAGAAGATGTTGGCTTCATCAGGCTGATTTACTACAAATAGTTATTGGGCTTCCCCCAGACCCAATTATCCAACCATATAATTTACTAAAAGTGTTTGAGAGTAATCATGTTGTGAAAGGAAGCTTGTACGATGCATCTTGTTTTCAAGAAGATTGCCAGAAATTGAAGATCACCATTCTTCGTATATATATATATTTAGAGTAAACTACCAATAGGTCCTACTTTGAAGACTTATTACCCATTAAGTCCTATTGATAAATTTATTAAGTGATAAAGATAAATTTATCAGTCTTTTATTTTTATGAATAAATTTATAGTGATAAATTTATCAGTCTCTTTGTTTTTATGAATAAATTTTTAGTGATAATTTATCACTCTCTTATTTTTATAGTGTTAAATTTATTAGTTAGGACCTGTAGGTAAATAAGTCTAGTTAATAGGACTAATTGGTAAGTACCCCATATATTTATTGTTTCGCCCTACTTTCATTATAAAAAGTTTGTTTTTCGTTATTGAACAATTGGAATCCTGAAAGCCTTTCCTATTCCATCACAATTTGCAACAATTTACAAAAACTTCAGCTCTGAGTGGTTTTACATAAAATTTTATTACATATTTTTAAGCTGTTGGTGAAGCATTGGTGGAACTAATTCTGTGATGTGGTAAGTTGGTTAGTCATTTTCTAACGTAGGAGGGTGGAGTGAACTGCGTGTATATATGCAAATATATGCTGCAAGAAGGTTTTTAAACACAAAATAGCCAGCCACTGCTCCATTATGTATTTATTTGTTTGTTACATGAGTTTGGTAGTCTATGCCGTTGGACACATTTATGAAATGATGGGCGAGGTTAGGGTGAGCTGTTATCAACATTTATATTCACATTTGCCATCATTCCATTTTTAGCAGCCTGATATAACGGGGGGACTCATCCACGACGTTATTAAAACAAGCCACAGAAAGACCAACTTTTGTTACAATGTTAGCCACTCTGAATCAGATGGTTCTTCACAGCCTCGAGAAAAACTGTGTTGTTCCCTTTATTTTTCATCCTCAATATCTCAAGCTCTCTGTGTCATCGATTTGTGATGTCTCTAACCAGAAAATTAACTATTGAGAAGTGGCTAGATCTTGCAGCAACATATAGAGGTGTCTCTTAATCGAAGTTTGGCTGTTCGAGAAGGGATTGATGCTGATAGTAAATCTCAGCAGCAATGTTTTTGGGTCCTAAGAACACAGCAATGTGGACTAGTATGTTTTTATGAGGTGTGAATTTTAGAACTATATAAATTTATATTGAGAAGTTATTTGAGTAAAAAATGTTCCCTGATTTTGTGGAGTTATATAGTTTCGGATCCATGCTGGTTTCAAGTCACCAACATTTGGATTCATTTGGGGTGGCTTTAAGTTAAATATGTTTTAGTAGTTTATGGTAGTCATAAAAATATGGACCCATTGACCCCAGAGTCTCACGAGTGATGATGCTAGATGCTGTTATTTAGGTGCAGTTGACTTAGACCAAAATAGCCAAATATGTCTTATTATCTATACATTCAACATCGATATGGTAAGTCAGTCATTTTTCTTACATAAGAAGATGTAGGGAACATGTAAGAAATGTAATATTCCGCAAGAAGGATTGTAGACACAAAATAGCCGTCGTTACTTCATGTATTCATTCATTTGTTGCATGATTTTGGTAGTCAATTCTGTTGGACGCATTTATCAAAAGATGAGAGAGAATGGATAGAAGAAATAAGAGTCCAAGAAATAAGCAGTTGGACTTGAACGAGAAGATTTAAATAGTGCTAAATATTTGTATTGGATTTTAAAGCTAAAGAAAACTGAACGTTGGGTGGAATGAGCTGACTAATTGGTTAAATTTCAACAAAAAAGATTATTGGAGAACTACAAATGAAATGGGTCATGATTTGAAGGATTTCCGAGTCAATGTATATGAAATGCTAGGTTTTTTTCCTTTTGCTTTACTTTCTGTTCCTTTTGATCTAAGAGCTCTGCTTAATCTTTTCCTTTTACTTAGAAAATGCTAATGTATATGTATATATTTTTATTTGTATACACTCGTGTGCCGTAATAAAGGAGAAGGGTTGTGTGTTAGGTGGTACAGCTAGCTTGTAAAAATCCATGTTAGATCTCTCACGAACATGAATCCTAATATAATATGCAAGGGCTAGAGCATTCCTCATAGACAACTCGTTCCTTTGGTGTTTCAAAAATGAACAAGTGGCATCGCATCGGCTGGGATTTAGCAGTGAAAAAACATATGAATTTATTTAATTTAACTGATCTTATAGTCCTTGATAGATCATAATGGTGAGAAAAGATATGTTGCCAACTCCACTTAATTGGGAAACATGGTTTGGTTATAAATGTACATTATACACACATATGTTCGCATATCACATATGTTTATACCAAACTCAAATTTCCATGCATGTTGCCAGGTTGACCCTCCCATAATGGCCTGATTCATACTTATGGTATACATATACATATCCAAAAAACATCTTTAAGAGAAAAATTATCTAGCTTAAATGGAACAAAATTCAACAAGTCAACGGGGTGGTCATGTTATTGGGTTTGACCTGTGCCCATTATAATTGACCCAGATTAACCCTTGCCACCAATGCCTGTATTGCGAGATACATCTTTAGGATGGGATGACTGGGTTGTAAACAGGATGGGGGAGTATTAGAAGTTGTGCAAAATAGGCAACAATAAAACTTCAGGTCTAAATGGCTGCTTACCATAAGGGTTGGGAGGTGAAAGAGAACTAGATAAAAGTGATGGGAGAAGGGTATGAATTGCAAGGTAACTATAAAAAGAGTTTAAATCCTACCTTAATGTTGGTTCCAAAAAATGATACTCTATTCAACATCTTGCAACTTAAAAAGTGTTAGCATCTATATTGCAGGAGATAGATGCTAATCATTTACCTTATTTTATTTTGAGGTGTTTTAATAATTTAATCCATGCTTTGAGCTGATCCGTGTTTAAGTTGATCTTCATAATTCGTGGCTCATTCATAACGGAAAATCTATAGAATGTTGTGTTGTAGATTAGATTTATAGGTTGCTCAGCAGTTTCTTCTCATTGCATGTTTTAGTTTTCTTAGGATCAAGATTTCAAATCTGTGGCAACCATATTAGGCTGCTCAGTGGATTTTGGCAACTAATGGAAATTCATGTCTAAACCAATATTCGAAAAATGGCATTAATGAAGCGCTGTTACTAACTATTCATACTTTGACTGGGTCCAAGCCTTTGTCAATTTTTTAGTTTTTAATCTTCTGAGTACTGACAACCATCCATTCTGTGCTGACTGCACCGCGGTGGCTAGCTGTAGTTGAAAAATAAAAGCTAGGTGATGGCAGTGGGTATCCCATGGAGGGGATTTTTGGTTCTATGCAGATTGAAAGGAAGGTTTCATTTGTGGGGAGAGTTTGGAGAAAGGGGTAGATTCTACTCTTTCTCCAAAGTGCAATTTGGTGGGAAGCTCTAGTGGTAGTGGATTAGGGGTGATTCTTTGTTTGAACTGGGCATCAATGATGGCTCTAAGCCAGAGTATTTCTCCATGTATGTTTGGGCCTTCAGTTTCTCATCTTTGTGGGAAACAAGATTGGTGTTTTGTAGCGGAGAATCTATGAAACATGGATATGGCACGATACGGATACAGAGATATGAAAAAATCTAAAAAAATATTATACAAGTACGGCCATGATGTGTCAAATTTTTTTTAGTATTATATTATATATCTTCTCAAAGAATAGTTAAAAATCATTATTTAAGAATTATATATTAGATTAAGAGTCAATAATCTTTTTTTCCCCCTCTAGTGGATACATTAATTCAATAAAATGTGAAAAAAAAGTAAAGTACTACTTTAATCTCATCATTTGCCACTTCCATAAGGAATTAGAAAATATTTAAAAACTATTCTTGTAGTTATTATAACAATTATACTCTAATTCTATGCAAGAATTCTATACAGGAATTACATAATAGTTTGGATATGTGTGACCTAGAGTGTTCTAAAAGTGTCCGATACTTCTCAAAATTAACATCAAGTATTGGATACATTTTAGGAATTTTCAGATATGTATCCGAGGGGTATTGGTCTCCGATATGGGTACGATACGGATATGATTCCTTTTTAGAAGTATACCCATGCTTCATTGGGGAGATGGATACAGGATTGGTGGCAGCTATATAGATGATGGAGCAACAAGCTTTAGATTGTAAAGATGGAATGACAATTTTGTGGGAAAATGGTGGAGGAAGTGGGAAGTTTTGTGAGGAAGTGTTGCTTGATGATGGGGACTCGACATGTTGGGGAGGTAGGGTTTGACCTAGTGGAGGGCAATTTTAATGTACAATGTCATTCATGAGGAGGAAGTAGACGTCAAGAAGGATGGATTGATGGAAATTAGTGAATGAGTAGGAATAGTGAGGAGTCAAGGTTGTGAAACAAGATTAGGATTTTTTTTTTTTTGAGGGAGGGGGTGGGGGGTGGGTTGGTTAATTGAAGAGCCTAACCCACACTTCTCCTTAAAATCCAAGTATTAAGGAGAGGGAAACTGGAGCCTTAGAAGGAGCGTAGATGAGACAACTCTAGGCGATGTGGGACACATTCCAACACACCCTCTTCGATCACAACATACAGTAGCTGGACAAATTGCACACTAATCACAGACCTAACCAAGCTTTGATACCAAATTGAAACGCCCAGCCCACACTTCTTCCTAAAACCCAGATATTAAAGAGAGGGAAACTAGAGCCTTATAAGGAGCACAAACGGGTTAACTCCAGGTGATGTGGGACACATTCCAACAAGCTTTTGGTTAAGGGGTTCTCATGTTGAAGGATGGATTGATTTTGATGTGAATGGTTCCTTGTTACTGAAGAAAGTTAATTAGTTTATTGGTAACTGTGAGAAGTTTTCATAACCCTAAGGGGTTGGCCTAGTGGCAAGGCCTTGGGTCTTGGGGGTGTGCTCTCTCCAAGGTTCAGGGATCGAAACCTCTTAGGTGCTAACAATTCCTTGGGGCCATTGGACGGGGGAAAAACTCTTGAATGAACTGTGGTGTACTTGCGAGAAACTCCTTGCCGAGGGCCTATACACCCTTGATTAGTCGGGTTTTGATCCGGATAACTCGGTGCCAGTAAAAAAAATAAAATAAAAAAATTGTGAGATGTTTTTACTCTCTACTAATAAGGGTTATAGTTTGAGCCAAGTTCAAATCAAAGAAATGGCTTGAAAGGTGGTTGAGTTGAAAAGAGATGGCAATAAGATGGAAGATAGATTTTTTTTTTTTTGATCAATAGCAATTCCCATTAAAAGTAAGGTTAGCCAAACGGCACTTACCAAGAAATCAGCAAGAAGCTTACACAAAACTGAGGAAAAAACCTTGTTCAAAACAAAGGAAAAATCCCCAAATGAAGCACCAAGGAGAAGCTATGTATGTATCAAGACATAACATTCGTACTGTGAAGCAGAAGTCTATCATAAATGTTCAACAATAGAATAAGTCTGAGATAAATACATAAGCTACATCCATCTATGTGGGTAAGCTACAAACGCACCAAAAACACAAAAAATAAAAAACAAAAACAAAAACAAAAAACAAAAAAAAAAAGAAAGAGAAAGAGGGGTAGGAGGAGGGGAGGCCGCTGGAACCCCCCTCCCTCCCCCACCTTGGCTACTTCTCATAATTGAAACCCTAGGGAGAGAAAGTCTAGAGAGAGAAGCTCTCAATGTTTTAGAGGGAGAAGCTCTCAAAGTTGCCAATTCCAATAAGACATAATACTAGATGGAAGATAGATTGATGGTTGTAATTAGTCTTGAAGTTTGTTGATCGAATTCATACAAAGGATGAGGAAGACCAGGGAAGGGGGAAAAAGTTCTCTATGAAGGGGATGAAACTTATACATCTTCAATTGTTGATTACTTATGTTGGACAAAAGGGGTACGAGCATGGTTATCAAAATCGCGATCCGGATTGTAGGATTGTGCGATCTTAAATTGTCAAAACGATCCAAATCGTTGTAGGCTCGGTGTTATAGTAGGATCGCAAGTAGAATTGTATGGGATTGCATTAGGATCGTAGGTAGGATTGATGGATTTATGATTTTTCACCTTATTTTTAATATGTATCATTTTAGTTTGTAATTTTACCTTATTTTTAATAGAAAGTAGAAACTTATGATCCTTGATCCAATCCTATGATCCGATCTACGATACCCTCTCACCGATCCTATGTAGGATCCCGATTTTAACAACTTTGGGTACGAGGCTGTAAAGGGGTAGTATATGGAAGGAAGAAAGATGTTAATCCCTTTTTTTTTCTTCATGAATAATTTCAGGAGGGAGTTTAGGAGAAGCATCTTAAATCTGTTGTAGTTATTGGAAGGGCTGGAGGAGAAAAACAGAAGACGAAAACACTCCTTTTGTGAATTGGCTTAAGTTTTATTCTTTATTTGAGGATAGCAAATATAATTTGGGAATGTATTCGGGGTTTTGGTTTGTAGATGGATCTATAGACCAAAAGTTCCTTTAGGAAAGAGGCAAAATTAAAAGACTAAAAGTCTATGGTTAATTATAATGGAGAAAAGGGGTTTGATGCTATTAAGGGGCCGTTGGGCCCTATGGAAGGAGGCATGTTAGTGGATTTTATCTTCATGGATGATTTTGGGAAAGAGTTTTAGGAGAAACATCCTGAAATTAAATCTGTTATTATTGAAAAGGCTAGAGGAGAAATATGGAAAGCACACCTTTTGTGAAATTGGTGCAAGTTTGAACCTTCGCGGATGTATTTGGCGTTTTGGTCCATAGATCTCTCTCTCTCTGTTTGGATTTATAAGGGTTGTGTCCTCTTGGCACGTGTTCTCTAATATAATTACATCGTTGTTGATAAAAAAAAAATGATTTTGTAGAACTGCCTGAAAATAATGTTAAGAGACATGCAGCCATGTCTTCTGATTTCGCTTTTAGCGTGTTTCTTTCAAAACTAGGGGATATAACTACATTCAAACATGGTCTTGGCTTATATTTTCTCTTGTATAAGGATCCTTCTGCGGGCTTCAAATTTCTGAAGTTGAGGAACTTAAATCTAGAAGCACTGTAATTATCCTCTAGAACTTGTATCGCTTGTTTTCAACTTTTTTTCCCAACTTCATAGCAAGCAGAAGTCTTTTTTTGATTATTCATTTGTTTATTTCTTTGGGGAAGGGGTTGTGGAAGGATTTATTGATAAAGCAAGACTAATGGCAACAATAGCAGTTTCATTAGCCCTCATTATATTCTCATTAATTTAAAAATGTCAACAAGCAGCAAAATTCTATTAACCCTTTTCCCTGATCTTAATAGATCCAGTGACGACTGATTGTATGTACAATGTACTTGATGCAACTAATCCCACACTTGAATAGCTAGACCTGGCTTGTCTTGTATTGTTCTAACCTAGCACTTATGGTTTCATGGATTCCGTTTCATACGAAATTTATCAGCCGTGTCACTCCATTACTGTCCTACAAATAACATTTGTTTCTTGGTTGCATCGTGATAACTTCGGATGCTCTTTAGTTGATTGGCAATTTTTGTTTGTGTTTTCTGTAGTTTTAATTTGCTTACTCAGCTGAGCCTAATGCAACATATGTTTGTTTTACAGAGCAATGTGAAAGGGATAGGGCACGTGTTCTTGTCCACTGCATGTCTGGAAAGAGCAGGTGAAATTTTTAATACAAATTTCTGTGTTTTTGGGGTTAAACCTCTTTTTTCTGTCAATATGAAAAAGTACACAACATAGATTTACAAATGCATGCTTACACACAGTAATAATTAACCGTCATTAGGACGTTAACAAATGGTATCTTCTCCTGGGATTTTATGTATGCTATTTTTCCTCAGATCGCCAGGTATTGTGATAGCTTATTTGATGAAGAGCAAAGGATGGAGACTTGCACAGAGTTACCAATGGGTGAAAGATCGGAGACCACCTGTTGAATTAACTCAAGGTGATGCCATAAAGTTATATAGATGGATTATATTTTAATTGATGGAAGCTAATTTGTTTGGTGGTATATATGCTTGGAATATCACATCATCAAAGCAACAAACGATCAGAGAGTGTACGATAAGGATAAAAGAAACAAATTGATACTACTTGACTTAGCAGCTGACCAATTCTTAGTTTTGTAGGAGCAACTCAACAATAATAGGCATTTTGCCTGACAAAAGTACATAAAAAGTAGCTAGCCAAGAGAGGGTGAGGCAAAATGCTACCGTGTTGCCTGTCTTGTTGGAGCTCCATTCTGTGACGATACCAGGCAAAATGCCTTAGTACTATAAATGCCTCTCCCATTGGAATTATAAGATCACAGTACCTGTTTGCATGCATTTGCGCTAGTAGGGTTAAGAGGGAGACAAAAATCAATAATGGTCAAGAAAGATAGGTCGGATATTCATATCTTTATTTAAGAAGAATTAAAAGATGAGTCATGTTGCATGTATGTTTGTGCATGCTTTCTTATGGCTTTTGCCTGAGCGGACTGCTTCTTCCCTGGTATCAGCATCAGCCAAAGTTCTTGTCACTGTTATTCCTGCCTTTTCCAGCTAATATTTGAACTATAATATATCAAGGCCCTGATACCTCTTGACGACATTGCTAATAGAAACTGGATCCAAAGGAAATTTGGGCCTTTATTACTATTACTGTAGTTATGCTGCAATTGGTTAATCGATAGGATTGGCTGGCTCATCCTTGGAATCCGAAGCTAATTTTCTATCTGACGCTAAAGTAAAGTACTCACTGAAGTCATTAATCTATATACAACCTTCCAGGATAGATGATTACTAAGAAGCATAGACATGCAGACACATAAGTTTAAAAAAAAAGGTAGGACATGACACATGAGGGATATGTGTAAAGTATGGAATCATATATATTATATACTCTATATCATATATAAAGGTAAATAATTATTATATGTCATATATATGAATATTTAAATCAAATACAATAATTTTAAAAGTCTAGAGGAGAAATATACATTGTTTTTGTTTTATCATTGGATTTCAAATTATTTTATTTAAATTTGTAAATTGTTTCACGTGTGTAGTGTTGGGAAGTGTACCTTAGTGTCCATGCTTCTTAGGGTGGTTATATTGGACAAAAATGTGCATGAAAAAGGACTGTTGACAAACTTGTTTTGGAATTTTTTTTTGTGTGGACATTTGTTTCTTTTTAATAGAACCACCAATAAATGGTCGTGAGAAGTGGAAAACCCAAGAGGTCGAAATCTCATCAAGGTGCCCTAATTTTGTAGATATCAATCTAGCTGGACCCCTAGTTTTTGGTCTTGAGATCCTTCATATTGTGTGTAAAATAGAAGTAGTATTTTCAAAAGGGTAAATTATAGTAAACCTTTTTAAACTATGATTCATTTGCACTTTATCTCCCTGAACTTGAACTTTAAAACTTAACAGGTAGTCATCTCAAACTATTATTTTGTTATACCTAATATTTTTCGTTATGATTCTGTTAGGGATTTAAACAGAATGAGGTCATGTATGAAGTATATGATACAGTTATTGATTTTTGGATGAATTACACTTTGCACCCTTGCATTTTGTACCAAATTTCACTTTAGCCCCTACACATGAAATCATGATAGTCAATCTCTTGCACTTATGGTCAAATTTCATTTTGGCCCCTACACATGAAATTGTGACAATCTATCCCCTGTACTTTTAGTCAAATCTCATTTTGGTCTCTACATAAGTGTTAGTGTCCCATTTTTGTTACTCAATTGTTTAGATCTTTAACAAAATCTAGTCATGTGACAAGAATGTGACTATGATATGAGGGTAAGAGAGAAAAATCATTTATATTTTTCACCAATATACACTTTATCCCAAAATTTACATTAAATTATGACTATTAGGTTAAAATAAAATACAGATTGTGAACGATTGAGAAGATGAACTAGGGTTTTGGATAAATTGGAATCACGAAACTCTGTTCTTTACGGTAACACAGTCAGTCTTCTGTCTATTCATCTTCCTTTCTCTTTGATTTCTTTGTCGCATCTTTTTTTATATTTCAAAGGCTCTATTTTCTCATCTCTTTGTCTCAATTTTTACCATACGAACATATATATATATATTGTATTATATAACTCTCACATACTTATTACAGAGGACAAGGTGTATTAGTGGGAAGCATGAATGATTTTCTTCTCTTGTTCTTATTTCGTAGTCACATTTTTGTCACGTGACTAGATTTTGTTAAAGATTTAAAAATAAAGTAATAAGAAAGGGACATTGACACTTGTGTAGAAATCAAAGTGGGATTTGAGCAAAAGTGTAGGGAGTTGACTGTCATGATTTCATGTGTAGGAACCAAAATGGGATTTGACCAAAAATGCAGGGAGTTTGACTGCCATGATTTCATGTGTAGGAACCAAAGTGAGATTTGATGCATAGTGTAGGGTTGTAAATTGTAATTTACTCGTGATTTTTTAAGACTATCCGTTATTAATATTTTTATGACTAACATTCTTATCTGGTGATCTCATTTGCACTTTGTCTCCTGTGTAGTGATAAAGTGCAAATCGGATCTCCAGATTAGAGTAGTATTGCCCAAAAAATTTAATAAATGTGTCATGTCTTTTGCACATGATCTGATTTTGTGTAAATCACTAACAAAATATTAACAAAAAGAGTTGACTATAACAGAATAATGTTTTGAGGTGATTAACTGTTGAGCTTTAAAGTTTAAGGAGGGCAAAATGCAAATAGGTCATAATTTAAGGAGGTTTACTGTAATTTACCCTTTTCAAAAAGATGGTAATAGTATTAACATCCTTTGTTTTTCATTCATGAAATGTAGCTGTCTACCGGCAATTACAGGAGTATGAGCAGAAGATCTTTGGGTTGATTGAGAACAACACGGGGTCCTTGCCAGTCTTCACGTCATCGGCCGTCCCATCCTTCAGCTTCGGCTTCCCAAAGCCAAACGATCCGGTCCCGCTCCCTGCTTTCAACAGTCTCAGTGCTCCATCCATTTTCGCTCGTCCACCATTAGACATCGCTCCTCACGAGTTCACTTTTGGTGCAGTCCAGACTCATCAGAATCCATCTGGAGTCTGTTTTGGGGAAAACTCGCCTAACCCGAATAGCAACGATATTGCTATGGATGGTTCGTGATTTCAATGTGCTTCATTTTATTCCTTCTCCGATATGAATCATCCTTTGATCAAAGGTCAGTGGATTCCTAACTTTTGACAATGTTTTATCTTGAAAGTTTGTATGTAAAAGTGGGAACAAGTACTATACCTTTTGGTTTGTCAGGTATGACATGGAATACATTGTGGGTTGCCTTTCTTGAATCAAATGTGGTGAAAGTGTAAGGATCTCATTTCTCAGTACTATACAAAAATTACAATTTTTTTTTGTTAATGGTCTGTTGAACTTTTGTTTTTTTGGCAATTGCATAAATGAAAGGCAAAAGATTACACAATTTTTATTTTTGTTTTTGTTTTTGGAGAACTAGGATTACACAAATTTGTTTGTTCCAAGTGTTCATTCAATTATTCTTCTTTGTGACGGAATCAAAATTTTATAATCAGAGGGCACCATATATACAAACACACATGTATATAAAATATGATATATAAACTATAGATATACATATAAACTATAGAAGTAATCTCTAATAGGATAAAGAATATAAACTATATAAACTATGTATATACATATAAAAAAAATTTAAATACTATAGAAGTAATATCTAACAGGATAAAGAATATTTTTGGGGTAAAAAATAAACAGGAAATGTGAGATGGTGGAAGAATGTGATATATAGTTTTATATTGAGGAGTTATTTTATTTATAAAGAAAGACATATATTTTAAAAGTGTTAATGATAAATAGAATTTTTCACAGAAACAGGAGGATAATGTCTCCCTCATAGTCTTTTCTTAGTTCTATTTAGTTCTATCCTTTGTGTTTACTAATAGTTGGGCACGTGCGTTGTATGTAGTACATGATTTTTTATCAACTGTTAATACTATCATTATGTATTTTTTTAAATTGATATGTGATATGTATATAAAGTATGAAGATTTATATGGGTAAATTGATCTGTAATCTAAAATACAACTAAGTAAGAAATGAATACATATTCGGCTCAAGAATTTAAATGATAAATGAGAAATTTTATAAATATGAACATTCATTATAAGCAAGTTCTTTAAATATATAGTATTATACAAATCTTTTCTATTAACTTTTCACTTTAATTTTTTATAATCCGTACATATAATGTAATTGAAGGAATAAAATTAATTGTACAATTACACAATTTTATATAATAGTTTATCTCATAATACAATTTTATTGAACCCACTATTGCATATTATTTGCATACTATTGGTGTAAGAATGCATTAATATCAATATATAATATATTTTTATACATTAAGAGTTGTTGAGTCTCGTTTCCTGTGCCACGAATATATTGTATGATTAAAAATATAACATTAGTCATTAGCATATTTTCATTTCTGTAGAAAATGTGGAATAATTTTTTTAAGAAAATGGAATGATATTGTAACTTAATGTTTCGATCAATATAGAAATTTTATAATTATTTTCATGATATTTAAGAAAATGGTATAATTATTTTCATTTCAGCAGGGTCACTTGCATGAAACGGTCAAGTTACATAATTTATTATGGCATTTGTAAGTAATTAGCATATAATAAAAATTGATTAAAATTTCTTATTTGATGTACTTACTTTTTATATCATTGAATTGCTGAGATAATGTTTGGGCATCATTTGA
This sequence comes from Camellia lanceoleosa, assembly GCA_025200525.1. NCBI lineage: Eukaryota > Viridiplantae > Streptophyta > Magnoliopsida > Ericales > Theaceae > Camellia > Camellia lanceoleosa. The sequence goes on from CM045762.1 coordinate 63,033,521, forward strand.
TTTTTTCCTTATAATTTGACTAAAATGTGTGCATGAGGTACATTATTTTTCTTGAACTTCACAACAGATAGGATAATTTCAGCTTTAGCTTGTCTAACTTTGCTTAGAGAGTATGTTGCAATAGATTTTTTTGTAATTTTTGTTTCACCATCTTCTTGTTTTTCTTCTTGCTCACCATTATAACTTATTGTAATAAAAATATTTTGATGAGTAAGAGTTTGAGGCGATATCATATTGTTATGAATTTCAAAATTCATTTTTTCTCAATAATGTGATTTTTTCTGTGAGGAAAAAAAATAGAATTGTTGTCGTGATGGATGTATTATGCAATGTTTGTTATTGAAAATATTTATTGTGGATACTTGTTTGTATGACATGCATATATAAACATAAGTTGATAGGAAAACAATACACAATTTCGTAATTTTTTCCTAACAAACACAATTATATTACTAAAGCGATACATGTTATAAAAATAAAGTATCCGATGGTAATATAGCATTACAGATTGACAAGTATGAATACATGTTAGAAAACTAAAGCGATACATGTTAGTTTAATACTTTTTTATTTTTTATTTTTTTACTTTTAGATTTAGATTCACTTAATCTAAATACACTTAGAAAATAATTTGTTGTGTGATTTTTTTAAAAAAAAATTATTAATATTGAATAACAACAACAACAACAACAACAACAACAACAACAATAATAATAATAATAATAATAACAAAAAAAATCAGTATATGTTTCAATTTATAATTTTTTTTATCAACATTTTATTTTTTAATTCTATTTAGATTATTAGATATTAGATTTTCATGTAAAAGTATAATTTAGATATAAAATATGAAGAAATTTCAGTATCTTTAATCACTAAAACTGAGAAAATATGAAAAATCAAAAATTGAAAAACAAATTTAAAAAATAAAACTAATGAAAGTTGTTCTTATTTAGAATTTTAACATCATACCTTGGTTATTAAAGTACTATGTAAAATATTATAGTTCGTAAAATATAATTTAAACAAAAAGAAAGTATATGAATATAACCTACAAAATTTGGAGATGTAGGACAAATATTTATTTTAAAAACGCATACGCTTTTCTTTGTCTAGATTCAAACAAATACATATAACTTGAGGATTCAACCAAAATTATTTACAATAATTTAATTCATGATGGACAATTGTAAATATTATGCGCATATCAATATTGAAACAAACATAGAAAATAAGAAAAATTAATTATTTTTATTTTTCAATCATCATTAATGTAAACAATAGGGAGACTATTTCCTTTTTCTTTTTTTTTTCTTTTAATTTTATTTTTTTATAAAGAGATGGTTTGTTTATATTTTGATTGTTCAACTCTAAAAATAAAGAGATAGTTAGTTTATATAGGATTCTTCATGACTTTTAAAAAATATAATAGAATTGAGAGAATAAAATTAAAATTTAAAAAAAATAAAAAAACATGACTGATTTTTCACATTTTTATAATAATAGTTGATAATGGAGGAATCATTATAGTTTAAAATGGTTGTGTCATAGTCCAAATAATCTTGGGAAGTTCCACATTTTAGGCCAATGTGGAATGGTTGCTATATTTGAAGCTTTGGTGTGCTTGGATTTTAAATTTGTGAGTGAAAAAAAAAAAAAAAAATGAAAAGATTTTTTATTGGGAAAATTACATTAGCCTCCTTTGAGGTTTAAAAAATTATATTAAGACTCACAAATTTGACATAAGTGTTTTTTTTAAAGATTTTAATTTACACGACACTTTTTTCTCTTTTCATAAGTCATTCGTTAGCCATTTAGATGAAAAAAATGATATTATTTATTTGATATTTAAATATTTATTTTATTACTATTGATCATCTTTGTGTCTACATACTATACTATCTGTATTTGTTTCATTCACCTAAACTTTATTGAAAAAGAACCCTCTACATTAGTTACCTTAGCTTTACCCAAAAAAAATATTAATGTAATTATGTTAAATTTATAAAACTTATTATATGTTTTTTAATTTTTAAATTCAGTAATTTATCTTTTATTTTTTAGCTTTTAGCTTTTAGCTTTTAGCTTTTAACTTTTACTTTAATTTTCTTTTCTAAATTCAAAATCCAAACAGAAATTCTTGAATTTCGTACTGGCATGTCTGCAAGGGGCGCCCTTGCACTTAAAACTAATGGGGAAAATAGATAACATATTTCTTTAGAGTATAATATAATTATTTCTAATAGAATTTAGATTGACTTAATTATGTGGCAAACATTAGATAACTTTTTTGCAATTTCTTCTACGAAAAAAATTCAATGCAATGGTAATATTATGTAATTATCGACACGTATCATTATTCAATAGTAAGTTACCAAGCAAGTATGATCAGCTCCACCATGTAAATGTGGCGGTTAATTATGTCGGAAGGAGTAGTTACATTCAATTTTTGGAGTATTTATTTGGTCTTTTAGGAATTTTAAGGTGGCGATACCCATCCAATAAGGAGTTGTGTACATACATAGCCTTAAAAAAAAAAAGGAACAATATGGGAAAATAACCAAACATGATTGGTTGATTACGTAGCCACGTTGTCTTCACAGAACACTAAATAATTTTTGCAATTTTTTGGGTTCACCTTGAACAGAAGAGACTAAAAAGTATCACATAATCGTTAATTTTACTTTTCAACTTGAACGACAGGATCAAATTGAAATGAGCTTAAATTTTAGAATTAAAATTATTCAATTTGAAACAAGAACTACAAAGAAATTTGAATCCAACTATAAAGTATAATTTATCTTATTATTATTATTATTATTTTCGGTGATGCTACATGCACCAATTGTTATATCAATTAGTGTATCAACATACCTTATGATATGTAGCACCTGTATCCTTTGAAGCTTTTGGGAAGTGTATTTGAATCATTTATTTTATTTTGGAAATCTTTGGTGTTGTATGTTGGTTTTGGAGGAGTATAATCTTATTTAAACTCATTGGGTTTGTTTGTTCGCACTTGTTCTTGTCAAAAGTTCCTTGGACACTTAGAAATTCTATTATAGGGTTGACATCAACCTTCCTAAGGGTCGACCCTTACTTGTTGGTGAAGTTTTTAGAAGTGTTGCTGGAAAATAGGGTCGACCCCCTCCTGTCTAAGGGTCGACCCTCTTATATTGCAGAAATCTGTGTGTTAGTTGCTGGAAAATAGGGTTGATCCCCTCTTGTCTAAGGGTCGACCCCCTTGTTTGTTGCCAAATTGTCTTTTCTACTTAAATGGTCGAACCCCCTTGCCCGAAGGGTTGACCCCTGCGTGTTTTTTTTCTCCAGATTTTGGGGTTCGATTGGGCCCTACCTTTGGGGGGTTTTGGGCCTATTATTTTATTTGACCTTAGGGCTATTCTTTACTACTATAAATAGGCACAGACCACTTTTCTCTCATTATTTTCCTCTCCTTCTTCCTTTCAAACCGTGAGTTCTCTTCTCTCTCTCTAAAACTCAAACTTTTTCACTTAAATCTCTAGATCTACTCACATAGAGTGATCTTTTCACCTTACTCATTTGAGATAGTTTCGAATAAACTATCTATTATGAGATTTTATATCTGTTTAGAAATAACTGTATTGGGCTATCGGTGGAGGATAGCTATGATTGTTGTAGAAATTGCATGTGGATTAGGTGAATTGAAACTAATCACTTGTGCTTGTCATTGAATATGACTATATTTATATACATTGTATATGTATGGTTACTTGGGAGTAGAAAGAGGATGTACTCCATTATTTGAGTTTGTGATTAAATACATTGCACATGTATGAATGATTGTTTAGGAGGAGAAACAGGATGGACTCCATTATAATTAAGTTGATTGGAGTGTCTTGGATGAAAGTCCCAAAATTATGCATGGGTGCCTAGCCCGCGGACGAAATATATATAAAATGACAATTGTAGTGCTTGTATAGCCTATGTTTATATGGGTCCTGTTTGACGGCTGTTCGCAAACGAAATATCCGTGAAAGAATACATGGGTCCTGTTTGACAGTTGCTTGCGGACGAAATATCCGTGAAAGAAAAGTTTGAAGTGCATATGTGTTAATAATGTGGTTTTAGAACTAATGAGTTGTAATCTCATTTGGGTTGTTGAGAAATGATGAAATTGACTTATGTAATTAAATGAGATGAAGGGAAATGGCTTAATAATTGAGTTTGGTAATTTAAGACTATACCTAATGTGTATGTCGTTATCTTTGACGTTGTATATACATAGTATACTTATACCTTTGCTAAATTTCATATATTGTGTTAGATGGTCTCTATTGGGCTGTGGCTCACCCTACTTGGGAATAACATTTTCAGGTAATGATGGCATGCCTCCACCAAGGCAGTAACGTGGGGGAAACTTTTGGAAGCAAAGGCTTCTCATTTTGATTGTATATTTTTTTTTGTAAAGCCAATGGCTTAAGATGTAATGAGTAGAGCTCACTTTTGATTGTAACCAAGATATGTCTTGGAAAGATGTAAGCTCGTAGGACATTTAATTTTTTGTTATTAATTTGCATTATATGCTGTAGATTCTGAATAAATGTTTATGAATGTATAATGCATGTAACCCCTTTTGTAATATGAATTTTGTATTAGAAAGTGTACCAATTATGTTATATTCATTCCTCTTATAAGTTGGGTTATTTGTATTATTTTGAGGGCGTTACATGATATTATTACTGACCCCATCCATTATACAATTTATAAATACCAAAAACCTTTAAAATTATGCCACATATAGCGATTCTGGTTTTGACCCGACTCTTGTTGCATTTCGAACTCGGGCTTATAGTTTTTGAATATTGTTCATTGTCATTTTTCCCTTTAATCACCCTTAAATTTGATTACTGGATTGTAGTTGTGTGTTTGGAATTGTTTTTCCAAACCTTTGTTGCCTAGATTTTTGCTCCTCTGCTCGAGCGGCCATTCTTGCGCTCGAGTGGGTTTCGCAAACTCTCAGTATTTTTGCAAACTTACAAATACTGGAAGAGTGTATTCTACGCTTGAGCGGCATTTCCTACGCTCGAGTATCCAATCTTGAGCTCAAGTGATGTTCTTCATCTGCAAAACATCTAAAAGTGTGCATTCTGCGCTCAAGCGGAACAATGTGTCTGACGCTCGAGCGTCACTTTTCACGCTCGAGCGGATTGCGTGTATAATAGATCGCAAAAATGACATTTTTCATCACTTTTTCATTCATTTCTCTCTCTAAAACTTTCCAAAAACTTAGATCTTGAGCTTCTCTCTTTAAAACTCATATCCTCTCTACTATTTCACCTAGATCCATTGGGATCTTCACCCTAGTACCTTTGAGAAAAAGGTAGAGCGTCTCTAGAGCTCTATTTTAATCCAAGTAAAAGTTGGTTTCGACGTCTTTGAAGTTTATCCTTCATTGTTTTTGTCTTCTAAGCTTGAGATAGGAATTTTCTACACTTTCATATGGTTTTTAACTTAGCTATTTGGTGATTGTGTAACAATGGTGGGTTTTGGGCATATTTTGGACAAACCTAGGGTTTGGGTTGTAAAATCAAAAGAGGGGTTTCTAAGTGTATGTTGTGAAAATGGTTACGAGATTAAAAATAAGGTGGTATGGCTACAATATAGTTGATTTTGGCTTTGGGTTGATATTTGGGAAAAAGGGAGTTTGCCCTCAAATGATTTAAATATTTATTTTGTATAAATAAATGAAATTGGTGTTGTAAATATGAAATTGGATGAATATTGAAATAGATGGTGGAGTTGGATATGTATTACCTCTCACCTTTGGAAATTTTGAATAAATTATCTGTCTTGAGATTGAATATCTGTTTAGAAATAATTGTATTGGGCTATCGGTGGAGGATAACCATGATTATTATAGAAATTGTATAAGGATTAGGTGAATTAAAACTAATATATTATTAGATGTCATTGAATATGACTATGTTTTAAATACATTATATATGTATGATATTTGAGAGGAGAAATGTGATGTACTTCATGTTTGGGAGGAGATAGGGGATGGATTTCATTGAAATTAAGTTGGCCGGAGTGTCCTGTGTGAAAGTCTTGAAACTGCGTGTATACATGAGTGCTGATCTCGCGGACGAAATTTTCGTAAAATGGCAGATTGAAGTGTTTGTGTGGTAATTGTGTTGATTGGATAACCACTGAGTTGTAGTCTTAGTTGGGTTGTTAAAAGATAATGAAATTAGCTCATGAATGGAAGGAAAATGGAATAAGATATGAACTTGGTGTTTTATGATTTTTATAAAAATGTGATTGTTTTGTCACAGGCATTGTATATGCACATTGCACTTATATTTTTGTTAAATCTCATATATTGCGTTAGATTATTCCTACTGGGTTTTGGCTCACCCTATTTGGGAAAAATCATTTTCAGGTGTTGGTGATATGCCTCCACCAAGGCAATAGTTTGGAGGGACATTTGGGAGTAAGAGCTTCTTTCTTTTGTGTATTTTTTTGTATAGCCAAGGGCTTTAACTGTATTGAATTAGGCTCATTTTGTTGGAACCAAGCAATAACTTGGAAAGATGTAAGCCTATGAAGCATTTGATAATCTGTTTAGTTTTCAGTTTTTTTATCATTGTAACACATGCTGTAGATTTAGGGTGAACAGTTTGTGAATTTATATCGCATGTGTTATGTTTTGTATACGAACTTTGATGAATGAAAGCATATTATTTCTATTATCTTTCCGATAATGGGTTGTATTTATTGTATGTTTTTTTTTTGGGGGCGTTATAACTTGGTATCAGAGCGCACCAGGTTTGAATACTTTGGTTACGTGAGAAGTGGTTATTACCACAATGGGTTTGTCTCGCTTAGTTGAGATGTTACTATGTATTGTATGCTTGTGTGACAACATGCTTATATGATTATATGGGTATGAGATTTAGTTCCTAAGATATTGAGTGGGTCTACTGGTATCTGGAAGTCCTATTAGAAGAGCACTTGATCACTGCTGTTTCTAATTAGAACTCTAGCAACGTTGCGGGACGGTCATTATATAGGAAGGAAATTCGTCTGTGTTTATGTGACTATGTGCTTATATGGAGTGAATTACTGTTGTCCAATGTATTGGGATGTGAGTGAGTTAGTTTCAGCACATTTGTGAATGTGCTAATCTCTTGTGTTACCTTCATTAGGATGTTAGAACGTGGTGGTGGTAGGCGTGGTAGGCCTAGAAGGCACGAGGTGCCCATACTAGATAATATTCTGGCACAAGAGGAGGGAGTTGGTCAGGCCAATGTGGCAGAACTAGTGGGTCAACAGGCCATAGGCACCTTAGCTTGCGAAAGGGCCGGAGCATTGCAGGAATCTATGGACATTCTCAGAGTTGAGAATCAAGTCTAGGCCCAAGTAGCTAAGGTAAGGCCATTTTTTCTGAAGAGAGAATTTTTCCGGTCAAATTCGGATGAGTTTTTGGGTGATCCTAAGGAGTCATTGAAGGCAAATGAGTGGCTAGAGAAACTACTGAAGACGTTCAAGATGCTTGGCATCGAGGACGACTAATTGAGGGTGACCTTGGCATCTTTTTAGCTGAAAGGGGATGAGGGTCAGTGGTGGAAGTATGCGCGTGGGCGCATTGGGTTGACCTGAGAAGCTTTTGTTAGCGCCTTCCAGGATAAGTTTCTACCTCCCATAGTTAGGGAGAAGTTGAAGGACCAGTTCTCTAAGTTAATGCAGTTGAACACACTAGTGGCCGAGTTTGAGGTCACCTTTACTAGCCTGTCTAGGTTTATAGTTGAGCTTGTGGCAATCGAGGAGCGCTGTTATTTAGAGTTTGAGAAGTGATTGAGGATTGGGCTCATGTTTAGAGTGGCCGGATCCATGATTAGAGATTATGGGTGCCTTGTGGAGGCGACGACTCATCTCGAGACCATTATGAAGATAGATGAGGAAAGAATGAGGGGCTCTAGTAGGAGTTAGGATAATCAGGGAGAAAACAAGAGGTAGAGGGGTTCTAATCCTTAGTCGTCCCAGGGAGGTCAGTCGCGGTCCACTTTTCCAGTACCGAGTTCGGGTTCTGGGAGGGATGGTCAGGGAGATGTTACTTGTTACAAATGTGGTTAGTTGGGCTACAAGTCTCTAGCTTGCCCACAGAGGGGAGGAGGGCAATGGTCTGCACCGTCTTTGGCTCATTCTCAAGGCCAGAATCAAGGGAGAGTGCAGCCGCTCACTTGTTATTAGTGTGGGCAGGCAGGGCACATGAAGAGATTTTGCCCTCAATTGGGTGACACATCTAGTGCGTCTGGTTCGAGGCAAACACAGAGTCGCTAGCCAGCATGTGATAACCCTGCTCTATGTTATGTTAAATTGATCTTAATTATGCTTATAATTATGAGCCTGATATGATTTTGAGTGCTAATTATATGATTATATGTGTTTTTCAATTTCTATCTGTTCATCGTAGGAAAATCTGTTTGATTTTCTGTTATAAAATTTAAATTGAAGGTTGTAGAGGCGATGGAAACCAAAATTGGCTATACCATTGTGATTAGCATAATTTTTAGAGCCTACGGTGAAATTTAATTAAAATTTGATTCAGATCAAAATAATTAGATTAAACTAGTTAAATTAAGCCTAATCAATTAGCACTAAACCTTAATTAGTAATTTTGATTAGGCCAACATATAAATATGTCCTAATGTGCCTAAGCTCATAAGGTGAGCTCAAAAATTATGAAATATACACTCTAAGGAGAGCAAACTCTACACTTAGAGAGAGAGAGAGAGAAGAGAATTGTGAAGGGATTGAAGGAGATTAGAGGGATTGAGCTAGAATACACTTGAATTCAAGCCTTAGGTATGATTTCTTACCTTAATCCTTGTAAATAAAACATGTAGAGGTTGAATTCATCTAGTACTTGAGCTCATTTGCATAAGATTGTACATTGGAAGCATGAATTACGTTGGAATGGAAGAATTGAATTGAATTATGTACATGCATGTATGAATCACCAATTTGAGTTTGAATTTCATGAAATTTTTCACATGCATGAAGTTACATTTGATATTTTTGGAGATGTTTCATGGTTTTACCATTTTTCATCTCATGCATGGGAGTTTTGAAATGATTTGAAAAGAAAAGAGTGCAATTCATATCATGCATGGTTTCAACCTCTTGATTTGAGCTTGATTTTGGAATTTGATCCATGATTTTGAGTAATTGGTTCCAAATTAGAAGTGTTCCCATGTTATGTAATGGTTTTCCATGTTTTTGTACCAAAAATATGAGTTTTGAGCCTTTGGAATTGAGTTTTGAACTTCCAACACAGTTCTGAAAATTCCAAAATTCGACATGTCCGCTCGAGCGAGGAGAGCATCGCTTGAGTGTAAAATGTTAGTTCCTAGAAGTTTTGCAAACGTTGGTGTTCGCTTGAGCAAGAAGAATTGCGCTTAAGCGCCAACTCACATGTTTTGACTCTTGGCTTGAGTGACCAAAGTCATGCTCGAGCGCAAAAAGAGGCAATCAGTACTTTTGCAGACCAAAGGGGTCTGCTTAAGCGAGAAAAGCTGCGCTCGAGCGAAGAGCCTTGTTTTAGAAATTTTGAAAAGTTGTTTTATGTTCCAAATTGTGTTCTTTTTCATTTCTGAACACTCTTAGGTACACATTGAGCATCCTAAATGAATTAAAGAACATGAAAGAAGCCTCAAAACATTAAGCAAATTAAAGAACAGATTGAATTGTATTATGACCCCATGTGTTATGAATTATGTAGGGTCAAGTACGAGGACGAATCAAGCACCAGAACACTGTAGGTAATATCTTAGCAAATATATTTTTGTATACACATTATTTTCTAAACGATACCTATGTGGTAAGGTTCTAAGCCTTTAAAGTGACATTATGAACGAGCCTTCTAATCACTTAAGTCGGAATGAAATATACGAAGTGATCAATCTATGAGCATGAAATGGGCCCAAGGCTATTCAGTATATTCAATAAAGATGTGGATTAGGCCTAAGGACGTTCTGTATGATTATTAAATGGGCCCTAGGCTGTTTGGGACAAAGAAAAGATATGGACTTAAGGTCATTCTGGATCCAAGAATGGACATGATCGTAGAATCAAATGTGTGCACACAATAAATGTGTATATGAATTGGACCTAAGGTCGTTCTGTAAGTGTTGGACTTACGGTCGTTCTGTGAGTATTGGACCTAAGGTCGTTTAGCGTGTAATGGACTTAGTCATTTTATATGTAAGTTGGACCTAAGGTCATTTTGTATGTAAGTCGGACCCGAGGTCGTTTTGCCTATGATGGATCCAAGGTCGTTTTGTATGCTGCATATGATGGAAAGGACCTGAGGTCGTTCTGCGTTAACATCGACTGCTAAGTGTAATAGTGGACTGTGATTATAAGAATCTCGTTCATGAACTCCTTTGTTTTGGTATTATTCACTGGGCGTTAGCTCACTGTTTATATTTATGTATGTAGGTGAGTAGCAGGATGTCCAGCCCCAACCCTAGTGAGCAATGAGAAGCTAAGTTTTGAGAGATCAACCAAGGTCACCTCAAGAGAGAGGCCTTACTTTTGTTCTACTTGTCCTTGGATCTTTTGCTTTTGATCCTTTGAGGTCACGTATGACCAATTCTGTACAACCTTGGTTTTGTTAACACTGACTATTGAATGATTCTGGACGTATGTAATATACACATAATATGAATGTTTGTATGGTGTCAGTTATTATATGAATATGAGAATGTTTTGGTTAAGCCATATATGCATAACTCATTAGACAATCTTTGTAAATTTTGCTTCCACAATTTGGCCTCCTAATATTGAATATGACTCGATTTCTGACTGAGGCCGCAAGTAATCTCGTGATTATTGGCCAGTTATGACTCTAACCATAGGGGCAGGTGTAGACACCCCATTTTGACCGGCCCTAAGACTTGGGCATTTTATTTTGACCACCCTCACTAGAAAAATCAAATTGAAATTTTAATCCCGAAACTCACCCATTTTGGTCAAATTAAAATATTTTTGTGTGTTTTTACAAATGTTTAGGTGTATTTATATAAATTGGTATGTGATATTTGATAAAAAAAATAATAAAAAGAAAAAAAGAAAAAAATAGAAAATAAAAAAAAGGGAGAAAATTAAAAATTAAATATACATGGCTAGTGGGTGGAGTGGGTGAGATAATTCGGTGGAATGAGTAATATAAAAAAGAGCAAGAGAAAGAAAGGGCGGGGGGAGGGGACAACTTTTCGGTAAGAAAGGATTTTAAAATGAGTGGGGGAATATAAAAAAAAGGGGCATCCTATCGGAGCAGGTGATGACAATTTTCAAAAAGAGAAAAGGAGGGGGAGTGGGTGAAGAAAATGAGGGAGAGAGTCATTTGAGGGAGGCATACACTGATGAGGACTATCTCTCTCTCTCTCGGGTTGGAGAGGAGAAGAAAAGAAAAAGATGAGCTGAAGCCAGACATGACGGAGCAGCAGACACCCTCAACATGCACTGATCTCTCTCTTCTCTCTCTTGGGTTGGTTCTCCATGCACACCACACACGGAGCTTCATGGATACACACTGCTACACACACTCAATACACACACACTGATACACGCTGAACACAGCACACACAGAGGAAGCACCCACTCAATCTCTCTTCCTCTCACTCTCGGCATCAACCTGATATACACCCACATCATACACAGCAGCACCCATGCGCACCCAGATGCACACAGAGGCAGATTAACACAAACACACAGCACACGACCACTCTCTCTCTCTGCACCTGATCTCTCTCTCTCGCTCCCTCACGGCAACAGCAACCCAGCTGCACACACTCTCTTTCTCGCTCTCTTTCGGCACCTCACAGATAGGTCACCACACGAGACCCATGCATGACACACACCCACACGATGCACAGGGGGGCACGGGCTCTCTCTCTCTAGAAGAGGAGACCCACCACCACGGGTAGAGAGGAGGAGAATACACAACACATTCATCACACCACCGCAGCCACAACACCCATACACTATACACACACACCACCCATGCATACACAGCCTCTCTCTCTAAGAGAGGAGACCCAGCACCCACTCAACCGGGCTCTTGCTCTCTCTCTCTCTCCATGGTGCACTGTAACCCCATGTATTGATCATTCACAGACACACACAAACAGCTGGACATAGACCAAGGAACCATGCACTCTCTCTCTCTCGGCTTAGAGAGAGAAAAGGTGGTAAGTGGGTGTTCATGGGTGTGGGTTATGGGTAATAAAAATGTTTTTTTTTTAACAAAAAAAAAAAAAATGTTTACGTTGGGTTCACATAAGATTGTTATAAATGTTTATGATGGGTTCACATGGCTTCTAGATAGAAAATCTGTTTATGTTGGGCCCATGGCCTTCTGGGTTGTTGTGGAATTGGGCCAATTCTGCTATGTTCTTAATAGATGTTAGTAGATTAAAGTGAACTCACATCTTTGGACTTGCAAGCTAAGTTATTTTGGGCTGAGCCCATATGATTAAATGGAGATGAAGTGGCAGGATGTGTTTATATGTGTTGGATTGGATTGAAGACACATGAATGTTTGTTAGTTGTAGAATGTCTCGGGGTTTAAAACTTTTATTTTTATTTTGAGTGTTTGTGAGGTTTTATTTTATTTTATTTTTCTCTCCTCTCTCTCTCATTCGGATCTGTAATAATTCAAGTATTGTAATAATTCTCCCACCCCGCTTCTTTCTATCCCATTCTTTAATCACTTTCCCTAACTGTGTGTATGTATATATCTTGACATGTCATGCATATCTTTGCTTTACATCCATGCTCCATGCATAAGATTTGGCTAAATTTGCATCTTTATGCTTCAATTGATTATCCCATAATTTTGTGCGCTACCTCATGTTATCGAGATGATTCACATGCCATATTTTAGAAGCCGAATCTTTAGTGCATCTCATGAGTGAATTGCATTAGGATTCTGTATATAAGATTATGCATATTTTATTAACTTTGTTTTGTAGCTGTTCGAGGGACGTCGGTCAATCTGTGAGTTTTTATGTTTTAGCATCCCATTTGTGTGTGATTTTCTTATTATGTTTAGCATCCTACCATGTGGCTATTTGTTTAAGTGATAAACTGTTTGAATGCCTGTGGATGAAGGCTTGTTGTTTGGATTGGAATAATTCAATAAATGTACGTCTTAAGCCCACTTTGTCAAGTGGCAAATTCAAACCCTTTTCGAAAAACAAACATGAAGTTGAATTGTTCCAATTTGAGCAAACTAGTCTATACTTGTATGCTTCACATAGTAAATTTTATGATTTATTCAAATAATTAGAACATAAACATATAAAGAAAATAAAAGTCATATCATGGTTTAGTAGAGGCCGATCTTTTGATCGGGTGAGTGGGGGTGCTCATTATTGACCTTCCCCTCTCATACCTAAGGTTCCGAGCCAAGCATCCTTGGTTACGACGAACAGTGGCCTTTGGTACCGAGTCATGGGTTTCCTAATTTCCCAAAATATTAGGTGGCGACTCTGAGATCTGATGACGCAGTCCATTTTTGACAAGATTGCAATAAAAATGGATTTTCAATAAAAGTTTTCAAATCTGGACTCTCGTCTATATTTCACATTGCACTCGTGAGACTTGAGAACAAAGAGATCTCGGGGGTTCGAACTGTTTAACGAGCGCGGGTACTCCTCGGGCATGTTGCAGTTTCTGGCGACTCTGCTGAGGATTTTATGAAACCTTGACTCGAACTCCATGATATGACTTTTATTTTCAATTATATGTTTATTGCATTGCATGCATTGGTGCACTTAAAGTCCCTGTGTTGCCCAGATGCTGGTAGGAGCACAAGCACACTTTTTGTGACACTGCACCTATCTCTACGTTACTTTGGAAGCCTTGTGTTATAATCTTTTGAGATCTGAAAGTTCTCAGACTTCGAAGAGAGGCTAATATTGACTTTTCTGAGTTCCTAAGATTTTCATTGGTTATGACCCAAAGGACTCTTTGGTAACGTCACCTTAGCTTCAACCCGTAAAGTAGAGCTAACCTTGTACATATAGTGAGCTATAGTACCTTTCAAATTAGGACAAGATGCTTTCCCATTTCTAGGATGTGTGATACCACTTGTCTGAATAGTGAAACCCTAGATCATTTCAAGCTAGGACAGGATAACCCTACCCTCCATAGGGGTGTTTGTTCTCTTTCCTGCTATGTGTTATGTGTAATGTATTGGATCTATACATGGGTTCTCAAATTCAAATGAGTGGTTCAGGTAGTTCAACTTAGCACTATTACTTCAAAAACAAAAAAATAACAAAAACATAAAATCACAAAAAATTTGTAAAAAAAAAAAAAAAAAAATCCGATATCCCACAAAGTCGACCATTGTAAATAAATAGAACTTGTAGGTCATCTGACCATCTCTGTGATTGGGAAGTGACCACATGTTGATTGCACAAGCTTTATTTTCAATGTTGTGGCTGGCCCACACTTTGACTAGCGAAATTGAGAATGGTTTTATTCTGAGTTCTAAATTGAGTATTGAGTCTAAGTTTGACTCCACCAAATTTGTAGAGTTAGAGTCAGGCTCGAGTCAGCCTAATGAGTCAGAGTCTATTGATTTCGATAGTGCTAACCTAGACATTTCTGTCCTGTCTAGGTCCTCTTTGTCATTTTCTTTTGAGTATGTTGTCAAAAGTCTGTTGTCATTGTTGAGTCATAATCTCTTTTCAATAAACAGAAAAAAAAAATGCCATAGAGTCTGCTTATTTCTCTGTGCCTTAACTCATCGCATTGACCAAAGTTTTTCAAAACTTTTTCCAAAATTCTGATAAAAACAAAGAGGAAGAATTTCCTTAGGATTTGCAAATTTTGATCAACTGAGAGGAAGAGAGATGTGCTAAGCCCTTGATGAATGAGATCATTTTTGTTAATGTGGGTACTGAGAAGGATCTTGGCTCGGTCCAAATTGGTTTTATCTTGTCTTCGTAAGAGTACGAGTGATTAGTCACTTTGTGAAAAGATTTCAAAAACTGTTTTTGCGTGGTCCTACGAAGACATGCCTGGAATTAGTTTTACAATATAGGATCCCTCTTGACTCGTGGTCCGACCTCCTTAGCTCTTTAGCTTTCAAACCTTGATTAGAAGTATTCAATGATCAATCAAAGTGTAAGGCTTACGTAGCCGAATTGGAAATAGCCCTTGAACTAGGGGCTATGATGTGATTCAAATGGAGGCAGCCCTTCAACTAGGGGCAATAAGGTCGAATATGATTTAGATTGAAAATAGCCCTTGAACTAGGGGCAATGATTGATCCAGATTGGAAACAAACCTTGAACTCAGGATAGAAAATGTGATATCGATTTGAAACAGCCCTTGAACTAGGGGCAAAAGTGTGAGGCTTGCATAGCTGAAATAGAGGCAGCCATTGAACTAGGGGCAATAAGGTACCATCCTTGAGAGGCTCGCTGGGCCGAAAACCCGGAAGGGCGACTCAGGCAAAAGTTAGAGCACAAAAAAAAAAAAAAAAAAAAAAAGAAGGAAAAAGAAAAAAGAAAAATGAAAAGCTTGCAAGGTTGAAAACCCGAAAGGGCGGCTTTGGCAAAAGTTAGAGCATAAAAGGAGAGTGTCAATACCCGAGTGAACCTTAGCCAAAACTATGTAGGGCCTATGATTCAGATTGGAAACAGCCCTTGAACTAGGGTCAAGAAGGTCAGATGTGATTTAGATTTGAAGCTGCCCTTGAACTAGGGGCAAAAGGTTGGATGTGATCAAAGAGTTACGTTTCCCAATGAAGACCGCCCAGAAAGGCCAAACCTAGAATTTGAGAGAATGAATTTTATTATTAAAGGACAGTCGAGTTTCTATCCACTACATTAGGGGCAACACTAGAGGCAAATCAGACCCAAGTAGCCTAGTCCCTACATCATCATATCTCCTGGTCAAGTGTAGCAGTCATTATTATAGATTTTGATGGCCTAGAGATCTCACACCCAATCAACATGGACAAGCTGAACTGAAACCCTTGAGAGGCTCGCTGGGCGGAAAACCCGGAAGGACAACCCAGGCAAAAGTTAGAGCAGAAAAAAAAAAAAAAAAAAGGATGATGAAAAAAATGAAAATAAAAAAAATGATGAAAATGAAAAAAAAAATGAAAAATGAAAAGCTTGCAAGGTTGAAAACCCGAAAGGGCGGCTTTGGCAAAAGTTAGAGCACAAAAGGAGAGTGTCAATACCCGAGTGAATCTTAGTCGGAACTACGATGGCCTGATTCCTATCTTTGGGATACGTAGGTAGCTTCATCTCGAAGTTCGGCCCTAATAATTTTTCAACTCATTCATCTCGTCCATGTTTTGATTGGTGTATCTTTAGTCGACTTGGTTGTCTTATCCGTGTTTGATTGGTGTATCTTCGTTCTGCTCAGTTCAATTGGTTCGATTTAACTTGGTTCAATTCGGTTCGATTCGGTTTGGCGGTTCGGTTCGGTCCGGTCCGGTCCAGTTCTGTTCGGCTTCATTCAGTTCGGATTGGCTTGGTTCGGTTGGCTTGGTTCGGATATCACCTTTGATTATCTGGTTTGGAACTATGCACCCCAATGGTTGATTCCATGTTAGTTGAGTAGTGACCATTTGCAAAAATAGGTTTTGATTAATTTGAATGAAACTGACTGATTTTCTCAAAAATTATTCCATTTTTGCAAAAACTTGGACCATTCTTTGGATTTGAAAAGGGAAAATTTTCAGTGCTCACAGTTTAGCTTACATGATTTGAAACAGAAAATGGAATAAGTATGCTAATCTAACTCTCATGTTGATCAAAACATGTTTTCAAAAAAATCAAGAGCCAAAAAAAGGGTCAAGGCAATGAACTAGGGGCATAGTCGAGTTAGAGATTCTGTCTCCTCCACCACTCGAGTCAACTCGTTAGTGTATATAAGTGTGTATTTATACCAGTCAAGGTATTCATACCAATCAGTGTATATAAGTGTGTATTCATACCAGTCAGTGTATATAAGTGTGTATTCATGCCAGTCAGTGTATTCATACCAATCAGGGTATTCATACCAGTCAGTGTATATAAGTGTGTTCCTTTTATACCAGTCAGTACATTTATACCAGTCGGTGTATTTATACTAGTCAGTGTATATAAGTGTGTTTAGATCGTTTTGCTTTATTCTTGTTTCGTTAAGTCATTCTTTGATTCAGGTCAGTATAGAATCAATGTTTAATTCAGAGTTCAAAATTTAATCACTCTCAAATTCAATCAAACAAAAATATTTTCAAATTCAAAGTGATATGCCAGTCACGCTATTGATGTGCAAAAACCTAAACTGATTTTATTGCAGTCAGGGGAGGACATCCCCGATTACAGAGACAAAAAAAAAAAAAAAAAAAACAAAAAAACAAAAACAAAAAGAGAAAGAGAGATATCTTTTTCTTCTTTCTTTTTCGGCAGCAGGCCGGCGGCGAAGATTGCAACCGACTTCATTTGCACACATCTTCGTTGCTGACTTTACCATCAGCTGCCTCGCTTCATCTTTACTTCTTCGAAGCTCTTGAAGACTCTGCCTCAGCCTTGGCAGAGCTTCCGAAGGAGATTATCCCTCGCTGGCCGTCAAAGGTAGTCCCATGATGAGTTGCGACGGTCACCTGTCACTCTTTGATTTGTTTCTTCAATCCGCTAACTTCCCCTCGAGAATCTTTGTACATATGCTGAAGTAAAGAAAGTTGTGCATTCAATCGATGCACTTCACATGTTCTGTTCTGCAGCCGACGGGACAAGTTGTAGACCGTCACACGCCTTCCACACATGACCTCAACAGATATCTGAGTTTGCTTCGATGTCGATCAGGCAGCCATGATTTGTTCAACTGACATCGCTGGAAAATTAAAAACAGGAGAAGGAGGAGGAGCTCGTGGTTGAGGTCCAGAGGAGTCAGAATTGGTCATCTCTATTGTGGACTCATTCAGGTCTGGAAAAAGGTTGAGAGAACCGTGTGAAGAAGCCATGGCAGAGGAAAGTAATGCAAAAGAAAGAGGTTGCAGAGTGGTGGCAGAGGAAGTTTACAGGCTTTTGCTCTGCCTCTCTCTTTCGCAGGCCTCAACTTAAGAAGAGGATGAAGCCACAGAAGAAGACAAAGAGGGAGGAAGGCTCGAGACGATCATTGACAATCGAAGCAGAATTGGATAGCTTGTCGGTCAGGCGTCGCGATTGTTGAAATCGCGCGATAGACATAGCGCTCGAAGAAGATGAAGGAAGAGAGAGTGAGACAAAAATAGAAAGAGAGAGTAAGACAAAAACAGAAAGAGAGGCGGGAAAGTTGTATATATATATATGTACATGTATTGTATAGCTATGTAATATATATATTTGTTTGAACATTTGGGTCACAGGTGTGGCTTGGGTTCAGTGGTTTGGCCTAGTGGGTTGAGGATCCGAAGAGCCTAAGCCCGAGGTCAGGGGTTCGAACCCACAACAAATGTTACTTTGTTTTTGCTTTGATTTTGTGTATATATGTCTCGTATATGTATATATATTTGTTTGCATATCTTGTCACAAGAGTGGCGTGGTTCAGTGGTCGAGGATTCGAAGACCAGGCCTAAGGTTAGGGGTTCGAAACCTCGTATCCCTGTGTCCATGCATTTTGTGTTTTTCCTTTCTTTTTGTGTGTTTTGTGTACGTGTGCTGACGTCAGCAAACAGAATATGCCTTCTCAGTAATGGCATCTTTCCACTGACGGTTGCAAACAGAATATTCTCCATCTGTGTATATATCCGTATATGTTTGTGTATAGGTCCGTATATGTCTGTGTCATATATACCTGTATATATACTGAATATGTTTGTGTATATATCTGTATATATCTGTCTGTATGCTGTCTGTATATGCATATGTGTATACCATATATACATATCTGTGTGTATTTATATGTAAATATGTGTGTATTATCTTGGTTATGTTTGCAATGAGTTCCTAGGAGACCAACTGCGACGGTGAAAACTAGAGTTCGAATGGCCAAGGCCTAGAACGCAAAAGGTTTGGAATTTTCGAGACTATAAAGTCTGGTTTAAATACCCAGGGGTGTACCCTCGGCTTGAAATCTGTATGGCAGCCCCATAGGTTGAGGTAGCGTGTATGCGCCTCAATTCTGGATACCGAACCAACCTAGTCTGTTACCCCGTTGGAGAATAGAGAAAGTTGTGAATATGATCAAGAAGTAAAGCGGCATCTGTGGCCATTCAATCGGTTAAAAACAGCAAGTGTGCTTGTTGTTCTTTTTAGGGTCTAGGAGATCTTAAATCCTCTGAAGGTGCAAGTCCTTTGGTGTTTGTCGTGCCCAAACGACTTTCAGGGTCTAGGAGACCTTAAAATCCTCTAAAGGTGCAATTCCTTTGGTGTTTGTCGTGCCCGAACGACTTCAATCGGTCTGGTATAGTCACCTGACTGTGTTTGTAATGAGTTCCTAAGAGATCAACTGAGACGGTGGAAACTAGAGTTCGAATGGCGATGCCTAGAACGTAAAAGGTTCGGGATTTCCAAGACTAAAGTCTGGTTTAAATACCCAGGGGTGTATCCCCGGTTTGAAATCTGTATGGCAGCCCCATAGGTTGAGATAGCTTGTATGCGCCTCAACTCTGGAAACTGAACCAACCTAGTCTGTCACCCTGTTGGAGAATAGGGAAAGTTGCAAACATAACCAACACTCCATGACATTGCATTGCATTGCACAAATCATGAACCATCTAAATCGGCTTCGCGTAGCGTATAAGTCCAATCTTCAAACCAGCTTCGCGTAGCGTGTAAGTCCAATTATCAAACCGGCTTTGCGTAAGCGTATAAGTCCAATATTCAAATCGGCTTCGCGTAAGCGTATAAGTCCAATCTTTAAACCGGCTTCGCGTAAGCGTATAAGTCCAATCGTCAAACTGGCTTCACGTAATGTATAAGTCCAATCGTTAAGCAAACGGCGTGGCGTATAAGTCAATCGTCAAGCAAACGGCGTGGCGTATAAGTCAATCGTTAAACCGGCGTGGCGTATAAGTCAATCGTCAAACCGAACGGCGTGGCGTATAAGTCAATCGTCAAAACGGCGTGGCGTATAAGTCAATCGTCAAACCGGCGTGGCGTATAAGTCCAATCTTTAAGCGAAGCCGTGGCGTATAAGTCCAATCTTCAAATCGACCCGGCGTGGCGTATAAGTCCAATCTTCAAATCGGCGTGGTGTATAAGTCAATCGTTAAACCGGCGTGGCGTATAAGTCCAATCATTAAACCGGCTTCGCGTAAGCGTATAAGTCCAATCGTTAAACCGGTTTCGCGTAAGCGTGTAAGTCCAATCTTCAAACTGGCTTCGCGTAAGCGTATAAGTCCAATCTGCAAACTGGCTTCGCGTAGCGTATAAGCCCAATTTTCAAACCGGCTTCGCGTAGCGTATAAGTCCAACTTTCAAACTGGCTTCGCGTAGCGTATAAGTCCAATCTTTAAACCGGCTTCGCGTAAGCGTATAAGTCCAATCTTCAAACCGACTTCGCGTAGCGTATAAGTCCAATCTTTAAACCGGCATCGCGTAGCGTATAAGTCCAATTGTCAAAATCGGTTAAAAACAGCAGGTGCGCCTGTCTGTTTACACCATCCCTTCTCCTCTCGCATGAGGCACGTTAGGATGTTAATTTCACTTGGTTAAAAACAGCAGGTGCGCCTGTCTTTTTACACCATCCAAATCGGTTAAAAATATCAGGTGCGCCTGATGTTTATACCATCCTTCCTCCTTTCGCGTGAAACGCGTTAGGTCGTTGATTCAATCGGTTAAAAATATCAGGTGCGCCTGATGTTTACACCATCCTTCCTCCTTTCGCGTGAAACGCGTTAGGTCGTTGATTCACTCGGTTAAAATCTGGTCGGTCGCGTCTGTTTATACCACCGGTTAAAATCTGACGTCAGTGCGCTGTCTGTTTACACCACCATCGGTTAAAATATCTGATCAGTCGCTGTCTGCATTTACACCACCTGGTTAAAATCTGATTAAGGTGCGCTTTGCTTACAACACCCGGTTAAAATACTGATCGAGTTCGCTGTCTGTTTACCACCCGGTTAAAATCTGATCAAGTCGCTGTTTGTTTACACCACCGGTTAAAATCTGATCGAAAGCGCTTGTGCATTACACCACTGGTTAAATACAACACCGGTTAAAATATCAGTGCGCTGTCATTACCCATCTCGGTTAAAATACAGTCAAGTGCGCCTGTCTGTTTATACCACCCCGGTTAAAATACAGTCAGGTGCGCCTGTCTGTTTACACCACCCATCTCGGTTAAAATACAGTCAAGTGCGCCTGTCTGTTTATACCACCCCGGTTAAAATCTGATCAGTGCGCTGCATTTACACCACCTGGTTAAAATACGATCAAAAGTCTTTGTCTGTTTACACCACCTCGGTTAAAATACAGTCAGGTGCGCCTGTCTGTTTACACCACCCCGATTAAAATACAATCAGGTGCACCTGTCTGTTTACACCACCTATTCTCCTCTCGCGTGAGACGCGTTAGGATGTTGATTCACTCGGTTAAAAACAGCAGGTGCGCTTGTCTGTTTATACCACATTTTCTCCTCTCGCGTGAGACACGTTAAGTTGTTGATTCACTCGGTTAAAAACCTCAGGTGCGCCTGTTGTTTACACAATCTTTCCTCCTTTCGCGTGACACGTGTTAGGATGTTGATTTTTCTTGGTTGAGGTCTTCCCTCTCTTGCATGATCATAAGGTTTTCAAAAATAATCGGCCTCGCGTAGCGTGTAAGTCCAATTATTAAAATTTTCTCGCATATCATTTGCATCTTGCTCCTGAACTACGCTGATTTGATTCCTTGCAAAGGGATACGTAGGCAACCTTCGGGTTCAACCACTTGCATCACATCTGGTTTGTACTTGCATTACATCTGCTTTGTTTGCCCAAGTCTTACGGCCTTGTCAAAAGGGTCGTCTTCTGGTTTTGACATTCACTCACGTCACTTCATGACTTCGAGCTCTGTCAAAGAGGGGCAACTGTAGACACCCCATTTTGACCGGCTCTAAGACTTGGGTATTTTATTTTGACCACCCTCACTAGAAAAATCAAATTGAAATTTTAATCCCAAAACTCACCTATTTTGGTCAAATTAAAATATTTTTGTGTGTTTGTACAAATGTTTAGGTGTATTTATATAAATTGGTATGTGATATTTGATAAAAAAAAATAATAAAAACAAAAAAAGAAAAAAAATAAAAAATAAAAAAAAGGGAGAAAATTAAAAATTAAAAATTAAATATATATGGCTAGTGGGTGGAGTGGGTGAGATAATTTGGTGGAGTGAGTGATATAAAAAAGAGCAAGAGAAAGAGAGGGGGGGGGGGGGGACAGCTTTTCGGTGGGAAATGATTTTAGAGTGAGTGGGGAAATATAGAAAAAAGGTGCATCATATTGGAGCAGGTGATGACAATTTTCAAAAAGAGAAAAGGAGGGGAGTGGGTGAAGAAAATGAGGGGGAGAGTCATTTAAGGGAGGCATACACTGATGAGGACTATCTCTCTCTCTCGGGTTGGAGAGGAGAAGAAAAGAAAAAGATGAGCTGAAGCCAGACATGACAGAGCAGCAGACACCCTCAACATGCACTGATCTCTCTCTTCTCTCTCTTGGGTTGGTTCTCCATGCACACCACACACGGAGCTTCATGGATACACACTGCTACACACACTCAATACACACACACTGATACACGCTGAACACAGCACACACAGAGGAAGCACCCACTCAAAATCTCTTCCTCTCACTCTCGGCATCAACCTGATATACACCCACATCATACACAGCAGCACCCATGCGCACCCAGATGCACACAGAGGCAGATTAACACAAACACACAGCACACGACCACTCTCTCTCTCTGCACCTGATCTCTCTCTCTCGCTCCCTCACGGCAACAGCAACCCAGCTGCACACACTCTCTTTCTCGCTCTCTTTCGGCACCTCACAGATAGGTCACCACACGAGACCCATGCATGACACACACCCACACGATGCACAGGGGGGCACGGGCTCTCTCTCTCTAGAAGAGGAGACGCACCACCACGGGTAGAGAGGAGGAGAATACACAACACATTCATCACACCACCGCAGCCACAACACCCATACACTATACACACACACCCACCCATGCATACACAGCCTCTCTCTCTAAAAGAGGAGACCCAGCACCCACTCAACCGGGCTCTTGCTCTCTCTCTCTCTCCATGGTGCACTGTAACCCCATGTATTGATCATTCACAGACACACACACACAGCTGGACATAGACCAAGGAACCATGCACTCTCTCTCTCTCGGCTTAGAGAGAGAAAAGGTGGTAAGTGGGTGTTCATGGGTGTGGGTTGTGGGTAATAAAAATGTTTTTTTTTTAACAAAAAAAAAAAAAATGTTTATGTTGGGTTCACATAGGATTGTTATAAATGTTTATGATGGGTTCACATGACTTCTAGATAGAAAATCTGTTTATGTTGGGCCCATGGCCTTCTGGGTTGTTGTGGAATTGGGCCAATTCTGCTATGTTCTTAATAGATGTTAGTAGATTAAAGTGAACTCACATCTTTGGGCTTACAAGCTAAGTTATTTTGGGCTGGGCCCATATGATTAAATGGAGATGAAGTGGCAGGATGCGTTTATATGTGTTGGATTGGATTGAAGACACATGGATGTTTGTTAGTTGCAGAATGGCTCGGGGTTTAAAACTTTTATTTTTATTTTGAGTGTTTGTCAGGTTTTATTTTATTTTATTTTTCTCTCTTCTCTCCCTCATTCGGATCTGTAATAATTCAAGTATTGTAATAATTCTCCCACCCCGCTTCTTTCTATCCCATTCTTTAATCGCTTTCCCTAACTGTGTGTATGTATATATCTTGACATGTCATGCATATCTCTGCTTTACATCCATATTCCATGCATAAGATTCGGCTAAATTTGCATCTTTATGCTTCAATTGATTATCCCATAATTTTGTGCGCTACCTCATGTTATCGAGATGATTCACATGCCATATTTTAGAAGCCGAATCTTTAGTGCATCTCATGAGTGAATTGCATTAGGATTCTGTATATAAGATCATGCATATTTTATTAACTTTGTTTTGTAGCTGTTCGAGGGACGTCGGTCAATTTGTTAGTTTTTATGTTTTAGCATCCCATTTGTGTGTGATTTTCTTATTATGTTTAGCATCCTACCATGTGACTATTTGTTTAAGTGATAAACTGTTTGAATGCCTGTGGATGAAGGCTTGTTGTTTGAATTGGAATAATTCAATAAATGTACGTCTTAAGCCCATTTTGTCAAGTGGCAAATTCAAACCCTTTTCGAAAAACAAACATGAAGTTGAATTGTTCCAATTTGAGCAAACTAGTCTATACTTGTATGCTTCACATAGTAAATTTTATGATTTATTCAAATAATTAGAACATAAACATATAAAGAAAATAAAAGTCATATCATGATTTAGTAGAGGCCGATCTTTTGATCGGGTGAGTGGGGGTGCTCATTATTGACCTTCCCCTCTCATACCTAAGGTTCTGAGCCAAGCATCCTTGGTTACGACGAACAGTGGCCTTTGGCACCGAGTCATGGGTTTCCTAATTTTCCAAAATATTAGGTGGCGACTCTGAGATCTGATGACGCAGTCCATTTTTGACAAGATTGCAATAAAAATGGATTTTCAATAAAAGTTGTCAAATTTGGACTCTCGTCTACGTTTCACATTGCACTCGTGAGACTAGATCAAAGAGATCTCGGGAGTCCGAACTGTTTAACGCGCGCGGGTACCCCCCAGGCATGTTACAGCAGGTTTGAGTCATAACACACCACAGTCAACACAGGCCTCGAGGGCCAATCAGGGAACCTCTTCGGCTCAGTCAGTGCATCAGGCTTATGGTCCGAGGGGTGAGCAAGTTCAGCAGAGACCTATGGGGTGTGTTTATGCTGTTATAACGCCAGATCTTGTACCTGCTCCTTCTATAGTGAGAGGTACCTTCTTGTTTCATAATTTAGTTCCTAATGTATTGATTGATACTGTAGACGTCCCCGAACGCATCCCGGGCGAGGGAGTGCGAGTCCCCCCCGTTCCGGTTCGATATTGGGTCACTACAGTTCAAAGGACTCAAAATGTCACGGTTCTAAATCTGAACCAAAGAGTCCAAATCTGGCAAATCGTTTTGAGAAAAACGGATTTTTGAAAAGAAGTGCCAAACATGGACTGCTTTGCCAGATACAGAGTCGCCACCTAAATATTTTATTTTTGGGAAATTTAGGAAATCCTGACTCGGTGCTAAAGGCCACGTATCCGTCATCACCAAAGTTGCCTCGGCTCGGGAACTTGGGTACGATCGGGGAAGGTCAGCTATGAGCACCCCTTCTCGCCCGGTCTGAAGACCGGCCTCTAATAACCGTGATATCAAGTTTTGAAAACATTATATGTTCTTATTCCGGTTATTAGCCTAGAGTTACTATGTTATGCGCACACCAAACAAGTATAGACCAAATCGCCTAAATTGGAATAAAACATTACATGTTTGTTTTGAAAATGGTTTGCTACTCGAAAGTAGGCTAAAATGCAAGTTTTGCCACCCTCAAGTGGGCTTTTAGAAAAGACAGTTTTGCCACTATCTAGTGGGCTTTAAAACTCACAGTTTTTAATGCATTGTCCCAATTTAGGTAATTCAACCTCCACCCACAGGCATTCAAGTAGTTATATCACATAAGCACTTAGCCTCATGGTAAGCATGCTATCATGGCAACATTCATACACATGCGATATGCTAAAGCATAAAAGCTCACCTAGTACTCCAAGCCAAAACAGAAGCTTATTAGAAATCCATGCATGGACCTAAGCATACTGAAATGTCTAATGCAACACATGCAAAGATGTAATCTAGGCAGGCTCGGCTATCCTAAACATGGCATATGGAATGCTACAAATAACACGTATTCAATTTGGAATTGAAAGTACGATGCAGTTTGTATGATGTGCCGAGCCCGATGCATGCCAACAAATGCATGGATGCACGCATGCATTGCATAAGGTATGCTAAATTAAATATGCCCTAATCTACCATCATAAGCAGGTAAATAAAAGGGAGAAAGAAATGGGGGTTGGAAGACATACACACACTCATACACCCTTATTACAAATATGCCCTCACACGGAGGGACCAAAAGAATAATATACAGTCCCAAATAATAAATCAACTATCCTAGCTAATTAATTATTACAGACCCTTAATTAATTAACAAATTAATTAAACTACTGAAAGTAGTAAAAGGCCTCGGGAAGAGGGATGCACGCATGCTCGGATTGGCTTGGCTTCGTTGCCGAAACTCTGCTTAGCCTCTGTTTTCACTGCCCTGCCTTTCCAAAGACTGCCAAAGTCCTGGGACATGCTCCTTGCACATTGTAGATCATCATCAGCTGAATAGAATGTCCATCGGCCGTGTACAATATCCATCGGCTGAAAATAAAGTTGTCGGCCATTCACCAATGGCCGGTCGGCACTGAATGTTGCCGGTCGGCAGAAACTTTCTGCAGAAGACAGTTTTGACAGCAACAAAGGACAGACAGTGCATGGCATGGAATTTCAAGCAAATGTATGCACCAACACATACCTTATCATGATTTTGACTCAAAAGGGTATGTTCCTTGATCCTCGGACCATCAATTGCGCATTTCGATGCGTGATGGCCCAAGAAACCAAGTATGCACTTTGATTTCAAATGTCATGCAAACCAAACAAACACATAAAGCCCAACCTCTATCACTTGATCAAGAGGCAAGGCATGCATGCTAATGCAATGCAACCTAAACATGCAATCTAAACATGCAAGCATGCAATGCAACTATATGGCTCACGCAATGCAACTATATGGCTCACACAATGCTAATCAACATAACACACACAACGCATTGAAACATGGCATACACAATGCAAGATGGGCTTACACCAATATGAGATAGCCTCAGCCACACTCACATAGGAGGCCATAAGATGAAAATGGGACGCTCGAAATGCGTGCATGTATGCACGCAAATCGAGGACCGGACCTAAGGCACGAATGCCATTCTAACAAGGTATGACAAGGCATGGATCATGGCATACAAACATATGAATTTCAATCACTGAAATATGATGCTTAACAGCCCCGAATCATGGCAATATGGCACCCGATACATGAGACGCATCCCGAAACTCAAAATTAGGCATATGAAATGGCCTACAACTATGCAATACATGAATTATTTGCACACGAAGTGTGAATACATAAGAAAGACAGCCCCGATAAAAACATTTTTACAGTACAAAGAATGGTCAAACAGCAAGCGCAGGTAGGGCTAACATGGCATACAAAAATGGCCCCGCAAAGGAGGTGATGAAACAAGTGATACATGAAATGCTCAAACTGAAAAATGTCCTTCTACAACACTGATTAGGGACCAAAAATATGAGCATTTTCAGTTTATGACAACCCCCAAATCAGTATGCAAACATGCTAGAAATGCCATGCAAGATTGAAGCCAACAAAGGGTATAATATGAGGTACACCAAAAATTCATCAAACAAGCAAAGACCCTTAATAAAATATGTCCATGGGGTCAAGATATGACCCATTTCAGTTCTGATGATGGCTCAAAAACAGAAGCAAGATAGGCTAACAAAGCATGCAAAAATGGGGGCCAAAGAGGGGTATAAGGGTAAGTACTACATGGAGACCCCAAACAGTGTTGAGACCTTTTACAATGTTGTAGAGGGGCTCAAAATAAGCCAACTTACAGTTTATGGTATGCTCCAAAACAGACTACATGTAGGCCAAAAAAATCATGCAAATTTACGGTAAATAGGAGAGATTGTGAAGCAAGTGTAAGATAGAAGTCCCAAACAGGGTTGAGCCCTTCTTCAATGTTGAAGAGGGGATCAAAATGAGCCTACTCACAGTTCATATCAGGCTCAAAAACAGATCACTCATATGCTAAAAATACTATGCAAAATAGTGGCATACAAGAGTGTATTGAGACAACTACCAAATGGAGGGCTCAAACAGGGTTGAGCCTTTAAACAAACATGAAGAATGACTCAAAAGGGTGCCCCTTTCAGTTAAGGTCGGAGCCTAAATCAACAAGAATAGGGTAGAAAAATGATACAAAAATGGAGCTCAAGAGAGGGAATGAGTGCTCACCCTTGTAGACCAAAACCTTGGCTGCTTCTAGGACTGAAAATGGTACCTCCTAGCTGCTGGAAAGCCCCTCAAGTCGCTGGAAATGGAATAGGGGTGGTGGTGCTTGGTGGTGATGAAGAAATGGGGTTGGAACTTAGAGGTTTTTGGCTTGGAAGTATAGAGAGGGAGAGAGATATAGATATGAGGCTCCAAACAATTTTTTCTAACCCTTATTCCAGACCTGGGGTTCTGTATATATAGGAAAAAAAGTGTAGAAAAGAGGGGGAAAAATGGGGGGGAAATGAAATTCAAATTTCCCCCCAAAAGGGCCAAAGGGGAAAGTGGTAGCTACGGGTCCCAAATGGCCGAGAGTCCTTCAACAAAGTTGAAGAGGGACTCAAAATAAGATACTTTGTAGTTTACAACCAAGTCCAACACAGCCCACAAGTACGCCTAAAATACCGTGCAAAAACAGGCCTAAAAAGAGGTAAAGAGACAAGTGACAGATGGAGATGTCAACCAGTAAAAGGTCCTTAATCAAACATGAAAAGGACCTCAAAATATGACTATCTCAATTTTGGGTCGGGGCCCAAAAATGCAAGATGAGGGTTCGGGAGCCGAAACACGCAGTTCGGGGCCCCGAAAGTGGGCTGTTAGGCACCAGAAGTGGTGTCCGACCACGAAGTTGGTCTCTCGGACCACAGTGTCTCTCGAAAGGGAGTAAATAGGATGCATACCAAAAACCGGGGCAATCGGAGATGGTTAGGCAGTCCCGAATCGAGGCACACGGCCTGACGGCTCCGAAAATCGGGAACTGGGCTCCAAAATGGGAAAAATGGCCTGCGACCACAAAACGTAGCCTACGGCCACTGAGAGATGGTCTACGAGACCTCTCCCTTCCTTTGGGAAGAGAAAACAGAGAAAACGGAGCCTGGTTCGCAAACCGAGGCAAAGCACAAAAGAGTTCGGAAGTTCGGAGGCAAGGCTCGTAGCCGGGACTCCGCAACTTCAGAACGAGTACAATCTGCAACATCACCAAGCGCTCAATTGATGACGTCTGAGTCTTAAGGTCGGTCAAAAATGGGGTGTCTACAGATACGGGTACATCCTATTCTTTTATCTCATCTGCATTTGCATCGATTTTGGGGTAAGAGTTAGCTCAGTTAGCATCTCCTATATGTGTAGAGTCACCTATCGGTGGTGAGATTATTTTGAAGCAGGGGTGTCGGGGTTGTGACATAGAGGTTGCTGGTCGTCAACTTCCATTTGCATTCATATTGCTCGATATGTCTAGTTTTGATGTTATTTTGGATATGGACTGGTTATCGTCATACCGGATTGTTATAGATTTCTACCATTAGAGGGTTATTGTATGTACCTTGAGCGGTGATTGTTTTTATTTCTTAGGGGACCGGGTGGATAGAGTTTTATCACGCAGTATATGATCCGCATGGGCGAAGTGAACTTAGTTGCCTTCTTGCAACCTTCTTGGATGGTGAGTGTGATGAAGTCCGGGTTAAGTTGCCAAGAGTGATTTGTGAATATCCCATTGTCCTTCCTGAGGATCTTACTAGTTTACCACCACACAGAGAGATTGAGTTCTCTATTGATGCCTAGTACGACACCGGTTTCTATGGCACTGTATAGATTTGCACCTGTTGAATTGAGTGAGTTGACGATTCAACTCCAGGATTTGTCAGATAAGGGTTTCATCCACCCTAGTACTTTACCTTGGGAAGTACCGGTTCTCTTTGCTAAAAAGAAAGATGGAGTGTTGCAACTTTGTATAAATTATCGGAAGTTGAACTGGGTAACTGTTAAGAACAAGTATACAATGCCTCGTACAGATGATCGATTTGATCAGTTGAAGGGGTCTTGTTGCTTCTCTAAGATAAACTTGAGATCGGGTTATCACCAGTTGAGGGTAAGGAGGAGAATATCTCGAGGACGACATTCCGTACACGGTATGGCCACTATGAGTTTCTAGTGATGCCTTTTGGGCTAACCAATACTCTAGCTGTGTTTGTGGATTTGATGAACTGGATTTTCGGTAAGTTCCTAGATCGTTTTGTGGTCGTTTTTGTGGACGACATCCTGATTTACTCACCCTCTGAGGAGGAACATGAAGAACATTTGGGAGTGGTGCTTGAGTTGTTTAGAGCCCATAAACTGTATGCTAAGTTTGGGAAGTGTGAGTTTTGGTTGAGGGAAGTTAAGTTCTTAGGCTATCTGGTATCCAGAGAAGGGGTGATTGTAGATTCATCCAAGATAGAGGCAGTGCAAGATTGGGCACAACCTAAGAATGTTTTTGAAATTCGTAGTTTTTTGGGGTTGGCTAGGTATTACCATCGGTTTGTGAAGGATTTCTGTAGGCTAGCCTTACCTTTGACTAGGTTGACGAAGAAATGAATCAAATTTGTATAGAGTAAGACTTATGAGAAGTCATTTCAAGAGCTTAAGGTTAGATTTACCACTGCTCCAGTCTTGATTACTCCGGAGAGGGGTTTAGGCTATTCGGCATATTGTGATACTTCACGGGAAGATTTGGGTTGTGTATTGATGCAAGAGGGGAGGGTAGTAGCTTATAGCTCGCGGTAGTTGAAAACACGTGAGAGGAACTACCCTACCCAAGACCTAGAGTTGGTGATGGTGATCTTTGCCTTGAAAATTTGGAGGCACTATCTGTACGGTGAGAGATTTGAAGTGTTTTCTAATCACAAGAGCCTGAAATATCTATTTACACAGAAGGACTTGAATTTGAGGCAGAGAAGGTGGATAGAGTTCATAGAGGATTATGATTTCGAGTTGCATTATCATCCGGAGAAGGCCAATGTTGTGGCCGATGCTTTGAGTAGGAAATCAATTAACAGTGTAGCTTGTATTGCTATCTGAGAATGAGAGATGTTGGGTACTCTTGGTGAGTTTGACTTACATCTTGGTGAGTCCGTTGAGTCTGCAACATTGTTTACGGTAGTTGCACAATCCACACTTGTGAACTGAGTGTTGGAAGCACAGAAGAATGGTCTTGAGATAGAAACCCTCCGCGAAAAGATCTCCAGTGGGAAGGTGGAAAGGGGCTTGAACGTGTATTCTAACTCGAGTGTTAGATACCTTGACTGTCTATTTGTGCCAGAGTCTTGCCGAGAGGAAGTACTTCGAGAGTTTCACCATTCACACCTTGTAGTGCATTCGGGGGGCACAAAGATGTATCATGACCTTAGTCGCCAGTTTTGGTGGTGGGCATGAAGAAGGCTGTAGCCGTGTTTGTATTGAAGTGCCGTATTTGTCAACAAGTGAAGGCTGAGCATCAGAGGCCAGTGGGTTTGTTACAACCCTTGCCTATAGCCGAGTGGAAGTGGGAGCATGTCACGATGGATTTTGTTGTGGGCTTTTCAAGGACTCAATGAGGTAGTAATGCCATTTGGGTGGTAGTTGACTAGTTAACCAAGTCGGCACACTTTATACGTATGTGCGTGAGTGATTCGGTAGATCATTTTGCCGACTTTACATAAGAGACATAGTGAGGTTGCATGGGGTCCCTGTGACGATTGTTTCGGATAGAGATCTACATTTTACAGCTTGGTTGTGGTAGAGATTGTAGAGTGCCTTGGGCACTAGACTGACTTTTAGCACAGCGTATCACCCTTAGACTGACGGGCAGTCTGAACGTACCATTCAGATCCTTGAGGATATGCTTCGAGGTTATGTCCTTGATTTTAAGGGGTTATGGGAGAGGCACTTGCCCTTAGTGGAGTTTGCCTATAATAACAGTTTCTAATCGAGTATTGGCATGACACTATTTGAGGCCTTGTATGGCCGACTGTGTAGATCCCCGGTGTGTTAGACTGAGGTAGGTGATGCACCTTTATTGGGTCCAGAGTTGGTTTGGGAAACGACGAAGAAGGTGACACTTATCCGTAAGCGATTAGTTGCGGCTTAGAGTCGCCAGAAAAGTTATGTTGACCGTAGGAGGAGACCCTTGTCTTTTGAGGTGGGAGATCATGTCTTTTTGAAAATATCACCTAGACGGGGTTTGATGATATTTGGGAAGCGTGGGAAGTTATCCCTCGATTTATTGGGCCTTTTGAGATCCTTGACCGGATTGGAGAGGTTGTTTACCGTTTGGCGTTACCGCCATAGCTTTTCGGGCTTCATGAGGTGTTTCATATTAGTATGCTTTGGAAGTATGAGCCGGATCCATCGCACGAGTTAGATTGGACTGACTTAGAGGTAGATGAGGATACCTCGTATGAGGAGAGACTGGTGAGAGTCTTGAATACATGGGACCAAGTCTGGCGAGGCAAGATGATATCCTTGGTTAAGGTATTGTGGAAACATCATGGAATTGAGGAGGCAACTTGGGAGCGTGAATTGGAAGTCCGGGAGAAATATCCAGACTTATTTGTCGGTGTTTGATTATATATTGAGATTTTAATTGTGCTGATGAAATGTAAAAGCATTGTATATGTTTTAAAACACGGGAACATTGTATATGTTATGGGGTGCTTGGAAACATAGATTCAATATAAGTGTTGCATATGTTTTGAGAATATAGAATATCGTGTGTGTTGTATCACTTTTGAAAATATTGTATATGTTGTGTAAATTTTGAACATAGTAAATGTTTTGGGAAATTGTAAATCGCACTTTCAATTTGGGACTTGTGTATCGAGTTGATGAAAATGGATGACTAGAGAGTGGGTCATGGTGTTGAACTTGTTAGATTAACGTTGTTGTGAATGGTTTAATAATGATTTGGAACTTGATTTGAAATTTTGGGGATGAAATTCCTTAAGGGGAGGGGGGGAGGTTATAGTCGATTTTGACCTGACTCTTGTTACATTTCGGACTCGGGCTTATAGTTTATTAATGTTGTTCATTGTCGTTTTTCCTTTTAATCTCTCTTAAATTTGGTTATTGGATAGTAGTTGTGTGTTTGGAATAGGTTGGTTGCTTGTTTTTCCAAACCTTTATTGCCCAGATTTTTGCTCCTTCGCTCAAGCGACCATTCTTGCGCTCGAGCGGGCTTCACAAACTCTCATTATTTTTGTAGACTTGCAAATACTGGAAGAGTGTATTCTACGCTCGAGTGCAGTTTCTTATGTTTGAGCGGGTGGACCCTTGAGCGTCCAATCTTGAGCTCGAGCGATGTCCTTCCTTTGCAAAACTTCTGAAAGTGTGCATTCTGCACTTAAGCGGAACAATGTGTTTGACGCTCGAGCGTCACTTTTTACGCTCGAGAGGACTGCGTGTATAACAGATTGCAAAAATGACATATTTCATCACTTTTTCATTCCCTTCTCTCTCTAAAACTTTCCAAAAACCTAGATCTTGAGTTTTGCTCTCCAAAACTCATATTCTCTTTACTATTTCACCTAGATCCATTGGATCTTCACCCTAGTGCCTTTGAGAAAAAGGTGGAGCGTCTCTAGAGCTCTGTTTTGATCTGAGTAGAAGTTGGTTTCGACGTCTTTGAAGTTTATCCTTCATTGTTTTGGTTTTCTAAGTTTGAGATATGGATTTTCTACACTTTCATATGGTTTTTAACTTAGCTATTTGGTGATTGTGTAACAATGGTGGGCTTTAAGTG
Source organism: Camellia lanceoleosa (assembly GCA_025200525.1). Lineage (NCBI taxonomy): Eukaryota > Viridiplantae > Streptophyta > Magnoliopsida > Ericales > Theaceae > Camellia > Camellia lanceoleosa. Next base: position 63,067,343 of record CM045762.1, read on the forward strand.
TATTTTGGATAAACCTAGGGTTTGGGTTGTAAAATCAAAAGAGGGGTTTCTAAGTGTATGTTGTGGAAATGGTTATGAGATTAAATATAAAGTGGTATAGCTACAATATAGTTGATTTTGGCCTTGGGTTGATATTTGGAAAAAAGGGAGTTTGCCCTCAAATGATTTAAATATTTATTTTGTATAAATAAATGAAATTTGTCTTGTAAATATGAAATTGGACAAATATTGAAATAGATGGTGGAGTTGGATATGTATTACCTCTCACCTTTGGAAATTTTGAATAAATTATCTGTCTTGAGATTGAATATTTGTTTAGAAATAACTGTATTGGGCTATCGGTGGAGGATAGCCATGATTATTATAGAAATTGTATAAGGATTAGGTGAATTAAAACTAATCTATTGTTGGATGTCATTGAATATGACTATGTTTTAAATACGTTGTATATGTATAATATTTAGGAGGAGAAAGGGGATGTACTCCATGTTTGGGAAGAGATAGGGGATGGCTTCCATTGAAATTAAGTTGGCCGGAGTGTCCTGTGTGAAAGTCCCGAAACTGTGTGTATACATGAGTGCCGATCCCGCGGACTAAATTTTCGTAAAATGGCAGATTGAAGTGTTTGTGTGGTAATTGTGTTGATTAGATAACCACTGAGTTGTAGTCTTAGTTGGGTTGTTGAAAGATAATGAAATTAGCTCATGAATTGAAGGAAAATGGAATAAGATATGAACTTGGTGTTTTATGACTTTCATAAAAATGTGATTGTTTTGTCACAGGCATTGCATATGCACATTGCACTTATATTTTTGTTAAATCTCATATATTGCGTTAGATTATTCCTACTGGGCTTTGGCTCACCCTATTTGGGAAAAATCATTTTCAAGTGTTGGTGATATGCCTCTACCAAGGCAATAGTTTGGAGGGACATTTGGGAGCAAGAGCTTCTTTCTTTTGTGTATTTTTTTGTATAGCCAAGGGCTTTAACTGTATTGAGTTAGACTCATTTTGTTATAACCAAACAATGAGTTGGAAAGATGTAAGTCTATGGGGCATATGATAATCTGTTTAGTTTTTAGTTCTTTTATCATTGTAAAACATGCTGTAGATTTAGGATGAATAGTTTGTGAATGTATATTGCATGTGTTATCTTTTGTATACGAACTTTGATGAATGAAAGCATATTATCTCTATTATCTTTCCGCTTATGGGTTGTATTTATTGTATGTTTTTTTGGGGGCGTTACACCATATCATTGGTTGGTACACTAATTGGTATATCAATTGGTGCATATTGCGTTATTCTATTATTTTTGATTAAGAATTAGTCCTACTCCGATTCATTAATAATGTTATGATATCATCTCATTATAATACAAGATCGGAACATTAGTTAATCTATCAGATATTAATTAATTAATACAATCTACATAAAGGATGAGGACCAAAAAAATAAAAAATAAAAAAATAGTAATGTGAGACTAGTTAGTCTATATTGACGACCACCACAAGCCAAACATTAAAACCCAAAATTTAAAAAATTCCAGCTTTTTTTTTGATCAATAAGGTAATTCCAATTTATTTTTTTTTTTTGGGATCAATAGGATAGTTTTGTATGTCTAGTAAACGCACACACACCCTACCATTTTTTCCCAAACCAATACACAACCACATTTACAATCAGTCAGAAGTATAATAGTCAAGTAAACAAGCAAATGAGTACAAGTTAGATGTTAGTAATTTAGAAATCCCTCGAAGAGAGATTTCATCCTCCTAACTACAAAAATTGGATTCGGATTATTCAGTATGCTTTGTGATGCCCCAAAATAAAAAACATTAAAGAATATATTAACAAATAAATATATGTTGTTCTAAGGTTACAAGTCTGAAAATAAATAACGATACATCAGAGTTAAATGTATTATAGACAACGTTATCCTAATTTTACAAATTATAAGTAAAAATAAAATTTCAGTAGCGAGATGAAAAATTATGACATCGGTCCGCACTTGTTGCAACTCCCTGAGCTTTTTCACAACATCTTCTTCACTAGTGAATTCTTCCAAAATTTGGCATTAATGCTAAGGCATTGAAAATAGCCATGAGTTGTGATGCCTAGTAAGAACACACACACACACACACCAACTTTCTACAACCATGAATAATACAAATAAGTATAGATAGTACGAACAAGTAGAAATATAATATATAATTTGCGAAAATAGAAAATTACCTAGAATTACGAATAGTTACATCAATGCATAGTCACAAATAGAATATCAAATAAAGCATGATAACCAACTCAATAGTTAAAGGAATTACAATGTTAGATGTTAGTAACTAGAAATCCCCCAAAGAGAATGCATCCTCCTAACCAAAATAATTTGACTTGGATTATTCGGTATGCCTCCTATTTTGCTGCTTTGTAAACCTTACCTTGGATGCCTACAACGGTTACATACTGCATAGTACCTGTAGACACCCTATTTTTGACGGCCCTTCAAGACTTGGATGCTCTTGTAGGTACATTCAATGACGAATTTGATTGCTTGCCAAGCGCTCAAAGTCCTTAGTAGGATACCACAGGTTTGAGCTTTCCAAACCCTGCATCCTTTTTGTCTCTTTTTTTGGACCATGTCTTGGTCTCTCCCCCCTGCAGTCTTTGGTGGCCTGCCGGCCATCTGTGAGGGTTGCCGGCTAGGGCTTTTGGCCTGCCGGCCATTGATGTGCCTTGTCGGCCATCAATGATGGCCGACCGGCCACCAGTGTTTTCTGCAGATATTTTGTGCCAGCTAGTTGCACAGAGGCTTGCATCTGCCCCCACGTAGAGGGTTGGATCTCTTTGTATGGAATTCATATTTTATACATATAGGGGAGCCCTCTCTCATGTTTTGAGGTTGGAAGAATTAAGACTCAAAATTCTCTCTTTCTAGATTCTCTCTCTCTCTCTCTCTCTCTCTCTCTTTCTCTCTCTCGTATTGCTCTACATCTTTGCCTACTTATACTACACTTTCACATCAACCCTTAACCAAAAGTGACCTTTCTTTGAGCTGAGGCTATTTGAGGCCCTTTTGGAGCTCTACAAGTTGTTTTTGGCTTGAATTGTTGCTTTGAACCACTTTTCTTTTCAAAGAGGTATAATACTAGTCTTTGAAGCTTGCTTTGCTTACTTGTTTTTCCATCTTTTCCTACTGTTACGGGCTGGTTTTGAGCTATAAAAAACTTTGTTTTCATGGGTTGAAATTAGTGTTTTGGGCCATTAAAGGTTAGAGGGTGGTTCATCTCTCTTTATTCCTTGTCATTAAGGCCTTTGCACCTTTGCTTCCCATTATAAAACCATCTTTTTTTTGGCCCTTTAACCACTAAATTTCAGAGGTCTTCAGTGGCAAAAAACTCATTTTGAAGTCCAAAATTGGAGGGGTTAGCCTCCCCTCCTTGTGTCTTGTTTGCCAGTCTAGTTAACTTCATAGGTTAGCATGTTTTTCTAGCTTAGCTTAGCTTAATTCCAGCATGTTTTTGCCTCTGAAATAGCCTGCTTTAGCTCTGTTTTAGGCTGTTTGGGTCTGTTGAGTCTTGTTTTGCATGGTTGTAGCGCAATAGTCCTCACAAGCTTGGTGATTTAGGCTCTAGACACCTTTTTGTTTGAGTTGATAGCATTTGTTTATGCTTTTATCACTCATTTTTAGCACTTAACCATCTTTGCAACCCCCCTTCTTTCTTTGTTTTATTTTTTCTTTGAAAGTGGTTCAAACCATTTGCTTGTTTAAAACATGAAATTGAGGTTTTGTGCTTAATGGTTTAATCCATTTGGGGGTTCATTACCAATGGCATAAGGTCTCTTTCATGCCTAAAACAAACTTTGGTTTGAGCTTTCTTTCCAGTTAGAGGACTTAACTCACCATTTGGACTTAATGTGATTAGAGGATAGTTGGTAACTAAAATGTGCCAAAAAAAAAAAAAAAGATAAGTAAAAGAGGCAAGATAAACATCTCTTTGTGTTGCATTGCATGTGTTCAAATCGGACGTTAGTTTGAGCACAAGGAAAATGAGACATTTCATACTCAAGTGATGACATGTGCCATTTTCCTAGGTCTCCATTACCCTTAATCATGAATGATAGGGTGATGGTTCTTGAGTGATTGGTTTTGCATTTATTAAGCTTGCACACCTTGAAGCACAAGCCATTATGTAATGAAATTGCTTTGATTGGTGGTTTGTGATTTAAGTTCACAATTCCTTGGATTTGTCCATGAAAAGGAGAGGTGAATTGTGCAGACAACCCTTGGAAAAACCCCTTTTTTGCTCTGTCTGTGCTTTGTTGCAGCATGGTGATCCAATGGATCAGTGGCCGACAGTGCACCATCAGTGGCTGGCAAACCCCTCCTTTTGGCCGGCAGAGGGCCGGCAGCAGCCATCCATGGCTGGCAGGTCACTGATCTGAACCTCAGTTGATTTTGGTAAGATAGAGCATAAAGATTCTGGAAATGCTAAACCCTGCAAACAGAGGCTTTTGAGAGCAAAGCGGAGGTCTTTTCGGGCCAAAATCGAACATGTGCATCTTCCACTTCCCGAGGCGGAGCAGTGGCAGCATAGTTTAATGTCTTACATGCTTAGTTCATGTGCATTTGTGTTGTAAATTAATTAATTAGTTTGCTAGTTAGTTAAAAGTGTTGTAATAATTAGTGATTAGCTTAGCTAGTTATTCATTTGGTTTGTAATAATTAGTTTAATTAGTCTAATTAGTTTAATTAGAATAGCATAATTAGATTAGTTTAATCAGCTAGCTAGTTAGCTTTTATTCATTCGGACTCTCCTTCGCGAGGGTGTAATGTTGTAATAAGTGTGTGTGCGTGTGTGTATGTTTTCCAACCCTGTAACGCCCTCTAAAATAAACCCATAATAAACAATATTAACATGCATCAATATACAAAAATCAGAATATAATTCCATTCATCCGAGTCTTAAGAAATAAAACATCAAAATAAATGCCCTACGGGCTTACATATTGCCAAGCCAATACTTGGACACAAATCCATGAGTTCTAACTCAAAAACAAATAAAGCCCTAGGCTTGAGTGTTTTACATAAAAAAAAAAAAAAGCAAATAAACTAAAAACAAATCTTCAAGTCCAAATCCTCACAAGCTAAGTCCTTGGAGGTAGTGAACCGCCTGAACCTGAAAAAGAAGTTCCCATATAGGGTGAGCCACAGCCCAGTAGAGAAAAACTAAACCAGGCATAAGAATTAACTAAAGCATCAACATCCGATACATGGTTAGCACAAGGTAATAAATTCCCAATTTTAAGACATGAATGCCTACATTGTCTATGACACATGGTCTATGACACAATTCACCTTCCATTTATACCAACATGGCTCAGAACCTGGCCAACAACTCAACAAAGATAACAATTCAGGTCAAACCTTTCTTACAACATAATAAACACACATGCTGGTGTTACATCAATCACAATCAACTTCACTTCCATACTTCCCAACTGATACACATGGTGGTGATGTATCATATCAACAACAAATAAATATAAGCACCCACATAAGTGATGCTACTGGAGTCCATCCCCTATCTTCTCCCAACAAAATCCGGTTTAGAGGTCCATCCCCTATCTTCCCCTAAACCGTGGAGTTCATCCCCTATCTCCTCCAAAACCAAATGCATATGCAACATAAATAATATTTGCCATATACAACACATAATTAATACAAGCAATGTTCTGTATTAATTTAACAGTCAACATAAATGACTAAATTCCAGTTATACCTAAGCCACATGCAAGGTCTACAACAATCACTAGCTATCCTCCACCGATAGCCCAAAACAATTGCTTCTAAGCAAGAAATAAATATCACAATATATATAATATCAATTTCACAGATGAGTGATTAAATATTCAACTACTCCAACAATTCTCAATTTCCCCAAATCTCATGAATTTAACCAATACACAATTCCCCTTTAAATTAATTACATGAATTAATCTATGACACAACCCTAAGGTTTCTCCCAAATTACCAAACTACTTTCCACATACCAAAACACCAACACTTAGGATTAAAACGTATACAAGGAGTAGGAAATCCCTACCTTAAAGCGAAGAATCCAAAAGAGGAAGACGAAGAAGATACTCGGAACTCCAAAGTGCTCCAAATCAACAATTGCTCCGATTAAATGAAAGCCCTCACTCTCCTCTATCTTATTTGTAAAGGAACTAGGGTAGAAACACACCCTAACTAGATCAAACCTAGGGGAAAAAGTGTTTAGAGATCGAATGGAAAGATATTACTCTCCTCGACCAATGGGTTACAGTTAATGAAAACTACAAACATAATAAAAAACAATCTATTAGTCAAGATATCCAAGATATTCAACAATTTACTGATGGTTCCGTTAGAATTAAATTTAATAGAAGTCAATTCTCTAGACATAGTACTTCTAGTATACCTACTGATACTGAAACTGAAGATGAAATATTTAATACTCATTTGTTTAGGAAAAATAGTCAAATTCATAGTAAAATGAAAGGTGTTGATAACTCCACAACTTCCCAAATTAATAAACTTGTTTATTCTACTCACACACATCTTCCTGACGAAGACACTGAATCTCAAGATTCCCCCACTCAAACTGATTTCAAAGTTATACCTCCAATAAATCCTCAATTAATGACAATTAGTAAACCCTTTGTTCCTGATCTGGATAAATTACACATTGAATTTAAGTCTAAAGAAAATCGCACTAAACGTCATGCTTATCGCTTCAAATATGATTCTAATCAACAATCTAAAATTACTCGTAAATGGTATGATTTTATGATTGAATATAGTATGGAAATTCCTTTATTTGAATACTTAGAAAATTATTACAAAAAATTCAATACAATCACAAAACATAAATGGAAAACTTCTCCTAATACTACTGTTAGTTCTAGTCATCCTCCTCTATCTACTATAATTATTGAACATCAAGGATCTGAAGTACCAGCCTCTCCTTTTAAGTTACTTGGAACTGACCTTGAAATCAAAAAAGTTATTGAACAAAATAATTATACTAATTAATGTTTAAAAACTATTGGTAAACAATTAGATAAAATAGAAACTAATTTAGATGATTACTCAGCTAACCATACTTCTACTAAACAATCTTTAGATCAATCTTTGCTTAATTTACCTAGTAATCGTTCCAAGAGAGATAGTTTAGTCACCCAAGATAATTCTACTGTCAAGGCTATTGAACAATTATTCACTAAGTTAACTACTTCTGAAAAGGCTTATCATTCTAATGAAAAAGGTGTTACTGTCTTAAACCAACATACTCCGTTAGAACCTATTTCTAATCAATCTGAAACTGATACAACTGATAATGAAATTAATAATTTAGCTCAACAATTTCAATCGTCTAATCTTAATAAATTTCATTAACCTAAACCTAATCCTACTACTCTTACCAAAAATTGGTATTCACGACCTACTCCCCCTGATCTCCAATATGAAGAAACTAATCTTAATAATCAATTTTCTGTATCTGCTAAAAAATTATACGAATGAAATATTGATGGTCTTAGTGAAGATCAAATACTTTAAAAATTAAATCATTTATCTATAGTTGCAAATAGTTATCTTAGTAACTACTCTAATTATACTCAACTTGAAATTTTTTCCTTAATTACTTTTGGTTTTACTGGTATGCTCAAATCTTGGTGGGAAAAATACCTCACTGAAGATCAAAGAGAATCAATTTTACATGCAAGTCAAAAAGATAAAAATGATTTACCTATCTTTGATGAAACTATTGGATATTATAAACCTGATGGTAACAATACTTTAATCTATACCATAGTCAGACATTTCATAGGTACCCCTACTAATATATATTCTCGCATACATGATCAACTTAGTAATCTTATTTGTGCAACATTAAGTGATTTTAGATGGTATAATGATGTCTTTTCCTCTAGAGTCATGCTTAGAGAAGACTGTACTAAATCTTTTTGGAAAGAAAAATTTATTAATGGATTACCTAGTCTTTTTGCTCATAAAGTTAGAGATGTTCTTAGTCAACCTACAGGTGTCATTGAATATGATAATTTAACTTATGGTGATATAATTAGTACTATTCAAAAAGAAGGATTAAGAATGTGTATTGATCTTAAACTTAGTCAAAAAGTTGCTAAAGATAAGCATAAGGCTAAATATGAATTAGGTAACTTCTATGAACAATATGGTTTACCTCCTGTAGCTCCCTCTCATCGTAAAAAACATAAGTATACTAAACATAAATCATCCTACAAATATTCCAATAAATATAAAAGAACTATTTACCTTCCAAATCCACTGATAAATTCTATACTAAACCCAAAAAGAAATATTATAAGAAATCACGTCCAAAATCTAAATCTACTAAAGATGTTACTTGTTATAATTGTGGTAAAAAATGTCATTACTCAAATAAATGTAAAGAAAAACAAAAATTAAAAAATAAAGTTAATCAACTTCAAATTAATGATGAATTCAAAAATCGATTATTTGAAATCTTCCAATTAAACCAATCTGTTAGTGATTCTTCTTCTGACAATCCTAATAATACATCTGATTACCCTTCACCTAGCGATCATTTTGATAATTCTGATAATAATATTGAATTAGGATGTAATGATATTTGTTGTAAACCAGTCAAACAAATCACTGTTCTTACTAAAAAAAATCAAGAAGAAACTGCCCTTATTAAATTAATTAGTAAATTAGAAGATTCAAAATTAAAACAAAAATATATTGACAAACTCAAATCTTTATTAACCAACAAAGATAGGAAACCAAAACATGATAAATCTATCGTTAGTTTATCCAAAACCTTAGAAAGATTTAAAAATAAACAAAAAGAAGTCACACTTCAAGATTTACAACATGAAATTAATCAGATCAAACAAACCATTAAAGATTTACAAAGTAAAGATAGAGCCTTAGAAGATGAAATTATTACATTAAAACTTAATAAAAGTTTAGATAATTTCCAAACCAACAATGTTGAATCACCTAATGAATCAGAACATACTAATCCTGATAATCTTCTATTTGATAATAGATCATATCAATCCCATCATCTTGAAGATTAAAGATTAAATCTTATCAATAAAATTCATATCCAAAAATGGTATTCAAAAGTTAAACTAGTAATTAATGCTAAACTGCTTGAATGCTTGTGGATGAAGGCTTGTTGTTTGAATTGGAACAATTCAATGAATGTAAGTTTTAAGCTTACTTTGTTGAGTGACAAATCATGTTTTAAGCCCATTATATTTGGTGGCAAATCTGCAAACTTTAAGCCCACTTGCGGCGGCAAATTCAAACTATTTCGCAAACAAACATGAGTTGAATTGTTCCAAATTGAGCAAACTAGTCGATACTTGCTTGTACTCATCACCTAGTAAAGCTAGCGTAAGAATCGGAATAAGAATGCATAATGTTTATAAAAGATCATATCATGATTAGTAGAGGCCGATCTTTGATCGGGTGAGCGGGGGTGCTCAATTCATGACCTTCCCCTCTTGTACCCAAGTTTCCGAGCCGAGGCAACTTTGGTGATGATGGACACGTGGCCTTTGGCACGAGTCAAAGTTTCCTAAATTTCCCCAAAACAAAAAATATTTAGGTGGCAACTCTGTATCTGGCAAAACAGTCCAATTTTGGCATTTTGTGATTCAAAATCAATTCTCCAAAACGATTTGTCAGATTTGGACTCTTTGGTGATTATCAGTTTCACATTGCACTTGTGAGATTAGGTTCAGAACCGCGGGAGTCTGAACTGTAGGGCTTTCTTTCAAACCTCCGAAAATGGGGCTCGAAAAAGCTGAGCTACAGTACCAATGACGGACCTCAAAAGAGACGGTAAAAATAAGAGCCTTACTCATAACCTCCTCTAACCTTATCCATCGTAAACACTTAGGGTCTGAATACAACCGATCCATTCAAGGGTTCTGAAACAACAACGCGCACAAGATTTAACTCAAAGAGAACATGTTCCACAATGAATTCAATACCGAAACAACGATTATAATTATCATTCCAAAATATAACAAGTGAGTGCAAACCCATTACTATCCTATTTAGTTTCCCATTTCTTAGGTTTATTATGAAATTTAGTTAGAACAACGGTTAATCACAACAAAGTTAACCAATTAAATATGAGACAATCAATGCGTGATAAAATAAATTCACATATCAAACATATATGATATCACAAAGTTAAAACACATAAGAGATATGACGTGAAGATGATAATCCACAATTAAGAACACCTTCATCCATAATTTCATACTTTTTGAAGAATAATTTAGACTATTAAACCACATCTTTTTAGACTTTATTAAAAATTGCATATGCTATACGTACACCAACTAATGCTTTATTTAAACATATTTCGATTTCATAATTATTTGCTATTTTATCAATTTCTAAAATAGTAGGGACAACTTACTGAATAAAATAAGAAATCATGTTAACCCACATATAATATCACATATATCATCATTTACATAATAGAGTAAAAGAACAAAATAAGGTAGAACAAAAAGAGGAGAAAGAAAGGGTTTAAGGGAGTTCTTATGATGATTAGGTTGTTAAAGGTTTATTTTCCAAATTTGTTTTATTATTTTGACCGTAAGATATGATTGTCCTAGCTCCATGATCATCCTGCTAAAATTTCATGTCGATCAGACACGATCTCACCGTTGATCTTCCATTTGATGCCTCCCAATTTTGTCGATTATTGATCACTATTTTTGACTTGAAATTTGCAGAATCTAACCTCAAAAATGGTTTCTAAACATCTAAAAACCTTAAGGTAGTCATTCCTAAAGTCATTGAACCACTCATTAACTCAGATGCATGGTAGCACCATGGGCTGAAAAACATAGGATAAAATTCACTTTCATCTTCTCCAACCGCACGTACGCTGAGACCCAAAATTTCAGATTTTCAGATTCAAATGCACCACATCAAGTCCTTATATCTCATTTGTTGTAATTTTGTTTTACCTCATTTTTGCTTTGTTGAATTTATCTCACAGCCTAGTTTTTGTAACACCTCTTACACGCCTTATTCTACTTCTTTGTGCATGCTATAAGAGTTTTGAAATTTGATAAAAAATAAGATTTTTCTTCTTGTTTATGACTTTGCTTCAAACCATTTTTCGGACTCCATAACTTTTGCGATTCTTAACGGTTTTATTGCATTCTTTCGCCAATCTCTTCACCTTACTTCATAGTTTGTTCTACACTACCTCACTAGCTTACTTCTTTCCGTAATTGGTGGTTTTAGTATCCTGAAAATTTTGAAAAATTTCAAAAAATTTCCTTTTGTTTCTGTCTCCTTCATCTTCATCTTCTTCTCTTTCTTTACCTACAATATGCTAGAAATAATGTTTTTTCGGCAATTTTAATTCGAAATTAAAGTGAGACCCAACTGCCAGTGATTTTTATTATCTTAAGTGAAAAGGTTGCAATACATAAATAATGAGCCGAAACCATTAAGTTGTGAATGAGAATTGTCTCGTAAAGTGGGGATTAATAAAAACTGGATTTAGATTTGGACTTAGTCTTAGTTTGGACTAGACCTAAGCTTGTGCTTGTGCTTGTGCTTGTGCATGTGCTGGGATTGGTTTTGGACTTGGAGTTGGACTTAGTCTTGAGCTTGGGCTAAACTGTGTTGTGTTGGGCTTAACTTATGCATGTGTTTGAGATTGGGCTTGGATCAGGTTATGACCCAACACTTGTATCCATTTTGCAACCCATTAGGTTTGTATAGCATTATATACATATTTAATTATATATATTATGCACATGGGAGTTTTGCACCGTTGTAACTCTAGCCCTAATGGCTAGAGTTGATGGCCATTGATGCTAGGTTTTGTGGTAGCCTTCATGACTAAGACTTATTCCCTACAAGTATAAAAATGGCCTTTCCCCTCCAACTTAGATGTATGATATAAAAATATTTTTGAGATGAAAAATTTGTGGTTTTCTTTAAATAAAGTTGGAGATGATTCTTATACCATTTTTTTTTTCTATATTCTTTTTGTTAGCCTCTTCTTTGGTTCTTGTTAGAGAGAGAGAGAGTGCTGTCATTGTCAAGCTCGTCAAAGCTATTCAAAAGGTGCTTCTACATGAGCTGATTTTGACTGCTATATTCTGGGAGACAGACGTCGGTGTACCTCCAGCACCCATCGGGAGGCGGTGAATCTATTTTAAGGAAACTGTGGTATCACACATGCTTCAATTTGCTTCTTTTCTTGTCATTTGTTCTTTAATTTTTCAAAATTTATTTTACCTTGACAAGTTCTAATCTTTTGTTATCTATGTTAATAATTTGTTCTATTAGTCATTTTGTTTATGCGAGGTTCATGATGTAATTTAGTTCTTCCCTTTATTTTTAGTTATGTAGTTGATTTTGTATTTGATTATGTATTTCATTCTTTAATTAAATTTTTTTTGTTTTGTTATTTCGATTTAATTTAATTTTATACATTTTTCTAGTATTATTATAGAAAAATGCGAACACAACATGCTGTGAATGGTGGTTCTAGATGATAATGGAGTTAGGTGATGGTGGTGGTGGTGGTTTAGCGGTGTGATAGTAGTGGAGAGGTTCACGGTTAATAGAGATGATATTAATGGAGGTGGAGGTGGCGGCTATGGAGGTTTCATGAAGATATGAGTTTGGTGATGAAGAGTGGTGGTGATGATGGAGTTCGTGGGTAGTGTGTTGGTGTTGCATTATGTGGTGAAGCTTGAGAGGTAATGGATATATGTATGTTAGGGGTGTAAAAATGGCTCATGGTCCATGGGCAACCCAAAGCCTGCTTTGACCAAGCCCAAGCCCAATTCGGGACCCTGGGCTTGGGCCTAGGCCATCATTTTCGAAGCCCGACCCAACTCAATGGCCTGGCTCAAAACATTTTGCACCCTACGGGCAGCCTGGCTTGACCCACCCGCCGACCCCCTAATGGCTCTTTACTAATAGTCAGAAAATTCAAAAAAAAAAAAAAAATGAAGAAAAAAAATTGAATTCAATTCAAATGGTCAAATGACCATTTAACACCAAACAACCATTAAAAAAAAAAAAAAAAACATTAATCCCCCTCCTCCTAAACTCTTATAGATATCTCATACTCTCCCATTTTATTTCTCACAAACATTTCTTTCTCTCAAACTCTTAAGCTTTCAATCTCTCTCAACTCTCAACTTTCAACTCTCTCAATTAATTTTGAAGTCTCATTCCTAAGTGACAATTGCAATTGTGCAAGAAAAAACTTTTATCAGACGAAGCTAATTTTATTATTGCATTCGTCAGTTGGTAATATTAATTAGTTAAATTAAATTTATTAGTTACTCATTTTTTTACATTTATTATTTCTTAACATATGCTAGTTGCTATTGTTTACTCATTATTTAAACTAATTGTTAGTTGTTATATATTATTTTACTTACATTACTAAGGATCCTAATATTCTTAATGTTTATGTTGATATTAATGCATATACTACACAACATGAATCTGTTGATTTTCCTTCCCATGTACCTAATATCCCTCTTCCAACAGTTGGATCGTCATCTAGGGGCAAGACTAGTAGTGTTTGGGAGTATTTTGAAAGAATATTTGTAAATAATCCTGATGGTACAATTATAATTAAAGTAAAATGAAAATATTGTGCACATTTATTTAGTGTTGCATCTGCAGGGGCTACTAGTCATCTAAAAACGTATGCTAACAAATATTTACAAAGTCAACAATCTGATATTAGAAGTCAAACGTAGAGATTTCATCAATTGGTCATTTGTAAATATTTTCATATGATCCTATACGTGCACAAAATTCTGTAGTTGATTATATTATAAAAAAAAAACAATATTTACTACTAGCGAATGCCCTGAGTTGTTACAAATGGTTCACGAAGGTTTTGTACCACAATATCAAAGTTTTTCAAGAAATATTACTAGAAATAAGATTTTAAAGAAATTCGAGGATATTAAAAATGAATTATTTGACATCTTCAAAAATTTGAATTGAAGAGTTTGTTTAACATCTGATTTATGTTCAAATAATAGTTTAGAATATCAATGTATTACTGCACATTTTACTGATAATGATTGAAAATTAAATAAAAAAATTATTTCATTTAGATTAGTTGAACTTCCATAGACTAGTCATTCGCTTGGTGTAGAAACAAGAAATGTATCATATGAGTGGGCTTTGCAAAATAAATATTTACCATTAGTTTAGATGATGCAGCATATTACAATCAGATTGTAGCCCATTTGAAATCAACTTTACAATTACTTGTTGATGGTGATTTATTTCATGTTCGTTGCTATGCCCAAATTTTAAACTTGATTGTTAAAGAAGCTATACATGTATACGAGACTTTTGTATTGGTAATAAAAAATGTGGTTATTACTATTATGTTTTCTATTAATCAAATTTCGAAATACATGAAAATTTATCAATGAGAAGGTATGCCATTTAAAAAATTAATTTTAGATATAGGCAGCAGGTGGAATTCAATGTATAATATGTCAAAGAGAGTTTTTAAACAAAGAAAAAGATTTATTTTACAATAATATTAATAGGAGGAGTACTGACTCCAACAAAACTTAATTGACACTAAGTAGCCTTATATAAATATTTTCTAAAAGTTTTTGATACTGCAATAAAATTATTTCTTATATATATATATATCTATTCCTACTTCACCATTTGTTTTACATATGTTAGTATAAATGATGAAAGTTTTCATAAAATATATGGGTAATGAATATTATGTAACCATTATTATTGCAATGAAAGAAAATTTTAATAAATATTTTGATCTATTGCCTCATCTTTTAGATTAGCCATAATAATTGATCCTAGGTGTAAATAAATTGGTTTACAAGAAATTTTACAATGTATTTTTGCTGATCAAAAATAATTTGCCCTGATTATGCAAATATGCAAAACAATATTTGAAGAATATAGGGCAATTGCATCTGCAAATACATCTATATACACTACACTAGTGGCCTCATCTCAAGGCGGAAGATTAAGTGGCTTTTTTAGCAATAAAAAGTAAAAGAATGCCTCAACATACAAGCGTAAGTAGTTTTAAATTATAACGTTATTTGAAGAGCTCAATAGTGGATGATTTTGAAGATTTTGACATTTTGAATTGGTGAAAACAAAATGAAACTATGTGGCTTACGCTTTCACAGATGGCTCGTGATATACTAATTGTTCCTATATTTATAATTGCTTTAGAAATAATTTTTAGTGCAAGTGGACGGGTGTTGAGCGATTACTGCAGCAGGCTTTCGCTCCAAATGGTTGAGGCACTGATGATATCCAGAGATAATATGCATGCGCTTCCAAGAAGACACAATTATAGTGAAAATGAGAGAATTCAAAGCGATTTAGACGACATATTCTCAGGCAACATGAGTGAATTATCTGTTTCCTCCGATGATTGATCAACATTTTGTTTTTTCGTTATTTCATTTCGTTATTTTTTTGTAGTAGATTATTGAGGTGGAATATAATACAAATGATTGGTAGACTAGTAGGTGCTAACCTAGTTGGGATGTACTTAATGTACAGTGATGCAATTGTTTTACCATCATCAATAATCTACATTTATTTTATTTAATGATATAAATTTTTGTAATATTTTATTTCATTTTGGAATAAAAATTATTCATTCAATAAATGTTATCTATTTAATTTAATGATTGTAATATTGAAATTTTTATTTTGATACATATAAAATTATTCAGTGTGTTTGGTTTTAATTTTCTGAATTCAATTTTCTAGAAATTGAGTTTTTTGTTTTTTGTTTTTTTTTTAATTTTTAGTGAATATTTTTAAAATTTTAATTTTTTAAATTTTTTTTTTAATTTTTAGATACACTTTACATAGATGTATCTAAATAGTAAAATATTTGTGAAAAAATATTTTCAAAAATTAATAAATATACAAAAACATAAAAAATGCACTGAATTTTCATTTTTTTTTTTGTATTTTTTGTATTTAGTGAATTTATTAAAGATTTTTTTTCACAAAGTTTATACTTTTTAAGTGTATTTATGTTAGGTGTGTCTAAAATTTTTAAAAATTGCTTAAAATATTAAAAAAATTCAGTGAAAATAAAAAAATATGAAAAATAAAGAAGTATAATTTTTTGAAAAGTGAATTTTGGAAATGAAAACCAAACATTGTGATTCATTTTAAAAGAAGAAAATTACATAATTTCATACTTTTTTAGTCATAACCAAAAAAACATAAGTTATACATAATTAAATTTAAATACCACCACACATGCAACATAACCAAACATCTCATTAATTTTAACAAAAATACTCTAGTACAATTTTTATTTTGTTTTTTTATCACTCATAAATAATCTATATACATACCATATTTATTGTTTATTTGTCACACAAAAAAAAGGCCGGCCAAGCGCGGCCCGGGCCTGAGCCCAAGTCTTAGGCCTTAATCTGAATGGGCCTGGGCCTTAATTTTTAGTCCCCTGTTGGCTTGACCTGGCTCGAAAAAAAAATGGAAGGCTGTGCGGCCTATTTTTGGCCGGCCCGGGCTCAGACTCTGGTGGGTCAGGCTAGGCCATATTTACACCCCTAATGTATGCATGCATAGATTTATATATGTATATATAAATATAGATACAGAGATATCTAGATAGGTATATAGGGAGGGGATGAGATAACATAGAGATGAGAGAGAGAGTAGTGAGCTACGTGAGAGAGAGGTGTGGGCTGCAAGAGACTTGGGCAACAAGAACATGGGGAGATGACGAGGATGATGATGCACCTATATATGTAGATATATATAATTAGCTAGATCGATATGTACAATGTGTCTAGGAAGTTGGTTATTTTAATTTTTGGCTATTTTAGTAGGCTAAAATAGTTGTATTTGGAAAGAATGTTGGATTTTTTTTTTTTTTTTTTTTTTTTCCAGTTGGATGTGATATTTGTGAGAGAAAAAGTGAATAATTATATGTTTGCTGTGACATTTTGTCTAATTGGGTATTTTAGCCTATTTTTCCTTTTAGTACTGTTTTAGTTCAAAAAAGCCAAAAAGTCTCTTTCCAAACACCCCCATAGAGAGGAGTGAGGGAGAGAGTACGAGAGAGAGGCATGGGGCTCCAAGAAGAAATCGTGGGGAGCAAGTTAGTGTTCGTTTTGATACAGAAAACACTACACTTTAGTGTAATTTGGTCTGGAAAGAATACAGAGAAAAATACAATTAAAATATCATAAGGTTCAGAAAATAATATTGAGTAATAATATAAGGTTAGAAATATTTTCTTGAATAAATTTTGGTATGAAAAATATACACACTATTTAATTCAAAATAATGAGAATAATTATACAAAAAAATCTTGAAAAAATATATTATTTTTATTATACAAAAATGCGGGGTTTCACATGCTCTATTTTGCTGCTTTGTAGACCTTAACTCGGATGCCTATAACGGTTACATACCGCATAGCGCCAACCGATGATCTTAAAAGAGACGGTAAAAATATATAACCTCCTCCAACCTTATTCGTCATAAGTACCTAGGTTTCGAATACAACCGATCCATTTAAGGGTTTCGAAACAACTGCTTGCGCAAGACTTAACCTTCAGTTAGGGAACATGTCCTATCAACCCATTATCATCTCATCATTATTCAAGTGATTGAAACCCAATAGCACCCCATTTGGTTTCCCCTTGAGTTAGATAATTTTAAATTAATATTAGAACAAGCTATTGAGACAATAATTTCCATACACGTATGAGCATTATCAAAGCATCATGGGAAAGGAATATAGACACAATAATGTAAATATCATACTAAGGCCCAAATATGTGATAATAAGCACATTCATGAAATTGAAAATTTTAAATCATCAACAAAAAAAAAAAAAAAAAAAAAATCAAATTAGATACACTCTAATGATCTCAATCTAGGAGACATTTTTCAGATTTTTCTGAACTCAGCCTTTCCATGGTTTGTAGAGAATTTTATCTAGTTTCTAGATCATCTTTCGAAGATGGGATAGCTTTTATAGATTTTTAGTTATTAAAGAAATAACTAGTGTTGTCCAGATTCATCGACTGTTACAAAAATCAGATTTTCTTTTAAACCACTCACTCTTTAAGGAAATCTTTGATATAAAAATGAGGTGAAGGAAATTTTTCTGTAATTTTCTAGAATTTTTTAAAGTGGGTTGAAAATACTAGTCTTTCTTGCACAGAACTTGAAATAAGAAGAGTAATAGAAAAGGACGGCAATGAGTAATTTTTCAACTCTCTTATGATTAAAAACATGTTAACTAAAATGTTAATAACTCAGATTTTAGTTTGAAGGTGTGTCTTTAAAAATAATGTAAGACATAGGTAGAAATATTTGTATTTACTTCAACAAATAGAGAATACAAGCAAGGTAGCAAACAAAGCTCAACTTTTCTTATTCAAACACAAGAACCCTATATATTAACACATGAAAACAATAGTCTAAGCATAAAGTGTTATGTATTTATTAGAGAAAAGAGAAGGATTATAACGATTCTAGTTTAGACCAAACCCGTTTATTGTTTTGGATATGGGATTTCTTGTTTGGATTGGTTGTTCATATCCTTATTCATCTAATTCCTTGTTGAGTTTGGTTGTTGGAGTGTTATTGTTGCGTTCGGAACATGTTGGGAGTCAGTTTTTTTTAAAAGCGTCATTGTCCAGAATTTGGCTTGTTCGCTTGAGCGAACTTTCTTGTGCTTGAGTTGTCTTTGAGACCTTCTAGTATATTTGCAGGTCTGCAAAAATGCTGAGAGTGTGGTGTTCTTCGCTCGAGCGGTGTTTTTTGCGCTCAAGCGGTCTTGGCTTGAGCGGTCCTTCTTGTACTCGAGTGATTAGCCCATGTCTGCAAAACTTCTGGGAGGGTGCCATTGTGCGCTCGAGTGGTAACGTGTTCACTTGAGTAGTCTCACTTATTGTGTTCGCTCGAGCGGTCTGTTCATATATCAGTCCGTAAAAGTCACTTTTTGAATCCCTTTTTCATTTCTCTCTCTCTAACATTATAAAAACCTAGATATACTCTCCCTCTCTATAAAACTCAGCTTTAAACCTCAAATACACCCTCACCCTTTGATCTTTACACCTGTGTCCTTTGGAGAAAAGATAGAGCTTGTTGAGAGCTTCATTTTAATACGTAAAGTTCATGTTTTTATAGTGACTCTGGTTTAGATCTGACCCATTGATGTTTTGGATTTGGGTTTCATTGCCTTACATGATTGTTCATGTCTTGTTTCCCCTTATTCCTCAGTGGATTTTGGTTATCGGGGTGTGTTGGTTGCATTTGGAGTAGGTTGGTTGCTTCTTTTTAAATCTGGAGTTGCCTTGAATTTTGCCTCTTTGCTCGAGCGAAGCTTTTTGCACTCAAATGGTGTTTGAAAGCTCTCAGTACTTTTGTAGGTCTGCAAAAATACTATGAGGGTGCATGCTTTGCTCGAGCGATGATTCCTAAGCTTGAGCAGTCACTCTTGTTGTGTCTGTATGCTCGAGCGACACTTCTTGCGCTTGAGCGGTCTGTCTGAATTCAACAACTATAAAAATCACTTTGGGTTACATCTGGGTCACTTTTCTCCTCCCATCTCTCTCCTTCCCCATTGTTGAGCTCTCAAGCTCTGTCTCCTTGGTTTTCATCTACTTTTATACATCTTTGACCCCCTAGTTCCATATACTAAAACTTAGAGCTCGACGAGGGCTTTCATTTGATCTGAGCGGACTGTGTTTTAGTTGAAGTTGGATTTTTCGATTTTTTTCTCTTTATTGCTTGAGGTAGGGATTCTTTTGCTCCTTTTCAATACTTTGTCTATAGATAGACATGTGGTAGATTCTATTGCATAAAAATCACATTTATTGTGGATCTTTGAAAATCATGAAAGGGGATCTAGGGTTTGAATATTTGGAGTAGAAATTGTGAAATTGAGTGTTGTTGGGTTAATTGGAGGGTAGCTTAACTTGTTTTTGTTGAAAAAGAGGAAAAGCCCTACTTTCATATCTGACCTAATGAATTAAAAAGGGGTAAAATTGAATATTGTTTGTGTTTTGATAATTTGAGTGGTGTTATCGTGTTGTTAATGTAAACAGAGGAAATTAATTTTAGAATTGGAACTTATTCAAATAATCATATTGAGTTAAGATGGGTTATGGCTTAAAATTCATGAATGAGGTTTTATTGAAATGTGGGAGTTGGTTTTTGGAAAGAAAAAAAGACTTGGGCGTGTTAATTTGGAAACTAAAAGAGTTGGTTTTGGAAAAAAAGAAAACAAAAAAAAGAAACTATGACGTATTGTACATTCAGACCTGAACTTGAGATTAGGTTTTGAAACCATCGAGTATTGTTATTATTATCATCGTTGTTGGACTTAAAGTCAAGTAAGTATTGGATTATCGTATTACGTGTGTTTATATATATTGTTTGCTTAGAGGTTTTGTCCTTGGATATCGATGGAAAATGACATTGTGATGCTGAATAGATGTTTGTGTATGTAGTACACTTGGGTTGTTTATATTTGTTGAGTTATGTGATGGTTGGAAATGTGCATGCGCTGAGAATCAGGGGTACCATTACCCTCCAGCTAGTGCTTGGAGAATTGGCTGCGCTTAGAATGTGTGTGCCAGTATTTTCCAGCTAGCACCTGGAGAACTGAGCAGAGTTACCATTACCTTTCAGCTTGTGTCTTGTAAATTGGCGTGAGTATTGGAAATGTGTATCTTTGGTTTATCGTGCTTGAGGCAGGTAGAGCGTTGTTAGATTTCTTGTTATTATCTCAGTTTTACTTATGTGTTTCATGCGTGATAATAACTATTTTGTGGAAGATGTCAATTGTCTTATATGCTTATGTAAGGAACATTTTATATCTTTCGTCTTCATGTTCATTTGGGATACTTCTACTTGGAAATTGTAAAGTGAAATTGGTGTGAGTTCGGTAATCGAAGAAAATATAATTGGTTTCTGTGGATTTGTTTTGAAAATTGATTGTCTTCGGGTGAGTTACAATTGAAAAAGGGTAACAAGAAGAAGGAAAGACGAATGGTTGCGTAGTGGAACAAATTTGAGTTTTTGAGGAAAATATCTATGTAAGTATATCTTCATGTATAAACCGACATTTATGTATATGGTATGACCTAAAGTATTCATGATCATAGCTATTTGTATGTTGTTATTGCTTAGGATCATGTTGGGATCCCTACTGGACTTTGTGTTCATCCCATGTTGTTAATTCTTTTTTAGGTGACTGTCAAGAAGTGATTCAAGATCGAGGATCTTTATTATCTATTGGCCACAGGGCCTTTTCTTTGTTGGCTAAATGCCGTTATTGTAAAAAGGGTTGAACCTTTTCTTTTTATTTAATGATACACGCCTATGGGCAATTCATTTAATTGTAGCCCATTTTGCATTCATTATGTATCCAGATGAGAGAACTTTTACTTAATTGTCCTTATTAATGTATTGAAGTTTCATACGTTATCCTTGAAATTGTATAATAATAATACTGGATTTGGTAATGTTAACCGAGTAATAAAAAGTGGGGTGTGACAACTTGGTATAAGAGCAAGCTGAGTTTGAATATTTTGGGCTCATGGGAAGTAGTTTTTATCACATCGGGTTTCCTATGCTTGGTGAGGATGTTGCATGTAGTTAGGACAGGTGTTAGGATTTATATGTTGCATTTATGTGAGCATGGGATTAAGTTTCTTGGATAGTGTCTGTAGCAAGTGAACTTGCTTTGAGGTCTTATCGAAAACACGGCCGATCAACGTAGTTTCTGATGAGAATTCCTTGAGAGTTCTGGGACAAGTAGTTATCCTTGTGAACTTAATTCAATTATGTGACTAAGTGTTTAATTGTTTATATGTAGTAGAACTGTGTATTTGGGAGTTAGTCCGTCTTGTAGCTTAAAAGTGGTGAGTGTATGTGCCTCGGGGAAGGGCTGTGATGTTGTGCACTAAGTTCGTCTAGTTTTGATTTTATAGAATGTCTACACGAGGGAATAGAGGACGAATTAGGAATATGAGTGCCAGTAAGGGCACAACGGTTCCTTTATCACTCGCCGTTGCAACATCAGTTGTCGGCGAGGAAGTTGCACGTGAGATTGTGAGAGCGGAGCAGGATGCTCTAGCTCGCAATGGGGGTGACAATGGGTATGCCCTCAAGCTTATCAAGGGGTTTCTTTGTTCCAATCCACCGAAGTTTTTGGGAGGGGCTAAACCATTAGAGGCAGATGATTGGTTGGAGCAGATTACCAAGACTCTTGATGTGCTTAGAGTCGAAGATGAGGAGTTGAGGATTTCTTTGGTGAGTTTCCTATTGAGGGGTAATGCAGGGTATTGGTTGGAATTTGCTAAGAACACCGCACGTAACACGTGGGTTGCTTTTACTGAGGCCTTTTTGGCCAAGTACTTCCCTCATTCTGCTCGGAAAAGGTTGAGGGAATTGTTTGTTGAGTTGTGCTAGGATGCTACTCCTTTGGCATAGTTTGAGATGCGATTTACTAGTTTGTTGAGGTTTGCTCCATAGTTGGTGGCAACAGAGGAGCGTTATTGTTATGAGTTTGAGAGGTGGTTGTGTAATGATATCTGGGAGAAGGAAGCTAGATCTCTGTGGAAGAATTACTATGCTCTAGTTGAGGTGGCGGCCTATGTGGAGGCCATGGTTATGAGTGTTGGTCGAGTGAGGGAGGAGGTCAGTTCGGCAACTCCTATGGTTCATAAGCGCTCTAGGCTCAGTAAGAGGTGGAGGCGAGCACATGCTCAATCCCAGGCTTAGTCCTTGTCTTCGTCAGGGGTTTCGAATTTGTCAGTTGGGAGGCCTAGTGAGGTTCAGGCTTTAAGCCATTCTCAGAGTAGAGAGTTAACTGTTTGTTTTGATTGTGGGCATTTGGGCCATGTCAGATGTTTCTGCCTTTTGTGTGTGAATTCTTTGAGTGTTTCAAAACCTAGTCAGACTTAGTCTCTTCAGTCTAGTCGAGAACGATACCGATACCAGACCCGTGTAGGCTAGACTTCGAGAGCTTCCCAAGGGCCTCATTTCCAGTCATTACAGTAGTATTACCCCTTGAGAGGGGCTTTTGTATTAAAGACTGGTGGTTTCATATCTGAGCTTTTGTTGTCGACTGATATGTTGTTGGGGGTTGAGGTATTATGGTACTATGCTCTATGTATATATTGTTGTTGTTTATTATTCCTCATGTGTTGGGGGCTTATGATGGATTTTGGACTCTTTTGTGTGTGTAATGAGAAGTTGTTCATGGGATTGATAATTGTAGCGGTGCTATATACATGTTACTGTTTTATGAAATTATTACGCGATGGCCTGTGAGCCTTGTTTTGTTTGGGAGTTAATTATTGAGAATGGGAATTCGTGGGTTATTGCGATTGGTGTGGTGGTATCGTAAGAGTTGAGTTATAAGGCTTTGGATGTATTGAGTTTAAGTGAATGTGAGACTTTAGAGTTTGTGGAATTGGCGAAGTTCTGTGAGAATGTCTAGGGGAGTGTGAGATTTGTACTCGGGTTAGTGAGAGTGGTACTTGTGTATTGTTTGGTAATTTGGTTTTGTTGGTCAGTGAGTCCGTGGTGGTCCTATTGATTGTGAGAAGGGTGGTGTGTATGTGTGGAGGTATTGTTAGATATTGGATGGAGTTTTGAGAGTGAGGTGAATTTAATGGTTAACTGTTGGAGGCATTCCTTGGGAGGAAGAATGGTGGTGCCCTTAGGGAGTGAGTGTGGCATTGGTGAGGATTCTTTTGTGTTTGGAATCAAGTGATTTCCATTGACCATGTCAGTCTAATGTTTGAGATGTTAGGATGTGCTTATCATATAGATATAGAGGTGATGATTTACTTCGAGAACCATGAGGGTATGGTCTAGTCTAGAGGGATCTGGAGTGATTCAAAGAGTATGGGGGATTGGTCTGCAAACTCTAGTGGAGTAGTGGTATTGGGTGGCGTGTCAATGTTTGGTACCGAGTGTCTCGGGTTAGTTAAATGGTTAGTTGATGTTGGGATGTGGTTGACAAATAGTCCCACTGGGTCTAGCTTGGAGTTGGTTAAGAGGGTTGTAACCTTGTAAGTGTCTTAGGATGGTTTAGCAAGAGTGAAGCCTCACGTCTGCTGTGTAGAAGCTTGAGTGAAACTTGTGACAAATTAGTGGAACTCCTCAGGTTAGAGTAGTGCATGGGATAATTATTTTACGTATGCATTACACCTCGTGTGGGTGATAACTTATGATGTTGTTTATGATAAAAGAGAATCTCAAGATAATGAACTTTCTTGTGTTTTGTTGCGTTCATAACGTGATTGTCATACTATTAAAGGTTGTTATATAAATTTGGCATATATGTTTGTTGTGGCACCACGGTAAGAGTAATGAATGTTATGAGATGACGGATTATGAGCTTGAATTGGAAAGTACATTTTTCTTGGAGTTATAGCCTCGGATGGCCTGGTTTAATGGAAATGTTGTGGAACTAATCCAAACTGTAATAAGGAATTTCACTGTATAGTCCTGTGCAACTAATTTGTGGATGATTATATATTTTGATTTACATCCTTGTTTTCAAGAATGTTTACAAAACTTGAGTTTTGCTTGAAGAGCAGAAAATGTGTTTTAACTTTGATTGGTGTGAGTTTTGGCACTTATGAGAAATGTTTTGCATTCAAGAGGATGATTTTCAAAGCATCGAGAAAGTGAAAAAGGTTTTTTTTTTTTTTTTTTTTAAAAAAAAGTTTTGTTATCATTTGTTTTACCTAGAATGTTGGGTGTTGTGTGAATGACTTAACTTAAATTGTTAATTTTGGTTTGGGCGTTGGTTAAGGAGTGTTTTGGAGTTAGTAAGGTTTGTGTACAAGGGTGTTATTTTAACCTTATCCTGTTAGGAGTTCTCTTATCCTATGTGAGTTCATTGGGACTTTGGTTGTGGAAATTTCTTTAGTATTCTAAGTGCTGAGCACTCGGGTGTGTGGTCTTGTTGTAGTGGTGGCCGTTTGGTTGATGTTGTAGTTGTAGTTGTTGTTTCTGTTTTATCTCGCAGGCCTAATGATTGGTATGGGTTGATGAGGCATTCATGATTTGCTCCTTGAGTTTCGTTGTTCGGGTGTCTTCAGTGTCCCGAAGTGTGACTTGAAATCCGAAAATCTATCCCAAGTATGGACCCAATCCTTAGTGGGTGGTTATGCTTCCGGTTGTATTTGAATTGCTTTTGTTCAGCCTTACATTTAATTTCGGGGATGAAATTCCTTAAGGAGGGAGGTTATAGCAACTCTGGTTTAGATCCGACCCATTGATGTTTTGGATCTGGGTTTCATTGCCTTACATGATTGTTCATGTCTTGTTTCCCCTTATTCCTCAGTTGATTTTGGTTATTGGGGTGTGTTGGTTGCATATGGAGCAAGTTGGTTGCTTCTTTTTAAATTTGGGGTTGCCTTGAATTTTGCCTCTCTGCTCAAGTGAAGCTTTTTGCTCTCGAGTGGTGTTTGAAAGCTCTCAGTACTTTTGCAGGTTTGCAAAAATACTGGGAGGGTGCATTTTTCGCTCGAGCGGTAATTCCTGAGTCGAGCGGTCACTCTTGTTGTGTTTGTATGCTCGAGTGACACTTTCTGCGCTTAAGCGGTTTGTCCGAATTTAGCAACTATAAAAATCACTTTTGGTTACATCTAGGTCACTTTTCTCTCTCCCTTCTCTCTCTTTCCGCCATTGTTGAGCTCTCAAGCTCTTTCTCCTTGGTTTTCATCTACTTTTATACATCTTTGACCCCTAGCTCTATGTACCAAAACGTAGAGCTCGACGAGGGCTTTTATTTGATCTGAGCGGACTGTGTTTTAGTTGAAGTTGGATTTTCGGGTTTTCTTCTCTTCATTGCTTGAGGTAGGGATTCTTTTGCTTCTTTTCAATACTTCGTCTATAGATAGACATGTGGTAGATTTTATTGCATAAAAATCACATCTATTGTAGATCTTTGAAAATCATGAAAGGGGATCTAGGGTTTGAATATTTGGAGTAAAAATTGTGAAATTGAGTGTTGTTGGGTTAATTGGAGGGTAGCTTAACTTGTTTTTCTTGAAAAAGAGGAAAAGCCCTACTTTCATATTTGACCTAATGAAATAAAAGGGAGTAAAATTGAATAATGTGTCTATTTTGATAATTTGAGTGGTGTTATCATGTTGTTAATGTGAAGAGGGAAAATTAATTTTAGTATTGGAACTTATTCGAATAATCATATTGATTTAAGTTGGGTTATGGCTTAAAATTCATGAATGAGCTTTTATTGAAATGTGGGAATTGGGTTTTGGAAAGAAAAAGGAATTGGGCATGTTAATTTGGAAAATAAAATAGTTGGTTTTGGAAAAGAAGAAAACAAAAGAAAGAAACTATGACGTATTGTACATTCAGACCTGAACTTGAGATTAGGTTTTGAAACCATTGAGTATTGTTATTATTATCATCGTTGTTAGACTTAAGGTCAAGTAAGTGTCGGATTATCGTATTACGTGTGTTTATATATATGGTTTGCTTAGAGGTTTTATCCTTGGTTATCGATGGAGGATGACATTGTGATGTTGAATAGATGTTTGTGTATGTAGTACACTCGGGTTGTTTATATTTGTTGAGTTATGTGATGGTTGGAAATATGCATAAGCTGAGAATCAGGGGTACCATTACCCTCCAGCTAGTGCCTAGAGAATTGGCTGTGTGTAGAATATGGGGTGCTAGTACCTTCCAGCTAGTGCCTAGAGAACTTAACAGAGGTACCATTACCTTTCAGCTTGTGACTGATAAATTGGCGTGAGTATTGGAAAGGTGTATCCTTGGTTTACCGTGCTTGAGGCAGATAGAGCGTTGTTAGATTTCTTGTTATTATCTCGGTTCTACTTATGTGTTTCATGTGTGATGATAACTATTTTGTGGAAGATGTCAATTGCCTTATATGCTTATGTAAGAAGCATTTATATCTATCGTCTTCATGTCCGTTTGGGATACTGCTATTTGGAAATTATAAATTGCAATTGGTGTAAGTTCTATAATCAAAGAAAATATAATTGGTTTCTATGGATTTGTTTCGAAAACTGGTTGTCTTCGGGTGAGTTTAAAATTGAAAAAGGGTAACAAGAAGAAGGAAAGACGAATGGTTGTGTAGTGGAACAAATTTGTGTTTTTGAGAAAAATATCTATGTAAGTATGTCTTCATGTATAAACCGACATTTATGTATATGGTATGACCTAAAGCATTCATGATCATAGCTATCTATACATTGTTATTGTTTAGGATCATGTTGGGATCCCTATTGAACTTTATGTTCATCTCACGTTGCTAATTCTTTTTCAGGTGACTGTGAAGAAGTGATTCAAGATCGAGGATCTTTATTACCTGTTGGCCACGGGGCCTTTTCTTTGCTGGCTGAATGCCGTCGGTGTAAAAAGGGTTGAACTTCTTCTTTTTATTTAATGATGTAAGTTTGCAGGCAATTCATTTAATTGTAGCCAAAGTTGCATTCATTATGTATCTAGATGAGAGAACTTTTATTTAATTATCCTTATTAATGTGTTGAAGTTTCATACGTTATCTCTAAAATTGTATAATAATAATACAAGATTTGGTAATGTTATCGGAGTAATAAAAAGTGGGGTGTGACAGTTTTCATCGACATTGACTTTTGGGCTTTTGGGCTTTCTCCTCTTCTGGAGTGGAGGTGGGGATTTCTTAATAGTGTGCATGTTGTTTAGCTTCATTATATGTTATTTTGTTAGTTATGGATTTTCAAAAAAAATAGTCTTGGATATATATATATATATATATATTTATTGATGCACAAATTTGGGAAAAAAGACTTGTTTTTGGTTTTGGTTTGGGATTGGTAACCTAGTGGTCATTGTGTTATGAGTTTATGAAGGAAATTGGTTTTAAAGAGTTTTCCAAACGTTAATTGAAAACTAGGGTTTTGGATGTTTTTATGGAAAAAGAAGAAATTGAAATGGTTGTGGGATTTTGGTTGAAATTAGGATTGGTTGAGAAATGTTTTGAATAATTGGAAAAATACCAAGTACTATTTATTTACTCATTTGAAATGGTGGTTTTGTTGGAAATGATATGAGCGATTTTGGAAAAATTGTATATTTTCAGTTGAGATTCACAAGACTCGTGAGGAGTGTGAATTTTGTTTTGGTAATCATGAGATTTTGTATAAATCATTGGGGTTTTGATTTGGTTATGATTTTGGAATATTATTATTGTGCTATCTTTTAATTAGAGATAATTGGTTTTGGCAACTGGTGGAGGGTTGTATTGATTGTTATAGAAACTGCATGTGGATTAGAAAAATCGAAGTGTTTACAAATCATACATCGCATTGTGCATATTATGGATTTGTAACTGGAGATTGCATGTTTCGAAAAATGTATTGTTGTTTTGAGATGCATGTATTGTATTATTGAAATGGAAAATAACATGATGAAGCTGTAATGGGGTGTTAAAGTAGAATTAGGTTGGCTTGTGTGACCATGGTGTAAGACCTAAACCCACGCGGTAGGTGCCGAGCCTTTCGGTTAGTACTGGTAAAAATGGCATAGTGACTTGTATAGTTACTATTATGAACATTGCCCCTTGAAGATTTATTCACTATATTTACCACTTGATTGTTTTGAAAGAATGTTGTTGATTTGGAAAGATGTTTTTGGAAATCTCACATTACATTGTTTCAATGAGAAAAAATTCATGTTTTACCGTGACATTTCACGTGCATTCATCTTACAACATTGTTAAGCTTCATGCATGTTATTAAGTTTATTTCTACTGGGCTTTATGCTCACCTTATGAGGGAAATGACTTTCAGGTGAACTGGTGTGCCTCCACTAAGGTGATGACTTGGGAGGATCTTGGAGCTTGAGGCTTATATTTGTTGTTTTCCCTTGGTTATTTGTTGTAATTTAAGCCACGTGCTTCTTTGTATTGATTTGTGATTCATTTGCTGTAACCAGGCAAGGCCTTGGAAATTTATAGCCTTTAAGGCATTAACTTGTAATAATTTAGTTTTATTCATTATAGACAGAATTCATGTTGTAGAATTAAAAGAATGTACTGAGGCATATGTTGGAAACGATGTTGCAATATTATAATAGAGTAGAATGTCTATTTATTTTGGGCGTTACAAGGATCGATTGTGTTGTGGCTTACTTGAATGTTTAGTGAAGTGTTTGCTAAAGAATTCCTTTCTTTTTCCTTACCACCAAAGCTCTCTCTCTCTCTCCATCGCTCTCTATGTATATATATATATATATGTTGAAATGTGTATGTATTTGTGTGTGTTGGATGTGCAAAAGAATTGAGAGAGGTGTATT
Source organism: Camellia lanceoleosa (assembly GCA_025200525.1). Classification (NCBI taxonomy): domain Eukaryota; kingdom Viridiplantae; phylum Streptophyta; class Magnoliopsida; order Ericales; family Theaceae; genus Camellia; species Camellia lanceoleosa. The sequence continues at coordinate 63,096,786 of CM045762.1, forward strand.
TATAGGAAAAATAGTGTGAAAAGTCTAAACTACCCATTGGTTGGAATTGAATGTAATGGACTTGTATTTAGTTGAATTGTAAAGAAATGAGGGGTGATTAGGAAGATTAAGTGTGATCTACTTAGGATTAACCCTTGCTTAGTTGGTTTGGAACTTGATTGAAACGTTGGTACAAGACAAACATCTATGATTTGGGGTCTTCGGTCAAAAGTCTTCCATGAATTCATGAAATTGGTTTCAAAAGTACTACATAAAATCACTATGGCCATGTGCTTCAATTGACTAGGGTTTTTGACCCATTTTTTTTTTATTTTCTTTTTGTGCTCAAATTCATCTTAAAATAGTGTAGATATTTTGTAGAAATATTATTATAATGGATTGTACTTTTATACATATAAATAAATCATTTTGAGGCTAATGTGAAATTTTAATAAAGTGTGAGGACAGAGGTTCAATTTATGAATTAGAATATCTATTTGAACTATAGAATTAATTAAATTAGTGATAGGGAACATGATTCAGTTTAGGTTTCTCGTTTTCTAATTAAAAGATGATCAACTGAACAAACCTTATGAGAATTGGAAATCTAGGGCTTTGAGCTATTATTCTATAATTAAGGGGTAATTAATTATTATTAGGGTATTAGAAATGATTCCTAAGCTATCGAGATCGATTAGGGTTCACATGGTTCCGATCATGACGCATTCTCAATTCTAGGGTTAAAATTGCAAATAAATGAGGAATTAAGAGCTTTTATTATAATAATTCAAAAGTAAGGGCCTTAAAGGAATTTACAAAACTTAGGGGTCTCACAACCTATCCCTTTTAAATAAATTTTGTCATTGAAATTTATGTAGCACTTGTGACCTCTAAACTATTGAAGTGTATTTAATTCCTTTATTTTCATTTTCGGAGTCTTTGGAGTTGTATTCTGGTTTTGGAGGAGTACAATTGGATTTAGAATTGTTGGGATTGTTCGTTCGCACTTGTTTTTGTTGAAAAGTTTTTTGGGAACTTAGAAAATTTGTTCTGGTGTCGACACTAGTCTTCCTGGGGGTCGACACCATCTTGCTGCCTTACTCTTAGTGTCTCTGCTGGTTTATAGGGTCAACACCATGGGTCCTAGGTCGACCCTTGTCCACTGCTGTGTTCTGGGTGTTGCTATGGAAATATAGGGTCGACCCTTGCCTGTTGCACACTGTAGACGTCCCCGAACGTCCCGGGAGAAACTCCCGTTTTGTCCATTTGGGCTTACTACAGTTCGGATTCAAATGTCACGGTTCTTAATCTGATCTCGCAAAGTGTAATGCAAGATTGATAAATCACCAAAGAGTCCAAATCCGGCAAATCGTTTTTGGAAAACTGATTTTTAAGAAAGAAGTGCCAAACATGGATTGCTTTGCCAGATACAGAGTCGCCACCTAAATATTTTATTTTTGGGGGGAATTTAGGAAACCCTAACTCATGCCTAAGGCCACATGTTCGTCATCACCAAAGTTGCCTCAGCTCGGGAACTTGGGTATGATTGGGGAAGGTCAGTTATGAGCACCCCTGCTCACCCGATCAAAGATTGGCCACTACTAAACATGATATCTTGTTTTTGAAAACACATGCATTCTATTCCGGTTAATTGGCTAATCTTTACTACGTGATGCGCATAGCAAAACAAGTATAGATTAGATTGCCTAATTGGAACAAAGCATCGTATATCCGTTTGTTTGGAAATGGTTTTGAATTTTGTTACTCGCAAGTAGGCTAAAACACAGATTTCGATGAATTATTCCAATTCAAGCAATCGAACCTTCATCCACAGGCATTCAGGTAGTTATATCATTTAAGCAAATAGCCTAATGGCAAGCATGCTATCATGTTAACATTCACATACATGCAAGATGCTGAAGCATAAACACTCACAGTGTACTCCGAGCCAAAACAGGGAACTAGTTAGAAATCATGCATGATCCTAGTTCATGTTAAGATGGCTAATGCAACACATGCAAAATGCAACCGGAATAGGCTCGGCTAATCTAAGAATGGCATGTGAAATGCGACAACTCGATACACGTATTCAAGTTGGAATTGAAATACTATGCAGTTAGTATGATGCACCGAGCCCGGTGCGTGCAATACGAATGAATGTATACAAACATGCTAATTTAAGTATGCTAATTGAAACATGACCCAAAACTAACCATTAAAAGTAGGTAAGTAAAAGGGAGAAAGGCGTGGGGTTGGAAGACATTCACACACGCACGCACACTTATTACAAAATTCGCCCTCTCGACGGAGGGTCCGAATAAATGATACAGACCGAATACTTAATCAACTACCCCAGCTAATTAAATGTTACAAAACCCTTAATTAATTAACAAATTAATTACAAAAAATAGTCTAAGTATGAAACTAAAGAGGCCGCCGCAACCTCGCCTCAGAATGATTGGATGATGCATGCTCGATTCGCCTCGCTCAGAAACCCGTTGCCATGCCACATGTTGCCTCTGTTTGCATTGCTTTGCACCTCTGAAAACTGTTCCAGCTTCTATGACACTTTGGAACCACCTTGGGGACATTCTGAGAGTCCACCAACCAAGATATAAGGCCACCGGCCATGGGAAAATGGTCATCGACCAGAAGCAGGGATCTCGGCCAGATATTGTTAGCCGGCCGGCACTGAATGTGGCCGACCGGCCATCTCTTATTGCAAAATCCTGTTTTTGCTGCAGCAAAGAGCAGACAGTGCATGGCAAGGAATTTACAAGACAATGTGTGCACAACCACCCTCCCTATCATGCTATGAACTCAAGGGAGTATGGCTTTCGACCATCGGGCCACCAATCACGCATTTCAAATGCATGATGGCCAAAAGAGCCGAATGTGCAATTTATATCAAATGAAATGCACATAAACATATGAGGGGCCCCAACCTCTATCATGGTTGATCAAGAGGCAAGGGATGCAATCATGCAAGCAAAAAATGCAACATGAAGCATGTCAAGCAATGCCATACAAGGCTAATGGTAATAAGCATGCCAAATGCAATGCAACCTAAACAAACATGCAAACATGCAAGGCATGTGACAACATTCAAGGATAGGCAAGCATGTAACAACATGTGGGGCAAGCATGCAACAACATACAAGGGACAATACATGCAAGCATGTAAAGCAACTTAACAAAAGGGACATGCCAAATGCGATATAACTCAAGCATGCGACAACATGCAATAGGCCAAGGATGCAACAACATGCAAGGCAAGCATGCAACAACATGCGATAATGGTCTTAAACCAAAATGGACAGCTCTCAAATAGGTCCAAATCAGTGGCCAAAACACCCAAATCAAGGGACCAAAAGGGGAGGCATGCACACACATATATTGGTCCACAAGCTAGACCACAATGCACAATCTTCAAACATGAGCAAGATGGGATAAACATGAGAATATGACGATGCAATAAGCTCTGAAATCATGTCAATAATGATGCCAAATCATGCACATAGGATAAGCATAGCATGCCAATGGACTTAAAGCTCAAAGCTAGCCAAGGTACTTGAACTATAGCCATATCAACCAAGCCCCAAAGGGCCAAGGTGACCCAAAACAGTCCCAAGACAGGCCAAAACAAGGCTAGAACATGCATGGGGTGTGGTCAAATCATGCTAGAAAGGTGAGCACACAACAAGGCGCATACAAGGCCAAAAGGGGAAATTGCACTACACCCATTACAACCAAACATGGCATGACTCAATCAAGGAAAATTAGATCTATAATATGCCAAAACAAACCCCAAAACCCAATGAGATGGCATCCCAAAGACTTAATCATGGAGACATGCACAATGACCCAAACATGGAGCATAAGACACCAACTCTTCAAAGCATTGAAAGGATGGCAAACGCAAGCATACAAGCATGAAACACGGACTGAAATACTATGACAAATGATACCAAATCACTGACATGGCCCAAGTAAAGCATGCTAATGACTCACACACCCAAAGCTAACAAGCTAGAATGTATGGTGGCTATACAAAGCATGGCAAGCATGACCAAGACAACCTCAAACGGAGCTTAAGCATGGTGAAACAAGGCTAAAAACTTCTCAAAGTTAAGTTAGAACATGCAAGCATGATGGTCGAAATGCAAGATGCGTGTTATGCAAACATGCAAGATTACTCTACAAGTATGTGAAGCATGTAAGATGACATCAAACCAACATGAAATAGAGTTAAGGTAGGTCCTAAAAACCACCAAAAAGTACTGAAATAGAACCAAGACATGCTAAGTAAACATGCTACTCTTATAAGCCAACAACACAAGTAAATGAGACACAAAGGGAGGGGGGTGTCCCTCCCTTATACAAGACCTCAAACCACTTCTCCACCACTGAAAATCCTTTAGATTTTAGTGGTGAGAAGGCCAAAACAAAAGGTTTACAAAGCCCAAAGAGGAAAGGCACAAAAAGAGGCCAAACAAGGCCTAAGAGGAGGTAGTCAACCCCCAACACAAAAGTGACCTTAATGAAACATCTCAAGAACAAAAATATAGAACTTTTTTTAGTAGGACGCTAAGCTTAAAACAACATGCAAGTATGTCTAAAAGCTTAAGCCAAAATGGGGTATCAAAAGCAAGTTGACTCACCCTTAAAGAACACTTCAAGAACACCAACTCCAGCACCCTTCTTGGATCAAAACCAACTCAAAAACTCTGAAATCAACCTTCTAGTGTCTCAGCAACCAAGGATAGTGTAATGCTAGGTGTTTGTGTGTAATAGTAAGAACAAAACACACTTTTGAACTCAAACACACACACAAATCTAGAGAGAGGGAGATATAGAGAAAGAGGTATATCTAACTTCTATATCAGATGGATCAACCCCTGGAAAGGGAGAGGAGGCCTTCCTTTTATAGAAAATCCAATTTGCCAAGCTTCCAAGAGAAGCTAAACAAGGCTCAAATCCCTCCATACATGTGTATGGAGGGCAGAGTCTGTGCTCACCAGCTGGCACAGCTGGCATGCACAATGCTTGAAAAATGAAAAGAAAAGGCCTCGGCCAGAAAAGGTGGCCGATCGACCAAAACAATGGCCGGTCGACCAACTAAAGTGCCGATCGGCCAACACCCTTAGCTGACGGCCAAAAAACAAGGCCGGTGGCCTCAGGCCATGGCTGGTGGGTTGAGAAAATAGCCAACAAGCCACCCTCTTCTCTCAGAAGCAAAAACACAGGTGTTTGGTCCACAACCAAGCACAAAATAGACAAGTTGAGAGATCTTGAGGTAAGGCGCGCGGCCCAGACCTCCGAGAACTCAAAACGAACAAGAACATGGATGATCATCGAGTGTTCACACGATGACGTTCAAGTCTTGAGGACGGTCAAAAATGGGGTGTCTACACACACATTAGTGCCTCAACACTTTCTTCTTGAGGGTCGACCCCTGTGAGTTATTTTTAGAAATTTTGGTTCGGTTTTGGGCCCAACTATTTAGGGGTTTGACTTATTTTTTTCTTTGACTTTAGGGCTATTATTCTACTACTATAAATAGACCCCAAACACACTTTTCTCATTCACTTTTTCTTTTCTTTGTCTCTCTTCTCTCCTTAAACTGTGAATAAATCTCTCTCTTAGAAACTCAACTTTCTTACATAGATCTCTAGATCTACTTAGTTAGAGGCATTTTTTCACCTTGGTCCTCTGAGAAAGATTGTAGATCTCATCAAAGGGTTTTCTTTTGATCCAAGACTTTCATGGTTTCATTGAGTTTAAGTTTTTTCTGAGTTCTTCTTTTCGCTTCAAGAGGTAGGGTCTATTTCCTAAACTCAATATGAGTTTGGTAGCATATTTGTGATGTATTTTGTCAATTATATTTGGTAGTCATTTGGTTGATTTTGAAAATTGATTTTGGGCTTGAGGGTTTTGTGAAATTTGGGGGTTTTTGGGCTATGGTTATGCTACTATGGTTATTTTCGGTATACAAATTGCATATGGATTTCTAAAAGTGGAAACACCACAATTTATAGAAAAACCCTACATGATGTTGTTTGGGAGTTGGATTGATTTTTGGTAAATGGTTTGGTTGGAAAAAGATGGAAATGAAATGGTTGTGGGATTTTGAAAAGGGATGTTGTTACTTTTTTGAAAAATATATTTGTGTTGTTTTCTATTAATTATTGCATTAGAAATAACTATTTTGGTTATAGGTGAAGGATAACATTGCTGTGTGTTAGAAATTGCATGTGGATTAGAAAATTTGAAATCATTCATATCATAGAGCATGTAATGGATTTTTGGTATTTGAAACTGTATGTTTGAAAAGAGGTTTTGGAAATTCTTGTATTTTGTTTTGGAACATTTGCATTGTTTTGGAAAAACAATATTTTGTATCACACGTGTTGTGCTATTGGAAAAAGGTAAATAAAGTGGTAAAGCTATGAGGGGGTGTTACAGCAAAATTAAGTTGGCCTATGTGTCTATGGTGACGGACCTAAACCCGCGTGGTAGGTATCAAGTCTTCCGGTTGGCATTGGTAAAAATAACGTTGTGACTTGTATAGTTACTCGTATGAATACTAGCCTTGGAGATTTACCCATTTTATTTATTATCATTTTGGTTTGAAAGGATGTTTTGGAAAAAGGTTTTAGCAAAGTATTTGTTGTTGTTTAGCGATGTGTTCGCATTTGATTTTAGCAATGCATTTGCTGGTTGGTATTGAGATAACTGAATCGGTTTTTGGAAAAGGGATTTTATATCAAACGGATGATTTGAACTCAGAAAACGTTTTGATTAAATGTAAGGCTTTGGTAATTAGAAAGAAAGGATTTTGTTCAGAAATCAAATGGGTTTGAAAATGCATTTGGACATATTGCATATATGTATTGCATCATTATCATTATCATTTATGCTGGTGGAACATGTTTAGTTTTTGAAATATTCTCTACTGGGTTTTATGCTCACCCTGCATGGTTGAAAATGCTTTTCAGGTGTACATGTGTGGATGTGAACTGTGACGTGAAGTTGTGTTCGGAACCGTGTAGGGTGGTTCTGTTATTTGTAGGCCATTAGCCATTTATATTATTTATTGGCCATGTACCATTCTTGTTAGGGTTATACCCTTGTGTATGATGTAAGCCTCAGGGCATTCAATTTAATTTATAACACCTACGTATGTTTTTACTTGCAGAACATCCATTCGACTTAGATGTCGTATCTAGAAATGTATAAAACCGAATAAACACATATATTGTGTGACTATATTATATTCATTTGCATGAGAGTTGTTATTTATTGTTCATCGTTGGGTGGTTTATTCACGTGAGCTGGACCGTGTAAATTCGGGGTGTGACAATTTAAGCCATTCCCATCCCAAAAAGTTGTGGACGATTTGTCTGCATTGCATCCTCACTCCTAAGTAGATTTTGCCAACTTACATTAATCATTTGAATCATATTCTTAAGTTCTCCTTCCTTCTGTCTGGAGCCACCATTGGTCTCGTTTTGCTAGTAGTGTTTTGAATCAATTTTCTCTCCAATTAATGACGTAAGGGGTGCGTCAAACTTTTGTGGTTCTCAAAAATCCCGAACTACTTGTGTGATGTCGCTCCTCTAGTGTAAAGGCCCGTGTTGCAATTTTCCTAATGTGATAGTTCACATACTTGTTAAGGATTAATTTCATTGATCCTCCAATAGGTTGCTGATGTTATGGTGTTGGTCGATTTATGGAAACTAGTCTATTCCTCTTAAACAATAAAGCATTCCATTGGATAGGTAAGTTGTCTCATTCTTTTGGTAGTTGTCAATCATAACTTGATGTACAATAATGAGTCTATTTCTAAAGTGAGGTTGGAGTCAGCTATCTTTACGCGCTTTTGAAAAAAAAAAAAATGCTCAACAAATCAAGTTTTTAATGCAATAAAAATTACCACATGTCTAATCTATAATGAGGTATTGAAAAAAAGCAAAGAAATCCCTACCTCAAGGAGAGAAGAGGAGAAAACCCAAAAATCAATTTCATTGGAAATCAATCTCCATCAGTCAAAACGTAGCCCTCGGAATGCTTGTCGTTTTGGTATGTAGAACTAGTACCAAAATACCTATGGATCTTGCTAAATCAAGAGAAGAAGTGAGCATTTGTGGTTTTTAAGAGAGAAATGAGAGTTTAGAGAGAGATATATGAAAAAGTGATAGAAAAATGGATATGAGATTAGATTTGAGAGAGAATGGCCTGAAATTCAAAGCAGAAAATGCGTTTGGCCACATATGTGGATCCTTCCAATACCAACCTAGGTCTTGCTCCCTTGCTACCGCACGTGCGGGCTATCCCCACTGTACGTGCGGGCCCCTTGCCTAGAAAATTCTAATTGGCTTGCACCAATTCACACATATGGGCCTTTTTGCCACATGTGTGGCCCCACTTGACCCACCGTGATCTTCCCGAGGTGACTCCACTGCTCCATTTTTTGTTCTTATGCCCGAAACTTAGAAATCTTAACTCAATCTTACATTAAGAAGATTAAACAAGTTCAAATTCACAAACATCGATGCAACACAACCTTTCAAGGTTCTGAAAAAGAAATCTGTAAGTCCGAAATGCGCGATGAAGTCAGTTTTGAGACTTGGGACATCAAATTTGGCTATTAGTGAATGATAGCATTGTTGTGTGATAGAAGTTGCATGTGAACTAGGCGAATTGAAATATTTATCACTCATGCATTTTATTGAACATATTATTGAATCATTGGTTTTATAATTGTTCACTTTGAGTAATTCTTGGAAAACTAGTTTTTGAAAATGAGTAAATGAGTGGTGAATTCAGTTAGGGGATGTGGTTGTGGATAATTAATTTGGCTTTAGGTCCTCGTTGAACGTTCGAAAACCCATGCGGTAAAGTACCAAGTTTGTTGTAATTAAGAGTCGATAAAGTGATTGTTGGGTAATGCTTTGAAACCCTACTTGTAGACATTTGCCTAGGGATTACCAATGTTGTATTTATTGCCCTATTTTCTATTGAATTGAAAATGGATGAATTGTGGTTTTGAACTCTTACATTGTCACGCCCCGGATTTACATGGTCCGGCTCACGTGAATAAACCACCCGACGATGAATGATAAATAACAACTCTCATGCAAATGAATATAAAAGTCACACAAACATGTGTTTATCTGTTTTTATACATTCTTAGATACAATATCTAAGTTGAATGGATATTTTGTAACTAAAACATGCATAGGTGTTATAAAATCAAATTAAATGCCCTGAGGCTTACATCATACACAAAGGTGTAACCCTTATAAGAATGACACAAGACCAATTAATTACATAAATGGCCCTGGGCCTACAAATAACAGAACCACCCTACAGATATATAACAATACAAATAAAAAATAATAATACAGATATATTTTTCCAAAAAAGAAATAACACCCATCGTTTCAAAATCCAACAATCATTCCCATTCCATCTCTTTCTAACCAAACCACTTACCAAAAATAGTTCTAACTCCCAAAACAACATCATTTAGGGTTTTTCTACAAATTGGGGTTTTTCTCTTTTAGAAAATCAAATGCAAGTTTGTTTACCAAAAATAGATTTAATAGCCAAATCATAACTAAACAACCCCCAATTTGTACAAACCCTTAACCCATAATAACATTTCAAGGTCAACCAAATGACTACCAAATATAAATAACAAAATACGTCACAAATATGCTACCGAACTCATATTGACTTTAGGAAATAGGCCCTACCTTTTAAAGCAAAGAGAAGGCAAGAGAGAGAGAAAGTGGAGAAATTTCAAGGACACTGAAAACCAACTTTGCTCTGATTAAAAGAAAGCTCTTGATGTGCTCTACCTTTTTGTCAAAGAGACTAGGGTGAATAAATCAACGGATCTAGGTGTATTTGACGAGAGAAGGTGAGTTTTAGAGAGAGAAGCTCTAGATCTAGGGTTTTTAGAATGTCTAGAGAGAGAAAGAGAGAACTGAAAAAGTGACTCTAAAAGGTAATTTTGCGTTCTGATATACATGCAGACCGCTTGAGCACAAGAAGTGTCATTCGAGCGTCCAAACACAAAAGGTGTGACCGCTCAAGCGCCAAAAATGACCGCTCGATAAAAGGCCACCACTCGAGCACAAAAAGCACCGCTTGAGCGAACACTGCTCAAGCGCAAGAAAGACCGCCCGAGCGAAGAATTCCATCTCTTAGTATCTCTGCAAACCTGCAAAAGTATTGGAAGTTCACAAAGACTGCTCGAGTGAAGAGGCAAAATTCTGGGGTACAACAGTTTTTAAAAAAACAAGCTACCAACTATTCCAAATGCAACCAAGACACTCCAATAACGAAACCCAATGAGGAATAAGAAGAAACAAGACATGAACAACCATATAAGGTAATGAAACCCAGATCCAAAACATCAAGGGGTTGGGTCTAAAGCAGAATCACTATATGTATAACATTAATTCAAAAAGAGAAAATATATGTTTTCACATAGCATTCCATAGGCATTCACTGCATGATATTGTTGAATATCAATCATGTCATTTAGATGCTGATTGTGTGTCTTCCCCAAGGTAATGATTTGAGAGGATCTTGGGGCTTGAAGTTTTTTTTGTTTACTTCCTTTTTGCAAAACCAAGGGGTTATCTGTATTGGGTTTTGTAACTCTTTTGATGTAATCGGGCTATGCCTTGAAAACTAGTAGTCTTTAAGACATAAAATTGTAATAGTAGGTGTTGTTGTTGTTTTTTTTTTTTTTTGCTTTTTTGAAATCACATACTATAGATTTATGTTCGAGGACCAATGAATATAGCAATTTAAGTTTAGATCTGACCCATTTGATGTTCTGGATCCGGATTTTGTTGTTTTATATGATTGTTCATGTCCTTATTCCTCATTGAGTTTGGTTATTGGACTATCTTGGTTGCGTTTGATCCAGAGTTAGTTTTTCAAAATGGTTCTTGTCCAGATTTTGGCGTCTTCTGTAATAACCCGACCCTCTTCTATGCTTTGATTCCTTCAATATATGTGTGATGCTATGCTAGATGTGAAACTTCATGTTTAAATGTGTGAATTCCATGTTTATATACTTGTATCTGTTAGTTGTGGGAAAATCTGTTGAAATTAAGACCTTTGGACTGAAAATTGAAAGCCTTAGAGGCACAATAAACTGAAATTGACTATACAGTTATGATTAACATGATTTTTAGGACATAATATGAAGTTTCGTAAAAATTTGATTCGCAATGAATTAATTGGAATTATTTAGGCTTAATTCTTAATTAAACTTAACTTAGACTCATAACTCAAGTCATGTTAGATATAAGAGATACATACATGAGCCTAGGGTTAACACTTAGACTCCAAACATAAAAAAATATCTCATGGAGAAAGAGAGAGAGAAGAAGAGAAAGAGGAGAGAAGGAGAGAACTGAACCTAAGCTTGGAGATTGGAAGTGAGAGGGTAATTTATATGGTTAAATTGGGCCGAGCTGGGCAATGGGCTGTTAATGGGCCGAAATAAGAACAGTAGAGTAAAAGGAGCCCAAAACCCAGAAGTTAGTTCGGTCTGAATGAGGCTTGAAGATTATTCCGGACTAAAAATACTTTGTGCTTAGACCGGTCTAAGGTTACTTTGAAGTTAGTTCGGTCACCAAAGTTAGACCGGTCGCAGGCATAGCACGGATAGTTTGGTAGGACCTAGCTAATTATTAGCACGGTTCAAACAACATAGTTAGCACGGTTTGAGCAGGAAGAGCTGAGGCAGAGCAGTGAAGGAGGGTATCCAACTATCGATAGTTCGGTCTACTCTGTAGCTCGGCATGGCCATGCTTACTTCGGTCGTGGTAGTTCGGCCATTGTAAAACCATCTCACTTGGTTTAAGCAGTGAGGGGGGTGTTGAAGGATAAGCATTATCTTTTAGGAGTATGAATCCTAAGAGGACTCTGCATGGAGGAGTAGGAGTCCTACTAGGATTGTGCCACACGAAACCTATAAAAGCTCATAACTATCACCTATGGAGAGGTAACGTAACTTTGATTCTCGAGTACACAGCTTTTGTCTATTTGTCTAATTTGCTGACTTAGGCATCGGAGAGGTTTCCGGCACACACCCGCCGGCTAGCTCACGTTTGTGTTTTCAGGTGATAAGACGACGACGTACGGAGGAGCGCAGACTTGATCAACAGGATTATACGAGAAGGTTAATTTCTTTCCCGTACCGGAAGAAATTGATAGAGTAACTCAAAGATTGGCTTAAAGTAAGTGTTAATCAACTCAAATACTTGACATATCTCTTCAATTAGTTAGAATCAAGTCTTAAAATGAAGCTTTGGCACTCATGGAAGCTAGGGTTTTGGATTATGGCCTAAACTCAACAAATCTCATGAAATGAGCATGTAATCTTTGGGTTTGTTTAGTCAAAGGGTTGATTCTTGTGTTTTGAGCTTGTGTTGGGTTAGATTGTGAGGAATTGTTTCCTAATTTTGCCTCTTTGCATGCTTTGAGCTCTTGTATATATATATGGAAAGATAAAGAATTATGGAAGTTAGGGTTTCTATTTTGAATTTGAAGGAAGTTTCGATCTAATTGAGTTTGAGTTTAATTTTTATTATGCTCATATATCATGTTTTTGAAGTGAAATTGCTTGGATTGAGCCTTAAAAATGCATATGGAAAGCTTGAACTTGATATAGATTTTCGGACTAAAATTTTCAACCCAGACTGCTCGTGTGGCCTGGGCCACCGCACGAGTGGCCAATCCTATTTTGGCCAAAATTAGATTATGAAGTTCATCCACTCGTGTGGCCAGGCCACCGCACGTGTGACCAAGGCCACCGAGACTAACAGGGCTAATTTTTTTTCAGTTTTGTTTTCTTTTCATTTTCTGACTTTCGGGCCTCCAATTGCATGGTTTTCAACTATTTTCATGTGCTTATGTATTGTATAAACACAAGAGAAAACAAAAAAAACGAATGGGAACATGGTTAGAGTTAATCAAAGAGGCTAAGAAAAGAATGAATTGCTTCTTTAGTTTGCATGTGTGTAATGTGTGGGTCACTCGTCGGAAGGGACCACTGCACGACCAAATCACAGTGAGTAATAGTAGTGTAATGATATGTTATGCTTATGTTTTTGACATGTTTGATACAAATTATGTTTTATTGGAGATGATTGAACATTGGATTACAATGGCATATGAAATAGACCCGAGGTCGTTCTATTTCTATTATGTATGATGGGCCTGAGGCCGTTATGTTTGATATGAATTGTTTATGACGAATGGCTCTAAGGTCGAGGGAAGTGAAGACATGCCGATGTTCCATTTACCCTACAATGTTCAGAACAACTATTGATATGTTGGGCCTAAGGCCATGTCATATTATGTTGGGCCTAAGGCCGTTCTGTATTATGATGGGCCTAAGGTTGTTCAGTATTATGTTGGGCCTAAGGCCGTTCGGTTATATGTGGGCTTGAGGTTGTTTTGGAATATGATTATGATTCAGACATGTATATGTTACATATCTATTCTTCAAGACAGATGCTCATGTTTATAAACCTCATTACATTATTATTACTCACTGAGCCTTGCTCACTCCGTATTTATATATGTTTATGTAGGTGTTAGTCTGGAGGGCAACCCTAGGTCAGCTTCAGGAAACTTTTGATGGACCTATTTTGTTAAGCCTCCAATGTTGGAGCCTTTTTGTCTTTTTAGGGAGCTCCTCTACTGCCACCTTTTTGTTAAGCCTTTGGTGGCTTTGTTAAACACTTTGGTAATATGTAAATTTTTGATTGGACTGGTGTATATATGGACTATGTATGTGGACTTTCTACATATGACATGATGTTTTAAAATCTTGGCATATAAGCACTACTTAATGGACGTTCTTTTATTTATTTGCTTCCGTTTTAGGTCCCGTTATTGAATAAAATATGTTTGGAAATTTTATTTTTGATGCCTAAGTACAGGCTGGTCATGGGCTAAGCTTTTAGGGGCAGGTTTGGGTCATGACAGTTGGTATCAGAGCATGAGTTACTCCATCGCACACGTGTCCATTTGAGCTATAAGTTGTCTAGAAAAGATTTAGGCTACATGCATGATGTTTCTCCACGATGTGAATACAATGTGAAAGATGATATAATGATTTGTATATGTTATGAAGTGAACAATGTGTACTTGTGTATTTTTCCTATGTGTATTATAATCCATTGATTTGTAAATCATGGTGAGGACAAGGATGGATGATTCGGAGGATTCTATCTCCGCACTACTCGATAGGTTGGAAAGGATGATAATGGATTTGGCAGAAGTTATGAGACAACAACAACAACAGTAACCACCACCGCCACCAGTGCCTGTACCACCACCAGTGGTGCAAGACCATCAAGTCGAGGACCAAACAATTACACTTATAAAAGGACTTAAGAAGATGAAATCGCCGTTGTTCAAGGGGGCATTGATCTAATGAAAGCAGAGGCATGGGTATTGGGTATAGAGAAATTGTTTAAGGTCTTTCCTTGTACCGAAGTGTAGAAAGCACAACTTGCCGCTTTTACTCTTGAAGATGAAGCATGGAGATGGTGGATGCTCACTAGAAATGAACACCAAGGATTGACCTGGGCTCAATTTTTGGAGCTTTTCTATGATAAGTATTTTCCATAGTGTATGCGGGATAAGAAAGTGATAGAATTTGAGACTTTGAGGCAAGGAAATGAAACGGTAGCAGAGTATGAAGCCCAATTTGTAGAGTTAGCCAGTTTCGCACCACATATGGTGGATACGGATTATAAAAAAGCAAGAAAGTTCAAAGGAGGACTTCAGAACGCCATTCTAGATCAGATTAATGTGTTGAAGTTACCTACATATATTAATGTATTGGAAAGGGCAATAATGGATGAGGGTAACATCGCCACTTAAAATCAAATTTTTGAGTGGAAAGGGAAGAGATAGAATACACAAGCACAAAGGGGATCAGTAGCACCACTGAATAAGAAACTGAATTTGGGGGCCTCTAGTACTTCTGCCTTTACTCATGACTCGTCGCCAGTTTGTCCGAAATGTGGGAAGAGACACCGCGGGACTTGCTATCGAGTATTTGGGGCTTGCTTCAAGTGTGGAAAGATGAATCACTTAGTGAGAGATTGCCCTTAGAGAGACCGACAAAATGAGAGTAGAACTACTACAAGTTCAGCCGACTCAACTCCAGCTCTAACAACAAAGACTGCCGCCAAACCTACTAGTTCTAGAAATGATGTGAGATAGGGAAGGGTTTTTGCCCTCGTTCCTGGTGATGCATAGAATATGGAGGTCGTGGTATCAGGTACATTCTCTATTTATGGTCACCATATTCATGTGTTATTTGATTCGGGTTCCACTCATTCTTTTGTGTCGAACACATTTGCTCATAATTTGAATAGACCTATGGAACCCTTGCATTATGTGTTGTGTGTGTCTTCACCATCAGGGGGCTCCATGTTATGTACGTATATTTATCTTGCATGTGAAATCTTGATTGGGGATGTTCAGTTATATGCCAATTTGCTGCCTCTTGACCTGGCTTATTTTGATATAATTTTGGGAATGGATTGGCTAAGTAAATACCATGTGACTACTGAGTGTATGCCTAAGCAAGTCATTTTTTGACCTCCAGGACAATCTAAATTTATTTTTACGGGACATGAGGTGATTCCACCACCGTACTTAATCTTAGCTATGAAAATGTGTAAGCTATTGCAAAAGGGTTGCCAAGGATATTTGTGTAGTATTTTGAATGGACAACCAGCAGATATGTGTGTTGATAATATTCTGATTGCCTGTAAATTCCAGGATGTTTTTTCGAAAGACTTGCTAGGAGAGCTAGTGGACTGTGAAATTGAATTTGTAATTGATATGGTATTGGGAACTCAACCAATTTCAAAAACTTCGTATAAAATGTCATCGGCTGAAATGAAGGAATTGAAGGTACAGTTGCAAGACTTGCTTGATAAAGGGTTCATTGGCCCGAGTACCTCCCCTTGGGGCGCACCGGTTCTTTTTGTAAAGAAGAAAGATGGGATACTTCAGTTATGTGTTGACTACCGAGATCTCAATAAAGTAACTGTAAAGGATAAGTATCCTTTGCCTAGAATCGATGATTTATTTGATCAACTACAAGGTGCACAAGTTTTTTCAAAAATAGATTTGAGATCTGGGTATCATCAATTAAAGGTAAAAGCCGAAGACATTGAAAAGACTGCCTTCCAAACCAGATACGGGCATTATGAATTTTTGGTTATGCCATTCAAGGTTGCTAATGCACCGGCAGCCTTCATGGATTTGATGAACTGTGTTTTTAAACCATACTTGGATGAATTTGTAGTTGTGTTCATTGATGACATACTTATTTATTTGAAAAGTATCGAAGCTTATAAGAACCATCTATGCTTAATTCTTCAAACACTCAGAGATAAGAAATTATATGCGCAATTGAAGAAATGTGAGTTTTGGTTACATGAAGTGGTATTTTTGGGTCATGTAATAAATAAGGAGGGTGTTTTTGTTGATCTACACAAGATAGAAGCCATTGTGAATTGGCCAACTCCTACAAATGTGACAGAGGTGCATAGCTTCTTGGATTTAGTAGGGTACTACTAAAGGTTTATTCAAGACTTTTCTAAGATTGTAGTGCCACTTACTCAATTGACCCAAAAGGGTGTTCCGTTTGAGTTGACAGAACAAAAGGAATCTGCTTTTCAGGACTTGAAGACAAGGTTAACTACAGCACCAGTTCTTGCTCTACCATCTGGTACTGAGGGCTTTGTGATTTACAGTGATGCCTCTTATAAAGGATTGGGCCTTGTACTTATGTAGAATGAAAAGGTCAATGCATATGCTTCTCGCTAACTCAAGCCTCATGAAAAAAATTATTCCACACATGACGTGGAACTAGCCGTAGTGGTATTTGCTTTAAAGATATGACGACACTATTTATATGGGACAACATGTGAGGTCTACATCGACTATAAAAGCCTCAAGTACTTCTTTACCCAAAATGAGTTAAATATGAGACAAAGACGGTGATTAGAGCTTATCAAGGATTATGACCTGCAAATCCATTACCACCCCCGTAAAGCTAATACAGTTGCAGATGCTATTAGCTAAAAAGTTATGAAGAACTTGGCAAGTTTGCTCACAGGGCAAAAAGAGTTGCTACTTAAATTAGAAAGAATGGATATGAAAATTGTGTTGCGTGATCAAGGCGCAGTGTTAGCGGCCATATTAGCTTAACCGGCAATTATTGAAGAAATCAAGCAAAGACAAATGGAAGATGACTTTCTGAAGCAAATTTGTGATGAGATGGAAACAAGGCCAAGGCCTGGGTTCATCCTTGACAATTTAGTGTTGAAATTTAAAGACAAATTGTGTGTTCTAGAAATTAAGAGAAGGATTATGGAGGAAGCACACTAGTCTAAATTTGCATTGCACCCCGATAACACTAAAATGTACCAAGATCTTAAGGAAAATTTTTGGTGGCCAAGTATGAAAAAGGAAATTGCAGAGTTTGTGTCAAAATGTTTGCAATGTCAGCAAGTAAAAGTGGAGCACCAAAGACCGGCGAGTCTACTTCAACCTCTCCCAATCCCGAAGTGGAAGTGGGAAAATCTGTTGAAATTAAGACCTTTGGACTGAAAATTGAAAGTCTTAGAAGCGCAACAAACCGAAATTGACTATATAGTTATGATTAGCATGATTCTGAGGACATAATATGAAGTTTCATAAAAATTTGATTCGTAATGAATTAATTGAAATTATTTAGGCTCAATTCTTAATTAAACTTAACTTAGACTCATAACTCAAGTCTTGTTAGATGTAAGAGATACATATATGAGCCTAGGGTTAACACTTAGACTCAAAACATAAAAAAATATCTCCTAGAGAAAGAGAGAGAGAAGAAGAGAAAAGGGAGAAAATGAGAGAACTCAACCTAAGCTTGGAGATTGGAAGAAATTGATAGAGTAACTCAAAGATTAGCTTAAGGTAAGTGTTAATCAACTCAAATACTTGACATAGCTCTTGAATTAGTTAGAATCAAGTCTTAAAATGAAACTTTAGCACTCATGGAAGCTAGGGTTTTGGCTTATGATCAAACTTAACAAATCTCATGAATTGAGCATGTAATCTTTGGGTTTGTTTAGTCAAAGGGTTGATTCTTGTGTTTTGAGCTTGTGTTGGGTTAGATTGTGAGGAATTGCTTCCTAATTTTGCCTCTTTGCACGCTTTGAGCTCATGTGTATATATATATATGAAAAGATAAAGAATTATGGAAGTTAGGGTTTCTATTTGAAATTTGAAGGAAGTTTTGATCTAATTGAGTTTGAGTTTAATGTTTATTATGCTTATATATCATGTTTTTGAAGTGAAATTGCTTGGATTGAGCCTTAAAAATTCATATGGAAAGCTTGAACTTGATATAGATTTTCGGACTAAAATTTTCAACCCAGACTGCTCGTGCGGCCTGGGCCACTGCATGAGCGGCCAACCCTATTTTGGCCAAAATTCAATTATGAAGTTCATCCGCTTGTACTGCACAAGCGGCCAAGACATCGCATGTGTGGCCATGACCATTACACGTGCGGCCAACAGGGTTGATTTTTTTCGATTTTGTTTTCTTTCTGTTTTCTAACTTTTGGGTCTCCAATTGCATGGTTTTCAACTATTTTTATGTGCGTATGTATTTTATAAACACAAGAGAAAACAAAAGAATGAATGGGAACAGATTAGAGTTAATCAAAGAGGCTAAGAAAAGAATGAATTGCTTATTCAGTTCGCATGTGTGTAATGTGTAGGTCACTATTCGGGAGGGACCACTGCACGACCAAATTACAGTAAGTAATAGTAGTGTAACGATATGTTATGCTTATGTATTTGACATGTTTGATACAAACTATGTTTTATTGGAAATGATTGAACATTGGATTACAATGGCATATAAAATGGACCCGAGGTCGTTTGTTTTTATTATATATGATGGGCCCGAGTCTGTTATATCTGATATGAATTGTTTATGACAAATGGCTCTAAGGCTGACGGAGGTGGAGATATGCTGATGTTCCATCTATCCTATAATGTTCAGAACAGTTGTTGATATGTTAGGCCTAAGGCCATTCCGTATTATGTTGGGTCTAAGGCCATTCCATATTATGATGTGCCTAAGGTCGTTTTGTATTATGTTGGGCCCAAGGCCATTCGGTCTTATGTGGGCTCGAGGCCATTTTGGAATATGATTATGATTCAGACATTTGTATGTTATATATCGATTCTTCAGGACATATGTTCATGCTTATAAACCTCCTTACATTATTATTACTCATTGAGTCTTGCTCACTTCGTATTTATATATGTTTATGTAGGTGATTAGCTTGGAGGGCAACCCTAGGTTAGCTTCAGGAAACTTTTGATGGACCTATTTTGTTAAGCCTCTAACGTTGGAGCCTTTTGTGTTTCTGGGAAGCTCCTTTACTGCCACCTTTTTGTTAAGCCTTTGGTGGCTTTGTTAAACACTTTGGTAATATGTAAATTTTGGATTGGACTGGTGTATATATGGACTATGTATGTGGACTTGCTACATATGACATGATGTTTTAAAATCCTGGCGTATAAGCACTGCTTAATGGACATTCTGTTCTTTATTTGCTTTCGCTTTAGGCCCCGTTATAAAATATTTTGGGAAATTTTATTTTTGATGCCTAAGTATAGGTCGGTCATGGGCTAAGCTTTTAGGGGCAGGTTTGGGTTGTGACATTTTTGCTTGAGTGACATTTCTTGCGCTCGAGCGGTTTTTGAGAACTCTCAGTACTTTTTCAGGCCTGTAGAGATACTAGGAGTTGGCATTATTCGCTAGAGCGGTACTTCTTGAGCTTAAGCGGTGGTCTTCTATTTGCAAAACTTTTGTGAGTTTGTATTCTTCGCTCGAGCGGTCCCACTTATTGTGTTTGGTCACTCAAGCGACATTTCTTGCGCTCGAGCGGTCTGCACATATATCAGTCCGTAAAGTTATCTTTTTGGCTCACTTTTTCATCTCTTCCTCTCTAAACATTTTAAAACCCTAAATTGAGACCCCCTCTCTCTCTAAAACTCACATTCTCTCTACATATATATCTACATTCATTGATTTCTTCACTCGTGTCCCTTTGATAAAACGGTAGAACACTCCGAGAGCTTCCTTTTAATCGGAGCAAAGTTGGGTTTTGACGTTGTTGAAGTTTCTCCATTCCTTCTCTTGTCTTCTAAGCTTGAGGTAGGAATTCTCTGCACTTTTTTATGATTTTTAACTTAGTTATCTGTTATTTTCTAAAACAATATTGTGATTTGGAGATTTTTGGACAAATCTAGGGTTTTGGGTTAAAAATCAAAAGAGAGGTTTTCAATTGAATGGTTGGAAATGATTGAGGAAATGTATTTATTGTTGAGTTATGATGAAATGATGGATTTTTATCTTTGAAATTGATTTACAAAGGAAAGGGGAATTTGCCATAAGAATATCAAATGTTGATTTTGTAATGATAATTGGAATTGACGTTGGAAATATGGAATTAGATTGATGTTGATGAGGATGTCGGAGTTGAATATGTATTATCACTCTTATCTTGAGATTTTCAGAAAGTTTATCCTCATGGAAATTATTTATCTGTTTAGAGATATCTGTTTTGGGCTATCGGTGGAGGATAACTATGATTGTTGTAGAAATTGCATAAGAACTAGAGGAATTAAAACTATTTTCTCATCCATTTGCATTGAGCATTGTTGCATATTAACACATTGAAAATGTTTATTGTTTTGAGAAAGAGAGGTGAATACTTGGTGAATCTGGGTAGGGATGAGGTTACGATGTTAAGTTGGCCTGTGTGTCCTCAATGAAAGATCAGAAATCCGCGCTGATAGGTGTTGAGCCTTCCGGTTAATACTGGTAAAAATGACAAATTGATAGTACTTGTATAGTCGATTTGCAGAAACGTACTTAGAGATTCATAGAGTTGTATTCACAGTTCTACTTTCTATTAAAAAGGAAACATTTTATGAATTGTGATATAAACCTGGCATTGCATGGTTTTGGAAAGAGATATAAATGTTTGTCACGAGCATTGCATATGCATTTACCTTATGACTTTGTTAAGATTCATGAACTGTGTTGTAGTATCTCTATTGGGTTTTGGCTCAACCTATGTGGAAAATCATTTTCAAGTACTGATGGTATGTCTCCGCCAAGGCAACAGCTTGAGAGGACTTTGAGCAAGAGTTTCATTTTGTTTACTTGTTGTAATTATTTTATACAACCCTAGGGCTTTATCTTTATTGAGTTTATAAGTCACTTTTGTTGTAACCAAGCATCGTCTTAGAAAATTGTAACCATTAAGACGTTATCTTATTTGTTTATGTTCATTCTATTTCGGTATCATGTAACATATGTTATAGATTCAGGGTTAGTCTTGTGAATGTATGTTTGCATATATTACTCTTTTGTACAAGTAATTGAAATTAATAGAGGATAATTCTTTTATCATGTGTTGTTATTTAATTAACATGAATTATGGTTATTGTCATTTATTTCGGGATGTTACAATGAACATATTAATGCACATGATATAACTCTGTAAAGCCTAGAGGACATCTGTGAATGAATTCCAGTTTAACATGTATCTCCTATGTCAAATGGTTGGTATTTATTTAAGCTTTCGCATGTGTAATGAGAGTTATGATGAATAGTTTGATATCTGTATTGTGGGGGCATTACGAGAAAATTCTGAATTTATTTATTGACAATGCTCTAAACATTATAAAAATGTTTGGCAACTAACATAGGACATGGCAAACAAGCATAATCCTTCAATTTATAACAAAATGACGACATAACAACATAAGGAGACTGAGACTTTAGAACAAAGAACTCCAAAATCTCTCGAGTGCTTCTTTCAACGTTCATGACGGCAATGATCTTCTTCCTCGCATCCCCTACTGTAATTGTTGCTTGGAGATCTATCATAGTTGGGGGTGTGAGGTATCACGTTGTAAGTAATAGCACCATAGTTGATATAATCGTCCACTTTTTCCATATCTGGAGTATCTCTTGCTATGATATTGTGGTGCGGAACACCATGATTAATATAATTTTCTTCTTCTTCTATATCTGGAGCATCTCTTGCTATGGTACTCATCAAGAGTAAGCACATGATTGTGCCCATACAAAACACAACTTTGTGTAGTGAAGCCATAGCTACCAAAATTATGAAAAAAGAGTTTTTGTGCAACAGGGCAAAAGTTGAAGTGTTGCTAGTTCTCGTCGAAGTTCCTCCCATCCATGTTCCTGACAAATATGGGGTTTTATAGGAAGAAAAATGCTACAGGTCTAAATTTTCTACTAAATAAATGACCAAATATTTTACATAGGTATGGGATTCACAAAATTGTGAACTCCACATCAATACGAGACATTTGGTCATTTGTTTGATAAAAAATTTAATATCCATAACATTACTCTTTATAGGAATAGAAAATTCCTATCTACCCAATGATATGTTAAGAAAATTCCTATCACTTCGTCTAGAAAGTAAGTGTAAAAAGTGGACTTGTATATCATCTTCATACTATATATTATAGCAAAGTAATTTTTCGTGAGGAGCCTTGTGGGAATTCCAAAACTCCGACTAATATTTGTAAATTTTTGAATTAAAATATAATTTAAAAAAATGCTATTGGCTAACCTATTAAATCAATAATAATGGTGCTGCACATACCAATCAGTATACCAACACATACTATAGCAATGCAATTTCAAAATTATGGATTCCACCTATTATCCAAATTACAAGGATTTAAATTATGAATCCCATCCATTATACAAATTATGAGCCCCATCCATTATTGATTTAGACCCCCTTAAAACACCCACCCCCACAACCCCCTCACACACATGGAGGTTGGGGATTAGGTGAGAAGAAAAAAAAAAAAAAAAGAGAAGAAAAGTTGACCAATGAAAACTAAAGGGGGTGAAGGGGGTGACCCCC
Source organism: Camellia lanceoleosa (assembly GCA_025200525.1). Lineage (NCBI taxonomy): Eukaryota > Viridiplantae > Streptophyta > Magnoliopsida > Ericales > Theaceae > Camellia > Camellia lanceoleosa. Next base: position 63,119,816 of record CM045762.1, read on the forward strand.
AAGGGGGGTCTCAACCTTTATTCAAAATACTAATTATCTCATGATTTATACTTTTTAAAAGGAAAGATAAAAGAATCTTCTTTATCCATTTCCAAAATTTATAATCTTTCACAAAAATTTAAAAGGAAAGATTAAGCAAATTTTCAAAGCTAATCTAAATTTTTTAATTTTGGAATTTAAAAATTAAGAAATACACGTGGTAAAATTACTGGTTCATCTACACCATTAAATTAATTTTTTTTAAAAAAAATTACGTAGAAAGTCTAAAATAAATATGTAATCATATATAAATCATATGAAATTTGAAAATTCTTAATAGTTCAGTTTAACATGAAATTTTATTCATATTTAATTCAAAACTTTCTATTATACTATACTATATATTATAGCAAACGGAGTTTTCACCAAAAGAGCTTTGTGAAACTCAAATTTCTCATACTATTTTTCTAGAATTCCTAATTTCTAAATAATTAAAAATCTTCTATTGGCTAACTTTCACTAAATCATTTAAAAAAAAATTAATCTAATTATACCTTGAGTAATGGTACATAGCTCTAATTTGAGAACTCTAAATGGAGCTCTAGTGATGAGAAAGAGTAGAGAGAGATAGAGAGGAGTATAGACCTTACCTTCACATTGGTATTCTCCACATCATTAGAGTTGCATTAGAGCTCTCAAATTAAAGCTCTCAAACATTATTTTTATATAAATTTTAATAATTTTAAACTCTCTAATTTATTATAATTTCTTTCCCTTAAAATGTACCTCCATAATTGCCATATAAATGTACTTCCAAAATTTTAAACCCTCTAATCATATTTGAAAATAATTCTTAATTTGGAAAAGAAAGCCTATGCCTATAAAGGTCAATTTGAAAATATAATTTATTATAAACTAGTAACAAACCCGTGCTAAGCATAGAGCTAAAATTTTATATATTTTTTAAATATAAAAATAATTCATTGTATTTATTTGAACTCTAGAAGGCAATTTTTATTAAAATAAAAATTGTTCAATAATGTTAAACTAACTATTAAAATTTAATTGTTAAAAGAATGTCAAATTTCGTTAAGGACTATTATATCTTATATTGATTAGGTAAATTGTCTACTAAGCATATTTGGTATAGGGGTTTCAACTGAACTAGGGTCAGATTGAATTGAACTCTATAGAAAGATATGTTTTAACTCAACCCCAATACAACATTAGGATTAATACAGTCATTCTAAACCTTATCCTTAAATTTTTTCAAATTTCAAATCCATTAAATTAATCTATTATATATGGATCACCATCATCATCATTATCATCATCATCATCATCATTATTATTGAGGGTGTCTTGGAGTGATTTTAAATGAATTTGTCATTTTTAATAATAATTTCAATTTGGATCATTAGCAAAATTCAGTTGAAAATGATTTTTGCCCTTTTAACAAATGTTTGAGTTTAAGCTCTAAAACACACACACACACACACACACACACACACACACACACACAAAACAAAAACAAAAAAAATTTGACAAAGTTTTCATAGATTTTACGGCAAATTACACTAATAGTCCCAATTATTTGGGACTTGTGTCACTTTGGTCCATGACTTTTCAATTGTGACATATTTGACTCTAAATTTTGAATTTTGTTTCAAACAAGGACAATTGAATATATATTATCATTGCACAATTTCAAGGACAAATTCGTCAATTTGATAAAATATAAATTAAATTGATAAAAATAGATGTCAAAAAAATATTTTTGAATTTTTAAAAATTATTTCTCTCCACCAAAGATAAAATTATGTAAAATTGATAAATCTTTTACACATTTATTGATTTATTTTTTTTACCAAAATTAATTTTTATTATGTGTTTAGATGATGATCATGTAATGGGTGGTTATTTTTATTTTCAGTAAATTAGTTTCTATTTTTTCAAAAGTCAAATATGGCAAAAATTTTAATATCATTATTAAACCAATCCATTAAATCGAAAAATCCAAAACTAAAAACATTTCATATATTAAAATTTAACAACCACCCATTACATGATCATTATTCAAATACATAATAAAAATTAATTTGGTAAAATAAATAAATAAATACATAAAAGATTTATCAATTTTACATAATTTTATCTTTGGGGGGTAGAAATAATTTTTAAAAATTCAAAAATATTTTTTTTGACATTTATTTTTGTCAAATTAGTTTATATTTTATCAAATTAACGATTGTCTTTAAAATTGAGCAATGGTCTTCAATTGTCTTTATTTGAACCAAGATTCAAAATTTAGGGTCACATGTGTCATAATTGAAAAGTCAGAGACCAAATTGATATGGGTCCCAAACTATAGGGACTGTTAGTGTGATTTTTCGTAGATTTTGTCTTTAATAATTTTTAAATTTTTTTTTCCCTAAAATATCTTAGTTTGTAGGTATATTTGACTGAAATATGAAGGAAAAAAAAAAGTTTATTGAATACAAAAAAAATAAAATAAAATAAAATAAAAAATGAAAAATAAAAACTATTAAAAAAATTAAACCAAACAAATTTGATAAGTGTATTTTTAATAAAAAAAAATGATTAAATCTTAATAATTTTTGTTACATATGTACTTTCTATGATAGAATTTAAAATATAATTTTGAAAATCTTTTCAAATCATTTTCTTGAATTATATTACAATAATTGCAATGTAAAATTATGTCAACATAATTTTATTTTGTATTATTTTCAAATAATTCTTAATTCGGAAAAAGAAACCCTACACTTAAATCTTTCGATATTATTCTTTTCATATTTTTAAATATAATGTTGAAAATCTCTCCATGTTAGTCTTTGTAAGCAATCTATATAATTAAAAGAAATTTGTAAACTCATAATTAAGGTGTTTTTAGTTTAAAATTTCTGACATTAAGATTTATGAGATAAATGACATGTAATATTTCCATAATTGTTGGGGTCCCTCAATATTTTTGTAGAGAAATTTTAGCATAGAGAAATTAATTTCTCTGTGACAAGTTAAAATTTCTCTAATAATATTATTGAATGATCTTAGCTAATAAGAAAAAATATATTAGACCTCTCTTATTACAAAAAGTTGGAATGTATATTTCACTAATTTTTTCCATTATGAATGGATTAATTTATAATTAATTTTATTTTCAAATTGACTTTTGTAGGTGTAGGGTTTTCTTTTTCAAATTAAGAATAATTTGTAAATAATAAAAAATAGAATTTGTTAGACTTATTTATTTTGATGATTTATTTAATCATGTTTTAATTTATTTGAAAGAGAAAAATAGAATCCAAAATTTATTTTAACCATTTATTTAATTATATTTTAATCAAAATTTATTTTGTCATATTATTTCTTACCTAAACCTTTATCTTAAATGCTGTTAGAATGTATTTAATATTTGATTAAATTAGGAGTTCAAACAGCCAAAAACAAAGGTTCAAACAGCCTAGCACAGCAGTAGGCCAAAAGGTTCAAGTAAAAGATATTCAAATTAGTAATGATGGAAGTACAACGGCTATGAATAGCTATAAAGATTCAAAAGGCCAAAAGATTCAAAAGGTTCAAGTGGAATATATTCAAATTTGTAATGATGGAGTGGAAGATATTCAAATTGGTAATGATGGAAGTACAACGGCTATAAATTCAAATGACTACAATGGCTATAAATGACTATAAATTCAAATACATACAACAGCTATAAACGGCTATAATTTTCATTCTATATACCAAAGTCTCTAATGTAAACATATTACAAAAAAACCTGAAAATATTTTTTGATCTATAATCACTCACATCTATTCTCAGAAATTATACACTGAGCCTTATAGTATTAAACTCATCTTTCCTGTGTAAGATTTACAGAAAAATGAAAGCTTCATTTTATATATCTATCTTTGAGAGATATTTATTGTAAGCTTTCTTTGAAAGCAAAAATACCATTTCATCTTGTAAAAGTTTTGCAAACACTGTGTTCTTCAAATCTTGAGAGTGATTGTGAATCACCTAAGATTTGCAAGGGTTTGGGCTTGTGAAGTCTGTGTAAAATCCGTGGAGGATTGCTCCATTTGTAAAGAGGTTGCTAGCACCCCTGTGAAGCTAGAAGATAGTGGAAAATATCAAGTGAAGCTTGAGGAGTGGATGTAGGCTTAGTTGAAGCCGAACCACTATAAATCTGTTTGTCTTCTCTTCCCTAATCTCTTTATTTTCCTACTATTTCTATAGCTATCTAATATTCATGTGTTAATCATTTAATTTACCCTGTATGTTAGTTATACTTCATTGTTATTTTGCTTGATCATTTACTGCTAAGTTTATCATTGTGCTTATTAATAATTTGTTGTATTAGTAGTTAATTTTATTGAGGTATTATTAATTTTAATTTGTAGAAACCTAATTTACCCCTCTCTTAGGTTACTTTTTGGGCAACAATTGGTATCAAAGCCTGGGGCTCTTGTTTAGATTTAACAATCTTGAGTTTTTGATCCATAGCAACCATGTATTCTACTTACTCTACTGTAGGATAAAGCAGCAATAGACCACCTCTCTTTGATGGTAGTAATTACATTCATTGGAAAGAAAAAACGACTTTGTATCTTCAAGCTACCAATTATGCTTTGTGGTTCATTATCACTATAGGTTCTAAAATTCCTACCAAGGTAGTAGACCATATCAGTGTGCCTAAACTTGAGGATGAATTTGATTAGCGTGATTATAAACTCCTTCAAGTCAATGCTAAAGCCAACCTTATTCTTGTGTGTGGACTAGATGCAAATGAGTACAATAGAATTTCTAGGTGTATTACTGCTAAAGAGATTTGGGATAAACTTGAAATCACCTATGGAGGAACTAGCCAAATAAAAGAGTCTTGGATCGACATGCTTATTTATGATTATGAACTCTTTACTATGGAATCATTTGAATATATTTCTAAGATGTTTTATAAATTTACCAATATTATTATGCTCTGAAATCTCTTGGTAAATCTTATACTAATGATGAGCTTGTAAGAAAAATACTTAGGTCTTTGCCAAATGAATGGGAAGCTAAGGTTTCAGCTATCCAAGAAGCAAAAGACCTAACAAAATTAAGCATTGAAGAACTCCTAGGCCCACTCATGGCTCATGAACTTTCAATGATGGATAGCAGCAAAAGGAAGCCATTGGGGAGAAAATGATGGAGTAGCCAACCTGTGTTTCATGGCTCTTGGAGAAGAAGAATCCACTCAAGATGAGGTAATTTCTAATTATGTAGAACTTGAAAGTGCTTTCAATAAATTACGTGACATATGTAGAAATTTTTGTGTTGAGAATTCTAAATTAAAAAAATTAATTAATTCTCTTTCAAATGATGTGGATGTTTTAAAAATGAAAAATGCTACTTTGAAAAATGACTTTACGTTTATTGCCAATGACAAAAACATTTTGAAAAATAATGTTGAGGATTTAAACAAAACTCTTAAAAATTTTGTAAAAGGAAAAGAAAACCTCAACAAGCTTCTTGGAAATAAAAAAATGTATTTTTGACAAAGTAGGCATTGGTTTTGATCCTCCTAAACCTTTTATGAGATTAAATGTTCTTGAGACTAATCCCTATGGACCCAAGAAAGTATGGATACCAAGAAAGAAATCAAGATATTTTGTAGGTGGAATCTAAAAGAACACCAAGGATTTCGAAAGAAAATGCACAACAAGAGTGTTCAATCTAAAGAGAAAAATCAGCTCCTACAAGAAGAAGAATAATGAAATGAAAATCACCAAGATGAACAATAGAGGTAATGTATGGGTGAAGATTCCAAAAAGGTAAATGAATGTATAACTCCTAACACACCTTTAAGCTTAAAGTTCTATATTCTTTAAGGTGTGATTTGTGTACAATAGGTTGTGTCTAATCATTGCTTTCATGTACCCTAAGTGTACTAAGTTTGCTAAGTCATGTTCTGCCAGTTTCTTTTAAACCTTCATTGAACTCAAAAATGAGAATTATATTATTTTGATGAATGTCTATTAGAATTTGAATGATTCATGTATTCATTAATATTTTATATCATGTCATCCATTGCTATGAAAAAGAGATAAAAAGTGATAAATTTTTTTGTGAGCATACTTTTCATATCTTATATATGACTTCATACTAATATGTTAATTCCTTTTTGAGTTATATCTTTGTAGAATTAATTTTGATGTCATAGCATGGTTTTAAGATGTATACTATCTATATTTTGAATTGTACATTTATGATCTGAAGAATATGCTCAATATGAAAATTTTATACTTATATGCTTTATATTGGAATATTTGAATGAGTTACGAAATTCGTTGATTATGATTCATTAACAATGTCTAAATGAAAAGAAGTATCATACGTTTGTAGAGACATTGCATCTATCCTATTGAATATCTTTTGAATATGGATTATATTGGCATACATCTCATGAAATGCTTTTGATTGATAAATTGTTGAATTAATTATTTATAGCATTCATATTGTGTTCCAGATTGAGTAAAATGTTTTATCACACTTGAATATGTGGATTGAATTGATGAAAATATGTGATAACCCTGTCCCTTATTATGCTAATTGGCCCTAATACGAATATGATTATGTGTTTGATATGATTTTGTGTGCCATTATATGAAAATATGTGGTTTTGAATTTCTATCTGTTCACCGTAGGAATATCTGTTCGATTATCTGCTTTGGGAATTAAATTGAAGGCCCTATCGGCCACAAAAATCGAAATTGACTGCGCTATTGTGATTGGCATAATTTTTAGAGCCTACGGTGAAATTTGATTGAAAATTGATTTGAATCAGATTAAATTGATTAAATTAATGAATTAAGTGTCCAAATACCTTATATTAAAATATTGTGTTGAGTAGGGGTTTATAGTGGGCCACTTTCACTCAAATTCTCTCTTTAATTCTCATTTGGCTAAGAAGAACTCTAAGAAAGGGGGAGAGGGTCGGCTATAGAAGAGAAATGGGAGAATTGTGCAATTTTGGTTCAAGACTTGAACCTCTTGAAGATTAAATTTAAGATTTTGCTATAGATTGGAAGATTAAGCCTCTAGGTGAGTAATTTATGGATCATAGTTTGTAATCTTGTGAATTCAAGTTTGAATAATGGTCAAGAGCATGGATTAAATTGATTATGAGGAAATTGAGTTGATTTTGTTGTATTTGAAGCCAATAGATGCATGCATGTAGGAAATTGCTATAAATTCCCATGTTTGGGCATAAAGTGTGTAATTCATGTTGAATCTTGTTTGAAATCCATGTGTTTGATCATCTCTTCACCAATTAAGTTGAGAATGATATGTATCTGTCACATGCAAGTGTAAATCATGAAAGTGTAAGCTTTGCATATTTGAATTTGATGTGTTGGTGATGAATTTGGGTTAATTTAGGACATGCATGTAAGTAATACAAGAAATTGAGCTTCATTGTGTTGTAATTTAATGTTTGTACCATGATAGCACAAGTATATTTGAAGTTTGAGCTATTATATGCAAGAAATGTTGGTTGGAATGTGAGGTTGAAGCTCAAGAACTTAGCTGGAAAACCCAGAAAATTTGGTGCTCGCTTGAGCGGGGAAACAGTCACTCGAGCGTAAAATACGGGCTCCCAGCATATTTTGCAGACATGACTCCCGCTCGAGCGGGGAAGTTCACGTTTGAGCGGGGAGCCATGTAGAGAGGACTTCCGCTCGAGCACCAGAACTCACGTTCGAGTGTAAATTTGATGCATCTAGTACTTTTACGGGCCTCTTGGGTCCGCTCAAGCGGGGACCCTATTTTTTGAAATTTTGAAAAGGCATTCTGAGTTCCGTTTTCCGTTCTCTTTCACTTCTAAGTACTCTTAGGCATGCATTGAGCATTGTAATTGAGTTAAAGAGATAAGAATGAGGCCTAAAGAGGAAAAATGTGAATTTAGAACGGATTGAATTGTTAGTGACCCTTTTATATTCATGGTATGTGTAGAGTTGAGCTCCAGGGTAGATCAATCTGCTGATCATTGTGAGTAATATCTTAATAAAGACATCTGAAGTATGTTATTTGTCCAATTGCTTATTTTCATATAAGTCTTGTAAGTTGCTATACTAAATTGGGGACAAATATCTGTTATGCTATGTATTGGGTCAAAGGCCGTCTGATACGAATAATGATCTGATACAAATGATCTGACACGAATGATAGTCTGACACGAATAATAGTCTGATACGAATGACGATCTGATGCGAATAATAATCTAACACGAATAACAGTTTTGACATGAATGGATGGGCCAGAGGCTGTTTTGACATGAATGGATAGGCCAGAGGCCATTTTGACATGAATGGATGGGCCAGAGGCCACTTTGACAAAGAATGAATGAATGGGCCAGAGGCCGTTTTGACATGAATGGATGGACCAAAGGCCATTTTGACAAAGAATGAATGAATGGGCCAGAAGCCGTTTTGACGTGAATGGATGGGCCAGAGGCTGTTTTGACATGAATGAATGAATGGGCCAAAGGGCAGTTTGTCATCTGAATGGGCTAAAGGCCGTTTTGACACAAATGAAAGAATGAATGGGCCAAAGGCCAGTTTGTCATCTGAATGGGCCAAAGGCCATTTTGACACAAGTGAAAGTTTGACATGATGGTACGAATGGGCCAAAGGCCAATTTGACCTTAATGATACTAATGAATTGGGCCCGAGGCCGTATGATGTGTTTGGAACCGCAGTTACCTAACTTACATATGTCTATGTATGTATGTAGTAGTTAGAAATATAAATTGGGCCCAAGGCCGTTTGATGTATATTGTTCCAATGTATATTCTTTATTTGATATTATTCATCGGGCTATCGCTCACGCTCATTCATGTGTTTGTAGGTGAGACAAAAGAAGTCCAAACCCAGCCCCAGTGAAGTCTGTGTGGAACAACAAAGGTTTTGAGGAGTCAGCCCTTGCGTCTCATGCACGAGACTCGTCTTCGCCTTTTTGTCATTTTGTTTTATATTGTCATGTTGGCGAAGTCTTTGAATATGTCTGTATATAGTTTTCATGGGTTGACTTAGATTTGGATGATCCTGTATGTACAGAACTTTATGTTACTATGCTTTCTGTCGTGAGTTATTAACATATGTATATATGGAATGTTATGATGTGCATATAAGCACGACTCTATGGACAAAGTTTTAAAATTGCTTCCGTTTAGCCCCTTTACTCTGATGAGTTTCGTCTTATTTGGTTTGAGGTCGTAGGTAATCTCGTGATTACTGGCCAGTTATAGCCTTAACCCATAGGGGCGGGTTCGGGTCATGACAGAGTGGTATCAGAGCACGAGTTAATAACTCACACACATGTCCAAAAGTGCAATAAGCGTCTAGAAAAGATCTAGGATGCATTCATGTGATACGTATGAATCTGAAAGCATCAAGCATACACTTAAATGTTTAATATGAACGAATATATATTATAAGTTTGTGATTCGCTTACATTGCAAATTGTTTGAATACGTATGCTTTTAGTATATGCATACCTGTGAATCTTTTGTACAAAGTATAATGCAAGTTTAATCAAATATTGAGAACATGTGATAATATGAGATGTGAATTGTTGCACTAATGTATGCAACAAGTTTGTTTTGTTATAAGGCACATATATGAACATATGAATCATGAAAAGTTGTTTATGTGCATTCGATTATGCCCATGGGTGTCTATGTGAAATATGAACGTGATTTGAGTATATAATTACTTAGTAAATGTTCAGCATGCGATATCTGATAAGTATGCAATCATCTGTTATGTATGTGATTAATTGTGTCTTGTCGATACATAAAATGAGAAAATAACAATGTGCTTATGTACGAATGTACCCATGTGTATCTACGTTTATTTTTGTATTTGGCATCCCAGTAATTGGCAAGGTTTAATAAGAGTTTGTGTAGAGTGTGGATAAATTAAGGGCATACGAGCTGGAAGGCTCTTCCACAGCCCGACTTGATAGACTGGAAAGAATAGTACAAGAAATGGCCGAGATCTTAAGACAACAATGCCAGTTGCTGCTACGGCAAGAACCTTTGCCACCACCAGTGTAAGAAACATTGAGGAGTTTGCTATCGGATTTCTGGGGTTTGTTATAGGTGTGGTGAAATGGACTGTATGGTGAGGAACTGTCCCCGGACTGAACAAAATGTGAATAAATCTTCTGCCTCGGCTAGATCCGTACCAATGGTAGGAATTGGTAATCAGGATAGAGTAATCACACTCATCCCAGAAAGCGCTCAAAATACTGCGACCGTTATCCCAGGTATCTGTACTGTTTATAAACGAATGCTTATGTGATGATTGATTCTGAATTAGTACATGTGCACATCTTTGCTTGGGATATTAATTGATTCGGATCGGCATCTTCTTTTGTATTTGTTGCTTGTGTATCCAAACTGGTTAGACCCACAAGGTTGAGACCGTATTCATTGAATGTATTGGGATATTAATTAACTTTGTACATGCACATGTACATCTGGACCTATGCTCGAGGTAATTTATTATATTACTGTCTTTAAAGACTGAACTACTGGAATTATGACTCTGTGATTGTGTGACCGGGTTGAGCACCCCAAATAATGAACTCTATAAATTGTGAGATCATGTATTCTGATTGGAAGAAAATTGACTGGACTATGTGACTATATTAAGCTTGACTCGTCAACCTATGTTTTGTGACTAATTTGGAACCTCTGCGTGACCAATCCTATATTATGTGTAATCGAACAACTTTGTTTAATGTGTTACAGTGTACCATGTGCTTACATGTAAGGCCTATTTGAGAATTTCTATACTGATTATGATATATACCTCCTGATATGAACGCCTGCATATGCAACTACACCTGAACTTATATGAACAATGCCATATTGTACATGATTTGAAATACTTTGACATGAACAATTGTGATGAATGACTCCGATATGACTTTGAGAACTGATGAACTTAGAACAGTTGTGAAACTATCGACTATGTACCTAAGCAACGAAGTGTGCCTTACAGAACCAAAAATATCCCATTGAGAAAACTTTTATCTGATTCAATCTAATAAAACTGTTGTTTGATTGGGCCTGTTAGAACCGCCATTTGATATAATTTGATGGGACCTTTGCTCGATTTGATTTGGTAGGACTTTTGATGGGATTAATTTGATGAGACCCTCTATTTGATTTGACCTTGTTAAGGGGAAGTACAGATTACGTATGAATAAATAGCCAGATTATTCTTGGCAGGAAAAATTGATAGACCCAAAACTTGAATCTGTTTAGAGTACTTGACTTACTTGAAAGACCTCTTGTGGGCTATCAACAGATTGATCTAACCATGAACACCGTTGAGAACCAACCTTCAACTATTGAGGGCATATGTGTTAGAAATGAACTGAAAATTGCAAATCCAGTGATTGGTTGGCTTAAGGAACAATGCTTATGTATTGTCACACCCTTGTTTATTTAACGCTATGGAAGCCGACGACAATAGATTGATTTGACTGTAAACAGTAAAAGAATATTTATCCTGGACTAATCAGAATATGTTTCATATGTCTGCTTCAGTGTTATCGGATTTTGGAAAATCAGGTTATGTGAGTGGTATTGTGTTTGTTTTGATGACATTCTTGAGACGTCCTTTCGTGCTAGGGGGCGTTAAGCCTATGTAGCACCTTTGTTAAGATATCTCTTTTGCCACCGACAGTTTTGTACGGGTGGGTTTGTCTAATCGATCTCGGGTCGGCCACTAACGAGCGTGAACGGGTGTGCTTTGATCTCAAGACGATTATTCCCTTGTTTTGTTCGGAATGTCATCCTTTGGTATTATGTAGATGTTATTGACATCCAAGAAGCTTTGAAAAACATTGATTGTTCGTAAGTATGTGAATTGGGTATGTCTTGTAAATAACTGCTCAGTGCCGTTATATTCTGTAATTGGGGCTCTGAGGATGTGTAAATTGTGTTTAACATGTGATTGACTGTTTTGATATCATCTTTGACATCATGGGGATTAAGATACAAAATGCCTTCTGCTTTTGGCGACTATGAGATAGTGTGGAAAGACTCGAAGGAACAGGGAATTGAATGTTGAATCGAATTGTAAGTTGTAAACTGTTGAATGAATTGAGAACACGTGTATTCTGTTAGAAGTCGACTGCCTCGATGTTATTGTACTTTACAATTGGTACTATGGGGATACATGAGTTACGTATGTCGTGTGGTTGATTGCTTTGTTGTTATCTTTGTTGACTCGGGAATCAGTGTCTGGATTCGCTTTAAATTCCTGTAGACTTTTGATTGACCTTGGATAACTGTGATGAGTCACTGAACTAAATACTGAATCGGATTGTGAATTGCGGAGTTATTGAAGAACGAATTGAACTTTTATGACAAGGGAATAGACTGAACTTCTATGGTAAAGTTAGCTGACATCTGAAATAAATATGCTGGTGACCTATTGTGAAGAAGGAAATTGTTGAAATTGTGTCTAAATATTTTCGGTATCAATAAGACGAAGTTGAACATCGGGTATAGAAGGAGCTACTTTGCCTCTCTCTATTTTGGAATGGAAATAGAAATATGTGGCTACGAATTTCATTGTGGGGCTACCTTGAGCACCCAAGGTTAGCCACTGTTATATCAATAAGATTGCTCGTTTGCATGAGGTCCCAGTATCTATTGTTTAGACAAGAATCATGAAATGTGTTTGAATTTTGACAAGCCTTCAAGAAGCAAGGGGAATTGAATTGTGATTCAGCGCTACCTTTCATCCGCAAATTGATGTATAATCAGAAGGAACTTTTGAGAGAAATGCTCCAAATATATGTAGTAGATGTTTCAGGGAATTTGGAAGATCTGTCCATTGTTAGTAGACCTTGCTTACAACCACAACTTACACTCTAGTTTTGGCGTGACACCATACAAGCCTGGTATAGAGGAAAAGGTAAGTCTCTAACTGATTGAGAACAAAGTGTTGCTTGATTTTGAAACAAAGTAAATGACTATTAAAAAGGATTGGAACCGTTGAATGAAAAGTGTTCCGAATTGTGTTTGACTAAAGGTGAAATAAGTTTGGAGGACCAAACTTCCTAAACGGGGAAAGACTGTGATAACCCTGTCCCCTATTATGCTAATTGGCCCTTAATACGAATATGATTATGTGTGCCATTATGTGAAAATATGTGGTTTTAAATTTCTATCTGTTCACCGTAGGAATATCTGTTTGATTATCTGTTTGGGAATTAAATTGAAGGCCTTATCGGCCACAAAAATCGAAATTGACTGCGCCATTGTGATTGGCATAATTTTTAGAGCCTACGGTGAAATTTGATTGAAAATTGATTCGGATCAGACTAAATTGATTAAATTAATGGATTAAGTGCCCCAAATAGCTTATATTAAAATATTGTGTTGAGTAGGGGTTTATAGTGGGCCACTTTCACTCAAATTCTCTCTCTAATTCTCATTTGGCTGAGAAGAACTCTAAGAAAGGGGGAGAGGGTCGGCTATAGAAGAGAAATGGGAGAATTGTGCAATTTTGGTTCAAGACTTGAACCTCCTGAAGATTAAACTTAAGATTTTACTATAGGTTGGGAGATTAAGCATCTAGGTGAGTAATTTATGGATCCTAGTTTGTAATCTTGTGAATTCATGTTTGAATAATGGTCAAGAGCATGGATTAAATTGATTATGAGAAAACTGAGTTGATTTTGTTGTATTTGAAGCCAATAGATGCATGCATGTAGGAAATTACTATAAATTCCCATGTCTGGGCATAAAGTGTGTAATTCATGTTGAATCTTGTTTGAAATCCATGTGTTTGATCATTTCTTCACCAATTAAGTTGAGAATAATATGTATCTCCCACATGCAAGTGTAAATCATGAAAGTGTAAGCATTGCATGTTTGAATTTGATGTGTTGGTGATGAATTTGGGTTAATTTGGGACATGCATGTAAGTAATACAAGAAATTGAGCTTCATTGTGTTGTAATTTAATGTTGGTACCATGATAGCACAAGTATATTTGAAGTTTGAGCTATTATATGCAAGAAATGTTGGTTGGAATGTGAGGTTGAAGCTCAAGAACTTAGCTAGAAAACCCAGAAAATTTGGTGCCCGCTCGAGTAGGGAAATTGCCGTTCGAGCGTGAAATACGGGCTCCCAGCATATTTTGCAGACATGACTCTCGCTCGAGCGGGGAAGTTCACGCTCCAGCGGGGAGCCATGTAGAGAGGCCTTTCGCTCGAGCGCCAGAACTCATGCTCAAGCGTAAATTTGATGCATCCAGTACTTTTGCAAGCCTCTTGGGTCCGCTTGAGCGAGGAAGTCCACGCTCGAGCGGGGACTCTGTTTTCTGAAATTTTGAAAAGGCATTTTGAGTTTCGTTTTCCGTTCTCTTTCACTTCTAAGTACTCTTAGGCATGCATTGAGCATTGTAATTGAGTTAAAGAGATAAGAATGAGGCCTAAAGAGGAAAAATGTGAATTTAGAACGGACTGAATTGTTAGTGACCCTTTTATATTCATGGTATGTGTAGGGTCGAGCTCCAGGGCAGATCAATCAGCCGATCACTGTGAGTAATATCTTAATAAAGACATCTGAAGTATGTTATTTGTCCAATTGCTTACTTTCATATAAGTCTTGTAAGTTGCTATACTAAATTGGGGACAAATATTTGTTATGCTATGTATTGGGCCAAAGGCCATCTGATACGAATAATGATCTGATACAAATGATCTGACACGAATGATAGTCTGACACGAATAATAGTCTGATACGAATGACGATCTGATATGAATGATAATCTGATACGAATAACAGTTTTGACGTGAATGGATGGGCCAGAGGCTGTTTTGACATGAATGGATGGGCTAGAGGCCGTTTTGACATGAATGGATGGGCCAGAGGCCGCTTTTACAAAGAATGAATGAATGGGCCAGAGGCTGTTTTGACATGAATGGATGGGCCAGAGGCCGTTTTGACAAAGAATGAATGAATGGGCTAGAGGCCGTTTTGACATGAATGGATGGGCCAAAGGCCGTTTTGACGTGAATGGATGGGCCAGAGGCCATTTTGACGTGAATGGATGGGTCAGAGGCCGTTTTGACATGAATGAATGAATCGGCCAAAGGCCAGTTTGTCATCTGAATGGGCTAAAGGCTGTTTTGACACAAATGAAAGAATGAATAGGCCAAAGGCTAGTTTGTCATCCGAACGGGCCAAAGGCCGTTTTGACACAAGTGAAAGTTTGACATGATGGTACGAATGGGCCAAAGGCCAGTTTGACCTGAATGATATTAATGAATTGGGCGCTAGGCCGTATGATGTGTTTGGAACCGCAGTTACCTAACTTATATATGTCTATGTATGTATGTAGTAATTAGAAATATAAATTGGGCCCAAGGTCGTTTGATGTATATTGTTCCAATGTATATTCTTTATTTGATATTATTCACTGGGCTATCGCTCACGCTCATTCATGTGTTTGTAGGTGAGCCAAGAGTAGTCCAAACCCAGCCCCAGTGAAGTCTGTGTGGAACAACAAAGGTTTTGAGGAGTCAGCCCTTGCGTCTTACGCACGAGACTCGTCTTCGCCTTTTTGTCATTTTGTTTTATATTGTCATGTTGGCGAAGTCTTTGAGTATGTCTGTATATAGTTTTCATGGGTTGACTTAGATTTGGATGATCCTGTATGTACAGAACTTTATGTTACTATGCTTTCTGTCGTGAGTTATTAACATATGTATATATGGAATGTTATGATGTGCATATAAGCATGGCTCTATGGACAGTTTTAAAATTGCTTTCATTTGGCCCCTTGACTCTGATGAGTTTCGTTTTATTTGGTTTGAGGCCATAGGTAATCTCGTGATTACTGGCCGGTTATGGCCTTAACCCATAGGGGCGGGTTCGGGTCGTGACAAAATGCCTCTTGATAATGTTATGTGATTAAATGAGATTGTTGCATCATTTTTTTAAAAAAAAGCATAAAACTATTTTCTTATGCATATTATGCTTTGCATTACAAGTTGAAAATTCTGAAAAATAGCATTCCAAACTCTTGTTTGATCCTTGAATTATTTTTCACCTTTTTAAGAAGTGATTTGTGTTGTATTTTTATTGAGTAATAATGATTGTTCCATGAATGCTATATTTACACAAAATAGAAAAGGATAGCACCAACTTAGGGGGATAAATCATTTTGCTAACATACTTGTTAAACCCTTTTGAGATGAATTCCTCATGAAGGAAAATTGAAGATTGAAAAGCTTCCATCTCTTGAACCTAACGTATGCCTCATATACTCTCTTAAGCTTTTGAGGTAAAAAATCTATCTTATAGCCTTTGAGCTAATACTGTTATTACTTTGATATGAAAAAGATTGATTATGCTTCATATGATTTGTAATGTATACTCTCTGATGATGCTCTTGCCTAAAAATCATGCCTATGCTTAAATTGTGTGCTATATATTGAAACTCATGATTTTTCTTGGCATATGGATTACTATACCTTGAACATGTTTCATTTTTTGGATTTACATTAGCTTCATGAGATTATATTGAGTTTAACCTATTATGAGCAATATTTGGTATTCTACATAATGTTCGAGTTATGATTGTTAAATTTTCTAAATTGCATATTGGTATCCTTGGTAGATTGCATGTTGGTATCATTTTGGCATCTTTATTGGTCACATTTGGCATCATATTTGATATTATTGAGGAGAACATTTCAGTTATGAGCTTTTATTTATCATATCTCCTGTTGATTTTGCCAAATGAAACAAGGAGAAGAATTTCAACTTGATTATTTTTTAAAATCCCCTTAGTCTCTATTCTGTTTTTGATATCAAACTTATGGGCTTGCACCTTCACATGATACTAATTTTTTTTTGCTCATTATTGTCAAATGGTATGAGCTTCAATTGTATGATCATTATGTGCTATCATTTTTTTGGTATCATAGAGCTACCTTGATATGGATGATTATTTGTGCTATAATGAGACTTACATTCTTTCATCCTATATGCTATACCATACTCCCTCATTGTGCTTGATTTTGTTGAAAATGTCATTGGGGGAGAAAAAGAGACTTGATTGTTTTAGTATCTCTGATGATTTTGGTATCTCTATACTTTTGGTATCTTAATTCTTACAACATGACCTTTGAGTTGATTAGTTGTTGATAATGTAAGAGGAAGATTGTTTTCCTCAAGGAAGAGTGACTTGAACTTTAGCTCCATATTTATACTCTTGCTTAGCAACTTTATTTGATCTATGTACTGTTACGTCTATTATAGTCTTGAGATTTGTATGCTTTTGCTAAGAAATTGAGAATTAGATCATGCTCAAATGCTTCTCATATACTCATTAACAATTTGGTCTCTTATTATTATTTTTTGTTTGGGCTTAATTTTCTTATTTTTTTCTCTGCTTTTTCATTTCATTTTTCAGTACTTAAACATAAACACAATAACAAATCAAAATACAAATATTTACATAATAAAAAAAAATAAAAACACCCTTCATTTTTTTTATGGCCACATGTCGATCAAAATAAACATTAAAAAAAAAACCCTTCATTTTTTTCCAGCCATACGCCGATCTTATTTACTCGCCTCTTCCATCGTGTTCTTCTTCTTTTTATCACCTTGGGCAACCCTTGATGCCCCTGCCCCCATGCTTTCATCGAGAGCAACGACTCCCTGCTGACTATCAAAGGCCAAAAACGACGTTGCTCCAAATCGGGCCATGGAAGTAGTCTTCCGTTTAAGCTTCTTATTTTCGGCCTTCAGTGTGCAAATCTCTGCTCGTTCATCCTTGTACATGCGCTGAAACAGAGAGAGTTGGGCGTTGACCTGGTGGAGCTCACTCGTTCTGTTCTGCAGTCGATGCGTCAATTTTGTGATTGCAGTCACCGTCTCCATACAGGACGTCAGTGTGAAATGATTTGCTTCAATGTCTGATTGAGCTACCATTATTTGCTCAATCGACATTATAGGAAGGTTGGGAAGCATAGGCGCCGGGGCACTCGGCCCAGCAATGCTTACGGGATCGTTCAGGTCCGGAAACAGAGTGAGGGGACGGGATGAGGACGCCATGGTTTAGAGGTGAGAGGTGTAAACGAAATGAGTTGCAGAGAAATAGAAGAGAACTGACTGAGAGTGGTGAAGAAGCGATAGAAGAAGAAAAAGGCAAAGAGAGTGATTAAGAAGAAGACGGAGGAGAAGACGACAAGAGGGAGAGAGAGCTGAGGCAACTGATTGACTGATTGACCCGTCTCACTTTTGTCGGTCGGCTGACGCAAAAGCAAGGGCGCGTGTCCGATGTGATTTTCGACAGAAAAAAAAGGAGACGCGGGCGAATCTTATATATATATATATATGTATATGTATGTTTTGGTTATCTATTTTTTTTTATGTCATTTATCACTATCATTTTCCTCATCCTCCTCTAGATTCTGACCCATGATTTCCTTTTGATAATGTCACAGGGGGAAAATTATATGATGTTATCTATTATGGTACTATTTTCAAATTATGGTATTATTTGAAAACTAATCTGATGATTATGTATTTATAGTTTGATATCTTAGTCTCATATCATGTCTCTAATTAAAGTTTATTTATTACACATGTGCTAACCTATGTATTTAGAAATGAATTCAGGGAGCATGACTTGAGGGGGAGTTTTTCTTACTCCCAAATCAAATCAAAATATCATTGTGTGCTATCATAAAAAAGAAGGAGATTGTCAGACTTATTTATTTTTGATGATTTATTTAATTATGTTTTAATTTATTTGAAAGGGAAAAATAGAATTCAAAATTTATTTTGACGATTTATTTAATTATATTTTAATCAAAATTTATTTTGATGATTTATTTGAAAGAGAAAAATAGAATCAAAATTTATTTTGTCCCATTATTTCTTACCTAAACTTTTATCCTAAATGTTGTTAGAATGTATTTAATATTTGATTAAATTATGAGTTCAAACAGCCCAAAACAAAGGTTCAAATAGCCTAGCACAGCAGCAGGCCAAAATGTTCAAAAGGTTCAAGTGGAATATATTCAAATTTGTAATGATGGAGTGGAAGATATTCAAATTGGTAATGATGGAAGTACAACGGTTATAATTTTCATTATATATACCAAAGCCTCTTAATGTAAACGTGTTGCAAAAAAAACTTGAAAATATTCTTTGATTTATAATCACTCACATTTATTCTTAGAAATTATACACTTAGTCTTATAGTATTAAACTCATGTTTCCTGTGTGAGATTTACAGAAAAATGAAAGCTTCATTTTATATATCTATTTTTTAGAGATATTTATTGTAAGCTTTCTTTGAAAGCACAAATACCATTTCATCTTGTAAAAGTGTTACAAACACTGTGTTCTTGAAATCTTGAGAGTGATTGTGAATCACCTAAGATTTGCAAGGGTTTGGCCTTGTGAAGTCTGTGTAAAATCCGTGGAAGATTGCCCCATTTGTAAAGAGGTTGCTAGCACCCCTGTGAAGTTAGAAGATAGTGAAAAATCTCAAGTGAAACTTAAGGAGTGGATGTAGGCTTGGTTGAAGCCGAACCACTATAAATCTGTTTGTCTTCTCTTTCCCAATCTTTTTACTTTCCTACTACTTCTATAGCTATCTAATATTCATGTGTTAATCATTTGATTTACCCTGTATGTTAGTTATACTTCATTGTTATTTTGCTTGATCATTTACTGCTAAGTTCATTATTGTGCTTGTTAATAATTTGTTATACTAGTAGTTAATTTTATTGGGGTATTATTAATTTTAATTTGTAGAAACCTAATTTACCCCCCTCTTAGGTTGCTTTTTGGGTAACAGAATTATTTTCAAATAATTCTACATTGAAATTATGGCAGCACATTTTAAGGGAAAAAAAAATTTATATTATCAATTACCACATCTAAAGTGACACTTCTAAAGAGTTTAAAATTTTTAAAATTTAAAAAAATCTAATTTTGGACAATCACTCTTTGCTATAATATATAGTATAGATATATGAATTGATTCCTATATTTTATTGGTACCCAAATTTAAAATTTAATACTGATTAGTTAACTTTGATTTTCAATTTTTCAAATTTAAAATTTAAAATGGATTAATTAACTTGATTATATATATAGATAAAGCTTTCATTGAATCATTTTAAAAATTTCAAAAGGAAATTTAATTAATCCATTAAAAATGAAAGTTAATTGTTATTATAATTTTTTTTCTTAAAATGTACTGCCATAATTGCAATGTAGAATTATTTGAAAATAATTATTTTTTTGTATTATTTGCAAATAATTCTTAATTTGGAATATAAAACACTACGCCTACAAAAGTCAATTTGAAAATAAAATAAATTTTAAATTAATCCATTAATAATGGGAAAAATTACTGAAACAACCCTATTTAACTTCTGGTAGTAGGAGAGGTCTAATATGTTTTTTCTTATTAGTTAAGATCACACAATAATATTATTAGAAAGATTTCAACTCGTCATAGAGAAAGATAAATTTCTTTGTATTGAAATCTCTCTGTGAAAATGTTGAGAGATCTCAACTACTATGAAAATATTAAATGTCTTTTATCTTATAAAATTTCAATATCAGAGACCTTAAACTAAAACCTCTTAATAATGACTTTACAAATTTCTTTTAATTATATAGAATGCTTTCAAAGATTAATATGGAAATATTTTCAAAATTGAAAGAATAATGAGAGGGAGATTACGGATCTGAGATTGGGCCGTGGAATTAGCCGGACAGATTGGGCCGGATGAGGTTGGGCCGAGGTATTTGGCCCTGAGATTGGGTCGTTATCTTACTCGGTAATGGCAAGACCTTGTGGAACCGAGCTACCTAATTTCGTTGGCACGGAGACCGGTCGGGTTAAGGTTCGGTCAGGTAAGGGTTCCACAGCTCGCGCATTGCTCGGTTGTGATACACGCGCCCTCAGCCCGGCGTGACCAAGGTGATCAATCTCCATCTCGGCTTCGTCGGAATCCAGTCGAGCACTGCTAGAAATGAGCCCGGTTGGAGGAGCATTACGACGTCAAGTGCACTTGGGCTTGAAGTGCAGAATGGACATTGGTAGCCGAGATAATGTTGCCCGACTGCCGAGCTCCCAGTAGAGTGGGCTGGCAGTTGGGTTAGGTGATGCTCAGCGAGACTTGTGCTGACAAATGGGATAGCAGAGCCACGTGGCGAGAGATCACTGGGGGTAGATTTGGGACGCAGAGGGTATATAAGCATGTCTGCGCCCCCTCATACGCGACAGACGAACACTTTGTAAGACATTCTTACACACGAACACTCTTCTCCCTCTCTCTCTATCCCAAGGTGTGTGCTAACTTGATCGTCGGAGGGGTTTTCCGACCACACACCACCGGGTAGCTTACCGCCGTTGTGCTTTCAGGTGATCGGACAAAAACGGAGCTTGGAAGAAAGGAGTACAGGCTCGCCGGAATATCTGCTCCCCGTACAATTGGCGCCATCTGTGGAAAGTTTGCAGACAAAACCTTGTCTTCCACGCTCGTCTGATCGCCGTCCATGGCGAACAACGATGAGTTTCCGTTGTTCGCCATCGACGGAGTTACTCCGGAGTCAGGCAGACGGAGAGAGGGGCATCCCGACATCCTTCCGATGGCGAACCTGGAAACATTCCCAGGAGGACAGTCGAGAGACACGCGAGATAAGCGCGGTAGGAGTCATGGTCATTCACGGAGTCCCGACGGTCATCGGCAACGGAGAGAATTACACGCCAGACGTCTGGAACACAAGCTAAGAGACCAGGACGCCGTCATCCGGCGAATGGCGGCGGAGATGGAGGAGCTGAGCTGGAGTGGGAGACCACAGTGAGCGCGCCCAACCCCGCCGTTCAGGCAGTCAAAGTCAGCGACACACTCTGTCCATTTCTATTACCATAAGTTACAAGGTTGGTGATTCCGACGTGCATGCAGAGAAGTCTAGCACGCAAGATAGCAATTGCCAGCCCTCACGTCCGGTGACGATGTCGAGGTACTCTTACTCCGCTCATTCAGAGGATTTGCAGGCAGTCTTAAAGGAGCGGGCTCGCCGGCGGGAGGCTCAGAAGATACCGGCGTTCCAGCGGTTATCCTACGGGGTTCACGCCAGCGAGGAAGTCAGAATGCCTCCACCCTGCCAAGCAACGCCACTCCTAGTGGATTCAGATTTGGCAAGGTTGAGTGCCACCCCTTTCTTCCTGGAAATAGAAACAACGCCTCTCCCGTCGGGCTTCCACCAGCCAAAGTTCATATTGTACGACGGGAAGACTGATCCCTACATGCATGTAAGTCATTTCCGACAGGTCATGGCCGGACATAGGCGGAATGATGCTCTTGTGTGCCTTATCTTTCCGTCAAGTTTGGGCGAACTGGGCTTGAAGTGGTTTGAAAGGCTGCCGGAGGGAAGTATTGAGAAGTGGCATCAGTTGGCCGAAGCCTTTGTCACGCGCTTCAAAACCAACACCAAAACACCAAAAGAAGTTGATCACTTACTGATTGTCAAGATGGAACCGAACGACACATTGAAGGCTTACAACTCCAAATATTGGGAGACCTTCAACGAGATCTTGGATTGCCCGATCAACCTTGTAATCACTCAATACAAGCGTGGTCTCCCAGTCGGACATAGACTGCGGGACTCGCTTACCATGTACCAACCGACGTCCATGGGCCAGCTCATGCAGCGCATCAATGAGCACATCCGAGTTGAGGATGATGCGTCAGCATCTACCATGATGGCGACTCCGGTAGCAACAGACAAGAAGACAGCAGGCAAAGTGCACGCAGTTAGGCAAGAGTCCAGCCGCTCAAGTGACCGAGCAAAGGAATCGGACCGTGGCTCGAATCGCAAAAATCGGGGTAGAGGACGTCGGAATGACCAGGATGACTACCCCCGAGATGACGTAGCGGATGCAAACAGAAGGTTGAGGGCAAGGACTGGCATAAACACGGTCTTCAAGATTCCAATCTATCGCATACTTAATGAAATCCGAGACGAGGAGTATGTCCGGTTTCCTACTAAGTTGGGCGATGGACAAAAGGGCTACAATCCGTAGTATCGTTGCACATTCCATCGGGAGCGAGGCCACGGGACTGAGGATTGTTTGCCTTTGAGGCAACACCTGGAAGTGCTAGTCGCAGCCGGACACCTAGACCTTTACATTGATGGGGGCATAAAGGCGAACTAGGCTCCGGTTGATCCCAGGGGACAGGATGACCGAGATGCGCCACCACAAGGAGTTATTAATGTCATCCACGACATAGTGGAACCGGAGCGTGTTTGTGAACTCTGAGGTATGATCAAAAAGGCAGAACATATGAGGGAGGTTTTTTTGGTATAGCCTGCCATCAAGAGGGGGAAGACCGAAGAGAAAGATGTGATTAGTTTCACCTCAAGGGATCTAGAGTGTATTCAGACGCTGCATAACGATGCCTTAGTAGTAACACTTCACGTCAATGGATTCGATGTCAAACGGATCTTGATCGATTAGGGAAGCTCAGTCGAGATCATGTATTACGACGCGTTCAAGCAGCTCAAGCTCTGAGAGATAGACTTGGCTCCGGCAACTTCACCACTGGTTGGTTTCAACTCACAACCGGAGTGGCCTTTGGGAAAGATGATCCTGTAGGTCAAAGCGGGATCCGTGGTCAAGCAAGTGGAGTTCTGGGTGTTAAAAGTTCCTTCTACTTACAACCTAATCCTTGGAAGGGGATGGCTGAACGTTATGCAAGCCGTGGCGTCGACCTACCATTAGGTGATGAGATTTCCCTCGGCTATGGGGGCAATCGAGGAGATTTGGGGAGATCAAGTCATGTCCAAACAGTGCTTCGTGGCAGTGAATGGGAGCCGGGCTGCCAAAGGCTTTGTTCAAATGATAGAAGGACCAGAAGACTAGGGAGTTCTTGACGATGTGGGCGCCAAGGCAGAGGACAAAGCTGTTGAGGAATTGGTGGAGGTACGAATTGATATGGAGCGGCCGGATAAGTTCTTCCTGCTCGGTTCCAGCCTCACGGCCCAAGAAAGGACCGAGATGGTTGAGTTTTTGATGGCCAACATCGAAGTCTTTGCATGGTCGCCTTACGACATGCCCGGCCTGGATCCAAGTTTTATCTGCCATCACCTCAATGTTTTCCCCGGAGCAAAGCCAGTCATTCAGCGAACAAGGAGATCGGCGCTGCATCACGCCGAGGTAGTTGCAGAGGAAGTGAAAAACTTGCTTGAGGTACGAGCAATTCAGGAAGTGCACTATCCTCGGTGGATTTCCAACACAGTAGTGGTGCCTAAGAAGAATAGGAAGTGGCGAGTTTGTGTCGATTATAAGACAGTCAACCGAGCTTGTCCGAAGGATAGCTTCATTTTGCCCCGTATTGACCAGCTTGTAGACTTGACAGCTGGACATAATCGGCTCAGCTTCTTGGATGCCTATCGCGGCTACCACCAGATTGCCATGCATAGGCCCGACTGAGAGATTACTTCCTTCACGACTCCAAGGGGACTCTTCTGCTACCGAGTCATGCCTTTTGGTTTGAAGAACGCCGGGGCAACTTTTCAGAGGATGGTGACCAAGATGTTTGCTCCTTTGCTTGGGCGGACAATGGAGGCCTACATTGATGATATGGTGGTTAAAAGCCGGCATGCAGGAGACCACTTATCCGACTTGGCCGAAATGTTCGCCATTCTCAAAAAATACAAGTTGCGCCTGAATGCGTCTAAGTGTGCATTTGGTGTGGGGTCCGGAAAATTTTTGGGATTCCTAGTCACAAACCGAGGCATCGAAGCAAACCCCACTCAGATCAAAGCCGTGAAGGAGTTGAAGCAGCCCAGCTCGGCTAAGGACGTGCAACATCTGGCTGGAATGGCTGCCGCGTTTAACCGATTCATAAGCCGGTCATCAGATCACTGCCGTTCTTTCTTTCAGGCATTGAAATCGAAGTTCTCGTGGGACAAAGAGTGTGACCGGGCTTTGGCCGAGCTCAAGGAATATTTATTTTCTCCGCCACTATTGGTTACACTGAAGCCAGGAGAGGAACTTTATCTTTACCTAGCCGTCTCACAGCATGCAGTCAGTGTGGTGCTTGTCTGAGCTGATGGAATTAAGCACCTCCCAATCTTCTACGTCAGTAAAACCTTGCTGCCGGCCGAGTCGAGATACTTGCCGTTGGAAAAGCTTGCTTTGGCATTGATGATGGCTTCAAGGAAGTTGGCGCACTATTTCCACGCCCATTTCATCATCGTACTGACCGAGTTTCCCCTTAAGGCCTTGTTTGAACGGGCGGACTTTTCGGGTCGAATTCTCAAGTGGGGTCGAATTAGGACAATTTGAAGTGAAGTTCCAGCCGTGCATAGCTATAAAAGCCCAGACCTTGGTTGATTTCGTTGCTGAATTCTCACCTGGAACTCATCTGGTGTGCCCGGTTGACATTGCCGCGACAGATGAGGAGGTGAATGCAAGCCTGACTGAGATACAACAACCTGGTGGAGTTTGCGACACGGAATTTGCGCGCCCCACTGGAGCACCCTCAGTGTGTACAACTCCTCCGACCGGTGATGCGATGACGGAGTCGAGTCCCACCGACCAACCTGCTCCGTCCAGAGCCGTATCGCCCGCGGGCGAAATGGACCAACCCAAGGCCGAGCTGCGGCGGCGTATCTTGCAACCTAGTGATTTGCCTACGGACTTGGGCATTATAGATCAACTTGCTGAGTCCGGTGCCGAATCACCAAGGGGGGCCGAAGTGCAACCAATCAGCGTAGAACTTGAAACTGGACAGCTGAGCAACTGTGATCCCATCACCTTTCGAAACTCTCAGGACCCTTCAGAATGTTGGAAGCTCTTTGTGGGGGAGATGTGGAAACTTTTCGTTGATGGAGCGTCGAACCGTCACGGTGCCGGGCTAGGTATCGTTCTTATCTCGCCGGATGGCCTAACTATTGAGCATTTTATCACCCTTGGCTTCCTAGCATCCAACAACGAGGCTAAGTACGAGGCACTTTTGGCCGGACTCAAGTGCGCTCTTCAGATGAAGGCTTTTGAGCTAATGGTGTACAATGATTCCCAGCTTGTGGTTAACCAAGTTGCTGGGATTTACGAAGCAAAAGATGACAGAATGGCAAAGTACCAAGCTCTGGTCAGGGAACACATCAAGCAATTTTAGGCAATCAGAGTTCAATAGATTGGACGTGAAGAAAACAGCCGAGCGGATGAGCTGGTCGGCCTTGCTTCAATGGTTGATAGTACATCTCCAAACCCCCTGTTGATCGAATTCCTTCCACGGCCAAGCATTGAGGAAACCGGGCAGACGGAAGTACTCTACGCCGCACTGGGTCCTTCTTGGATAGACCCAATAATCCTGTTTCTTAGAGACCGTACTCTGCCAGCCGACAAGAAAGAAGCACACAAAGTCCAGGTGAAGTCAGAGCGATTTTGGCTCTCTCCATCTGGAGCGTTGTATAAAAAGTCCTTCACCGGTCTTTATCTAAAGTGCGTGTACCCAAGTAGCGTGGAGGCCTTCTTGTACGAAATTCACGGAGGCATCTGTGGCAGTCATATAGGGGGCAGGTCCTTGGCCTACCGAGCTATTTCGCAGGGCTACTGGTGGCCGTGCATGCAGGCCGACGCACAAAAATATGTCCGCAAGTGTGAGAAATGCCAGAAGTTCGCCCATCAGATCCATCAGCCAGCCAGGGAACTTCTTCCCCTCACTAGTCCTTGGCCCTTTGCCATGTGGGGGCTAGATATAGTCGGGCCGCTTCCAACAGCACCAGGCAACCGGAAGTTCTTCATCGCGGCCACAGATTACTTCACCAAATGGGTTGAAGCTGAGCCCTTGGCAACAATCAAGGAGAAAGACGTGAAGTGGTTTGTCTGGCAAAATGTGGTCACGCGATTTGGCATCCCCAAGATTTTGATCTCTGATAACGGCACCTAGTTTGACGGTCGCCTATTCAGAGGATTTTGTGAAGATCTGAAGATTGAATTCTACAACTCCACCCCGGCTTACCCGTAGTCCAACGGTCAAGCCGAGGCATCAAACAAGACTATCCTGGATGGGTTGAAGAAACGGCTGGAGAAGGCAAAGGGAAAATGGGCTGAGGAACTACCTAGCGTCCTTTGGGCATACCGAACAACCCCGCGGCGATCTACCGGGGAAACTCCATTCGCTTTGGCTTATGGCATGGAGGCGGTCATACCTTTGGAAGTTGGCATGCCCACCCTAAAAAGTGAAAGTTTTGAGCCCGAGCTGAACGCTGAGGCTATTGCCCTGGAATTAGACCTAGTGGAAGAGCGTCGGGAGAAGGCCACGTGGCCGCCTACCAACAAGAGCTCTCAAGGAAGTACAACAAAATGGTGCACCCTAGACCGTTTAAAGTAGGTGATTGCGTTTTGAGGAAAGTTATGGGAAACACCCTGGTGCCAGGTGAAGGCAAACTAGGGGCAAATTGGGAAGGACCCTACAAGATAACCGGTTTGGCGGGCAAAGGGACATACCACTTGGAGGATCTGGATAGTAGAGCAATACCCCGGCCATGGAATGCGGCCAACCTCAAACTGTATTATTTCTAGCTTTAGCTTTCTTTTTGTGCAAAGGAATTTTTTGGCTTACACTTCAGATTGTAATTCTTTTTGTCAATCTATAGAAGTGTCCTCTTTGCTTTGGCACTTTGATTATTGCTCTGTTTTGAGATTCTCAACCGTGATGGGTTACCCCGGTTGAAAGAGTGGATGACTTGCTCAACTTAATATTCCCAACCAAGATGATTCGCTTCGATTGGAAGAGTTGATGACTTGTTCAACTTAGGATTCCCAACCGAAATGATTCACTCTGGTTGGAAGAGTTGATGACTTGTTCAACTTAGGATTCCCAACTGAGATGATTTACTCCGGTTGGAAGAGTTGATGACTTGTTCAACTTAGGATTCCCAACCGAGATGATTTATTCCGGTTGGAAGAGTTGATGACTTGTTCAACTTAGAATTTCCAACCGAGATAATTTATTCCGGTTGGAAGAGTTGATGTTTTGTTCACTCATGAAATTTAAGCCGAGATATCTTTTCCGGTTATATGAATTACTTAAAGTGGTTTGTCTTGCCGAGGTGTTTTGTTCGGCTGAAGTTATGAGATGTATACCGCTCAAACACATGATGAAATTTGAAGTTTTCATTGATAGAAAATAAGTACAAAAGGTGGGGCATAGAGCTCGGTTACATAAAAAAGAAAAAAAAGAAAAGAGCAAGCTAAGCTAAGGGGGAAAGGTCTAGGAACTACTCATCAGCTTCCAAGTTGACCGTCAGTCTGAACATGCAGCAGTCGCTTTGCTCTCCACGGTCCTCCACCTCGGCATCTGCCTCAGCCTCTTCTTCCTCTTCTTCGAGACCTTCCTCGGCCTCAGCCTGCAACGCGCTGAAGACGTCGTTGGCATACGGTACGAGATAGGTCGGTAGGAAGGCAGGTGGCAGAGTAGCAAACACGTCGGTGTCCGGACCCTGGCCGAGGTGTTCGCAGGCAGACTTCCAGCCAGCTTTGAAGTAAATGTCTTGGGTAGCGAAGACTTGTTTCTTGTAATTGTCCTCGGCTTCGTTGAAGCCGGCGTTGTTGGCGTCTTGGCAGTCTTTCTTCCTGGACTTCTTCAGTGCATCAAGCTCGGCCTGGAGCTCGTCCCTCCTCTTCTTGGCCTCGCCAAGCTGACCGAGCAACCTGTGGTTGTCAGCATTGGCGATTTCAAGTGAGGACTTAGCTCGGCCGAGCTCGGTTTGGAGGCTTTGGACTTGGCTGACGGTGTCGCTCGCCCTTTGCCGAAGTTTATGGATGCGCTCCATGACCAAGTGCTGCTTTTGAATGGCCTGCAAAAAGGAATTTGATCAGAGATGAAACCGTGCAAACACTTGTGAAAATTGAAGATTGAGATTCTTACCCTGGTCATGGACTTCACGGCTGATTTCACCAGCCGGGTGTCAGGAACGTGGTCACTGCCAACCACGTCGCTTGGCAGCAACAGAGATTTGGAGAGGTCGAAGGCAAGCAAATGCTCCTTGTCGCCTTTGACCGAAGCATTTGCCGGGATCTCTTTGCCCTGGTGCTTCAGCTGCGGCCGCCATGCTGGAATAGGGTCGGCCGTATCGGCAGGTTGCTCGGTTGTTAGCTCGGTAACTAGCTCGGCAGATGGATCTGCGCGAGGTCGTTTGCCAGCCCGGCGGGTTTCCTGTCTGGTTTGCCCGGCGGCTGGAAATGCCAAGGCAACCACGGGGCCACTGGATTGGCCAGCAGCTGGTGATCGTGTGACGATGCTTGGTATCTCGGCTGAGGTGGCGGTGAGCAAATTTTTGATGCGGCTTCTTTTCGCCATCTCCTTGGCTTCTATCAACCGAATTAGTGGGACGTCGGGCAAAGTTGGGTCTGGAGGAGGTGATGGAGCACGGAGAAAGTCTGTAACTTTGCTCCGGCGTGGTGCTGAGTATCTGTAAGTTGGGGTGTAGCCAAGCAAATCGTTGCAATCCCGGTGGTGGTAACGGAGCACGGTTCGGATGGCTTCGACGTTAGGATAATGATAGTTGGCTTGTAAGGCTTGAATTACTGCAAAAAAAACAAGGAAAATGGTTAAGTACAGAGTAATGAAGGAATCCAATTGACCGAGCAAGGTAGCACGGCTTACATGTGGAACCGAAGTTCTTGCTTATGAACCAACCTGGTACCTCGGCTGTTTCATAATTGCCTGACACCTAGAAAAAATCATCATCGTGCAAATCCTTGTCTGGTGTGCCGGTCATTATTTTTTCTTTGCCCGGCCGTATCTTAAGGTAATAGGCGAGGCCATCGCCGGTGTGCCCAAGTGTGTATTGCCGCAGTATCTCGGCTAAACCTAAGTTTGTGCCTAGCCTGTTGTTTAGCTCATGCACACCGTTTATTATGTGGTAGGTGTTGGTTGACACTTGTGTGGGTGCTAGCCCGGTGCGGCGCAGGAACTCGGTGATCAGTGGGTTAAGTGGGAAGCTGAGGCCTCCTTCGATGATAGATAGCACGGTGAAGGGACATTGTTTTCTGCCCCAAGGCGTTCCGCTTCATTGCAAGTTTAAGATGGACGCCGTCGAATACCGTGATTCTCCTCGAACGCAGCGAGAGCAAATAGTATCGACCAGGAAGTGGAATTTCCCCATTTACGACCGGCTTAAGTCAGCTCGGTTGAGGGGTTTGGCACTGTGGTAATTATGGCAGCTCGGTCCTTAAGAGCCTTGGTAATGGTCAATGGTCCCCTTGGACTCTGCAGGAAAAGGATGGCAAAGGTAAGAGGGAGCGCAGTCGTGCAAAACGAGCTTAACTTTAGCTCGGTCGTGGATTGTGCCAAACCACCTCGGTCGAAAAGGCTAACCAAGGAGCTCGGTCACCCAAACGGACCAGTTGTTAGCCCGGTCGAGCGGCCAAGTCCTTTTGCTATCCTGATTTTTACTAAGGTTGCAACAAGCAGTTTATTTGCTCAGTCAGATTGATTCTTTGGATCAAACGAAGATCTGGAGCCCGGTCAGCCCCAGATCTTCAGTGTTCTTCAAGAAATATGGAGAACAGTTTGAAGAACAACGAAGAAACTAAGGGGCATTGAAGGTTTTGGGTGGGGAAGGCCCTAAAACCTACGAATTTGGTGCCATAGAGGAAGAAATATCAAATGAAAATAGTAATAACAAGGGTTGGATGACTTACCAATGAAAGGCAGGGCCTGCTTCTTCGAACACAAACGTAGAGAATGGCTGGGACAAGGTCTAGTGGAGGATGCTTGAGCTCAGAAACGTCGAAAGCTTGAGAGGCAGTAGGGACGAAATGAAGGGGAAGGGGCATGCTTGTATAGGCAGAAAAACCGCTCAAATTCAAATTCTGTAAAACAGCTGGGTTGGCTGCTCGAGGACCAATGGAAGCTTGCCACGTGTCCCCATTGAAGGCTGCGTCAGAGTTGAAGAGACAGAAAGGTCAGATGAGGCGTCGACCGGGCAAGTCAAGAGACAGGTCAGATGAGGAGTCGATTGAGCAAGCCGAATAGACAGGAATGTCAGATTGGGCAAGTGGTATGACAGGCATGTCAACTAGCCCGGTTGCCGATTATCAAATTGAGGACCGAGGAGGTGCTACCCCGGTCGGAATAGGTAATCCCAGTCACGCTTCAGTGGACGGAATTAAGGGGCAATTGAGAGGGAGATTACGGATATGAGATTGGGCTGTGGAATTAGCCGGACAGATTGGACCGGACGAGGTTGGGCCGAGGTATTTGGCCCCGAGATTGGGTCGTTATCTTGCTCGGTAATGGCAAGACCTTGTGGAACCGAGCTACCTGATTTCGTTGGCACGGAGACCGGTCGGGTTAAGGTTCGGTCAGGTAAGGGTTCCACAGCTCGCGCGTTGCTCGGTTGTGATACACGCGCCCTCAGCCTGACACGACCAAGGTGATCAATCTCCATCTCGGCTTCGTTGGAATCCAGTCGAGCACGGCTAGAAATGAGCCTGGTTGGAGGAGCATTACGACGTCAAGTGCACTTGGGCTTGAAGTGCAGAATGGACATTGGTAGCCGAGATAATGTTGCCCGGCTGCCGAGCACCAAGTAGAAGGGGCTGGCAGTTGGGTTAGGTGATGCTCAGCGAGACTTGTGCTGACAGATGGGATAGCAGAGCCACGTGTTGAGAGATCACTGGGGGTAGATTTGGGGCGCAGAGGGTATATAAGCATGTCTGCGCCCCCCATACGCGACAGATGAACACTTTGTAAGACATTGTTACACACGAACACTCTCCTCCCTCTCTCTCTATCCCAAGGTGTGTGCTAACTTGATCGTCGGAGGGATTTTTTGGTCACACACTGCCGGGTAGCTCACCGCCGTTGTGCTTTCAGGTGATCGGACATAAACAGAGCTTGGAAGAAAGGAGTACGGGCTCGCCGGAATATCTGCTCCCCGTACAAATAATATGGAAAGATTTGAGTGTTGGGTTTCCTTTTCCAAATTAAGAATTATTTGCAAATATTACAAAATAGTATTATTTTGAAATTATAGCGATTCGGATTTTAACCCGACCTTTTGTTGTATTCCGGACTCGAGTTTCATGGTTTAATGTTGTTGTTCATCTCTTATTCCCCTTGTTGTCCCTTGGGTTGTTGTGGTTGTGTTTGGGATAGATTGGTTGCTTGGTTTTCAAACCTTATGCTGTTTAGATTTTTGGTCTTCTGCTCGAGTGGCACTTCTTGTGCTCGAGCGAGCTTTGTGAACTCTCAGTACTTTTGCAGGTCAACAAAACTGCTGAGAGAGTGATTTCTACGCTCGAGCGGCGTTTTCTATGCTTGAGCGAGTGGGCGCTCGAGCGGCCTTTATTGCGTTCAAGCATTGGTCTGTTGTCTGCAAAACTACTGGATGTATGTATTCTGCGCTTGAGTGTCACTTGTTGCGCTAGAGCGGAACGAATTGTTGTGTCTGACACTCAAGCATCAACTTTTGCGTTCAAGCAGACCGTGCGTATATCAGTTCGCAGTAGCCTACTTTTTTTTATCACTTTTTTTTTTTTTATCTCTTTCTCCCTCAAAAACCCTTGATCTACTCTCTCTCTACATTTTAACCTAGATTCATTGGTTTTCTACCCTAGTGTCTTTGAGAAAAAACTAGAGCATTCCAAGAGCTCTGTTTTGATCGGATTGAAACTTGGTTTCGGTGTTGTTGAAGGTTCCACCTTGCTTTGTTCGTCTCTTGACTTTGAGGTAGGGATTTTCTACACTTTCATATGATTTTTAACTTAGTTATGAGTTGTTGTGTAACAATGGTGGAATTTGGATGTACTATGAACATACCTAGGGTTTGGGCATTAAATCAACAGAGGGGATTCTAAGTGAATGCGTTATAAATGGTTATGGGGTTGAAGATGAGATTATATTGTGACAAAATAGTTGATTTTGGCATCTCGATTGATATTTGGGAAAAATGGAGTTTGCCCTAAAATGCTTCAAATATTTATTTTGTATAAATAAATGGAATTGGTATTGAAAATGTGAAATTGGATGGATGTTGACATAAATGGTGGAGAAGAATATGTATTATCACTCACATTTGAAATTTTGAATAAATTATCTGTCTTGAAATTGAATATCTATTTAGAAATATATGTATTGGGCTATCGGTGGAGGATAGCATTGATTGTTGTAGAAATTGTATGAGGATTAGGTGAATTGAGACTAATCTCTTGTTGGTTGTCATTGAATATGATTATGTTTTAAATACATTGTATATGTATAATGTTTGGGAGGAGAAAGGGGATGTACTCTATGTTTGGGAGGAGAAATGTGATGGACTTCATTGAATTAAATTGGCTTGTGTGTCCAAGGTGAAAGTCCCAAAACCACGCGCATACATGGGTGTTAATTCTTGTGGACGAAATTTTCGTAAAATGGCAAATTGAAGTGTTTGTGTGATTGTTGTGTTGATTAGAGAACTACTGAGATGTAATCTCGGTTGGGTTGTCTGGAAAATGATGAATTTGGCTCATGAGTTGAGATGAAATGAATTGACTGGAAATGAATTGAAGAATAATGGATTGAGATATAAATTTGGTACTTTATGATCTTGCGAAATATGAATGATTTGCCACAGGCATTGTATATGCACATTGTACTTATACCTTTGTTAAGACTCATATATCGTGATAGATTGTTTATACTGGGCTTTGGCTCACCCTATTTGGGAAAACCATTTTCAGGTGGTGGTGATATGCATCCGCCAAGGCAATAGTTTGGGAGGAAAAAGAGCTGAAGGCTTCTCTTTTGTATTGTGCTAATTGTTTTAACTCTAGCCAAGGGCTTTATATGTATTGGATTTGTATCCATTTTGTTGTAATGAAGCACAGCCTTGGAAAGATGTAAACCATTAGGGCATGTGAATATCTGTTAACTTTCATTTCTTTATCACTTGTAACACATATTGTAGATTCAGGATGAGCCATTTATGAATGTATATTGCATGTGTCGCCTTTTGTATATGGATTCTAATGAGTGAAAATATATTGCTTCAATTATTCTTCTGCTTATAAGTTGAGATTCATTGTATTTATTTGGGGCGTTACAGAAATAATATTATATTGCAATTATGGTAACATAATTTAAGAAAAACGACATGGAAAGATTTTCAAAATTATATTTGAAATTCTTACATAGAAAGTACATATATATAACAAAAAATAATAATAATTTATGTTTATTAAAAATACACTCATCAGATTCGTTTGATTTAATTTTTAAAAAAAAAATTATTTTTGAGTTTTTTGAACCCAAAAATTGATTCAGATAATTGTCTTATAAGCAATCTAAACTCTTTTACCTTTTTTTTTTTTTTTTTTTTTTCCATACTTTGAACCTGGTTGTGAGGCTAGAATATTAGAAAGTTTGTTTCCGGGGCTTCGATTTAAACACAAGAACGACCCAAAATGGAGTATGGACCAAAAAGTTATACCCGTTTGAAATTTGAGTACCTGTGTTGGAAGCAAGTTCGCTCAAGCGGTCTGTTCGAAGTCAACCACTTTAAAGTCACTTTTTGGTCCAAACTTTTCATTCTTTCTACCTCTCTTCTCTCCCTCTCCCTTAAACCCAAAACTCTAGACTTCCAAACCTTTATTTCATCTATTTTTTACCAAGAATCCACCATAGATCTTGCATTAAAGGTGAAGAACAAGTGAAGATCAATATTTTGACCAATTGGATTGCGATTTCTTCTAAACTCTCTTTGGGTTTTCATCTTCGTGCCTCCATCCTTGAGGTAGGGATATCTCTAACTCGATATATTTATGATTTGTGGTATATGTGTGATATTTTCCTTGATATAATTATGTATGAATTGATTTTTGTGATTTAAAGTAATCAAATGGATTAATTTTTTTTCCAACAATTTATCCTACTTATTTATTCATATGTAAGAAAATTATTTATCCCTAAATTGTTAAGATATTGTTAACAAATTTTAATTTTATCTTTGAGTCAGTAAATTTATAGTCGATGCATATTAAAAAAAACACAGGTTATTCTTACATGATTAAAAAATTTAAAAATAAATATAAAAGTAAAAAAAGTTAATCACCTTACAATAAATTAAAATTAGTTAATAAGGAATGAAAGATCAAGAAATCATTTGAGAATCTGATTTCTTACGCGTAAAAATAAAATTAATCTTTATTTAAATGGAGAAATTATTTTCGAATACTAAAATACTCAATTAATTTGTTGTATGATACTTAAAATATATTTATCCATCTTTAATTTTCTCATTTAAACTATTTTATCAAATTAAATTTTAAAATTAATTTCCCACCTTCATTAATGGTTAAATTTTTACTTTATTTTTAATTTCTCACCTTTATTTTGTTCTATTATTATTTATAGAGAAGTATTATTGTAACACCCCAAAAATAATAACCATAACGTATCCCACATGTAAAGACCCGAAAAAAAATTGAATAAATAAAAATAAAAATTGAACTTTTATTTAGAACGGATTTTTAAAGATAATTTCACAACATGAGATTTTATGAAAGTTTTATGTAAGCATGCATCACACATAAGTATATGCTTGGTAAATTTTCAAAGTTAAATGATGAGTATTTAATTTTATAAAATTCACGAATTGATTGGTATTCAGTTTAGGGTTACAGTAGAAATTGAAATTGAATTTTAGTCGTGAGCATAAATTAATTGTTTGGAGTGTTTGGACTAGTCTTGTTAACTTGAAAGATGTTACCATGAGACTATTTTTGTATTTGACTTCATTTATTATTGATTGATCTTGAGTGATTAGATTAGTTGGACTAATTAATGAGTAATGGTGAATTTAATTTTAGACTCATGACCCAAAGTTATCTTGTGATTTCCTTTGTAAATTGGATTCATTTATTCATACTATACTGAATTGTTTGGTTCAAATTTAATTATATAAACATTAAATGCTATATGGAATTATGATGTTCATAGTGTGTTATATTAAAATTTATGGTGTATACCATTACTTGAAAGTTATGTTTTGTAGTCAAGAAAATTATACTATATCATAATATTAATTGTAGATATGTGTAACATTTGTTGCTAGCACATGTTCTCAAGTCAATGTATTGACCTTTAGCTTGGTGTCACATCCCGCCAAATTACCTAGACAGAATTGCCTACCAAGAGGAAATCTCAAGGAAAAGAGGTTAATAGAATATTTTGGAAGCTCCTGGAAGACTTGAGAAAATATGGGAGCTTGGGAGCATAGAGGTCAATGGAAGGATCTAGAACTTCATAGTTCATTCCAATACTTGAGAGAACATGGAGGATTCTAGAACATCCTTGAGTATTCAAGACACTTGTACATACTAGTGTAGACACCCCATTTTTGACCGCCCTTAAGACTTGGGCGTCTCAGATTGATCACTCGATGATGAAAGTTATGCTACACAAACGTTTGATTTCTTCAACAAGAAAAGCTTCTAAATCCCAACCTTACACCCCATTTTGGACCAAAACTATTTTAGACCTTAAAACCTTCTTTTTCAAAATGTTTTTCCAAATGTTTCTACAATGTTTTGAGGCTCGCATTTCATTTAAAATATTGCACTTTTCAGTAAACTGAGTAAGGACAAAGTGGAAATAAATGGAAGAGAGGTGAACTCTTTGAAAAATCTTTAAAATTTTTTTTATTTAGAGGTTTGGAGTTGAATAAAATTGGCGGAGAGGAAAGAAAACTAGTTGGTGAAGAAGTTAGGCATCAATCCGTTAGGGCAAAAAAGAGTCGTCTTTACTAAAATAGGTATATCTCTTTGTACACTTATAATTTAGATGTGAGGCTACCACCATTGAAAATTATACTTCCGGAGCTTCAATTTAGATTCAAGAATGACCTAAAACTGAGTTCGGATGAAGAAGATATGCCCGTTTGAAGTTGGGCTTGAAAGCAGATTTTTGTCTGGCCGGCCACTAGTGGCCTGTCGTCCACTTATGTAAAACGTAGATATTTTTTGCCAGCTGTCCCCCATAAGCTCCAACTGTTCCTATACAGATATTTCTGACTTGAGAGGCTATTTTTCTGTATATACCAGGCCAACCCTCTTGGTTTTAGGTTACAAAAAATTCCAAAAGGTCAAATTCTTGAAAATCTCTCTCTATCTTTATCTTGCAACACACACACCTTACCCAAACACTTCCTAAACCAATATTGAAGCTCTCCTTGATGAGATTATTGAGTCCAAATTTCAGCCCTTGAGAGTGAGAACTTGTAGGTTTATTAACAAAAGAGTTGCTTTCCTTCAAGATGTATAATTTTGAGCATTTTTACACTAGTTGTTTTCTATCTTTTCTTGCTGATTTTGAACTGTTTTTACACTGTTTTTATGGGCTAAAACTTGTGGTTTAAGTCATTAAAGGTAGATGGGTTGATCATCCTTCTTTGAACCTTACTTCTTAGGCCTTTGCCTTTGTGTTTCCCATTGTTTTCTCAACTTTTTTTGAGCTTTTTACCACTGATTTTCAGAGGCTAAAAAAGTGGTTTTGAAGTCCCAAAAAATAGAGGGGTTAGCCACCCCTCCTTTGGCTTGTTCACTAGCTTAAATTCTCCATTATTTTAGCTTACTCTTTTAGCTTCTTTTACCTCAATTCTAGCATTGTTTTAGCCTATTTTTAGCATTTTTATTTATTTATTTATTTATTTTTTATGTGTTAGTTTTATTTGTGCTTTGTATAGTATGCTTGTAGTTTAATTGTCCTCATAGGCTTGGTGGCTAAGGCTTGGTGGTTTAGGCCTTAGCCATCAACCTATTTGAGCTGATAGCATTTATTTCTTACTTTCCATACTTGTGTTCACCTCTAAGCATCTCTGCAACCTCCCTCATTTCTTGATTTTTTTTTATTTGTTTTGAGAGTCGTTACAACCGATGGATTGTTTAAACTTGAGATTGAGGTCGTTGTGCTTAATGGTTTAATCTCTTCAGAGGTTCATTACCAACGGTATGACATCTCTCTCATGCCTAAAATAACATTTGGTTTGGTACTGCTCTCCATTAGAGGATTTAAAGCTCATTTTTGGACTCAATGAATTAAGGAATGGAAGGTAATTAAAATGAAGGAATAAAACTTAGACTGAAATGGAACAAGATAATAAGATAATTTGGTGTTTAACTGGACGTTAATTGAATACATAGAGACTTGAGTCATTTCATACTTGTTAGTGATGAAATGGTTCAAGTTTCCAAGGTCAACCACTTCCCTTGATCAATCCATGATAGGGAGGAGGTTTTGTTGGTCTTTCTTTACCATTTATTGAAATTGTGTCCCTTGATTCATAAGTCATCATGCAATGCAATTGCGCTGATTGATGGCTTGCAAATTAAGCCTACCCCTTATTTGACCTGTTTGCTGATAAGGAGAGGAAGGGTGGACAAACAGCTCCTGAGAATACTCTGGTTTGTGCTCTGTTTGTTCTCTATTGCTGCAGGAAAAAACCAACATTAGTGGCCGACAACCCACTATTTGTGGCCGGCCAACTACTACTTCTAGGTTGCCAGCCAGTTTTTCCAGGCAGACAGTGTTCCTTTTCCAGCAGAACAGAACAGAACAGAGCAGAGGCTGAGGTAAAAAAATAGTGCAATTTTCTAACTGTGCAACAGAGACATTCTGGTAGCAAAATGGTGGCTTTTTCGGGTGGAAACCCGCATCAATGCATGAACCATTCCTCGATTCTTGGGATCCATGAAATAATGTTGTAATAGTAGTATGTTGTAAATAACGGACTTGTAACTAATTAGTTAGTTTTGTGTTGTACTTATTTAATTACCTAAAGTAGTTAGTTAATTCGTTGTTGTAATAATTAGTTAAATAACTTAGCTAATTTATTCATTTTGTTTGTAATAGTTAGTTAATTAGGTAATTAATTAGCTAGGGCATTTATTCGGACCCTTTTGTGCGAGGGCCAAACTTGTAATAATGTGTATGTCTTCCAACCCCACGTCTTTCTCCCTTTTATTTATCCGCTTATGATGGGTAGTTTAGAACATCATGTTTCTTTTAGCATTTCCCTTTTTTGCATCCACTTGTCTTGCATGCATCAAGGCCCGGTTCATCATTCTAACAAAGCATTGCGGTTTATTACTTCGTTGAATACATGTTTAAACCACATGCTATCAAATTAACTCACATAACATAATTAGTAGCTGAGCCTCGCATGTGTTGCATTAGTCATGTTGCATTAGTTAGAAGCATGCATGTTTTTTAACTCTTTTGTTTCTTTTGGCTTGCTTCGGAATACAAGGTGAGCATTTTTGTGCTTTAGCATATTGCATGAGTGTGATTGTTTTCATGTCTAGCATGCTTGCCATGAGGCTAAGTGCTTAAGTGATAAATTGCTTGAATGCCAGTGGATGAAGGCTAATTGCTTGAATTTGAATAATTTGAGTAATGTACATATGTGATTACTTTTTCAAGTGATACATATTCGGAACAATTTTCAAAACAAACATGAATCAAATTGTTCTAATTTTTGCAAATTAGTCTATATTTGTATGCGCATCACATAGTAATGTTAGTCTAATAATCAAAACAAGAGCATGTAATGTAAATAAGATTCACATCATGATTAGTAGAGGTCAATCTTTGATTGGGCGAGTGGGGTGCTCAATTCATAACCTTTCCTTCTCGTACCTAAGTTCTCGAGCCGAGACAATCTTGGTGATGATGGACACATGACCTTTGGCACGAGTCATGGGTTTCCTAAATTTTTCAAAAATATTTAGGTCGTGACTCTGTATTTGGCAAAACAGTTCATTTTTGGCATTTTTGATTCAAAATCGATTTTTCAAAAGATTTGCCAGATTTGGACTCTTTGGTGTTTATCTATTTCACATTGCACTTGTGAGATCAGATTCAGAACCACAAGAGTTTGAACTGTAGGGGTAGTCGTATCCAAAACGAGCATGAAAGGTTGAGCAACAACTAGACTTATAAATATCTTGCATAGAAATTTCTAAAGCATTCTAGGACATTCTTGTAGCTTGTAAAGAAGGCTTCCAAGGGAAGCTTTTACATGACATTATTTTGAGAATTCTAGAATGATCCTAGGGAGCCTATAAATAGGAGAGGAGCTCATTTGCTCCAAACCATCCAAGAATTGTAATGCTTAGTCATTGTGAATACAAGGCATTCTCTCAAACTCTCTTGTGTTTGTAGACACCCCATATTTGATCGCCCACAAGGCTCGAGCATTTTGTCCGGTACACTCAATGATGAAAATGGTGCTATGCGTGGTTCGAGGTCTCAATAAAGGGGCCATGTTTAAGCTCTGAAGCAATCCCAAACCTTCCATATTTCCACTGATTATATCTAAGAAATCTATTTTTACACATTGTGCCACCCTATGCTAAGGCTGAAACAGAAAAACAGGGAAATGCATTGAGGCCCGGCCGTACCTCAGTGATGGCCGGCCGTGGCTATTGAGGGTCGGCCATGCCTTAGTAGCAAGAAACACTGTTCTAGGCAGGAGGCTGCTAGCTGTCCATTTTTGAAGATATTTATGCCTCCTCTTTCTCAAATTCTATAAAAACGACCATATATCTCTATTTTGAGGGTTAAAGAATTTCTACAAAGCCTCTATACCAACTTGAGAGCTCCCTCTTCTCATTTTTCTTGTGCAAGCAACACTTTGAGTTAACCTACCACCTTGAACCTATATCCATACATCATATACACCTTCACACCTTAGCTTAAGAACCTTGGTTGAGCCTTGAACACCATAATTCAAGCTTGAGAGTGTGTTAAGACTTAGTTTGATTCACAAACAAAGAGCTATCTTTGTCAAGAGGTATAAGCTTGCTATCTTCCCTCTTGCTTTCATTTCTTTCATTTGCTACTTAGTTATTATTCTTTTGTGTTGTTTTGATCTTCTTTCAAGTGTTTGAGTTAGGGTTTGGAGAGCTACCAAAAGGGTAGAGAGAGTTTACTCTTTCTACACCTTTACCTATAGCTCAAACCCATACTTTCACACTCATTTTCTTTGCCCCCTAAACTGTTTTTCAGAGTTAAAAAAAGGGCTAAAAATCATGCTTTGAGGTTTCAAAAGTGAAGGGGTTAGCCACCCCTTCTTGTTCTTGCTTACTAGTCTTGTTTTCTTTCTTTGTTGTCTAGCTTGTTAGGCTCTTTTCATGCATTCTAAGCCACTATTTTTCATCTAGTTAGGGTTGTTTTAGGGCTGTCTTAAGTTGTTTAAATAGTTCATGTTTTGATTAGTTTAGTTGTCTCATAAGCATGCCTACATAGCTTGTAGTTTATTGTTCCAAGCTTTTCTTCAACTCATTTCCATGTTTAAGGACCTCATTTTAATAATCAACTTGCCATTCATCTCTTTCATTTGAGAGTTGTTTCAATTGGTTGACACTTATTCAAAACGTGAACTAGTGATTTACGCTTAATGGCTTAATCTCTGCGGAGGTTCATTGCCAATGGTGTAGTCTTTTTTTCATGTTGAGAATCACCTCCTGTTTGATATGCTTCTCACTTAGTGGATGTAACAATCATCTTGGACTTTATGGATTAAAGGATGTTAAAGACTAATGAATTTGGTTAAAATGAATCAACCCACATAAAGAAAATGAGTTATATTGTTTGGGATTTGGCTAGACGTTATGCCGAATCCATTATGTCAAGAGTTGTCTTACATCAATTCATGATGTTTTGATGGATCTTGAAGTATCTCTACGTCCCTCTTTGAGTTCACTCCACGATAGGAGAGAGGGGTGGTTATAGTTCCTTTCATTTATTGATTTTTTTTCCAAATTGTACATCGAAATCATCAAGCAATCAACTTGCTCATTGATGGTTTTAGAAACAATTCTAGCCTTCTCTTAAGGCTTTCTCATGATAGAGAAGTATAGGAGGGACAAACAGAGTCCAGAACACTCTGTCTGCACTGTTTTCACTTCAAAGCACAAAATAGAATTTTACATGAAATTGAGACACGACCAGCCTTCTTTAGGCTTGGTCGGGCTTCATTGAGGGTCAGCCAGTCATCAATGTTTGGTCAGCAATGTATTTTTATAGAAAAAAGAGGGTAGTGGCTGTAGGTGAAACAGAGCAAGCCTGGGCAGACAGAGTTGTTCTTGGACATTGTGCATATGCATGCAACCCTTGTGCATCCTTGCTTGCATTATTATCATTGTTGTAATTAAGTATCCATTTATTTTTATTGTTACAATTAGTATTGTTAATTAGTAGTGTTGTAATTAATTAATTTATTACTGTTTATTTGTAATTGTTATAGTTAATTAACTTAGATAGTTAGTTTACTTGTCATGATTGTCTTTGTTGTAATAGCATAGTTAGCTAGTTAATTCTTTAATTTATTCATTCGATTTTGTAATAAGTAGTTTAATTCGGATTTTCAAACTTTGATTCACACCCTCTCGCGCGAGGGCAATTATTTAATAAGTTGTATATCTTTTAACCCCACGTCTTTCTCCCTTTTACTTACTGCTTATGATGGTTAGAATAGGACATCATTTTTCAAATTAGCATTCTTGTGCTTTGCATCCATTGTCTTGCATGCATCCAAGGCTCGACTCATCATGCTAACTCAATATCAATGTTCAAATTCATTACTTGACT
Source organism: Camellia lanceoleosa (assembly GCA_025200525.1). NCBI lineage: Eukaryota > Viridiplantae > Streptophyta > Magnoliopsida > Ericales > Theaceae > Camellia > Camellia lanceoleosa. The sequence continues at coordinate 63,162,526 of CM045762.1, forward strand.
ATGTGAATTCATTACTTGACTATGTGCTTTCTTGCATATCTTGAATGAAATCATATGCCATGCTCATAACCAAGCCTTTAAAAATACATAATGTGTGCATTGCATTAGTCATGTTGCGTTTAATTAGAAACATGCATGTTTTTCTAATTATTTTTCTTTGTTTTGGCTTGGAGTACTAGGTGAGTAATTTTATGTTTAGTATCTTGCATCAAATGTTTGTGTTAGCATGCCAAGTATACTTCCATGAGGCTAAGTGCTTAGATGATAAACTGTTTGAATGCCTGTAGATGAAGGATAGTTGCTTGAATTGGAATAATTTGAGTAATGTTTATATGCGATCACTTTTTCAGGTGGTACATATTCGAAACAATTTTGCAAACAAACATGAACCAAATGTTCCAATTTTCGCAAGCTAGTCTATACTTGTATGTGTGCACATCATGTAGTAATATAGCTAATAAAATCGGAACAAGAACATATAATGTTAATAAAAATCACATCATGATTAGTAGAGGCCAATCTTTGATTGGGCGAGTGGGGTGCTCAATTCATGACCTTCTCTTCTCGTACCTAAGTCCCCAAGCCGAGACAACTTTGGTGATGACGGACTAATGGCCTTTGGCATGAGTCTTGGGTTTCCTAAATTTTCCAAAAATATTTAGGTGGCGACTTTGAAATTTGGCAAAGCAGTCCATTTTTGACATTTTATTCAAAACATTGATTTTCCAAAAAGAATTGCCCGATTTGGACTCTTTGGTGTTTATCTATTTTACATTGCACTTGTGAGATCAGATTTAGAACCATGGGTAGAGTCCGAACTGTAGGCTTGTCGTCTTTCGAAAAGGATGCAAAAAGTCGAGCTACAGCGTTCCTCTTACTTCTCTTTTATATAAGTTTGTGAGTTAGGCTGACTTAGCATCATCAAGTGAAGCTTAAGATTGTCTAAGTGCTGCACGGATAGCTTGGTAATAACCAAGGCCATGACACGTGGTATCAGAGCAGGTTAAGAGAAGAGAAGGCAACAATGTCATTCGGTGTAGAGGAGACTGTGACTGAGCAAGCCTGTGGGAGGGAACCTATAAAGGGAAGGAAGGATAAGTTATGAGATACTGTTGTCGCCATGGAAACATGGCTTGCCAAGGTGGAGCCATGGGCGACTCGGGGGAGCGCCTTGATGTGTTGAAGCAAAGCGTTGAATAGGAGGTGTAGGGTCTTAAAGGAGAGATCAAGGAACTCCATGATGGCATGCTTTCCACCATCAATTCTGTGGCACATGATGCTCAAGTGGTCAATGATTCCTTCCAAGCCAAGGTGTTGGAGATGCTCGCACAATTTGAAGCCCACTTGGAGGAGGTACACCAAGATGTGGCAATGTGCAAGAAGGCCATAGCTGGGGGAGCTGTGACCTTGCGGGGCACATCTAAGGTGGAGGTACCAAAGCCAAAGCCTTTTGACAGAAAGAGAGATGCTAAAGAAATGGACAACTACTTATGGCACATAGAAAGATACTTCAAGGCGATGGTAGTTCTGATGAAGATGCCAAGGTACGCATTGTAGTCTTTTACTTTGCCGACACAGCAAAACTATGGTGGTCTCGCCGACATGCTAACATTGAGAGAGGTACGTGCACCATAGCAACTTGGGATGATTTCAAAAGAGAACTTAAGAAGCAATTTTATCCCGAGGATGTGGCCTACCAAGTAAGGAAGAGCATGAAAACTCTTAAACACACAAAGTATATTCAGGACTATGTAAGGGAATTCTCTACCCTCATGCTTGAAATCCCGAATATGACTGATGAGGAATTGCTCTTTAACTTCTAGACAACCTACAACCATAGGCGGAATAAGAGTTACGACGCCAAGGCGTACAAGACCTTGCAACGGCCATCGCAGTGGCATAATCACTTATTGAGTACAAACATAGGGATGGCAAGGCCAAGACATCCAAGGGTGACCCTAGCAGAAGTTTTAGTGAAAGTGAGGAAGATGAGGATAAAGGCATCCGACGCATGGGAAGGCACAGCAAGCCTCCCACTGGCAAAGAGCGCAAAGACAGGGTTAGAGAGAACAAGGAGACATTCAAACCCAAGACCAAGTGCTTCCTATATGATGGGCCACATTGGGCAAGAGAGTGTCCCAAGAGGCAAGCCCTCAATGCCATGATTGAAAAAAGTGAAAAGGTGGAGACTCCGTTGATAGGATCTCTATAGCTGCTAGGTGCCATCGAATCGAAGGATACTACATTGACCCAATGGGATAAGGGTTTAATGTACGTGGATGCCAAGATTAATGGGAAGGCGACCGAAGTCATGGTAGACACAAGCGCGTCGCACAACTTCATTAAGGCAGAGGAGACCAAGAGGCTTGGTCTTAAAATTGACAAGGGTCAAGGATTAATGACGACAGTGAACACCACGGCAAAGCCCGTAGATGGCACGGCTCAAGGGGTTAAGCTGCACTTTGGGGGTGGTACGGAAAAGTCAATTTTTTGATAGCATCACTCGATGACTATGACATGGTGCTGGGGATGGAATTCTCGCGGGAATTCAATGTAGCATTATTACCTCGCAATAACACTATGTGCATTATGGAGGGTGGGCGTTGCATGGTCCTAATGGTGAGTAAGTTGAATACTAAACTTAAACTTCTGTCAGCTATGTATATTAAGTCGGGGATAGACAAGAAAAAGGTAGTAGGCATTGCCAAGAAGACGACTGGCTCTATAAGAGATAGTCCATCGACATGCACAGCTGTTAAGTCATCAATAGGGCAAGTGGACAAGGCAAATCTAAGAAGGTGCAAGTTAAAGAGAAAACCTACGACTTCGAGGAAGAAGGCGTGACAAGGGCCTCACGAGTATGAGTGGGAGAGAATGTGACGTCCTGCCAAATTATCTAGACAGAATTGCCTACCAAGAGGAAATCTCAAGGAAGGGAGGCTAATAGAATATTCTGGAAGCTCCTGGAAGACTTGACAAAATATGGGAGCTTGGGAGCATAGAGGTCAATGGAAGGATCTAGAATTTCCTAGCTCATTCCAACACTTGAGAGAACATGGAGGATTCTAGAACATCCTTGAGTATTCAAGACACTTGTACATACTAGACCTATAAATATCATGCATAGATATTTCTAAAGCATTCTAGAACATTCTTGTAGCTTGTAAAGAAGGCTCCCAAGGGAAGCTTCTACATGACATTCTCTTCAGAATTCTAGAATGATCATAGGGAGCCTATAAATAGGAGAGGAGCTCATTTGCTCCAAACCATCCAGGAATTGTAAAGCTTACTCATTGTGAATACAAGGCATTCTCTCAAACTCTCTTGTGTTCCTCTTACTTCTCTTTCCTATGAGTTTGTGAGTTAGGCTAACTTAGCATCATCAAGTGAAGCTTGAGATTGTTCAAGTGTCGCACGGTGTAGACGTGCCCAAACGTCACGGCTCCGCATGCGAAATGGTGCGAAATCCGGTTTGTTCATTAGCTACTACAGTTCGGACTCAATGTCACGGTTCTGAATCTAATCTCGTAAAGTGCAATGCAAGACCAATAAATCACCAAAGAGTCCAAATCCGGCAAATCATTTTGGAAAACTGATTTTATTAAAGAAGTGGCAAACATGGACTGCTTTGCCAGATACAGAGTCGCCACCTAAATGTTTTATTTTGGGAAATTTAGGAAACCTTGACTCGTGCCTAAGGCCACGTGTTCGTCATCACCAAAGTTGCCTCGGCTCGGGAACTTGGGTACGAGAGGGGAAGGTCATGCAATGAGCACCCCCGCTCGCCCGATCAAAGATCGGCCTTTACTAACATGAAATTTTGTTTTTGAAAACACATGCGTTCTTATTCCGATTATTAACTAGCTTTATTATGTGATGCGCACAACACACAAGTATAGACTAGATCACCTAAGTTGGAACAAAAGATCTCATGTTTGTTTGAAAATGGGTTGAAGGTGCTACTCGCAAGCAGGCTAAGACGTGGATTTTCACACCCTCGAGTGGGCTTAGAAAAACATGATTTTGCTACCCTCAAGTGGGCTTAAAACTCGCATTTCGATGAATTGTTCCAATTCAAGTAATCCAACCTTCACCCACAGACATTCAGGCAGTTATGTCATTTAAGCAAATAGCCTCATGGCAGCATGCTATCATGGCAACACTCACACTCATGTAAGATGCTAAAGCATAAATACTTACAGTGTACTCCGAGCCAAAACAACAACTAGTTAGAAATCATGCATGATCCTAGTTTATGTTAAGATGCCTAATGCAACACATGCAAAAATGCAACTAAGAAATAGGCTCGGCTATTCTAAGATGGCATATGAGATACAACTTGATAACATGTTGTTGAACACATATTCAAGTAAGTGTATTGAAATACAATGTAGTTAGTATGATGCGTCGAGCCTGGTGCATGCAATACAGATGAATGATGCAAACATGCAAGCATAAGGATGCTAATCAAAACATGACCTAGAACTAACCATCGTAAGTGGTTAAGTAAAAGGGAGAAAGACGTGGGGTTGGAAGATATTCACACACTCACGCACACTTATTACAAAATTTTCCCTCTCGACAGAGGGTTCGAATAAATAATACAAACCAACTAATTAATCAACTACCCTAGCTAATTAATTATTACAAAACTCTTAACTAATTAAGAAAATTAATTAAGTTACAAAACAGTTAAAGTGGCCTCAAGAAGAGGGACATATGCATGCTCGGTCGGCTTCGCTCAGAAATCGATTGCCATGCCTCATGTTGCCTCTGTTTGTACACTTATGCTCCTCTGAAAACTGTGAAAATCTCTGTGATGCTTTTGAACCACCTCATGGATATGCTGAGAGGCCATCGGCCAAAAGATATGCCCACCGGCCAAGGGAAATGGGTCATCGACCACTTATGAATCCATCGGCCAAAAATTGTTAGCCGATCAGCACTGAAGATCGGCCATCTCTTCCTATAGACTGCTCCTTTTGCTGCAGCAGAGGAGAAACAAGGGCATGGTAATACATTTGCAAGAAAATGTTGTGCAACTACACCCCTTATCATGTTTGGGACTCAAAAGAGTGTAGTGCTCGACTCTCGAGCCATCAACCATGCATTTCGATGCATGATGGCCAAAGAGGCCGAATTGCACAAATCAATATGGAATGAATGCACAAAAACACATGAATGCCTCACACTCTATCATGTTGAATCAAGAGTGTCGGCGACCGAGGATTGAGGCACATTTCGTCACTTCAAGTATGAAACGTCCCTCGGTCCTCGTGTTTGGTTTGACACCCCAAACCAAACACAATGCAATGCATGCAACATGGAAAAGCTATGCAATGCAACATGATTGACTCATCAAAACTAATGGCATGCTAATTCAATGCAATGCAACCTAATCATACAAGCAAAGCTAATGCAACGTGAGAATGCCAACAACAATGTCATGCAATGCAACTAGCATGCAACAACATGCAATGCACTAAGCATGCAACAATATGCAATGATAGGCCATGCGACAAGCATGCAAATGTCATGCAACTCAAGCATGCAAATATGATGTAAAGTAGCAATTTTGAACAACATGGTAAATGGACTTATACTAAAGATGGATAGACCTCAGTCATGCCCAAAATCAGTGGCCAAATGTGATGAAATGACGGAATGAAATGCAAAACAAGCATGCATTCCTATTGGCCTATCACTAGGCAACAATGCACATTCCTCAAACATGAGCAAGGTGTGACAAACATGAGAATGTGGCAATGAAATAAGCTCTGAAATCATGTGAGGAATGATGCTAAATCAACCAAATAATGCAAGTATGGCATGCAAGAGAGCCTAAAGCTTAAGGCTAGCAAAGGGGTTTACACCACACCTATTATAACCAAACATGGCATGACTTAACCAATAAAAATCAGAGTTATGGCATGTCAAAATAAGCCCCAAAACCCACTGAGATGGCATCCTAAAGGCCTAAGCATAGAGGCACGCACAATGACCCACTCTTAAGGCATAAAACATCAACCCTTCAAAGCATTGAAAGGATGACAAATGCAAGTGTATGGCTACACTACATGGACTGAAATCACATATGAGATGATGCCAAATCATGAAAATGGTCTAAGCAATGCATGCTAATGACTTGGACACTCAAAGCTAACAAGCTAGATTGAACCATGGCTATACAAAACAGTGCATGCATAACTAAAACAACATGAAATAGAGCTCAAGCATGGTAAAACATGGCTAAAAGCTTCTTTGAGTTGAGCCAAAACATGTAAGAATGATGATTCAAATGCAAGGTGCATGTTAAGGCAATAGAGAGGATTACACTACAAGTGTATGATGCATGTAAGAGGCTGTCAAACCAACTTAAAACAAAGTTATAGCATGGCAAAATAACACCAAATACTTGCTGAAATGAAGCCAAAACATGCTAAGCAAACATGCTACTATTATGAGCCATTTATACTAGCAAATGAGACACAAGGAGAGGGGGGTGTCCCTCTCCTATTCAAGACTCCAAAACTACCTTTTCACCACTAAAAATCCCTGGATTTTAGTGGTGAGAAGGTCATGCAAAGGAAAGAACAAGGGCCAAAAGGGATGGCTCAAAACAAGGCCAAACAAGGCCTAAGGGGGGGGGGGGGGTAGACTACCCCCAACACAAAAATGACCTTAAACAAAGATCTCAAGCACACAAAATCAGAACTTTTTGTAGTTTAGAGTTAAGCTTAAAACAATATGCAAATAGGTCTAAAAGCTTAAGCCAAAATGGGGGATTAAAAGGTAGTTGACTCACCCTTGAAGAACACCTTCAAGAACACAACTCCAGCACTCTTCTTTGATCAAAACCAGTCCAAGAACTCCAAAACCAACTCCTAAGGACCTTAGCAACCAAAGGATGGTGTGCTAGTAGGTGTTTGTGTGCAATAGTGTGAAGAATCTACACTTTTGGGCACAAACAAAGACTAAACAAGAGAGAGGGATAAAATATATAGAGAGATATATATATATATATAGAACTTGTATCTCAAATTTCTAGAACCTCTGGAAAGGGAGAGGAGGCTCCCTTCTTATAGAAATTCAATTCTCAGGCTTGTTCAACAAGCTTGAGTCTTGAATGCAATCCCTTCATACACGTGTATGGAGGATGAGAATTGTGCATACTAGCTGTCACAGCTGGCAGAAAATATTTGCAAAAAGCAGATGGAAAGGTCTCAGCTAAAAAATATGGCCGATCGACCAAAGGGAGTGCCGATCGACCAAAAAGAGTGCCGATCGGCCAACACTTATGGCCGATGGGTTGAGGGGATGGCCAACAAGCCACCCTCTTCCCTCAGAAGCAAAACCACAAGTCCTTGGTCCACAACCAAGCACCAAAACAAACAAGTTGAGAGATCTTAAGGCAAGGCGCGCAGCCAAGATCTTCGGGAACTCAAAACGAACACGAGCATGGATGATCATCGAGTGTTCAAACGATGACGTCCAAGTCTTGAGGACGGTCAAAAATAGGGTGTCTACACGTGGATAGCTTGGTAATAACCAAGGCCGTGACATTGGACTAAAGTAATAGGAAATTGCTTAGTAATTGCCTTTGGACTAAAGCAATAGGAAATTGCTTGGTAATTGCCTTTGACCAGTCCCCAAAACTTGGTGCTTGACAAGGCCATGTGGTTTATTTATTTATTTGTTTGTTGTTGTGGGATGCAACTCATGTATGCAAGATATTTCATACATCCTCTCTAATTTTGGTACACCAACACAGAAGAAGGCAACAATCTCTTTCCCAAAACTGAACCCCTCTCTCTCGGCTATCTCTCTATCTTTTTCTCCCTTTTTCTTGTTTCACCATTGATGCTCACTATGAGCTTGGAGTGGTGAGGTTTAGAGTTAGGTTTTCGCCTAGCTCTTGGGGCATTTTGTTGAGCAAGTGAAAAGCTTCAAAACCATTGCAAAAACATTCGGATTTGGACAAGGTTAATCGTCTACAGTTTGGGCTTCTTGTGATTTGAGGAAAGGATTTCTTTAATTTTTCTTAATGTACTTTTTATACATGAATATGTGGTATTTTCATTATATAAATTTTACAGATTTAGTAGAGATTTTAAAGTAGTGTGTTGTAGAAGCTAGGGTTTGTGTTGTGTATGGTATTTTTTATTTTTAAAGTAGTTTATCATGTAGAGTAATTTTTGCAAAACCTTAGAGCATATGGAAATCTAAGATGGGGAAAACCCTAATTATTCGTATAAGAACCCTAATGCCCTTCAAATTTTGTAATTGGGAAAAATGAAGATTTGTTAATCAATTTTGGAAAATTTAAATTAGATCTTGTTGATTAAGAAATGGTAAAGATAGAGAGTTTTTGTATTATATGTAATTTGATTGAACTTGATGAACTTCATTATATATATATATATATATTTGAGCTCACTAAGAGTGATTATCTAGGTTGGTTATTGGTTAGACTTTAATATTGCCAAGTTGGAGAGGTTTAATAGAAATGGCTATTGTTGACATAATTAAATGTTACTAGTGTTGACACTTTAATGAAAATGAAATTGAGAATGCAATGGTTGAATTGTGAAACACGGGTAGGTTGAAAGTGATGAAGATAATAGGTGATTTTGGGAGTTTTGCAAACTAAGTGTTGTTAATTAAATTAAGTGATATACATTGCTTATATTGGGGTGTATTATGTATATTGTTTATAAATAACCAATCTTGGAAATTGGTAGAGGATTGCATTGTTTTGTTGTAGAGTTGATATGAAAACTAGGTTATATTGAAACCTTACATGTTGTGCAGCTTTATCAATTATTTTGGTAAATGGAGTTGATATGGTTCATGTTGTGTTATGTGATGGAAGTGCTATATAGAGGTACCAAGTTCCCTCTAGCTAGTGTCTGGTAAAGTGGTTTATGTTTCGAATGATGGGTTCCAAGTTCCCTTCAGTTAGCGCTTGGTAAAGTGGTTTGTGTTTCAAATGATGGGTTCCAAGTTCCCACCAGCTAGTGCTTGGTAAAGTGGATGGCAGTAGCTTGGCGAAGTCGGATTTTTTTATGTGATTGTGATGTCTCTTTTTTCCATATGAGTTTATGGTGAAGGGTGCCCAATGACCTCTCGGTGCTTATGGCCAAAAAATGTTGGGATGTCTTATAGAGTATTATGAATAACAAATAGCCACTGTGATTCTAGAGGGTTATTTGTTTTTGATTAGACTACTAAGGGTCATTGGTAAATTTTGTGGCATCCTAGTTATCGAATGATAGTATGGTTGTTGAGTTGCTCAGTTGATATTCTTTAGTGGATTTTGGGAATAATTATTGAGATGGTTTTCAAATATTTAAAATTGATGAGTTTTTTTAAGTTATAAAGGATGAAAGTGAATGCTAAAGATGTAACCTTTCTTAAATGAAAATGAATGGTTTTTGAGGAAAAGTATATGTACGAGCACGAAATAATCTTCTTGTATTATCCTATTGACTAAGTTTGCACTCCTCCAAACGTCGTTGCTTTACTACCTGAGAACACAAACGTGAGCTAGCTAGCGGGTGTGTGTCGAAAACCTCTCCGATGCCTAAGTCAGCAAAAAGACGATAGGCACAAAAGCTTTGTGTATTTGAGAGTAAAAATTGTCATACCTGTACACAAGTCCTGTTACGAGCTTTTATAGATTCCACGTGGCACAATCCTAATAGGACTCTTATTCTCCTTAGCAGAGTCCTCCTAGGAATCACACTCCCAAGGATAATATCTATCCTGATAACACCCTATTCACTATCAACCAAGTGAGATGACTCAAACCTCTTTACCTCAGCTCGGTAGTACGCTCAACCGAGCTAGCATGGCCTTGCCCTACGTTGGACAGAACCAAATGGTATTTGACCGAGATAAACCCTAGTTCGGTACTCCGCTACGATCTTAACCCGGTCTATGACCGAGCTATTCCATTCTCACTTCCGCCCATAGCGTGGCCCAAAGACCAAGAGACTGTACTTAGCTCGGTCCATTCTAACAGATGGACTTAGCTCGGCCCAATTTATATATAAATTACCCTCTTAATTGCCCCTTAATTCTATCTACGCAGTATGATTGGGATTAGTCTTCTCAAGCCGTGCTAAGATATTCAAACCAACTGAACGAAAAGCAACCCAATTGAACCAAAAGCAACCTAACCGAGCTAAAATACTCCACCCAACCGAACTACAGACGTATCTGTCACTAGGTAGCTCGGCCTTCTTAGAACCGTGCCTATCACACATCCCGTCGTTTCACATACCTGACATCGTGTCCTTACTGGGACACATGGCACATGCCCATTGCTCCTCTGTACAGTGACAACCGTCAATCATAACTCTTAAAGTTTGAATAGTCCCGCCGTTTTCTTATACAAAACTCATTTCTTGAATCAAACATTATTACTGTTCATCTTCTCTCCCTTGCATTTTGGGTTCCATATTTGTACCTCCTCCACTCTGCTCGCCTTCTAGCTGGTGCTCTTGTCGATTGGATTTCGTTCTCACGCTCTAAATCTACAAGTCGATCATGCCTCTTTCTCCTTTTTTACTGATGTTCCTTTTTGTTTATTTTCTAAAGGCCAACATTCTTAACACCATATATGCGCGTTATAGAGTTTTAACAAATACCATAAACCCAAAACCACATGCTCAAACCTAAAAACAAATTTAACTGACTGGATTTAGAACCAGTCTAGAACACGATTTTTGATCCAACTATCGTGCTGTGACCGAAATAGGAACCTGTTTTGTGACCTTTAGGCTTGCTTTTGACCGAAATAGAAAATACTTTGATCAACAATTGAGCTATAATTCTTGAGCCGGTCATGTTCCCTGGCCGAACTAGGCATTTGCTATTGACCCAATTGTAGTCGAGTTAAGTTTATTTAGTGTTGGTTATTTACTTAGCCTGGTCCATTAGTTGGGCATAACACTTTTTATTTCCACTTTGCAGACTTGACTAGGTTGGCCAGGCACACCCTTGCACTTTGCCCTTGGGCGGTTTTGCTCAACCGTGCCAACCAAAGTCATATCAGCGCTGAGCTAGGCCGCCATGTACACTTTAACATAGCAATTCCTTAAGGTAAATGGGAAAATACCAATTTCTGGTGGACTTCCCTGGAGCCATAGCCGAATTTCGAAGATATTATCACATTCCAGATGACGTTCACCTTTCCTTAGCCGAGCTAGACACCACACCATGGGGTAAGTCAGGCTTTGTTCCCTTCACCATGGTGTCCATTGTAGAGGGGGGACTTCGGTTCCCAATCCAACCCTTAATCTACGAATTCCTTAGACAAACCAGGCTATGTCCCACTCAATTATCAACCAACACCTATAGGATTATCAACGGGATAGTTGAGCTCAATCGTCACCTTGGCCTCAACCTCGGTTTGGCCGAGCTGTTCCATCCATATTCGCTTGGCCAAAATGATGACGGCTGGGTTTATTACCTTAGAGTTAGGAGGGGTTGAGAGAAAATTGTCAAGAAAACACTGGACAAAGACTTAAACGACGATGACTTTCTCTAGGTTTCAGGAAATTTTGAAGACCAAGAAGCCTAAATATCGGGCTATAACATAAATTGGAATAAAAGAATAGCTGGTAAGAGCAATCCAGTTTAATTCTCTTTGCTATTTCAACAACCACCATGATAACGCTTGTGATTTGTGTCCTTTGTGCAGATTTGAACCAGCTTAAATCCAACTACACTTACGTGAACCAGAATGCCCTTTGCGCCATGCTCTGCTACCGCAATCAAGATTGGACCGAGCTCCTAAATTTTGAGCCGACCTATTGGTATAGCGGTAAAAGAAAAACCAAGGTTACAGATTTTCTTTTTGAATCATCACCTGAACCAAACCCAAATCTCTCTTAGATCAACCTAATTCCCCTTACCGAAGAGTAGAAAATGGCTAAAAGGAGAGCAGTCCGGGCTCTGATCACTAAGTAGGCGTCTACCTCAACCACCGAAGCACAAACCGAGCCGCCCCCAACCGGTCAAATACGTGACACTGTTGTCACCTTTCCATCAGCCAAAGATGTGTCATCACGGCCTAGCAAGCGTCCCCATAACTCGGCAAGTCAGACGCAATGACTTATAGATGAAGAGGAGACCGTGCTACCAGAACAATCATCAGGTGTTTGCCGAGCTACTCCCTCCCCTACCCTGGCATGGGCACCATCTGTTTCTTTCAAAGGCGGAGTTGTGACTACAGCAGACTCCGTTTGCACGGAGAAAGACCATCTTCTGGCTTTCAACTAGGCCAAGAGTGCCTGTCTGCCAGTTAATATGGAGCACCATGCACATATGACCGAGCTGAAAGCGATACGGTCCGCCAACAAATCCCTAATTCTGGTAATCATGAACTCCCTATTTTTTTTATTTTTTTGCTAACTTGTTGCTCGGTTTTATCTAACTGCTCATGCTTTGCAGGCCGTGCAAAAGAACCAAATTGCACATCAGTGTGTGCTCGAATTAAGAAGAACAACCAAGGCGGCCATTGTAGATGGCAAGGCCAAAGAGGCCGAGCTTAAAGAGCTACAAGCAAAATTCATCAAGCTAAAAATCGACTAAGATCAATTGGCTGAGTAGGTTTCTGCTGCTGAGGTTGATAGGAACAAAGCTCTGGCCAAAAAGAAGGATCGTTATCTTCGAGAGCTGGCCAAGCTAGAGAAGAAAAAACACATAGAAATAAAAGCTTTGTGGAAGCAAATGGAGGATGCCGAGGAGTGTGGTTTCAAGGAATGTGAGGAGCTCTACGTCCAGCAATGTGAAGCGGCCAAAGACATCTTTTTTAAATGCAGATGGAAGGCTGCAGCTACCAAGCTCAGTTAGGGGCATGATTCCGAAGTCTTTCTGAACCCTCCCCCTCACTTTATACCGAGCTATATGACGGACTATGCAAACACGGTCCAACATAAGCTTCTTCAAAAGGGGGAGGAGGAAGAAGACACCTTTGATCCAATTAATGCCCCACCTGCAAACACTGACCTCGGTCTTTAGCTGTCTCTGCCAACTCGGGTGGATTTGCTCAACCAACTTGTGCCAAGCATGGTTGATAGGGTACCTGTGACCGACCTATCCCAGGAAGCAGCTACCGAAATGAGCCTACCCAGCGACGAAGTCTAGGTTGGCCTGGACATTGACCTTGATGACCTTTTTGCCTGACCGGAAGGCTCCTTCACTTAGTTTTCTTGTTTTTAGTTTTTGTTCTGTGAAAATGTAATCGGGATATAAGCCCCACCTTTTGTACTTAATTTCCAATGAATGAAAGAAAATTTTCTTTTTTCATATCTTTTTGTTCGGTTATAGCACTTTTCCGCTTTATAGTGTATCAGCTTTATTGTAAGCCTAGTTGGTCTAGTTAGCTAGGCCTTTTCTTATCCTGCCCACCTTTTTCGGCCGAGATACTTATCATCTCGGCTGAAGAACAACTTGGGAAATTGCAAAACCTTTGTAACCGAGATTTTTGCCTCGATCTTTATCTCGACTAAAGGAAAGAAAAAGTGTTGGTCAAACCTGCCAACCTTCCTAAGCCTAGATCTTTATCTTGGCTAAAGGAAAGAAAAAGTGTTGGTCAAACCTGCCAACTTTCCTGAGCCTAGATCCTTATTTCGACTAAAAGAAAGAAAAAGTGTTGGTCAAACCTGTCAACCTTCCTGAGCCTAGATCTTTATCTTGGTTTTAAGAAGAAAAAAGTGTTGGTCAAACCTGCCATCCTTCCTAAGCCTAGATCTTTATCTCGGCTTTAGGAATCATAAAGTATTAGTCAAAACTGCCAACCTTTCTAAGCCTAGATCCTTATCTCGGTTTTAGGAATCAAAAAAGTATTGGTCAAACTTGCCAACCTTCTATGTTGATTTTGCTGTTAGGCTGGCTTGCTGTGAGTGTAGTTCTATGGTTGATTCCGTTTGTTTTGTTTTGTTTTGCTCTGCTTGTTGGTTACTTACCAACTTCCTCTTTATTGATGTACGTTATCATACTCTGTATGTTTTCCATCAATAAAGTTTTTTTTCCTGATCAAAAAAAAAATTCCATTTTTTTATTTATTTTTCTTTTTTTCTCATTCCATCTTCGTCTTTTTTTTTTTTTTTTTTTTTCCCTATAGACGACGGTTATAACTATCTACTATTTTTGCACATGTGTTTCGTGTGTGCTTATACCTTTGTATTGCATTTTTTTTTAATGACAATTTTTTTGATGTAATTGAAATAGAAACAACCGTCATAATCAAAACTGCATCAATCTAGTTTTAAGTGCAATCCTAGACCTTATCCCAATTAAGTTGGGAACAAAAAAGAAAAAAAGAAAAAAGACTAATAATATCCATATGTTGGGGAGCTGATCTAATAAATTTACTTCAAAGGTAATCTAATACACATCTATTTTTTTTATCTGCAATAGAAAGAAACTTTATTGATGTAAGAATGAAATACAAAGTGCAAAACACATTACATCAAAAAAGGAAAGGGAAGTGCAAAGATATCATAATGAGCTAAATCATCCCAACTAAGTTGGCACCAAAGAGCTCATCTTATCATTTGTTAGCATCCTCAGAGTTGGCAAGAAACCAACAAGAAAGCAAACCAAACACCACACCAGCAGATCACAACCTAAACCTAAAAAGTAGCCACCAAAACAGACAGAACAAAATAGACCAACAGAACAAACCAGGAACAAAACCTGAGCATATTTGAGATGGACATCTATTGATATGCACATATGATGTCGATGCATTGTGGGTAGTAATAGCATGATGAACTTTTGGTTATCATTGTACAAAACATTTGTGACTCTACAGTATATGGGATAGGAATGCTCTTTTTATTTTAAATATTTTTATATTTTTAGAGGAGGGCTAGGAATTCAAGTAATCTGGTGCGTCCATTTATGTAAAAGTAATGCATCAAATAAAGACGAAATGAAATAGAGATCTCCATTCTAATAGAGAGGAAATGTTAGAATTTATAAGTGTAGGATGTTCTTGTTTTCAAGCCATGACAATAAGTGATTAATGAAAGTTTTTAAATTAAACTGACCTTAGCTGAGACGACAAAGTTAGGATTTGAAATGTAAGGATGAAAATCTCTTTACTAAGCAAGGCTTGTAGATAAAACTTTTACAACTTAACCTTGCAAGAATAGACTATATGTTTCATAATTAGGGGTTCAAATTCCAAAATTACGCAAATTTTAAAATGATGCATTATGTCAACGAAAATAATATTTGAACTCCACACAACTATCAAGTAATCAACATATCATCTAATTTTTGTTATTGGTTTATGTCACTCCATGCAACTATCAATTTGTAATAACCCGACCCTCGTGCATGTTTTCTGGTATGCTTTCAGTCCCTTATTATGTGTATTTATATGTTTACTGTGAAATTCCATGTGAAATTAAGTTTAATTGAGTGAATTTTATGGCTATGGATTTATATCTGTCAATTATGAAAAATATCTGTTACAATTACGATGTTCGAATCAGAAATTGGAAGCCTTAGAAACTTGATAATCTGGGATTGACTGGATAATTGAGATCAGCATAATTTTTAGATCGTGATACGAATTTTTGTAAAAATCTGATTTGGAATGGTTAAACCGATTAATTTTGTCTTATTCAACTCTTATATATTTTCTCTAACTTGGTAAGTCTTTCAAAAATATCTCCTGAGAGAGAGTGTAGAGAAGTTGAGAGAAGAACTAAGAGGGAAGAAGGTCAACAAAGAAGAAGGTTGGGAAATTGAGAAGGATTGTAGAGATTAAGGCTCAAGGTTATACACTAGAAAGGACTGTTGCTCCACCACAACACTGTAAGTAATAGTACTGTAGTATTATATTTCAATTACTGTTAATAGTTATTATTAACGTTCTGCTATTTGTGAGTTAACTATGTCAACCCGTAACAAACAATCAGAAAATTATGTGTAATATGAATTATGATATCCTCGTGAACTTGAGATCATTCTGTTGATATATTGGGCTTGAGGCCATTTTGTTGATATATTGGGCCCGAGGCCTTTCTGTTGATATGTTGGGCCCGAGGCCATTCTGTGTGATATGTTGGGCCTGAGGCCCTTCTGTATGATATGTTGGGCCTGAAGCCCTTCTGTATGATGTTGGGCCTAAGGCCGTTATGGAAATGTATACAGAGTAAGATTATGCATGTGGTCTATGCACCTATATATGTTATAGTTTAAGTTATTCATTTGATTTCTCTACGTACTATAATTCACTGAGCCTTGCTCACTCCGTGTTATGTCTGTCTCTGTAGGTAATCAACCCGGAGGTCGGTCTTAGTCCAGCTTTTGCCGCTTTCCTTTTGTCAACTTTACTGTGTCCAAGCAGTTTAATGAAGCTTATGGATTTTGTGGAAGTCATTTCATAACCCATAGCTTTGGCCACTAGTCTTTTGTCAAATGCTAAAGTATGTATAACCTGTTTTTTTGATGTTTTGGTTTTACCCCCGATTTCGAGAATGGGACTATATATATATCTGTTTGTATTTAGTCGTCTCTTATGTGCATATTTCTCATGCGTTGGATTGTCTGATGAAACATTTGTGATCCTGGCATATAAGTATTAGCTCAATAGATGTTGTTTTATGTTGTTAATTGCTTCCGTTCTAGCCCCATAGTAAATAATTATTGAGTTTCGAGACCGTTTTCGAATGGGTCATGTCCAAACTTGTAGGGGCGAGTTTGGGGCGTGACAAGTGGTATCAGAGCACGAGTTGCTATCTCACACACGAATCCATTGAGCCTTAGGATGTCTAGAAAAGACTTAGGCATCATCCATGACATTCTTAGTTCATGTGAAAAGATTGATGGCAACGTTATTTGTACATGTAATATCCATGTCTATTTGTATATCTCTTGTGTACATTGTAATTGATTATTATGTAGAACATGGTGAGAACAAGAACGGAAGACCTGGAAGACTCTACTTCTGCACGGTTAGACAGAATGGAAAGAATGATTATGGAAATGGTGGAGACTCTGTGGCAATAACAGCAACAGCAGCCACAACCACAACTGTCGCCGGTACCTTTGCCTGTGGTACAAGATCATCATGCTGAGGACCGAACTATCACTCTTACCAAGGAATTCAAGAAGATAAAGCCACCAATATTTAAAGGGGGAATTGATCCGATGAAAGCTGAAGCACAGGTATTGGGTATGGAGAAGCTCTTTGAGGTGTTTCCATGTACTGAAGCTCAGAAGGTACAATTGGCTGCTTTCACTTTAGAAGATGAAGCTCGTAGGTGGTGGATGCTTACAAGAATTGAACAACAAGGGTTGACGTGGACCCGATTTTTGGAACTCTTTTATGACAAGTATTTTCCTCAATCTATGCGAGATAAGAAAGTGACTGAGTTTGAGACTCTCAAACAAGGAAACAAGACTGTTGTAGAGTATGAAGCCCAATTTGCAGAACTAGCCCGGTTTGCACCTCATATGGTGGATACGGATTATAAGAAAGCACGAAAATTCGAGGGGGGAATTACGGAATGCCATCTTTGATTGAGTCAATATGTTGAAGTTACCCACATATGTTGATGTGTTAGAGTGGGATGTCATGGCAGAGGGAAACATTGTTGCTCAGAATCAAATTTTCGAGTGGAAAAGGAAAAGGCAAAATACTCAAATATCAAAGAGGTCAGCTACTCCACCAAACAAAAACAGAATTCAGAAACTTCTAGCGCTTCCACCCCTCATTTCTTGTTTGTTCAAATTGTGGAAAGAAGCACCGTGGGACTTGCTATCGGGTGACTGGGGCATGTTTTAGGTGTGGTAAAGCAGGTCACCTGGTGAAGGACTGTCCTCAAAAGAATCAACAAAATGGGAATAGAGTTACTACAAGTTCGGCAGGGTTTACACCAGCTCTCAACACCAAGGCAGTTGCAAAGCCTGTCAATAACAAAGACACCGCTAGACAAGGAAGAGTGTTTGCGTTGGTTCCAGGCAACGTGCAAAATGAACCGTGGTGTCAGGTACAATTACTGTTCACATTCATTCTGCTCATGTGTTGTTTGATTCTGGTTCTACCCACTCCTTTGTGTCGAAAATATTTGTTCAAAATTTAGATAGATCTGAGGAATTATTATCTTATGTATTATGTGTGTCATCACATTTGGGGGATTCTATGATCTGTACTTCTGTTTATTTTGCTTGTGAACTCCTAATGGGGGATATCCAGGTATATGCCAACTTACTACCGCTTGACATGACTCACTTCGATATTATTCTGGGAATGGACTGGTTGAGTGAATATCGTGCGAATATTTACTGTATGACTAAACAAATCATTTTTTATCCTCCAGGACAACTAGAGTTTACCTTCAAGGGGCATGAGGTGATTCCTCCACCTTATGTGATTTCTGCAATGAAAGCATACAAATTAATTCAGAAAGGGTGTCAGGGGTATTTGTGCAGTGTCTTGGAGGGACAAACAACGAATGAGAGTACTAATATGATTCCAGTTGTCTGTGAATTTCTGGATGTTTTTCCGGAAGAGTTATCAGGGAAGTTAGTAGACCGTGAAATTGAATTTACAATTGAAGTGGTACCGGGAACTCAACCCATTTCTAAAACTCTATACAGAATGTCACCGGTCGAAATGAAAGAGTTGAAGGTTCAGCTACAAGATTTACTTGATAAAGGATTCATTCGCTCGAGCGTTTCTCTTTGGGGTGCACTAGTCCTGTTTGTGAAAAAGAAAGATGGAACACTTTGATTATGTGTGGATTGCAGGGAGCTTAACAAAGTAACAATCAAGAATAAGTACTAATTACCCAGGATTGATGATTTGTTTGATCAGCTACAGGGGGCGCAAGTCTTTTCAAAAATTGATTTACGATCTGGATATCATCAATTAAAGGTCAAAGCTGATGACATTGAGAAGACAACTTTTCGAACCCGATACAGCCATTATGAATTTTTGGTTATGCCCTTTGGAGTTACTAATGCACTGGCAGCATTTATGGACTTAATAAACCATGTCTTTAAGCCATACTTGGATGACTTCATAGTAGTGTTTATCGATGGCATTCTTATTTATTCAAAGGATGCAGAAGCTCATGAGAATCATCTCCGATTAATCCTTCAGACACTCCGAGACAAGAAACTGTATGCTAAGTTGAAGAAATGTGAGTTCTGGCTACATGAGGTACCATTCTTGGGGCATGTGATAACGAAAGACGGTGTTTCGATTGACCTACATAAGATTGAAGCAATCGTAAATTGGCCAACCCCTACTAATGTGACCGAGGTGCGTAGTTTCTTGGGATTAGCGAGGTGCTACCAGAGGTTTGTAAAAGATTTCTCCAAAATTGCCTTGCCACTTACCCAGTTGACTCAAAAGGGGGTTTTGTTTGAGTGGTCAAAACAGTGGGAATCTGCCTTCCAGGAACTAAAAACAAAGTTAACTATAGCCCCAGTTTTAGCATTACCATCTGGCACTAAAGGGTTTGTAATCTACAGTGATGCTTCTTATAAAGGACTTGGCTATGTACTTATGCAAAATGGAAAAGTCATCGCTTATGCTTCCCGACAACTTAAACCCTATGAGAAGAACTATCCCACACATGACCTTGAGCTCGCAGCCTTGGTCTTTGCTCTGAAAATATGGCGACATTATTTTTGCGGCACTACTTGTGAAGTCTACACTGATCATAAGAGCCTCAAGTACCTCTTTACCCAAAAGGAATTGAATATGCGACAACGATGATGGTTGGAACTTATTAAGGACTATGACTTGCAGATCCATTACCGTCCCGGTAAAGCCAATACAGTTGCAGATGCACTTAGCCAGAAAATTATAGGAAATTTGACAAATTTTCTTGCGGGACCAAAAGAGTTGTCAATTGAATTGGAAAGAATGAATATAGACTTCGTGATGCATGAATAGAATACCATAGTAGCCACAGTGGCAGCTCAACCGACATTAATTGAAGAAATCAAACAGCGGCAGATGGAAGATGAATCTTTAAAGAAGATCTGTGATGAGTTAGACATGAAACCGAGACCCAGATTTGATATTGCAAACTCAGTGCTCAAATTTCAAGGCATATTATGTGTTCCCGATGTGTCAGAAATTAAAAGAAATTTGATGGAAGAAGCGCATGCCTCGAGGTTTTTAATACATCCTAGGAGTACTAAGATGTATCGGGACTTAAAGCAAAATTTTTGGTGGCCAAGTATGAAAAAGGAAATTGCGGAATTTGTCTCAAAATGTTTGTAATGTCAACAAGTAAAGGCAGGGCATCAGAGATCGGCAGGGTTACTGCAACCCCTTCCAATCCCGGAGTGGAAGTGGGAACATCTAACTATGGATTTTGCTGTAGGGTTACTGCAGACTCCTCGGGGTATGAACTCTATATGGGTCATTGTAGACTGGTTAACTAAATCCGCTCATTTTCTACCTGTGAAAACTCAGTACAATGCAGATACGCTTACTGTGATCGATGTGAATGAAATTGTAAGACTCCATGGTGTTCCAGTCTCAATTGTGTCAGATGGGGATCCGAAGTTTGTATCGAGATTCTGACAAAGTCTGCAACAAGCAATGGGTACAGAATTAAAGTTTAGCATAGCCTTTCACCCTCAGACAGATGGACAATCCGAGAGAACAATACAAACCTTAGAAGATATGTTGGAAATGTGTGTTTTGGATTTTCAGGGAAGTTGAGAAATTCATTTACCGTTGGTAGAGTTTGCATACAATAATAGTTATTATTCAAGCATTGGAATGGCACCTTATAAAGCCTTATATGGAAGACTATGTCGCTCTCCCGTATGTTGGGCCGAAGTAGGAGATAGATCATTGTTAGGGCCTGAAATTGTACAGCTGACGGCTGAAAAGATTAAAATTATTCGGGAAAGATTGCGAACCTCTCAAAGTAGACAAAAGAGTTATGCGGATAACTGACAAAGAGATTTGGAATTTGAAGTAGGTAAGCATGTTTTTGTCAAAGTCACTCTGATGAAAGGACACCCAAGGCTCGGGAAAAGGGGTAAGTTAACACCCTGATATGTTGGTCCATTCCAAGTTCTGGAGAAAGTGGGTTCAGTGGCTTACCGAGTTGCCCTACCACCAAGTATGAGTCAAGTGCATAATGTGTTCCATATATCTATGCTCCGAGGTTACCTTCCAGACCTATCTCATATCATCGATCACCATCAAATTGTGTTGGATGATAAATTGACCTATGAAGAAAAACCAATTCGAATTCTGGATTGGCAAGTGAAACAACTACGGAACCAAGAGATTCCAATGGTGGAAATTGAATGGCAAGAACACTACGGAACTATAGCTAGAGGAAATGCAACACCAATATCCGGAATTATTCTTGTCATAAGGTAAAACAAGTTTGAGGGACCAAACTTATTTAAGGGGGGGAGAGTGTAATAACCCGACCCTCGTGCATGTTTTCCGGTATGCTTTCAGTCCCTTATTGTGTGCATTTATATGTTTACTATGAAATTCCATGTGAAATTAAGTTTAATTGAGTGAATCTTATGACTATGGATTTATATCCGCCAATTATGAAAAATATCTGTTACAATTACGATGTTCGGATCAGAAATTGGAAGCCTTAGAAACTTGATAATCTGGAATTGACTGGATAATTGAGATCAGCATAATTTGTAGATCATGATATGAATTTTTGTAAAAATCTGATTCGAAATGATTAAACTGATTAATTTTTGTCTTATTTAACTCTTATATATTTTCTCTAACTTGGTAAGTCTTTCAAAAATATCTCTTGAGAGAGAGTGTAGAGAAGTTGAGAGAAGAACTAAGAGGGAAGAAGGTCAACAAGGAAGAAGGTTGCGAAATTGAGAAGGATTGTAGAGATTAAGGCTTAAGGTTATACACCGGAAATGACTGTTGCTCCACCACAACACTGTGAATAATAGTACTGTAGTGGTATGTTTCAATTACTGTTAATAGTTATTATTAACGTTTTGCTATTTGTGAGTTAACTATGTCAACCCGTAACAAACAATCGGAAAATTATGTGTAATATGAATTATGATATCCTCGTGAACTTGAGGTCATTCTGTTGATATATTGGGCCCGAGGCCATTCTATTGATATATTGGGCCCGAGGCCATTCTGTTGATATGTTGGGCCCGAGGCCGTTCTGTATGATATGTTGGGCCTGAGGCCGTTTTGTATGATGTTGGGCCTGAGGCCGTTATGGAAATGTACACAGAGTAAGATTATGCATGTGGTCTATGCACCTATATATGTTATAATTTAAGTTATTCATTTGATTTCTTTATGTACTATTATTCACTGAGCCTTGCTCACTCCGTGTTATGTCTGTCTCTGTAGGTAATCAACCCGGAAGTCGGTCGTAGTCTAGCTTTAGCCGCTTTCCTTTTGTCAACTTCACTATGTCCAAGCAGTTTAATGAAGCTTATGGATTTTGTGGAAGTCATTTCATAACCATAGCTTTGGCCACTAGTCTTTTGTCAAATGCTAAAGTATGTATAACCTGTTTTTTGATGTTTTGGTTTCACCCCCGGTTTCGGGGATGGGACTGTAGATATATCTGTTTGTATATAGCCGTCTCTTATGTGCATATTTCTCATGCGTTGGACTGTCTGATGAAACGTTTGTGATCCTGGTATATAAGTATTAGCTCAATGGATGTTGTTTTATGTTGTTAATTGCTTCCGTTCTAGCCCCATAGTAAATAATTATTGAGTTTCGAGACCGTTTTCGAATAGGTCATGTCCAAATTTTTAGGAGCGAGTTTGGGGCGTGACACAATCAATCAACATATCACCTAATTTTTCTCATTGGTTTGTGTCACTCCATGCAACTATCAATCAATCAACATCTCATCTAATTTTTGTCATTGGTTTGTGTCCCTGGCTAGTTGAACAGTTTTCTTTCTTTATTTTTTATAGGCAAGAAGAAAATTTATTAACTCGAAATATAAAAATACAACGAGGTAGTAAAGGAGAGAAAAAGAATGGCATTGCCTAAAGGCATATCCCAACAAAATTGGCACACCCCTAAAGCAAAACTCAATCCATACCAAAAACTCCAAGAGAAAAACTCCATAAGTTGGTAAGGTGCCAACAAAACAGCCATCTATGAAAATATACCACCTAAATGTGCATGTACAAAATTAGATCACATTGTTGGTGAGATAAACTGCTTCTCCCAAGATTAATTAAGAAACAAGTCTGAACAACGTGGATGGATGCTGCAAAACTATTTTCTTGCAAATCAAGGTTAGCACTTGGCCAACCGTGTCATTAACCTAAGGACACTTCGATGCTGAAGCCAAAAACACTGGACACAAGAACTCACAATTACAGTTACTCTTATAAGGACCTCAACTCTAGAAGGTGAAACCTTTATATAAGAGTGCATGCCTTTGAAGCTTTCCTATTTCAATTGAGAATATAATTGCCTAGCAAGTATTTATTTTCCTTTATTTATTTGGGACACTTCCTAATTTGGATAAGATTTAACCACCAAGCTAACGCTTTCTTATCTAGATTAGTTAGTCCTATCTTACATTTGGATTGTACAATCTCTGAGTCATACTAACCTTTACTCTTATCTATAAGAAGTTATTTGGCGGGTTAGATTTGTCTTGTGGCTGTGTGCCTATTTTATAAAAAGAGAACCTATTTTATAACAAGAGAACGTATAATCATTTTATCTAAAGTATAAAAAATAAAAAATAAAAAGAAGAAAAATTAGTTACGTAGCCCAATACATTTGAAATAAAAAAACCACATAAGATATAAATCGGACTTGTAGAATAATTTTTGTCTGTCTAGACAATTCATGTCGTGCCACGTAACACTTTTATTCAAGGTTTTATTACATCATTTTTTTTAATCGGCAAAAAGAATATTTATTGATGAATAAACAAACCCATATAAAAAAGTTTCATATCGACAAAAAAAGAGGTGTAAAAAGCATGATAGCCAAACTTAAAGATCCTAACTAGGTTAGTACCAAAGCCGACACAATCATATGCTAGCAACCCACCATGTTGGTGGCAGACCAACCAACTAACAAACAAGAAAAACAAGACAAAAACAACAAGGGCACATGCCCAATCACAGCAGCAACCAAACAGCCACACCCTAATCAAACCTACAAGCAAAATCTAACTTGTTTAAAATTGTATGCAAAGTCATGCACTGAGTACTGTACGTCAAATATGCTGCTCTTGGCCCAAAAAGCAACCCTTGTCTTCACTAGTTCCTCCAGATCTGCAAAATCCGGTTGCCCCCCCATTAAATACTATACCATTTCTCGATCTCCATATAGACCACATCAACACAAGAGGTACAATCTTCCAAATACACAGCTCATTCTTTTTAAAATTTGCACCAGACCACCACTACAATAGCTTCTCCACAGAACCAGGAATTGCCCAGCTCAGCTCCCACCACTTCAAAATCCCAGACCAAACCCTCCAAATCAATGGGCAATGAAGTAAGACATGGTTAACAGATTCCAACTCCTCTCTGCAGAAAACACACATGGTACTAACATTGGCGCCCAACACCCAATTCTCTGCAAAAAAGCTGATGTGTTTAATCTGCCTTTCCATTGCTAACCACCCAAAAAACTTAATTTTGGGAGGGGCAACATTCTTCCACAACCACTTTGTAATTCTTAAATCAGGCCCAATAGCAGCTACACACCATTTCTACACTGATGCCACACTAAACTAACCTGTTGATGATGCTTCCTACCTCCAGCAATCCTCTGCCATCAATGAAATTCTGGGGCCTTCATTCAACCATTCATGCAATCTATTGACTTCATCCTCTTCCCAAGCTCTCAAGGTCTTCTAAACACCAGATTCCATTCCCTTATATTCCCCTCCACCATATCTGCTTCACATAATATGATTGTGTCATCTGATTTTTCTCCAAATCCAAAGTTGGACATCATGGAAAATAAAAAAATAAAAAAAATACCAATTAACTGAATTATACGCCTTCTCAAAGTAAGTTTTAGAATAACCCATTTTTTCTTTGTTACTTTCCACCGATAACACCCCGATCAAGTACACATATTCCTCCTATGAATGCTAACTGAACCTCACTAATCAGTTTAGGGATTGCTTTTTTCATCCTCTTTGAGAGTATCTTAGACAAAATTTTATAGGCTAAATTTACCAAGCTGATTGGTCTAAAAGCCAACTGGGTTGTCCTTCTAAGGCACTAAAGTGATAAAAGAACTGTTCAACCCCTTAACCAATTTTCTATTCTCATGAAAATCTTGTAGGAACTGAATAATCTCATTCTTCGTCACTTTCCAGTTCTTTCGTAAACATGTCATGTTAAATCCATCTGGCCCTGGTGCTTTGTTCCCATCGCAGTCCTTTATCACAGCCCAGATTTCTTCTTCAATAAATTATTCTTCAAGCTCCATGGCTGCCCCTTCATTCCCAATAGTTATGAAAGGCCCTGTTAGCTTTGGCCTACTTCTCCACACTTCAGTATACAATTTCCTGAAATGCCTTGCCACTGCTTGCTTCATTCTATCAGGTTCTCCATAGCTAACCCAATTTTCAGTTACTCAGTCCAGAAAATTCTTGATCTTCTTTCTATTTGCCATCACATGAAAGTACCTCGTGTTTTAATTATCCCCATCTTGAACCCACTTGAGTCTAGATTTCTGGTGCCAAAGCCACTCATTTCTCCTACTTAGCTTCCATACTAAATTTCTCAATTCTCTTCTTCTATCAATCTTATCTTCCTGTAATGGGCCATCTTCAGCTTTTAAGTCAATTTCATGAAGTTTTTCCTCTGCTACTTTTAGTTGATTTTCAATGTTACCAAATACCTCCACATTCCATTTTTTCAGATCCATCCTTAGCCCTGATAGCTTCTTCATCAATCTATATCCTCCCCAGCCATGTACCTCTGTCTCTTCCCAGGACTTCTTTACCAATGGCTAAAGTTAGAATGTAACATCCAAGCATCTAGGAACCTAAATGGTCTGGGTCCCCAATTTCTTTCATTCTTCATGAGTAGTAGAGGACAGTGGTCTGATACACTCCTTGGCACAAAACTTTTCAGGCCATGATGAATCCAACATGAACCTGTCAATCCTAATCCACCTATCTTCTTCAAAAGAATTGCACCAAGTGAACTCTCTACCTAATAGAGGAATGTCTATTAATTCCATTTCCTCTATAAAATCATTAGTCATTTATTTCCCTGTCTCTCCTTGAGCATCCCCTTCTCACATGTTCCTTGTGCCATAGTTTGATACTTAGCTTCTGCAGAAGATCTACAAACAATTGCTTACTTCTTACTCTTCCATGATATAAGATGATCACCATAGAAAGTAATCCTGCATGGTCCGCATCAGTAAAACAAGAGAGTCCAAATTGAGGAACAGTTGTAAAGAATAATCCCAAGCCAGGAGAGGTCTTCAAATATCTCAAAATGTGATAAACCGCATCAATATGTTCTGTACGAAGTGCATGAATGAATTGACTAACAACACTGATCGCAAAGGTCAAGTCAGGTCTAGTGTTGGTCAAATAAATTAGACGTCCAACAAGACGTTGATACATGCTTGGGTCCTCTAGCAACTCGTCAGACTCTGATGTGAGCTTGATATTGGGATCCATAGGAGTAGATGTAGGTTTACACCCTAACATACCAATATCCTGAAATAGGTCAAGAGTGTACTTTCTCTGAGATAAGAAAATTCCCTATCATGAGCGAGCCACCTCAATCCCAAGAAAATACTTAAGACTCCCCAAATCCTTAATATCAAAGGTGTGTCCCAAATCCCTTTTTACTTGATCACTGCCTACAGAATCATCACCTATGATAATAATATCATCTACATAAACCAACAAGACTATACATTAACTGAGTGGCATTGAAAAAACCCCATGGAGATGATGACAGAACTGAAACGACTAAACCAAGCTCATGGAGGCTGTTTCAACCCATACAAAGACTTGCGTAATCGACACATTTTCCCCGAATACTCCTCCTCGACCCCGAAAACTAGAAGCAAGTGCCATATAAATCATCTCAAGAAGATCCCCATGAAGAAAGGTATTCTTGACATCAAGCTGATGAAGGCCAATAACGGAATGCTGCAAGAGAGATGAGAAGACGAACCAAGGTAAGCTTGGCAACAGGGGCAAAACTGGCTCCAAAATCCTTGCCAAGAACTTGGGTGAAGCCCTTACCACCAAGTGGGCTTGGTAATGGTTAACAAAGCCATTAATAGTGAATACCCATTTGCAACCCACAGTACTCTCATGAAAAAGTAAAGGAACCAAATCCCAAGCATGATTTTGTTATAATGCTGTCATCTCAGCTTGTATAGCCCC
Organism: Camellia lanceoleosa; assembly: GCA_025200525.1. Lineage (NCBI taxonomy): Eukaryota > Viridiplantae > Streptophyta > Magnoliopsida > Ericales > Theaceae > Camellia > Camellia lanceoleosa. The sequence goes on from CM045762.1 coordinate 63,189,909, forward strand.
CACCTATTTTGGATTTTGAAGGGCCTCTAACACAGAACGAGAAATGGCCTTTAATTAAAGCTTGCCAAGAAAAGAGTGATAGGTAGGGGGACCATGTCATATGAAAGATACTGGGAAATGGGATTATTAATACTACTCAAATAACCCTAACGGTTTGGAGGATGTCAATCCTGATGGGGACTGCAAAGAGGAGATGGAGGGGATGTATGTAAAGGAGAAAAAAATACTTGACCCAAAGACCGAATAGGCAGTAGGGGGAGCTAAGAGCGAGGGCGACAAGAGTATACCTGCAATGAGGGGGTAAAGGAGGAGAAGGTGGAGAATGAGGGGGGACAACCTCATCCGTAACCTCGTCCAAAATAGGTATAGGGCAAACACTAGAAGTAATGGGAGTGGAAGCTTGCAAATGAGGGTTAGTACCAAAAAATGAGAGATCCTCACAAAAAGTAACATCCAAAGTGTGGTTGAAGTGACGAGACACAGGATCAAAACACCTATACCCTTTTGACATGGAAGAATACCACAAAAAGACATAATGAATAGATGTGTCATCTAACTTAGTACGAGCGGGACTCCGATCCTGAACAAAATAAGTATATCCACAGACACGAGGTAGGAGAGGAAATAGAGTAGTGTTGGGCATAAGAACATGAAATGGGTTAAGATCCTGCAATACATGACTAGGGTTCCTAATAATAAGATAGATAGCAGTAAGGACAACCATATGTTAATAGGACTTAGGGACACTCATACCACAAAAGAGACACCGCATAACAGACATAATATGACGGTTTTTATGTTCAACAACACCATTTTGGTCGAGAGTCCGTGTACACGTAAGTTGTTGAAGAATACCAGTTTGATTAAGATGGGAACGAAAAACATTGGAAGTATATTCCCTATCATTATCAGAGCAGATATTCCTAACAACTGTACAAAACTAAGTCTTAACCATTTGCAAAAATTGAACAAAAATAGAAAACACGTCAGACTTACAATGGAGCAAATATATCCAAGTGCATCTAGTGTGGTCATCAATACATGTGACATAATATCTACGGCAAAAAAAAAAAAAAAAAAAAAAAACAGGAACAGGAGATAGATCCCACACATCGAAATGTTTAAGGTCAAATATACTAGGGCATGAGTCATATGGGGTATGTGACTAGTACGAGTATGTTTAGATAATTCGCAAACCACACAATGAAACTTAAAATCTTTGCAAGTTTTATTTAATAAAGGAAAAAGTTGACATAAATATTGAAAATTGACATGACTCATACGTGCATGCCACAATCCTAGAGTTTAAATATTAAAAACACAAGATATAGATGCAAGCAAAACAAATGCCTGAAAACTAGCTAAAGTAAAAGGAGGTTGGTCCAATGGATCCCCAAAGTAGTAAAGTCCATCGTGCTCATATCCCCTACCAAAAATCCTCTTCGAATTCAGGTCCTATAACAGACATAAAGAAGGTAAGAAAATAACAATACAGCTGAAAGACTTGGCAGGCTGACTAACGGATAATAGATTATATTCAAAATTAGAAATATGCAAAACAGAGGATAGAACAATATCAGAAGATAAAGACACTTGACCCTTATGACGAACTGAGGATAAAGACCCATCAACAAGACAAACAAATTGGTCTATAGTAGTAGGAACTGGAGATAAATGAAGGAAAAACTCACCAGTCATATGATCATTAGCCCCAAATTCCAAAACCCATAAAGGACAACATGAAAAAACAATAAAAGTACTTGTAACAAGAGTAGCATTAGTGGAGGATGATGGGCTAGAAAAGTGGTCAAAGTCCCAAGCTGATTCTGAAGGTGGCCAATCTAAGTTTGTAATTGCGATAAAATAGGAATACTCAGAGACCCGGAAGTAAGAGAGGCATCTGCTAAAACAGTAGTCCGAGATGTACTAGAACTACGAAGGTGAGAAGATCGTTGCCGCAACCCAAGATAAAGTTTGAAGCAGTGAGCCTTGACATGACCAGGAGCCCCACAATGATGACAGGGAATTAAACTAGCAAAACCCTGAGAACCAGAGTTTGCGTCAAGGGCCATCTGGTTAGATAAGACAGAAGTCACTGGAGTAGTAGTGGGCTGAAGCAAACACCGACAACGCTCATCACTATCAATGGTAGCGAAGGCCTCATAGAAGGATGGCATGGGTGATGTGTTTAGAATCTGAGTTCGAAGTGATTCAAATTCAGAGTTTAAACCCATCAGAAATTGATAAGTGTGCTAGCGGGCAAGGCAGCGGGACACAAGAGCGGTGGCGTCTACTGGTAACTCAGTTAAGGACTCATATTTAGCCAATTCCTCTCAACGGGGCTAAAGGTATCCAAAAAACTCTGACAAAGATAGACCTAAAGCAGATTGGGAGGCACAAGCAATATCCTGATAGAGCCCAAAGATGCGAGCATCATTATGAGCATGGGCATACATCTGAGACAAAGCACGCCAAAGACTCAAAATCGTGTCACAATAAAGAAACATGTGGTAAATATGGTCCTCCATGGAATTGAACATCCATCCTAGAATAGTGCAATATTTATATCCCACTGGGCACGTGTAGGATCCACTCCTGGAAGCTGAATAGAAGATGAGAACTCATGGGCCTTTCCCTTTCCCTCTAAATAGAATTTAAGGGAGCGACCCCAAGCAACAAAAAAAAATTTCATTTAACACCACACTCGTAATGCAATGAACAAAACTGTGATGAGAAAAAAAAAAATCAAAAGTCACTGGGACAGGTTTGATAAGGATATCGAAAACAACAATAAGAGATGGGCCAGTCATGGTGGATGAATAAGGGCTAGAAAACACAAAATCACAGCAACACAGTCTAGAAAAATACGAGAAGTTGAAAAAAACTCAACAACTAGTCCAAATAAATGCTACCGAATAAATCTGGTAGTCCACTAAATAAATAAAAGGCCAAAAAAATCCTTAATACATCACCACCACACCCTAGAAAGGAAAAAAAAAAAAACATGGATTGAACTATCCTAGAAGAGCAGCCGAAGCATCTATGGCCAGGAAACATCCTCGTCGGCAACACACAAGACCCTTGGCAGCACTAGGGCAGCCTGTCGAGGGGTGTAAAGGGTTGGGTAGATGATTTCGAGGGTTCTAAGCTAGCTGGGTGGGGCTATTGGGTAAAATAGAGGGTTGGAAGGAGATTATCGACACTCGAGGAAGAAAGAATAAGATGAAACAGTGGCTGGGCAGTAGGGTAGAGGTGCTGACAGTGGCTGGGCAAAGGACTAGGGTTTTTGTGCTTTGGCTCTGATACCAAAAAGGATGAAAAGAATGATTTGGCCTACCAATAAATGAGGTAGAGACCATGTATATATAATAGATTCGTAATATAATTTAAAAAAAGATACAAACAAAGTACTAAATCAATGGTTAACATAATCACAGATTATATACGTAATACTAAAAATAAAATATTCTATATATTTTAATTCTTATATTCACCAGTTCCTACTACTGCAACATGTTGAAAGCTTGAATACATCAGGATTCCACACACAAATCAAACCACCTGCCGTGCCTTCTAAATCCACTGCCATGAAATGGAAAGACTCAAAGGGCCACAATGATCTCACACGACCAATAAGTCGTACTAAAAAATATGTCTTCACAAGTAAAATGCTAGAGAACAATATCTTGTCACATGAGCATGAGTAGTGATACAACACAGTGAAAACAATTCGGTGTGGCTTCAGTTCATTGCTAGTTATTGGTTTTGTTTCTTTTAGGTGCCTTTCATGTTGATTGTCTATGGCTAGGTAACTGTCATATTTTATTGTTCTGGAAGTGTAAGGATTTGGTATAGTTCATGATAAGCTTGGTGCATGTGTCAACTTGTTGATATATGTTTCTAAGGATAAACTTTCCTCTATACCTTCATCTTTTCATATATCTTCATACTTCTCTTGTAGGTCCCAATTCATACCTCCATTTGATTATCCGAACTGTTTATTTTGTACACTTCGTAATAAAGGTCATTCATGCAAAAAATGACCTCTATCGAAAAATTATAAACTTGGAAAAAATTGCATTTTGTTTTATAAAATGAATGACAAATGTTATTGTAAACTTAAATTATCCATTTTATAAAATAAAATGTTTTTTTTGCTTCTATGGTTATAATTTTTCAATGAAACTTATTTTTTGCATGGATGATCTTTATTGCGAAATTTACGAAATAGATGTTTCGGATCATCGGTGCGGGTCTGAATTGGGATCTACAAGGGGGGTATGGAGAGATGAAGATATGGAGGGAAGCTTATCCCATGTTGATAAAGCTTTGACACTATTTTCTTGTCCAGTTTTATTGATGTAATTAATTTGTACTCCTTGTACTTTGTTTTACATCAATAAATTTTCTCTTGCTAATAAAAAAAGAGCAATTCGATAAAATATAACATATCTAATGCATATATCATGGCAATCCTAATTGCATGCATATTAATATATAGTTTATGGAACTACTAAATTCTACCAGATGATTGGCCTTACTTTTCGATACCAGTCTAATTGGGATTGATTAGTTTTGCTTTGATATTTTGTGCACTCACTTCCTTTATTAATGTTTGTCTCAATCCTTGAAAATTGATTAATCAATAAAGTCTCTCCTTTTTGTTGATAAAAAAAAAAAAAAAAAAAAAAAATTATGGAAAATATTTTTATTATATAAATATGGATTTCAATCGTATACCCTAATATTTATTTGTTTATTTATTTTTTTTGATAGTACTACACCCTAAAATATAGATCTTATATATATATATAAATTTTTAAAACGATATAACAATAATTTTTTTGTAATTAATTATCATTTTATTAGAGATTCTATTTTAAAATAATTAGTTCCAATGAAGTCGCGTCATTTTGAACACAAATTTTAAAAATGTCTTGTATTTGTTTGTCATTACTTATAATTGATACGACAAGTAAAGCGTACGTGCACAGAACAACTTGAGTTCATGAAGCACTAAATGTATAAAGGCTTCATAGAAGTCCAAACAAAGCCTTGGTAACTTATTTCTTACAAAAATGACACAAATATGATTGATAATTGTAAAACACTATATTCTGGTATATTGATGATTGTAATTAAATGAAAGTACAACAGTCCAAAGGGTAATCTAAATAGATGATTGATAATTATATAAATATAAATAGAAAATTACAAACATAAATATTACTAAAAATTTTAGAGATATGTTTAGCAAGTAACATCAGATCAAAAAAGCTTGATCCTCTAATTTACTAGCATCATAGCGACATAAGAAGAATGAGACAGAGAATCCCAAAATCTCTCAAGTACCTTTTACAAGCTTCATGAATCTCTCAAGTACCTTTTACAAACTTCATGACAACATTGAGTGTCTCTCTCACATCCCCTGACAACATTGAGTTTCTCTCTCACATCCCCTCACTGTAATGGTTGGCCGGAGGTGCATCATATCCGTGATGTGGCTTTCCAATATCATGGTGCATAGCACCATAACCAATAAAATTATCATGGCCTATATGACCATGATCAAAATGTGGAGTATCTGTTGCTATGGCACTAGCCAAGAGTGAGAACAAGATTGCTGCCATGCAAAACACAACTATTCCTTTGGATACTGAAATCATAATTATTGAAATTATGAAAAGATTTCTTGTACAACAAGGTAAAAGCTAACGTGTTGTTAGGTTTGATCTAAGTTATTTATGGTCACGTCTAAGAAAGGTTGCTATGTATTGGTGGGTCTCTCGTATCATTTTTTATCGAGCAAAAGCTAATCAAGTGTCTAGTTTTGATATGGTGTGATAGTAATTATTGGGGGGATTTTATAGGTATGTGAACTTTCTATTTTAAGGGATAATTAGCAATGAATGAGTCATCTTTTTTGAATTTAGTTGTAGATGCTAAAATTGGAAGTTTGTAATGTGAGGTTGAGAATGCTTTTGAAATCTATTTGTTGAACAAAACTGGCTGATAAAATCGTAAATCTCTAATAATGTAATATTGTATTATATATATGTTTCATAATTAGGTGTACAAATTTTGAAATTGGACAGATTTATGCTTGGATGTCGAATTTATCAAGAGAAAATAAAATGGAAGGGGAAGTTACATTTACATACATTTTTTTAAGTAGCTAGACAATATTTTCTTTAATCACATATAAATAGTCATTTTATTCTCATTTTTCTAATTCAACCGAAAAAGAGAAAAATTAGCTTGTGCTTAATTCTCTTTTTCCTATTTTTATCTTGGCCTTTTCGTTTGTTTATTATGTAATTCTCTCTATACATTCAAAATCCAAATATCATTTGAAGAAATCAAACGATGACTGACTATTTCCCAATAAAATTAGTACACTAAAGGCTAACATCGCAAAGATGATATATATGCATATGGAAATCTTATGGTATGTACCTTTTAGGAGTGTATATCATATGTACCTTATTATAAAAATATGTACTTTTATTACAAAATTTCGTAATATCAATCTCAAAAAATATAATCTCGCCACAATTTGACGTAACAAAAAATGTTGGAATCAAGCTACAAACTTTGCAACATCAACCACAAAATTTTTGACATTTGGTTATATCAATTTGTGATAAGATTACACATTTTAAGATTGATGTTACGAAATTTTGTAATAAAATTATATGACAAATCAAATTGGCTTTTTACCAACCATTACAAAGTTGTGTGGCTCAACTTCAAAAAAAAAAAAAAAAAATGTTCATGAATCATTTAGCATTTTTAAAAAAAATAATAATAATAAAATAAAAAAATAGGCGTGACTTCTAAAAAGAAAGGACTCAAACGGCTCATGAATATTACCCATTTTTGCTTAATATGTATACACAATGTCTCGTGAATATTATTACGTCTTACCTATTTTATGTATAGACAAGTCTTATCAACTTGTTGAACCAATTTGAGACAATTTTCATAAGTCCTAAAATTTTGGGCAATGTTATAGCTAACGCTTAACTACTGTAATTTGTGCTTTATCAGATTGTTCAAAAGTTAATTTGTTATTTAGCCCAATAAATTATAGATCTTAAATGTTGGGCTCTACACAAGATATGTATAATTTACTTTTCATGTCTCATCAACAAGTTTGGATCCATGATCCATGCATCTCACCTCATTTTTAAAAAATTCTTATAATGTATCTTATTTATAAATCAATAATTAGCATAAGTCACAATTATATGAAATTAACCTCATAATAAAATGAAAAATAGGAGAGACCCTAAATAAAATTAGAAAAATAAACTCACTTGTAAGTAAGAAAAGTTTTTTTTTTTTTTTTTTTTGGAATCTTGAGTCAACTTGCATGCATCATACTAATTCTTTACAGCCAAACAAACCTTTTGAGGCAGGTTTATTTCCTGCAATCCGTGGCGCGTATAGTTTTGCTAGCAAGTGGAGTCGAACCTAAGACCTTGGAGAGAGAAATCCCCCCACAGAGCCCCATACGGAGATGGGGTGGCTACTATGTGAATAGCACAACAGCCACTGTTGTGCGATGGCACAAAAGCCATTGTTGTGCAACCATATGGACTCATTTTGGGATCCGTTTTGATAGTCTAGACCGTTCATATCTTAAAGTATATCAAGTAAAACATACTTGCAAAAAATCAAGTTAATCGAATATCGTTAACCCTTTCATCCACTCACATTTCTATTCAGTTTTATACTTCAAATTACAATTGTCATTTATGTTTGCAAATACAAATGCAATTCGATGAACTAGTTAACGATATCCAATCAATTTAATTTTTACAAGTGTGTTATATTCAATACTCTAAAATATGAACGGTTTGAATTATTAACATGGGTCCCGAAATGAGTCTATATGGCCGCACAACAGTGGCTGTTGTACCCCGCACAGCAGCCACCCCATTTCCGATAATAAAATGTAAAAACTCTAAGATTCACCTCACCTCATTATACATTGAAACACTATGATACATCCCTCAAAAGGTGTGCACCATATTAAAGAAGAAAATGACATAATTTCATACTTTCTGAATCATAATGGACAAAAAATATATATCATAATTAAACACAACATGAAACATAATTAAAGAATTCATGAGTCATAACTAAATTAAAAAAATTGATTATAACTTAAAAAAAAAAATGACATAACTAAAAATACACATGATGCACCTCTTTAAAGAATATGGATGTTAGAATTTCCCCCATATATACACAATAACCATGATAATGCCAATATTGAACACAAATGATAATAAAAAAACATAAAAATAAATAAAATAAGGTTTCCTTTCTTACATTGGGGTTCATAATATCTATATTCATATCTTGTTAATTTGCTTTCAATGTTAGTTGGTACTTCATATCTTGTCAATTTGCTTTGGGTAATGCTAGAGATATTAAAGGTGTATTTGGTTTGTGTTTTGAGATAAATTTTTTTTTTTTCAAAAAAAAAAAATTTGGAGAGAGAGTTTAGAAATTTTTTTATTTATTTGTTTGGACAAGACACAAGGAGAGGAGGCTAACTCCTTTAATTTTGAACTTCAAAACATGTTTTTAGCCACTGAAATAACTCTGAAATTTAGTATTCAAAAGCTCAAAAAAAGATATTGTAAAGGTGGGAAACACGTGGGTAAAGGCTAGAGAAGCAAGATGGAAAGAAAGGTGAACCACCCCTCCACCCTTTAAGGCCTTACACCACAAGTTTTAGCCCCAAAATACAGAGTTTATACAGCCCAAAAACAGTAGAAAAAGAAACAACCAAAGCAATGAAACAAGCTAAGGATCATACCTCTTGAAGAAAATAACACTTTTAAGCAACAATTCAATACATACACACCCTCAAGAGCTCAAAGTAGGCTCAAAAGTATCTTAGTTCAAAGATGGCAAGGTTTGGTTAAGAGTGTGTTGACAAAAGCTCAAGAAATTTCAAGAGAGAGAGAGAATTGTAGAGAGAGAAAATTAATCTTGCTCTAATTTTTCTAACATTTAAAAATGGAATGGGAGGTCCTTTATATATAGAAAAAATCACACTCCCTCAGAAACATCCAACCATACACATGTAGGTAGATGCAAACATCTGTGCAAATAGCTGGCACAGTTGGCAGAAAATATATGCAAAACACACTTGTGGCCAGCAGGCCACCAATTCTGGCCGGCAGGCCACACACTTGGTCAACAAGGCACAAGGGTGGCCGGCAGTTAAAAAGGATGGGCGGCAGCCCACTAAAATGGGCTTGCAGGTCCTAGGTTTTTTTTTCAAGTTTGAAAGGTTGGGGTTTTGGTACAAAAACAAGGCATAAGGTTTGTAGGGTTTTGAGGCTCAGAGCTGTGGCATTCCGCTGAGGGCTTTCAAGCACTTGACAAACATATACATTCATTATTGGGTGTGCAAATGATGGTGCCCAAATGGTAAGGACAGTCAAAAATAGGGTGTCTACAGTTGCCTCTTTTTGGCAGAACTCGAAGTCAGGAAATGACGTGAGTGAATGTCAAAGCCCAAAGACGACCCATTTTGACAAGGTCATAAGACTTTGGAAAAACAAACAAGAGATAAAGTAAATGGTTACGCTCGCAAGCTGCATATGTATCCATTTGCAAGGAATCAAACCAGCATAATTTAGGGGCAAGAAGCAAATCACATGCAGGAAAAATAATTTATGATCATGTAATGAAACAAAGCAATGCAACATAAATTAAAGCAAAACGAATCAAGCCGTGTCTCACATAGAAAAACACAAATAAATCAACACATCTCATGTGATCGAGACAACAAAAGCGCAAACCAAACTAAGTCACACGTAAAAAGGATATAGGAAAATATAAGCCAAGCAATGTCTCACATAGAGAGAACGAAAAAGGTTCCAACCCCAAATTGCGCCTCGTGCAGAGAGGGTGAAAAGATGGTATTCCAGGCGCATTGGATGTTTTTAATCAAGGAAAAAAATTCCAACACGTCTCATGCGAGAGGAGGAAAAGTGATGTGAACACCGGGCATACCTTATGTTTTTAACCAAGGAAAACATCCTAACGCGTCCCACGAGAGAGAAGGAGAAGTGGTGTGAACAAACAAGCGCACCTGTTGTTTTTAACCAATTTGAACAATCCTAATGCGTTGCATGCGAGAGAAGGAAAGGTGGTGTGAAAAAATAGGCACACATGTTGTTTTTAACCGATTTAAGCAATCCTAACGCGTCGCACACGAGATGAGGAAAGGTGGTGTGAACAAACAGACGCACCTGCTGTTTTTAACCGATTTAAGCAATCCTAAAGCGTCGCATGTGAGAAGAGGAGGGGTGGTGTGAACAAACAGGCGCACCTGTTATTTTTAACCGATTGAGCAATCCTAACGCGTCGCACGCGAGAGGAGGAGGGGTGATGTGAACAAACAGGCACACCTGCTATTTTTAACAGATTTGAGCAATCCTAACGCGTCCCACGTGAGAGGAAGAGGGGTGGTGTGAACAAATAGGCGCACTTGCTATTTTTAACCAATTTGAGCAATCCTAATGAGTAGCACATGAGAGGAGAAGGGGTGGTGTGAACAAACAGGCACACCTGCTGTTTTTAACCGATTTGAGCAATCCTAACACGTCGCACGCAAGAGGAGGAAAGGTGGTGTGAACAAATAGGTACACCTGCTATTTTTAACTGATTTGAGCAATCCTAACGCGTCGCACATGAGAGAAGGAGGGGTGAAGCGAACAAACAGGCGCACCTGCTGTTTTTAACTGATTTATGCTAGTCAACAAAGGAACATTCAAACAGTCAGAACTTAAGCAAGATTATCTCTCCCCCGGTAAGGCTTCGGCCTCGGAAAACGAAACCCACAAAGATAATAAAACAAGGTATGAAGCGAACAAGTACAATAGATGCACAAAGTGAACTAGATGACAACTCAACATAATGATAATACATGTTCCATGCAAGACAAGCTATTGATGTACGATGTTGAAAGCATATTCTATGAAAGCATACTCAATGCATGAATCATGAATGATGCAAGGCATGCGTGCAACACAAGTGTATGTAAAAAAGCATATTCAATACAATAGAAGAGAACAAATACGTAATTTGACAGAACGAGCAAAGTAATGTACAGCGACAACCTCCGACTTACCTCTCGGAAACGTTGCAACATGCTCAAAAAGGATACACAACATTCATCTTGGTAAGCGGGGCACATTCACGCACCGGAACACAACCATCTGAATCCAAAACAAGAACCTTCCATACACTACGCGGGAAAACAAAAGCACAAAACAGTACTAGGCCACAAATTAAGACCACCGGCCACCTACCGGCCACCAATGAAAATTGCCAGCCACCCGTGCTTTCCTCGGGGCAGTTTCAAGTTTTCACGCATAAGTCTTTAAATATACACTTCCATACTTTATTTCCTCACACACCCTTGTCCGAAAATCCTCCCCCTCTCTCTCTAGGTGCTTCCTCTCTTTAGATTTGTGCTTTATACACATTTTCTAATGCCCCCCGTAAACTTTTTCTGTAAAATCCTTTTGATTCTCTATGTTTTGAACCGAACAGAATTTGATTTCGTCACTTTTTTCCTGCATTTTCACCACTTTAGGCTTGTTCCCCTTGAGTTTCTCTTGGGTTTCGTAAACTTTCCCTAGTTTTGACTTTTTCTCCCATTTTCTCTCTCCTAGGGTTGACTTTTTCCAAGTTTTTCCTCTTTTCTCCATTTTTCTTCATTTTCACCCACTTTTCACCTACTTTCGAAAATAGAAGATGATATTCCACATGACGGGGTTCCTCTTAAGGTTCCGCCTCTAGCATCACCTGCTACTGAGGTTGGGGAGCTAGCGGCAGAGTGTATTGTAGCTAACCTGGAGGCAGAGTTCACTCCGGGACTCAAGCCCGAGCCATTACCATTGGGGATTTGGCCCTTCGATCTAGAGACGTGTCATCCCCTCACACATATATTACCGCTCAGAGGCATCAAGCACTTTAGCGACTTTGCACGTGGCGTCCCAAAGGACCTTCTGCTGAGAGAGCCAGACCCTCATCTTTCTTACGATGCCACAGAGGTAAAAATTCTATTTTCATGTATTTCTGTCTTCCCTTGAATTGCATTTCTTGCATTGTCTTTATTCTGAACGCTTATTTATCACTGTTCTTCATCTAATTCACTCTTCTTTGTCATAGGGAGACTCCCGTGCCTACAAGAGATATAGAGCAGCGACGGCCAGGGACTAGTACTACAAGCTTGCCGTGGGGGTCTGCGATATTGTCAACGAGGCTAGCTTCGGCCTTTTCTACTCCGGACTTTCACACCTCATAGTGAGCTGGCCCCTCCTCGGAGTGTTGGTGGAGAGATGGTGGACAACACCGATTCTTTCCACTTCTCTTCCGCTAGGGAGATGACGATGACTCTCTACGACTTCTCCATGCTGACAAGCTTAGGAGTAAGGGGTGATCCGATCCCCTTCAACACAAACATGGGCGAATGGGAGACAGCTTGGATCTTCCTACTTGGAGCGCGCCCACCTGTATCCATACCAGCGATGGTGCGGTATAGCTGGTTTTTGGAGCATTTTCGCAGGAGCGAGCCCATGGCCTTGGAGGAGATAGAGCAGTATGCCCGGGGCTTCCTAATGTTCCTCCTCGGTACCACCTTGTTTGCAAACAGGTGGAACACCGTAGGATTGTATTTAGTGAGCGCCTTAGTGACCTTGTCCCGGGTCCAATTCTATGACTGAAGCGAAGCTGGCCTCACCACACTTTACGGCTACATGAGCTCTACTTCCTGCATGAGGGGAAAGCGGGTCGGAGGCTACTGGCGAGCATGGGAGGCATGCACTCCCCTTTCTACTTTGCACTTATGCCTTCTACTTCACATTTTTCTACTTTATCTCTATTCAACACCTATACTTTCTGCTTTGCACTTTCTATATCTGTTCATGCTCTTTACTTTCTGCCTTGCACTTTCTATATCTATTGACACTGTACACTCTTTGTATTTGTTGCACTTTTCTTGCAGTTATGGGTTTATGTATATTTTTCGGCCCTTGCTCCAGAGCCATTAGACGAGATCTCCTATGTTGTCCCTTACTCGCGACGGTACAACTGCCGATGTCAGCGTCGGTGCCATGGTGATACGACCTTCGCTTTCTTCCACCGATACTTTGACACAGTGGCTGCCACCGAGGTAACCTAAAATTCACAGTCATTTTTGCTCCACTACTGTTCTGATGCATATTTCGACATCTGACGACAACTAACAAATCTATACATTCTCTGTTTGTAGATCACATGGCAGCCCTGGGCGACGATACCGGCCAGGGTAAGGGACCAGTATGCTGGGGCCTGGGCCACCTCTCATTTTCGGATTTTGCTAGAGGGCCCAGTTTGCTGGGCTTGGTTTCTGAGTGAGTGGTTTATATGCTAGATCGTGGGCTCCCCCGTTTTGGTTGTTCCTATGCCACCTCTAAAGTCTATGCGAACAACAGATAGCCTCTCAGTTGAGGCTATTATTCAGTTCATGGCAGGCCTAGATGCGGACTTCTTCAGAGTAGAGGGTGATTATGTGACATTCATCCATACTCGTCTTATGCCTCATCTGACGAGTGTTTGCACAGGCGAGGCAGCAGGAGTTCCCGTGGCGGGTGAGGTAACTCGGGCGACCAAGGCCCATACTATAGGGGCCCCTTCTATTAGGCAGATAACCAGTTGGCTGGAGATTTCTATTACGCTCACATGTTGGCAGCCAATTGGGACTACTTACCAGATTCCGATCGAGTCAGCAGAGGCAAAACACGAATATGTTAGGGCTCGAGGCGACCATACTTTACAATTTGCATCTCATATTTTTTCATTTCAGATATGTTTATTCCATATATTGATCAGTCAAATGCACTTGTAGGCACCGACTATGGAGTATGCAGAGAGCCTCCTCAAGCTAGTTGCCTCTTTGATCGACATGGTGCAGAAGAGAGAGACGCTGCTTGGTCTCTACGGTATTCAGGTATTTTCTCCAATTTTAGCATGCATTTCATTACTAATTCTGTTGTGCACCACACTATCATATTTCCACTAATACATTAGCATCTCCGATGTAGTCTTCCCCAAACTGTACTGATATATTGCATTGGCACACTATACTCACACATTATACTCATATTGTATCTGGTTTCTGCATGACACTTATTCCGCATACTATGCCTGTATCTGATACACATACTGTAGCTGATATGTTGACAACTATTTTTCCAGATCCCAGTTGTACTGACGGCACCAGCGGCAGTGGTAGCGGCAGTGGCAATGACAGCATCAGCACTAGCAGCACCTCCTCCAGCAGTAGAGAGGCGAGAGAGATGGTCTCCAACATGCAGTCGAGACAAGCGTTGCGGTCAAAGTAGGGATAGGAGTGCCTGAGACCGAAGCAGTCCTTTGGAGCACATTCTGAGTGGCAATGATGATGATGAGGCCAACACCTCCGAGAAGATAGTGAGTCGACATTCTGAGTCTGAGAAATGGGACGATGAGACCGACTCAGGATCAAGGAGTGGAGATGACGCTGAGGCCAACTCCGAGGGAAGGAACGGAGGCTCAGAATTTGGTTCTGACAACGGCGCCGACGGAGATAGTGCCTCTGAGTCCCCTCTGAGAAAGAGGATGAAGAGGGCCTCTCGAGCTTGAGATGATTGGTGCTATTTTATTTTATTTTTTTTTTGACTTTTTTGCTTAGTTTCTTTTAGTTTGGTAATTTCGCACATGTATAGCTTCAGATAAGTTTTACTTTTGCTTTTTGTACTTCTTTTGTAAAAAACCATGATCGAAATAAAACCCTCGCAATTTTTATGAAAAGAGTTTTGGTTCTGCAACATGAGCACTACACTACGAGCAACATACTTGCATGAAAAAGAACATGAAGTTGAATTTGAAACCGAACATGCTTGCATTGGACTAATGTTCTTAATCGGATAATGAGCTGACCAACGACAAAAATGA
Organism: Camellia lanceoleosa; assembly: GCA_025200525.1. Taxonomy (NCBI): domain Eukaryota; kingdom Viridiplantae; phylum Streptophyta; class Magnoliopsida; order Ericales; family Theaceae; genus Camellia; species Camellia lanceoleosa. Next base: position 63,204,921 of record CM045762.1, read on the forward strand.
AAAATACAACTCAATAAATAAAGCAAAAACAACTCAAACACAGACCAAAAACAGCTATACACACTTGCAAAAACCAAAAGACTCAAAACAAGACCAAACAACACAAAGACCAGGACAAAACCAGGCTGTCAAAACTGTCCAGTAAACAGGTAAACAGCCAGCCAGATTGGTGGATTGCCGGCCAAAAGAGATGGACAACCGGCCACAAAAGGTGGACGACCGGTCACAAATGTGAAGGCCACCAGAACAGCCTTATCTTCTACAAAAGATCCTCCTTTGTGATTTCTTCTCCAGAACTTCATTTCAATTGCTGTTTCTTCCACAAATTGACCCATTTCTTGTCGAGAAACTCACGGATTGGATAGCCACTTTAGACGCCATGAAAAAGGTAAATTTTTGGGATTTCGACATAAACGCACTTTTTTCGTTGAGCCGTACTCCACTTTGTTTTCTGTTCCTCCATGCTGTGGTCCGATGCTAGAACCCGATTATGGATGTCTTTCGCTTCGAAGCACAAGAAATATGCCTGACTCTTAAAGAATTTCAGGCACTAATGGAATCTCGGCACGATGAGAAAATCATACTTCAGCCCCGTTTTGGCCATGCCTTAGCCTTGGGGCGGATGTGTGGGCTTACTTTACATAAAGCTCGATCCTTGGCCCACGACAGAGAGCTAGATATACCCAGCTTGATTTATCGATTTTCTGACATCAGTGACCGAGGCGACCTCCTCTTGCGAGGCTTTTGGCAACACACCCTCTGTTTATGTATGCTTGCACACTACCTTCTTGCCCTTAGTTTCGGCAGAGCCAATATCAAGTTGATTGAGGTAGCCCAACGCCTGAAAGAAGGTAAGAGTTACATCGGTTTGGCCTTGGCTGAGACCACTAGGTTTGCGGGGAGTCCACTACTGCTTCAGGTATTGTTTCCACCCTATCTTATATATATTTCTTACATCACTTGGCATTCACACTCTATTTTCTCTCAAAGCCCTTTCTTTATTTTTCTCTCAACATACATCTCTCTATTATTTAATTTCTTTTATTTTTCATCCCTTCCCAGGTTTGGCTGATAAACAAGCTGAAGGTGGTGAACCCTTTCCTAGTTTACTCATCTCAAGGATACTTTTTTCACCAACACCTAGTGGACTTCCCCAATAAGGGATGGTGGTGCAACTGGATGTGCCACAGGTCTGCAGCCGACATAGCTTGGCGTTGCCCCTGGCTTGACTTAGTCGAGATGAGCTACAGCATGACCCGATAGCCTGGTATTCAATTGATTGGCCTCACACATTGTGTGTTCTATTTCCCCTTCCAGTTCAAACGCCAATTTGGGCATGATTAGATACGTCCAGATGAGGGGGTAGAAAACTAGGCTCCATTCCCAATACGTGCTTCGAACTTGACTCAGTACCTCACTACCTGGAGGACGAGAGAGCTCTTAGCCACTGCTCCTAGTTTCAGTTATGCCCTTTCTAGTGGCTCAAAATGAGACATAAGCTGGACCGACTTTAGCTACAGGAAATTCTGCCAGTATGAGCAGAAGGCGTAGAAACACTTGACTCACGTGCCTCTAGTTTTATTGCTTTGATCTTTCTTTTCAAGTTTTATGATGTAAAAGTAACTTCAATTTGTAGCAAAGAGTTAGAGAATGTACTTGATGTTGAAATCAATATAATTAAAGTTGTAAGTACTAAAAATTTTCCTTTTGGTCCCGAAATGGTCTAAGTTGTAAAAAGTAAAATTTTGAGAAAAATCAACTTTTATTAAAACTTTTCAAAACTATTTTCAAAAGCGATCACCACCTGACACGCGCAGAATCTATCCTCAAGATGTATAACCGCAAATCGAAAGATCATAACTGCCCCTGCTTGTATACCACCACTGTTATACATTGTACAACGAGTTTTCTTTCCAAAACGAAGATCACAACCAAGCTTGTAAATAACGAACAAAGATGACCTAAACAAACAAATGGACAGGACAGTTGAGTTGGAGATGATTACGACCAAACTTCAGGATGAAGTTGCCTACAGATCCCAAAGATGGGAATCAGGCCTTACGTAGTTCAGTTCAGGTTCACTCAAGTTTTAACTCTCTTCTTTTGCACTCTGACTTTTTCCAAAGTCGCCCTTTAGGATTTTCAACCTTGCGAGCTCAGTTTTTCTTTATTTCTAATTTTTCATACTCAAACTTTTGCCTAGGTCACCCTTTTGGGTTTTCGGCCTAGCGAGCCTCTCAAGGGAAATATTTCTTCAACTTGTCCATGTTGATTGGCTATGAAAACTCCAGGCCATCTAGGTCCATAAGAATAATCACCTCTCCTGACCAGATTGACTTGATGATGTAAGGACCAATCCAATTAGGTCTGAACTTGCCCCTAGGGTCATGGATAGGAGCTCGGTTATCTTTGAGCACCATGTCTCCTTCCTTAAAATTTCTGGACTTCACTTTCATATTAAAAGCCCTAGCAATTCTGCACTGGTAGCCCTGGACATGATACAACGCCCTTACTCTTCTCTCATCAAATAACATTAACTCCTTAAGCCTACTCTGCTGCCAATCTGCCTCTACTATCTAACACTCGGCCATAACCCGCAGCGACGGCCCTTCAATTTCAATTGGCAAAATAGCTTCCGTCCTATAAACGAGAGAATAGGGGATTGCTCTTATAGATGTTTGGATTGAGGTTCTGTATCGCCAGAGCGCGAATGGTAGTTTATCCGGCCAGTCCCTGTAAGTCTCTACCATCTTCTGTAGAATTCTTTTGATGTTTTTGTTCGCAACCTCGACAGCTCCATTGGTTTGTGGCCTGTAGGTTGATGACTTATAAAAAGCCACATTATATTTCTCAAGTAAGTCTATTACCTCTTTCTTTGAAGTGCAACCCATTATCGAAGATAATCTCATTGGCCACCCCATACCTACAGATGATGTTGTTAATAAACTTAGCCACATGCGACACTTTTAGCACAGAGCAGGACTGGGCCTCTACCTATTTCGTGAAGTAGTCGATTGCTACTAGGATGAATTCATGCCCATTTGACCCCTTTAACGTGGCTGCACTGATAACGTCAATTTCCCATACTGAGAAAGGCCATGGTGAAGTCATATTGTAGAGTTTAGACAGTAGTATGTTCATACGATTGGCATGAATCTGGCACTTGTGGCATCACCGAACAAAACCAATACAATCCTCTTCCATGATTGACCAGTAGCAGCCTTGTCTAAGGATTTTTTGGGCGAGCATCACACCATTTATGTGGGCTTTGCACTTTCCTCTGTGAATGGCCTCCATAAGGCGCTTTGATTCTTCTTCTTTCACACATAGTTTATGCATTCCCAGATGGCCTCTTTTGTACAGCTTGCCTCCGCAAATGATAAATTGAAAGGCCAGACGCCGTATTCCCCTTTTGTCCTTGGCATTTGCTCTTGGTGGATACACCTCCTTTTCCAGAAAATTTCAAATATTGTAGTACCAAGGGTTCTTATCTGAAGCCTCATCTATTGCTGCAATAGTTTCATAGGCCGACGTATACTTCTGTTCAATAATAACTGGACGCATCCTGACTCCCAATGGAATGTCTACTATAGAAGATAGAATTGCTAGTGCATCAGCGAACCAGTTGTTCTCCCTTAGCAGATGGGTAAACATTAGCTTTTCAAACCTCGAAATTAGCATGTCCAAGACTTGATGGTAAACCTTCATTTTCTCTTCTTTACCCCGCCAATCTCCGTTGGCTTGAGACACAACCAAGTTCGAATCCCCGATGACGTCTAACCTTTTTGCCCCTAGTTCCAGGGCTGCTTCTAAACCAGCAATACACGCCTCATATTCTACTTTGTTGTTAGATATTTTGAACCGGAGTTTGAAGGCTAAGGGTATATGGGAGTCATCAGGCACTATCAGCAACACACCGATCCCATAACCGTATTGATTGGCTGCTCCATCAAAGTACATCGTCCACATTTTCTCCTCTATTTGCAGAATATCTTCATCTGGGAAAAAGTACTCTACCGCTTCATCCTCCTCTATTGGGTGATTTGCCAAGAATTCCGGTATAGCTCTCCCTTTAACCAACTTGCGTGTAACACATTTAAAATCAAATTCAGAGAGAAGAAGCAACCAACAGGCTAGCCTACTCATAAGCGCTGGTTCTCAAAGAGATATTTAATGGGACCTAATCTCGAAACCAGGATTACAGAGTGAGCTAATAGGTAGTGCCTCAACTTCCGAGTAGCCCATACCAAGGCTAGACAAGATTTCTCAAGGGGAGTGTAACGAGTCTTATAATCTAGCATTTTCTTATTCAAGTAGTAAATGATTTTCTCCACTGTGGCCTCCGACTCCTGAGCTAACATACATTCCATGGTTGAGTTTGTCATTGACAGGTACAAAATCAACGATTTTTCCGGTTCTGGCGGTGATAACACAGGCGGATTCTGCAGGTACAACTTAACCTGTTCAAAAGCGAATTAACAGTGATCGTCCCATTTGAACTTCTTTCATTTCTTCAGGAGACCAAATAGTGGTTCACAAGTCAAGATTAGTTTTGAAATAAACTGCCTTATGAATTACACTTTACTCAGAAAGCCGCACACCTCCTTTTTAGTCCTTGGTGGTGGCAATTCTAAGATGGCCTTGATTTTGGAAGGATTTACCTCAATGCCTCTCTCTATGATTAAGAATCCCAGCATTTTTCTCATTATTACGCCGAAGGTGCATTTTTGCGGGTTCAACCTCAATCTATACTCTCTAATTCGCTGAAAGAATTTTTCCAAAGCGGTGTAGTGGCCCTCTCAATCTTTAGACTTGACAATCATATCATCCACATACATCTCAACCTCTTTATAGATCATGTCGTGCAGAATGGTGGTTGCAGCCCTTTGATAAGTGGCCCCAACATTCTTCAACCCAAACAGTAGGACGCAATAGCAATAGGTGCCCTATGGAGTAGCGAAAGCGGTCTTCTCCCTATCCTCGGGTGCCATCAGAATCTGGTTATACCCAAAAAATCCATCCATGAATGAGAGCAATGCATGACCCGCGGTGAAGTCTACTAACTCATCAATATGTGGGAGTGGAAAATCATCCTTAGGGCTAGCCTTATTCAGATCCCTAAAGTTGACACAGACTCTGATTCTACCATCCTTCTTTGGGACTAGAACAATATTGGCCAACCACGTCAAATACTCGGATACAAGCAAGAACTCTGCCTCAATCAGTTTGGTAATTTCTTCCTTGATGTTCAAAGCCCAATTTGGGCGAACTCTGCGCAGCTTCTGCTTAACTGGCCGGGCCTCAAGGTCAAGAGGAATCCAATGCTATATAATCTCAGGATCGATTCCAGGCATGTCTTCGTAGAACCACGCGAAAATATCTTTGAAATTTTTTAATAAAGCAATTAAATGCTCGCGTTCCTCCGAAGACAACGTGGACTCGATCTAGACCAAGCGGGGATCCTTCTCAGTACCTACATTAATAGCAATGATTTCATCTATACATGGCGTAACACGCCTCTCCTCCTCAAAATCAACCAAGTTTTTCAAAGCCCAAGGAATTTCTTTTTTGTTTAAGCCAAAATTTTGGAAATCAAGATCAGTACATCAAACTGAAGGCACAAAGTAATAAGCAAAGTCCATCGCATTCCCTTTCAAAAGATCTGGCTCCTCAATTACAATGGACTCAGAAGAAAAAGAAAAAGAAAAAGAAAAAAAGGACCGGGACAGGACTTTGGCATCCGGGTTACCAATCCCAGAGATACCAGACTCTGAAGAACTCGAATCTGATTCTGACTCCACAGACTCAATAGAATCAGACTCGAACTCACTATCCGATTCAGAACCGTTGATAGTGCTCTTCTCAAACTTCCAGATCAGGTGCGGAGCCTTAGATGCATCCACGATAAGACTAGTAAAATCCTCAGCCAGTTTATCCCCAATCATTAAGATAGTAAAACTATCGCCCAAGTTGGCGGACTCAACTCCAGCAGTAGAACTTGCCAATAAGTCAACCAATGCCTTTCCCAGCGACTCCTCCTCTTCAATAACTAGGCTCGCAGCCCTTCCTTGATCATTACGAGTGCTTAGGCCTGCCTGCTCATCCTCCTCTTCCAGTAACTGGTGCCCAAAGAAGATTTCGAAACTAGGATACCTAGTCCTCGTCTCCCAATCATACCAAGGCTCTAGGAATCCACAGAAGGAGAAATCTTCTCCTTGGCAGACAAAGCGTCCATTTAAGATTCCCCGTATACGTGGACTAACTCATATTGCTTCCCAGTCCTCTTTGCTTTGATTCTTCCTCTCAACTCCTCCCATTTTCTTTGCCAGTCTGTAATAGTAGGTTTGTATCCTAGCCAAAAAGCGTGGAGATTATGACTTATCAACTTGGCAACAGTACCTCCATGCCTACTACTTCTACCTAATCCCTAAAGATGCCCCTGTTTATTCATCATATAGATTGACTGGGCACTCACATAATTCCCCTCGTCTTCTGCCATGATGTTCTAGACTAGCCAAGCTTCTGCCAAAGAGAAGCTAGAGAGAAATACATCATTTCCCCGTGTATGATTCCCACTACTGGTGTGGTAGTTCCTTGGGGAGGATGAATTGCAAAATTGCCATACATAGTAACAATCCCACTTTGAAAGGGGTACTTAACCAGTTGGTGAACAGTTGACGACACAGCCTTCATCTGGTGGATCCAGGGCCTTCCCAGTAGCAAGTTAAAGGTTGTTGGTACATCCATGACATGGAATTCCACCTCATGTTCGGACGGGCCGATAAGGATATAGCTTTTGAATGTTCCCATAACATCCCGGCTTGTATTGTCATAAGTCCGGACAGCTTGGGTTGTGGGTGTAAAGTCAATCGACCTCGAACCGATGGCATAGGCAGTTCTCATTGGACATACATTGATCGCCGATCCGGTATTTACTAACACCACCAAAATATATATTTTTTTGACTTTTCAGGGTTACAAATAAAGGACGATTGTAGTTGGCGCCCTCGGGAGGCAATTCTTTATCCATAAAAGATATTAGTAGCATAACATCCCCAAAGGTGACCAACGACACCAATTGGTCAGCGGTGGTGTCGATGGGCAGTTTGGTTCGGTTCATTACTTCGAGCAGGGCTTGTCTATGCTCCCGAGATGCCATTATTAGTCCCCAAATGGATATGTCAGCTTGGATCTTCTTTAGTTGTTTCAAGACCAGGTTTTCTTCAGCATTCTTCTCATTTGCTTTCTCAGCCTCTCTGTTGGAAGATTCTGGCTGATCTAAAGTAAAGGGTTTAAAGTACCGACCACTACGGGTTAGATGATCAGCCTCATTAGTATACCACATATCATTAGGGGTATCATCCTCCCAACGTTCATCCGTGTATGCACGGCTTATATCGCTATCATCCCACTACTCCTTCGTGGTTATGGCTAGGCTACTATCAGGCTCTATTCTAAGCATGTTAACATCACGTGCCCTATTATCATACCGTTCTTCCTCTACTACAACTCGGGTTTCAACATCCCAGTACTTTCTGAGTTTCCTTAACATTCTCTTCCGATCACTGGGTTCCCATTCGATTTTCTTGGTGTTTTGAACACTGCCAATTGTGGACTTTGCCTCTTCTTTCTTTTTCCCCTTTTTTTGTTCCAGAACTATTTTCTTTTGGATCTCTTCTACTCTCTGATGTTGGAATTGTTCCAATGCCTGTTCTTTCTCAGTCAAAGGTATAGCCTCAGCCTTGCCACTAGCACCACTTTCTTCTTCATTCTTAGTCTCTCCTATCTGTTCCTCCACATCAGACTCTTCCTCACTCAACCATCCGTTGCTTGTTTCTAGCTGGCTCGGGTCCCACCATCCCATCTGCACACAGCTTGTATCCTCCTCTTCGAAGAAGTACAAATCCTCCAGATCCTCCTCCAGATCAGCCAAATCTTCTTCTAAGTTAGCCAAGTCATCTAGGCCTTGTTCGAGCCGATCATTCTGATGTTGCTCTAACTGACCTTCCCTAATAGCATTAATGCTGAGAAAGTCCGGTGGTATGACCATCGGCTTCAGCTGATCGATGGCCACAATGTATAAACTGTGATCATACTCCTCTACGAGTATCAGACGACCATGTCTTCAGTACATTCTTCTCTCTCTCCGTTTCCACTGCCACTGGCCTGGATTAGGTTTGTGGTGTTAGATCCATCATGCACATGTTTGTGCCTTCTGAAATAACTACCTCCAATTTTGGTAGATGGGATGAGGTAATGTATATGCTAGGGTTGAAGGTGGGTGGTAGTGTATAAATGTGGTTAATTTTTCTGGGCGGGTACAGGAAGTGGGTTGGTTATTACGTTGGGTTTGGAAGGTGGGGCAATAACTGTGTTGTCAATCAGATCCTGGATCTCATGACATAAACAGTAACACATGTCCGTGGGATGGCCACATTGTTGGTGAAAGATACAATACTGGGTAGGGTCATGTTTGGGTGGCAATGAGTCTAGAAGTGGATGAGGATCAAGAGGCTTGAGATGCTTTTTTTTGCATTAATAACTTGAGGGTGTGGGTTGGGCTCATGTGGAGGGGAGTAAAACTCTTCGATTTGGGGGTGGACCGGTACTTTGTGAAGGTTGTTAGATTGTGGCAATAGCAAAAGAATCAGCCATCTTGGCCGTTGAAACAATAGTACTGACATCCACAGGCCGTGGAATAGTGCTACTGCTAGCTTTGGTACTTTGGGAGAACGGCCTTCTTACGGGTTCATTTGTTCTATGAATAATACCCTTTTTGAATGCACTCTCAATCTGGACCCCCAGTTCATGTAAGAAAGCAAATGTGGACAATGGTGCCACTATCATTCTCTGTAACATGTCTAGCTCAAGGTTCTGGACCACTAGCCGGACTTGTTCTCTTTCGGTAGGTCTATTTGTCATTCAGGCTACCTTGGCTCTCCACCGGGTGACAAAATCAATGAATGATTCTTTAGGGTTCTAGGTACTAACCTCTAACTCGCTAATGGTTACTTCTATTTGGGTGTTATATGAATACTGATTGACAAACACCTCAGATAGCTCCTTTCAATTCCACTTTGTTGAGTCTTCCAATTTAGTGTACTAGATGGCTACCATATCAGACAAGGTTCTCCCAAACAAGGAAAGCTTATGTGCCCTAAACAAACCCATTGGCCTCAATACATCTAAAAACAACCGGACATGCACAATCGGATCCCCACTACCATCGAATCTGTCGATGTGGGGCATCTTAAATTTCTCTAGTAATTTGACTGATGCCTCAGTGTACTCATCTTCGATATCTGGAATGGAGTTGAAGCCCTGGGATTTTTTCAATGCTTTCTCCAATCTAGTAATCTTGACTAAGGCCGAATCAATTTCATTAATATCAAAAGGAAAGATTCTTGCGGGAGGTTGAACCGGAGACCTATAGCTAGAGCCGAGGGAAACATTTCCTGAAGATTTGGGACTAGCAGATTTTCTACTGGTGGGGATAGATTCAGGTTTGGCTAAACAGCCAGAATCAGATACACGGTTGATGCCGATGCCCTATGAACCAAAGGGTACACTTTCAATAAATGCTCAAATAAAGACTCTCAAACCTCATCCCTATCATGAATGATCAAGGGAAATGGTTGACAATGACTCTTAAACCGTTTCATCACTAATGAGTATGAAACGACTCAAGACTCAAGGGTTTAATTAACATCCGATTAAACCCAAACCAAGTTATTATCTTGCATCATTTTAGTCCAAGTTTTATTATTCCATTTTAATTACCTTTCCATTCTTTAATTCATTAAGTCCAAAGGTGAAGATTAAGTCCTCTAGATGAAGGAAGTGTCAAACCAAGGGTTAGTTTATGGCATGAGAGAGATGTCATACCGTTGATAATGAACCCCTAAAAGGGATTAAACCATTAAGCACGACAACCTCTATCTCAAGCTTACAAGAACAATCGCTTTGAAACAACTCTCAAAGAAAATAACAAGCCAAGAAATGAAGGAGATTGCAAAGATGATTAGGGGTGATAACAAGTAAGAAAAGCAAGAAATAAATGCTATCAACTCAAATAGATTGGTGGTTAAGGCCTAAAACACCAAACCTATGAGGACAACTAAACTACAAGCATACAAAACAAAGCATAAATACAATGAAAACCTAAAACAGTCCTAAAAGGGTTTGGTTATGGTGTGCAACTTACACCTTACACCTTATACCTTACACTTACATCTTTTGTGAAAAATTAAACCTTACACTTACACCTTTTTTGAGGTTGCACACCATATGCAACCCACTTACACCTTATACTTATACTTACACCTTACGCTTACACTTTTTGTGTAAGTGGCACATGGTGTGCACTTGCACACTTAAGAAAACTCCGTCCTAAAATAGTCTTAAAACATGCAAAAGAAGTGCTGGAATTAATACAAAAAAAAGCTAAAATAGTAAGCTACAACATGGAACTATGTAAGCTAGTGAACAAGACACAAGGAGGGAAGGCTAACCCCTCTAATTTTGAACTTCAAAACATGTTTTTAGCCACTAAAATAACTCTGAAATTCAGTATTTAAAAACTCAAAAAAAAATATTATAAAGGTGGGAAACACAAGGGTAAAGACTAGAGAAGCAAGGTGGAAGGAATGGTGAACCAACCCCCCACCCTTTAAGGACTTATACCACAAGTTTCAGCCCAAAAATGCAGAGTTTATATAGCCCAAAAACAGTAGAAAAATAGTAGGAAAAGAAGCAACCAAAGAAATGAAACAAGCTAAGCCTTACACCTCTTGAAGAGAAGAACACTTTTAAGCAATAATTCAACACATACACACCCTCAAGAGCTCAAAGTAGGCTCTAAAGTACCTTAGCTCAAAGATGGCAAGGTTTGGTTAAGAGTGTATAGGTAAAAGCTCAAGAAATTTCAAGAGAGAGAGAGAATTGTAAAGAAAGAAAATTAATTTTGCTCTAATTTTTCTAACCTTTAAAAATAAAAGGAGAGGTCCTCTATTTATAGAAAAACATCACACTCCCTCATAAACATCCATCCATATACATGTAGGTAGATGCAAACATCTGTGCAAACATCTGGCAGAAAATATCTACAAAACACACTTGTGGCTGGCAGGCCACCAATTCTGGCCGGCAAGCCACACACTTGGCTGGCAAGGTACAAACATGGCTGGCAGCCAAGAGGGATGGCCGACAACCCACAAAAATGGGCCTGCAGGTCCCAGGTTTTTTTTTTTCAGGTTTGAAAGGTTGAGGTTTTGGTGCAAAAACAAGGCACAAGGTTTGCAGGATTTTGAGGCTCAAAGCTGTGGCATTCTGCGGAAGACTTTTGAGCACTTGACAAGCATAAACATTCATCATTGGGTGTACAAGTGATGGTGCCCAAGTCGTAAGGGCAATGAAAAATAAGGTGTCTACAGTCACCTCAGTAAAAAAAAAAAGAAAAAAAATGATGCCAATCCCTCTATATAAGAAAATTTTATTATACACACCCTTATGCACCTTTAATTATATCATTTTTATAAACCATTTGAACAAGAATAGAGAGGGGAAAAAAACAAATGACCTATACACACCCTTACTATATGCACCTTGAATTATATCATTTCTATAAACCATTTGAACAAGAATGGGGAGAAAAAAACACAAATGACATATTCTTATATCACTTTTATAAACCATTTGAACAAGAATAGAGGGGAAAAAACAAATGACCTATTCTTCTTCTTGGTTTATACTTAAGCCGATGTGTTTAGTTTGCCCAATTAGCGCCTTGATTTTATTGTCAATATGCAACATATCATAAGGTCTGTCATGGTAGATCGAAGATTGAACCTCAAGGCTGCCACTTCAAATTGATACCAATAAGGTTGCCTTTATCTTCACGATTCCGTAGCAAATATATTTTTCTTTTTTCAAGTGCTTAAAATCATTTTTTGTATTACAATAAGTAAATTGTGTTGTATTTGTATTTAAGAATATGATAAATTATTGAAAGAATGATTTCCATTTTACATGCGAAAAAGGAAATAACTTTATGGCCAAAAAACACGGCAATGACTCATTTGGGGTAACCCTCGAAAATTAATAAGATAAATTTTTTTTTTTGGTCACAAAATTATTTCCTTTCACTCTTATAAAACAAAAGTCATTCTTACCATGATTTATCGTATTCATAAATACAAACACAAAACAATTTACTCATCAAATAATTTTCAACATTTAAAAAAAAAATGTTACGGAATCATAAATATCAACGAAATCTTATTGGTAATGATTTGTCAGGGAAACCTTGAGGTCTAATCATCGATCTGTCACGACAAACCTTATTGGCATTTGATAGAAATTTGAGTGTGATCTAAAATAAACTAGTTTATATGTACAAGGTGAAATTGAAATTTATATTATTTTCAAATTTTCTCTTCAAAAGTTTATATTTAGGAAGTGGTGAAGGTGCAATGGAACTAGTGAAAGTGAAGAGTTGTGATTGTGTTAGGAGAGTTAGTGGAGATGGTAGTGGCACTAGTGATTGTTGTGGTGGTGTAGTGTGGTGGTGGTAGTTAGATGATTGTGGTATTCGTGGCGATAATGACAATTGTTATGTTAGTGGTTTTGGAGTTACATAAGGGATTTAAAAATGTTATCATGTAACGCTCCAAAATAATAACAATAAATAACCTTCTTGACTCTCAACATGTATGAACTACTATCATTCATTAACTCCATTAATGTGTTACAAAAGTTGATGTCACAAGCAATAATACATTCATTAAACTATGAATCTATAGCATGTAACAGATATATGTAAAATGAAAAGAAATAAAGACAAGTTCATGCCTTAGTAGCTACATATTTCCAAAACGATACTTGATTACAACAAAAGTGGATCAAGCCCAATACAAATAAAAGCCCTAGGATTGTATAAAATATTAACAAAAAAAAAAGAAAAGAAAAGAAAATGAGCTTTTAGTCCCATAATCCTTCCAAACTAACTCCTTGGCAAAGGTATGTCATCAGAACCTAGTTTCCACATAGGGTGAGCTAGAATCTAATAGAGATTTATTTAATATACTATATAATACTTAACTATGTTATATGGTGAATGCACATGAATGTCATTTACCAAAACAATATATATTCCTCTTTCAAACAATGCAATGTCATGTTTACAATTCAATTCTTAAACAATTACTTTCAAAATAGAAAACAGGACAATGGATACACACATTAGAAATCTCTAGGTACGTGATTGCCAATAGGCTATACAAGCACTACCAAGCTATTTTACCTGTACTAACCGGAAGGATCGGCACCTAATCGCATGGGTTTCTGGACTTTCACTAAGAATACATAGGTCAATACAGGTATAACCATAACCACACCCCCAAACCAGATTCTCCAATGTATTCACCTATTTTTTTCTCAAAAACAATACATTTCAATATATGAGTATGAAACAAATGTTCAATTTTAGTGCATAAGTAAATGATTTTAGTTAACTTAGTTCTTATGTAATTTCTACAACAATCAAAGTTATCCCCTACCGATAGTTCAAAATAGATATCTCTATTCAAAAGATAAATTTCAAGCAACAGATATAAATTCATAAATTTCGAATTTGGAGTAACAATACACGTTCAGCTCCACTATCCAACTCAACAAGGGTTCAAACATTGCCCCATCATTCTCCTCCTTATTTAAAACCAATGATTTCCAAAGATTTCTAAGGTTTTTCAACAAAATAGATGTTTCTTTCAAAAATCAATATAAATAAGAGATTTTCAAGATTTCAACTTTGCTCATCAATACAACCATTTCCACAACATTATCAATGAATCCATTTCAAAATCTCTCTTTTATACTCCAAAAACCAACCCAAATCAAACCTAAAATCAACCAAAAATATTACCCTATTCAAGAGTACATAACAAAGCTAAAAATCACGCAGAGATATTTAAAAAAATCCATACCTCAAAATAGAAATCGAAGAGGGATAAACCCCAAGATTTTGAACTTTTTAGATTGAAACGATTACCACGACGAACTCTACTCTCTTTATCCCAAAGCACCAAGGTGGCGAGATTAGCAGATTAGGGTGTATAGAAGAGTTTATGTAAGATTTTAGAGAGGGAGAGAGAGAGAGAGAGAGAGAGAGAGAGAAATTTCATTCAGAAAGTAAAGAGAGAGAAAAAGAAAAGTAGAAAAGTGAAAAGATCTTTTTTCGCAGCTTTATACTGATAGACCATTTGAGCAACCAAAACATCGCTCAAACGTTAGACACAACACACTGCTCGAGCAAGGAAAACATGGCTTGAGCAAAAAAACCAAACTCTTAGAAAATTTCTTAGCAGAATAAATCGCTCGAGCAAGCTAATCACCGCTTGAATTGAGAATAACCCCTTCTCAGAAGTCCAGGCCTGTAAAAGACCACTCGAGCGAAAAACACCCTACTCCTAGAAGCTCAGCCTACAAACAAAGGTTCTAGGAGAAACGAAAGACCGCTCTAGTCACTAACTCACTGCTTGAACGAACCCAGGAACAATAGACAGAATTCCCCCAGAAATACTAAGTCCCAACTTGTTCAATACAACTCCAAAACCACATTCTCAACTTTCAAGCAACAATATAAGACTAGAACAATAATAACAACAACAACAACAACAACAGACATCAGACTTCAGACCAAAAAGTGTAAAAGGGTCAGGTCTTAACCCGGGTCGCTATACATCATGCTCCTAAAAGTAACATTAAACTGCATAATTACTTTTTCATTAATGTGTTATTCGTATAAATTTTATATTATGCAAGTTAGAAATAGATCTGATTTAACTAATATCCGTATTAATTCATAATTCAAATCCTGTCGATGTGTCATATAAAAAATGCAACCCTTTATTGAAATCTCTCACTACAGTAAATACATGCTTTTCATATTCTACTAAGGTAACTAACTAAAATCCAAATCATAAATACTAAATTTCTTACCAACCAACCAGGGCCGACCCTGAGATTTAGGAGACCCAAGGTGAATTTCGGAAATGAGACCCTCTTACATTGGAAAAAAAAAATGAAATTCATAGATAAAACAATAAGTTACAACTTTTTTATTTGTTTATAGCCACAAAAAAATTTACTTACACATATAATCATTTAAATTATAAATAAAAATTTACTTTCATATATTAAGATAGGAAGTAATCATTACAAATACTTTTAAAAAAAATAAAAATCTAGTTTTGAATTTTTTTTTTTTTTTTTTTTTTTTTTGAGCCCCCATGCTCTATTGGGCTTATAGTATTTGGGCCTTTTTTTATATATATATCTAAAACACAAATTTATATTTGAGGACCCCTATTTTCAGCCCAAATTTGAGAGCCCAAGGCGCAGGCCTCTCTTGCCTGCCCTCAGGGTCGGCCTGCAACCAACAAGAGTAATGATAGAAATATAAAATAATTTATCAAATAATCTATCAAACACTTAATAAAAATTTTGATAAATTATTTAAAATCTCTTTTTTTTTAATCAATAAATATATCATTTAAAATAATTTTGTACACTTTCAAAATGTAACTAACATTGCAAGTAAATTTACAGAACAAAGCCCCACATGGCTCCTTCCATGGCCCGTGAATATGATTAACCATATTTACTAAGAGATAATTATTGAAAATTCTAAGGTAAGAAAGATATAAGACATTAGATCTAGTGGATATTTTTTTATTGATGAAATGTCCACCCTTCATGAAATAGTTAGGTGAGGAGTCCTTTTATTAGTTTTGGAGGATATTTTGTTTCTAGCTTTACTCCTTAATTTATCTGTTGACTTTCGTTGGCTATCTGTTCAATTTTTTTTCTTACTTGTTCAAAATTTTTCCCTATTTATTCAATTTTTTTCCCTTTATCTGTCCAAATATCTGTTCAAATTTTATTATCTACTCAAATCTATCTGTCCAACATTATTATGTGTTCAATTTTTTCATTGAATTCTATTTATCTGTCCAAACTTTCTAGAAAACAAAAATTCAACAACAGGCTTCATTTCTCTCACGTAGCATTGCTCACAAATCCAGTTCATGTTCCTGTTCTCACTCTACTCAAATTTTCCAACAAAATAGCTTCAAAGCGAGAGAGAGAGAGAGGACCCAACACAAAAATGAATAATAATTTCTCTATTTTTTTTAATATTAACAACAGCCTTAAAGAATTATTTTTAGCATTTCCCAGTAAAAGAAAGAAAAGTCACCACTGGTCCACAAGCAGTAATCACAGTCCTTACGGCACCAGGACCCAACAGATTTATATAGAATTTATGTATATATATACATACATAAATGTATTGTTAGTAGTTTCCATAGGATGAAAAGTCACAACCCCCTTTGAATATGGTGCGGGCCTTAGAGTTCCATATAGACATCAATGGTAGAGACCCAATGGGGATTATGAGGTGTTCAAAAAATGGGTATCAAGCATTTTTCAATTGAAAATGTATAGTAGAGTAGAGTTTATAGGTTCAGAAAGGTCTACAATTGATATGATTTTTAAATATTTTTCTATATTAGCATTAGGCTTTCCAATGCCTTCTTTGAGGAATATAAATTAAAGTCAGACCATTTATATACTCTTTTTTTATTTTATTTTTTTGGGCAAGGAAACCAGAGGATACTTTAGCCTTACTCTGAGACCCCATTGGAACAAGGTTAGAGAACTTTCTTACAACTCTATGAAAAGCAAAGGCTCTTGTGTGATCTCTTCTACTGTGGTGTCAGATTCCGGTGGAGCTTCCTCGAAGATCACATTGTCAAAGCCTCAGAAGAGCGACGGATCTGAGGGAAGAACTTCTAATTTGGGTTTGGATTGAAGGATCTGGATCACATGGCTGGTGGTAGCGGAGACGACGAATCTGGATCAAGATCTTTAGACTCGTGGTGCAATCTTAACATCAGACCAACTTCCGACGGCGTCGTCTTTGCCATCTCCTAATAACTACCCTATTCTTCCATTTCATTCTCCATGATCTTCCATAACTTACTTCAACCCCCACTTCATACTCCATGCTCTCCATGTTCTCCATCATCTTTCCACATTTCATAACCTCTCATAACCTCCAAATGAGTAGGAGGGTGCCACATGTCCTGCAATTATATAAATACTAAATAATAATAAAAATTACAAATTTATGGTGCCAATATTGCCCCTTGTGGCCCTTAAAAATAATGTTTACTTGAATGTTTGAAGGACCGAATCAAGCACATGACTAATCTAAACAACAAAGTGCTTCGAATAATATCAACAAGGTGCTTCGAATGATATAATAGCACTAATAAAGTGCTTCGAATAAGCATGAAAATGGCTAGATGTATAGAATTATATGTGTGTGTGTGTGTGCGCGCGCGCGCGCGCGCCTTGAAGGGATATTATATATGTACTTCGAATCGGCCTCAATCCATTGAAGGAAATTAAACAATTTTATTTTACTCGTACTTCAAACACTTAGAAAACTTAGAACCTTTTGAAGTAAGTTGATGTTGCTTGCACGTAGAATCATTCAGAAGGTCGAAGGTTCACAACCACCATTATTGTTTCTTCAAAGCTGTTGTTGATGCAAGATGGAGTGCTTCGAAGCTTACAAAATTATGGCCAAAAGGCTTTCGAAGCAACTTTTGACCAACATTGTGGTTATTCAAATTTTATATGTTTTGATTCACACATAATTAATGAAAATATTAATTTTGTACTTCAAACCAATTATTAATTATCCAAAGACACCAAAACCGTTGTTCTTCAAACCAACTTTTGTAGAATACTAGTTACATTTTCATATAACAAATGGCTATAAAAATGTTTATCAGCAAAGCCACTAATTATCATGCCCAAAATAGGCATTATTTGACAATTAATTAATTTTCATTTTACATATATTTGAAGAGAGGTACACATTTTGAAAGTTTTCTTGTCCTATGTTACATTTCGAATGTGTTTATTGATGACAAAACCACCCTTTGAAAGTTACATATGTTACTAAAGGATCAAAGTCGTCATTCGAAAGTGCTCACAACATCTCTTCGAACCAAATCTAAAGAGTTGGATTACTATGAAATTAGTTTAGCATTTTAATTAGCCATTAAAGGCTATAAAATGATATTTCAATAAATACATATAACAGCACAACCATTTATCCTTTGAAAAGAGGTTTAACAACCCTCACATGTTCTTAATAACATGCTTCTTCGAAGGTAACCGCAAAACCAAATGGTGATGGTTTTATGGATCAACTAATAACCATATTTTTTGTCCAATATATTGCAATAACGAAATATTATTTGTTAGCCATTCCATCAAAGTCAACGTTTGATGTGATCCACAAATCCAAAATGGATTTTGAATAACAAAAGTCATGGTATAGTGTAACCATGAAAATTCATACTTTTTAACACTTTGAAAAATGTCAAAAATTTTGAATTCATGAACAGTGGCTTGTTCATTATTCTTGACCATGTTTAGTTTTAAAAACATGACTTTCACCGAATTGATTTTCATAATTATTTGGCAAAGTGTGCTATTTTTCCATATTAGACGTTAATGGCTTATGAAAATCCCCCGTAGGTATGTTATTTTCATGACTAGACTCTCTAAAAATTGGTTTTTAGACCCCCCGAGCCATGCATGGAAAATCATTGTTAGCCAAATTCGACTCAAGAGCATACTCTTTCATTATGTTAATTTCATAATTTGGCTCTTTAAAAACAGGCTCTTGAATCCCCCGAGTCGTTGATGAAATTATATTTTCACTAATTTCAGTCACAAATGACTTGAAAATATTTTGTAACACCCCACAAAATTCAATCATTGAAGACTTGACAAGAAGGGTTGATAACTCATGTCTCCATTGGCAAATTTCCATATCCACTTTATGAATTACTCCAATTAAATGGTGTATTTTTTCTTCTACCAAACAATATTGTAATGGATGGAAGTTTGTTTCATCAAGAAAATAGATCTCTTCTTGAAGATCCAAAATTTTTTATTTATGCCAAAAAATTTCATCTAGGCTATTTAGAATGGACAAATCCAATTTATTTTTCATTTCTTACACTTGACATCCCACTGGGCGTGCCAAAAATTGTTGGCTTATTTTTCCTACGAATGAAAGTATCATAAATTCTACCATGCCAGCAAGGATTGAAAAATCCTTACAGATTAAATTCAAGCCAATTATCAAGCGATTGTGTTGACGGTTCTTTTGTCTCAATGAAGAGGACTTCAAAATTGCCAAGTGTAGAAAAAAGAAAAATTAACAGAAGAATGAGGGAGAAGGAGAAAGATGATTGAGTGAACAATCGGGGTGATTGAGTGAATAATCAAAGTAACAATTACTTACCTCTGCTCCTATTCTTTGAAAAAAAAGTGCATAAAATGCTTCGAAAAGGAAGTTTTGAAAATAAATGCTTCGAAAAGGAAGTGCATAAAATAAAATGCAGGAAATGTAAATGACAAGAAAAATAGAAATCAATTGTCTTTGATTTGAGTTCTGGATCCTCTATAATATAGACATGAATGGCTATTTATAGGCAAAAATTTGTATTAAAAAAAAAAGAAAAAAAACTACCTAATAACTACCATATTTTTCCATCTTCTCCATTTCATTCTCCATGATCTTCCATAACTTCCTTCAACCCCCACTTCATACTCCATGCTCTCCATGTTCTCCATCATCTTTCCATATTTCATAATCTCTCATAACCTCCAAATAAATAGGAGGCCATCACATGTCCTGCAATTATATAAATAATAAATAAAAAAAAAAATTGAAATTGAAATTTATAGTGCCAACAAAGTTACAATTTTCCTCTCCCACATGTTAGTTATGTTCAAAGTAATTGTTTAACCCTCTCTATTTGGTGGAAGAGAGAGAACAAAGTTGTAATTCCATGTTCATTTTTACAATAGTCTTTCCATGAAGCAAACAGGGCACCATTCTTTTTCTCTTGCCTTAAAAAAACATAACTTGAGAACTCTGTTTAATGTTCAAATTCACATAGTCATGGATTTTGCCTCCCATTCAAAAGTTTTAATTATTCGTTAACCGTTCAAATAATCTTCACCTAACCTCAATTCAAATTTTCCAACATTTAATAGTCTCCATCCAGTCCCATTTTAAAGTCATGTGATAATATTATATGGTATCATTTTGAAATTTTCAACATTCAATAGTCTTCCCCTAATCTCATTTGAAAGTCATGTGACAACTAAGGGCACAAGAGGAGAGACTTAGAAAATGGGTGGGATTTTCAAAGTCATCTTAATAAAATAACTATTGGAAGAAAAAATTTAGGGACAATAACCAATCACACCATTTCAACTATTAATCCTACTTATCTAACCAATCAAATGTGAGATTGGTAATTTGGAAGGGAAATTCTCTAAGAGAATAGGTCCCACGTATTTTTCAATCTAATTGACCCCCTAATCTCCAAAATTGGCATGTCCAAAATTTATTGTTTGGCCTAATATAACTGGGAAATGATGTGAAGATAGCACATCTATTATAACTGCCCAGTATATGTCAATAATTGTCAGATATATTTGTGTGAGGTTTATCATATCCATAATCATATTTTATTATTGAAAGAAGAAATAGTATTACCTTTTGTACGAGTAAGAAATAATGTTCTCGTATAATCTTGTTGATCAAGTCTGCGCTCCTCCAAACGTCGTCGCTTTACTCCCTAAAAACACAAACGTGAGCTAGCCGGCAGGTGTGTGCTGGATATCTCTCCGATGCCTAAGTCAACAAAACAGACAAATAGACAAAAGCTCTGTGTATTCGAGAATCAAAGTTGTGTTACCTCTCCATAGGTGATGTTATGAGCTTTTATAGGTTCCGCGTGGCACAATCCTAGTAGGACTCTTATTCCTCCATGTAGAGTTCTCCTAGGAATCACACTCCTGAAAAATAATGCTTATCCTTCAACACCCAGTAGATGTCCCCGAACGTCCCGGGAGGGAATCCCGTTTTGTTCATTAGGCTCATTACAGTTCAGGACTCAATGTCACGGTCCTGTATCTAATCTCGCAGAGTGCAATGCAAGACTGATGAATCATCAAAGAGTCCAAATCCGGCAAATCAGTTTTGAAAACAAATTTTTTTGAAAGAAGTGCCAAACATGGACTACATTGCCAGATACAGAGTCGCCACCTAAATATTTTTTTTAAGAGGGGGAATTTAGGAAACCCTGACTCATTGCCCAAGGCCACGTGTCCGTCATCACCAAAGTTGCCTCGACTTGGGAACTTGGGTACGATTGGGGAAGGTCACTTCGTAGCACCCCCGCTCGCCCGATCAAAGATCGGCCTCTACTAACCATGATATCGAGTTTTGAAAACAATATGAGCTCTTATTCCGGTTATTAGCCTAGAATTACTATGTGATGCGCACAACATACAAGTATAGACTGGATTGCCTAATTTGGAACAAATCATTGCATATCTGTTTGTTTTAAAAATGGATTGAAGTTTGCAACTCGCAAGTAGGCTAAAACACGGATTTCGACGAATTATTCCAACTCAAGCAACCCAACCTTCATCCATAGGCATTCAGGCAGTTATATCACATAAGCACATAGCCTCATAGTAAGCATGCTATCATGGCAGTCACTCACACACATGCAAGGATGCTAAAGCATAAACACTCACCGAGTACTCTAAGCCAAAGAAAGAAGCTAATTAGAAATCATGCATGAATCCTAACTATGCTGAAATGCCTAATGCAACACATGCAAAATATGCAACTAAGATAGGCTCGGCTATTCTAAAATGGCATATGAAATGCAACAACTGATACACGTATTCAACTTGGAATTGAAATACAATGCAGTTAGTATGATGCGCCGAGCCCAGTGCATGCAAGACAAATAAATGGATGCAAACATACGAGCATAAGTATGCTAATTGAAATGTGCCCTAAACTAACCATCATAAGCTGGTAAATAAAAAGGAGAAAGACGTGGGGTTGGAAGACATGCATCACACACACGCATACTTATTACAACATTGCCCTCTCGCAGAGGGTCCGAATAAATATTACACAACCAAAATGAATAACTAATTATTACACAACACTAGCTAATTAACAAATTAACTAAGAAAGCGAGTAAACTAGCATGCAATGCTACATGAAGTAGACTACCTCAGCTTTGTTCAGAATGATGAAAGATGCATGCATGCTCGAGTCGCCTTGTCAGGAAATCCATCGCGATGCCCCGATTTGCCTCTATTTACAATTGACCCCGAAACACTGTACACAACTCCATGGGAACTTGTAGGGATAATGCTGACCAGTTTTTACTGCTGGCTTCCGGTTTGCTGCAACAGAGAGCAACAAAGGGGCATGGCAAAGTATTTTCAACATATGTATGCACAACCACTCTCCCCGTCATTGCATGAGCTCTAGGGAGTGTAGTCCTTAATCCTCGTGCCACCAATCATGTATCTCGATGCATGATGGCCGAGGAGTCGAATTGCACAACTCAACGTGAAATGAATGCACAAATGGACACCTAAAGCCAACAACTCTATCATGGATAGTCAAGAGTGTCGGTGACCGGGAATTGAAGCACGTTTCGTCACTTTGAGTACGAAACGTCCCTCGTTTCTCGTGTTTGGACTAAACCCTACTCCAAACACTATGCAACAACTAGAATGGCATGGCATGCAAACACAATGCAACAACTAGCATGCAATCCTAAACGAAATGCAACTAAGACACGCAAACATGCAAGGAGTGATATGCAAAGGTGCAACTAACATACGCAATGCTATGAACTATCAATGGCATACTCAATGCACATGATATAATATGACATACACAATGCAAGATGGACTTAAACCAATATGAGTGGACCTCAGCCACACTCAAATCAGTCGCCAAACATGATGAAATGAAGCAATGACACTTATGCAAACATACCCAAATGCAAGGGACCAAAACTAAGGCACCAAGTGCAACTCTACCAAGGCATGGCAAGCATGTAATATAGCATACAACAACACATCTTCCAGCTCTGAAATGACATATGAAAGGGTCCCGAATCATGCAAACACCTCACACAATGCATGCTAGGTGGCCCAAATACCGAAACTAGTGAAGTGGATTACACTAGACGTATGCAAAGCAATGCTCAAATGACCAAATCACCCCCAAATAGTCCCTATGCAGACCAAAACAGTAGCAAATATGGACTAAAAATGGTGGCTCAAAAGGCATGGAAATGAAGCTCATGCAATGGTCCGAAAATGAGACAAACAAGCACAACTCTCAAATGCACTTAAGGAGTGGAAAACATGGGAACATGGCATATATGTAAGCTCTGAAATATAATGCACAATGGCCCCAAAACATGGAAACACCTCAACATAAGCATGCAATAGGCTCCAAAGCTCAAAGCTAGGCAAGGGTGTTGAACTACAACCATGCATAGCAAGTATCATTCGACCACGAGGCATAAAAACAGAGCTAAAGTAGTCCAAAAAATGCACAAAATCAGTTTAAAATATGGCCAAAAGGTGCTAGAATCAAAGGCCAAAATAGCATGCAATTTAAGCTGGTAAAGAGGATTTGCACTACAAGCATGTGAGGCAATCAAGAGGCCACCAAACCAGAAAAAGTCAGAGGTATGACATGCCAAATAAAGCCCAAAAACCCACTGAAACATGGTCTATGCATGCAAGAATGATAGGCTCCTTTGATATGCTATGAAGAGGGTTATTCTACACATGCAAAATGGACATCCAATATGGCAAAACAAACTCTGGACAGAGCCTATGCAGGTCCTAAAACTCATCAAAAATGGCCTGAAACATGACTTGGAAGCATGAAAGTAAGGGCTCCTTTGTTAGGCCAAATATGATAGTAAACAAGACAAGGGGTGAGAGGGTCACCCCTCTCTGATTTTGGCACTCAAAACAGCATGCTAGCCACTAAAAATCCACTGGATTTCAGTGGCTAGAAGGCCAAACAAAGGTCAATGCAAAGGCCCTAATGCATGGCTCAAAATAAGGCAAAATGAAGCATGCAAGGGGGTAGATGACCCCCAATAGAGAAATGATCTTAAACAAACATATTAAGGGACCTCAAAACAAGACTTTTTCCAGTTGATGACAAAGCTCAAATATGCTTGCAAGTATGACTAAAAGATAGAGCAAAATAAAGCTTAAAAGAGGGAATAGTGTGTTACCCTTGAAACTCAGCAAGACAACACAACTCTGGACCAAACACACAGCCCTAAACCTCTGAAAACAAGCTCCAAGAACCTCCAAGCAAGGGTGGAAGTGTGTGGCTATGAAGTGGTGTGCAAAGGGGTCAAGAACTTAGCACTTTTTGAACCCAAGATATAGAGATAGAGAGAGATATGTATGCTATGCCTTAGAACAATTTTCTGAACCCTCTACAAGGAAGGGGAGGCCTTCCTTTATAGACAAGGGAGGCTAAAGCTTCTCCAAGAAGCTTAAAACCAAGCTTGAAGATCCTTCATACACGTGTATGGAGGATCCTTTCTGTGCTTTCCAACTGGCACAGCTGGCAACAACTCACAGAGACGAGACTGATGAGAGCTGGCCGACCAGTTCAAGTGGTCGGCCGACCACTTGCCTTGGTCGGCAGACCAGGTCAAAAGGGTCAAGTCTCAAAAGTTGGTCGGCAGCCTCCTAGGGTGGTCTCCCAGTTGAATGTAAGCTAATGGTGTAGTGGGAGACCAGCAATTGTGGCCCAAAAGTGAGGGAGACCAGCTTCCCGACAAGAAATTCGACTGGCGGGGGAAAAGGAGGTCTCTCACCCTTGTACCACCTTCCAAACAATGAAAATAGGGTCCATGCCAAAAATGAACCAAGACGGATGCAAAACGAGGGTTCGGGGGCCAAAACGCGCAGTCGGATGCCCCGAAAATAGGTTGTTATGCATCAAAAGTAGCATGCGACCACGAAGGTGGTCTCCCGGACCACAGTGTCCCTCTAGAGAGAGGAAACAAGGTGTGAGCCAAACACCGGAGCAAACGGAGAAAGTTAAGCGGTCCTGAACCGACGCGCACGGCTGACGACTCCGAAAATCGAAAACTGGTCTCCAAACGGGAACAGTGGTCTATGACCACGAAAAGTAGTCTACGGCCACTGAGAGATGGTCTACGAGACCTCTCCCTCCCTTTGGGAAGAGAAAATAGAACCCAGTTCGCAAACCAAGGCAAAGCGCAAAAGAATCCCGAAGTCCGGAGGCAAGGCTCCCAGCCGAGACCCCGTAACCTCAGAACGCGCACAACATGCGCAATCACTGAGCACTCAATCGATGACGTATGAGTCTTAAGGTCGGTCAAAATGGGGTGTCTACACACCCCCCTCACTGCTTAAACCAAGTGAGATGGTTTTACCTCGGTAGTATGACAAAACGACCGAGCCAACATAGCCATGCTAAACTAGCTACAACGATCGAGCTCTAACTAGCTCGGTTCTTCCCTTCATGGCTTATACCTCGGTTTCACCTGTTGAGACCTAGCTAACCATAGCAAGCTTGGGCCGAACTAATCTAGAGCAAGGTCCTGAGAAAAGCTCAATACATCTTGGCTCAAAATGGTATGACCGAGCTATTTGTTACCACTCTGATTGTGGTGACCGAGCTAACTTCAAGGCTCTTTTAGGACCGAGCTAACCGAGCTAACTACAAGGTCCTGTTGCCCAGCCCTTTCTTACCTCGGCCACAGAATGGCCCATTACACAGCTCGGCCCAATTTACTTATAAATTACCCTCTCAATTGCCCCTTAATTCCATCTGCGTGGCATGATTGGGATTACTCATTACCAGCCGAGCTAACAACTTTAGCCTTCCAACCGAGCTAAATTCACACCGGGTTACAAATCTGTCCGGTCAAAACATCTCTTCTGTTGTTGTAACTCAATCGCTTTCCATTCCACGGACACGTGGTAGACACTCATTGGCCCAGTGTAGCTGTCACGCTGTCTTCGTACCCCGAAAAATTTGAACAATCCCGTCTAGAACTAAGGTTTATACCAAAACCCTAATTTTCTAAACCACAACACCTTTGTTCATCTTCTCTCTCTCCCTCTGAACCACCATTTCTCCTCTACCTTACACTTGCAGAGCTTGTGTTTCTTGCTATTGCTACTTCCATCTTCAGTGCCTTCATCTTGAACTGGTATGTGGTTCAAATCTACTTCATTTCCATCGATTTCGCACATGTTTTGTAACACATAGCATGCTTATTTGTATGTTTTTCAAAGCATATACCATTTTTGCCTCCCTTTTTTTGGAAAAAACCCACGTAATAGAACTATTGTACTTATGAACAATCTGAAAAATTTTCCCTTTGATCCAAAATCACACTCCAACCGAACTAGGATACTGTTTGTATTAGGTACAAGCTTAGCCAAACTAAACAACCGAACTAAAACTTCACGCCATACTTATAGTTTCAATAAGTCTAAGTACCTTTTGCTTAACTTAGCCGAGCTAGCGAACCGTACTAGGTTTGCGCAATGCCGTACAAGAAAGCCTCAACCACTGACCGAGCTATAACTTGGGGCTAAACCAGCTCCCTGACTTAGTCAAAACCGAACTAAGAATGTTGCACCATAAGCTACAACCGGGCTACGAACTTCTCATTAACTTAACCGAGCTAAAGTCCCCTGCTCAAACCGAGCTAAGAACAGATACTATTCCACGTAGCCAAGCTAAGACAACATTTATTTTACCTTTGTTTACTTTTAGCACGGTCCACTGGTCTGTGCTTAACACTTTTCCTTTTTACCTTGCGGACTTAGGTTGGCCAAGCACTCCCTTAAACGCTTCAGTCGAGATATTCCATATCATCTCAGCACCAAGCTAACACTTGATGTTAATTTATACATAATTCAAACCCATATCGGAAAGTAAAGGTTCTTAGTAAACTCACCAGGTGCTATGGCCGAGTTCCGAAGGGACTACCATATCCCTGATGATGTCCATCTTATCTTAGCCGAACTAGATACCACACCCTGGGGAAACCCTGGCTTTGTTCCCTTTACTCTTTTTTCCATTGTAGAAACCGAACTTAGATTCCCTGTACAATCTCTTCTTTGCGAATTCCTTAGACAAACCAACCTCTGCCCTACCCAGCTTTCCACAAATTCGTACCACATAATAAATGGCATCGCTGAGCTAAACCGCCGGCTTGGCCTCAACCTCGGTTTGGCCGAGCTATTTCACCAGTACTCTCTAGGCCAAAATGAGGACGGTTGGGTTTACTACTTAAGAATAAGGCACCGCCATGAAAAGATAATAAAGAATACCCCAGACAAAGATGTAAACAACGATGATTTTTTCTGGGTTTCTGGGAATTTTGAAAACCATGAGGCCCAGATCCCAAGCGACCAAATAAACTAGAACAAAAGAGTCGCCGGTATAATTACCTCGGCTTAGTTTTGTACTTTTTTTACTTCATTTGCAAGCTTTGAACCGCACTAACCGTTGTAATTTTCCTTTATGTAGATTTAAACTTTTTAAAGTCACAGTATAGTTACCCAAACCTTGCCACCCTCTGCGCCGTGCTAAGATATCCCAACCGGAGTTGGGCCGAGCTACTCAACTTTGAGCCGACCTACCGATACAGCAGCCGGCGAAAGACCAGGGTGACAGACTTCTTGCTAGAGCCCTCTCTTGAGCTTGATCCTTCCCATCCACAAATCAACCTCATTCCATTAATAGTGGAGCAAGAGATGGCAAAAAAGAGAGCTGTAAGAGCCCTCATCACCGAGACAAACCATCCCGAGGTACCACAAGCCGGTCAGACTCAGGAGACCGTGGTAGCCTTACCATCCCATCAGCCTTCATCATCCCGCCCAAGCAAGCATGCTCTGACTTCCACAACCGAGCCACGCCTTGTCGATGAAGATGAAACCATCCTTCCCCAATCCACACCACTAAGCCCACAACCGAAGCGCTCTAACCGAGCTAGCTCCTCCAAGTGGATGCCTAAGGTCACATACAAGAACCGCGCTATCACTGACTTCGACTCAGTGGTCGCGGAAAAAGACCATATGCTGGCCTTTAATCTGGCCAAGAGCGTCTGCCTTCCAGCCGATATGGATCACCACGATCATCTTACCGAGCTGAAGGCCATTTGCTCGGCTTCAAAATCAACGGTGTTGGTAAGTTCTCCTTTTCCTTCTCCAAATTTCAACATCTTTTCGCTCGATTTATCTCAAAATTATTTCTCTCCTTGTGTAGGCCTTACAGAAGAACTACATCGCCCACAAACGCGTGCTGGAACTTCGAAAGACCACCAGGTAGGCCATGGCAGAGGCCAATGCTAAAACGGCCAAGCTAAAAGAATCCCAGCAGAAGATGGCCAAGCTACAAGCCGAAGTAGCTCGGCTCATCAGCCTGGTCAATTCAGCCGAAGCAGATAAGCAAAAGGCTGCGGCCGTGCTGAAAGACAAATACCTACGCGAGCTAGCCAAGCTTGAAGGAAAGAAGAATGCCGAGATCGCTCGGTTGGAGAAGAGTGTGGAAGACGCCGAAAATCAGGGTTACAAGGAGGGAGAGGCCACTTACATCCAACAATGCGAAGCAGCGAAAGATATATTCTTCAAGTGTGGATGGAAAGCGACTGTGGCATAGCTCGGTCACAGCTAAGAGACCGAGATCTTCTTTAACCCTCCTCCTCATTTCATACCGAGCTATATGGTGGAGCACGCTACTGTCATTTAACAAAAATTTCTTGAAGATGATGATGAAGAAAAGGCCCCAGAGCCCGACAAGGCCCTGGTTATCGCCAATGATCCCATTGTTCAGTCAGCTCAGGTGGAGCCACCGATGGAGGACTTGATTGAAAGTGTGACCGAGCTACCTACTGAAACCGAGCTCCGAGTTGAACTGGATGCGGATCTTGATGACCTATTTGCTTGATCTTCTATTTTCTTCTTTTTTATTTTTGGAAAGAAACTGTAACCGGGTTGGGCCCCACTTTTGTAACTCTTGCATTTTGAATGACATCTTTTGTTACAACTATTTGTTCGGTTAACTGCCATGCCATGCTTGCATTTACTTTCCAATTGTAATCTGAATGCAGTACAACATTTTCTGACTGAGATACCTATCTCAGTCTTGACCTTGAAATCTACCTAGTCATACCTGCCAACCTCTTCAGCCTAGGTTTTTACCTAGGCTGAAGATCACTAAAAATTGTTATTCCAGCCAACCACTCTTCAACCTGGATCTTTATCTCGGCTGAAGAGTACAAAGTGTTGGTTTTTTCAGCCAACCACTCTTCAGCGTGGATCCTTATCTCGGCTGAAGAGTACTAAGTGTTGGTTTTTCCAACCAACCACTCTTCAGCCTTGATCCTTATCTCGGCTGAAGAGAACTCAAGGTTGGTTATTCTTGCCAACTTAGAGTGAAGTGTTTGGTTATTCCTTCCAAACGTCCTGTAGCCTAGATCCTTATCCTCGGCTTAGGAGAGGTGTTGGTTTTTCCAGCCAACCTCTTCAGCCCAGATCCTAATCTTAGCTGAAGAGAGCTCAAAGTTGGTTTTTCCGACCAACTTTGAGCGAAGTGTTTGGTTTTTTCCAGCGAAACATCCTGCAGCCTGGATCCTTATCCTTGGCTTAGGAGAAGTGTTGGTTTTTCCAGCCAACCTCTTCAGCCCAGATCCTAATCCTAACTGAAGAGAACTCAAAGTTGGTTATTCCGGCCAACTCTGATTTCATTGCCCCTAGTTCCCTAAAACTATTTTTACAAAGGAAAACAATTTATGCTGAAAAAGAAGCTACTTGTTTTATTGAAAAATAAAAACTACAAGTGTAAAGAAAAGCTAAAAATAAAATAGTTTGAGATTGGCAATGTTCCATGGCCTGGGAATGGCTTTGTTGTCTTCGTCTTTCAAATGGTATGCCCCTTTTCCTGCTAATCCAACCACTTTGTAAAGTCCTTCCCAATTGAGCCCTAGCTTGCCATCTCCGGGTACCAAGGTGTTTCCCATCACTTTGCGCAGCACCCAGTTTCCAATCTTGAATTGCCTTTTATGTACTGTCTTGTTATATTTTCTGGATAACTCCTGCTGGTATGAGGCAATATAAACCAGTGCTCTTTCTCTTCTTTCTTCTGCAAGGTCGGGCTCCAATGCTATGGCTTCTCCATTTAAGTCTGGATCAAAATTTTCACTTCTAATTGTGGGGAGGCCGACTTCCAATGGGATTACCGCTTCCATGCCATAGGCCAAGGAAAAAGGTGTTTCTCCAGTTGATCGTCGAGGTGTGGTGCGGTAAGCCCATAGAACATGAGGGAGCTCCTCAGCCCACGTTTCTTTTGCTTTCTCTAACCTTTTCTTCAATCCATCCAAGACAACTTTGTTTGATGCTTCTGCTTGGCCATTTGCTTGGGGGTATGCTAGTGTGGAATTGTAGAATTCTATCTTGTACTCTTCACAAAAGTCTCTAAAAATTTTTCCAGCGAATTGAGTGCCGTTATCTGATATTAGAGCCTTGGGTATGCCGAACCGAGTGATGATATTCTGCCAGACGAACTTTTTCACATCTTTCTCCATTATTGATGCTAATGCTTCTGCCTTCACCCACTTTGTAAAGTAATCTGTTGCTGCAAGAAAGAATTTTCTATTGCCGGGTGCCGTTGGAAATGGTCCTACTATGTCCAAGCCCCATATTGCGAAGGGCCATGGGCTAGTCAAAGGTAGGAGTTCTCTGGTTGGTTGATGTATTTGGTGTGCAAACTTCTGACATTTCTCACACTTCTTGACATACTTCTCTGAGTCTGCTTGCATATAAGGCCACCAATATCCCTGTGAAATTGCTCTATAGGCCAATGATCTTCCCCCTTGGTGGCTTCTGCATACGCCTTCATAAATCTCGAACAAGAATGCTTCGACCTTACTGGGATGAACACATTTTAGGTAAGGTCCTGTGAAGGATTTCTTGTACAAAGCCATTAATGGGGAGAGCCAAAATCGTTGTGATTTTGCTCTTATTTTGTTGGCTTCTTTCTTCTCTACGGGTAAGATGCCGTCTTTTAAGAAGACTATAATTGGATCCATCCAAGAAGAGCCTAATTCGGCGCAACATACCTCTTCTACTTTGGGTTCTTCAATGCTTGGTCTTGGTAAGTAATCAATCAGTAACGGATGTGCGATGGATGTATCTGCCATCGAAGCAAAGCCTGCTAGCTCGTTTGCTCTATTGTTTTCTTCCCTGCCGATCTGCTCTAACCATACTACTTCAAATTTCATGATCTCTTTTCTAACTAACTCTTGGTACTTAGCCATCCTTTCATTCTTTGCCTCGTAGTTGCCTGAAATTTGGTTTACCACCAGCTGTGAGTCACTGTAGACCATTAGCTCGATGGCCTTCATGTAGTGTGCTAATTTTAGTCCTGCCAGAAGCACTTCATACTCCGCTTCGTTGTTTGATGCTAGGAAACCAAGGTTGACTGTTTGTTCCACTGTTAGGCCATCTGGTGAGATAAGGACTATGCCAAGTCCTGCACCATGCCTGTTGGACGCTCCATCCACGAAGAGCTTCCATATCTCTCCAACGAACAGCTTCCAGCAAGTGGAGGGATCGGATGATGCCTTGGGGTCATGAGCATTGCTGGTATCTTCTTCCAAGTCCACACTTTCTGTTTGCCCCTCACTATCTGATTGTGCCTAGTTTTTACTTGTTGATGAGTTTTTGCTTGGTGTAGCATGGTTTGTTTCTTCCTCCCTTTCTTCACTCCGGTCCATTTTGGGATGTGGCTGAGCATCCTGTATCTGGGGTTGTGCATTTCCTGTGGCGTTAAGTCAACTGGGCAGATGTGGTGACTTCCTGATGTGAACTCTACCACAAAGTCTGCCAAAGCTTGGGCTTTTATTGCAATTCTGGGTTGAAACTTGATGTCAAACTGTCCCAACTCCACTGCCCACTTTAAGATTCGCCCAGAAAAGTTCGCCCTCTCAAACAAAGCTTTTAATGGAAAAGATGTGAGGACGATTATGGTGTGGGCGTGGAAGTAATGCGACAGTTTCCTAGAGGCCATCATCAGGGCTAAGACCGCTTTTTCGATGGCAAGTGCGATTTACCAAAGAAGGTCTTGCTGACATAGAAGATGGGCAAGTGTTGGAGTCCTTCCGCTCTGACCAACACCGCGCTGACGGCGTGCTGTGAAACTACCAGATACAAAAAGAGTTCTTCTCTGGGTATTGGGGTTACTAGCAATGGTGAAGAAGACATGTATTCTTTCAAGCTTTCTAGGGCGCGGTCGCATTCTTCATCCTACTCAAACTTGGCCTTTAGTGCTTGGAAGAATGGTCGACATCTGTCTGACGATCGACTTATGAACCGGTTGAGTGCAGCTGCCATACCAGTGAGATGCTGCACTTCTTTTACTGAGTTGGGCCTCTCCAGATCCTGAATTGCTTTGATCTAAAAGGGGTCTACTTCTATACCCCGGTTGGTCACCAAGAAGCCTAGGAATTTGCCCGATCCTACGCCGAATGCAAACTTGGATGCATTTAGGCGCAACTTGTTCTTCTTCAGTATCTTGAACATTTCATCTAAGTCTCTGAGATGGTCCTTCTCATCCTTGGTCTTGACCACCATGTCGTCGATGTAAGCCTCCATTGCTCTGCCTAACAATGGTTCAAACATCTTGGTGACCATCCACTGGAATGTTGCCCCTGCGTTTTTTAGGCCAAAGGGCATAACCTTGTAGCAATATAGTCCTCTTGGCGTTGTAAAGGATGTGACCTCCTGGTCTGGTTCATACATAGCGATCTGATGGTAAGCTCTGTACGCATCAAGAAAGCTAAGTCGATTGTGTCTTGCTGTTAGGTCTACCAGTTAGTCTATCCGTGGTAAGGAAAAAGCTATCCTATGGGCATGCCTTGTTGACTGTTTTTTAGTCTATGCAGACACGCCATTTTTCATTCTTCTTTGGCACCACCACGGTATTGGATATCCACTTGGGATAGTACACTTCTCTGATAGCTCCTGCCTCTAGAAGGTTTCCCACTTCTTCCGCCACTATCTCGGCGTGGTGGAGTGTTGATCTGTGAGTACACTGTATGATTGGTCTGGCAGTTGGGTGGACATTTAATTGGTGATAGATGAAGTTTGGGTCAATGCCAAGCATGTCATACGGCGTCCAGGCAAACACTTCGATGTTAGAGGTTAAAAACTTCATAACCTCTATTCTCTCAGTGCTGGACAATGACGAGCCGAACAAAAAGAACTTTTCTGGGTCTTTTTCATCTATCCTTACCTGTACCAAGTCTTCCACCACCTTTTGTTCAGCTGCTTTGCCAACATCTGCGAACAGCTCATTGCTTTCAGGTTCTTCCACCATCTGTACATATCCCTTGGCAGCGCGGCTGCCATTTACTGTGACGAAGCATTGTTTGGACATAATTTGGTCTCTAAAGACCTCTTCAATTACTCTGGCTTCATTGGGGAACCGCAATACTTGATGGTAGGTTGACGCTACCGATCGCATGGCATGCAGCCATGTCCTTCCCAAGATTATGTTGTAAGTGGAAGGGACTTTCAATATCCAAAATTCTACTTGTTTCGTCATGCTTCCTGCTCTGACTAAGAGGATTATCTTACCTACTGGCCACTTTGGCATCGAGTTGAATCCGATTAGGGGAGATGTTGCAGGCGCCAAGTCTTTGTCCTCCAGTTTCAGTTGTTTGAAGGTTTCGTAATACATTATCTCACATGAGCTCCCTTGGTCGATCAAAATTTGTTTGATGTCGTAATCCTTGACGCGAAGTGTGAAGACCAGTGCATCATTATGGGGGCAATATATTCTTGCCAAGTCTCTGTCTGAAAAAGATATGACATTCATGGCTTCCTTTCTCCCCTTTTTGATGGCAGGTTGTGCACTTAATACCTCCCTTAAGTGCTCAGCCTTCTTGATCATTCCCCTGAGCTCACATACTCGCACAGGTTCGAATACCCCATGTATTACGTTAATCACGCCTTGAGGTGGGGCATCGATCGGCATTCCGTTTGGGTGATCGTGGTTCTGGGGGGCTAGCTGTGTCCATCTTTCTATGTATCGGTCCAAGTGCCCAGCTGCCACTAACTCCTCCAAGTGCTGTCTCAAAGGTGTGCAATTCTCCGTGCGGTGCCCCTTTTCATTATAGAAGGTACACCGGGATCCTTTGTCCTAGTCTTTTTGTGCTTCTCCCAACTTAGCTGGCCATTAGACGAAAGGTTCATCGCGTATCTCATTGAGAATTCAGTAGATTGGTTTTTTGAACACCATGGTAATGGCCGTGCGAATTCTTAGCCACCTTTTGTCTAGATCCTCTTTGTTAGCCCGTCTGCCACGCCCATTCCTGCTTGGTCGTTCTACCGTGTTGACTTTTGCCGAAGTCTTTTTATCTGGTATTGTTGTTGTGCCAGATTTCGTCTTAGCGTGGGCGCCATCCTCTTCCACACGAATATGTTGGTGCACTCTCTTCATTAAGGCCTCCATCGTGAGGGGAGGCATCATAGTGATTGAATCCCTCAATTTGTTGCCGACTGGCAAGCCCCGCTTGTATTGTGCAATGGCGAGGTTTGTAGGACAATCTCCTATCTGGGTGAAAGTTTCCCAGTAGCGACTGTTGTAGGACCTTAATGTTTCTTTGTCACCCATGTCAATGGAGAGTAGCTGATCGATCTCCACTGGGGTCTTGGTGTTCGTTCTAAACCTTGTCATGAACGCCTCTACCAATTGTGCCCAGGAGGCAATGCTGCCTTCTGGTAGCCTTTCGAACCAAGTTAGACCCAGGTCGCCTAGGCTGGATGGAAACAGGATGCACATTAAAGCTTCGTTTCGTCGATATACTGCCATAACCCGGTGAAAGTGGCTTAGGTGCATGTAAGGGTCCGTCTTCCCTTCATAAGTGGTAAATTTGGGCTGGTGAAAGCCCGAAGGTAGTGGTGCGTTCTCAATTGCCGGAACGAACGGCGAACTCTGCAGCCTTGCTAACGGTTTGTCTGCTGGTTCATAAGCAAGGCGCGGTATTGGCATTCCTACCTCGACGCTCTCATGCGTCCGAGTAGCCAACCGCTGAAGAGCTGAAACTCTGTGCGGGTCACACGCCCTGGTATGTTCCTTCCATCATGCCCTTTCTTCTAGCATGGTTCACAAATCGGATGATCTAGGCAACTCCATCTGCCTGGATAACATTTGATGGGTGCGCGAGGGCCGATAGGTGCTTCCCTCAGTATATGACCTCTCAGTTCTCGTTCTCTCAGACCTGGAGTAACGGGTCCTGTGAGTTCTTGACTGTGTGTCGCCTGTTCTCAGGCTCTTGCTTTCTGCTTGCGATGGTGTGGTATGCCTACCACAATCTTCCGAGTGGCGAGGGGATATGTTGCTTTTGCGCCCCTCTCCTGTCGCTACCCCTTTTCCTTTGATCTGGCGCTTCATAGACTCCATGTCAGCTGTCATCTTCCTTATTAACTTGTCTTGTTCCTTTACGCGATCCTCCTCCGCCTCTGTCTTTCAGGACTTTGAGAGCGACGAGGGCTATTAGTCCGCCTCCCCCTTGCATCCCTCTGGGGGTTTTGTCACTGGGGCTCTAAATCTGCCATGAGAGGAATAGAAGGCAATCCTTCACGCCTCCCACCCCCCTCTGGGGTTTGTCCGTCGATGGCGGACCGCGGCAAATCTTCATTGTGCGCCATTACTTCCAATTAGAGAGAAAAAACTTGATCAAGAGGTTTTGTTCTTTCTAGTTTTCCCACAGACAGCGCCAATTATACGAGTAAGAAATAATGTTCTCGTATAATCCTGTTGATCAAGTCTGCGCTCCTCCAAACGTCATCGCTTTACTCCCTGAAAACACAAACGTGAGCTAGCCGACAGGTGTGTGCCGGATACCTCTCCGATGCCTAAGTCAGCAAAATAGACAAATAGACAAAAGCTATGTGTATTTGAGAATCAAAGTTATGTTACCTCTCCATAGGTGATGTTATGAGCTTTTATAGGTTCTGCGTGGCACAATCCTAGTAGGACCCTTATTCCTCCATGCAGAGTCCTCTTAGGAATCACACTTCTGAAAGATAATGCTTATCCTTCAACACCCCTCCTCACTGCTTAAACCAAGTGAGATGGTTTTACCTCGGTAGTATGACAAAATGACCGAGCCAATATGGCCATGCTAAACTGGCTACAACGACCGAGCTCTAACTAGCTCGGTTCTTCCCTTCATGGCTTGTACCTCGGTTTCATTTGTTGAGACCGAGCTAACCATAGCAAGCTTGGGCCGAACTAATCTAAAGCAAGGTCCTGAGGAAAGCTCAATATATCTTGGCTCAAAATGGTATGACCGAGCTATTTGTTACCACTCTGATCATGGTGACCGAGCTAATTTCAAGACTCTTTTAGGACCGAGCTAACTACAAGGTCCTTTTACTCAGCCCTTTCTTACCTCGGCCCATAGAACGGCCCATTACACAGCTCGGCCCAATTTACTTATAAATTACCCTCTCACCTTTAAATTCAATTTTCATTAATTAAATTAGGTTGGGCTAAG
This sequence comes from Camellia lanceoleosa, assembly GCA_025200525.1. Classification (NCBI taxonomy): domain Eukaryota; kingdom Viridiplantae; phylum Streptophyta; class Magnoliopsida; order Ericales; family Theaceae; genus Camellia; species Camellia lanceoleosa. The sequence goes on from CM045762.1 coordinate 63,241,496, forward strand.
AATACAAAAACTTCTAAATACAGAATGCAAATATGATATGATACTGATGTTATTTCTTACTTAACCGACCATTTAAAGCTTTGCAATGCTTAGTGTTACGGTGTGCAATGTCATAATTTTTATCAAAATGTAACATTTAATACAAAAAGTAACACATCACAAAAATACATAATAAGGTTTATATAGTGTATTTGTTCAAAAAAAAAAGTGTATATAGTACACACTCTTAGAGAGGCATATACCATAAAATTTACCATTGAATAACTCGGACAATTTTGGTAAATCAAAGATAATTTTGGGTTGCAAGTTACGCTTGGGTGGACTTTGACAACTTTCTCAGCATAATTTAATTTGAGCTTGACAAACTCTCAACCCCGTCCAAAATTAGGGATGGACTCAGGATTTTCACATAGGGGAGTAAAAAATTTAAATAAAAAATATAGATTGCAATATCAATTTTCTATCGACATATAAAAAATGAAAATAAGATGAAAACACATACAAATAAGCATTTTAATTTTATCCACATTGAAAAATATAACAATTATAAAAACAATTTTTGTACTAAAGTGAGGAATCTTGAGTTGTACTTGACGCTCTTTCATGTCATTAAAAGCATCAATTAACTTTGAAATCTTGCATAATGTCGTCCTCAATGAACATGATTAAATAATTAGCTAATACATTGTTTTATTATCTAAAAATAAAACTTGTTATCAATGGTGGTTATAAAAAATTATTAATTTTATTATATTTTGTCTAACTTTTTTACTTTTATACTTTGATCCAATGTTTTATAGATATAAAAAGAATACTTAATTTTTTTTTAAAACCAAGAGAGGACTACTTAATTTTTTATTTTTTTTTTAAATACTAAGAGGGGGTGAACTTCTATAATTTGGAGATAATTATAATTAATACTACAATAATAGCGGGGGTTTTTGAAATCGTATGGGGCCGCCCCCTCTTACCCCCTATAGATCTATCATTGTCCAAAACTACTTGAGTCTCATACCTAGATATGATAGATAATTCTATTTTCACACACCAATTCCTTTTAGTTCATACACTTAATAAACAAATTTCTTAACACAATTTTATCCCAGAATAAAAATATCATAATACCCTTATCTTCTTCTACCCAAATCTTATTCTAAAACACCACAACCATTCTTGATCGCCAGCGCCAGCGCCAGCGCCAGCATTCTCTTCTGCCATGTCGTCTTTCCCCTTCCGCATGTGATCACCTTTCCGCCATAAACTATACACTCCCACAAGCCCTCGCCGCGAACCACCCATTTTTGAGATTGATTGTGAAGGTCTAAGATGAAAGATGATGAGCTGAAATAGCAGTTGTGGAAGTGATGGAGGGTTGAGAGTGACAACAACGATAACAATGGAGGATTGGGTGAATGGATGAAAAAAAAAATTAAGATTTTAAAATTTGAAGATGAAAGTATTATTGAAATAAAGAGATATATATTAATTTTTTTTATTTTTTTTTTAATGGTGTTCATTAAGTATGTGGAAATAGAATCATTCACATATAATAGAGGAGTCTTGTTTTGCTTATACAACCAGGCAGGGAAGTCGTGTTTGGCATAATAATAAGAATTATGACCGTGGACTGTCAATGACAACAATCAGATAACCCTTCAATGCAAATATTCAAAGGGTTTTGGTTTGTGTATTTATATCAAGAAATGTGAGAAATAAACAAACCTTCAATTGATAAATTTCACATATTATCTATTTATCTATCTATATATATGAGAGGCAAGATTTGCATGACAGTACGGCCGAGCTGAGGTGATGTGAGACTTAGCGGAGTGCACGGCGCCGAGCTAACTCTGTTGAGGCGACCGACTTGCACGGTCGGAGACATTGACCGAGCAAGCGCAAACTGGCCCTAGCCGAGCTGTGCTCCGGACGGAGTTTGGAATGGCGAGTGGTAACCGAGCTATTGGATGACCCGGGCTAGGCCAAGGTTGCAGCGGGCCGGCACGCCTCCGACCGGCCAACCGAGGTGAATGGTTCCTTGTAGCCGAGAATTCAGAAGGAATGGTTGGAGGCCGGCTTGCCTCGCAACCGGTTTTTCCTGATGAATCGGTCAGGAGTAGCTCGGCCGAGGTGGTCTGGCTTTCCCATGATCACAAGGGACAGTTCGGCAGTATATAGCTCGGTTGTTTACGCGTAATGGTGATCTTCCACAAGTAATAGGCCGGTCGTGGTACTCCGGTTATGTGTGCCACCTGGGCCAATAACATGAGGGAAAGGACATCTGCTCCACGAACGCCTCAATACCGTTAGACAGTTCTGAGTGTACTGGTGGAAGGACAAAACCTTTACACGCGTAAGGTAGTGAGAGGCGAGCACTGCCACCTGTCCAAGAAAGGACAGCAGAGGTAGTGCGCGCACAATCTTGGATTGCATGGCCAGCCTAGAAATAGGGAGGAAGAGGAACGTTAGAGGTATGCGAATTCACTCTCACAAACACTCTCTTTTGATTGTCTCCTTCCTTTGGATCTGACTTGATCGTCGGAGGGTCTTTCCGGCGCACCACCGCCGGGCAGCTCACCACTTTTGTGTTGCAGAGATAGACACCGTCACCTGAAGCTTGACGTTCAAGGAGTACGGAAAGTAGAGGATATTTCGCCCCCGTACAATTGGCGCCGTCCGTGGGAAAATCTTTGATACTCAACCCTTGTTCTGTAAGCTTCTTCGACCATTTCCATGGCCAACAACGACGAAGTTCCGCTATCCATCGTCGATGGTGTCACTCCAGAGTATGTACGAAGGAGAGAAGGCCCCCCTAATGTTCCAACCATGGCGGGCCTGGAAACCTCTTCGCAAGGAGCGCGCGACAAGCGTGAAAGGAGTTCGGATCATTCGCAGAGTCCAGAGGGCCGCCGGCGCCGGGGGGAGTCCCGTGAGGAGTGTCTGGAGCACAAACTCAAGGATCAAGAAGCCCTCATTCGTAGGATGGCGGCGGAGATGGAGCTACTGAAGCGCCAAGTTAGGGGGAAGGGTGTTGCTGGAGAGGGCAACCTCAGTGAGCACACCCCTTCCCCTCGCTCTGGCAGCTGCCACCAGAGGAGGACTTATTCAATCTCCATCACCAGGAACTATGGGATGGGAGATTCAGATCAGCGAGAGGGCAGATCCTTCACTCGCGACAGCACCTATCACCCCTCACACCCATCGTCAACGTCGCGATACTCTGCCTCCTCCCGTTCCAGAGATCTCAGGGATGTGCTGGAGGAGAGAGCGCGCCGTCGGGAGGCTCAGAGGGTGCCAGCGCTCCAGAGGTTGAGTGCCCTAGTTCGTTGCAGTGAAGAAGTGGCGATGCCGGCACCCGGAGACATGGCCCTAGCGCTGGTGGACAAAGAGCTGGCAAGGCTTACAGCCACGCCATTGTCCCCAGAGATTGAGAGCACCCCACTCCCTGCTGGATTCCACCAGCCAAAATTCACTTTGTACGACGGCAAGACGGATCCGTACATGCATGTGAGTCATTACCGGCAAGTGATGGCTGGCCACCGGCGGAATGATGCCTTGATGTGCCTTATATTCCCAGCAAGCTTGGAAGAGCTGGGCTTAAAGTGGTTCGAAAGGCTCCCGGAGGGGAGTATCGAGGGGTGGCAGCAACTAGCGGAAGCCTTCGTCACCAGATTCAAGACTAACACTCAAACGCCGAAGGAGGTCGACCATCTCCTGGGCGTCAAGATGGAGTCTGGGAGTTCTCTGAAGGCGTACAATGCGAAGTACTGGGAAACTTACAACGAGATCCTCGACTGCCCTACCAACCTGGCGATCACTCAATACAAGAGGGGTCTCCCAGTCGGACATAGGCTGCGAGATTCACTCACGATGCATCAACCGACCACCATGGAATCTTTGATGCAGCGGATCAACGAACACATTCGTGTGGAAGATGATGCCGCCTCCGCAACCGAGAAGGATAATCCGGTCGCGGTGGATAGGAGGGTAGCGGGGAAAGTTCACTCGGTCGGACGGGAGGAAAACCGCCCTAATGACCGACCACAAGATCAGCGTCGAGGGACCGGCCAAAATGGCAGAAACAGAGGTCGCAGAAATGACCGGGCTGACGCACCCCGCGACGCAGCAAAAGATACCAAGAGAAAACTGAAGGCGAGGACAGGGATTACCACGGTCTTCAAAATTCCCATCTACCGCATTTTGAGCGAGATCAGAGGAGAGCCTTTTGTCCGTTGGCCGGCCAAGTTAAGGAATGCGCAGCGAGGCTTCAATCCAAAATATCGCTGCACCTTCCATGAAGAACGGGGGCACCGGACAGAAGATTGCTTGCCGCTCAAACAGCATTTGGAGGAATTGGTGGCGGCTGGGCATCTTGACCAATATATTGATGGGGGAGTCAAGGCCGCGCCAACCGGACAAACCAAGCCTAACGGAATGGCCGCCCTAGAAGCACCCCCACAAGGTGTGATCAACGTCATCCACGGTATCGTTGAACCAGCGAGGGTCTGCGAGCTTAGAGGGATGATCAAAAAGGCCAAGCATCTGAGGGAAGTGCTCTCTGTCCAGCCCGCTGTAAAGAAGGAAAAAACTGAAGAGAAAGACGTCCTTTCGTTCTCTACCAAAGACTTGGAAAGAGTGCAGATGCCGCACAATGACGCCTTGGTGGTGACCCTTCGCGTCAAAGATTTCGACATCAAGAGACTATTGATCGACCAGGGGAGTTCGGTCGAAATAATGTATTATGACGCGTTCAAACAAATGAAGTTGGAAGACAAGGATTTGGCCCCTGCAACATCTCCTTTGGTTGGCTTCAACTCGCAACCAGAATGGCCAATTGGAAAGATTATCTTGCCAGTCAGGGCAGGGTCGGTTGTGAAGTAGGTAGAATTCTGGGTGCTCAAAGTGCCATCGACTTACAATTTGATTCTGGGCAGAGGTTGGCTGCATGCCATGCAAGCGGTTGCTTCAACCTTTCACCAAGTCATGCGCTTTCCGACATCGAGTGGGCAAATAGAGGAAGTCTGGGGAGACCAGGTGATGGCCAAGCAATGCTTTGTTGCAGTAAATGGCAGCCGAGCGGCCAAAGGGTTTGTTCAGATGATCGAGGGGCCCGAGGGGAAGGAGGTCCTAGAAGACGTGGGTAGAAAGGCCGAGGAAAAATCAGTCGAAGATTTGGTGGAAGTACGCATTGACGAAAACGATCCAACCAAGTTCTTCCTCCTAGGATCGTCCTTGTCAAGCGCCGAACGAGCGGATTATGTCAGTTTCTTGGTTTCCAACTTGGAGGCTTTTGCATGGACGCCTTACGATATGCCTGGCGTCAACCCAAGCTTCATTTGCCACCGGCTGAATGTCTTCCCTGATGCACGGCCAATCATACAGATGACGCGCCGTCCGGCTTTGCACCATGCTGAAGTGGTGGCGGAGGAAATGAAGAATTTGTTGGAAGCCGGAGCCATAGAGGAGGTGCAATACCCGCGGTGGATATCCAACACGGTGGTGGTTCCTAAGAAGAACGGCAAGTGGCGAGTCTGCGTGGATTACAAAACTGTCAACCGCGCATGCCCAAAGGATAGCTTTCCTCTCCCTCGAATTGACCAGTTGCTGGACTTAACCGCTGGCCACCAGAGGTTTAGCTTCTTGGATGCATATCGCGGCTATCACCAAATAGCCATGTACAAGCCAGACAGAGAGATCACGTCGTTCACCACTCCCAGAGGTTTGTATTACTACAAGGTCATGCCGTTCGGATTGAAGAATGCCGAAGCAACATTTCAGCGGATGGTGACAAAGATGTTCGCTCCTCTCTTGGGTCGAACTATGGAAGCCTATATCGACGATATGGTGGTAAAAAGTAAGGAAAAGTCTCAGCACCTCGCCGACCTAGCAGAAATGTTTGCCATACTCAAGCGCCACAAGCTTCGCCTGAACGCCTCTAAGTGCGCCTTTGGAGTTGGCACTGGGAAATTCCTAGGTTTTCTGGTCACAAACTGGGCAATTGAGGCCGACCCATCGCAAATCAAGGCGATACAAGAGTTGGAGCACCTGAACTCTACGAAGGACGTGCAACATCTTGCCGGGATGGCAGCCGCGCTGAACATATTTATCAGCCGGTCTTCGGATCGTTACAGGCCCTTCTTCAAAACTTTGAAGTCTAAATTCTTTTGGGATGAAGAGTGCGACCGTGCTTTGACAAACTTAAAGGTGTATCTCTCCTCAGCCCCAATTTTGGTCACACCTCAGCCGAGTGAGGAGTTATATCTCTACTTGGCGGTCTCTCAACATGCGGTGAGCGCTGTTCTAGTCCACGCAGAAGGCATTCAACACTTGCCCATTTTTTATGTAAGCAAGACTTTGCTCCCGGCCGAAATGAGATATCTTCCTTTAGAAAAACTGACGCTGGCTCTCATGGTGGCGTCAAGAAAGCTGGCGCACTATTTTCATGCCCATACAATAGTAGTGTTAACCGAGTTCCCGCTTAAGGTGCTCTTCGAAAAAGCGGACTTCACTGGGAGGATTCTGAAATGGGCCGTGGAATTGGGCCAGTACGACATTAAGTTCTGCCCGCGCACCGCGATCAAAGCCCAAGCCCTTGCAGATTTTGTGGCGGAATTTGCCCCTGGAACACATCCAGTCTGCCCTATTGATTTGGTTGGCGCAGATTTAGCACAACCCATGGTCATGGCAATAGAGATAAGTGTTAACTCGCGAGCGGGAGAAGGGCAAAGCTCGACCGAAATAGCAAAGGACGACGACTCATTGAAAGAAGAACCCAGCAATGATGTAGAAAGAGACCAGATTGAGCCGACCAGAAACTTGGAATTGAGAAGCTCCCAAAATCCTTCTGATTGCTGCAAGCTGTTCATTGGCGAGATGTGGAAACTATTCGTCGATGGGGCGTCCAATAGGCATGGGGCCGGGCTGGGAATTGTGCTGACTTCGCCATATGGGCTGATTGTTGAGCAAGCAATTACACTCGGCTTTTCAGCATCGAACAACGAGGCGAAATACGAGGCCCTCCTCGCCGGACTAAGAAGCGCGCTGAGAATGAAGGTCACAGCCCTTATGGTGTTCAGTGACTCCAAGCTAGTGGTCAATCAAGTCCCAAGGGAGTATGAGGCCAAAGATGAAAGAATGGCCAAGTATCAGGCGCTGGTGCGAGTAGAAATTAAGAAGTTCGGTGCCATCAGAGTTGAATAGATCAATCGCGAAGGAAACAGCACAGCCGATGAGTTGGCCGGTCTCGCTTCCACTCAGACGGCCTTCCCCAATCCCTTGATGATTGAATTTTTACCTCGGCCAAGCATTGAGGAACCAGAAGCAACCGAAGTACTCTACACCGACTTGGGACCTTCCTGGATGGACCCCATCGTCGCCTTTCTGAAAGATCGAATTCTACCAGAAGAAAAGAAGATGGCCCACAAGATCCAGGCAAAGTCAGAGCGGTTTTGGCTCTCACCTTCCGGAGCCTTGTACAAGAAATCTTTCACGGGGCCGTATCTGAAGTATGTCCACCCCTCTAAAGTGGAAGCTTTCCTCTATGAGATCCATGAAGGCATCTGCGGCGGCCATATTGGAGGTAGATCTCTAGCATACCGAGCAATTTTGCAGGGTTATTGGTGGCCATGCATGCAGGCGAACGCACAGAAATACGTTCGTAGATGCGAGAAGTGTCAGAAATTTGCTCACCAGATCCATCAACCGGCGAGGGAATTGCTCTCCCTTACAAGTCCTTGGCCGTTCGCACTCTAGGGATTGGATATTGTTGGACCCCTCCCAGTCGCACCGGGCAACCGTAAGTTTTTCATTGCCGCCACCGACTATTTCACCAAGTGGGTAGAGGCTGAGCCATTAGCAACCATTAAGGAGAAGGACGTTAAGAAATTTGTTTGGCAAAATGTGATCACTCGCTTCGGTATACCCAGGGCGCTCATCTCAGATAATGGCACTCAATTCGATGGGAAACTCTTTCGCGGATTTTGCGAAGAGTTGAAAATCGAGTTCTACAACTCAACGCCGGCCTATCCTCAGTCGAATGGTCAAGCGGAGGCCTCAAATAAGACCATCCTGGACGGGTTGAAGAAGCGGCTAGAGAAGGCAAAGGGAAAGTGGGTTGAAGAGCTTCCTAATGTGCTCTGGGCATACCGCACTACGCCAAGGCGATCGACTGGAGAGACACCATTCGCGCTGGCCTATGGTATGAAGGCCGTCATCCCATTAGAGATTGGCATGCCAACCATCCGTTCAGAAAGTTTCTAGCCAGACCTAAACAATGAAGCTGTGGCATTAGAGCTGGACCTTGCTGAAGAAAGACGAGAGCGCGCATTAATCCACATAGCGGCCTATCAGCAGGAACTCTCTAAAAAATACAACAAGGCAGTGCACCCCAGGCTATTTAAGATTGGGGATTGGGTCTTAAGGAAAGTGCTTAGCAACACAGTGATCTCTGGCGAAGGAAAGCTCGGTGCAAATTGGGAAGGACCATACAAGGTGGTTGGACTTGCTGGCAAGGGGGCATACCACCTGGAAGATTTAGATGGTGAGGCTGTCCCCCGACCATGGAATGCAGCCAACCTTAAGGTCTTTTACTTTTGAAATGTAATTTGCTTATGTTGCTTAGCTTTTCTAGACCCCTAGCCCTTTGGCACTTGATGTAAGAGATGGCAATGTTTTTGTAATAAAAATTAGTCCCTTCTTGTTTAGTATTATGTTTGTCCAATGATATAGCAAAACACAAAAGGCAATTATGGATGCCAGGGGCAAGAAGACCGATCTGGACGGGACCGGACTGTTTTGATCGGAATTGGAGCAGACCGCACAAACAATTTGCCTATGGAGCAATGCGCATTAGGGCTGAGCTGGTTTTGCTTGCCCAGTTGAAATGTTGGCGACATGACCAACCTAACTAAAACATTGGTGTTTTACCCAATGTAAGAGCCGAGCTGATTTTGCTCGGCCCATTCGGCATATTGGTGTCTTGTCCAATATGGGAAACGAGCTGATTTTGCTCGGCGGAATTGGCTGTGTTGGTGTCTTGCCCAACAGTTATAAGGCCGAGCTGACTTTGCTCGGCTTAAAAAAAAAAAAAAAAAAATGATGAATGAATGAAACGAATGAAAGGCGAGCTGATTTTTGCTCGGCCGTGTTGAAGTACTGGAATCAATCTGTAAACCGACCAAGGCCGAGCAAATTTTGCTCGGCCAGGTGCCAAATGTCATTTCGTTTGAAAGTGCAACTGCTAGCCCTGACTAGATTACTTGTGAGCTGATTTTAGCTCGGCAGTTTGTGCGGTTAGCCTGACCTGCCAGCTGATCAAAGTTTGAAGCAAGAAATTCACATATACGAAAGCCGAACAGGAACAACCAATGAACGTGCAAAAAGTCAAGATTTCATTGATAGAAGAAATTCAGTACAGAAGGTGGGGCATAGCCCGGTTACATTGCAAAACAAAGAAAGAAAAAGAAGAATACAAAAACAAAGGAGATAGAAAAATCTTCAATCTTGAGCGAGGTTCTGTTCGACCGCTTCTTCCGTCTGCTCGCCGGCAACGATGATTTGCTCGGACAGGTTTTCCTCGGCGTCGTCAGCCTCCACCGTAACAACCTCCCGATCAGTGACTTCTTCATTTTCTGCATCTTGGGATGCCACCGGTGAAGCCTGCTCGGTCTGTTGTGCAGCGGCTGCTTCCTCCTCAGCCTCCTTCCTTGCCTCTGCAATTAATCGGTTCTGTGCGGCGCTGGCGTATGCCTGCAAATAAACCGGGATATACGCAGGGGGAGGATTGATGAACATGTCAGAATCCTGACCAAGGCCAACTTTCTCCACGGCGGCTTTCCAGCCGCACTGGAAAAAGAAGTCCTTGGTAGCTTGGACTTGGCGCTCGTAGGTCTTCTCCCCCTGAGCGTATCCACGGTCTTCTGCGTCTTCAACCGCCTTGACTTTCTCGGCCTTTTGGGCGTCACGCAGCTTGCGCAGCTCGGTGAGGTACCGAGCTTTGGTTGACTTCACAGCCCGTTGCTTTTCAGCTTCTGCTCGGTCAACCTTCTGCTTCAGTTCATCCCGCTCTGCCGTGATAGAGTCCTACACGGCCTTTAATTTGGCTATCTCGGCCTTTTGAGCCTCATTCTCAGTAATGGCCTCACGTAGACTCTGTCGCACTCTGACCATGCGGTCGTGGGTGAGGTAATTCTTCTGCGCGGCCTGCAAACAAATGACAAACTGTTAGCATTCAGAAACCGAGGAAAAAACCGAACAGACAGTTGAAGCAAAAACAAAAAAGTTGAAGAACTTACCAGCACGATGGATTTGGCCGCCGAGCGGAGGACCTTCAGGTCCGACAGCTCGTCGTGCCTCTTCATGTCGGCTGGAAGGATTAGCCCCTTGGTCATATTGAAGCCAAGGGAGTAATCCTTATCAGCGTAGACAGAGTCCTCGGCGGAGACCGGTCGGCCTTGGTATTTGAACTCGGGCGCCCAGACCGGGGGGGTGGCTGGGCCCTTGCCCTTGTATTTGCATGCCAGCGGTTGCTCGGTCTGGTCGCCCGGTTCGGTTGAAGCAACCTCGGCCGAATCTTCATCAGCGAGGCTCTGCCCGGTCAGATCCTTCCTCGGCCTCTTCTTGGATCGGCCGGGCAATTGTTCGGTGGCGAGAGCAAGCACCGCTACTGCTTGCCTACGGGTGGTGGATGTCCCCCCGGTCGCCTCGGGAGGTTGGGACTCCCCTTCTTCCCCAGTGATCATGGATTTGATCGCCCTTATCTTCGCCATTTCCTGCTCGGCTGTTAGTGGGACGAGTCTGATCGGTGGAAGAGTTGGGTCTGGTTCTGGGGATGGGGCGCGCAGAAAGTCGGTCACGCGTCTTTTGCGCGGCGCCTGGTAGTGGTATGTTTGTTCAAAACCGAGCAGTTTTAATGCTTCTCTCTCCTCGGCTGGGTGACGGAGGAGAGCTCGGATGGCTTCTGGGTCGGTCTGATGATAGTCAGCTACCAAATGTCTATCTGCAAGAAGAGGGCAAGTGTTAGACTGGCGAAGATGAAAAAAAAAATGCAGAGAAAAGGTAGTACGGTCAGCCGGGCTACTTACCAGCACTGCCGAAATCTTTCCTAATGTACCAGCCCAGTATGGGCGCCTCTGTGTCCTCGTAATTACCAGACACCCAGAGGAAGTCGTCATCGTTGGCTTCTTTGTCTGGGTTGCCTTCGATGAGTTTTGCTCGGCCCTTCTTGACTTTGAGGTACCAGCAAAACCCACCCTTATTTTTACTAAGGCTGTATTGGTGGAAAATTTCTGCGAGGCCGAGATTGAGACCGAGCCTTCGGTTTAGCTCGGCGACACCATTTATTATCTTGAACGTGTTGGTGGAAACTTGGCTCGGGCAAAGCCTTGTCTGCTTCAAAAATTCACAGAGCAAGGGTTGCACCGAGAAGCGGACTCCCTCTACTATGGAAACGACCGTGAATGGGCGACGGTCTAAGTCCCCCCATGGTGTATCTCCCTTCTTAGCGAGCTCTAAGACAACGTCATTGGGGACGTGGTACTCCCTACGGAACTCGGTCATTGCACCGGGCGTGCTGACCATGAACCGAACTCGGTCATTGCACCGGGCGTGCTGACCATGAACCGGTACGTTGGTCTTGTTCGGTTTTGTATCTCGGTCAAAAACGTTGGTGTGTTTGCTCGAACTTTGAGCTGCACCAGTTATAATGCCGGACTTGCTTGGTCAGTCCTATTTGTTCTGCATATTGAAAAATAAGGCCAAGGGTTAGCACGGCAGATATTGCGCAGCTCCTAATGGAAATAGCTCATGGAAGGATTTGGTGTTTTGACCGGTAAGTCTCAGCTCGGTTTAACTACATGTGTGCCTAATCCTAGTCCGGTTTTAGCTCGGTTAAGGCTATGCGTAGGATCTAGTTGATCCTTCAGCTCGGTCAATGTATCAGGCGGAGTTTTCACGGTTTTAGTTCGGTTCACTCTACTCGCCGATCTAGTTTAACATCTAGCCCGTCATGACCTCTCATGAAACCCTGTTGCTTTTTTGGAGCTCTACCTCTACGGATCTAAATGAGTATTTAGCTCGGTCACCATTTAAAGCTGTTCATCCCATTTACGGGATGAATCATTCAAGCCAAGAGGAACAAGGGGCACGAAGGCCCCATCTACTCCCACTGTTTTCGTTTGCCCTAGGGTGTGATGGTTCTAAGCAAAGGGAGCAATAGAATGATCCCAAACAAAAAGCACGAAGAACAGTGGAGCAGGAGCATGAGGAACAATGGCGCAAAAACAAAAGCATGAAGAACTGGAAAAATGAAATACAATGGAAGAGGGGGAAACTTACCAGTGTACGAAGACAGGTAGAGTTCTCTACCTCGAGAGCTCGATTGTAACGTCAAAAATGGACACAGCAGCAGGAGGAGTGCAGCAGCAGTGATGGCAGAGAGGGCTAGGGTTTTTGGGGGCTTGAATTGAAGATGAAAAGTGAAGGGTTAAAACCCTTCGAATGGGGTTTAATGATGGGGGGAAAGGACACCAAACGGCACAGCCGTTTGAATTCTGCGCGTGCAAAACAGCTGGATGCACGACCCAATAACGCAACGCCACGTGGCCCTGAAAATGAGGCTGTTAGTACGGCTGTACGACCTTTGATGGGACTGCGGAGTTAATGGTCGGCCAATTGAGACAGCTCAGCGACTGATGTGTCTCCGATTGCGCTCGGCTTGGTAGTGGCACAACTGAACCGTGGCTCGGCGGCAGACATTAACCCAATCAAGCTCGGCCTAGCAGGAGCGCAACTCGACCTTAGCTCGGACACAGTGATAAACCCAATCACGATAGCTCGGATGGGTTTAAGGGGCAATTGAGATGGAAGATTTGCATGACAGTACGGCCGAGCTGAGGTGACGTGAGACTTAGCGGAGTGCACGGCGCCGAGCTAACTCTGTTGAGGCGACCGACTTGCACGGTCGGAGACATTGACCGAGCAAGCGCAAACTGGCCCTAGCCAAGCTGTGCTCCGGACGGAGTTCGGAATGGCAAGTGGTAACCGAGCTATTGGATGACCCGAGCTAGGCCAAGGTTGCAGCGAGGCCGGCACGCCTCCGACCGGCCAACCGAGGTGAATGGTTCCTTATAGCCGAGAATTCAGAAGGAATGGTTGGAGGCCGGCATGCCTCGCAACCGGTTTTTCCTGATGAATCGGTCAGGAGTAGCTCGGCCGAGGTGGTCTGGCTTTCCCATGATCACAAGGGACAGTTCGGTAGTATATAGCTCGGTTGTTTACGCGTAATGGTGATCTTCCACAAGTAATAGGCCGGTCGTGGTACTCCGGTTATGTGTGCCACCTGGGCCAATAACATGAGGGAAAGGACATCTCTGCTCCTGACGCCTCAATACCGTTAGACAGTTCTGAGTGTACTGGTGGAAGGACAAAACCTTTACACGCGTAAGGTAGTGAGAGGCGAGCACTGCCACCTGTCCAGGAAAGGACAGCAGAGGTAGTGCGCGCACAATCTTGGATTGCATGGCCAGCCTAGAAATAGGGAGGAAGAGGAACGTTAGAGGTATGCGAATTCACTCTCACAAACACTCTCTTTTGATTGTCTCCTTCCTTTGGATCTGACTTGATCGTCGGAGGGTCTTTCCGGCGCACCACCGCCGGGCAGCTCACCACTTTTGTGTTGCAGAGATAGACGCCGTCACCTGAAGCTTGACGTTCAAGGAGTACGGAAAGCAGAGGATATTTCGCCCCCGTACAATATATATTATCGGAGAATAATGGTGAACTGCAAGGCTGCTTCTTCGGCTGCAATATTTTGTCTCATCGCTTGTTGCATCTTTCTAATTTGGAATTTGTACCGCTTACAAGAAGTTCCGGCTCCACCACAACAATTTGCCACCGTTTCTCGTACAGGTTACTCTTTACCCCCTCATCTTATCAAGTATGGATATTTTAAAGAGGAAATATTATTTTGCCCCTAAATTATACTTCGATGATCAATTTAACTCTTGTATTTTTTATAATTTTAAATTTTCACCTAAATTATTCAGTTTTAGATCAATTTCACCTATGTCATCAGCTACTATCTATAATAGACGGCACTTATTGTTATCTTCATTTGAGATTTTATTTTATCTCCCAAACTATCCCTAAAATATCAATTAGACCCCTAAACAATATAAAATTTGGGGGGTCTAATTGATATTTTTTAGATAGTCTGGAGAGCAAAATAAAATTTCAAACAAAATCTCGGTACCACATCGGCAACTTCCATCTGATTATAAACGGTAGCTAATGACAAAAGTAAAATTGATCCAAAATCAAATAATTTAAGTGTAAAATTGAAATTATAAGAAATACAAGGGTTAAATTGATTATTGAGGTATAATTTTGGGGTTAAAATGAAATTTTCTCTAAGTTAAAAGGGTTATACTCAGGCTCATTCCTATTTTGATAATTTAAATTATTCATTTTGTAGAGCTTTTCTTATATGAAAAAATTAGATCGATTTAATAATCGTAATTTTTATTTTTATTTTTGATATAGACAATACAAACACAATAAAATCAAAAAGTTACTATTATCAAATCAACTTAATTTTTTTTAAATGATACACAAGAAGGGTCCTTACAAAATTAACTATTTAAATTATCAAAACAAAATTCATGAAAAATCCACAACCTCCTCAAATTTTCTTAAATTTAGATATAAACATGAGAAAATCATAACTCATTCTGAAAATATTGTCACTTACAAACTGCATACATATCAAATATGTATTTGCTATGTGAACTATGTTTCGAATATTTTTGAGTCATAAATATGATTGAAATTAATTTTAAATGTAATATGGGTTACAGATAAAAGTAAATATCACTACATAATACATTTTTTGTATATTTTTTAGCGAATTACATTATTAAATGAAGTGTCACTTTAGTTTTCGTAATTCAAATTGAAACTACGTTGATCAAAATAAAACTTCACTCAAATTAAAAAAACCAACAATATAATTTATCCCTTTCTTTTGTGTTTTGATTCTATGCATTTATTATTTTTTAGGGTTAATTATGTTTTTTGATTCTAAAGTATGATATTTGTATCATTTTGATTTCTAATGGTTAAATTATGTCAATTTGATTTTCAATAAATAAAAAAATGTTTAAATTTAATTTTTAATTTTTAAATTGTATCAATTTAATTCTCAACATATAAAAAGTGTTTCAATTTAATTTCTCTGCCAATAAAGTCAATGATAATTTTAGTCTTCAAAATATATTGATATGTGTCATTTTTATATTCACAATTATACATTTTTATTTTAATGGCGTTTATTGAAAGAATTTGGTTGGTGAATCCATTTTTTTTTTTTTTAATCAGAAAGTACGGGACTTGATACATTGCAAATCTGATAATTTGGTTGAAGGACTGAATTGAAACACTTTCTATATATTGGATGGTTAAATTGGCAAAATTTAAATATTGAACACCAAATTAAAATATTTTTTTGAATAAATTAAAAATACATTCCTTAAAATTTGTTTAAAATATAGATTACTCCCTGTAATTCTGGAAATTATAAGCACTCTTATTTACAAGAATGAAATTACCAAAATTATTAATTAAAATATATTTCTGACATCATTAAAAATTATTAATTAACTTAATAATTTATTAATAAAATGAGTTATTTGTTATGCGATTAAAAATTTGAAGGGACAAAATATTAGTTCCATAAATATAGGAGTAATTCATATTTGGGTAAATTACATTCGCACCTCATGAGGTTTATGTTTATTACAGTTCACTCCCCTTACATTTGGAAAATTACATTGACCCCCTGTTAATTTAATTTTATGTATGATGATCATTACGGTGAGGGGGGAACTGTTATGAAACTTTAAACCTCAAGGAGTGGGGATGTAATTTTCAAAAGGTGAGGGGAAAATTGTAATAAACATAAACCTCAGGGGTGTCAATGTAATTTACCCGTCATATTTTAAGCAAATTTCACATTGTATTTGTAATTTACCTTGTTTTTTATACATTGTATATCAAAATTGATAAAATTTAAATATTAAAAATTAAAATGTCACAAAATTCATATTTTGAAAATAAAAAAACATATAGTTAATCTTATTTTTTAATGAGTTAATAACCTAAAAGTCTTATTTATAAATTTCATAGTAGTTCAAGTCCTATCTAAGATTTTTTGAATCAATAAATTCTATTTAATAAAACTGAGAATATTATCCATTTTTTTCAATTTTTAAAACTAAGCAAATTATCAATTTTGCATAGTAATATTTCAAATAATTATTTCACTAATTGATAATAAAAAAAAACAGAACATGAGATTAAAGGTTTTTGCCGTTCTACTTATTGATTGGATTCAATTATCTAATAAAACCGAGAATATTATCATTTTTTTTTTTTTAGTTTTTAAAATGATTTATAGAAAAAAAAAATTCAGTTTTGCACAAAAAAATAATTCAATTTTTTCAAAAAAAAAAAAAACATTGCATGTAATTTTTTTTTAGTTTTTTTTTTTTAATTTGAAAGTTGATATTTTAAAGTTTTGACAATCAAAATAAATGTCAAATCATCATGTTCTTTTATAGATAATCATAAATGATGAATAATAATTGTTTGAAGGACAATTCCTACTATTAAAAATTTCATGGGATTTGAGGATCTAAAAAATCTTAATTAGAATTTAATAGAGCATAAATTTATAAATTAGGACTTGTGTCTAAATATTCCTTTTTTAATTAATAAACCGTAAAATCCATTGTTGTTGTTATTGGGTTGTTATTGTCCTTATTTATTTGTTTTCAATTACTTTTGGTGACTAACACAAACATTAGAAACTTTCTCTCTCTAAACTGAGAGCCTCTCTCTCTTCTATGAGGGTTTCCCTGCCTTAGGGCAGTTTCTGGGTTTCTCCTTCAGTAGCCCTCTTTTAGTCATTCTCTCTCTCTTTGCTCTCTCCTTTCTACCTCTAGTCCACCTTCTTTCTTCGATTCGGCTCCTTCTCTACTCCCCCATCTTCGCTTACAACATTCTTTTCCTCTCTCCATACCCTTAACCACTTTGTCCCTCCAGCATGCCCCCGATAAGTAACGACCCTGCCATTGGCGACGAGCTGATTCTCGAAGACGGTGGTTGCAAGGCTGAGACTGTCTCCAAGTTTTGTCTTATTGGGAAAGTCCTAGCACCCAAAATCCTCAACAGGAATGCAGTCTCCTCCATTATCAACAGTGCATGGAAATTGCGAGGTACCCTGACTATCTCTGCTTGGTCTGATAATATTTTCCTTTTCCACTTTACGGAGGTAGAGGAACGCAACCGGATCCTTTTTGAGAGCCCTTGGTCCATTATGGGCTCTCTCTTGGTTCTTCGCACTCTATCAGCTGGACAAACTGCAGCTGAAGTTGATTTCAATTGGTGTTCTTTCTGGGTACAAGCTTATGGATTGCCGTTCCATAATATGACAAGGCAAACCGGTGAGATTTTGGGTCGGCAAGTTGGCCATCTGGTCCAAGTGGAAGCACAATCTGAGGGTTTACTCCTCAATCAAAGCTTTCTCCGCTTCTGTGTGGCTATTAACCTTCAAGAGCCCCTCCCTAAGGGTGTTTGGCTCAAACGCCCACAGGGCGGCTCGGCAATTTGGGTTTTTTTCAAGTATGAAAGGCTTTCTGACTTCTGCTATGACTGTGGGAGGATTGGCCACGACAACAAGATTTGTAAATTTGTATCTAAGGAGCAAGGCCTAGCATTTAGCTATGGTCCAGAGCTTCGCACTGGGGCCGTTAAGAGTTGGGGCCTGCAGGTTGATCAACTTTTAAGGAAGGAGAAGGAACTGTTTGTTAGGGCAAGTCCTCCCTCCAGTCACCGGAGTAAGCAATCTGCATCACCCTCCTTCGATCCCACGGCGGCGTGTAATCAACCGGGCCAAAAGGACACAGTACCTCATTCGTATACCTCTTTCTCTGGTACAGAATTGTGCACACGATCCTCTGCCTTTCCAGAGACAGATGGCACTGCCTGCTCAGAGACAGGTGGCACTCTCTCTCCTGAGACACCTGGACTGGCCGTTATTGATATGCCTCCAAGTCTTACTAGTATTGAAGGAGACAAAATTTTCTTGTCCTCTCAGCCTCCCCACCACACTGATGATTCCTCTTCTCTGGACCTAACAACCAAAGTTGGGCCTGCCCTGGAGCGATCCACTTCTGCATTGAGGCCCACCACTTCTTCCACTGGGCCTGCTTATTATGTGACAGAACCACCAGACAACCCACGTACCTCGACCCCTACTCTCACCTCTGGCGAATTGGGCCTCTCACTCCAAACACCTGGCCCTCTTCCACAATCACTGGCACCTTCTTATGCTCTGGATTCATGCCTTTCAAAAGCTCTTAAGTCCCTCTCCTTTAAAAGGAAAAACCCTGAAGAACTCCAACCCTCATCTCGACCCCCCAAGCTATTGCGTTATGATGCACCCTCCTCACTGGTCTCTCACATCTCTGAACCACTCTCACCTTCTCTGGTGGATGGCATTGGTCTTTACTCTCATGGGCCACCGACTGCCAGACAGCCAACTAATGCCCATCTCGGCGTCGAGGCACTCGGGTTTCTCGAAGGAATACTCTGTTTGAAATTGCGATTCAAGAAGCTGGAACTGACTCAAATAGTGCAGCTCTCATTACAGTACCGATAAGTCAGTGTACCTCCGGAATTGACCTCTTTGATTCATCTCCTTCTAGTTCTACTCAGCTTATGATCTCGTGTGTTGAGGCGGTGGTGGCTGGCCCTAAACAGCCACAAGGTCCATGTTAATCCTGAGCTAGAATTGTCAGGGGGTGGAGCGACGTCTGACATTCTAGATCCTTCAAGGGTTGTGTTGAACCCGTCGTCCTCAAATAATTTTCCTCATGGAGACGAAAAATAATCAATTGAAGCTGGAAGCTCTCAAACGACGGCTCCGGTATCCTAATAAAAGCTATGTGGACCCAGTGGGACTTTCAGGAGGTTTAGCTCTGTGGTGGTTGGCTGAGGTCCATCTACAGGTTAGTCTTAAGTCTGCAAATTTATTTAACTGCCATGTCTCTGATAATCTCATCAACTCCTCGTGGCTACCTGCTTTTGTTTATGCGCCCCCTAGATGGACAGATAGAAGGGTATTTTGGCAGGTATTGCAGGCAATTGCTCAGGACAATAACGATCCTTGGCTTTGTATTGGTGATTTTAATGAAGTGGGGATGTCTTGGGAGAAACAAGGAAGAGTTGCTTGTAATAGTGTGAGGATAGAACATTATCAGAGGCTCTTGTCGGAATGTCAACTTATGGATCTTGAATACAAAGGCACCCCTTATACCTGGACTAATAACCAAAAAGGCATCTGTAATGTGCGGGAACGGTTAGACAAGGCTTTGGTGACTGTTAATTGGAGACTATTATTCCCCTATGCTCAAGTTCATCATGAGATTTTTCTGGGCTCAGACCATTGTCCCCTTCTTCTTCATTGCCAAATTCCTCTAAAGAGAGTGCCTTACCAGTTCAAGTTTGAGTCTATGTGGACAACCCATCATGAGTGTGAAGAAATTATTAACGCAAATTGGATTAAGTTCCAACCGGGTTCTCCAATTTCCAAAGTTTGTTTCAAGCTCTAAACCTGTAAAAGAGCCCTTACTGAGTGGAGTAAACAAGCCTTTGGGAACAATAGAGCGAGATTGGCTGCCTTGAAAACAAGACTTCACCAACTACAACTTCTCCCCTATTCAGATTATAACGGCACCCAAATTCAACTTGTGCAAGTTGAAATTGAGACGGTTCTACTGAGGGAAGAAATGTTCCAACACCAGAGGTCTCAGATCAATTGGCTTAACTATAGGGATCGTAACTCGGCTTTCTTTCATGCTTCGGTCGTCCAGCGTAGGCAGAGAAATCAGTTGGTAAAGCTCAAAATAGATAACGGCGTCTGGTTAGAGACTGATAGTGCCATTAATGATCATCCCTCCTCATACTTTTATCACCTTTTTCAGGCAAAGGGACCTAGAAATTTTGAGGACGCTTTGGCAGCGATGAATCTGTCTATGACTCATTCGATGAATGAAGCTCTTCTTAGGCCAGTCAATGATGATGAAGTAAAGCTTGCTACCTTTCAATTGGGTCCTTTAAAAGCCCCAGGGCCTGATGGCTTTCTAGGTCTGTTTTATCAAAAGCATTGGCATGTGGTCGGGTCAGAAGTGTGTAAGGCGGTTCGTAGCTTTTTTCATACTGGACGTCTGCGCGAAGGTGTAAACCACACTAACCTTATCCTTATCCTTAAAGTGCAAGACCCGGAAAAACTGAGTCAGTTTCGAGCTATCAGCTTATGTAACTTTTTCATGAAAATCATAACAAAGGTGCTGGCTAACAGATTGAAGGTCTATATCAAGAAACTCATCTATCCTCAACAAGCGGCATTTGTGCCTGGCCGCCTTATCCAAGATAGCATTCTAATTACGCACGAGGCCTTTCACTTTTTAAAACATAAGAAGCAGGGGCGAATGGGTTCTATGGCTCTGAAACTAGACTTTAATAAAGCTTATGACCGCATTCAATGGGACTTCTGACAAGATACTCTTCTTCGTTTGGGCTTTCATCACAAATGGGTACGCTTGGTAATGGAATGTGTGATAACAGTGGAGTTTTCAATGTTCGTAAATGGCGAAAGGCGCACCTCATTTACTCCATCATGTGGGCTTTGTCAAGGTGACCCACTCTCACCATATTTGTTCATCTTGGTTGCTTATGTGTTCTCTAATTTAATTCATCAAAGTCATCTTTCCAATGCGATCTCTGGAATCCAGATGCGTAGGACTTGTCCCAAGCTATCACATCTCCTTTTTGTAGATGATGCCGTTCTTTTTTTCAAGGCTGAGCATTCTGAGGGTGTTCATATTCTGAATATTTTACGGGTCTATAGTGAGGCATCTGGTCAAATTTTCAATTTTGATAAGTCTGGAGCTCTTTTCTCGGCCAACACCTCAGTTCATGCTCGCCAGGCCATGTGTCTTTTATTGGGTGTTTCTGAAGCTAATCCTAAAGCCAAATACCTGGGCCTTCCAGCCTCATAGGGAAAATCTAAGACTGAAACCTATAGTTTTCTTCTGGAAAAAACTTTGCTGAAATTACAAGGGTGGAAATCTAACTTATTATCTCAAGCGGGTAGAGAGACTCTCATCAAGGCAATTGTTCAGGCTATCCCCTCTTATGCGATAGCATGTTTTGAGCTCCCTTAAGCTTTTTGCTCTAAGCTTAACAGCTTCATTCGTAATTTTTGGTGGAAGGGAGATCCTGAAAATAGGGGCATTTGTTGGGCTAAGTGGACACATATGACTAATCCGAAATTGGAGGGGGGTATGGGGCTGCGTGATTTCAAAGATTTTAACCTCGCCCTTCTAGCCAAACAGGGCTGGAGATTATTGTCTAATCCGGACTCCTATTGGGCTCGAATGTACAAGGGACTTTATTTCCCTCATTCTTCCTTCTTACAAGCTCCTAAGGGCTCAAATGCATCATGGGCATGGAACAGTCTTTTAAAGGGTCGAGAGTTGATTCAGGTTGGTATTCGGTGGCAAGTACACTCTGGACAAAAGATTCGTCTTTGGGAGGACCCGTGGATTCCGTCTATTAAAGGTTTCAAAATCCTTTCAGCAAAGCCTCCCACCTGCGATGTAATGTTGGTAGCAGACATAATTGATCATGTTCATAAGTCTTGGCATTTAGACCCACTGTTGCACTGTCTTTCCACCGAAGAAGTTGAAGCCATCTCAGTTATACCTATTGCAGTGGAGGGACGGGATGATTCTGTCATTTGGCACCCCAACAAGTCCGGTCTCTACTCAGTTAAATTAGGGTATGCTCTAGCCAGATCTCTTAGGGACCGATCATCGGACAGCTCTCCTTCATCCTCTATATCCCTCGTCAATAATATGTGGAAGATTATTTGGGGATTAGAGACTCCACCCAAAATTCGGGACTTTTGGTAGAAGGCTTTTCATAACCTCCTCGCAACCAAAGCTGGTCTTTTCAGGCGCAAATGTGGCACTTCGGCGGTCTACCCAATCTGTCTTTTTGCTACTGAAACAGTGGAACACTTGTTATTTGACTACTCTTGGTCTAAAGCTGTGTGGTTTGGAAGCTCACTTAACCTTAGAATAGCCCTTGGCTCAATCCCAAATGCGTCTCAGTGGACAAGTGATATCATTAGCCAAGCCCTCTCCACTTCTGATGCTAAGACCTCTCTCAGCAAAATTGCCACTGTGGGTTGGTTCATATGGAAATCGAGGAACGAGTTCGTCTTCAACAATATCCCAGTGGATCCTTTGGCAACACTCCATAGAATTGCTCACTCTTGGACTGAAAAGAAATCAAGAACATCGAACTGCTTCTCGGTCCTCTACCCCTGTTTCAGGATGGATACTAGCCAACTCTGGTTACTTCAAGATCAATTGTGATGCTTCTTTCTGCCAGCGGAACTCCATGGCTGCCATTGCAGTAGTTATTCGAGATTCCAATGGCCAACTAATTGATGGTAACGCCAGGACTGTTTCAGCCTCCCAGCTGAGGCTTTCGCTATCCACGTGGCTTGCCTTATGGTTAGGGCCCATAACTTGTCATTTGTGGAGATTGAAAGTGACAACCAAATGGTTATCAAACTGTGTGTTTCAGAGCAGGTTCCTCCCTGGGAGTTGAGTGATATTATTCTGGATATTCACTACTTCACCTCAGTCTATCAACTTTCCTTTTCATGGACTCACAGATCCAACAACCGTGTAGCAAATTGGGTGGCCAAAACCCAAGCCTCTCAGGGTCTACCTGTGTCCTGGGCTGTGATACCAGCTGTTAATCTTTTATCTTTATTATCTACTGATGTATCCTCTACTGATGTAACCACTGTTGTTGGTTAATCCAAGTGTTAGTGCCTTTCGGTTCAAAAAAAAAAAAAAATTTACTTTTGGTGTGTTGCAACTTGCAGGCATACCCCAACCCCGCACACCCGGGGCCCAAGGTCCAGTATTTGGATAAACACGTGCCCTTTCCAAGTAAATGTACGGCAATTGCTAAATCTTATTAGTTGAATATTTTCCTCAAAATTTATCAATTAAAAATCAATTAAATTTTTATTTTTATAATAATATTAATTTTGCATTCAAATTATTTGATTTTGGATCAATTTTATCCTACCGTTAGCTATCGTTTATAATCAAACGAAAATTACTGTCATGACACCAAAATAAAATTTCAAATGAAATTTGGATGTTACATTAATAATTTCTATTTGATTATAGACGGTAATTGCCAGTGAAGGTAAAATTAATGCAAAATTGAATAGTTTATGTACAAAATTAATATTACTAAAAAAAAATAATGATTAAATTGATTTTTGAGTAATAATTTGAAAGGTAAAATGATATTTTCTCATACTATTTCC
Organism: Camellia lanceoleosa; assembly: GCA_025200525.1. Classification (NCBI taxonomy): domain Eukaryota; kingdom Viridiplantae; phylum Streptophyta; class Magnoliopsida; order Ericales; family Theaceae; genus Camellia; species Camellia lanceoleosa. The sequence goes on from CM045762.1 coordinate 63,264,972, forward strand.
AAATCTCTTTATGTATAAATTTGTTGTGTAATATGCTATTGTTCCAGACAAATCTATCCAGATTTTTCTGGGTAATGTGATTGTTTGGTGAGGATTGAATTAATATAGTATAGGTTCAAGTATGAAATAAATTTAAATTATAGATTGATATTCTGAGTATAATTTAGGATAAAACTTTTGCAATGATATCATTACTAAATTTTGTTTTGGGGCTAAATACACCAAAAATAAAATAAAATCTCCAAAATATGTGTCATACGTCATTTTAGTCAATGATATTTTAAATTTAAATATATCAATTTAATTTTCATCTGATTAATTTTGTCATTGAATGGTTTTTTTTTTTGTTTTTTTTTTTTTTTTGAAACTTCTCCTTTTTTTCTTTTTTTCTTTTTTTTTTCTTTTTTTTTTATCAGCATCCTTGAATAATCTTTACTTTTTGTTTCGTCTACCAATGATAATGACAGTAGGTATAATTTTGTATCCACATTTATTTATTTATTTATTCAATGTATCCACGTCTATACGTTAGCAAAACAAGCAAAATAGGACGAGTTAAATACATTGTTAATTCCTAAAGTATATAACTTTAATCAAGTGAATTTAGTCTCTAATTAATTTAGTTTCATAGATAGTTTGATGAAAATGTCCCTACTTTCAGTACTAATTATAAGTGGAAGAAAAATGCCTCAGACCCCCAGTGGGGGTCACTGGGGGTCCTCTGCCTAGCCCTCCCATTGGTCCCAAAAAAAAAACTTTGAATTTCGGCCAACCCCAGTGCGCCACGTCACTGGGGTCTGAAGCAAAACCGATAAATGGAAATAGAGATAAGGATCATTAATGTCAAAAAGTCAATAAATTAGAGATCAAATTAACAAATGTTTCATCAAATATTATTTCTTATTTTATATAGGTCATGATGAGTTTTAAAAGAGAAATGCTGTGTTATGATGTGCAATGCCAAATAGTAAAATGAAGATTGAAAGTTTTAATTTTGAAATTCTAAAAAAAATTTTAGTGATATGATAAGAAGTGAGACCTATATGTGATGTAATGTATGTGCTTGTGCTTTTGTTTTGTTTTGTTTTTTTTTTTTTTTTTGCTCTTATCATATCACTAGAACTCTTTTTAAAATTTTTAAATCAAAGTTTTCTATCCTTGTTGCCAAATAGTATGATTCTTGCATTTATCCAATTGACAACCAGGGGCATGACAGCACATTTTGATGTTTGATAAAATTAATAATAAAAAAAAAAATTGAAAATTGAATACTAATTCTCCGTTTGGTAAGTGACTTTTTTAGTTAAAAAATCAAAAAATCACTAAAAAAATCAAAAAACTAACAACCTATGCTAAAAAGTCAAAGATTTCATTTTCTCTCTACCTTTTACAAATCTTTTTGTAAAAAATCAAAAAATTATTCTAAACATACTAATTTTTTTTCATTATATTTTAACCAAAAAGTTAAAAAGTTACTAAAAAAACTTGTTCCCAAACGAGGCCATAAAATTAAGTATTATTTTAAAAAGGGATTTTTTTTTATTTTAAATCTTCCTAATTAGAATTCTTTACTAATGATACGAAGCTTCTGTTTGAAAAGTTGGTTTGTGGGCTATTTTGGCTAAAATAGCTACAAAAAATAAAATAAGTTTTTTAGTCTAATAAAATAAAATATCACATTCAACCCATAATCATTATATTCTTTCTCTCACAAAAAAATCAAAAAAGTCAAAAACTCTTCCCAAATCAAATTTTTTAGCCCTAGACTAAGGCTTGGTTTGGGGTACACTAAATAATACAAAAAGTCAAAAAGTCACTATCCTATTTAAGTCACATCGTCTTATTTAAATCATATCACCTCTCTAATACATCACATCAAACCCAACCCATATAAACCAATAAATTAAAAAGTACACTTTTTTAAAACATCCCAAACTAACCCTAAAATAATTAAAAAGTCAAAAAGTCAACCCAATTCCCAAACGGAGGCAAAACAAACTTTCATAGTTTTAGTCCCATTATAGCAGGCTCTAATTTTTTTGACGATAGTTCCCTTACTAATTGTTAGCACATGAAATCATAGAACACATACAGTACACATTGTTTGTATTTTGAAAAGATTTCAAAATTTATAAATTTAATAACTTTTTATCCAAAATTACATTTTTCATAAAATTTATATTTTTAAAACTATCTTGTTGTGATCTATTACATAAGATCTATGATGAATATAAAAAATTTTAAATGACAGTGAAATTTCACTGACTTAAATCAATAAAATTTTGTTGAAGTCAGTAAAATTTCACTGACTTGAATTAGTGAAATTCGTTGGAGTAAGTTGACTCAGTTGAATTTTCTTATTCATTGACTTAAGGAAGGAAAAACAAGTTTAGTCATTAAAATCATTTTTTTTTAATCCACTAGTGAAATCAATTAATTTTTAACTATCAATTAAATCTATTAAATTCTTAAAGTGTTTAATTCAAACATATTTAGTCTCTGAAAAAATTACAAAAATAAAATATAAGTTTATAAAAATTATCAATTAATAAAAGACCAGCTAATATTTTATTCTAGAAAAATTTTAAAAAACTATTCTGTCTTTAGGCCTGGTTTACCTACTATTTAGACATACTTGTGTCTGTATATATTATGATATTTGATTGGGGTGGAGATTACTTGAGATAGGGAAGGGGGCATTGTTTATCTTATCCAGAAGCAGTACTTGTAGCCGGTGCTACAGTGTTTTAGCATGAATAATAAGTCCAAATTGGTTAGTATTCTATTGACTTCACATTTTAAGCCTTGATTTGGTAAACATATCGGGAGTAAATAAGTATATAAGGACAAAAAAAAGTCACAAAATTATAAAATATAAAACACTGGACTTTTGATGCAAAATTACCAAATTGATCTATATACAAACAAAAAGTCAAAAAAGCATCATTTCCAAGTGGAGGGCAATTTTGCCATTCTAATGTAAAAAAGTCAAAAAAGCCAAACAAGAAAATCAAATGAACAAAAAAATTCCAAGCTAAAAAAATAAAAATAGCCAAAAAGTCAAATTTGCCAAACGACACCTAGTATGCTATGGATGAAATACAGAACTAAGGGAAGTACAGAAGTGAAAATGGAAGTGCAATGGAATGAAAGTTCCAAAGTAATTTTTTCCTATTTACTTCTCTCTCAATATGATTTGAGGTGTGTCGAGCCTGCCACACATTTCTAACAAAGAGAAGGTACAATCAAATGCAGAAATTGCTAGAGAATAAAACTTACACTCAAAAAATATATTGATATGTATAGCATGATATAAGAGATAGTTCTCAAATATGGAAAATGTTTGGTAACTCAAAATTTTGTGACTCAAATGGCTCAAATCTGTCAAAATGACGTCTACACTCAAAACGACGTTGTTTTGAGCAATTTGAGTCACAAAATTTTAAATTACCTAGCATTGTTGTATATATATATATATATATATATGTTTATTTCTTAGGCCAAGCCAAACGAGACAACTTACATATGGAGATACCAAATCTCAATATGGTCACAACGACTTATAAGAACAACAAAAGCAAAATTAAGGATTTAGGTCTATATGAAGATCTTAATTAACATATATGGCTCCTTAATTTTATGCAAACACAATGCCATTTGTCTTTGGGCATTATGTTAGTGCTTCGCTGCTGATTTACCACCCTTTGCCTGCAAAAGCAAAATTATTGAACACTTGAAAGTAGCTTCAGCAATGATTGGAATATCTTATGGTATGTTTGGTTTATTGAAACGAAAATAGAATGAAATAAAATGTTCGTTTCTTAATTTTCATATAGAATGATCATTTATTTATAATGGTGAATGATTGATTATTCCATTTACAATTTTTTTTTTAAATCTTCTTTTAGTGAAAGGAACACGAAAATAAATATTCTACTAAAATGACTATTCGATTCATCTTTATTCTAATAAACCAAGCATTACCTTAACACCACATTTATATATGGGATACAATAGAGTCCCAAACAATTTTTCATGAAAGTATCCAAAATGTTTTATTGACATTACTACATTCATTTTGAATGAGTCCACACTCTATCAGGATGAATGCAGTGTTGTTACACTATATTCTGGACATTTTCATGAAATTTTTATGAGTTAGTTTTGATATATTTGCAGACAAATCAAAATCTTGAGATGTGTTTAGTCGTGCTTTACAAATGGTTAATTCAATAATTGAAGAAAATAAGCATACTAACATGACACAAATCTCTTTGTCCCCTTGTGTTTTAAACACTCATAGCCATTAAATCATGTTTCAAGTTTCTTGTACCTTGTGAATTTCACATGATCAAATGGATGTAAGTGTTTTGAGACAGAAAAAGAGACAGATTTGAAGATATGATCCTTGACTATATATAATTGTATTTGTATTTAAATGTGAGCTAACCTTCTTCTTAGTTTTTTTTTTTTTTTTTTGGGAACAGGGGAATTAAACAGCCAAGCAAAACAAAACAGAGCTAACCTTCTTCTTGGGTTCAGGAGTGGTCTTTGGGGCAGCCTTCTTGGGGGCTGCCTCTGATGCAGGACCCTTGGATGCACCATCACTGCTCTTGACTGCAGGCTCCTTCTTGGCCTGTCCAAAGAGTTGAGTCCCAACTGGCTTGTCTGCCTTCATTGAAGCCATTGTTCTTCACACTCCTTAACACAAAGATATATAGTAAAAGAAGTACATTTATCAAACTTGCTGGTCTATAAACATACGCTATTTATAGTTAGTTGAGCTCTCTCTCTCACTCTCTCTCTCTCTCTCTCTCTCTCTCTCTCTCTCTCTCTCTCTCTCTCTCGTGTTTGGTTGAGCTGGAAAAAAAAAAAATGCGCAAAGAAAATAGTGATTTCTCCCCTATTTTATTTGGATAAGTTATCTAAATATATATATATATATATATATATTTTATGTTTTTTATTTCTTAAAGAAATTACAAATCAGTAGTACAATCTCAAGAAAAGACTTGCACCCCACACAGGACGACTTGTGCCTCCCATGAGAATAATATTATTTTGGAATTGTTCAAATTAAATTGTAATTTTCCCTTATTTCTTTAGGTCTCATTTGGAAATAAACTATTTTAGTAATTTTTTTTACTAAAATATGAGATAAAAAAAACTAATGTGTTTGAAATGACTTTTTAATTAATTAATTTTGGAATAGTCATGAGGTAAAAAAATTGTAAGAATAGTCATGAATTAAAAGGTGAATAAAAGAATTTTGGAAAATTAAAAAAATAAAAAAAAATCAAAATTTGACTCTTATGATAAAATAAACTTTGAATTTTTAATTTTATTAATTTAAACTCTAATTTTATGATTTATTTTTAATCTAAACTATCGACTTATATTTGTTAAGTAAAATCAATAAAAATATAATATTTTAATCATTAAATTCAATATAAGTGTACAAAAAATATCTAAAATACTATTTTTCATTGAGTTTAACAATTAAAATATTATTTTTCTATTAATTTTACCTAACAGAAACATGTAGATGATTTAGATTGAAAATAAATAAAAAGATTATAATTTAAATTGATAAAACTTAAAAATTATTTTCTTAAAAAGATCAAACCTTTATATATATATATATATATATTTTTTTTTTTTTTGTAATTTTTTGAAGAATTTTTTAAATTATAAGAGGGGTCATTCTGTAGACATTGTAGAAAATATTCATAAATTAACAGGCTAATAAAATAATTTTGAAAAACTGCTTAGTCTCTCTGCTCTTTCTCTCTCTCATATATGGCCAGTTGTTTTTGTTTTTTCATCATGTTATGGGGTGTTTTGAGAAGATGATTAAAAATAATTTTTTGACTTTTTTTTAAAATTTTTTTGTAAGAGAGGGAAGTAGGTTAAAAGCTGAGAAGTGACTTTTAACTCACTTTCCAAAATAGGCCAATATCTCTAAGTATATAATATTACAATGTAAGGTTAATTACACTTTTCAGCTTTATAACTTAATTTAAATTTTTATAATTTTAATTTAAATAATTTAATTTTCATATTGTCAATCTAATTTCAATTTAATCATTTGTTTTCCCATCACCCAATACATAAATGTAATTTCTCCTCTCTCAACCAATAAGAACAAAGAAAGGTACCACATGACACCTGTCCTATCTGCACTCAAAAATTTCTCCAAAACCATGGAGGCATTGAATGGCAGCCAAATTACATTGCTATTTTCTGTATTTTTTTTATTTATATTTTGTGTGTTATTTTAGTTCATGTCATTTTAATTAGTTTGATTTTGATTCTTAATTTTAAATTTTGTATTAATTTGATTCAATTAATAACTCCTATTACAGTTTTTAAAGAAAATTGATCGCTGAGTTGGTTAAGATTAATTTATTGAGTTGAATAAATTTACAATTTCTTCCTATAAAAGCGTGACACATTGATTCATTAAGTTGAATAAATTTATAATTTTTTTTATAAAAGCATGACACACCGCTAATGTGCGTATTTTCTATCAAAAAAACACTAATAATTATAATTAATTAGACTAAATTTACATAAAATTATAAATTTAGGATCAAAATTGAACCAATTAAAATTACAAGGAACAAAATGATGTAGAAGTCAAAATTGGCTAGTTTGAAAACTTGGCTATTTTAGTTGGTTTTTGTTTTACTATTTTAACCTAACTAAAATAATTATATTTTGAGATGGTAGTTGGCTTTCTTTTTTGTTTTTTTGTTTTTTGTTTTTTTTGTTTTTTTTTTTTTTTGTAATTGATTTGATAACTGTGAGAGAAAAAATAAAATGATTATAGTTTGGATGTAATATTTTGTCTTATTAATCTATTTATTTTGTGTTGCTATTTTAGCCCAACCCAATATATGGACTATAAGCTGCTGGGAATAACAAGTTTTTCCTTCTTCTTTTTTTTTATATTTAAATTTAAGTGACATGAGAGGATGCAAAAATATACTAATTAATGGGATTAACTCGTTTAGTTAAAATTCTTGCACCTCATTAAGAGTTAGTGGTTTGAATATTTCTACTTACGTATAGGTTTTATTCTCTGTGTGTCTATTTACTAGGACTTTCTATCTTATTTTAGAGTTTTTCTGTATTGATTATAGTATTTGAATTGATTTTTAAGATTATGGTTGTAAGTCAAAGTTTAATCAAACGCTCTAATACAAAATTTAAAATTTTTTTAAAAATTTATAAACAATTCATTAAGTTGCACTAAATATTCCATCACTAATGATAGCCTAATAATTTTGGAATATTGACTTGATCTTGTCATCTGGACATACATCTAGAATGAATCTGAACAACACATTGACCTTTTTTGATAAAAAATTTAAGGTTATGTAGAATTGCATATTTCAACCATAACATGAAAAAAAGCTAAGGAGTTGAGAGAAGAATGAACAGAATCACCCATTCTTCCTCCGACAGCTTCATTTTTTGCAGCCGCCTACTAATCCTCTTCCACTTCCTCTCTTCTATCACCCCGATTATCACCAACACCACTTCCGACAACTTCCATCACCACTAGGAAATTTAATTAAATAAATTTTGAATTTTTATTTTTATTAATTTAAACTCTAATTTTTTTTTAATATTTATTTTCAATATGAACCATCGATTTATTTTGGTTAAGTAAAATTGATAAAAAAAAAAAATGATATTTTAATTATTAAATTCAATCTAAGTGTTTAAATATATATATATATATATATATAATATTTTTCGTTGAGTTTTATAGCTAACAAATAATTTTTTTGGGGTCAAATTTTACTTAATGAAAATAGGTAAATAGTTTAGATTGAAAACAAATCAAAAGACAATAGTTTAAATTGACAAAATTAAAAATTTATTTTGTTAAAAATATCAATTCTTCAGATTTATTTTGGGATATTTATCAATAAATCTCATCTCACAAACAAGTACTCTAATTAGTCCCAAGTTTTTTCTATTAATGTGTTAAGTCCTATTAGTGGAGAGTTTCTTTCCGTGTGGTCCTATTTTTTATTTTGGTAGTGTTTTGGTGAACAACTATATCCTTTTATTAATGTGACAAGTTTGATGTAATAATCCAATCTGACAAGTATTAATGTGACACTCCAACGATATGACACTCCAAAAAAATTAAAAATCCCTTAGTATACTTTTCTTAAATGTGACAACGTGATGAGTATGATATGACACTCCAAAACTTTTCCTCTAAAAAAAATAAAAACTTCGTAGTGTACTTTTTCCAAATGTGACAACAAGACGTGTATGATGTGACATTCAAAAAAATATTAAAAACTTTTTAGTATACTTGTCCAAAATATAATAACGTGACGGATATGATGTAATACTTTTATATTTCAACCATAACATGAAAAAAAAGTTAAGCAATTGAGAGAAGAATGAACAAAGTTACCCATTCTTCCTCCGACAACTTTGTTTTTTTGTAGTCGTCCACTCATCCTCTTCCCCTTCCTCTCTCTTGTCACCCCAGTTGTCACCAACACCAATTTTGACAACTTCGATCACCACTGGGAAATTTAATTAAATTAATTTTGAATTTTATTAATTTAAATTCTATTTTTTTTTATATTTTTTCAATATGAACCATCGATTTATTTTTGTTAAATAAAATTAATAAAAAAAATGATATTTTAATTATTAAATTCAATATAAGTGTATAAAAAAATATAAAACACTATTTTTCGTTGAGTTTTACAACTAACATATAATTTTTTTGGATCAATTTTTACTTAATAAAAATAGGTAAATAGTCTAGATTAAAAAACAAATCAAAAGACAATAGTTTAAATTGACAAATTTAAAATTTATTTTGTTAAAAATATCAAATCTTCAAATTTATTTGGAGATATTTAGTAATAAATCTCATCTCATAAAAAAATACTCCAATTAGCCCTAACTTTTTTCTATTGATATGTTAAATTCTTTTAGTGCAAAGTTTCTTTCCGTGTAGTCCTATTTTTTATTTTGGTAGTGTTTTGGTGGACAACTATACCCTTTTATTAATGTGACAGATTTGATGTGATATTCCAATGTGACAAGTATTAATGTAACACTCCAAAAAAATTAAAAACTCCTTAGTATACTTTTTCTAAATGTGACGACGTGACAGGTATGATGTGACACTCCAAAACTTTTACTCCAAAAAAAATTAAAAACTTCATAGTGTACTTTTTCTAAATGTGACAGCGTGACGGGTATGATGTGACACTCTAAAAAAATAAAAAACTCATTAGTGTACTTTTTCTAAATGTGACAATGTGGCTGGTATGATGTAATACTTTAAAAAAAATAAAAACTCTTTAGTGTACTTTTCTCAAACGTGACAACATAGCGGGTATAATGTGGTACTCTAAAAAAAAAAATTAAAAACTCTTTAGTATATTTTTCCTAAACGTGACAACGTGGCGGATATGATATGACACTCTACAAAAAATAAAAAACTCCTTAGTGTACTTTTCCCAAACATGACATGTGACACTCCAACGTGACAGGTATGATGTGACACTCTAAAAAAATTAAAAACTCTTTAATATACTTTTTCAAATGTGACACGCTAACGTGGCGGGTATAATATAACATTAAAAAACTCTTTAATATACTTTTTCCAAATATGAGACTCCAATGTGGCGGGCAAATGAGTCCTTATACATCCAAAAGAACTAAATGGATCATAAGAAAAAATATGGAACTGTATATGGATTACAAGTCCAAAATATGAGACTTAGGCCTCGTTTGGCAAGTGTCCCTTTTAGCCAAGAAGTCAAAAAGTCAACAATCCATACAAAAAGTCAAAGATTCTCTTTTCTCTCTACTTTTTGCACATCTTTTCGTAAAAAGCCAAAAAGTCATCCCAAACATACTAGTTTTTTTTACATCACATTTTAATCAAAAAGTTAAAAAGTTACTAAAAAAGCATATTCCCAAACAAGGCCTTACTAGTCAATCTCTCATTTATTTTTATAATTTATCTAAAAAAATTTAAAATTTTAAAAGGAGTAATTCTATAAATATCGTAGTAATATTCATGAATTAGCAAGTTAATAATATAACTTCGAAAAAGAAAATTCTATTTATATATAAAGTTCATACAAAAGCTTGACAAAAATAATGTGATATTATTATTATAAATAAATTCTTTTTCAGTAATATTTTGTTTTGAAGTGAAAGATCCATGTATAAAATTTTTGATAAAATCATTCTTTTGAAATATATGGCTATTTTTTTTTTACGATAAAGATTGGTAGCTCGAGAAATGTGGCTCGAATAGTGGCTCAAATAGACAAAACGACGTTATTTTGTCTACTTTTTTTTTTCTTTCTTTCTTTTTCTTTTTCTTTTTCTTGCTTTTTGAGTCAGAAGACAGAAGAGAGAGAGAGAGAGAGAGAGGAGAAAAGAGGAAGAGAGAAAGAAGAGGAAGATATGAGAAGAAAAGAAAAGGAAGAACCATCATCGATGCCATCACCACCATCAGAGGCGCTCGCCATCACCGTCATCACCAGCGACTGCCATCACCGATCTGAAGATGATGATGTTGATCTGAAGAAGATGATCTGAAGAAAATGATGATGTTGATCTGATGAGTATTTTTTTTTTTTTTTTAGTTCTAGATCTGAATCTGTTTTTTGTATATTTATTTATTTTTTACTTGTTCTGGATCTGAAAAAAAAACAAAAAAATTTGTTGATGTTGTATATCTGAATCTGTTTTGATGATGTTGATGTTGTATATCTGAATATGTTTTCTGTAAATTTTAATATCTAAATCCATTTTAATATCTGTTTTGATGATTTTAAGTTTGAAAAACTTGTTTCTTCTTTCTTGGAAATAAGCTTCAGTAGGTTTGAAAAACTTGTAGCAGCACTCTGCAATATGGGAAAGAAGATTTTATCATAAAATTAGCAAGTGCCTAATCTTCATCATATTTACAAGTTTTTCAGTGGGTTTGATGAAGAAAAAATTGTTTTTGATTTGGGTTTTTCTAAACAAATTTTTGTGTTGATTATGGAACGAATTTTTTCAGAAAAAATTCGTGAACAAATTTTTTCTGAACAAATTTTTTTGATGATGTTTAATCTGGGTTTCTCTGGAACATCATCAAGAACAAATTGCTTGAACACCATCATCTGGGTTGCTCCTTCTCTTCTTCTTCTTCTTCAGCTTTCTTCTTCTTCTTTAGTTCAGAAAAACGCAAAAAAAAAAAAGAAAAAAAAAAGAAAAAGAAAAAAGACACCTCGTTTTGGTGTCGAGCCAAATTCAGGCTACCAAATTTCGAGCTACGTAGCGGGGTTGTTTTTTTTAAAATCATTTTATAACTCCAAATATATGATATTATAATGAGCTCGTTTGGAAAGTTGATTATTTTTGTTGATTTTTAGTTTTTTTGAACTATTTTTTTATAGTTGATTTGATAGTTGTGAGAAAAAAAAAATAATTATGATTTAAATGTGATATTTTATTTCTGTTAACTATTTTAGTTCAAAATCTTGTTTCCAAGTAGGACAAATATAAGATAAATTAAAATTTTCATTTTTATAGTTGGGCCCAAATTTTAATTTTGTCTTTTCCATCTAAGTTAGTCCAATTTCAATCAGTCAATTAATCATGGGGGACTTACCAGCCGGTCCCATGAAACTAAATTAATACCAGCTAAGTCCTGTTCTATTTCTGTTTCCAATTTTACCCCTTATTATCACACCACAGACATGAAGCAAAGAAGACGTCACAAGCTTTCCAACAGTTTGTTGCAGACAAACATGTGAAGATTTGGAAACCATTCTCAAGGGAAATCGGAACAAATAAAGAGAATGACGGAGAGAATGAAGAGAATGAAGGGCAGAGACAAGAAGTCATTACTATAAAATAGTTCTCATTATTTTTCACATTCACAGATCAAGACAGTATCAAAAATTAGATTCAGTGGTAAATTTATCACTATTTGTTTGTAAAAAAAATTATAGAAGGAAAATCAAGCAATCACCATTAAAAACCAACACAAGAATCAGAGATACATTCAATGATAAATTTATCACTGACTGTTTGCAAAAAAAAAAAAAAAATCAAACAGTATTTTCCATTTTTACACCTAGACTCAACACTACAAATTTATCACTGGTTTAAATAAATTTATCACTGGCTTAAACAAATTTATCACTGGTTTAAATAAATTTATCGCTGGTTTAAACAAATTAATCACTGGTTTAAACAAATTTATCACTGATTTATCATTAGTTTAAACAAATTTATCACTGATTTAAACAAATTTATCACTGGTTTATCACTGAAAAACACTTCTTTTTTTTTTTAACATAGAAAATGAGGAACAGAGCATAACTACAAAGTTAAACAACATTACACACATTAAACACTTTGATATTTTACACAGATATATAACACAAACACACACACACACACACACACACATACATATATATATATATATATATGTGTGTGTGTGTGTGAATCTATAGAGATAGATCGATTTAGAGAGAGAGAGAGAGAGAAATGAAAGGAAAGGGAAAAGAAATGGATTAGGAAATGGTTCACTTGCTAGGGCAATCGGAGACCTTGAAGGTCTTGTTGGCGAGCTTCTGGAAATCATCTATGTGTGGCTCGGCAATGGTGGGCTACAGCGGTTGTAGATCTAGACTTCGTAGTGAACATTCTCCTTGAATGCGCCGGCGATGGTGGCGGATCTTCTTCTTCGATCAGACCACTCATGGTGTGGCTGAGAGAGATGTGTAGAGAGAGTTTTTTTTTTTTTTTTTTTTTCCATCTCCAGATCTGAATCTGAGAATGAAAACTTCAGGGCAAAAACGGGATAAATAAAAATGTTTAGGACATATAGGTAAAAAAGTCTCTACTAAGGACCTGTTGGATAATAACTCTTAAAAATGGGACTGGCCCGTAAAAAACCCATTAATCATATGGTTTGTGGCAGATGGACCACGCAATAAGATTGGGCTCCATCCAAGCCCCACAACTCCGGCACATTCAACAATAGGCGCCGCAACGGCCGCGGCCGTCGTGGCCACAGTTCTCCTACACCGATGACCAAACGACTAAAATCTGCTGTTTGCACCACCATGCTGTACGGGACTTGCATCGGCCGTGCTAATAATCAGGCACGTTCTTTTACTATTTATAAATTATGATCACTCATCACCGCCGCATTAATGTATAGCTAATTACAGTTTTTGTATTTTGTTTTTGTGTTATTTCAGTTTATAAAATTTTAATTAACTCAATTTTAATTTTTAATTTTAGATTTTGTATTAATTTAGTTTAATTGATGATATTTATTAAAAAATTATAAAGAAAAACAATTACACACACAGTTCATGTGTGTATTTTCTATCAAATAACACTAATAATTATAATCAATTGGAATAAATTAAGACAAAATCATAAATTTAGAGTTAAAATTAAATTAATTAAAATTATAGAGTTTAAAATGGCACATGAATCAAAATACAAAGATTATTAGTGAGGTAATGTTATGGTATACACTCCTCAAAAGCTGCCATACCATATGCAGGTTTGTTACGTATTTTTGTGGTACATGTTACATATTTTTGTAATAAATATTATATTTTTCTTAATAAAGTTACAAAAATATACACTTTTTGAAGAATGTGTATCATAAAAATTTCCATTATTTTAGTGTAAGTTGTCATTGAAGATAAAACAAAATAAAGCCCCTCCGTCTGGACTATAAGATGATGAGAATAATAATTTTCTTGTTTTTTAAGTGACATACATGCCACAAGTATATCATTATTTCGCACACCAAAGTGAGAAATTATACGAGAGCAATTGTGGGACCATTTTCTTTTTTCTTCTTCTTATTATTATTATTTTTATTCAACTAGAGAAGTGCTTGAAAAGCAAAACCATCGGCTATTTTTGTTAAACGAAAATGAATTTATTGATACATTTTTAAGGTGCATGAACAAAGTATCATATTTGATTGGTTTAAAATAATAGGTTCCTTATTTAAAAATAATAGGGACATTTACGTATAAGTCCTATTTTATAAACTTATACTCTATTAAGTACTAAACAAAACTATTTGCTCCTTCAAGTCTTATTAATTTTTAATAACTCAATTTATTCTTTTTTCTTCGGGCTCTATCTCGCGGCCTCCGAAACAATCGAAACGATTTGCTGAAGACAATCGGCTCGGCCGACGAAAATGTGCGGCAGAGTTTGGAGGATTGATTTGTAGCCTCCGGTTGATCGAGCTATCTAGAACTCGGATCTGAAATCTATGTCTATCAATACTCTCTCTCCTTCCATAATCACATCTATGTACTCATATCCACCTGAATAAATAAATTATACACAAAAGAGGTGAAAACACTCACGGCGGCTACGGATTTGTTGTTAGGATGCTTCTCTTTGAATGTATGCCATAGTGCAAAGCTCACTATGTATGCACAGAGGCTTTACTATGATATGAGATGTTGTAGAACAGGATCCAATTTAATTTCAAATCATGTTTTTTCTTTTATATTTTGCATGGCTCCAGTGTACTGGAGTGAAGAAAAGAAGTATCCATTTCAAAATTAGGAGCATACAGATCTTTTAAAAGTTGGAAGAGCAAACGATTTGTTTTTGTCCGAAGTCCAAATCTATTTATCCTGGTTATTTGTTAATTTTGATTGAAACGAAATCTATCGGATATACATATGTATTTACACATGAGAGAGAGAGAGAGAGAGAGAGAGAGGACTTACCGGCTGGATATGAGGAAGATTTAGCGTGATGGTTATCGATCTCGAGTGATGGAGAGACGGAGACTACACGACCAAGATCGTCGAATGGATGGAATTACAGAAGAGAATGAGGATCTACGAGCTGAGTTCCTTGCCGCCTTTTTTGTTGGTTTTTGGCTGGAACATTGCTCATGTGGATCATAGATGGAACCAACACAGATGTCACTGCCATTAGGGAGAGAGAGAGAGAGTTTTTTAAAATTGAGAACCTTCTCAGTTTATAATATTCTCAATTTTAATCATGAAAAAATTGAGAAATTTTTCAAATTTAATAATTATAAATTTCTTGGTTTTGATAGTTTTGATAATATTTTCAGTTCATACTAGAAAAAAAATTTGAGAAATTTCTTAGTTTTAATAATTATAAATTGAGAGCATTCTCAGTTTTGAAATTGAAAATATTCTCAGTTTGGGGATTAAAGGGAAAACGTCTTTTTACCTATAAATAGGATTTATTGGTTCAAAAACTTTTTGACGGGACCTAAGCTTCTACAAAATATGTAGATAGGACTTTTTAGTAATTAATCCAAAATAGTATTGCTCAATGTCAAAGTTGTGAAAACAGTAGAGTTCTGATATCAACATGCCCACTTGATCAAATAACACATTTTTATAATATTATTATGAACCTCATTAGAACTTTCTCTTAACTATTTTATAGTACAAAATCATAAAAACACACTACATTAAGCTCAATTCTTAACTAACTACTTTAGTTGTATATCAAAATATTAGTTACATTTAGGGAAAGATGACTCAACAAATGAAATAAAGAATAGAGAGTTTGTTAGAAAATCTATTTAAAAAGATGGTTAGCTAAAATAAAATAAAAAATATAAAAAAAAAAATGACTTTTAGTTAAAATTTAACTAAAAAATTAATTATTTTAATGGAGATACTCTTACCATTATGAACGCCGGCCCTAGGCAAAAACCCACAAAACAACGCTTTCGGCCCCAAAAAAATATCTCCAAATTAGGGCCTGAATTGTCCAGCACTTATATACATGGCTCAAAATTAAAACATTCATAGGTTGACTGAATGGCCCAAACTCGAGGCAAAGGCCCCAAACCAAAAGAAAAGACCCAAAAAAAAAATCTCACCATCAACGGGAATTTTTATGGTATACACCCCTCAAAGAGTGTATCATATGTACCTATTATGTATTTTTATAATAAATATTACTTAAATTTTTGATACAGTTATGATAATTTGTGATTTAAAAATGTAGTTACGCATTTGTGATAATTTTATGCATTTTTTGTTGTTGGTAATATTACAAATTTTTTTATCCAAACATTTTCTCACCAAAAAAAAATGTGTAACATTATCAAAACATGCATAATATTACCACAAAATACATAACTTCATTTTTGAGCTACAAATTATCATAATTGTACCAAAAAATGAAGTAATATTTATTACAAAAATGTGTATCGAATACCACAAAAACGCATAACAAAGGTGCATATGGTACACTCCTTTTAAGGGGTGTGATCATAGCATTACCCTACTGATGCATTACTTTTAGAGATAAATTATGGACTAGTCCTATGTGATGGATTTAAATACTTATAAATCCTCTATATTTTTTTAATACACCAATAAATCTCAAAATACTTATTTTTGCCTAACACATTTTAAAATATTTATAAGTGAAAAAAAGAGCAAAACTTATAAATAAATAAATCTGATTAATATGAGCGCCCGTAACCTTCAAATACATTTACAATATTCTAGTTTCTTTTTAAAAGTATTCCAGTTTCTTTTTGATAAGTTTGTGCAATATAGAGAAATTGCTTTGTAGCCCTTACTTTTTTGTAATTTAATTTTTCTAATTCTTTAAATTTTCAAGACTCAACTTTTGTGATTCTTATCCTTGAGGCAAATCTATCCCACCAAAAAGTGAAAAACAAAATGCAAACTTGGTCCTTCAAGAATTTTGATTTATGGTAATTATAATAGATTTTTCATTTGAGATTTGTGATTTTTAGATCTTATTTACCAACTCATTCAATTTTTTGTAGTTTCATATTTCATCTGGCGATTTCCAATAATCTACTTGCAATCAAGAGTTATAGCTAACCGAATATGATACGAGTTGTTCTTGCAAAAGTTACTTCAGATTTTCACATTTGATATTTTTTATACCAAATATTTTAAATCTTTGTAATAATTTTTTCGTATTTTAGTCAGGGACGGATCCAAAATTTTCACGTAGCAGGCAAAAATATATATGTGCTAACAAAAATTTTATATAAAAATATGGATTACAATATCAATTTTCTGTCGACATATAAAAAGTGAAAATTAGATGAAAACATAAACAACTACGCATTTTTTTTTTATCCATATTAACAAAGATAGTAATTTTAAAAACAATCTATTTATTAAAGTGAGATATTTTGACTTGTACTTGACGCTCTTTCATATCATTAAAAATATAAATGATAGAATCAACTTAAAATTTGCATAATGTCTTCCTCAATAAATATGATCAAATAACTAGTTAATACCTTATTTTATTATCTAGAAATAGGACTTGTTATCAATTGTAGTTATAAAAATTATTAATTTTATTATATTTTGCCTATTTTTTTTTTAGTTTTATACTTTAATTCAATGTTTTATAGATATAGAAAAGCAACAACTCAAATTTTTTTTTTTTAAAAAAAAAATCAAGAGAAGATGACCACTTACAATTTATAAAAGAAATACTTAAAAGAGACGAACCTCTATAATTTAGAAACAATTATAATTAATATTATTATAATAATGGAGATTTTTAAAATCGTAGAGTGGGGCAATCGCTCCCTTTTGTCCCTTCTAAGTCCATCCTTGAATTTAATCTATGTAACTAAATTAGTAATTACATGGATATTAGAAAAAAAAAAAAAATTGTGAATACATACAATTTCATTAATAACAGTCTCAATCTTAAAGGACGCTTAGGGCCCAAAAAGGTTAAGGGCCGGCCCTAACTTTGTGATTTATGAAATAACTCATTCATTAGTGATTATTGGTGGAGATAAACGGTTTCTCCCGAGTTTAAATAACTAAATATTAAATGTAAGGGTAAATTACATTTACCTCCCCTGAGGTTTCTGACAAATACAGGGACCTCCCCTGTGGTTTGAATAATTACAATAACCTCCCCTACTTTACCTGACAATGTCAAGATGCCCCCAAAATTTGACCGCCGTTTATGCACCTAGCTGACGCTGCTGATGTCATCAACTGTAAACACAAAAATACCTAAAATGCCCTCAAGTGCCTATAATGCCTATAATGTAAATACTAAAGTGCCTAATGTAAACACTTAACTTTATTTTTTTATTTTAAATATATATTTTTTATTTAAATATTTTATTTTATTTTGTAAATATTTTAATTTTTTAATTTTAAGATTTTAAACTCAAAATACAATTTCACACTCAAATCAGAATTAAACACATAACTCAAAACTCAATTCAAAAATTATTTTCAAACCTCATAACCAAACACATAACTCAAACTCCACACTATTTTCAAAACTCAACACCCAAATCATAACAAAACACATAACAAAAAAATTAAAATATTTAAAAATATTTTTATAAAATAAAATTTTTAAAATAAAAAATAAAATTTTTAAAATTTGTTAATATTTAAAAATATATATTTAACATAAGTTTGTATTTTTTTTAAGTTTGTGTTTGGTTATGAGTTTTGAAAATAATTTTTGAATTGACCAACACAATCATAAAACTCAATTCAAAAATTATTTTCAAATATCATAACAAAACACATAATTCGAAACTCTAAACTATTTTCAAAACTCTACACTCAAATCATAACAAAACACATAATTTTTTTTTCAAATATTTAAAAATATATTTATAAAATAAAATAAAATATTTAGAATAAAAAAATAATTTTTTTTTAAAAATTAATATTTATAAAATATATTTAACATAAGTTTGTATTTTTTTAAGTTTGTATTTGGTTATAAGTTTTGAAAATAATTTTTGAATTGACCAACACAACCATAAAACTCAATTCAAAAATTATTTTCAAATATTATACCCAAACACATAACTTAAAATTCCACACTATTTTCAAAACTCTATACTCAAATCATAACAAAACACATAAAAAAAATTAAAATATTTAAAAATATATTTATAAAATAAAATAAAATATTTAAAATAAAAAAATTAAAAATTTTAATATTTAAAAAATATATTTAACATAAGTTTGTATTTTTTTTAAGTTTGTGTTTGGTTAAGAGTTTTGTAAATAATTTTTGAATTGACCAAGAAAATTATAAAACTCAATTCAAAAATTATTTTCAAACATTATACCCAAACACATAACTCGAAACTCTACACTAATTTCAAAACTCTATATTTGGTTAAGACTCTATGAGTTTTGAAAAGATTTTTGAAAATTTCTAATTGGAATTGTAATTCTAAAAGAAAACCAAACATGTTTCTAAAAAAAATATTTTTTCGGAACATGTTTATACTCAAAACTCAATTCAAAAATTATTTTCAAAAACTCATAACCAAACACAAATTTAAAACTCAATTCAAAACTCAAAATCAAACTTTTTCCAAAACTCTATTTTAAAAGAAAAAATTAAAAAAATATATTTTATTTTTTAAAATTATTTTTAGAGTCATGATTTGAGTGTGGAGTTGTATTTTGAGTTATAAGTTTTGAAAAGAAAAAATTTATTTTGTTATAAGTTTTGAAATTTTTCGAATTTATTTTTTCAGGGTAAATATTTTATATTTTAAATATTTTTTATTTATTTTAATATGCATTATATTTCATACATTTATGTGTTGTATTTTTTAATATTTTAAATATATTTTTTAAATATTAAATTTTTTTAAAAAAATTATTTTTTATTTTAAATGTGTCATTTTTAATATAAATATTTTTAAATTATTTTATTTTATGGTTGTGTTGATCAAAGCAAAGGGTTTTTTCGTCTTTTACTTTATGGCAGTGATGTTCATCTTGAAGAAAAGTGTTTTTCGTCTTTTTGCAGGCAAAAACAAGGGTAATATGGTCATTTTATACAAAATACTAACGCCGTTTGTGCAAAATAGACAGAATGGGGGAATCTTGACATTGTCAGGTAAAGTAGGGGAGGTTATTGTAATTATTCAAACCACAGGGGAGGTCCCTGTATTTGTCAGAAACCTCAGGGGAGGTAAATGTAATTTACCCTAAATGTAATGATATTTTTTTATTAACTGATGATATCGTGTAGAATCTTGTCATTCAATATATTTTTTTAATAATATAATAAATTCACCTTTATCAATTTAGAAATTATCTTAAATTATCATTTTATAATTTAGATTTATTCTGTACATTGATTCCACATTATATAAATTAATTTTTACCACACAATTATTCACCTAAAATTTTGTGGGTGAATCAATTTGGAATATTTTTCTAATGATAGGGATGTACACTCAACAATTTGCCTCCAAAACCGAAATTAGCACTTACCCGCATTCCAATGCTTGCAATGTTGAAGCGAGAAGTATTTATATTTTTATATTTTAATCGATAATGATACATCTCATTAAAAGTGGTATTTTAATGCATCACTAATAAGTTGGCAAGTATTTTAAAAAAAAAACACACAACCCATCCATTGCAACATCACTAGTGATGCTTTTAGAGCACCACTTTTAGTGGTCTCAAGCATTATTATTATTCTAATATATAAAGCGAAGGTTGTTAGTAGAATTGGCACATTTGTGTCCTATATTTTTTGTTTCTCAAAATGTCCCTGTAGCTCATGTTTATATAAAAAAATAAATAAATTAAAAAAAAAAGAAAAAAAAAAAAAAAAGAGAAGAAGTCTTGAAACCAAAATGATGAGTTTAACAAAGCAATCACAATCTCTAGAGCAACACATCCGTATGTGTATTTTTCTTTATTATTATTCTTATTAGTTTATTACATTTTTCAAATTACACACGTAACTCATCATTACTCTAATATTGTAGCTAATAACTTTTTAAATAAGTCACAAATTTTTTTTTAAAATTATTTTTGTTTTCAACGATTTTTTTAATTATGTCATAATTTTTTATTTTTTCAATCCATCTTATGTAGACTAAACGAGGCCTAAGAAATGTAAAATTTTTTAAAAAAAATCTTTAAAAAAATTTATAAATAAAATAAAATAAAATAAGCCAAAAAGTCTACTTTTTTTTTTTTTTTGCTTATTTTGGTTTTTTCTCCTGGTTCGTCTCATCAAGTAAGATCTAGAAGCCTAAAGTTTTTTTTGAATATTTTTTAAAAATAATTCAATAAAGACAGAAATAACCCAACAAATATGTCACAAAAAAAACAAACCTCAAACCCCATTGAAAAGTTAGGACCATTGACAATTTTTTTTAAAAAATTAGGACTTTTGACAATTATTTTTGAAATTTTGTTATAGGCCGGTGACAACTTAAATGATCTAATGGTTGAGCTGCCTCTTCGAGATTCTACACGCAGGATATTGACATGGGTTAGGTTTCTCTTCTAATCACATCTTAACATTTCATATCAAATATAGATGACAACACATTGTCTGAAGACAACTTTTGTGTTTGGAGGCCACAGCCAAATACACAAGAAGGTTGGCTCTAGGGGTTTGGGAACACAAAAATATGACAATTTTTTTTCTAAATTTTTATTTTTTGTTAAATTATGTCTAAATTTTTTATTTTTTTAGTCTATCTTGTATAGACAAATTTTAAAAGTAATTTTTTTATTGAAAAATTCAATAAAAAGAAATTAAAATGCCAAACTAAGCAAAATAGGTCAATTATTTTTTTACTTATTTTGTCTTTTCTGAACTTTAAAAGAAAAATTATTAATTTACCAATTTTTCTTGTTGAGTAAAATTTAAAAATCTATAATTTTTAAAAAAAAATTAAAAAGAAAAATCATCAAACACGAAAATAATCCAATAAACCTCAAACACTAGTTAAACAACAAACCTGTGGGGTTGGTTATTGAATGTAAAAATCATTAATAACGAAGTTATCCTACTCTCTCTAATAACACAGTAGTGGTGTTAGTGTAATTTTATTTATTAATGAAAAAATTTATAATCCTGTTGACCAAGTCTTCGTTCCTCTGTACGATGTCGTTCCACCACCTGAAAATATCAACGTGAGCTAGCCGGCGGGTGTGTGCCGGAAACCTCTCCGATGCCTAAGTCAGTAAGCAAGACAAATAGGCAAAAGCTCTGTATATTCAGGGAGCAAAATTGTATTATTTTTCCAAAGGTGATATTTGTGAACTTATATAGGTTTCGTGTGGCACAGTCCTAGTAGGACTTTAACTTCTCCATACGAAGAGTCCTTCTAGAACTCGCATTCCTCCATGCGTAGAGTCCTTCTAGAATTACTCCTCTGGGAAGATAATGCTTATCCTCCAACACCCTCCTCACTGTATAAGCCAAGTGAGATGGCTCCATTATGGCCGAACTCCATTACAGCCGAAGTAACCCATAGTCCGGACTTCGTTTTTACTTCTCTCACCTCGGTTTCGCATGCACAACCGAGCTAACCATAAGAGAGCTCAACCGGACTAGGGCGCGACCCAACCGGACTACTGAGTCCGAACCGGTATCAATCTCACACCAGTCAGTTCCCGAAATGTCTCTCGACCGACCTAGCTCCGCAGACCGGACTAACTTGATAATTGCCGCAACCGAGCTATGGATGCCCATTTTGTAACCGAACTAACCGTGCTACTCCACTGCGACCGATGTATTTACTATCTGCCGTTCTTGGGCCTACCTCGGCCCAACATCTAGCTCGGCCCAATTTATGAATATAAATTACCCTCTCAATTGCCCCTTAATTCCATCTGCGAAGCATGATAGGGATTACCAATTTTCAACCGAGATAGAATTTTAACCTCTCCAGCCGAGCTAACAAAAACCATTAGCTACTCCAGCCGAGCTAAAACTGATTTAGCCTATCCCAACCGAGCTACGTCCGCACCGAGCTATACCTGTCCGGCTCAAACGTCCCTTCAATTGCGGCAACTGAATCGATTGCCCTTCCTTGACACGTGGCAAGCCCCCATTGGTTGTTCACAGCTGTCGCGCCGTCCTCGTGTTTTGTAACGTTTGAATAGTTCCCTCCAAAAACGCCTTTACACAAAATCAACCTTTCATTTCAGAATCACTCCCACACTGTTCATCCTTTCCCTTCCTTCTTGTGTTTTTCAATCTTGCATACCAAGAGCTCGTGTTCTTTATCTTTGCCCACTTTCAAATTCCTCTTTTCCCCGTATATCTTGCCCAAACTTGCCCATTTCTTTCTGTTTTGCTTCCGCTTGATTCATAATAGTATGTATCGTGTGTTTTCACAAAACACTTTGCATGCTATGTTTCTGAAAAGAACTTCACACAAACACTATGAACTTTATGAACTGCTGGTAGAACAATCATTTGGTCCATAAAAATGCATCCAACCGAACTAGGAACTGTTTGTGCTGCCTAGGCGAACTAGAACCGAGCTAGTACTTGTAGATAACACAGTAGTTTTAATAAGAAAGCATCTGATTCACCTTAGCCGAAATCAAAACTGACTTGAGATAGGTATTTCGGCCCCAGACCGAGCTAAGCCTCCGGGGCCAAGCCAGCTTCCTGAGTTCCAAAACCGAACTCAGAAAAACTGCCCCTTGAGGCTTAACCGAAGTAAGGAACCCTTCAAGTGAAACCAAAATAACAAACATAACGTTCCAACCGAGATAACAAGAATAATAAACCAACCGAGATAACAAGCCCCTCCCAGAAACCGATATAGAAACCGTAGCACCCTGTAGAACCGAAATAAAACCAGCCTTTTCTTGCTTTATTTTTGTAGCACGGTCTTTGATCTGTGCTTGACTCCTTGTTTTTCAACTTTGCAGACTTAGGCTGCCCAGGCACTCCCTCTGTGCGTCCAACCGGACTACTGAGCACGCTCTTTCAACCGAGATAAATTATTTCATAACTTATAGAATAAATGGGGAAGTACAGACATTTGGTAGAAACCCCAGGCGGCCTAGCCGACTTCCGAGAACAGTACAACATTCCAACCGATGTAAATCTAAAACTAGCCAAACAAGGAGTCGACCCATGGGGCGAAGAAGGCTTTGTCCCATTCACCCTCCAATCTATAGTAGAAACCGGACTCAGATTCCCAGTCCAGCCACTAATTTGTGAATTCCTCAGACAAACCACTTTCGGTTATCCACCAATACATATCGAATAATAATGGGCATAGATGCTCTGAACCAACAAACCGGTCTGAACCTAGGTCTGGCCGAGATACTACATCAGTATTCAATAGGATCCAAAAACCAAGGCTGGTGTTACTATTTGAGAGTGCGCCGAGGTAGAGAAAAGATAATAAAGCACACACCGGATAAAGATGTCAATGATGACGACTTCTTCTGGGTATCTGGAAACTTTGAGGACTTCCAAGCCCGAATCCCAGGCCGAAGAATAAACGGGGAGAAAGGGGAGCCCGGTATACACACTTCGGTTTTCATTTCGCCTTTCCCTTGAACTTTACTTTCTCTGTAAACCGGACTAACACTTGTCTTCTTTTGCTTTGCAGATAAAGCTCATCTCATCTCCAACTACAACTATCCCAACACCGCCGTACTCCGCGCCGCACTCCGGGTGAAAGAAAGGAGTTGGGCAAAACTTCTTGACTTCGAGCCGACCTACAGATACTCCGGTCGACGAAAAGCAAGAGTAACAGATTTTCTCCTCGAAGACCCACCAGAACCGGACCCAACTTTGCCCGAAATCGTCCTTGTGCGACTAACCCCAGAACAAGAGATGGCGAAGAAAAACAGACTGAGGGCCATGCTCACCGAAACAAGCCCAACCGAGGTACCACAGGCCGGCCAATCAACCCAGGCCGTGGTGGCTCTTCCATCGCAGCAGCCTTCTGCCTCCCGCCGAAACAAGCGTGCCCGGACTGAACAAACCGGGCCACAACTTGTTGATGAAGATGAGAATGTTCTGCCACCAAACCCACCAGCAGTTACTCAACCGGACCCCCAGCCGGAATCATCGAACCGGTCTGAAATCCCCCAGTGGGCTCCCCCCCTAGTCTTCAACAACCGAGCTATCAATGAGGGTGACTCCGTTGTCTCAGATAAGGATCACCTTCTGGCCTTCAACTTGGCCAGAGGTGTGTGCCTTCCAAAAGACATGGAGCACCACCAAAAGAAGCTCAACACCGAGGTCAAGTCACTTCGGTCCGCTTCGAAGTCAATGATCGTGGTAAGTAATACTGGCCTTTCTGTCTCTAAAATTTGTCTAACTTCCATTTCGGTCGACAACTAAAAAATTTACCATACTTTGTGCAGGCTCTTCAAAAAACCACACTTGCACACCGGCAGGTGATGGAGTCACAGAAGACCGCAGCCATGAAAGATCTTTGTGGCCAAAGTCGCGAACTAACACAAAGCTCGTAACAAGGCGGCCGAACTGGAGGCCGAGGTATCACGTCTAACCGGACTGGTTACCTCGGCTGAAAGTGATAAACAAAAGGCTGTAACCGAGGTAAAAGATTATTACCTGTGGGAGATGGCCCAGCTGCAGACCAAAAAAGACGCCGAAATGGACTCTTTAAGGTCAAGTAAGAAGGGCCAGAAAGCAAGGTTTCAAGAAGGCTGAAGATGCGTACGGTCTCCAATGTGGCGCAGCGAAGGACCTCTTCTTTAAGTGCGGTTGGCGGAGTGCGGTGGAGAAGCTCGGTTGCACTCCAGACACCGATGCTTACAACGCTCCACCGTACTTTATCCCGGCTTCGCTTAAGCAGTATGCAGACGATCTCCAAAAAGCATTCCTTGAAGCGTCCGGTGACGAAGAAGACGAAGATGATGACGATGATGAAGATGATGAGGGGGAGCCATCTCTGACTCCGGTTACCACCGATCAGAGCAATCAAGAAGCTCGGTTGGAGCCAACAGTGGATCGAACTAACGACATACCAGCTAACTCTGTCCTGCCAGCGGATACCACGGTTCAAACCGGGCTCCCTCCTCAAACCGGTCTCCAGGCAGCTGCTGAAGCGGAGCTTGATGCCGAACTTGACGCGCTCCTTGGATGACTGTTTTTTGTATTTTTTGCTTCTTTTTCCTTTCTTGTATTTCGGTTTTGGATGTCCGTAACCGGGCTATGGCCCCTCAAATGTACTTCCTTTTGTCTTCAATGAAAAATTTTGAACTTTCATTCCGGTTGTGTACTTGCCTGCTTGTATGTTTATTTTTCCATGAACTTGATTACTGGCTGTGATCTCGGTTGACTATATACCTCACTAGTTAACCACTCTTCACCGATGTAACTTACTTTGAAGAGTACAAAGAGTTGGTTTAATCGATAACCACTCTTCAGGTATAACTTACTTGGTGAAGAGTACAAAGAGTTGGTTTAATCGACCAACCACTCTTCACCGATATAACTTACTTTTGAAGAGTACAAAGAGTTGGTTTAATCCAGCCAACCACTCTTCAGCCGATATAACTTACTTCGGCTGAAGAGTACAAAGAGTTGGTTTAATCCAGCCAACCACTCTTCAGCCGGTATAACTTACTTCGGCTGAAGAGTACAAAGTGTTGGTTTAATCCAGCCAACCACTCTTCAGCCGATATAACTTACTTCGGCTGAAGAGTACAAAGAGTTGGTTTAATCCAGCCAACCACTCTTCAGCCATACACTTACTTCGGCTGAAGAGTAACAAGTGTTGGTTTAATCCAGCCAACCTCTATATAGCCATTCCCATACTTTGGCTGAATGTTGGTTTAATCCAGCCAACCTCTAAGTAGCCATTCACATACCTTGGCTAAGTGTTGGTTTAATCCAGCCAACCTCTAAGTTGGTTTTTCCAGCCAGCTTAGAATAGAATGTTTGGTTATTCCGACCAAACGTCCTGCAGCCTGGATCCTGATCCTGGGTTTAGGAGGGTCAATAGTTGGTTATTCCGGCCAACTATGTTTACAATGCTACTAACTTGCTAAAACTACTTTCTATGGAAAACAAATATACTGAAAAGAATCGACTTGTTTTATTGAGAAAGTTGAAAATTACACATACTCAAAAAGAAGAAAAAAAAAAAACTAAAAGTAAAATAACTTGAGATTGGCAGTATTCCATGGCCTAGGAATTGCTTTGCCGTCCTTATCTTCCAAGTGGTATGCCCCTTTGCCTGCTAATCCGACCACTTTGTAAGGTCCTTCCCAGTTAGGTCCTAACTTGCCATCTCCTGGGACCAATGTGTTGCCCATAACTTTGCGAAGTACCCAATCGCCGATCTTGAACTGCCTTGGATGTACTGTTTTGTTGTATTTCCTGGACAATTCTTGCTGGTAGGAGGCGATGTGAACCAATGCCTTTTCTCTTCTTTCTTCCGCGAGGTCAAGTTCTAATGCAATTGCTTCGGCGTTTAAGTCTGGATCAAAGTTTTCGCTCCGGATTGTAGGAAGGCCAACTTCTAAGGGGATGACCGCTTCCATGCCATATGCCAAGGAGAATGGTGTTTCTCCGTTGATCGCCGTATGCGTAGTCACGATAAGCCCATAAAACATGAGGGAGCTCTCCTCCCCCTTTGCCTTTGGCTTTGTCCAACATTTGCTTCAATCCGTTCAAGACTACCTTGTTTGACGGCTCTGGCAGTCCATTTGGTTGGGGATATGCCGGGGTGGAGTTGTAGAACTGTATCTTGTACTCTTCACAAAAGCTTCAAAATTCGCCATCAAACCGAAAAGCCAAGAAATCAAATCAACGCTTTTGGTATGCCAAAGCGTGTAATGATGTTCTGCCAGACAAACTTCTTCACATCTTTCTCCTTGATTGATGCCAAGGCTTCTGCTTCCACCCACTTTGTGAAGTAGTCTGTTGCCGCAAGAAAGAACTTCCTGTTGCCTGGTGCTGTTGGGAGTGGTCCTACTATGTCCAAGCCCCACATTGCGAAAGGCCACGGACTAGTGAGAGGTAGGAGTTCTCTTGCAGGTTGGTGAATTTGATGCGCAAACTTCTGGCATTTTTCGCACTTTTTGACATACTTCTCTGAATCCGCTTGCATGTAGGGCCACCAATACCCCTGTGAAATAGCTCGGTATGCCAATGACCTTCCTCCTTGATGGCTGCCGCATACGCCCTCATGTATTTCAAACAAGAATGCTTCCACCTTGCTGGGGTGAACACACTTTAAGTAAGGTCCTGAAAACGACCTCTTGTATAAAGCTAAGGATGGAGAGAGCCAAAATCGTTGCGACTTGGCTCTTATTCTGTTGGCTTCTTTCTTACCTTCTGGTAGAGTGCCGTCTTTCAGGAACAGTATGATGGGATCCATCCAAGAAGGACCTAACTCCGCACAACATACCTTTTCAGCTTCTGGGTCTTCAATACTTGGTCTGGGCAGATAGTTGATCAATAGAGGATGTGGGATGGAGGTATCTGCCATTGAGGCGAAGCCTGCTAGTTCGTCTGCTCTACTATTCTCCTCCCGGCCAATTTGTTCTATTCTGACGACTTCAAACTTCTTGATCTCTGTCCTGACTAAGTCTTGGTACTTAGCCATTCTTTCATCCTTTGCTTCATAGTCGCCAGAAATTTGATTCACCACCAACTGTGAGTCACTGTAGACCATGAGTTCGGTGGCCTTCATGTAGGCCGCTGACTTGAGTCCTGCGAGAAGCGCTTCGTACTCTGCTTCATTGTTTGATGCTGGGAAGCCAAGGTTGATCGCTTGTTCCATGACTAGACCGTCTGGAGAGATGAGGACTATGCCAAGTCCTGCGCCATGTCGGTTGGATGCTCCATCCACAAAGAGCTTCCACATCTCCCCAACAAACAACTTCCAGCATGTGGAGGGATCAGATGATGCCTTGGGGTCTTCCAGGTTGCTAATGTCTTCTTCAGAGTCCAAAGTTGCAGACTGCCCCTTGTCTTTAGTTGGTGGCGAGTTTTGACTTGGTGTAGCAAGGTCTGCTTTCTCGCTTTCTATTCTCGGGTTCCGCCTCGGGTTCCTACCGAGTAACCTCGACTAGGGTTGTGCTATTCCAACGTCAATCTCCATCCCTAGTTTGGTCGTGTCGGTCGATCGATTAGGCGGAACTTGGTGGCTTCCAGAGTGAACTGCGGCATGACGTCGCCAAAGATTGGGCCTTTACTGCGGTCCTGGGTTGGAACTTCACATCATATTGTCCCAACTCCACTGCCCACTTCAAAATCCGCCCAGAAAAGTTTGCCCTCTCAAACAAAGCTTTTAGTGGAAAGGCTGTGAGGACGACAATGGTGTGGGCGTGAAAGTAGTGCGCCAATTTCCTGGAGGCCATCATTAAGGCCAGTGCTAGCTTCTCTAGAGGCAGGTACCTTGTTTCGGCTCCCAGTAATGTCTTGCTGACATAGAAGATAGGCAGGTGTTGGATTCCTTCTGCTCGAACCAACACTGCGCTCACTGCATGCTGAGAGACTGCCAAATAGAGGAAGAGTTCTTCCCCAGGTATGGGGGTAACAAGTAATGGCGGAGAAGACATGTACTCCTTCAGACTTGCCAGAGCTTTGTCGCATTCTTCGTCCCACTCAAACTTAGCTTTTAATGACTGAAAGAATGGGCGCAATCTGTCTGAAGACCGGCTGATGAATCGGTTAAGTGCTGCCGCCATGCCGGTGAGATGCTGCACTTCTTTCACTGAGTTAGGTCTCTCTAGCTCTTGAATTGCTTTGATCTGAGAAGGATCTGCCTCGATACCTCGATTGGTCACCAAGAAGCCTAAGAACTTGCCTGATCCCACTCCGAAAGCACACTTCGACGCGTTAAGGCGTAACTTATGCTTTTTCAGGATCTCGAACATCTCGCTTAGGTCCTTGAGATGGTCATTTTCACTCTTGCTCTTGACCACCATATCATCGATGTAAGCCTCCATTGTTTTGCCTAACAATGGCTCAAACATCTTGGTGACCATTCTCTGGAATGTCGCCCCTGCGTTCTTTAGGCCAAAGGGCATGACCTTGTAACAATATAGTCCTCTTGGAGTGGTGAAGGACGTTACTTCCTGATCTGGTTCGTGCATGGCTATCTGATGGTAGCCTCAGATGCGTCAAGGAAGCTAAGCTTTCTGTGTCTGTGTTAGGTCCACCAATTGATCTATCCTTGGCGGGGAACCGTCGCTTTGGACATGCTTTGTTGACAGTTTTGTAGTCGACGCAGACGCGCCACTTCCCATTCTTTTTTGGCACTACTACCGTGTTAGAGATCCACCTGGGGTAGTGCACCTCCCTAATCGCCCCTGCTTCTAACAAGTTACCCACCTTTTCTGCCACTATCTCGGCGTGAAGTCTGCAAAGGCGTCGTTGGATGACCGGTCTAGCGAAGGGTGGGCGTTAGTGATGGCAAATGAAGTTGGGATCAATGCGGCATGTCGTATGGGGTCCAAAGAACACTTCGATGTTGGAGGTCGAAATTCCAAGACTTCCAATCTCTCGCCGACAACGACGATCCAAGAAGGAAGAACTTTTCCGGTTCTTCGATCTATTCTCGACTTCTACCAGTCCTCATCGCTTTTGATCAGCCGCTTTGCCAACATCCGCGAATAGTTCATTACTTTCTGGTTCTTCGACCGAATGAACATATCCTTTGGCGGCGCGGCTACCATTCGCTATGAAGCTAATCGCTTGGACATAATCTGTCCCCATATACTTCTTCTATTACTCCGGTGTCGTTTGGGAACCTCATCCCTTGGTGGTAGGAGGATGCCACTGAGCGCATGCCATGCAGCCATGTTGTGCCTAAGATGATGTTGTAGGTGGAGGACCTTCGACCAGAACTCTACTTGCCGTTACACTTCCCGCCTCGGAAGGATGATTTTGCCGATCGCCACTCCCAAGATAGAGTTGAATCCAATCAAAGGGGATACGGCTGGGGCCAAGTCTTTATCTTGCAGCTTTAGTTGCTTGAAGGTTTCATAGTACATGATTTCGCACGAGCTACCTTGGTCAATCAGAATCCGCTTGACGTCAAAGTCCTTGACTCGGAGAGTGACGACCAAGGCAACGTTGTGTGGGCAATATATTCTGTCCAAGTCTTTATCTGAAAAGGACATGATGTTTGTGGCTTCATCCTCCCTTTGACGACGGTTGGGCACTTAGCACCTCTTTCAAGTGCTGCCTTTTTGATTGAACCTCCGAGCTCGCATACTGCTCTGGTTCAAAGACTCCATGGATTACGTTGATGGTGCCTTGTGGCGGGCCGATCGGCATTCCATTGGGGAGGTTGTGGTCTTGGGTCGCGCCTCCTTCTATGTATTTATCCGTGGCTCTGCCGCCACCAATTCTTCCAGATGTTGCCTCAACAAGTAGCGATTTTCGGTGCCCTTTTCCTTGTGGAAGGTGCATCTGGATCTGTCATCATAGTCCTTCTGGGCCTCGCCTAGCTTGGCTGGCCACTTGACGAAAGGCTCGTCTCAGATCTCACTGAGTATACGGTAGATCGGTTTTTTGAACACTGTGGTAATGGCGGTGCGGACCCTCAACCACCTCTTGTCCTGGTCTTCGTCATTGTCTCGCTCTTTGCCCATTTCGGTTTCGGCGATCTACCGTATTGACTTTTGCCGAAGTCTTCTTCTCTGGTATCACGGTCGCGCCAGTCTTGGCTTTGGCACGAGCGCCATCTTCTTCTACCCTGATGTGCTGGTGCACTCTTTCCATCAGGGCTTCCATGGTGAGAGGTGGCGTCATGGTGATAGAGTCCCTCAGTCTGTTCCCGACTGGAAGACCTCTTTTGTATTGCGCAATGGCGAGGTTGGTTGGGCAGTCCCCAATCTGGTTGAATGTCTCCCAGTAGCGACTGTTATACGACCTCAGAGTCTCCTTGTCTCCCATGTCGATGGAGAGCAACTGGTCGATCTCCACCGGAGTTTTTGTGTTTGTTCTGAACCGAGTTACAAACGCCTCTGCCAATTGCGCCCAGGAGGCTATGCTGCCCTCTGGAAGCTTCTCAAACCAAGTTAAGCCTAGGTCGCCGAGGCTTGAGGGAAATAAGATACACATCAACGCCTCATTCCGCCGGTATACAGCCATAACCTGGCGAAAGTGGCTCAAGTGGGTGTAAGGGTCTGTCTTTCCTTCATACGTCGTGAACTTGGGTTGTAGGAAGCCTGACGGAAGGGGCGCGTTCTCAATCTCGGGGACGAATGGTGAGGTCTGCAGCCTCGCCAATGCCTTATCCGCTGGTTCGTATGCCAAGTGCGGCCTTGGCATTCCAACCTCGACGCTTCCATGCGTCCGAGGAGCCAATCGCTGCAAGGCAGGAACCCTGTGAGGATCGCGCGCCCTGGCGTCCTCCTTCCATCGTGCCTTTTCTTCCAACATGGACCTTAGGTCGGACGACCTAGGTAATTCTGTCTGGACCTCGTATGATGCGTATGTGAGGGCCAATAGGTACTCCCCTCAGTGTATGACCTCTCAGGCCTCGTCCTCTCAGACTTGGAGTGACGAGTCCTGGAAGATACGGATCGCGTGTCGCCTGTCCTGAGGCTTCTGTCCTCTGGCCGAGAGGGTGTAGAATTCCTACTACGACCCTCAGAGTGGCGAGGGGGCGTCTTCTTGTTGCGCCCCTCTCCTGTCGCCACTTCTTTTCCTTTCATCTGGCGCTTCAGTGACTCCATGTCCGCCGCCATCTTACGGATCAGTTCGTCTTGCTCTCTGACGCGATCCTCCAGAATTTGAGGATCCACTCTGCGCCTTTGTCTTTCTGGGCTTTGCGAACGAGAGGGATGAGGGCTGCCATTCCTCCTTCGTCCCCTCGCATCCCTCCTGGAATTCTGCCTTTGTGGTTCCAGGCTCGCCATGGGAGGGACCAAAGGTAGGCCTTCGCGCCTTGCACCTCCTTCTGGAGTTAATCCGTCAATGGCGGACTGAGGCAGTTCTTCGTTGTTTGCCATTGATGTTCGAGAGAAAGCTTGATCAAGAGGTTGTTCTTGTCTGTTATTCCCACAGACGGCGCCAATTGTACGGGAAAGAAATACACCTTCTCGTATAATCCTGTTGACCAAGTCTTCGTTCCTCTGTACGATGTCGTTCCACCACCTGAAAATATCAACGTGAGCTAGCCGGCGGGTGTGTGCCGGAAACCTCTCCGATGCCTAAGTCAGTAAGCAAGACAAATAGGCAAAAGCTCTGTATATTCAGGGAGCAAAATTGTATTATTTTTCCAAAGGTGATATTTGTGAGCTTATATAGGTTTCGCGTGGCACAGTCCTAGTAGGACTTTAACTTCTCCATACGAAGAGTCCTTCTAGAACTCGCATTCCTCCATGCGTAGAGTCCTTCTAGAATTACTCCTCTGGGAAGATAATGCTTATCCTCCAACACCTTCCTCACTGTATAAGCCAAGTGAGATGGCTCCATTATGGCCGAACTCCATTACAGCCGAAGTAACCCATAGTCCGGACTTCGTTTTTACTTCTCTCACCTCGGTTTCGCATGCACAACCGAGCTAACCATAAGAGAGCTCAACCGGACTAGGGCGCGACCCAATCGGACTACTGAGTCCGAACCGGTATCAATCTCACACCAGTCAGTTCCCGAAATGTCTCTCGACCGACCTAGCTCCGCAGACCGGACTAACTTGATAATTGCCGCAACCGAGCTATGGATGCCCATTTTGTAACCGAACTAACCGTGCTACTCCACTGCGACCGATGTATTTACTATCTGCCGTTCTTGGGCCTACCTCGGCCCAACATCTAGCTCGGCCCAATTTATGAATATAAATTACCCTCTCAATTAATATTGATAATATTTTTTTACTTGTAAATATTTTTTAACTGACACATACCAATGTAATTCCTCCATAACTTAATAATTTCAGATTTTAAATAAATTCAGAGTGTGACAACATAAACATAACGATTACAAGACGCTATTACATAATGATAGCAAGATGTTCACAATATTTAATCAAACAGTTGTGCATATGAGCTAACCCTCTCCTCTCATTTAATGGTTCCATCCCAAGCATGTGTGTGTGTAG
Organism: Camellia lanceoleosa; assembly: GCA_025200525.1. NCBI lineage: Eukaryota > Viridiplantae > Streptophyta > Magnoliopsida > Ericales > Theaceae > Camellia > Camellia lanceoleosa. Next base: position 63,298,852 of record CM045762.1, read on the forward strand.
ACACCCCATTTTTGACCGGCCTTAAGACTCAGACGTCACCGATTGAGCGCTCGGTGATGTTGCATATTGTGCTCGTTCAGAAGTCTCAGAGTCGCGGCCGTGCGCCCTGCCTCCGGACTTCCGAACCCTCTTCTCTACCTTGTCTCGGTTTGCGAACCAGACTCGGTTTTCTCTGTTTTCTTTCGAGGAAGGAATGGTCTCAGAGACTATCTCCGTGGCCGTGAGCTACTTTTAGTGGTCAGAGGCCATTTTGCCTTTCGGAGTTCCGGTTTTTGCCGTCGGCCGTGTGCCTCGGCTCGGGACCGCCCAACCATCTCCGAAGTTCTCCGGTTTTTGGCATGTGCCTCGCTTTTAATGTTCCGAGGAACACTGGGGCCTGACGCCACTTCGCAATTAACACCACTTCGGTGCGCGACCCATTTTCGGGACCCCGAACTGCGTGATTTGGGCCCCGAACATTCATTTTGCATCAGCCTTCTCCGGTTTTTGGCGGAGACCTCTGTTTTAATATTTCGAGGAACCCTGGGGCCCCCGATGCCCACTTCGTGGCCGTATGCCACTTTCGGTGCTCATAGCCGGTTTTCGGGACCCCAAACCGAGCGGTTTTGGTCCCGAGCATTCATTTTGCATCGGTTTTCTCTGATTTTTGGCAGGAACCTCTGTTTTGTCATTCCGAGGGACACTGGGGTCGCAGATACCCACTTCGCTGCTGAATACCACTTCCGGCACCTGCAGCCCATTTTCGGGATCCCGATTTGCTCGGTTTTGGCCCCGAACGTTCATTTCTCATTAGTTTTTGTTCAAACTTGGCAGGTACCTCTGTTTCAACACCAGGAAGATCACTGGGGGGGGAGAGGCCAGCAATTATCCCAGATAGCCAGTTTCGCTCCTCCGGAGCCCGTTTTTCTCACTTCCGGGCCAATGTTGAACACCTTGGGGGTATTTTCTTCCAACCAAAGTTACATATCTGTGATCAGGGGACATGGAAGGACCCTAAACAAGCATGGTCGGCCAGCAATTTTGATTTTCATTTTTGGCCCTCTTCTTCAAATGCAATGTTGTGAATCCTGCTTCAATGTTGCCAAATTCCAACCTTGGAACCTTGTTCTACACATCTTGGAGGACCCTAAAAGTTGGTGGTCGGCCAGCAATTTTGAATTACACTTTTTGGCCCCTCCTTCAAGCTCTATGTTGTGACTTCGCCTTGAGTTGCCAAATTCCAACCTTGGGGCCTTATTCTACACACTTGGGAGGACCCTAATGTATGGTGGTCGGCCACTAATTCAACACTTTTTTTTGGGGTGGCCGGCCACAAAGGTGGCTGGCCGGCCACCTTGCAGAGAGTTACTGGCCAGATTCACTTTCGGCTCCAAATTGCCCATTTGCTTTCAAAGTGTCTCCCTCATCCGGGGGATATTTCGGGAGGGAAAGATTGGGTGCTTTCCCTCCCCTTTTACACCCCATTTCTTGCCTATTTGAAGGCCCCTCCCCCTCCTTCTTCAAGGTTAGAAAATTTTGTCTCAAGAAGACTTCTCCAAAATCCTCCATTACCATAGTTTAAAACTCAAAAAAGCTTCAAGTCTTCAAGGCCATTCCTCTATCAACCCTTAGCTCCACCATCCTCACTACCATTCCAGCAGCAAAGAGGTGATTTTCAGTGGTCAAGGGTCAACAAATCAGAGCCAAGAATCAAAGAAAGACAAGTCTTCAAGGGTAAGTCCTCAAAACCAACTTTTAGGGCTTTTTCTTGATTCATTTCTATACTCTATTTGGTTGAGAATTAGGGCTCCGACCCCTACTGATTTTGTGCTTTTTTTGAGCCCCTCTACAACTTTGTAGAAGGGCTCAACTTCATTTGGTGTCTCCATGATACACTTCCTTCAATATCCATCTTGTATGTCACCAACTTGCATGCTAGTTTTAGCCTATTTACATTTGTTTTTGGGGCTCCGACCCCTAGTGGTTTTGTGCTTATTTTGAGCCCCTCTACAACATTGTAGAAGGGCTCAACCTCATTTGGCCATTCTATATACCACCTCTCTTGGAAATTCACTTTAGGCCCTAATTCTTGCATGCTTTGTTAGGCTTACTTGGATCCGGATTTCAGCCTTCATCAGGCTTAGAAATAGCCTTTTTTTTGTCTCCTTTTCATGTTATGTTGAGGGCCTTAAGCCATTTGGTGTATATTTTTGGTACTTCCTTTGAAATCCATCAAATTTACCGTAAAATTGCATGTTTGTTTAGGCCATTCTAGCTTCTGTTTCTGGCCTTCATCAGGCTTAGAAAGTGTCTTGTTTTGGTCTTTTCTTCAAGTTTTGTTAAGGGTCCTTTCTGGTTTGGTGCATCCATGTGGTACCTCTCTTTATAACCTCTTTTGGGCTCCATTTTGCATAGAATTTATAGCATGTTTATGTTCTGTTTTTGGGGCTTCCATCTTCTGTAAATGTGCTTATTTTTATGCCCTCTTCAATTTTTTAGAAGCAAGTTTGTCCATTTGGTGTTTGTATATACCACCTCCCATTGTAATGCTCTTTTGGCCATTAATCTTGTATGATTTTGTTGCCATATCTATGTCTCCTTTTTGGCCATGTTTGTTACTGAAGAATGCCATATTTGGGACTTCCTTGCTACTGTTATTGCTGCCATGATCATATTTTGCATGTATAGCATGGCTATAGGCCATTTCGGGGCTTAATTTCACATTTTCGGGATGATTGCATGCATTGATTGTCATTTCGTATCATTTCGGGGCTGTTTTCCCCTTTATTTAGTGGCTGAAATTTGGTTTGCATGCTTGCATATCATTTCCCATGTCATTTTATGCCTTAATGCATTGCCTCGGTTTGCGTGCCCGTGGGCACGCACTTCGAGGCACTCCGTTTTCATTCATCGGCATCTTATGTGAGTGTGGCTGAGGCCCTCTCATGTTAGTATAAGCCCAATTTGCATTTTTTATGTCATTTGCATTTCGCATGCCATTGCCTCGGTTTGCGTGCCCGTGTGCACGCATTTCGAGGCACCTCATTTTTACCCGCCGGCAGCCTATGTGAGTGTGGCTGAGGCCCTCTCATGTTGGCGTAAGCCCAATTTGTATTTTCATGCTTGTATGCCATTGCCTCGGTTTGCGTGCCCGTGTGCGCGTATTCCGAGGCACTTCTTTTTTATCCGACGGCCTCCTATGTGAGTGAGCTGAGGCTCTCCCATGTTGGTGTAAGCCCATCGTTGCATTCCGTATGCCATTTCATCTCATTTCATCATCGCCTCGGTTTGCGTGTCCGTGTGCACGCATTTCGAGGCACTTCGGTTTCATCCGATTTTGCATCGCACATCATCGCCTCGGTTTGCGTGCCCGTGCGCACGTATTTTGAGGCACTTCGGTTTTATCTGATTTTCATTCTTGCATCCTCGCCTCGGTTTGCGTGCCCGTGTGCACGCATTTCGAGGCACTTCGGTTTTATCCGATTTTCATTTCATATCATCGCCTCGGTTTGCGTGCCTATGGGCACGCACTTCGAGGCACTTCGGTTTTATCCGATTTTCATTTCATATCTCCGCCTCGATTTGCGTGCCCGTGTGCACGCATTTTGAGACACTCTGCTTTATCCGCTTGGCATTGCGTATGCCTCCGCCTCGGTTTGCGTGTCCGTGTGCACGCATTTCGAGGCACTCTGTTTTATCCGCTTGGCATTGCGTATGCCTCTGTCTCGGTTTGCGTGCCCGTGTGCACGCATTTTGAGGCACTCTGTTTTATCCGCTTGGCATTGCGTATGCCTCTGCCTCGATTTGCGTGCCCGCGTGCACGCATTTTGAGGCACTCTGTTTTATCCAATTTACATTTCATCATTGCCTCGGTTTGCGTGCCAGTGGGCACGCATTTCGAGGCACCTCATTCCTATCATCCCGGCATCCTATGTGAGTGTGGCTGAGGCCCCCTTCATGTTGATATAAGTCCATCATTACATTTCGCATGTCATTCCGCATCGCCTCGGTTTGCGTGCCCGCGTGCACGCTTTTCGAGGCATCTCATTTTCATAGCATCATGCATGCTAGGATTGTATGTTAGTTGCATTCCATGCATATCATGCATATTGCACGGGAAACGAGGCACGTTTCGTACTCCGAGTGACGGAACGGGTCTCAATTCCCAAGTCACCGACACTCCGGATTACCCATGATGGAGTTAGGTTTTGTTATAGCATTCATCTGCATTCATCCCATATTGAGTTGTGCAATTCGACTCCCCGACCATCATGCATCGAGATGCGTGATTGGTGGCACGAGGATCGAAGCATGCATATATTTGTGAAATACATCTTTGTGCCTTTTCCCCGCTCTGTTGCGGCAAAATTGAGTTTAGCAACTTTCGGTCCGTGCGCATTTAGAAATATCGCAACAGAGGCTAATCGGGGCATCCTAGTGGATTTCAGCGACCCTAACGGTGGCATCTATCAAGCAAAGCGATCCACGGCTTGCACGCCATTCGCTTTTATTAATTAATTTGTCAATTAATTAGAAATTTGTATATTTATTATTCGGACTGTATTATTTTTTCATTTTTCGGACTGTATTATTTATTCGGACCCTCTGTGCGAGGGCAATGTTGTAATAAGGGTGTGTGAGTGTGATGTATGTCTTCCAACCCCCATTTCTTTCTCCCTTTTATTTACCCGCTTACGATGGTTAGATATAGGGCATATTTCATTTAGCATACAGTATGACAGCATGTTTGCATTCATTCATCTGTTTTACATGCATCGGGCTCGGCACATCATACAAACTGCATTGTATTTCAATTCCAAAATTGAATACTTGTTAGTTGTAGCATTTCATATGCCATGTTTAGAATAGCCGCGCCTGCTATAGTTGCATTTTTGCATGTGTTGCATTAGGCAATTCTGTATACTTAGGATCATGCATGATTTCTAATCACTGCTTTTGGCTGGGAGTACTCGGTAAGTTTTATGCTTTAGCATCCTTGCATGCGTGTGAGTGTTGCCATGATAGCATGCTTACCATGAGGCTATGTGCTTATGTGATATAACTGCCTTGAATGCCTGTGGGTGGAGGTTGAGTTATCTGAATTGGGACAATTCATCAAATGTTTGTTTTAAGCCCACTAGATAGTGGCAAAATCATGTTTTTCTAAGCCCACATGAGGGTGGCAAATCCGCATTTTAGCCTACCTGCGGGTAGCACCATCACACCATTGTCAAACAAACAAACATGAAATGTTTTGTTCCAATTCAGACGGCCCAGTCTATACTTATTTGCTGCGAGCATCACATAGTAACCTAGGCTAAATAACCGGAATAAGGACTCACAATGTTTTCAAAAACAGATATCATGATTAGTAGAGGCCGGTCTTTGACCGGGCGAAAGGGGGTGCTCACGATGTGACCTTCCCTAATCGTACCCAAGTTCCCGAGCCGACTTTGGTGATGACGGACACGTGGCCTTATGGCACCGAGTCAGGGTTTCCTAAATTTCCCATTTTAAAAATATTTAGGTGGCGACTCTGTTATCTGGCAAAGCAGTCCATGTTTGGCACTTCTTTTCAAAAAATATGTTTTCCTTCAAAACGATTTGCCGGATTTGGACTCTTTGGTTCAAGATTGAGAACTGCATAAAAAATCGAGTCCGAATCAGAGCGAGGTCCTCATGGGCGTTATTACTGATTCTGGCGATCTACTGGGATTTAGAGAACTTGACTCGAACTCATGATATCTCTGCTTTTGACTACACTTGTGTGTTTCTTTGCATTGCATTTGCATTGGTGCGCCTAGGACACCGTGTTTGCCATATGCCATTCGAACGATTTGTGGGAGGCTTGTCTTGTCAAGTCATGTCCATAAGGTCGGCTCTGGGCTCGACAAAGATGGGAACACAAACCCCGGTTTTACCGGGGCACCCTTTTTGACCATTCAACCTAGTGCATATTCGGATCCATAGTGACCATTCCAAACTAGGACAGGTTGCTTACCCGTTTATAGGTTGTTTGAAGCCGCTGCGTGCGTAGTGAAACCCTAGTCCCTGACAAAATAGGACAGGGAAACCCTACCCCAACATAGGGGTGTTTTGGCTCTCACTTATCTGTTATGTGCTTGTTAGAGTGTACCTCTACACGGAATGCATGTATTAGTTTGCGAGTTTGAGCATCAGGCCTGCGGGCACCAGTTCAGTATTTTGGGTATCGAACTGCAAGGGCATCAAGATTTGGTGGAATCTCCCGAGGGTATCGGCACCACAGTGAATTTTGGGCAGAATTCAATAGAGGGCACACTTGTTCAATTATTCAGATGAAATCAGCCGAGATGTCATCTGCTTTCTCTCTTGCTAGGTAGTCTCGAACTATAGCTTCGAAGGTCTGATATCCCCCGGGTACATTGGACTAGTGCTGATAGACTTTGTTAGGTCAGAAATTCAATTCAAGGGCAACCAGTGTTCTTTCGCTGAGGCAAGGCAAAGAAGGGCCAGTCAGGGCTCTCCGGTTCATCTGATCCGTCAGTCACCAGTCACATCACCTTTGTTCGGACTCAACAGACCGTGATGGCACAAGGTTCGGAAGAATTTGTGGCCGTGGTAACAGCGTTGAATCAAGGAACTGCCATGCAGGTTGAGACCAGCATTGAAACGCAGCGCCCATCTGGGGTGTCTGCCTCACATCCAGCTTTGGGACCCCAACCGAACTTTGACCCAATTCCGCCAACTGAAAATTTGCAGTGTCCAAGTCCTCGAGAAGGGTTGACTCAAGCCCAAGTTTTGCACCCTCGGTGCAGCCTAATAAGAGGCGTTGTCCCCTTGATGCTAATGACCTCGATCTGACCGCAGTGAAAATTGCGAACCTTGAGAAGCAATTCAAAAGGGCACATGGCCTTAACTCCATTCCCGACATTGAGGATGGGCACACCGAGTCTGTATGTGACTCTCGACAGATTCAAAATGCCACATATTGACCGTTTCGACGGGTCTGGAGATCCAATGGTACATATCCGACTTTTCTTGGACGTCCTAAAGCCGATGGGTCTGACTAAGCCACAGAAACTCTCTCTGTATGGAAGAACCCTGTCGGGTGTAGCAGCCACTTGGTACACTAGGTTGGAGGATAAAGTGAAGCAAAACTGGGAAGAATTGGCTGAGGCCTTTGTCGATCAGTATTCCTACAATACCCAAGTTGAGATGACCATCCAAGAGCTTGAAGCAACCCGCCGTAACCCAACAGAGTCTTTTGTGAAATTTGTTGCGAGATGGAGAGCAAAGGCAAGACAGATGATGATCGCCGCCTTCGAGAGGGATCAAGTGCGATAATGGTGCGGAACCTTGAGCATGATATGTTGCGTAAATTGATAGTCGCCGATTCACTTTCAAAGTTTGCATGAACGGGAGTTCAGTCGAGAATGCGTTCAACAAATGGGATTATTCCGAGCAATTGAACCAACAAGGAGGGTGATTTCAAGGAGTACCAATGTCGAAGTAGCACTATTCTCGAACGACTAAACCAATACAATCACCACACCAACCCTTTTGCCAATTCAAGCTTGCAAATAGCCGACCAAATTGAGCTCGGCGTAACTTTCACCCTCTATATGAGCTTGACTAGCGCACTAAAAGGCTTGATGGAAAAAGGGCATCTCAAACCCTCAATCCTCAACCTCTTCCCAACCCACTCCCCAAAGACATAACCCCTCAAAGTATCAGATTCTACCATCGCTAGCCAGTCATGGCACCGATCGTTGCTACCGCTTCGTCATGAGGTCCAAAATCTCATCGATAATGGACGATAGCTCCACCTTCAGACCCCAATGACCAAACATCTCGCCTACCTCAATCTCATCCATATCGCCACCCACTTATGACCCCAAAGATATACATCACCCCGCCCACCTACCCAAGCTTTGAGGTGTTTATCCCGAAAGCATGGACATATGCATGATGGATGCACTGAATCCCAATCATCTCAAACCCGAGAACCCACTACTTCCGAAATGATGGGAATGATAAAGATCTTCAAAGAATGTGGATCGTCGGCCTCCGGGACATTGGCACCATCATCGACCACATCGCCTACTAGGGAGTTCATGTCAAAAGGCTCCCCAAGCTTGGGGCGGGCTACATCTGAGGAAGGCCAATCCCGTGGCAAAGTGGAAGCAAGTGGAAAGAATAAGGTAGGGGCAGGCATGGATCCCCATGAGCATCTTCTGTTGGCTGTTGAGGCTTTGAAAGCCGAGGGACTGAATAAAGAGCAAGTCCTCACAGTTGTTGCAAAAGCTGTGGATGACACTTTCGCTACTCAAGTTGGGGGTAGTTTGAATCAAAGGGAAAATCGGGAGAAGGGCCGTTATACCAGAGGCAATCCTGTTAGCTCTAACCCTCCACTCAGAAGAGATCAACAAACCAGGTTAGCACCTGCCAATCCCTTTGCGGGTGCGCCCAGCAAAAATCCACAAACCCACAAGTACCAACCCCGAGGTCGGAGGGTCTTCCATGCCCTCCACATGCCTTTGTCCAAAGCTTTCCAAATCCTTGTTAGACAAGGCCATCTCAAACCTCTTGAGCCTCGGCCTCTCCCGAACCCTCTTCCGGCTACACATGATGCTACCCAAGATCAAGATACCATCAAGAACCGCCATACTACCGACGCTTCCGCTCTCGCCATGAAGTCTGGGATCTATTTGACAACGGGGTTGTCCTCCCGCCAAGCTCTGCAAAGTCTATCGGCACTGGGTCAGTGAACTTGGGGGATAATGTTATGTGATCGAGGGATGAACCACCTGCGGATGGCGCTCAGATTACTCTAACCGTGGGAATGGCACGCACTGTTCTGAGCAATATGCAAATACCAGTTTTTGTGCTTTCTGACTTGGGTATTGGGTCAGTCTTTTGTTTTGTTTTGAGTCTGTCTTTTTGTTTTGAGTCAGTCTCTTTTGTTGTGGGTCTGTCTTGTTGTATCGAGTCAGTCCTGTTGTATAGGAGTCGGGTGATTCCGGGGGTGTTACCTCGAGTGTCACCATTTTGTTTTGCGTTTGTCCTTTTGTTTTATTTTGAGTCTGTTTCTGCCAGGGAGCCAGTTATGCCAACAGATCTTGAATGAAACAGCAGTGATTTCCATACTCTCGCATTTGTTTCTGCCGTGTGCTAGTTATGCCGGGATTTGAATGAAATGGCAGTGCATTCCACCTGCTCTCTTGTGCCTTGAAGTCATTGTAATGACCTGAGTTTTTCAAAACTTTTTGAACACTGCGGTGAAAAACAAAGAGGAAGGAATTCCTCGGGATTTGCAAAACTTTGATCAAACTGAGAGAAAGAAAGGCATGTTAAGCCCTTAATGAATGAAATCATGCTTGTTAGTGTGAGTACTGAGAAGGACCCTGGCTTGATCCAGACTAGTTTCACACTATCTTCAGCGCGAGCGATTTGTCGCTTTCTTAAAAATTTTCAAAAACAAAATGTTTTGCGCAGTCCTACGAAGACATGTGTGGAATCGCTCTTGAGATTGTGCAGCCTAGGATCGCTCTCAGCCTCGAGACTCAACCCCTTTGCTTCTAAGCCTTGACCTTGCATTCAGAAGGTTCAATGGTCAACCACAATGTGAGGCCTGTGTGGCCAGATTTGAAGCAGCCCTCGAACAAGAGGCACCAAAGTCAGATCAAGAAGATCAGAAGTCGTCAAAAGAAGCTTGCAGAGCTAGATCAGAAGCACCCCTCGAACTAGGGGCAAAAATGTCCGATATGCTCGAAGAGCCGAAGATGGACCCTTCTGCGAATCAATACAAAGCCATTTTCCGGATTCAGATGACTTCAGGATCTCAAAACCATTTGGCATGGACCTGTTACACTTTTACCCTTTGAGAGGCTCGCTGGGCCGAAAACCCAGAAGGGCGACCCAGGCAAAAGTTAGAGCAAGAAAAATGCAAAAAGAAAAATGCAAAAAAGAACAAGAAAAGAAAAAAGGAAAAGATACAAAAAATTCAAAAAAGAGAAAAAGAAAAAAGAAAAGATGAAAAGAAGAAATGAAAAGAATGAAAAGAAAAGAAAAACAAAGCTCGCAAGGTTGAAAACCTGCAACAGGCGCCTTGGCAAAAGTTAGAGCATAAAAAGGAGAGGTTAAATACCCGAGTGTACCTTAACCCCGAACTACGTAAGGCTTGATTCCCATCTTTGGGATACGTAGGCAACTTCATCCTGAAGTCCAGCCGTAAAACAATTCAAATTCAATTGTGTCCATGTAATGGTTTTGACCATCCTTGCCTTCTCTGTATCCGAGAGTTCGATTGCAATCATCGCTCTGAGGACTGACTACAATGCGCTGCGGTGCCATTCAAACAAGGGGCAACTTTTTCGCCATTCAATGCGCCAGGTGCCGTTTCAAACAAGGGCAACTTTCCGTTGCCATTCAATGCGCCGGAAGGTTGCTTCAAACAAGGGCAACTTTCCGCCATGCAACCTCCTCAAGCATTGTATGTTTTTGGATCCGAGGTTGTGCATCTCAGGAGTAGGTTCCGTGCTCGTCGAGCAGTGACCGTTTGCAAAAATAGTTTTTGAAAATTTTTACTGAGGTTGACTATTTTCTCGAAAATTGTTCCAACTTTTCCAAAAACTGGACCATTTCTTGGACCCAAAAAAAAAAAGGGAAATTTTTCAGTGCTCATAGCCTGAACTGCATGATTTCAAATCAAAATCGAACAAACATGTTAATCTAACTCTCATTTTGGTCAAAATTTTTTAGGAGAAAGCTCAAAAATAAAAAAAAAATGGTCAAAATGATGAACTAGGGGCACAGTTGGGTCAGGAGTTCTGTCTTTCCCCCTTTATCAACATACTCGCCAGAAAGGGCACCATACTTGCCAAGAAGGGCGCTCTACCTGCCGGAAGAGGGCACAACGGAAGCTAACAGCAAAAGGGCAGAAAGCTCTCACATCCTCCAAGCAATGAGGTATCAAGCCAAGTGCGAAGCACGAACTGGAATGGGGCCAAGATATTCCACTCCATCATCTGGACGAATCTTATCACATCCAAACTCCCCAGCAAAGCATCATCAATCGATGTCAGCTGCAGATTTGCTACACACCCAAATGTAGCGCAACCGCTCTGTGGAAGAAATTCACTAGCTGCATGCAGAAGAAGAAAATCTAGCAGAATGCTAGAAGCACGAGCCCACAACTTGCTGATTATCCATCAACCACCCAGGGGAGGGATGAAAAATGAGAGATTTAAGAATAGAGAGATGTCCGATGAGAGGAAAAGTGAGAAAAGGGCTTTTTCAGAAAACCAGAGCTTGAGGGCCGAGTGATGTGAGAATCACAAATAAGAAAGGGTGGGACATATACCCGGTGAAACAGGCTCCCTGTGCACGTCTGAGTGTCGTGTCTTTTTGTTTTATCTCGATTTTGTTTTGGGTCGTTTCGAGTGTTACTCGATGTGTCTAGGTTGTGTGCCTTTTGTTTTCTTGTTGAGTCGTAGTGTGCTGTATTCAGTCGTAGGCTCAATAACCAGTTGAGAACTTATGCTCACTCTCAATTTCAAAAAATCGTTTTGTGCTCCGAGTGCCGTGCCGTTCTCCACATTTGTGCAAAACAGAATTTGTTCTTTCATAAAACCGCAGGGTTCAACCCAGGTCATGTGAGAACAGTGAAACCAGGACCTATCTGAAGCTATGAGTTTCGGGCTGCCAAGCAAAAGCAAAAGAGGAAAATGTCGGGCATCTGAGTTTGTTCCAACTTCAGTAAGTTCCGAGACTATATTCCGTGTGTACCTCTTCAGGTCTTGCCAATGTTCCGAAGTATGAGTGTGCCTCTACCTCAAGCTCAAAATCAAGTCTACTTCAAGCCAGAACGGCGATCAGAAGTTCTCTCCCTGAGTACCATTCCCTGCCAGAGGCATCTTGGACGTGTTTGCGATGAGTTCCTAGGAGACCAACTGCGACGGTGGAAATTAGAGTTCGAATGGCCGTGGCCTAGAACGCAAAGGTTCGGGATTTCCGAGACTAAAGTCTGGTTTAAATACCCAGAGGCGCGCCCTCGGCTTGAAATCTGTATGGAAGCCCCATAAGTTGAGATAGCATGTGTATGCGCCTCAGTTCTGGATACTGAACCAACCTAGTCTGTCACCCCGTTGGAGAATAGGGAAAGTTGTGAATATGATCAGGAAAACAAGCGGCACTGTGGCTCCCACATCCAGATGTTGTCCCTTGTCAGCATTCCAGAGCCTTTGTACTGTGAGTTGAAGGTAAGTGTTCGAAGAGCACGAGGGGAGATCCCCGTCAGAATAGAGCGGTTCACCGCCACTCACCTTATGAGGTGCTTTCTAAAGCGCCGCTTTGTCCATTTATTTGCTTTCCTTAAGCATCATGCCTTGTAATGCATTGTCCTTATCAAGTTTCTTTCTTAGTCATGCACGATATTGTATGTACGGTTCATTCAAAGAAGTTCCATTTGAGATTATTCACTTTTGTGTATCTATCACACACATTCTCATTTTCTATATCACATTTTGTGTTCACCTTTAGTATGTCTATCATACTCTGCTCATTTTGTGTATCAATCACACCATGCTCATTACTCGCATTGTCATGCACACTTCACCTGCACTTGTTAGTGCATTTCAAATCATTCGCGCTATTTTGCGCATCGCACTGTTTTGTGCATTTCAAATCGATCGCTTATTTTGCGACCTCAATCGCGACCGTCTTATGCATTTCAAATCATTCGCTATTTTGCGATCGACCGCTTTTGTGCGATTAATCATTCGCGCTATTTTGCGACCTCAATCGCCGTCTTGTGCATTTCAAATCGATCGCGCTTATTTTGCGCACCTCAATCGTGACCGTCTTGTGCATTTCAAATCGATCGCGCTTGCTTTTGCGATCGCCGTCTTGTGCATTTCAAATCAATCACGCTGCTTTTTGACGTCGCTGCTTTTGTGCAGATAATCGATCGCTACTGCTTTTGCGATCGTGACCGCTCTTGTGCATCTCAAATCAATCACGCTGCTTTTGGCGATCGTGACCGCTTTTGTGCAGATAATCAAACGCTACTGCTTTATGATCGACCGCATCTTGTGCGTTTCAAATCAATCGCATTGTTTAGCGATCGCCTGCTTTTGTGCACTATATCATTCGACCGGACGAATCGCGCAGGTATCGTATCTTCTCCGTGTGAGACGCGACGAGAATTGAATGATTCTCCGCATTCCTAACTGCATGAAATGTAGTTGTTTGCTTTGCATTCTTGCTTAAAACTGTTGCATCTATCTGTCAATACCTGCTTCATTACAGCTTGCTGCATTTGCATGATCTTCTGGCTCCGCGCCTATCACTTTGCATTTTGCCCCCTGCCTGCGGGCATACATATCTCTTTTTATCTTGTCTGCTTTGTCTAAGTCTTCGGCCTTGTCAAAAATGGGTCGTCTCTCGGCTTTGACATTCACTCCCGTCTCTACTTGACTTCCGAGTTCTGTCAAAGAGGTGCAACTGTAGACACCCCATTTTTGACCGGCCTCAAGACTCAGACGTCACCGATTGAGCGCTCGGTGATGTTTCATATTGTGCGTTCGAAGTCTCGAGTCGCGGCCGGCGCCCGCCTCCCGACTTGAACCTCTTCTCTACCTTGTCTCGGTTTGCGAAACGACTCGGTTTTCTCTGTTTTCTTTCCCGAGGGAAGGAATGGTCTCAGACTATCTCCTGGCGTGAGCTACTTTTAGTGGTCAGAGGCCATTTTGCCCTTTCGAGTTTCCTGCTGCTGGTCGAGCCGTGTGCCTCGGCTCGGGACCGCCCAACCATCTCCGAGTTCTCTGTTTTAATGTTCCGAGGAACACTGGGGCCCCTGACGCCCACTTCGCAGCCGAACACCACTTCCGGTGCCCGGCGACCCATTTTCGGGACCCCGAACTGCGTGATTGGGGCCCCGAACATTCATTTTGCATCAGCCTTCTCCGATTTTTGGCGGAGACCTCTGTTTTAATATTTCGAGGAACCCTGGGGCCCCCGATGCCCACTTCGTGGCCGTATGCCACTTTCGGTGCTCATAGCCGGTTTTCGGGACCCCAAACCGAGCGGTTTTGGTCACGAGCATTCATTTTGCATCGGTTTTCTCTGATTTTTGGCAGGAACCTCTGTTTTGTCATTCCGAGGGACACTGGGGTCGCAGATACCCACTTCGCTGCTGAATACCACTTCCGGCACCTGCAGCCCATTTTCGGGATCCCGATTTGCTCGATTTTGGCCCCGAACGTTCATTTCTCCTTAGTTTTTGTTCAAACTTGGCAGGTACCTCTGTTTCAACACCAGGAAGATCACTGGGGGGTGGGAGGACAGCAATTATCCCAGATAGCCAGTTTCGCTCCTCCGGAGCCCGTTTTTCTCACTTCCGGGCCAATGTTGAACACCCTGGGGGTATTTTCTTCCAACCAAAGTTACATATCTGTGATCAGGGGACATGGGAGGACCCTAAACAAGCATGGTCGGCCAGCAATTTTGATTTTCATTTTTGGCCCTCTTCTTCAAATGCAATGTTGTGAATCCTGCTTCAATGTTGCCAAATTCCAATCTTGGAACCTTGTTCTACACATCTTGGAGGACCCTAAAAGTTGGTGGTCGGCCAGCAATTTTGAATTTCATTTTTGAGCCCCTCCTTCAAGCTCTATGTTGTGACTTCTGCTTCAGAGTTGCCAAATTCCAACCTTGGGGCCTTATTCTACACACTTGGGAGGACCCTAATGTATGGTGGTCGGCCACTAATTCAACACTTCATTTTTTGGGGGTGGCTGGCCGGCCACAAAAGGTGGCTGGCCGGCCAGGGAAGGTGGCTGGCCGGCCACCTTGCAGAGAGTTACCTGGCCGGCCAGATTCCTGCTTTCCAGCCTGTTCCAGCTGTCCAGCTGCTTTTCAAAGTGTCTCCCTCATCCGGGGGATATTTCGGGAGGGAAAGATTGGGTGCTTTCCCTCCCCTTTTACACCCCATTTCTTGCCTATTTGAAGGCCCCTCCCCCTCCTTCTTCAAGGTTAGAAAATTTTGTCTCAAGAAGACTTCTCCAAAATCCTCCATTACCATAGTTTAAAACTCAAAAAAGCTTCAAGTCTTCAAGGCCATTCCTCTATCAACCCTTAGCTCCACCATCCTCACTACCATTCCAGCAGCAAAGAGGTGATTTTCAGTGGTCAAGGGTCAACAAATCAGAGCCAAGAATCAAAGAAAGACAAGTCTTCAAGGGTAAGTCCTCAAAACCAACTTTTAGGGCTTTTTCTTGATTCATTTCTATACTCTATTTGGTTGAGAATTAGGGCTCCGACCCCTACTGCTTTTGTGCTTTTTTTGAGCCCCTCTACAACTTTGTAGAAGGGCTCAAC
Organism: Camellia lanceoleosa; assembly: GCA_025200525.1. Classification (NCBI taxonomy): domain Eukaryota; kingdom Viridiplantae; phylum Streptophyta; class Magnoliopsida; order Ericales; family Theaceae; genus Camellia; species Camellia lanceoleosa. The sequence goes on from CM045762.1 coordinate 63,314,191, forward strand.
TTCATTTGGTGTCTCCATGATACACTTCCTTCAATATCCATCTTGTATGTCACCAACTTGCATGCTAGTTTTAGCCTATTTACATTTGTTTTTGGGGCTCCGACCCCTAGTGGTTTTGTGCTTATTTTGAGCCCCTCTACAACATTGTAGAAGGGCTCAACCTCATTTGGCCATTCTATATACCACCTCTCTTGGAAATTCACTTTAGGCCCTAATTCTTGCATGCTTTGTTAGGCTTACTTGGCTCCGGATTTCAGCCTTCATCAGGCTTATAAATAGCCTTTTTTTGTCTCCTTTTCATGTTATGTTGAGGGCCTTAAGCCATTTGGTGTATATTTTTGGTACTTCCTTTGAAATCCATCAAATTTACCGTAAAATTGCATGTTTGTTTAGGCCATTCTAGCTTCTGTTTCTGGCCTTCATCAGGCTTAGAAAGTGTCTTGTTTTGGTCTTTTCTTCAAGTTTTGTTAAGGGTCCTTTCTGGTTTGGTGCATCCATGTGGTACCTCTCTTTATAACCTCTTTTGGGCTCCATTTTGCATAGAATTTATAGCATGTTTATGTTCTGTTTTTGGGGCTTCCATCTTCTGTAAATGTGCTTATTTTTATGCCCTCTTCAATTTTGTAGAAGCAAGTTTGTCCATTTGGTGTTTGTATATACCACCTCCCATTGTAATGCTCTTTTGGCCATTAATCTTGTATGATTTTGTTGCCATATCTATGTCTCCTTTTTGGCCATGTTTGTTACTGAAGAATGCCATATTTGGGACTGCCTTGCTACTGTTATTGCTTCCATGATCATATTTTGCATGTATAGCATGGCTATAGGCCATTTCGGGGCTTAATTTCACATTTTCGGGATGATTGCATGCATTGATTGTCATTTCGTATCATTTCGGGGCTGTTTTCCCCTTTATTTAGTGGCTGAAATTTGGTTTGCATGCTTGCATATCATTTCCCATGTCATTTTATGCCTTAATGCATTGCCTCGGTTTGCGTGCCCGTGGGCACGCACTTCGAGGCACTCCGTTTTCATTCATCGGCATCTTATGTGAGTGTGGCTGAGGCCCTCTCATGTTAGTATAAGCCCAATTTGCATTTTTTATGTCATTTGCATTTCGCATGCCATTGCCTCGGTTTGCGTGCCCGTGTGCACGCATTTCGAGGCACCTCATTTTTACCCGCCGGCAGCCTATGTGAGTGTGGCTGAGGCCCTCTCATGTTGGCGTAAGCCCAATTTGCATTTTCATGCTTGTATGTCATTGCCTCGGTTTGCGTGCCCGTGTGCGCGTATTCCGAGGCACTTCTTTTTTATCCGACGGCCTCCTATGTGAGTGAGCTGAGGCTCTCCCATGTTGGTGTAAGCCCATCGTTGCATTCCGTATGCCATTTCATCTCATTTCATCATCGCCTCGGTTTGCGTGTCCGTGTGCACGCATTTCGAGGCACTTCGGTTTCATCCGATTTTGCATCGCACATCATCGCCTCGGTTTGCGTGCCCGTGCACACGCATTTCGAGGCACTTCGGTTTTATCCGATTTTCATTCTTGCATCCTCGCCTCGGTTTGCGTGCCCGTGTGCACGCATTTCGAGGCACTTCGGTTTCATCCGATTTTGCATCGCACATCATCCCCTCGGTTTGCGTGCCCGTGCACACGCATTTCGAGGCACTTCGGTTTTATCCGATTTTCATTCTTGCATCCTCGCCTCGATTTGCGTGCCCGTGTGCACGCATTTCGAGGCACTTCGGTTTTATCCGATTTTCATTTTATATCATCGCCTCGGTTTGCGTGCCTATGGGCACGCACTTCGAGGCACTTCGGTTTTATCCGATTTTCATTTCATATCTCCGCCTCGATTTGCGTGCCCGTGTGCACGCATTTTGAGACACTCTGCTTTATCCGCTTGGCATTGCGTATGCCTCCGCCTCGGTTTGCGTGTCCGTGTGCACGCATTTCGAGGCACTCTGTTTTATCCGCTTGGCATTGCGTATGCCTCCGTCTCGGTTTGCGTGCCTGTGTGCACGCATTTTGAGGCACTCTGTTTTATCCGCTTGGCATTGCGTATGCCTCTGCCTCGATTTGCGTGCCCGCGTGCACGCATTTTGAGGCACTCTGTTTTATCCAATTTACATTTCATCATTGCCTCGGTTTGCGTGCCAGTGGGCACGCATTTCGAGGCACCTCATTCCTATCATCCCGGCATCCTATGTGAGTGTGGCTGAGGCCCCCTTCATGTTGATATAAGTCCATCATTACATTTCGCATGTCATTCCGCATCGCCTCGGTTTGCGTGCGCTGCACGCCGAGGTATCTCATTTTCATAGCATCATGCATGCTAGGATTGTATGTTAGTTGCATTCCATGCATATCATGCATATTGCACGGGAAACGAGGCACGTTTCGTACTCCGAGTGACGGAACGGGTCTCAATTCCCAAGTCACCGACACTCCGGATTACCCATGATGGAGTTAGGTTTTGTTATAGCATTCATCTGCATTCATCCCATATTGAGTTGTGCAATTCGACTCCCCGACCATCATGCATCGAGATGCGTGATTGGTGGCACGAGGATCGAAGCATGCATATATTTGTGAAATACACTGCTGTGCCCTTTTCCTGCTCTCTGTTGCAGCAAAATTCAGAGTTTAGCAACTTTCGGAGTCCGGCGCGCATTTCGAGAAATACTGCAAACAGAGGCTAATCGGGCATCCTAGTGGATTTCACGCCAGCAAACCTAACAGCGGCATCTATCGGCTAAGGCGCCACGGCTTGCACGCCGCTTTTATTAATTAATTTGTCAATTAATTAGAAATTTGTATATTTATTATTCGGACTGTATTATTTTTTCATTTTTTGATCAGTATTATTTATTCGGACCCTCTGTGCGAGGGCAATGTTGTAATAAGGGTGTGTGAGTGTGATGTATGTCTTCCAACCCCCATTTCTTTCTCCCTTTTATTTACCCGCTTACGATGGTTAGATATAGGGCATATTTCATTTAGCATACAGTATGACAGCATGTTTGCATTCATTCATCTGTTTTACATGCATCGGGCTCGGCACATCATACAAACTGCATTGTATTTCAATTCCAAAATTGAATACTTGTTAGTTGTAGCATTTCATATGCCATGTTTAGAATAGTCGCGCCTGCTATAGTTGCATTTTTGCATGTGTTGCATTAGGCAATTCTGTATACTTAGGATCATGCATGATTTCTAATCAGCTTCTGTTTTGGCTTGGAGTACTCGGTAAGTTTTATGCTTTAGCATCCTTGCATGCGTGTGAGTGTTGCCATGATAGCATGCTTACCATGAGGCTATGTGCTTATGTGATATAACTGCCTTGAATGCCTGTGGGTGGAGGTTGAGTTATCTGAATTGGGACAATTCATCAAATGTTTGTTTTAAGCCCACTAGATAGTGGCAAAATCATGTTTTTCTAAGCCCACCTGAGAGTGGCAAATCCGCATTTTAGCCTACCTGCGGGTAGCACCATCACACCATTGTCAAACAAACAAACATGAAATGTTTTGTTCCAATTCAGACGGCCCAGTCTATACTTATTTGCTGCGAGCATCACATAGTAACCTAGGCTAAATAACCGGAATAAGGACTCACAATGTTTTCAAAAACAGATATCATGATTAGTAGAGGCCGGTCTTTGACCGGGCGAAAGGGGGTGCTCACGATGTGACCTTCCCTAATCGTACCCAAGTTCCCAAGCCGACTTTGGTGATGACGGACACGTGGCCTTATGGCACCGAGTCAGGGTTTCCTAAATTTCCCATTTTAAAAATATTTAGGTGGCGACTCTGTTATCTGGCAAAGCAGTCCATGTTTGGCACTTCTTTTCAAAAAATATGTTTTCCTTCAAAACGATTTGCCGGATTTGGACTCTTTGGTTCAAGATTGTAACCGCAACAAAAATCGAGTCCGAACTGTAGCGAGGTCCCCCGCGGGCGTTGTTACAGTGTGCATTCTTGTTTCTTCCTTAAATAATCTAAAGAAAGAAAATTTAACATTTGGCTTTGTTGCAAGTTATATGTTCTTGTGTGTTGAAGCAAGAAAAATATCCTAAACAGATATCATCTATCCTTTATAAAAGGAGGAGATCCCATACACAAAAGGTATGTTATCTCTCTCTACACTCCAACCACAACACTCTTTACATGCTAAGGGATTTCATCGCTTGGCAATGTGGTCCGGGAGTGAGACCTACATCGACTACCCATTATCTATCAAAGATCTCACATCTGTTTATACCACGAACTCAAAACAAAAAACTTCCACTGCTTGTGGCAAAGAAAACGAAAGTTTTGGGGCTATTATGAGAGCTAGAAAAATATCCTAGCTATATGGGTAACATATCCTAAACAAATATCATCTATCCCCTATAAAATGAGGAGACCCCATACAAAAGAAGGTATGTCATCTATCTCTACACTCCACCCACAACACTCATTACAATCTATACTCTTCACTCATGGATTCTAACTATATTATCAGAGTTGTCTCCGGCGACAACTCTGATTGGGTGACGCCAACTATACTCTTCACTCATGGATTCTAACTATATTATCAGAGTTGTCTCCGGCGACAACTCTGATTGGGTGACGCCAACTATGTTTATCCTTGCAGTTTACAGTAGCCAAGCTCATCTTTTCATTGGAACTCATCAACATCCATGTGCAAGAATTTTCTGGGTCTCACATTGTGGATTTAGGATCACTTTACATTGTGCACAACAGTCGCTGTTGCATAATTTATGAAATTTTTTATTTAAATAATTCGAATCGTTTAATTTTTACAAAATATTGAATAAAATATACCTATAAAAAATAGAGTAATATTAGGAATACCAAATCTTTTACCAAACAAATGACCAAATGTTTCACATGTGTGTAGGGTCCGCAATTTTATGAACTCCACACCTATATAAGACATTTGATCATTTATTTTGTAAAAAATTTAAGACCTACAATATTTTTCTATAAAATAAATTGGTCAAACATCGATATAAGAAAGTTGATGCATAATTGTTCCTTTATTTAATTACATTTGTATTCAGGTTTTGATATCAATATGAGAAAGTTGATGCATTAAAAAGTGCACACCCCAAATCTGATGCCTTAATCACTAAGCCAACCCCTCGGGTTAACTGTATTTATATATCACAACTCTTTGCATCCCATAGCCCATTTTATTTTGTTTCTATTTTTCCATGCTTTAGAGAGAGAAATAAGGAGAAGATGGCATACATGTTGTCCACACCATTGCTTCTACTAACTCAATTTCTAGCTCTAATGCTACCATTCCTCGAAGCCAAAGCCACAGCCAAAGTTCCAGCAGTCATTGTGTTCGGAGACTCATCGGTCGACGCTGGAAACAACAATCAGATTCCGACCATTGTTCGGAGCAATTTCGAGCCTTATGGCCGGGACTTTGAAGGAGGTCGGGCAATCGGAAGGTTCTCGAATGGCCGGATTCCGACTGATTTCATATCGGAGGCATTCGGTCTCCGGCCGACTGTGCCGGCGTACTTGGATCCATCCTATAATATATCGGATTTCGCCATTGGAGTCAGCTTTGCCTCAGCTGGAACTGGCTATGACAATGTTACTTCTGATGTGCTTGTGAGTCATCTATTACTATTATTATTATTTATTTTATTTTATTTTTTTCTAGGCCACACGGTAAATTTTTAACTAGTAGAATTAGATTATTATCGAAGTAATTTTGTTCACTTAAACTTGATACCTTCTTCACTGGCATGGCATCTAAATTTTCATTCCAATTACTTGAATCATTTATAAAGATTGAATCACTTGTTGTGCCTCACTTTTCAAAGGAGCAGTACGTGTTTCATGTGTTGCCATTTTCAGTTGTTGAATTTGAGCTATCATATGTCTGTATTTTAGCCTTTTTTTTTGAAGTTAAATATATTTAGTATCTATGCACTTTACAAAAGTTAAATATATTTGTATTTACATGTACTTTACAAAAAATTTACTTTAGTCTGCTCGTTTGGGATGTCTCATTAGGGCTAAAATAATTATATAAGACAAAAATAAGTTATTTTAACTAAATAAGATAAAATGTCATATCCAACTCATAATTATTTTATTTTATCGCTCATAAAAGTCAAAATATCTATCCCAAACGAGACTTTTTAGCCCCAGGCTAAAATAGTTAAAAAATCAAAAAGTCAAAAAGTCAACCCACATCTCAAACGAGCTCGTTATCTTTAATTATTACAGTTAATATCATATATTTTAAATTGAGTTTTAACATCATTCTTATGTCTGTCTAGCATTAACAACTCTGATAGAAATTTGTATGTGAGCAACATGTGACATTTTTCTCCACCCCGTTTGGGAAGATGGATTTGTAGTTTTTTTGGCTATTTTAGTCACAAAAGACAAAATAAGTTATTTTAGCTACAAAAAACAAAACATCACATCCAATTCATAATCATAACCCAGGCTAAAATAGCTAAAAAAGTCAAAAAGCCAATCCACTTTCCAAACGAAGCAAGCTTTATATAGTTTTACCAAATTCTCTCTATGATCCATTGTAGTTTTATTAAAATTTTATTTTAATCATTCCATTTTAATTATTCTTTCATCAACATGTCAAGTGTCATATATACGTCAATTTCTATCAGCTTCGTTACTGCCAAATGAATAAAAATGTGATATTGTAACATGACTTAAAGAATAAGTGAGATTGACCGTAAAAATTAAAAGTACATGAGCCAAAATGAATTTTAGTGAAAGTGAGAGTAAATGTGTTAACACATGTTTTCCCTAGCACTCAATATGTGTTAACACAATCAAAATATAATGTACGCTTTTAACCACGTACAATGTGATATAAATTTTGAAACATGTACGGTTGAAAATGCATTGAATACATGAAAATATATAAATTTTAAGTACAGATCATCCCCGTGCCATATTGGTAAGTTGTTATGATTCCCTTATACCACATTAATGCATACTTAATATATCATTAACTACCACACCACCCAACACATTAACATTTTCCAATGCTTCTCATGCAGTGTGTGATACCCCTATGGAAAGAGTTACAGTACTACAAGGAATACCAAAACAAACTCAGAGCCTACCTTGGTGAACAAAAGGCCAATGAAACCTTAACTAAGGCATTGTATGTGATGAGTTTAGGAACAAATGACTTCCTAGAAAATTACTACACACTTCCTAAGCGGCGATCGAATTACAACATCGATCAGTACCAAGTTTTACTCATCGGAATTGCCAAAAAATTCTTCAAGTCTCTGTATGGATTGGGAGCCAGAAAGATATCGCTTGGCGGGCTTCCTCCGATAGGGTGTTTGCCATTGGAAAGAACAACAAATGTCAAGGGTGGGAGGAGTGAGTGTGTGCAAAGTTACAACGTTGTGGCAATGAATTTTAATGATAAGTTGAGAGATTTGGTGGGGGAAGTGAACAAAGAGATGCCTGGGGTTAGAATGGTCTTTGCAAATCCATATCCAATTCTCATGGAGATTGTTCAGAAACCTTCTTTGTATGGTGTAGACGTCCCCGAATGCCCCGGGAGGGTTAAGTCCCATTCCGTTCATATTGAGGTCACTACAGTTCAAGGACTCAAATGTCACGGTTCTTAATCTTGAACCAAAGAGTCCAAATCCGGCAAATCGATTTTGAAAACAGATTTTTTTGAAAAGAAATGCCAAACATGGACTGCTTTGCCAGATACAGAGTCGCCACCTAAATATTTTTTAATGAAAAATTTAGGAAACCCTGACTCGGTGCCAAAGGCCACGTGTCCGTCATCACCAAAGTTGCCTCGGCTCGGGAACTTGGGTACGATTGGGGAAGGTCACTTCGTGAGCATTCTCGCCGATCAAAGACCGGCCTCTACTAACCATGATATCTGATTTTGAAAACATTGTGCGTTCTTATTCCGGTTACTAGCCTAGGTTACTATGTGATGCGCACAGCATACAAGTATAGACTGAGTCGCCTGAATTGGAACAAAGCATTTCATGTTTATTTGTTTGAAAATGGTTTGATGGTGCTACCCGTAGGTAGGCTAAGACGTGGATTTGCCACCCTCGGGTGGGCTTAGAAAAACGTGATTTTGCCACTATCTAGTGGGCTTAAAACAAACATTTGATGAATTGTCCAATCCAAGTAACCCAACCTCCACCCACAGGCATTCAAGGCAGTTATATCACATAAGCACGTAGCCTCATGGTAAGCATGCTATTCATGGCAGTCACTCACACGCATGCAAGAATGCTAAAGCATAAAAACTTACCGAGTACTCCAAGCCAAAACCGAAACTCATTAGAAATCCATGCATGATCCTAGATACACAGAATTGCCTAATGCAACACATGCAAAGATGCAACTATAGCAGGCTCGGTTATTCTAAACATGGCATGTGGAATGCTACAACTAACACGTATTCAATTTGGAATTGAAATACAAATGCAGTTTGTATGATGCGCCGAGCTCGGTGCGTGCAAAACAGATGAATGATGCAAACATGCTGTCATATTGTATTCTAATTGAAATATGCCCTAATCTAACCATCATAAGCAAGTAAATAAAAGGGAAGAAAGACGTGGGGTTGGAAGACATACATCACACTCACCCACACTTATTACAATTATGCCCTCGCGCAGAGGGTCCAAATAAATATACAGTCCCAAATGAAAGAATAGTACAGTCCAAATAATGTACAAATTCCTAATTAATTTACAAATTAACTAAGAAAATAATAAAACTGGCATGCAAGCCAAGGACTGCTTTGATTCTGCTCGGGATGATGGAATGATGCATGTTTGGGCTGCTTTGCGCGGAAATCCACGGCGATGCCCCGATTAGCCTCTATTTTGCAATTATTTCTTGAAAAGCGCGCCAAGCCTCGGAAGACCGCTGATTCTTGGTATGCTGCAACAGAGAGCAGGAAAGGGACATAGTAGTGTATTTTCATAAATGTATGCATGTCTCGATCCTCGTGCCACCAATCACGCATATTGATGTATGATGGCCGAGGAGCCGAATTGCACAACTCGATATAGAATGAATGCATATGAACACTACAACAAAACCTAACTCCATCATGGATAATCCGAAGTGTCGGTGACTTGGGAATTGAGACGCGTTCCGTCACTCAGAGTACGGAACGTACCTCGTTTCCCGTGCCCGGGCCAACTCTTACCCCGAACACGATGCAATATGCATGACATGCATGAAATGCAACTAAGATACAATCCTAACATACACAATGTTATGGAATGGCATACACGCTACACGAGGTAATACACAACCGAGCATACACAATGCTATGGATGAAATGGCATACGCAACGCAGTAATGGGCTTACACCAACATGAGAGAGCCTCAGCCACACTCACACAGGAGGCCATCATGATGAAAACAAGACAACTCGAAATGCGTGCACGCGTGCATGCAAACCGAGGACGGACCCTCAGGCACCGAAATACCACTCTAATGAGACATGACAAATACATGGAATATGATATGCAAACATGCAAAAATCAGTGACAAAATGAGGGGGTAAAACAGCCCCGAAACAAGGCGAAATGACACCCGATGCATGGAATCTTTCCCGAAATGCAAAACTAGGTACACGAAATGGCTTACAGCTATACAAAGCATGCATAATTAGGACATGAAGTGTAAAATCAGAAGCAAGGCAGCCCCAAAACTATCATTTTTACAGTACAAAACATGGCCAACCAGTAAGCACAAGTAGGGCTAAAATGGCATACAAGAATGGCTCCGCAAGGGAGGCAATGAAGCAAGTGGTAGATGCAAAGCCCAAACAGAAAAATATCCTTCTACAACACTGAATAAGGACCAAAAATATGAACATTTACGGTTTATGACAGCCTCCAAATCAGTATGCAAACATGTTCAAAATGCAATGCAAGATTAAGGCCATAAGAGGGTATAACATGAAGTACACAAAACATTCCTCAAACAGACAAAGACCCTTAATGAAACATTCCAAGAAGGTCAAAATATGGCCACTTTCAGTTCTAATCATGGCCTAAAAACAGAAGCAAGGTGAGCTAACAAAGCATGCAAAAATAGGGACCAAAGAGGGGTGATGAAGCAAGTGATACATGGATGTCCCAAACAAGGTTGAGCCCTTCTTCAATGTTGAAGAGGGGCTCAAAATAGGCCTAACTACAGTTTAAATCATGCTCAAAAATAGAATACACACGTGCTAAAAATACCATGCAAAACAATGGCATACAAGAGGGTGTTGAAACAAGTGCACAATGGGGGGCTCAAACAGGGTTGAGCCCTTAAACAAACATGAAGAATGGCTCAAAAAATGCCCTTTCAGTTAGGGTTGAGCCCAAAACAAAGAAGCAAATAGGCTAGAAAAAGTGGCAAAATGAGCTAAAAATGGGGAAATGGACTTACCCTTGAAGGTCAATCCTTTTGTTGCTTCTTGGGTTGGGTTTGCTGCCTCTTAGTCACTGGAAATCCTCTCCTTGTCATGGAATGGAATAGTGGTGGTGGTGCTAGGTGGTAGTGAAGACAATGGTGTAAAACTTGAGATTTTTGAAGGAAATGAGAGAGATGGAGTATGTATGAGCTCTAAGGAATTTTCCAACCCTTGAGAGAGAGCTGGGAGGCCAGCTATATGGACAAGAATGGGGGGAGAAATGGAGGGAAAAAAGTGGAGGGAATTGGCATCAATTTTCCCTCCAAAAAAAGTTCCCTCCGGATGCAGTTTTTGGAGGGAAAACAATACACAGCTGTAATGTACTCCTCAGAAGGAAGCCGCCCATTATCAAAGTCTGCAGTGGTCGGCCACCCCTATGGCCAAAGGGCTTAAATGGTCCAGAGGAATTTTTGGCCGGCCACCACAAAAAGGTGTCCTCCCATGTGTCCTTAACAAAACCCTGTGGTTAGAAATTGGCAACTGTAAGACAGGAGAGACAACAAGCCACTTTTAAGAGGGGTTCAAAAGGTCCAAGTTGAATTACTGGCCGGCCATAAACTTTTAGGGTCCTCCCATGTGTGTACAACACAAATATGTGGTTTGGGGTTGAAGATAGTGGCCCTGGGGTGGTCAACATTGGCTCGGAAGTGAAAAAAAACGGGCGTCGGAGGGCGCCGGAGGAATATAACTGGTTACTGAGACAATTACTAGCCTCCCGCCCTTCTGTTACCTTCCTGGTGATAAAACAGAGGTACCTTCCAAAAATGAACAAAAACCGATGCAAAACGAATGTTCGGGGGCCAAAACACGCAGTTCGGGGTCCCGAAAACATGCTGTTAAGCACCGAAAGTGGCATTCGACCACGAAGTGGGTCTTTCAGGCCTCAGTGTCCCTCAAAAGGGAGTAAATGAGATGCATGCCAAAAACCGGAGCAGTCGAAGATGGTTAGGCGGTCCCGAACCGAGGCACACGGTTTGACGGCTCCGAAAACCGGGAACCAGGCTCCGAAATGGGCAAAATGGCCTACGGCGATGAAATGTAGCCCACGGCCGCTGAGAGATGATCTACGGGACCTCTCCCTCCCCTCAGGAAAAGAAACAGAGAAAATCGAGTCTGGTTCGCAAACCGAGGCAAGGTACAGAAGAAGGTTCTGAAGTCCGGAGGCAGGGCTCACGGCCGCGACTCTGAGACTTCTAAACGAGCACAATATGCAACATCACCAAGCGCTCAATCGGTGGCGTCTGAGTCTTAAGGTCGGTCAAAAATGGGGTGTCTACAGTTGCCCCTCTTTGACGGAACTCGAAAGTCACAAGTGACGGGAGTGAATGTCAAAGCCCAGAGACGACCCATTTTTGACAAGGCCGAAGACTTAGACAATCAAACAAGGTGAACGGAAATATGCCCGCAGGCGTGCCCTCAGGCAGGGGGGCAAAATGCAAAGTGATATGCACGGAGACAGATGATCATGCAAATGTAGCAAGCTGTAATGAAGCAAGTATTCGCAAATAGATGCAACCGTTTTAAATAAGAATGCAAAGCAAGAACTACATTTCATGTAGTTAAGAATGCGGAGAATTATTCAGTTCTCGTTGCGTCTCACACGGAGAAGATACGATACCTGCGCGATTCGTCTGGTCGCACCAGCCTCAAATGAACCGTACATACAATATCGTGCCTGCAAAAAGAGAGATTCAACAAGAACAATATGCTAACAACATATATTCAATGTGATTCTGAAAGTTTGACACACGCAGTGCCGGCGAGCGAATGCACCGCAATGCGAGAAGGGAACGTGCGTGACGACGCATGCTCAAGCACAGAGGTACGATAATATCAAGAAAACATGCATGACAATGCAAGTATGTTCATGAGAATGTAGGTTATGTGCATAACAATGCAAAACGAGCATAAATCAGGGCGCCCGTTTGTTGCGAAACAACGAGCAAGGAAACGCGCATTTCGGCGGAGGCGACTCGATCGCGGCCTCCGGTTCACTTCCCGGAGAGATTACAACACATTCAAAAAGGATAGACTTTGATTCCGGTGAATGATGATGAGACACATGTCGAAATTGAGTCCGGACGATTTTGCGGCGATTTAAGTGCACTTTTCTTGAACTTTTTCAGGTCCCGGGAACTCCAATCTTCCTCAAAATTTGCAGAGACCTAGGGGAGCATGGGGGGATCACCACTGGCCAGTTATCTTCCCCCTGGGAGGCCACCGGCCACTTTTCAAAAAGTAAATGGCCGGCCGGCCAGCCAGAAAAGGTGGCCGGCCGGCCACCTGCCCAAAACCGTGGGCAAATTGGTCCTTTCACATCTTTTTCTTTATATTCTCTTGCCTAATGACTTTGAGCTCACAACCACAACTGCGAAAACTTCTTCTCCACCTTCCCAAACCATTTTCCTCTTCAGATCTGAGTTCTATACGCGTTTTCCAACGCCCCACGTAAGTTGTTTTCGCGAAAACATTCGATTTCAAGTACTTTGGACCGATTAAATTTTGATTTCGGTGCTTCTTTCCTCATTTTCACCACTTGAGGTAAGTTTGTCTCAATATTTGGAAGATTTTCTCGGGGGTTGACTTTTGTTGACTTTTTCATTTCCCGAGAGTTGACTTTTGTTGACTTTTTCCAATTTTGGCTCATTTTTGCTCCTTTTTTGCTCCTTTTGCAGATTTTCCGAAATTGCGGGTAATTTTCCTCACGGTGGAGGTCCTCCAGGTGCCGGGGATGATTTTGATGTCATGACGCTACCCCCAAGGGTCCGACCCTTTATTCCCGAGAGATACGCCCCGTCAGTGCACGTTCTTCCGCGGGCCATTTTTCGTCATTACACTGACTTTAATGATTGAGCACCCAGAGATCTACTTTTACGGGAGCCGGAGCATCACCTCTCTTACAAGGCACGAGAGGTATTTTACTTCATTTTCTGCATTTTTCGTGCATTTCGTGCTTTTGCCATGCTTGAACACGCAATTTAGCTTATGACATAGTATTTTGTTTGCGTTCTGGACATGTGGCTTAAACACTTGAATTTCTGAACACTCTGCTCATTGATTGATTGTGAACGCACGGCACACATTAGTTAAGAATTGAACACACGCCTCAAGCACTGATTTGTCGAACACACAGCCCGAATTTGAAAGTGAACACACAGCACACACTGACTAAGAGTAGAACACGCAGCCCAAACTCTGATTTTCTGAACACACAGCTCGAATTGATGGTGAACACACAGCCCACACTGGTTGAGAGTAGAACACGCAGCCCAAACTCTGATTTTCTGAACACACAGCTCAAATTGATGGTGAACACACAGCCCACACTGATTGAGAGTAGAACACGCAGCCCTAACTCTGATTTTCTGAACACACAGCTCAAATTGATGGTGAACACACAGCCCTGCTGGTTGAGAGTAGAACACGCCCTAACTCGATTTTCCGAACACACGGCTCAAATTGATGGTGAACACACGTACCCTATCGATTGAGAGTAGAACACGCAGCCCAAACTCTGATTTTCTGAACACATAGCTCAAATTGATGGTGAACACACAGCTCACACTGATTGAGAGTAGAACACACACTCTAACTCGATTTTCTCGAACACACAACTCAAATTGATGGTGAACACACAAATTTAATCGATTGAGAGTAGAACACACAGCCCTAACTCTGATTTTCTGAACACACAGCTCAAATTGAAGGTGAACACACAGCCCACACTGATTGAGAGTAGAACACACAGCCCTAACTCTGATTTTCTGAACACACAGCTCAAATTGATGGTGAACACACAGCCCAAACTGATTTTCTGAACACACAGCTCAAATTGATGGTGAACACACAGCCCAAACTGATTTTCTGAACACACAGCTCAAATTGATGGTGAACACACAGCCCACACTGATTGAGAGTAGAACACACAGCCCTAATTCTGATTTTCTGAACACACAGCTCAAATTGATGGTGAACACACAGCCCACACTGATTGAGAGTAGAACACACAGCCCTAACTCTGATTTTCTGAACACACAGCTCAAATTGATGGTGAACACACAGCCCACACTGATTGAGAGTAGAACACACAGCCCTAACTCTGATTTTCTGAACACACAGCTCAAATTGAAGGTGAACACACAGCCCACACTGATTGAGATCTGAACACGCAGCCCAAAACACTGATTTTCTGAACACACAGCCCAGATTAAAGCGAACACGCAGCCCACTGATAGAGTAGAACATGCAGCCCTAAACTCTGATTTCTGAACACGCGGCCCAAATTGAAGGTGAACACACAGTCCACACTGATAGAATATAGAACATGCAGCCCTACTTTACTTCGCACACAGCTTATTCATTTCATTTGCACACAGCTCATTACATTTCATTTGCACACGGCTCATTACTTGCACACAGCTTTCATTTCATTGCGTACTGACACATGTATTCATTCTGAATGCAGGTTGGTTCTCGCACCGTGCGGGGATATGGCTCCACCGCTGCGAGAGAGTGGTATGCTGAGCTCCCGGAGGCTGTCCGGGATTTAGTTGATTTAGCAGGGTTCGGGGCCTTCTGCATGGGGTTATCACATTGCCCTGCCCGGAGGACACTATTGGCAGCTCTGGTGGAGAGATGGTGGGACACCACCAACTCCTTCCATTTCTCCGCCACCGGGGATTTGACCATGACCCCGCTGGATTTTGCTGTACTGACCGGCCTGGATATAGGAGGCTGGCCCATTCCTTACGATGAGGACATGGGCGAATGAGAGGCCGCTTGGTTACATCTATTGGGGGCCCGCCCACCTGTGGACAGAGCTTCTGGGAGAGTCCGATACACCTGGTTCTCTTTCCATTTCCGGCGGGAGGGGATGGAGCCCGGACTCTGAGGCCCAGATGCAGTGGTTTCCTTATGTTCCTCTTCGGGACGACTCTGTTTGCCGATAGAGGGAACACGGTCGGGTTGTATCTACTGAGCGCTCTGGTGGACCTGTCACAGGTCGGTCGGTACGACTGGGGTGGCACCGGCCTGGCTACCCTTTCCTGCTACATGAGCGCTACCTCCCGCAGGCAGGGAGACTTACTCGGCGGTTATTGGAGAGCTTGGGAGGTACTTTCTGTCCTCTTGATTGACATTTCTGCTCTCTATTACTTGTACATTGCACACACGGCGCACTTTGCACTCTGTATTTTGCTCTCAGCACTTTGTATTCACATTCTACACTGTTTTCCACAGTCATGGGTCTACGTATATTTTCCGATGTTGGCCCCAGAGTTGGTGGTGGCAGGGCCCCTCATGACCCCGTATTCATTGGTATTCGAGGGCCAGCACCGGCCGAGACCCCGAGAGACTCTCTTCTATCTGCGGCAGTATTTTGACACTGTGCGGACGACAGAGGTATTTCAAAACTCTCAGTTCCTTTCCGTTTTCATCTTTGATTTGCCCTGTATATCCCCGATTTTTGATTGGTTTATGCACTAGTTATCCGCAGATTACGTGGCAGCCCTGGGCGATCTTGGGCGATGGTCTCCGATTTCAGTATGGCGGAGGATCGGGCACCTCCCAGTACAGGATCCTGCTCGAGGGACCGGTTGGTAGAGCATGGTTCCTGGGGGAACGCTTTTTGCGTCAGGTATGGAGGTACATTTCTCAGGATCCTCCCGCAGCACCTCCAGTCAGTATGCGGACCGCGGATAGGCTCTCTACCCAGGATGTCGTTAGTGCTATCTTTGAGCAGCGATGCTTTCTTTGTATCTTCACGGAGGACTCGCCACTTATCGCCATACATATCGATGCCTCCCTTGGACGGAGTGCGTACTCGCCATCGAGGTCCACCGGTATACCATCTTGAGTCGCTCGTGCCACGATATCCCTTCCAAAGGCCGGTACGCCTAGAGGCGGGTGGGTCGATTCCCCGATCCTCCGACTCTTCATCATCCCGGTGGCGGACATGCCGAGTTGACGAGTTGGCGATTTGGGACTCCTTACCAGGTCTCGCTGGAGCCTCCTCTTCCTGACCATAGATATGTCAGGGACCCTGATTCACTACCGGTATGTTTTATAGCTTTAATTTATCAGTCGGATACTTGGACATTCATGCCTTTACTGATAGTTTTGCATTTGTAACTACAGCCTCCAGTTGAGTACATGGATGAGATGCTCGGAATGCTGGCCACATTTGAGGGCATGATCCTACGGAGGGAGGCACAGCTGGCCATTATGGGTGTGCAGGTATTGTTCACCTTTCTTGCATTTATCATATTTCTGATGACACCTTTGGTTTTTGAGCAGTTCTTGCATTGATGAGCCACTTGTGTAGAGCACATCTGACACACACCTCACTTACATGCTGCATCTGCATTTGATTTTCATATGCGAACTGATGTATTGAACTCTCCATTTTCAGATGCCTCCTGTATATGCTCCGCCACGGGCCGGGCCACCCGGGCCTTCTCAGGGAGGTCGATCGTCTAGACCTTTTCGAGGTGCTGGGCCATCTGGGCCCTTTCGAGGAGCTGGGCCATCCAGGCCTTTTCAGGGAGCTGGGCCATCCAGGCCTTTCCGAGGAGCTCGGGGAGGGTCCTCTCGCAGGCGCAGGGCACATGTTATTGAGGCGGAGCCCGATGAGGAGGAGGAGGTCGCAGACCGTGAGTCAGAGACATCTGCTGAGGAAGGGGGCTCCGGTCTTGGTTCTGGGAGTGGAGGTGAGGTTGAGGGGGATCTTGAGGATGACAGCTTCGACCCGGATGGTGATGACGGTGTAGAGGTTATTCCGCAGAAGAGGATGAGGGGGGGCTCCTCATTCCCGCTCCCGAGGACATTGATGCTGTTGTTTCCTGCTTTATTTTCCTTTTTGCTAGTAGTTTGTAGCACTTTGCATATTGTTAGGCAGTTTTATTTTCTGTAAAACTTGTACCTTTATTTTGTTGTAAAACATGATGGAATGAAACAACTTTTGAAAAGGTGTTTGTATTTGAAACTCTTAGCATCGCATCGCATCATTTTGCACAAAAATGGAAATGTGCCTTGTATATTTACCGGATCAGGTAATGAACAGACGCAACGAATCAAACAACTCGACTCACTAAGAAATAACAAAATCTTAGCAAGTTTACAACTCGATAAGCAAAGTACAACAATGTTAACGACTCGATAAACAAGACTTAACAAAATTGCGCAAACAAAGAGTAACAACTCAAAACACAAAATGCGACAGCTCGACAAAACTTACAACTCGATAAACAATACAACAACTCGATAAACAAAATACAACAACTCAATAAGCAAAACTCGACAAAACAACGCATACTTTGGACGATCTGGGTGATGGAACGCATTCGAAACTGAAAGAAATGGAGGCCTTCGACATTCCCGATGCATCCAAAAAGCCTCAAACTTCCTTCCGAAGGGCAAAATGGGACCCATGGCACACATTGGAGCATGGCCGGCCACATTTTGGAGTTGGCCGGCCAACTTTTTGCATTTTGGAGACCCATAGGTGGCCGGCCTGCTAGAATAGGTGGCCGGCTGGCCACTTTTCCTGCAACCCCCAGAATTTTGACACTTGTCCTCGCATAGTGTTTCACCCCCTATAAAAGCTCCAACTTTGGAACTCATTCATTTCATCACTGTTTTGCACAAAAATGGAGGCATTTCTCGTAGAAAATGTCACATCTTGGATCTCTTCTTTAGATGGCTCGGAAAAGTTGAACTTCCGGGGTTTCGGCTTAAATGCACTATTCACACTGAGCCGGACTCCGCTACATCTTCCTTTCCTCCATGCCGCGGCAAGGTTTTGGAACCCGGTAACGCATGTCTTTAGCTTCGGCGGGCAAGGGATATGTTCGACTTTTGAAGATTTTCGAGCCTTGATGGAATCCGAGCGCGGCGAGGAAATCTTACCCCAACTCAATTTTGGCTATGCCCAAACCTTAGGGCGGATGTGCGGACTCAACGCGCATGATGCTCGATCCCTGATTTGTAATGGAATGTTGGATATCCCAAGCCTGATTTACCAGTTCTCCGATGTTGGTGATCGCAGCGACCATCATTGGCAAGGCTTCCGGCGACACGCCCTCTGCTTATGCATGTTATCTCATTTTCTGTTTGCCTCGAGCTTTGGGGGATCCAGCGTCCGTCTGATTGAAGTGGCTCAAGGCTTGAAAGAAGGAAAGAGTCGCATCGCCATGACATTGGCCGAGACACTGATGGGCCTGGACGCCTTCTACCGTCGGGAGACAACCAGGTTTGCAGGGAGTCCACTACTGCTGCAGGTAATGTTTCCCACCCAAGCTTACATATGTATTTGCTCACATCACTCGGCCCTCGGGCTCGGTTTTTCTCACAAAACCCTCATCTTAGTTTTCTCTCATCGTACATCTCTCTATTCTTTATTCTCTCATTTTCATCCCTTCCCAGGTATGGTTGATGGACAAATTGCAAGTTGTAGACTCTTGCCCTGCTTACTCAGCCCGCGGCTACTTCTTACGACAACGCCTAGTCGATGCCCTTGATGAGGGATGGTGGTTTGAATGGATGTGTGATTTGTCAGCAGATCGCATTGCATGGCGCTGTCCTTGGCTCAATCTCCCGGCAATGAGCTACAGCATGTCCCGGCAGGTCGGGATTCGACTGATCGGCTTGACTCACTATGTATTTTATTTCCCATTCCGTATTCTACGCCAGTTCGGCCATGATTAGACTTACCCACCAGAGGGGATAGAGTATCCGACTACATTCCCGGTTCGGCGCCTGACTAGCTCGGCGAGCGGCGTGGAGAATTAGAGCTCTGCCCGCTCCTACTTTTAGTGCTTTGTCGATGAGTCTTTGGGATTGGCTCAATGAGGAGGCACAGGTTGGGCCAAGCTTGGCATCAGAAGCTTCGACTAGCTCTGGGAGGGGGCGCAGGGACACCTGACTTGACTATGCCCTAGATTTATTGCTTTATTAGTACTTTCAAGTTTTCTTTATGAGTGTAATAAAAAAGCAGCTTCAATTGTATGTAAGAGCAAGAGAACTATGTTTTTGAAATCAATGAAATTGAAGGTTGTGGTACTGAAAATTCTCCGCTTTGGTCCAAAAATGGTCTTAGTTGTGAAAAGATTAGTTTGAACAAAGTCAACTTTTATTAAAACTTTTCAAAACTATTTTCGATATGGATCAGAACTAGACACGCCTGAGATCTGTCACTGAGATGCACATCCCCGGATCCTAGCAACTGGAAAGTTGCCCCTAGTCTGAATGGTACCTCGGCAATTCATGGCAACGGAAAGTTGCCCCTAGTCTGAATAGCACTGTACCGGAGATCACGATAAATGCTGATGAATAGAGATGACTGAGATGATCAAATGGACAAAGTTGATCGGGGAAAAGATTGTGGCTGAACTTCAAGATGAAGCTGCCTACGTATCCCAAAGATGGGAATCAAGCCTTACGTAGTTCAGGCTCAGGTTCGCTCTGGTATTTTTACTCTCCTTTTGCGCTCTAACTTTTGTCAAGGCCGCCCTTTGCGGGTTTTCAACCTTGCGAGCTCAGTTTTTATAATTTCAAATTTTTTGTGCTCTGATTTTTGCCTAGGTCGCCCTTTCGGGTTTTCGGCCTAGCGAGCCTCTCAGGGGTAGTATTTCTTCAACTTGTCCATGTTGATCGGTTGGGAAAATTCCAAGCCATCTAGATCCATCAGAACCACAGCTCCACCTGACCAGATTGACTTGATGATGTAGGGACCAGTCCAATTGGGTCTGAACTTGCCCCTTGGGTCGTGGATGGGAGCTCGGTTATCTTTGAGTACCAAATCTCCTTTTTTCAAATTCCTGGACTTAACCTTCTTGTTGAAAGCCCGGGCGATTCTGCGTTGATAACCTTGGACGTGGTACAGTGCTTTCAGCCTTCTTTCATCGAAAAGCATAAGTTCCTCAAATCTGTTTTGCTGCTAATCCGCTTCGGCTATCTGGCACTCGGCCAATACTCGTAATGACGGAACCTCAATCTCAATAGGTAGAACGGCCTCCATTCCATAAACCAGTGAATACGGAGTCGCCCCAGTAGAAGTTCTGATTGAAGTCCGGTAGCCCCACAGAGCAAACGACAGCTTATCTGGCCAGTCCCGGTAGGTTTCCACCATCTTCTGTAGTATGCGCTTGATATTCTTGTTGGCGGCCTCGACCGCTCCATTGGTCTGCGGTCGATAGGTAGATGACTTATGAAAAGCCACATTGTATTTCTCCAACAAATCAATCACCTCCTTCTTGAAGTGGGAACCATTGTCTGAAATTATTTCATTTGGGACCCCGTAGCGACAGATGATGTTGTTTCTGATAAATTTTGTGACATGCGAAGCCTTCAACACCGCATAAGATTGGGCCTCAACCCACTTTGTAAAATAATCTATCGCTACCAAGATGAACTCATGCCCATTCGACCCTTCTGCGACTCGATTACATCAATTCCCCAGACAGAAAACGGCCATGACGAAGTCATGTTGTACAGCTTTGACGGCGGAATGTTCATGCGATTTCCATGAATTTGACATTTGTGGCATCGCCGGACGAAACCAATACAATCCTCCTCCATGGTGGACCAGTAATAACCCTGCCTGAGAATCTTCCGTGCCAACATTACCCCATTCATGTGTGCACCACATTCTCCCCCGTGGATGGCTTCCATCAGACGCTTTGACTCTTCGGCATCAACGCACAATTTATGCATTCCCAGATGACCCCGTTTATACAGTTTACCCCCGCAGATGATGAACTGAACTGCCATTCTCCTGATTGCCTTTTTGTCTTTGGCATTTACCCCTGGCGGGTATGCTTCTTTCTCCAAGAAGTTCCAAATGTCGTAGTACCAGGGATGTTCGTCCTGAACTTCATCTATGGCTGCAATCGACTCATAGGCCGGTGCAAGTTTCTGGTCAATGATGACTGGACGCATTCGGACTCCACACGGGATGTCTATCATAGAAGATAGAGTTGCTAAAGAATCTGCGAACTTGTTGTTCTCTCTTAGTAGATGAGTAAAACTTAGCTTCTCAAACCGAGGAATCAGCAAATCCAGGGTCTGGTGATATATCATCATCTTTTTCTCTTTTACTTTCCAGTCTCCTTTAGCTTGAGATATAACAAGGTTCGAATCCCCAATGACGTCCAACCGTCTTGCCCCTAGTTCCAAGGCGACTTCTAGACCAGCAATACACGCCTCATATTCTGCTTCATTGTTCGAGACTTTGAATCGGAGTTTGAAGGCGAGAGGGATACGGGAATTGTCGGGTGCAATCAGCAACACTCCTATCCCATACCCATGTTGATTTGACGCTCCGTCAAAGTACATCGTCCAAGTTTCATCGTCGATATGCAGAATTGATTCATCCAGGAACAAGTACTCAACTGCTTCATCCTCCTCAACCGGGTGGTCGGCAAGGAACTCTGTCACTGCTCTTCCTTTCACTGACTTGCGTGTCACATACTTGAGATCAAATTCGGAGAGCAACAACGAACTAGCCTACCCGTAAGTGCTGGTTTCTCGAAAAGATATTTGATGGGATCAAGTCGTGAAACCAACATTACAGAGTGAGCTAACAGGTAGTGCCGCAGCTTCCTGGTAGCCCATACCAAAGCCAAGCAAACCTTTTCCAGCGGTGTATATCGGGTCTCATACTCCAGCATCTTCTTGCTGAGATAGTAGATGGCTCTCTCCACCTTGTCTTCTAATTCTTGCGTAAGCATGCAGCCCATTGTGGTCTCAGTCACTGACAGATACAAAATCAACGGTTTCCCCGGTTCTAATGGCGATAAAACAGGCGGGTTTTGTAGATATTCTTTAATCTGTTCAAATGCAGCTTGACATCGGCCGTCCCATTGAAACTTCTTTCCTTTCTTGAGGAAGCCAAAAAGTGGTTCACAAGTCAAGGTTAATTTTGAAATAAACCGTCTTATGAATTGCACTTTACCCAGAAAGCCTCGCACCTCCTTTTCAGTTCTCGGTGGGGGCATTTCTAGGATGGCCTTGATTTTGGAAGGGTCGACCTCGATGCCCCTTTGTGTAATCAAAAACCCCAGCACTTTTCCCGTTGTAACACCAAATGTACATTTTTTAGGGTTTAGCCGCAACCGAAATTCCCTGATCCTTTGAAAAAACTTATGCAAGGCGGTGTAGTGGCCCTCTCTTTCTTTGGACTTGACAATCATGTCGTCCACATACACCTCACCCTCTTTGTGGATCATATCATGTAGTATTGTGGTCGCGACCCGTTGATAAGTAGCTCCAGCGTTCTTCAACCTGAACGGCATTACCCTGTAGCAGTATGTCCCCCACGGGGTGATGAATGCAGTCTTTTCCCGGTCTTCGGGTGCCATCACTATCTGGTTATAACCTGAGAAGCCATCTATGAATGAGAACAAAGCGTGCCCCGCTGTGAAATCCACCAACTCATCGATGTGCGATAGGGGAAAGTCGTCCTTCAGACTAGCTCTGTTCAAATCCCTGAAGTCCACACATACCCAGATCCTGCCATCCTTCTTCGGCACCGGAACAATGTTGGCCAACCAAGTCGGATATTCAGATACCAGCAGGAAGCCTGCGTCGATTTGCTTGGTGACCTCTTCCTTAATCTTGAGAGCCCAGTCCGGGAGGATCCTCCTGAGTTTCTGTTTGACAGGTCGGGCCTCGGGGTCAAGGGGGATCCGATGCTGTACAATCTCAGTATCGATTCCAGGAATGTCTTCGTAGGACCACGCGAAAACATCTTTGAAATCTTTTAATAAAGCGACTAAGCGCTCGCGTTCCTCCGAAGACAACGTGGACCCGATCTGGACCAGCCGCGGGTCCTCCTCAGTATCAATGTTCACGGTAGTGATTTCGTCCACTAGGGGTTTAACAAATCTTTCCTGCTCTTGCTCAATTAATCGTTGCAAAACCGGAGGAACTTCGTCCTCGTTGTTTTCAAAATTTTGAAAGTCTGAATTAATGCAATAAATTAAGGGCATAGAGAAGTACTCGGAAACCACATTCACCTCATTCTCATTAAGTTCATCCAAATCGTCCGATTCATTTACAACAGACTCAAATGAAAAGGAAAAAGACGACCTAGACAGGACTGTGGCATCCGGGTTAACATCCCCGGGAGTACCAGACTCAGACTCAGTCGAGCTGGAACCTGATTCCGACTCACAAGACTCGGTGGAATCAGATTCCGGCTCACTACCTGACCTAGTGCTGCTGGACAAAAATCCCTCATCGTATTTGCCAAATAAGAGAGAGTGCGATTGATGCATCCAAGATAGCTGCTGGTTGGCTCGCAGCTGTTTCATCCCCAATCATGGAAACCGCGAAGTTATCCCCCAAGCACTTATGGTCGATCGGAGGATCAGAAAGTAGACATGCCAGCGCTACCCCCATTTCAAATTCTGTGCCCTCAGGATCCGCTGCCTTGCACTGCTCAACCTTGGCTGATGGGTGCATGCGCTCTGTGCAACGCGTCATCCGGATAGTTGCGGTCGAAAAAGATCTCGAAGCTTTGCAGCGCTTCTTCTCGCGTTTATCCACGGCTCAGGAAGCCGCAAAATGGAAAGTCCTCCCCTCCGGAATGAGCGTCCGTTCGAATTACTGGATGGGCCTGTGCATTAATTCAAAAGGCTTCCCAGCCTGCTTCGCTCTGGCTCTGCCGGCCATTTCCTTTCCTTTCCTCACCCAATCCTCTTTGGTGGGCAGATAGTCCAGTCCAAAGGTATGCGGGTTGTGTGGCACTTCGGCCAGTGCTGCGACTCCTTTCCTACCGCTCCGTTCTAATCCCATCTCGGGGATGTGTTGTAGCTTATTCATGAGGTAAACGAATTGAGCACTGACGTACACACCTTTATTCACAGCCATAATATTCTGCACTACCCGGGGCTCAGCCAAAGTGAACCTCGATAAGAACACATCCTCCGTGCCATGCTCGATCTCTAGAACTGGTGTAGACACTTCCGGCGGCAGATGGATGGATGAATTTCCGAAGACAATAGTCACCCCCTTCCCGTGAGGGTACTTCAACATTTGATGTAAAGTGGAAGAGACTGCTTTTACTTGGTGCAACCACGGCCGCTCCAAGAGTAAGTTGAAGGTTACGGGAACGTCCAAGACATGGAATTCGATGTTGTGTTGTCCCGGACCAACCTGAGTCTGAATTTTGACAGTCTCCATCACTTCTCTGCTAGTATTATCGTATGCTCTGATCACCTGAGTAGTCGGTACGAAGTCCGCGGGCTTCAATCCGATTGCATACGCTGTTCTGACTGGGCAGACATTGATGGCAGATCCGGTATCAACAAGTACCACCGGTATCCACTTGTCTCTACACTCCACGGAGACATAGAGGGGTTTGTTATGATTTGTGCCCTCAGGCGGTAGTTCTTTGTCTGAAAAGGTTAATGCCGGGGAACCTCCTCCCGGAAAAACCAGCCCAACTATTTTACGGTGTAGTATCGATGGAGAGTTTGGCCTTGTCCATAGCGAATATGACAAACTGTCTGTGTGCCGTGAAGCCATAGCGATCCCAGATGGAGATGTCGGCTTGTATCTTCTTTTAACTGTCTCGATCTGACTTCTTCTTCAATTTGCTTCTCTCTCTGTTTCTCAGCCTCTTTGTCTTTCCCAGATGTTTCGGGTTGGTCAAGGTGTGGGGGTTTGAAGTACCGCCCACTCCTGGTCATGTGGTCCACCTCATCGAGGTACCAAGTATCATCTGGTTGAGCACCTGTCCAATCTTCGTCTGTGTGGGCAAGACATAAGTCATCGTCTTCCCACCACATCTCATTAGCGTTCAACAGACACCTATCTGGTTCTGGCAAGTTTGCACTCTCGGTACTTTCATCCCACATACTCACAGCATGTCCTACTCTCGTGCTCGCAGCACTTTCAACCTCTTCATGGTTCTTGGCTTTTCGGATTCTCTCAGAATCCCACTTCTTCTCTTGCTCCCCGCGCGTTAGCACGATTTGTTGTTCAGTTTTCACAATATCTTGATCCCGAGTGAAATTCTTTGTACCGGCGCTCTCCGGCAATTCATTCTGACTCTCGGCCCTTCCGGCCACCATTAACACCCTTGCCCCTGCTAGGCCCTGTTCTGGCTGAATTTCCACAACGTCTGGCTGATCATCTAACCATCCGATGACTTCTGCCGACTCCTCATATTCAAACCAATTGATTGTTGCATCCCCTGATCCTTGGTCATTGAAGAACTGGAGGTTGGCAAAGTCCTCTTCCACTGTTGTCAGATCATCTGCCCCTTGTTCAAGTCCGTCCCCCTGAATCATGCACAGTTCAGCTTTCTCTAGCAACCCCACACTCAGCTCAGACTGGCCCACTGATAAGATGTATTCGCTTGGATCATAGGCTCCTCCAGCATAATTTCCAGGCTGTTCCATCCCAGACTCAACAATTCTGCTTTCCTCTGAAACCTGCCCCGTTCCATCTTCGGAGGTCACCACCTTTAGCTCAGATTGGGTTGTGAAGGTGTCCAACATGCACAAGTCAGTGCAGTCAGGAAGGATCACCTCCAGCTTGGGTAGGTGGGAAGGAGTAATATAGATACTAGGATCGTAGGACACGACCCCAGATCGTAGGACACGACCCCAGTTTGGATGAGATTGACTCTTTTGGGTGGTGGATCTTAGTTATGTGCGGGGAGTGGGTTGGTTGTGATGTTGGGTCTTTCGGGAGACAGAATAATATTTTTGTCAACGAGGTCCTGAATATCGTGACGCAGCCGGAAACATTAGTCTGTATCGTGGCCATCTTTCTTTGGTGACAAGACTTGGCCAAGGTGTGGGAAGGGGGGAGTGGATTTGGTAGTGGCCTCGGCTCTAGGGGTTTTAGAAGCCCCTTTTTGATTAGAACCCCGAGAGCCTTGGACAAAGGCATGTATAGTGGAGTGAAGGTTCTTTGGTCTCTGGACTGGTATCTCGGGGCTTGGGTACTGCTCTCGGATGTATTGGAAAAGGGTGTGGCCGCTGCGGGCCTTGGATGGGGAGGGGGAGTGGTGGTGACCATACTGACCTCCGAAGCTCTTGTATTTGCAGCACCGCTCGAGCCTGCGTTGTTGTTACGGTTGAATGTCCTCCGGGGCTGCTCCCGGTCCTGGTCGATCAGACCTTGCTTTATCGCATCCTCGATTTGTACCTCCATCTCGTGTAAGTCTAAGAAGGTGGGAAAGGGGAGTACAATCATCTTTTGCATGAGTTTCGGTTGGAGATTGCGCACAATCATCTGAATTTGATCTTTGTTCGTAGGCCTCAAGGTCATCATCAATGCCTTTGCCCTCCATCGAGTTACAAAATCGGAGAAAGACTCCTTGGTTTCCTGCCTCGTTGTTTCGAGATCACGGGTTGTAATCTCGATCTGTGTATTGTACGAGTACTGTGCAACGAAGGCCTCAGCCATCTCATCCCAGCTTCTCTTTACCTCATCTTCTAACTTTGCGTACCAGATGGCTGCCACACCCGACAAAGTTCGGCCAAACAGGGAAAGCTTTTGTGGTCGGGTTAGGCCCATCGGTCGCAGGATGTCTGAAAATAGCCGGAGGTGGACCATAGGATCCCCGGACCCATCAAAACGATCAATCTGTGGCATCTTGAATCTGTCTGGCAATGTTACGGCCACATCGGTATACCCATCTTCGATGTCTGGGATGGCCTTCACTCCTTGTGATTTCTTGAAAAGCTTCTCCAACTTACTCAGTTTTAGAGCTGTATGGTCTACCTCGAACTCGAATGGAGAGTCCGGGTGGTTGGGTGTAAGATTCTTGGACAGTTGAGGCGGAAGCGGGGGCGGAACCAGCCCCGTTGGAAGGCCCGTGTCCTCTTGAGTATTCTGGACATTGGGTAGGGTATTCTGGGTGTTTGGGAGGGTATTCTAACCAGTAGGTGCCTGCTCGGGTAATGGAGCCCCAGGTGGAGGAGGAGCCTGATGTGAAGCAGATGCCACATTCTGCTGTTGCAGCCTAGTGATCAGCTCGGCCTGTTGGGCCATGACTGTGGCCTGTTGCTTAGAAAATTCCGCTTGGCAGATGGCATCCTCCTGCATCTGTCTCATGCTCTCTTGCATCTGACGTATCATTTCCTCTATCCCGGCCATATTCTGTTGGTCCAGTTGACTGACCGGTAAATGTATCTCTATGGAAGAAACAGGAATCTCAACATGACTGTTTGCTGCTAAAGGAGCCCGCTGCCCCGGTAATCCCTGCTCTGATACACTGCGCTTCCTCGGCCTTCTTCTAACAACTGGAGGTAGGGAGTGGAACACTGGATGTCCGTCAACCAGATCCTCGGATCGATTGAGTCAGCGACCTCGTGTCCAAAGTGCTTGGGGAATATCTACTGGTTCGGAAGCAATCGTGCTAAAACTGCCCCCTAGCAAAAAGATAAATAAAGCGAAAAGGAAATAAAAACCAGATAAACGGGCAGCATAACAGCTTAAATTAAACACACAACACACAGTCGGTCATACAACACACGGTTAATAAAATTTGGATATACCGTCCTCAATCACGATTCTTGTCCTATATCATCGTTCCCCACAACTAATCGATATCCGCAGATAAGCGATTCTCGATATCTTGACCGATGCCGCAGCTTGATGCCCAAACTCAAGCGATACATACATTCCTGTGAGACGCACTCTAACAAGCACATAGCAGATAAGTGAGAGCCAAAACACCCCTATGTTGGGGTAGGGTTTCTCTGTCCTATTTTGTCAGGAGCTAGGGTTCACTACGCACGCAGCGGCTTCAAACAACCTATAAACGGGTAAGCAACCTGTCCTAATTTGGAATGGTCACTATGGATCCGAATATGCACTAGGTCGAATGGTCAAAAAGGGTGCCCCGGTAAAACCGGGGTTTGTGTTCCCATGCTGTCAGAGCCCAGAGCCGATCAGCCTTATGGTCATGACTTGACAAGACAAGCCTCCGGTAAATCGTTCGGGAATGGCATATGGCAAATACGGTGTCCTAGGCGCACCAATGCAAATGCAATGCAAAGAAACACACAAGTGTAGTCAAAACCAGATATCATGGGTTCAAGTCAAGTTCTCTAAATCCCCAGCAGAGTCGCCAGAAACTGTAGACGTCCCCGAACGCCCCGGGAGGGTTAAGTCCCGTTCCGTTCATATTGAGGTCACTACAGTTCAAGGACTCAAATGTCACGGTTCTTAATCTTGAACCAAAGAGTCCAAATCCGGCAAATCGATTTTGAAAACAGATTTTTTGAAAAGAAGTGCCAAACATGGACTGCTTTTCCAGATACAGAGTCGCCACCTAAATATTTTTTAATGAAAAATTTAGGAAACCCTGACTCGGTGCCAAAGGCCACGTGTCCGTCATCACCAAAGTTGCCTCGGCTCGGGAACTTAAGTACGATTGGGGAAGGTGACTTCGTGAGCACCCGCTTCGGTCAAAGACCGCCTCTACTAACCATGATATCGATTTTGAAAATATTGTGCGTTCTTATTAGGTTATTAGCCTAGGTTACTATGTGATCGCCTGACATACAAGTATAGACTGAGTCGCCTGAATTGGAACAAAGCATTTCATGTTTGTTTGTTTGAAAATGGTTTGATGGTGCTACCCACAGGTAGGCTAAGACGTGGATTTGCCACCCTCGGGTGGGCTTCGAAAAACGTGATTTTGCCACTATCTAGTGGGCTTAAAACAAACATTTGATGAATTGTCCAATCCAAGTAACCCAACCTCCACCCACAGGCATTCAAGGCAGTTATATCACATAAGCACGTAGCCTCATGGTAAGCATGCTATTCATGGCAGTCACTCACACGCATGCAAGGATGCTAAAGCATAAAAACTTACCGAGTACTCCAAGCCAAAACTGAAACTCATTAGAAATCCATGCATGATCCTAGATACACAGAATTGCCTAATGCAACACATGCAAAGATGCAACTATAGCAGGCTCGGCTATTCTAAACATGACATGTGGAATGCTACAACTAACATGTATTCAATTTGAAATTGAAATACAAATGCAGTTTGTATGATGCGCTGAGCCCGGTGCATGCAAAACAGATGAATGATGCAAACATGCTGTCATACTGTATGCTAATTGAAATATGCCCTAATCTAACCATCATAATCAGGTAAATAAAAGGGAAGAAAGACGTGGGGTTGGAAGACATACATCACACTCACCCACACTTATTACAATTATGCCCTCACGCAGAGGGTCCAAATAAATATACAGTCCCAAATAAAAGAATCGTACAGTCCAAATAATACAATCCAAATAATGTACAAATTCCTAATTAATTTACAAATTAACTAAGAAAATAATAAAACTGGCATGCAAGCCAGGGACTGCTTTGATTCTGCTCGGGATGATGGAATGATGCATGTTTGGGCTGCTTTGCGCGGAAATCCACAGCGATGCCCCGATTAGCCTCTGTTTTGCAATTATT
The DNA here is from genome assembly GCA_025200525.1 of Camellia lanceoleosa. Lineage (NCBI taxonomy): Eukaryota > Viridiplantae > Streptophyta > Magnoliopsida > Ericales > Theaceae > Camellia > Camellia lanceoleosa. Next base: position 63,344,120 of record CM045762.1, read on the forward strand.
TCTTGAAAAGCACGCCAAGCCTCGGAAGACCGTTGATTCTAGGTATGCTGCAACAGAGAGCAGGAAAGGGGCATAGCAGTGTATTTTCACAAATGTATGCATGTCTCGATCCTCGTGCCACCAATCACGCATATCGATGCATGATGGCCGAGGAGCCGAATTGCACAACTCAATATAGAATGAATGCATATGAACACTACAACAAAACCTAACTCCATCATGGATAATCCGAAGTGTCGGTGACTTGGGAATTGAGACGCGTTCCGTCACTCGGAGTACGGAACGTACCTCGTTTCCCGTGCCCGGGCTAACTCTTACCTCGAACACGATGCAATATGCATGAAATGCAACTAAGATACAATCCTAACATACACAATGTTATGGAATGGCAAACACGCTACACGAGGTAATACACAACCGAGCATACACAATGCTATGGATGAAATGGCATACGCAACGCAGTAATGGGCTTACACCAACATGAGAGAGCCTCAGCCACACTCACACAGGAGGCCATCATGATGAAAACAAGACAACTCGAAATGCGTGCACGCGTGCACGCAAACCGAGGACGGACCCTCAGGCACCGAAATGCCACTCTAATGAGACATGGAAAATACATGGAATATGATATGCAAACATGCAAAAATCAGTGACAAAATGAGGGGGCAAAACAGCCCCGAAACAAGGCGAAATGACACCCGATGCATGGAATCTTTCCCGAAATGCAAAACTAGGTACACGAAATACAAAGCATGCGTAATTAGGACATGAAGTGTAAAATAAGAAGCAAGACAGCCCCAAAACTATCATTTTTATAGTACAAAACATGGCCAACCAGTAAGCACAAGTAGGGCTAAAATGGCATATAAGAATGGCTCCGCAAGGGAGGCAATGAAGCAAGTGGTAGATGCAAAGACCAAACAGAAAAATACCCTTCTACAACACTGAAGAGGGACCAAAAATATGAACATTTACGGTTTATGACAGCCTCCAAATCAGTATGAAAACATGCTCAAAATGCAATGCAAGATTAAGGCCATAAGAGGGTATAACATGAAGTACACAAAACATTCCTCAAACAGACAAAGACCCTTAATGAAACATGCCAAGAAGGTCAAAATATGGCCACTTTCAGTTCTAATCATGGCCTAAAAACAGAAGCAAGGTGAGCTAACAAAGCATGCAAAAATAGGGACCAAAGAGGGGTGATGAAGCAAGTGATACATGGAGGTCCCAAACAAGGTTGAGCCCTTCTTCAATGTTGAAGAGGGGCTCAAAATAGGCCTAACTACAGTTTACATCATGCTCAAAAATAGAATACACACATGCTAAAAATACCATGCAAAACAATGGCATACAAGAGGGTGTTGAAACAAGTGCACAATGGGGGGCTCAAACAGGGTTGAGCCCTTAAACAAACATGAAGAATGGCTCAAAAAAAATGCCCCTTTCAGTTAGGGTCGGAGCCCAAAACAGCAAGCAAATAGGCTAGAAAAAAGTGGCAAAAATGAGCTAAAAAATGGGGGAAATGGACTTACCCTTGAAGATCACTCCTTTTGTTGCTTCTTGGCTTGAGTTTGCTGCCTCTTAGCTGCTGGAAATCCTCTCCTTGCTGCTGGAATGGAATAGTGGTGGTGGTGCTAGGTGGTAGTGAAGACAATGGTGTAAAACTTGAGATTTTTGAAGGAAATGAGAGAGATGGAGTATGTATGAGCTCTAAGGAATTTTCCAACCCTTGAGAGAGAGCTGGGAGGCCAGCTATATGGACAAGAATAGGGGAGAAATGGAGGGAAAAAAGTGGAGGGAATTGGCATCAATTTTCCCTCCAAAAAAAGTTCCCTCCGGATGCAGTTTTTGGAGGGAAAACAATGCACAGCTGTAATGTACTCCCTGTAAGGAAGCTGGCCGGCCAGTTATCAAAGCTGCAGGTGGCCGGCCGGCCACCCCCTATGGCCGGCCGGCCAAGGGGCAAAATGGTCCAGAGGAATTTTTGGTCGGCCACCACAAAAAGGTGTCCTCCCATGTGTCCTCAACAAAACCCTGTGGTTGGAAATTGGCAACTGTAAGACAGGAAAGACAACAAGCCACTTTTAGGAGGGGTTCAAAAGGTCCAAGTTGAATTACTGGCCAGCCATAAACTTTTAGGGTCCTCCCATGTGTGTACAACACAAATATGTGGTTTGAGGTTGAAGATAGTGGTCCTAGGGTGGTCAACATTGGCTCGGAAGTGAAAAAAAACGGGCGTCGGAGGACGCCGGAGGAATATAACTGGTTGCTGAGACAATTACTAGCCTCCCGCCCTTCTGTGACCTTCCTGGTGATAAAACAGAGGTACCTGCCAAAAATGAACGAAAACCGATGCAAAACGAATGTTCGGGGGCCAAAACACGCAGCCGGTCCCAAACAGTCAAAGTGGCATTCGACCACGAAGTGGGTCTTTCAGGCCTCAGTGTCCTTCAAAAGGGAGTAAATGAGATGCATGCCAAAAACCGGAGCAGTCGAAGATGGTTAGGCGGTCCGAGACACACCTGGCAGACGGCTCAGCAACCGAACTGGCTCTGAAATGGGCAAAATGGCCTACGGCGATGAAATGTAGCCCACGGCCGCTGAGAGATGGTCTACGGGACCTCTCCCTTCCCTCAAGAAAAGAAACAGAGAAAACCGAGTCTGGTTCGCAAACCGAGGCAAGGTACAGAAGAGGGTTCGGAAGTCCGGAGGCAGAGCTCACGGCCGCGACTCTGAGACTTCTGAACGAGCACAATATGCAACATCACCGAGCGCTCAATCGGTGACGTCTGAGTCTTAAGGTCGGTCAAAAATAAGGTATCTACATATGGTAATTTCTTTCTTTTGGTTTCTTTTACATCCTCACTGTTTTTATAAGGTTAAATTATAAATAAAACATTGAATTTGTTTAAAATACTATTGTGTTCTGTAGTCATAAAAATTACATCACATCCATCCATGCTTTATAAAGGTTCTAATCGCATAAAAAATAGCATTTTTTATTAATTAACTATTCTCGTTTGGGAACAGGCTAATTTAGTAACTTTTTGGCTATTTGGCTAGAAAGTTAGGTAAAAAAAAGTTGTATGTTTGGGATGACTTTTTGGCTAATTACGAAAAGATGTGCAAAAAGTAGAGAGAAAAGAGAATCTTTGACTTTTTGGTATGGGTTGTTGGCTTTTTGGCTAATTTAGTAACTTTTTGGTTTTTTGGCTAAAAATGTAAGTTCCCAAACGGGGCCAGTCAATTAATAATCTTTAATTATGTTAGTATTTCAGTATTATATGAAAAGGTTATTTCATATAAATTTATCTTGAAATCAAATTTTTTCTTAAATTATTATCTGAACTAGTACCCTTTCTTTGGGAAATAACTACAAAATACCGATTATTTTGTAATAATGTTACATTTATCATCTTTTTATAGGCATTTAGTATATCATGTCATTCGATATTAATGGACCTCATGTGAGACTTATTACATTAATGATCATGATTTTGACACAAATACGCCCTTCAAGTTTGCTTAAAATACTAATTGTCTTATGTGATTACAAAAATTACATCACTCTTACAAAAATTTGTTGTATAACAAATAATTTCTTTCATTGATCAACAATTAAGTCAATTAATAATTTTTAATGATGTCGATAATATCATGCAATTAACAATTCTGATAATTTCATTGTTGTAGAAGAGAACAGTTGCAACTATGTTAAATGACATATTCTGACAAGAATATATTTGAAATTGCTAAAACCATAAGGAGAAATTTAAATTTTAAGAAATCTTGAGAGTGTATTTATAATTTACCTTTTTTATGAAGAGTAATGTTGGAGACCCTTAAAGTATTATTTTTTTAATTTATTTACACAGTTGTATATTAGTTGGTGAATTTTTAAACAAATTAACAACTAATATGCAAATGTCCATGTTATTAGAGGTAAGCATTTATATTTTATTAAATAGATGAATCACAAATCTATTCCAAATACTTCAATAATTCGTACATTTTTTTCAAATTCCCCAAATTGTTTTCAACAATTTTAAGTTCTTTCTTATAAATTTATCTCGTAATCAACAAATCTCTTAAATTATTATACATTTTATTTTTTCTAAACAACTATAAAATATCAATTATTTTGCAATAAATTTACGTTTACTATTTTGTATAGGCATTTAGCATATCATCTTATGTGACACAATCACAACTATTTGATAGTAATGGAGTTCATGTGAGACTCATTACATTAATGATCGTAATTTTGACACAAAAAACAATATGAAAAGATAGTAAATGTAGTATTATTGCTTATCTTAACTCAATATTTTTTTTTTTTTTTTTTTTTTTTTTTTGAATCCAAAGTTTGTAAAAAGGAATAAAAATTCCGTGAAACTTAGGCCCACCCAGTGATTGTTAAAATTGTCTTAAATCAACAAAGCTATGTAAAAATATTTTTTAAAAAAAACTCCCCAAAATGATAACTCTACAACCTACACCTTTTGAAAGGTCTACATTGTAAAAATTTTAATTTTTTAAGATAAAAGTTATGACAATTTAAGTCATTGATAAAGTTATAAACAGTGAATTTACAGCGTTAAAGTTACAAAGTTACAAATCATGAAATTATGACACTATTTGATTTGTTATAATGACATTTTGGAGTGTTTTTGGAAGATGGTAAAAAATGACTTTTTGATTTTTAACCAATATTTTGGCTTTTTTAGATAAATGATTTGAAAAGTTGGTAAAAAGTTACTTTTGGCTTTTTTTATTAATATTTGTTTATGATGTCAAATCACAATGAAATGACCAAACTACCCCTATTCAATTTAAAATATTTACAACTTCACTCATGTAACATATTTTGATTCATGAGAGGTAAAATTGTAATTTTACCAATGGCTAAAAACCAACTTTCCAAATGTCTTAAAATACAAAAAATCTATCTTTTAACTTTTGCTACAAACTCAAAAAAGTGACTAAGGGTTGTTTTGGGAAGTTGGTAAAAAGCTGGCTTTTGATTTTTTATCAAGTTTTTTGGATTTTTTTGAAGTGATTTGGGAAGTTGGTAAAAAACTGACTTTTTGCTTTTTAGTTTAATATTTATTTATGGTGTCAAATCAAATTAAAATGACCAAAATATCCTTACCCAACATAAGAGATTTATTTATTTATTTTTTTTATAGGCCCTAATTTATAATTTTAAGCCTGCGTTTTTGACACTTTCCAAAAGGATTTTCTTATGTTTTTGGTAGTCACGTTTTTAGACATTTTATCCAAAAACGTGATTTTTTGCTATCTTCTCAACATAGCACTAAAAACTATGTTTGCAAAAGAGACTTTTGTGACCAAAAAAAAGTAACTTCATAGTAGAAGAAATTATGACATTCAATAATTTATGTTATGAAATATAGTCAAAGATTAAAAAGGGAATATGTATGCACCTTTTGAGGGTGCATATTGTAACCTCTCCCAATAGAAAGCCTTGTGTTCCAATGTGGACCTGAATTAAGCCCAGATGTTGAACATTGAGTACAAAAATTCCACCTATTTAGCTTTTGAACCTCTGATTTAATTCCAACTGAGCCTATACTCAATTAGAAGCCCAATCTACTGTTCAAAAATGAACTTAATTTGAAAATATATATATATATATATATATGGATGACATTATATTACTATTGATACGCGATATTAATTTTTTTATGAATTATTTTTAATTTCTTAAAATCATTTGATGTGTTGTTGACTGATAGGGTTCGAAGAAACAGCAGTGGGTTGCTGTGTCACAGGAATGTTCGAGATGGGTTATCCATGCAGTAGGCACAAGCCATTAACATGTAGAGATGCAAACAAGTTCGTGTTTTGGGATGCCTTTCATCCCACTGAAAAAACCAATCATATCATTGCTGACCATTTCGTCAACACTTCTTTGTCTCCCTTTCTTTGATTCCTCACTCATGGAGAGAGAGAGAGGAAAGTTGTTTATCATATATTTTTAAAAATTTTGTCTATCCATTGTCAATGCGATAGAAATTTCAAAATATTAAAATTTTGAAATTTAATTGTGTACTTGGCAATGTTTTGAGGTAGAGGACAAAAAAATTTAAGACAAAAGATGCTCATATAATTATTTTCGAGTAGTTGGTTTAAAATTAGGTGGTGGTTGTTTGCTTTTGTGACTTTGCTTGCTCTCTATGATGGTTAGAGAGTTGATTAGCTATTTGTAGTAATGATTAAATAAATATATAAACTGATGTTACATAAGTATATTAATCCTCACTATTTAGAAATTAACTTTTTTAGTCTCTAAAAGTAAAAATTTTGTTATCAAAAGATATTTAAAAATTAATTTCTAGCATCATGAGAATAATTGCTAAAAAATCATCTCAAAAAGTTAAAAATAAGTCTTTTAGCATCAAAATTTTAAAAATGTTACTAATAAATACACTTTAAGAGACAAAATAATTTGGTCTTGAAAGGGTTTATTTTTTGAAAAAAAAATTAGTCCCAAAATAATAATAATTTATCACTAATATCTAATTTCTGTTTTTAAAAATATAATAACAATACTTTTCGTGATAAAAATATTTGATCACTAAAAATAATTTTACCTCTAAATTTTGATTCTTAAAATCTTAGTTATTTTTTTTTTTTTGTAGTGAGTCTTTACAAAGTGTGTATTTTAGTGCAACACAATCAGATTGCACAAGCTTTAATGGGAAATGTTGGGTTTGGTTGTGAAGTTAAAAGAACATGGTTATTCAGTTTAAACTCGGCAATGGAAATATGGATACCAACTACCGAAGCTTTGGGTTATCTGAGTTTGACTCACCGAGTCAAGTTTGGGATCAAATCAAACTTAAACAGAGTTAAAGTCAACTCAACTATATATAAATGAGTTCAGCTGCGTTTGGAAAGAAAAATTAATTTTAAATTTAATATTGTAGGATATAAAATCTTATGGTATATAATATCGGCTAGCTAAAGATAAGATATAAAAAAAGGGTATATTTTATATTCAATCAAGCGGGTATATTTTTTCCTTCAAGTAATTAATTAGTAGTCTTGGAGCATTATATGATGTTACACTGTGCTTCTAATCAATCACGTAATGAAAATTTTATAAGCAAGATATGTTAATTTTCATTAAATAGTAAGAAGATAAAGTATGAATTATATTCTGATTTTTTATTTGCGGGAGTATCTCATAAATATGGTACTTCAAGTGTACCTAGCCAAACAATGCTAAAGAAGAGAGAGAGAGAAAAAAGATTATGAGTAAAATATATTATAAAAAAAACTACTCATCAATGTTTCATTAATTTAGTATTTAAATTTTTATATATTTGTGTTTAGGAATAATTGTAGTCGAGTTCAGTTCTACTCAAATCCGACTCGATTACTAAATATAAAAATTTGAAAGAATTTCTAATTAATGTAGAAGTTAAAAAATAATTATAAATTAGTGATAAATTTTATCAATATTAATAATTATAATTATAATATTTTCCATACGTAATAATTTTTTGCAATTATAACAAGTAATTTTTCCTAAAGATTTCACTAACTTTTTCATTTAGCTAATAACTCAAGTTCAAATGGATTTTAAACGAGTCAAGCTCGAAATATATATGAATAGCTCAATCATAAAGAAAAAATTAAATTGAAACTAAACTAAAAGTATGAGAACTAAATTGTTCAAATTAAAACAATAGAGACTAAAATAAAAATCTGTAGATAAAAAATGTAATTTAATCCTATAGATAAAAAATTTAATTAATCCTAAACTTTTCTTACAATTTTATGTTACATGAATTCAGTTGGTCCATTTCAAATATTAATGCTTAGTTACTTCATGCTACTTCAATTTATTTTTTAAAATTGTATTATTACTTATATAGCATTTTTGAAACATTAATGCCCTAGGAATTGGACACTCAAAAACTCATTCACTCTGCTTGGTTTAAGTTTCCAGAAAATATTTTTTAGAAAATTTTATTTTTTTATTTTTTTGTGTTTTTTTATTTTTACTGAATTGTTTTAATATTTTAAGTAATTTTTTGAATCTTTAGACACACCTAACATAAATACACTTAAAAAATATAATATTTATCAAAAAAAATCTTTAAAAAGCACACTAAATATCAAAAATACAAAAAAAAAAAAATGAAAATTCAGTATATTTTTTATATTTTTGTATATTTATTAATTTTTTAAAATATTTTTTCACAAATATTTTACTATTTAGATACATCTAAGTAAGGTGCATCTAAAAAAAAATTGCTTAAAATTTAAAAAATATTCACAAAAAACAAAAATAAAAGGGTAAATTACAAATACATCCCCTGAGGTTTGCTTAAAATACGAATTGCTCCCTTTGGTTTGGAAAATTACAAATACCTTCCCGTCAGAATTTTTTATTTAACAGAATTAATTGAAAAAGTGAAATTTCTAAGTTTTCATCTATATAATAATTAAATTTTCTGAATTATTAATTGAAATAAAATTTTAACACTATTAAAAACTGTTAATTAACTTGATGATTTATTAATAAAATATCCCATTTATTATGAAATTAGAAAATCTTATGGGGTATAATGTAATTTCTAAAACTACAAGAGATAATTTATAATTTAAGTAAATCTCAAAAGATGTATTTATAATTTACCTAAAATAAAAAAATTCAATTTTTAAAAAACTGAAACAAGTGATTGTTCTTGTCCGCCATATCCAAACATCAAAACTATTGTAGACCATCACTCAAATTTGTTGCATTCTGTTTGGATTCAGGGAAAACTTCAATTGACGACCAAATCATTCATACGGATCACATGGTTGTCATAATTCACTTGTCTAAGGGCTGACACCCATTTTTTCGTATTCGGCCCCTCGAGCTTTGTTTGGATGCCGAGAAAATTTCTAGGGGCGTGTTGCATGTATGCGTGCTTTCTTACATAATAATTTCTTATTAGAAGACTACAGTTGTTTTCTGAATAAATTATTGTAAAAATAAGCATAAATAAACTAGTAACATTATTATAGCCACTCACTGCAGTCTATAAGTCAGCATATTGCCTTTTCATATTTCCACATTTTTGTTTTTTCGAAGTACTTTCTAAAGGTTGATCAAGTCAGCTTTAGAATATTATAGTAGATTTATTTATTTATTATTATTATGTTGATTTGACTGTTGTGAAGTTGAACGCATCTTTAACTTCTTAAATTCTATAATAAACAAATAAAAGATTTTAAATTTAGTCCTCTATACTTATAAGTATTCCATTAATATGATTTTTTTATATTAATTATCTAATTGGCAGAAAATCTTAAAAAATAAATAATTTAAATAGTTAAGATGAATCCAAATGGACCCAACAAAATGATATTTTTTATTCATTTTTTAAAAAAAAAATAAATATTACCCATCATATTGTGACAATTGTCTAATCAATATGATATTTTGCTTAAATAATATGTTCAAAAAAAACCTACAACATTACTATTCAAAAAACGAAGATGAGCCAAAAAAACAGTTATATATTACAATATTCTAAAATAATATGTTACATATTTAGAAAAATTAATTAGGGTGTGTTTGGGATCAGACTAATAGAGTCAATTTTTTTTCTAACTTTTTTGTATTTAATGAATTTCTTTAAAATTTGTGTCAAATTTCTACTTTTCAAGTCTTTCTAATATAGAAGGATCTAAAATAATTTTTTTTAAAGATTTTAAAAAAGGTTAAAATAAAAAATAAATAAAAAATTAAAAATTAAGAATTCAACTTCTGGTATTGTTTCATGAACTTTTAATATATTTTTTAATTTTTTTTTCCTAGTCCATTTTTTCAGTAGAACCTAAAAGCAAAAAAATAAAATAAAATAAAATAAAAGTTCAATAAAATGAAAAAAATGAGAATTTATTAGAAAATACTTGTATTCTAATTAGTTCATAACATATTATTATCAATAAGTTTTATTATTTAAATTATTTGATTCACCGAATTCTAATTCTTGTATTTATGGTATTCTATTGATAATTTAACTCTTACAAATATTTTTTGAACCCTTAGTAACTTGGTGACGTAAATCTTCACATTAAATAAATTTGATAGTGTAAATTTTCACATCATGGAACATTCACACTGTTAATATGAATGTTCACATCATGAACCATTCACACTGTCAATGTGAATATGCGCATTTCATCCATATTATTATTAGGAATATTTTGACAACTATATCACTCATAAAACTTATTAAAATATAAAAAAATAATTTAAATTAGATAAAATATAAGTAAATAAAGAGAGATTTATGAAAAATTTCCTTAAAAAAAATTAATGTCAAACACATTTTTAAGAAAAAAATACTCAAAAAAACAGTCTGCAAAGTACTAATGTCTAATTTCAATACATTTTTCATATATTCAAAAATATTTTCACACATAATACATTTGTATACAACATTTCAATACTAATACTAACAATCTTAAAAACGATTTTTTTTTTTTTTTTAAATACAAATTGTGACTACAAGCACAAGATTGTAAGAGCGCGTAAATTAAGAAAATTATTTCTCTCTCTTTCCTGTAAATTAAACAAGCTAGAGAAAATCAAAATACTTTTCAAAGTCCAAAGCTCTTTCTCTTTCTCTAGTCTCAACACTCTCTCAACTAATTTAAAACCACAACCAAACGTTAGGAAAAAAAAAAACTTGAAAGACCCAAAACCCAATCCAGCTCTACTCTTAACCATGAAGAAACTCTACACCAACAAAAAAGGCAAAGTCCACCCATCTCTGCCGCCCATCGCCGACCACCTCTCTCTCCTTCCGGCCACAATTCTCACTCTCACGGTGGCTCTCTCTCCCCAAGACAAAGAAGTCTTGGCCTACCTCATCTCTTGCTCCGGAACCACCACCAACTTTTCCGGCAACCCCAAAACCCGACTTGACGGCGGAGGTAGCGGCGGCGACCACCCAACTCAGTTCAACTGCAACTGTTTCAGATGTTATATGAGTTACTGGGTTCGTTGGGACGCTTCGCCGAATCGTCAACTCATTCATGAGGTTTTAGATGCTTATGAAGACGGATTGTTTCAGAAGAAGAAGAAGAGTTTGAAGAAGGAGAGAAGAAAGAGAGTCTGTGAGGATGAGAATCGTGACTCGGGCGAGTTGGGATCGGTGGAAGTGAGTCAGAGTCGCCCGAGTCACGGTGGTGGTGATGTGGATGAGGATGGCTGTGGGGAGGTGGGTTTGGAGAAAGGATCGGTGAGGAAGCTTGTGAACTTCATTGGAGAAAGGATTTGGGGTGTTTGGGGGATATGAAAATGGTTTCTCGGCAAGGAAGAAAATTTTTCCTGCGTTTTCTCAATCATGTTTCATTCCCTTTTGTACGAAGATTATGTATATCCATCCGTTTAATGTAAGTATAAGGTGGGTATTTTCAGCTATCATGGCCACTCTTTTTTTTTTTTTTTCAACTTTTTTTTTTTTTCAGATTTCGTATAAAAAATCTGTCTTGATCATGGTATGAGAGTTGTATATATTTTCCAATTCTGATTAATTACCAGAAGAATTAGGTATTATGTTTTCTGTTTTCACTCCAACCTAGAATGTATTGAACTCATAATTCCTTAATCCTGTGTTTGGTTGAGGGATTTGAAGAGGAATTTGAAAAGAGAAAAGAAAAAGGTAGCTGAAATGTGAAAAAATATACCTACATTTCACATAGTTTCACACACCTTTTCTCTTTTTCTTTCCAAATCCCTTCTCAAGTTCTAACATTTTACCTTTCCCTTTCTAAATTCCTCCCCAAATTTCATAACCAAACACAGCATAAATATTTTGCAACTAAATTGTTTATGGTTGTTCAATCATTTTGAAACTAGAGTAATTCTTTGATAAACGATCATCATCATAAATTAAACTTGATAGAATTTGATCAATCTTTCTATCTGTTTTTCTTTTTGGATAAAATGTCATTCTATAATGTTTTATATATATATATAATATGTTTTTTTTCTTTTATAGCATTTTATTTATCCCTCTCTTAACTTTCTGTGAAATGAGATAAGTAAGAGGAGAAATTGCAGTAAAATGAGGCACCAATTATTTGCAAACTAGTGGGATGCTTCCAAGAATTGCAAAAATAATTGTAAGGAGGTGAATTTGTATTGGTTGGGGAATAAGTGGTTTTTGGGAAGTGATTTATAAACAACTTCTTAGATTATAACCTACTTCTATCTCTCACAAAAAATAATTTATAATCAATTTTTAATCAAAAAGTAAGCTTTAATCATTTTCTCAAAATAGTTCTAAATTTAAAGAAAATTAACCATTCTACCTCTCTTTCTTTCCTTACTCTGCAACTCCAGTGGTCGGTCACCCGCCCCTAACCACCACCATCATGCCCTCCTTTACTACGGGTGTTTTGGAAAAATAATTAAAAACTGTTTTTTTTTATTTTTTGAAAAAAAAATAAATTAAAAATTAAGAAATGAGTTTTAACCAACTTCCTAAAATAAGCCTGCGGCTAACCCCCTTATCACACTCCCCATTGCCCCAACCCCTTTCTCACCGGCCTTTCCATCACTTGCATTGTGTTATAATCATGGATTTAAATAAAAATTAACTTATATTTCATTTTTATTTTCCTCACGTTTCTCATTTCTTTTTTAAATTTCTACATACATCCATGATCAAAATACATCCTTAATGGATTTCCATCAATCATTTCATCACCAAAAAACAATTACTTCTAATGAGGCAATTTTTTCAGGAAAAAAATTTCTTATATTTTTGTAATTTGTCAATTATGTCTTGCAACGATATCCGTAAGTGATTAGGGTTGGGTTTTGGGCTTGTTAGAGTTTATTATTATTATTTTTGTCATTACTCACCTCATTTTTTTTTATGTTGTTAAAAATAAAATAAAATAAGTAAAAAAGACCAACTTGATTGGTTTGGATTTTCAACATTCACTTTTAGAAAATTGAAATTTTTTATTTTCCTAATTTTTTTATTTTTACTGAATTATTTTTAATATTCTAAGAAATTTTTTTAATTTATAAATATACCTAACATAAATATATTTAAAAATATAATATTTGTGAAAAAAATATTTAAGAAATTCACTAAATACCAAAAATATATATAAAAAAAATAAGAATTCAGTACATTTTTCATATTCTTATGTATTTATTAATTTTTAAAAAATATTTTTTTATAAATATTTTACTTTTTAAATATATTTAAATGAGGTGCATATAAAAATATAAGAAAATTAATTAAAATTTTAAAAATATTTACTTAAAAAAATAAAAAATAAAAAACTCAATTTCTAAAAATTAAATTTAGAAAATTAAAATCAAACACACTGTTTGATTTTTATTTTTGTGTGAAATTAATTTTTAAAAATTCAAAAATAACTTCTTATTCATTTATTTATTTATTTATTGGAAAGTAAGTTCTCTTTATTAAAAAAGACATGGAAATGACAATTTTTAGACCCTATGCTTAAAAAAAAAAAATAGAAATTGTAAACCAAAACTCGTTTAGTTTTGCTTTTGCTTTTATATAAATAGTTATATAAAGACAAAAAAGTTGATTCCACTTATTTTAATTTATTGATTTTTTTCATTTCTTCCTCTTTCTCCCACCATTTCCAGCCACCACCCACTGCCTATGACTACCACCTACCATCTCCAATAACCTCCTTTGCCAACCACCGCTACCAACCACTGATCAACACCTCTTGTTAAAAATTACCTTAGATGGCTAATTGATCACGATTGGCAATCACTTTCAGTCACTACTTCCTATCATTATAATGGTTGACGACCACCTCTTTTTTTTAATTATTTTTAAAACAAAATTTTGAAATAATTGTGTATTAAACATATTTTTTGTTTTCTATTTTATCCAAAATAAATATAAATATATTTTTTATTTTTTATAAATCAAAAATAGTAAATGGTAAACATCATCAAACTAGACCTTAGAAACAACTTTACAAACATTTTTTTTTTGTTCTTACAATTTTTATAGAGTGAAAACATTTTGATCAGAGTGAAAACATTTTGATTACTTGTAGAAAAATCTGTTTTCTCTCTCAGTAGAGAAGAACGAGATTTTTTTAAGATTGAAAGTGAATATAGATTAGGTTAAGAAAAAATAATGATGACTTTTATTTTAGTGAGTTGAACGTATCAAAGGTGTCAATGGTCAATATTGGGTGGTGTTAAGGTTTGAGTTGATCAACGACCAACGATTCTAGAAATAAGAGAAAAGCTGGGCCCACAGATGAAAGACTTTTGACTATTGTACCTTTTTTGAGTTTTGAATGGTTTTATTTTATTTATTTATTTTGAATGAATGAATTAATAGGAAATATTATGGTGCTAAAAAATATGTATATTATGTATTTTATAATTAAAAGAAAATTATTATAATTTTAATTTTTTGAATCATAATTACAAAAAAATGTTATAATTAAACACAATATTAGATATAACTAAAATAATATCATAACTAAAAAAATGGGACTTAAGTGCAGGTCATAATAAGTAAACTTATTGTCTGATTGGTCATGTGAGAATTAATAGCATTTTTCATCAAACACTATTAAAAAAATGTCACTACTTATTAATTTTTAACGACAATTTGAAAATTGTCAAAAAATATCACTAATTATAAATTTTAGTGACGGTTTAAAAAAGACGTTACTAATTTTTAACTTTCAATAATAATTTGAAAAATTCGTCACATAAAAATGTCACTAATTGTAATTTTTAGTGACAATTTATAAAAATCGTGACAAAAAAGTCACTAATTATCGATTTTAACGACATGTGCAAAAAATCATCATAAAAAATTATTTTTAGCAACAATTTTACTAAGATTTATTTTGAATAGGGCTTGATGGGAATTAAGTCCAATTTTTAGGACCTATTGGTAGCTTATCAAAAAAAAAAATCATAATTAAAGAAAAAAATAACATAACTAGAATTACATATGGTATGCCTTTTTTAATAGAATTTCTTGAATTAATAACACTGTCTAATAGACACAACAATGCTCTAAGAGTGTTGCTCTATTCCATTTATAAATTGATACTTGATAATTCATCTCTTACGATTCTAATAAAAAAGTGGTGGATCTCTTGATTTAGGTCAATAACTACTGATCCAGGAGCATTGAATAATTTCTCAACAAAATGAGATTGGATTCTCTTAAATTGGTAATTCAATTTGAGAGTTTTTTTGTGCTTGGTGGATTTATTTTGTGGCCAACCTCAGTGATCCAAAGCATTTTCTTTTTAAAACTTATTAAGTAAAATATTTATATAAAAAATTAAGATAATCGGATATCGATAATTATATGTTTGAATCACATTTATTTATAATAAAAAAAATAATCAACAATTATAATTTCAAGAGTAGTCATCCATTTTTTATAGTACAAGTATGATTTAAACATATAGTTATCAATATCCGATAATTTTAATTTTTTTATATAAATATTCTACCCAAGTACAAAAAAAGTCAAATTACTTAGGTTGGTCCCAAACTAAGCCTACCAAACTAACACCTTTCACAATTTAAGATAATTCAAATCCTAATAAAATTTATTCATAGAAATACACAAAAAAACATTATTGTGCGACTCAAATTCATTTTACATGTGGATCCACAATATGAATTAAATTTAGGAATTATTGGTGATAAGTCTACTCTATAGGCGATATGGTATTAAATTAATGATTGATATTTTTTTTTTTTTTTTTTTTTAACCATTGTTGCTAGACTGTCACCGATCGGCAATATAGTATTGAATTTAATGATTGATAATTTTATTTTATTTTATTTTTTGTGACAAAGATATGATTAATGATTTTTTTTTTCTTTTTTTTAAAATTTTTAACCATTGTTGCTAGACTGTCACCGATCAATCTCTAGAAAAGTCATCAAAGATGGTCGGCATCAACAACTGGTGGTGGTGGTGGTGGTATGGGTATGGATAGATAGACAAATTAACTGGATAGATAGGTGATACATTAACAAATAAAAAAAGACAGGTGAATAGATTGGTGAACAAATAGATAATATGAACAGAAAAATAATTATAATTAATATGGTCTTTCAATGTTTTTTTGTTATTTTAACTCCAAAACATGTGATTGTTAGCCTAAAAAATTGAAATTAAACTTATGACCCGACCTCTTAAATTTGAGCCGTACAATAAAATTTTTATTTTTATTTTTATTTTTTTTTGCACAAATTTTGTGCACAAATATTTCTGATGAATTAATTCGGTGGTGAAAGAGATTGATGATTCCGATTAGGAATTCGTGTAAACTGGTGCAAGAGGTTGATGTGGATTTGACCACAACAACCAACGTCATTTACATTTGTCAAAGGAAAAAGCTAAATCGACTTTACCTAAAATTTTCGCGAGCGGATCCTCTAGAGTTAATTTACAAGAGTGATCTCTTAAAGTATCTAATCAAATGATTGAGAGTAATACTCATTAAAATGATATCGTTTTGATCAGTATTTTTAAAAAAAAAAAATCAAATTTAAGAATTTTAAAACAACGAAGGTTCCTGTGCAGGGGCGGAGGCACACAGTGGCCAGGGGAGTCACGTGCCCCCCGTGGATTTTTGGATTTTTTTTTTTTTTTTCAAACATAAGGAAAATATTTTAAACAAAAAAATTTATAAAAATATTATTTAAAGTGAAATGTCAATGACATTTTTAAAATTATAAGAACAATAATGATTATTTTAATTGAAAGTAAAGAGACTATGACAAGTTATATTATTATTTATGAAAATTTTAATATAATGGTGATGTCTATCATTATTGACATGCAAATATAATTAACATCAATGAAGATATATGAAATTTATTGGATTTTTAAATACATTTGATAGATAGAGTTTGTCCTCCATATGTTTCTTTCCATTTATAACTAAAATCACCACTATATAAATTATAGGACTTTTCTTAAGTGTACAACTCTCAAGGTTGCACACCATGTGTCACTTACACAAAAAGTGTAAGTGGAAGATGAAAACAAAAGCAGAACTGTAAACAGAAAAGGCGTAAGTATAAGGCGTAAGTTGCACACCATAACAGGACCCTAAATTATAATCAAGCAACACATCTTCAATTATAAAAATAAAAATAAAAAATTACAATAAGTTATAAGTAATATCAAAATGAGTCATAACTAACTATTACTTGATATATAGTCATAACCAAAATGACAACCACAAGAAGTTATAACTAAATTATATCTAACACTATAATGTGTCATAACTAAAGATCACAAAGATTATAATTGCGACATATAATAGATATTTTTTTTATGGTGTGTTTTATAGAATTTTTCTACTAAAATATATTATTTCTATCTCAACTTATCTTCTTTTTTAATTTTTCAATCTACCTGTAAATAGTTACTTCCTAATATTTATATAAAATTTAATCTCAAATCCTTTAATTTAAAATTTACATTTATCCAAATAGACTCTTAATATTTAAGTTTAGTAATGTTTCATTGTTGTTTATTAAAAAAATAAAAAATAATTGCTTAGTTAGAGTTTTTCAAAAACACTTTTTAGAAAATTATACTTTTTTGTTTTCCGTTTTTTTTATTTTTATTGAATTTTTTTAATCTTTTAAGTAATGTTTTTAATTTTTAGACATACCTAACATAAATATACATAAAAAGCAAAAAAATTGTGAATTTTTTTTTAAAAATTCACTAAATACCAAAAATATAAAAAAAAAATACGAGAATTATGTACATTATTTGTATTTTTACGTATTTATTAATTTTTAAAAATATTTTTTCACAAATTTTTTACTTTTTAAATATATCTAAGTAAAGTGCATCTAAAAAAGTAAAAAAAAAATAATTAAAATTTTAAAAATATTCACTAAAAAAAAAAAAAAAAAAAACACGAAAACAAAAAAACTCAATTTTCAAAAAACTTAATCAAAAAAATTCAAACCAAACACATTAATATTATCATTAATTTGTGTCCCCTCTCCTTTAAATTCCTAACTATTCCTGTGGAAATGCAAAAGTACTATTCCTTCATCTCTGTATCAAGGATTACTGAACTTTCTCTCTGTAGATTATTAATTAATCTTTGAAGTTTTGTTCATCAGCTGAATCTCCTGCATTAATGGCGACTCTTGATGGAATCTAACAGATTAACGCTAGTCCTCGAAACCTCAAATTAGTCAGACGAAGTCACAGCGATCGAAGTTTCTAGAATTTTTCTTCTTCCTGATTTTGGCGTACTCTCCAACTTGTAATGAAGCTCGATCGGGACTATACAAGATTCGGTTATTCTCAACGCAAAATTGTACTATATTCGTAGTTTTCTCACTCTCTCCTAAGTGAGTTTGAGTAGTCAATGGACGAACTGTACAGGCTTCATTCTTCAATTTTGTTCTCAGATCATGATCATGATGTTAGCGGAGTCGGAGATTTTCCGACGACTTTGAGTGGACTTCACGGCCCCGTTGACAACATGCTTCAATTCGAGGCCACCGAAATCGAGGTTGGCGGATCAGAGTTGTCCGATCTCATCAAGGCTCAGATCGCAAACCATCCTCTCTATCGAAACCTAGTCTCTGCGTATATTGAATGCCGAAAGGTGGTCGTCGTCGTCGTCGTCGTCGATACATCAATTGTACATGTACTACTCTCTAATTTCAGATTTGCATTTCTACAGTAACCTTCGTTGTTTTGAAATTTCAAAATCTAAATAATATATATATATTTTTTTTTTTTGAAAAATACTCACCAAAACGATATCGTTTTAGTGAGTATTACTCTCAACCGTCCGATCAGGCACTTTAGAAGATCACTCTAGAGGATTAACTCTAGGGGATCCGCTCGCAAAATTTCCCACTTGTTCTCCAATTTTTTAATTTTGTTGGATTATGGTTATTTTTATTCTCTGAAAATATTCCTATTTCGTTGTTCGATTTTGAACGATACTTATGTGAAGAACTAAATTATAAGAGATTACATATTTAGAAAATTGAAGTAAAACAATTAAAATATAAAGACTAAAGTGTAATATAATATATACTTTGGATAATGTTAATGTAATTAATTCAGAAAAATGAATACAAGGATGTTATTACTTGGTATCACTGTCATAATAAATTATCATTAGAATAATAAATCCCATAAAAATATTTGACATGTATTGATACATATATTACAATTTGAAAATTATTAATAATTACGGATTTGATCATATTTTTCTTCAAAACATCTAACAAGTATGCTTTTGATAATAAATTATTCATTTTTCAAAATAAATGTTATTAAATCAAAAGATTATCAATATCTAATCAACTTAATTTTTGATAAAAATGATTTCCTGAAATAATCCTACAACATGAGCAATTTGAATTATCAAAATGAACTCACTTAACCCTAACACTACATCTCCACTTGGATTACCAATTGGAGTTAAACTCAAACTTCTTCTTCTTTTTTATAAAAAAAAAAATTTCCTTATCAAACTTTATATTGCCCGAGTTTCATATTCTAAGACTATCTTATTTCCTTACTTTCTTCATGAGATTGTTTAGATTTATAAACTGCTCACTATTGCAGGTGGAAGATTTCATCAAAAACATATGTAAGATTTCTATTTATTCACACGGTGCATGATATTCAAACAAAAACATGAGATATTCGAAAAAATTAAGGAAAAAAATTGACCTTTTTTCGCCTAAGTGAAATGAAATGCAATCGAACATTTTATGCAACAAAAAAGGAAAAATAGATAAAGAAAGAAAGCAATGCTAAATGGAATTCGAGTATCAAAGGAAAATCACAAACAACCTGTTGCAAGGCATATTCTGCAAGGGGTTTGACATCCCTAGCTCCTTGGTAATCTACTGGAGGTTTTCCAAGACCAAACACCTTGATGGTAGGAAAACCCTTAATCCCGTATTCCTACAATAACAGAAGAAAATGCATTAGTACACGTAGATAAATCAGTCATCCAAACATAGATTTCTGTTTGCCAAATACATTATTTTTCTACTGATTGTGGCCAAATCTAATCTTATTAATTGTAGCCTGTTAATTGTTGCTTGTCGATTATGGCCAAATCTAATCTCATTAATTGTGACCTATTAATTTTAATCTGTCGATTCAGACCATAAATCAACTTCAAAGACCTGCTATCGCCACATTATTACTATTATTACTATTATTATTTGTTTTGTTATGGTTTACAGATTGGCAACGTGTGACAGTTTGTAGCACTTTGTAAGGGATGTGGGTTGATTTTGTTTCATGAAGTGGCCAAATTGTCTCTAGCAATTATACTTCGAATAGGAAATTGTCAATTGTTACTCTATAAATATACTGAAGACAAATTGGAGAAGACATCAACAAATCATCAAACTCATTAGAGTCTTTTCTTTATCTTTAGGAGTAGTCTGCCTTAATTTTTAGGAGTAGATTATCTTAACTTTTAAGAGTAACTTTCAACAGTTTCTAACCTTGTAAATTTAGAAGATTTCAATAGAAGTTTTTTTGTATTTACTTCACTCTTTCGATTGTTAATTGTTCCAAAGATGTTCTTGCACTTTCAAGGCATTAGAACCTTTACACAGTCGTTTGATTTTTTTTTTTTTTTTGGTTATTTGGTTAAAATTATTGTTAAGTCTCTGTCGATCAAGGCTTAAACATTATGTTTACTAACAATTCCTATAAAACTTCTTTTAAAAAAATGGAAACTTCAAAAGCATAAAATCTCCAAACAAAGTGATTTTTTGCTTTGCATCACTGCCAATCAGAGGTGGAGGCGCTAAGGGACCGGGAGTCACATGCCCCCTGACTTTTCTTTTCTTTTCTTTTTTGGTCTTAGCTAAACAGTGACACGCACAACCCCAAATCACATCCTGACTTTTCAATTTTTATTTTTATTTTTATTCTTTTTTTATCTTAGCTAAACACTGACACATAGAACACAGCCCCCAACCAAACACTGACACAGCTCCAACCATGTGCATAGCCTCCCCCCTCCCCATTCCCTAACAATTTCCAAAGTCTTAACTTTTATATATATATTTTTAAATTATTAACTTGCTCGGCAAGGGTCAATCAAAGAAGAAGAAAAAAAAAAACTTGTTGAACAAGGCTTTTAGCAGCAATCGATAGGACTTCTAAAATTCTAAAAGTGTATAAAATTCTTTATTTTTTTATTTATTCACAGTACACAGTACTTGTTCATTGCCTTGATATTTTTTTTGTCTTCTTTGTATCCCTTTTGTCACGACCTGCTCCCCGTACCCAATAGTTAAGCATCGTGATGGCCAGTAACTGAAATTACCTTCGGCCAATTCTTAAATAAATTACTAAACGCAAGTGAAAAAAAATATTTAAGTGAGGGTACCAAAATAATCATTGAAGCTTCTATTTAATTAAATTGTCAGAGCTGAACTGTGCCTACAAAATGCTTTGTGCCTACCCCACACGCTGGTCCTGACATGTCACCTGAAAGTAGTAAACAACTATAAACACATGGCAGAATGAGAAAATATTATACTAAGAGCATAAAGGCATAAAATCACCATGAATAATTATTGGCTAAACAAAACTTGATATTAAAATACCTAATATATAATACGGGAATCATTTAACATATAATATAGAAATAATATAAACAAAATAATCATAACCACCGTACAGAATGGAACAGAACAGATGTATAGACTCAGGAGGTGGCTCCCACCATAGTGTAGCACTTAGCTCCGTATAGCACTTTGCTTCACACCAAAAATCATAATCACGGTACAAAACAGAACAGATGTATAAACTCAAGAGGTGGCTCATACGAACTCTATAAATGGCTTCCTCAATAGTATAGTATTTAGCTCCGTACACCACTTTACTCCACACCAGAAGTCAAAGTGTCAATGGATCCTGTTAGCACCATAAATCTGTAATTTTTATTATTGTTTATTATTTATATAATTACAAGACATGTGGCATCCTCCTACTCATTTGGAGGTTATGAGAAGTTATGAAATATGAAAAAGATGTTGGAGAATAAAGTGGAGAACATGGAGCATTAATTGAAGGTTAAAGGAAGTTACGAAGACATGGAGGAATATGTGGCATTGTGGGAATGAAGATGGAAAAGTGGGTAGTTTTAGGTGGTTATTAGGTTGTTATTTCTGGAAGTTTTTTCCTACAAATATTTGTCTATAAATAGCCATTCATGGCTACATTGTAAAAAAACCAGAACTCAAATCAAAGACAGTTGATTTCAATATTTCTTGTCATTTTCCTTATCTTAGGAGTAGTTTAACATAGATTTATATTTCGAAGCATTTATTTTCAGCACTTTCATTTCGAAGCATTTCATGCACTTCCTTTTCGAAGCATAGGAGTAGAGGTAAGTAATTATTACTTTGATTGTTCACTCAATCGTCTTTCTCCATCTCCCTTTCTTCTTTTAATTTTTCTTTTCTCTACACTTTGGCAATTTTGAAGTCCTCTTTGTTGAGGCAAAAGAACCGTCAACACAATCGCTTGATAATTGGCTTGAATTTAATCTGTAAGGATTTTTCAATCCTTGCTGGCACGCTCGCATTTATAATATTTTCCTTCGTAGGAAAAATAAGCCAACAGCTATACTCCAACTAATTAGGAAATTCATTAAACCATGCCTGATTAAATTGCCGAAATTTTTGTCAAAATGAATTTTATGAAAAATTATGATCACAAGGTTGGCAAGGACCCTTTTGTAGATATGCTCTATGAATTTGGTCTCGATCATTAGCATTATTGTCTATAATCCAAGGTTGTAGTCTTAGATCTGCGGGAAAGTTTGCTAAGTTAATTTCTATACGACTTTGATTTGTAGAAGAATAATTATCATCTTCTTCTTGTGGAAGAGATGATTCCAACTTTGATTTTTTTTTTAAATATTTCTCCATGATTGTTTAAAAAAATAAAATCAAATTTCCTGATAAAAATCCCTAATTTGAGCACAAACCACTACGAATCAAAATCTCCAATTTTAATACAAAACAAAAAATTTAAATTTAGCACAAATCACAACTAATCAAAATTCTTAATTTTAGCACAAAATATAACAAATCAAAATCCCTAATTTAAATATTAATCACCACAAATTAATATTTTTAATTTTAGCGCAAATCAAATCCCTAATTTTAGCACAAATTACAACAAACCAAAATCCCTAATTTTAATATAAATCACTACCAATCAAGATTCATAATTTTAGAATATCCAAATCTCTTATTTTAATATAAATAATAACAAATAAATTTTTTTTTTACAAATCAAAACTTAACAAATAACTATAAATTAATACTCATAATTTTTATTTAAAAGTAAAAAATAATAAATAAAGTTACTTGTAAACAATGAAGAGAAGACACCGAGGTTGTAGTGTGGTTCCAAATTTGTGTTGTGTGACCCCAATCTGGTGAATCACGAGTCAGTAAATTGCAAAACAATAAAGGTGCAACAATACGAAAATTTAAGTTGTCCCTTAAATTTTATATTAGTATTATTTAATTATAAATGATAACAATTCTAAAGGTTTCATTAAATATTCTGTAAGAGTAAAATAAAATATTAAATATTATGATTGTATGTGAAAAAATGAAATTTAATTAGAGATTTTATATTATAAAAACAAAATGGTATATAATTAGTTAAAAAAATTAGGCCAAATTAAAATTAAATCAAAGATTATAATAATAATAATAATAATAATAATAATAATAATAGTCCCTACATTTGCTCCAGCCAAACATATAGATTGATGACTATGCAAGTATAGTTTTAAAGACTTTGGTGAGTCACCTAATCTAACCTAATCTAGAGGGACAAGTGGAAGTAAAAAAATTATCACTTGTTCGTTAACTTTTAATTAGGGACTAAGGTTTTCACCAATTATAAATAGCGGAGTTTAGTGGGTTGCTAAGCGGAGGAAAAAGGATATAACCAAGGGCAGTATACAAAGAAACATGAAGCCGATATAAGAAAAGTAAAGGTTAAGAGTCAATATTTAGGTGAGTTATATTATAACTTGAGTTATCATAATATATTTTACGTATAATTTGAGTTACCATAATTTATTTTATTTAATTTGTATTTTATAAATTATATTAGCATTTTTAATTTATAAACCTTATTTTATATAATAACGAAAACCCATGGATATAATTGTTTATTAAAATGTGTTTTGAGTAATTTTTTATAGGTACCACCACGGGAGTCTTATGCCTTGGGAGACTTAAATAATCATTGGCTCTCTGATTAGTCACTTTGTGATCCTCTATCTGTTATGGATCTGTTGGCTTATTTTTCCTACGAAGGAAAATATTATAAATGCGAGCGTGCCAGCAAGGATTGAAAAATCCTTACAGATTAAATTCAAGCCAATTATCAAGCGATTGTGTTGACCGTTCTTTTGCCTCAACAAAGAGGACTTCAAAATTGCCAAAGTGTAGAGAAAAGAAAAATTAAAAGAAGAAAGGGAGATGGATAAAGACGATTGAGTGAACAATCAAAGTAATAATTACTTACCTCTACTCCTATGCTTCGAAAAGGAAGTGCATGAAATGCTTCCACTACAAGAAAAATGACTTTTGGCGACTAAATTTTTAGTCGCCAAAAGTCTGTTTTTAGTCGCCGAAAGTCTGTTTTTGACTTTTCCCGACAAAATTTTTTAGTCGTCACAGTTGTCGCGTATTTGTGGTCGGCGGAGGGTATTGGCGACTAAACCTTTTTTAGTCGCCAAAAATAGATGTTTACCGACTAATAAATTAGTCGCGAATAGTCACAGAATCGCCGACTAAACGGCTTAGTCGCCAAAATAAAGACTTTTGGCGACTAAATTTTTAGTCGCCAAAGGTGTTTTCGGCAAAAAAAAAAAAAAACCCACTTTTTTTTGCTTCTGCTGAGTTTCGAACCCGAACCATTCCACATTCCAAGCCTTTTTGCAACACACGCCCTCCACTATGCCACTACAAGTTCACATGAATATATATGCAATATATATTATTTATATAGTATATTAACCGGTATTAATACAAAATAATATATACAAATATAATTATTTTAATTCAATATAATTATTTAAAAAATAAATTATTTACTAAAAAAAAATTTAGGCCACTTTTGGCGACTAAAGTCAGATTTAGTCGCGAAAACCCCACCTATTAGCTACTAATTTTTTTAGTAGCCAAAAACAGACACTTTTGGCGACTAAAGTCAGATTTAGTCGCGAAAACCCCACCTATTAGCTACTAATTTTTTTGTAGTAGCCAAAAACAGCCACTTTTGGCGACTAAAGTCAGTTTTAGTCGCCAAAACCTCTCCTATTAGCTACTAATTTTTTTTTTAGTAGCCAAAACCAGCACTTTTGGCGACTAGAGTGAGTGTTAGTCGCCAAAACCCATCCTATTAGCTACTAAATTTTTTTTAGTAGCCAAAAATAGAACTTTTGCCGACTAAAGTCAGTTTTAGTCGCCAAAACCCCTCCTTTTACCTACTAAATTTTTTTAGTAGCCAAAAATTTCTACTTTTGGCGACTAAATTGAATTTTAGTCGCCAAAACCCCTTCTTTTGGCTACCAAATTGATTTTAGTCGCCAATAACTATGCATTTGGCGACTAAACTGGTTTAGTCGGCAAAAGTGATCAGTTTTGGCGTCTAATTCCATTTTAGTCGCCAATTCTAGTACTTTCAGCGACGAAAATTGTAATTTTAGTCGCTAAAAATGATTTTTTTTGTAGTGTTCGAAATGAAAGTGCTGAAAATAAATGCTTCGAAATATAAATCTATGTTAAACTACTCCTAAGATAAGGAAAATGACAAGAAATATTGAAATCAACTGTCTTTGATTTGAGTTCTGGTTTCTTTACAATGTAGCCATGAATGGCTATTTATAGACAAATATTTGTAGGAAAAAAGTTCCAGAAATAACAACCTAATAACCACCTAAAACTACCCACTTTTCCATCTTCATTCTCACAATGCCACATATTCCTCCATGTCTTCGTAACTTCCTTTAACCTTCAATTAATGCTCCATGTTCTCCACTTTATTCTCCAACATCTTTTTCATATTTCATAACTTCTCATAACCTCCAAATGAGTAGGAGGATGCCACATGTCTTGTAATTATATAAATAATAAACAATAATAAAAATTACAGATTTATGGTGCTAACATTACCCCCCGCGGCCCTTAAAAATGATGTTTATTTGAATTTTTGAAGGGCCGAACCAAGCACATGATTAATCTAAGCAATAAAATGCTTCGAATAATATCAACAAAGTGCTTCGAATGATGTAATAGCACCAATGAAGTGCTTCGAATGAGTATGAAATTATGACTAGATGCCTTGAATGCTAGCTATTATGGACTAATAACTAACAAGTTTCGAATGTGGTATAAAGGACCAAAATCATCTTTCGAAGGTTGAAAGTGCCGACAAAGGACAAATTACATCCTTGAAAATATTCGGCAAAGCTTCGAAGGTTCATAACCACCATTATTGTTTCTTCGAAGCTATTAATGTAAGATGGAGTGTTTCAAAGCTTACAAAATTATGGCAAAAGGGCCTTCGAAGCAACTTTTGGCCAACATTGTGGTTATTCAAATTTTGTATGTTCTGGTTCATACATCATTAATAAAAATATTAATTTTGTGCTTTGAACCAATTATTAATTCTTCGAAGACACCAAAACTGTTGTTCTTCGAACCAACTTATCATGCCAAAAACAAGCATTATTCGACAACTAATTAATTGTTATTTTACATATGTTTGAAGAGATGTACACATTTCGAAAGTTTTCAAAACTTTATATAGTTTCGAAGGTGAAGTAATCAACCTTCGAAACAACTCTTGATGTTTCGAATGTATCTTCAAAGCTTTATACAGCTTCGAAGGTGAAGTAATCAACCTTCGAAACAACTCTTGATTCTTCGAATGTATCTTCGATGCTTTGACTGTGTACATACAAACAACTGGCCATCAATTTGAAAAGATAAGCCAATCTCAACCATTTATTTAAATGCATAGGCTTTTTCTAGCCAAATTCATGCATTTTAAATGGTCATCCCTTGTTCTTAGTGCTTCGAACTCATAAAAACAATTTGTTAATTTTATTAGCCACATCATTAGAATTATATTTTGATGTGAACCACAAATCCAAAAAGGATTTTGAACACCAAAAGTCATGGTATAGTGTGACCATAAAAATTCATACTTTTTGACATTTTGAAAAGTGTCAAAAATTTTGAATTCATGAACAGTGGCTTGTTCATCATTCTTGACCATGTTTGTTTTAAAAACAAAACTTTCGCCGAATTGATTTTCATAATTATTTAGCAAAGTGGGTTGTTTTTCCATGTTAGCCATTAATGGCTTATGAAAATCACTCATAAATATGTTATTTTCATGACTTGACTCTCTAAAATTTGATTTTTGGACCCCCCGAGTCATACATGGAACATCATTTTTAGCCAAATTTGGCTCAAGAACATACTCTTTCGTTATGTTAATTTCATAACTTGGCTCTTTAAAAACGGACTCTTGAACCCCCTGAGCCATTGATGAAATCAACTCTTTGCTTTTGCTATTTTCAACCATGGAAAAATTCTGAAAAAATTCACCAATTCCGACCATTAAAGCCTTAGTTAAAGACTTGATAGTGAGAGTTGATAACTCATCATTCCATTGGCGAATTTTCATATCAAGTTGATGAATTTCTCCAATTAAATGGTGTCTTTTTTCTTCCACCAAATAATATTGTAATGGATGAAAGTTTATTTCATCAAGAAAATGGATCTCTTCTTGAAGATCCAAAATTTTTCTTTCACGCCAATATATTTCGAATTGACAAGTTCGAATGGCGAAATCCAAATTGTTTGTCATTTCTTACACTTGGCTGTCCCACTGGGCGTGCCAAAAATGTTGGCTTATTTTTCCTACGAAGGAAAATATTAAAAATGCGAGCGTGCCAGCAAGGATTGAAAAATCCTTACAGATTAAATTCAAGCCAATTATCAAGCGATTGTGTTGACGGTTCTTTTGCCTCAACAAAGAGGACTTCAAAATTGCCAAAGTGTAGAGAAAAGAAAAATTAAAAGAAGAAAGGGAGATGGAGAAACACGATTGAGTGAACAATCAAAGTAATAATTACTTACCTCTACTCCTATGCTTCGAAAAGGAAGTGCATGAAATGCTTCGAAATGAAAGTGCTGAAAATAAATGCTTCGAAATATAAATCTATGTTAAACTACTCCTAAGATAAGGAAAATGACAAGAAATATTGAAATCAACTGTCTTTGATTTAAGTTCTGGTTTTTTTACAATGTAGCCATGAATGGCTATTTATAGACAAATATTTGTAGGAAAAAACTTCCAGAAATAACAACCTAATAACCACCTAAAACTACCCACTTTTCCATCTTCATTCCCACAATGCCACATATTCCTCCATGTCTTCGTAACTTCCTTTAACCTTCAATTAATGCTCCATGTTCTCCACTTTATTCTCCAACATCTTTTTCATATTTCATAACTTCTCATAACCTCCAAATGAGTAGGAGGATGCCACATGTCTTGTAATTATATAAATAATAAACAATAATAAAAATTACAGATTTGTGGTGCTAACAATAGCGTAGCAAAAGATGCAGCATTTTGTTTATGGTGTTATCTTTTCAAACCACATATTGGAGATCAAGATAGTGGTGATTCTTTTGTTGGTGAGCTCTTTTCAAATTGGAAGACAAAAGAAAAAATTAAGACTCATGTGAGATGTTCTAATAGTGCTCATAATCAAGTTTAGAGTAAATGTCAAGACTTGTTGAACCAAAAGCAACATATTCAAATGATTTTTTTCAAACAATTTGATCAAGATCGAATTGAGTATCGAACTCATTTGAATGCATCAATTGATTGTGTCAGATTTCTTCTAAGACAAGGACTTGCGTTTCGTGGGCATAATGAATTTGAAAATTCAAGTAACTAAGGAAATTTTCTTGAACTTTTCAAGCTTCTTTCTGATCATAATGAAGATGTCGAAGTGGTTGCATTAAGCAATGCTCCACAAAATCTCAAGTTGATATCTTCTGATATTCAAAATGACACTATAAATGTGGCCGCATTTGTAACTATCAATGTGATTATTAGAGATCTTGGTGATGCACTTTTTTTCTATTTTGATTGATGAAGCCCATAACTGTGACGACCCCACCACGTATAATGATTAGCATTTAATTGATTAAGAATATTTGAACTTTAATTGTCAATTATTCTAATTTAATCTGGGATTTATGAAAATTATGAAGACTAATTCGTATATAATTCTATTGAGGATTTATTTTGGAATTAGAAATTGAAAACCTAAATGGCTCAAGAGAGTACAAATGGTTTAATCTTGAGTATAGGACCATATGGGAGTTTAATTAAATATTCAATTCAGATTTATAAAACTGAGGATTGATTAATTGGGAAGTTATATGAATTAGTATTTAATATTATTATGAATTAAATTTAGTTATGAAGTATTCAATTGAGGTATTCAATTGAGTATGTAATTTATTGACGAAGATTTTGAGTTTGATCTGAAATTGAAATCCTTATTGATGTTAGAAATCAAAATTGAGGATAGAAATAAGTTTAATTTAATATTTGAAGCATTTTGGAAGTTTGAATAAAAATCTGATTCAGAAAGAAAAATTACATACAATTAATTGGGCCTTAATGGAAATTAAATTAGACTAATTAAATTATGTGAGACTTATGGTTAGTTATGATTAATTAACTTACGTGCTAATCAAGATGTATTAAGATCAAGTGCTACCTAATGAATTTAATTTTTAATCATAAATTAAATAATCTAATTGACGGTGTAATGGGTGTGGGTGTAGTGAGTAAATTTGTGTGTGCGCGCGCATGTGAGTGATGTGTTGGAATTCAAGGATGAGTGCACGTGTGCAATGTAAAGAGTGGAGTGTGTGTGTGTTGCGTATTGATTTCATTAAGTGAAGAAGTGGGTTCATTTAAGAGAGAGAGAGAGTGTGAGTTGAAGTCAAGAATGAAGAAGTGTGTGTGTGCTGGAAATAATGAAGCAAACTCAAGTGAAAAACTAAAGGAATAACAGAGGAAGTTAGAGAAAGTCAAAAATTGAGAAGGAGGCTCAAGAAGTCAACACCATTAGGTAAATATTTATCCAAATTCTTGGAGATAATTTAGTTAAAAGTTGAAATTAAGAAAGTTATGGAATCATTCTCATGAATTTTGTAAGAAATTGGGTTTTGAGTAAGAATTAAGTTAGGTTCATGGTTGTAGAAATTAATTTGAAAATTAATTATTTTGAGTTTTGATTTTGATTATTAACCCATGCATGTAATGTAATTTAAGAGTTTGACTCAAATTAAACATATTTTGAAACATCTATGATTATGAATTAAATTGAAGTTAAAAATTGAGTTAAGTTTAAGATTAAGGAAATAAGTTGGAAAGTAGTTAGTTTGAGTTTGATTTTGTCATTCTTCATAAATTTGAAACTCAACCTTACATGCATCGTGGAATTTTAAGGTTTTGAGATTTTAATTCATGTTTTATGAGTTTGAATTTGGATTTGATATGAGGAAAATTAATAAAAATCTAAATTAGAGCAATTCAAAATTTTAATTATGATTTGAGCTTGATTATGTAGAATTAGTTGGATTTTGAAAAATGTTTCATACATGCAAAATGCAAATGATTTTCTAAGAAGTTTATAACTTTAATTTCATGTTTGAAGGAAAATAGAAAAGAGCTTGAAGTCAATTTTATGTAATCAAAAAGGAAATGAAGAATTGGAGCTATGTTCAGGAAATTAAATTAGAAATTAATTATTTTGGGTTTAATTTGAAATGTTATTGTTAAATTAAGCTCCATAAATTACATGCAACAAAGATTTATTGAAGATTGATCATGGCTCATAATTATTTTCATGTTTTGCTGAAATTTTGCATGAGTTTTAAACAAAAAATTAGGTTTTAAAAACTTAATTTATGTTTTAGAATTTATGAGTTTAAAATTGGGTTTGATATAAAGAAAAAGAATTAAATCTAAAATTGGATAAATTAAGGAATAAATTATAATTTGAATTTGACAATCAAGAATTAGTTTGATCTTAATTTGAATTTCATATATGTAGATATTTTTCTAAGAGTCTTATAGCTTTAATTTCATAAAGGAAGAAAAGTTTTTATTCATTATATTCATGAAGTTATAGTTTTAATCTTGACAAATTAAGGAGGTTTTTGCATTAAGATTTGAAAATTAAAGAATGAATAGAAATAACCGAATAAACAAGTACCGAATGAACTGAATAGGTTTAAGAACCAACTGCATAAATTGAACATGTTTTGAGATATTGTGCTTGAATGTGTTTGTGTAGGTTAGATGCCACACTGTGATCACATGTTTCAAGAAGCCAACTATGAGTAACACTATTGTAAAGATATGTTTAATCGTATTTATTTTCTGATTGATAAATTATATTTCTAAACTAATACTTTTTATTGATTGAATGATGATCCTAGTTTCTGAGCTGTATTCGTGGTATTCATAGCATATTGCTATTGTTATTGATATTATTATCCCTATTGTTACAGAGATCTCTGTTAGTTCCAATTCTTGGAACTATTGTCTATTGTTTGATGGCCATCAATTGATTGTTCGGTCTTTAAGGCCTATTATATTGTTGCTATTGGATGTACCATGTATGACCTATATGAATATGATTGATTGAATTGAACGATTGAACGATTGAACGATTGATTGACAAAAAGATATTGATTGAAAATGTTATATTGATAATCGATTGTTTCAAATACTGTAAGGACATCGTTCGTAACCTCTTTACACAGTTGTTATTCACTAGGCTCTAACTCATTATTTTATATTTATATGCATGTGATCAAGTGCAAGAGTTAACTTAGTGGCGTCAACCTAAACTCTGTTTTGTCAAGCCAACTTCTGTGCCTCACTTTGAGGTTCCTATTGAGACAAGCTTCAAGGTTTCATGGGTGGTTTAGAGTTCACCCTTTTGTTTTGAACGTTACTGAGACTAGTTCTGAATGTTTTCATATCTGAAGTTAAGATTGGTTTTGTTAATGGGATTTAATCCCTAATTATGTTGTATTTTCATACATAAGCTTGATGCTTGGATTGATGTGTATATACATATACGAAAGTTGTTTTGTTACATACTAGTCCTCACAGCTCATTAGATGTTATATTTTATTATTTACAAGCTTCCGCCAGCCCCTATTATTGTATTACTGATAAACAAGCATTTGGTAATCTCGGGTTACTGGTCGGTCATGACGCTAAACCTATAGAGGCAGGTTTGGGTCGTGATAGTAACATATCAATTAAGAAGCAAATGACAGTTGTAATACGATATGTTGACAAAAAAAAAAAAAAAAAAGCCAAGTGATTGAGCGCTTTTTGGGTATTAAGCATTGGTAATATGAATGCTCTCTCACTCAAGCAAGCTATGGAAAATTTGTTTTCCAAACTTAGATTGATTATTTCCAGATTGTGGGGCCAAGGATATGATAGGGCTAGTAATATGCAGGATGAGTTAAATGGTCTTAAAACACTTATACCGAAGGAGAATCTTTGTGCATATTATGTTCATTGTCTTGCTTATCAATTGCAATTGGCACTTGTAGCCATGGCAATGAATCATAATCAAATTGCTTTACTTTTCACTTTGGTTTCTAATGTGTGAACGTTGTTAGAGCATCAAGTAACTACGAGATATTGTTAGAGAGAAGCAAGCTGCAAAAGTTGCTATGACACTTAATACTGGAGAGCTATCTAGTAGACAAGACTTAAATCAAGAAACCAATCTTAAATGTGTTGATGATACACGTTAAGGTTCACACTATGGTACTTTAGTCAACTTGGCTTGTATGTCCTCAACAGTGATTGATGTGCTTGAAATGATTTCAAAGGATGGTTCAAATTCAGAACAATAAGCAAAATCAAATGTATTTTTTGGACTCAATTCAATCATTTGAGTTTGTATTCAATCTTCATTTGATGAATACGATACCAACTATTACAAGTGAGTTATCGCAAGCACTACAAAAGAAACATCAAGATATTGTTAATGCCATGAATTTAGTTCAAATTTCTAAAATACGGCTCCAAAAGATAAGGGAGAGTAGGTGGACATCTTTACTGGATGATATTTTGTCTTTTTGTGAAAAGCGTGAAATTGATGTTTCCCAAATGGATGAATGTTTGTAGCTCGAGGGAGAAAAAGACGCAATACTCAAAAAATTAAAAACTTACATCACTATCGCGCTAAGTTATTCTCCACTATTTTGGATATGCAAATTCAAAAACTAAGTGCTCGTATCACTAAGTCGAACATTGAGTTGTTACTTTGTGTGGCATGTTTGAATCCATCTAACTCTTTCTCTAGTTTTGACAAGAAAAAGTTAATTCATCTTATTGAATTTTATCCCAAAGAATTTTCTCCGATTACACATATTGTCGACATGCTATCCAATAGTGAGTTCTCAAGGTTGAATGAAATTGTCAATCTTACTAAGAAAATGGTGGAAACTGGAAGAGACAAAGTATATCCATTGGTGTATTTGCTCTTGACTTTAGCATTAATCTTACCTGTTGCAATTACTACTGTTGAGAAGGTATTTTCAACTATGAATATTATGAAGAATCGGTTGCGGAACTGAATGGGTGATGAATAGATGAATGATAGCTTGATTGTTTACATTGAGAAAAATATTTTTGATGGCATAGACAATGATATTATCATGGAAAGCTTTCAAAAGATGAAAACTCGTCCGGGTAATTATAAAAATTTAAAATTAAAAACTTTTTATAATGAATATTAATTTTTTGTGTTTAATATTAACTCGAAAGTTATTATTATATTATTGTTATTGATTGGGGAAGAAAAATTTTGAGAATATAATTAATAGGTGCCCCTATATTAACTACCTAACTCCGCCACTACTACCAATCATGAAAGATGAAATGAAATATTATGCAAGCTCACAACAGTTCCAAGGACAACTTTTATATCCAACCCATCCTTTCTGACATACATTATAAATGTTCGATTCTGTTAACTTTAGCTCAACAATTTCTCCCATGGTATATGCCACACGGGTACATTATTCAGGAATGTATATGACAATTCTGGTAAAAGAAAAGGACAACATGGTATAACAAAGCCTACATCTCTCAAATGTCGTTAGCTTTTCATAAAATCTATGGAGCACCAATATATTAAAATAAGTGTCGTATCTGTGTCGAATACACAGATATGGTAGGGACACGCGAACATGCGAACATGGCGGGGACATGTATAGGACACACCACATGGTGTATCCCCTTATTTAATTAACTTATTTTCAGGAGACACACCGGGGACACACTATTGGAGCATGTGTGAAGATAGAGTCTCACATCGGATAAAGAGTAAAGAAGATGATTCTTAATATATATTAGATAGGTTCTCCACTTATAGGCTTAAGCTTTTAAGTGGGTATGAGTTCCAAGTAATATATGTTGGACCTTGATATGGTATTGTTGTGTGCTTATGAACTCCCTAATTCCCTAACAACTAACAACTAGTATCAGAGCCGATAGTAGACGATCTATGGACGGCCTCTCTTAGAACATTGATGTTGGTGGACTTGGGCTTGCAAGAAAACTCTCGATAAAGGAAGAAAAATCCATAATGACTCTTGATGGAGCAAACAAAATTGCTGGTGCACATAGCAAGGTTGGACTGCGACAAAGTAGCTCTCAATGGAGTATAGTGGCTTACGATGGAGTGTGTGCAGATGGCCCAAGTTGGATTCGATGTTGGAGAGTTATAGATCAAGATTAAGGGGAGTGCATATGATCTATGATAAACCTGTTGATGATAGATCAAACTCGAGGGGGAGCAAGGCAAGGTCTAATGTTTGGTTCACAAATGAGGGAGAGATTATTGGAGCATGCGTGAAGGTAGAGTCCCACATCGAATAAAGAATAAAAGATATGAGTCTTAATATACATTAGATGGGTTCTCCACTTATAGGCTTAAACTTTCAAATAAATATGAGTTTCAAAATAA
Organism: Camellia lanceoleosa; assembly: GCA_025200525.1. Lineage (NCBI taxonomy): Eukaryota > Viridiplantae > Streptophyta > Magnoliopsida > Ericales > Theaceae > Camellia > Camellia lanceoleosa. The sequence goes on from CM045762.1 coordinate 63,379,346, forward strand.
TGTATGTGGGTATGAGTTCTAAATAATGTATATTGGGCCTTGATATGGTATTGTTATGCACTTGTGGGCTTCCTAATTCCCTAACAAACACTAAAGACATGCCAACTTATCTTTTTTTCCATTTTCTTTAATGCTTTTAATGAATATTGGATGTTGAATGTTTATTATTTTTTCTTATATTTAAATACTTAATAGATTGTCTATAATATATATATATATATAAACTGTAAGTGTTAATTTAAAAGTGCTTTTTAAATATATATACATATATATAATTAGAGTTAATTTTTATTAATATTGATTTTAAAAGTGCTTTTTAAAATATATATATGTATAACTAGAGTTAGTTTTTGTTAATATTGATTATTTGTGAATGTAATATTAATCTAGATAGCAAATAAAAATATATAAAAACATATTTTATTAGCGTATCCCTACTGTGTCTGTATCTTCATTTTTTTGAAATTATCATGTCTAATATCCGCATCCATATCAGCATCTGTATCTCTATCCGTATTTCTTAACATAAAATCATTACATGAACTATAATAACCAAATCCAATGATCAAGATGACCACACTACCACCAAGAAATTATTGCAAAGCATGTACATGACCAAACTCACAGGCTCACAGTTAGGGCTGGCCCTGGGGCATAGGCCACAAGGTCATGGCCTAGAACTCCTCAAAATAGATTCAAAAAAGGAGCCCCCTTTTATTATAATTTAGTGTAATATATTAAGTATGTTTTAAGTCTAAACAAATTAAAAAAGGCCTAAACTAACTTAAATTAAATTGACCCATTAAAAAATTGAAAAGCCAATCAAAAAAATTAACATTGTTATCCATTGAAAATAAACCCAAAAAAAGGGGTCTCTCTTCTTATTATAATTTAGTCTAATATATTAAGTATATTTTAAGTCCAAAAAAAATTAAGGAAGACCCAAATTAACTTAAAATAAATTAATCCGTTAAAAAATTAAAAAACTCATTTAAAATAATTAGCATTGTTATTCATTGAAAATGATTTTACAAAAAAATTAGATTATGCAAGTATGATTGATTTATTTGCTTCTAAAAATGCAAGAAGAGTGAGAATCAAGCGATACTTATTAGTTATTGTAATGTAATGCTAAGTATTTTTTGTGATTTTGACACAAATATTTTGTCTTTTACTTTCAAATTTTTTGTTTTTAATTCAATGAAAAAAAAAATATAAAAAACCCCAGAAATTTATTAGTTGATTATCGACTTTGAACCCCGAAAATCTCAGGGGCGCGCCTGCTCACAGTCAACACTCAACTTGGCACATATATTCAACCAAATTGACTAGCAATATTCTTCAGCTCAACTAATCATTGGCCAGATTAAAAAGAAGGTATAGAGTCACAATAACTGCCAGTTCATGTTGCCTCATGTAGTATCACTTTATTTATGTGGATATAGCTCTTAATCTTTTTTTTCTTTTTGTAGAAGCTAATATGCATATCAACTACACAAGAAACAAACCATTGAAAGAATAAGTGATCTACGAAACAATCTAAGGAAACAATAAAATCAAATCATGTTTAATTGAAAATTAAATTGTAACTTCTTTTTTCCTGACTTCGGAGCAATTTCATACAAAAACACTAAATAACTAATACTCAATAGTAGAATTTTAGAAAGTAATTTGCAACATATTATAAACGCCCTGACAAAGACATGGCTTTTAGTTGGAGTGAAAACTCTACTATTTCACTTTCTCGTCAAGTGCTATCATTAACAAGTACAAACCACTATTACAAAAGCCTCCTTACGAGATGGCATGACTTTGCAGTTTTTATCAATTTTATCCACAAAATTATCAGTTGTAGATTTTCCACCCAATAATGCCACCAAAATACCACAACATTGGCCAATGCTACCACAAATTGAAGTATCCACAAATATCATGCAACCAACTTGCCACTTATCCCACCTCCATCATTTTTAGCAACATCATTGTCCCCTTGACCACCACCACAACCATAATAACAAGAAAAAGGATATAGTTTTATAAATTACAATAAGCATAAAATTTTTAAAAGTTATTGCTATAAGTATAAATATAGAAAACCTGAGCTAGTGACTGGTGAGCATCAGCACCAAGTGATGCCACAGTGGCAACACCTTTCAAGGTGGTATGACACGAACTGAACGCTAGTTATCCTCTCAAGATGCCAGCTTCACGAATGGTACTGCGTACTCTATACATTATGCCCAAGGATCAACCCAGGTGATGCGATAGAGAATTACCCTGCCTATCTTGCTGCTCACAAACTAATGCGCTTACAAGATGCTTGGTATAGAACTTGTATCTCCAATAAGTCGGTACGTGACATGCTACCACTGCCAATCCCTGACACCCTCATCAAGTGGACATTACCCTACCTGATTCCATGCTTGTTTGTTCCTCTACCCATGGAAAACCCGCCCCGCATGGACACCACCATTGGTGCGAACCCCACAATGAAGGTACTTGGTGTAAGTTCCACGTATCATCCCCATCATAGTGCCCCTAGGTTGGCTCTGATACTACTTGTCACAGATTGGGCACTTGTCATCTTTCCGAGAAATTGACTCAGCGACTAGCACTGAATGCATTATGTCTATAGACCAACCCAAATGATGTAATAGAGATCAACCTTATCTGCCTTATTGCTCACAAATTAATATACTTTCAATGTGATTTATGTAGAACTCATATCTCTAATAAATTAGTACGTGACAAGTAGTTGCCTTTTTCCCATGTAGGTGTGAGCGCCTGACAGTGACCACACCAAGGTGCAAAGAACTCAACTAAAACAACCCTATTCGAATTGAGAACCTACCACCATTCAGGCAAGACACATCATTAGGCCAAAAGTGTTAAAGATTTGGACTCTTTTTTATTTTATTTTTATAAGTTTAAAGTGTACAAGTTAACTGAGGGAACATTAAAAAATTGGATAAAGCCGAAGCACCTAATTTTCTCCATTTCCTTTTCTGTTGTGGCTGGTGATCAATGTGATGCACAAGCAATGGCATGAAAGAAAATTAACTTTAAACACATTAAAATTAACATAAGAAGGTAAGGGGAATGAAAGAGATAGAGGCACAGTGATGCACTCTGGCTCATTTTCCAAAAGACAAATTTGGCAGGCATTTTGGAGCTCAAATATTAAGGATTTGTTTGAAAAGTGGGTTGACTTTTTGACTTTTTAATTTTTTGATTATTTCAGTCTAAGGCCCCGTTTGGGGACTCACCTTTTTAGCCAATTAGTCAAAAAATTACTAAATTAGCCAAAAAGCCAACAACTCATACCAAAAAGTTAAAGATTCTCTTTTCTCTCTACTTTTTGCACATCTTTTTGTAATTAGCCAAAAAGTCATCCCAAACATACAAGTTTTTTATACTTACCTTTTTAGCCAAATAGCCAAAAAGTTACTAAATTAGCCTGTTCCCAAACGAGACCTAAGGCTAAAAAGCCTCGTTTGGGAATGATTTTTTGACTTTTTGTGAGAGAAAAATGTAATGAATATGGATTGGATGTGATGTTTTATTTTATTGGACTAAAAAATCTATTTTGTCTTTTTATGACTAAAATAGCCCTAAACCCACCTAACCCATTCTTCCCAAACGAAACCTAAGATACGAACTTAAACATAGAAATTCCTTATTTGTAATGAAATTGTTGTGAAAAAAAATAGAGAAATGATAATAACCAAACACCAAGTACCATTGGAATTGATGATATCATTTCTCTTAATCCGCCAACTAAATTGGTATATATATATATAAGAAAAATAAATGTGCAACTATATATATAACAATTGTGATTGCTGAAAGCAAAAATTGGCAACTAATTACAGAGGCAAGCATACCAAACAATGACACTTGCCCATAGAGTTGTAACAACCACAATATTTTGAGTTCACAGCATGACCCGTTACTAAAAAATTGACAATAAACAATCGGGTTAATTTCATTTTTATCTTCTAAACTATTGCCTTTTTTTCTATTTCATCCCTACCTATAAATTTAATCTATTTAGTCCTTAAATTTCTGATTTCAGTTCTTATGATCCAATTAGAGACAATCTTTCCAAATCAGTAATAGTGGAAACTTAATCTAATGGGCAAGAAGGTATTTTATAATTTGGACAAATTAACAACCATCTTCTACTCACACAATATTAGACAACTAATATCCTACAACAAAACATCCATCTTCTTCTCCATTCTTCATTTCAAAATACTATAACTAAACAAAATAAGTGTTTTGTCTTATGATTTAAATTGTTCAAAGTTTGAAATGAGCTTTTTGTTCATCAAATTAGACCTTAGATTAATTTCACTTTCTACTCTTGCCAAACTATCTACTTAGTCCCTAAACTATAAACCATTATTTTGAAGATTTTTTTTTAGTGAAAAAAATAAATTATTATTTTGAAGATTTTTTTTTTATTTTCATTTTTACCCTACTGTCATTAGATCACCACCGCCAACCGATCATCGAAAAAGTCGCTAGAGGCAGCCGGCATTGACAACTAGTAGTGGTGTTTGTATGGACAGATAGACAGATGAAATGGACAAATAGCTGACAAGAAGACAGATAATAACATAGATAGATAGACAGATAAGTAAATTAAAAATAATATGCCCTTTCAAATTTTTTTATCCTTTTATAATCTCAAAAGAATAGAACTTAAGGCTATTTGTCTAAAAAAATTTAAATTAAAGGGGAAATAATCTAACAGTAATGTCAGGAGAAATTAATTACAAGAAGAAGGAAAATATTATATATATTAATGATTAAAATTATAAATTTTTTTATTACTATTTTGTAATTAATTTTAACTGACACAGTGTAATTGTCCCTAAATTAAACTCATGACCTTAAATTTGAGCCATACAATAAAATTCTTAATATTTTTTTAAAAAAATTATTATTTAGTATAATTTTTTAAAAATAATTATGGATAAATAATAAATTTTATAAATATTAATCACTAAAACTATTCATATATGTATAATTATTTTGTGGAACACCCACTGAATTCTAAATTTCCCTTCTTTTTTTTTTTGTTTTGTTTTATTTTATTTTTTTTTTGGCACAAATTTTGTGCATATATTCTGATTGGTTTGGTTTGGTTTGGGATACATTATATAAGTACAATTTTTATTTTTTTTATGTTACATTATCTCTTTACTTTTCTGTATATTTTTTCATAAAAATTTTAAAAAATACACTTATTAGATAATCTAAAACCATCCTTAATTCGTGAATGAGATTGATGATTCCAACTCGGAATCCGTGTAAACTGGTGCAAGAGGTAGATGGATTTGATTACAACAACCAACATTATTTACATTTGTCAAAGGAAAATGCTAAATTGAATTTACCTAGGCTTGTTTGAGGTGTTTTAAATAAATATATTTTTAATTTTTTAAATTAAAAAATTGAGAAAAAAATATGATTGTTGGAGTTAACTTTTTGATTTTTTAATGAAAAAATGTATATTACAATATTGTATAAATTAGTAAAATTACAATTTTACCCATATAAATTCGCGTGTATGTTAGTACGGATCTGTGTGTACAGGAAAAAGTTGGGAAAAAAAATTTTCCATTCTTTTCTACCGTGGTGTGGTACAATATTTGAAAATTTATTTTTTATTATTATTATTTTTTTTTGTTTGGACGTGTGTGGCACTGATGCATGTCTCCATCAGTCATATAAAAAATTGTTTTTAAATTTTTTTTTTTGGCTTTGGATCCTTGATGTGTACTGTTCTGATATAATATTTTTATTTTTGTTTTGTACCATTAAAATATTGTGAATAATGTTAACTTTTTGACTTTTTTAATAACTTTTTATATTTTTCTCAGGATGCTAAACTAGGCCTAAATTCCCTCTTCTTCTCAATTTTTTTTTTAATTTTATTGAATTTTTTTTTAATTCTTAAAATATCCCTATCTCGTTGCTGATTTTGAACGGTACTTGTGTTAACGACTACATTGTAAGAAATTGCATACTTTGAAAATTAAAGTAGAACAATTAAAATATAAAAATTAAAGTGTAATGGAACGTATTTTTTGAGCAAGATGAGTACAAGGGTGTTATTATTTGGTGCGACTATCATAATAAATTATCATTACTATAATGAACCCCATAAAAATATGTGGCATGTATTGATACATGTATAACAATTTGAAAATTATTAATAACCACATATTAGATCATATTTCGCTTACAAAACGGCTAATAAGTATGATTTTGATAATAATTTTTTCATTTTTCAAAATAAATGTGATCCAATCAGATATCAGCCTAATTTTTTATATCAAAGATTTTCTCAGATAATCCTACAACAGAAACAATTTGAATTATCAAAATAAACCTGTTGAACCCTAACGCCACATCTCCAATATAATCAATTAGAGTTAAACTCAACCCTTTTTTTTTTTTTTGGGGGGGGGGGGGGAATTACTTAACAATGGGACCAAAAAAAAAATTACAAAAACATTGGGGGTGCAAGTGAAAAATTATGGGGTGCAAGTCTCACTCTCCATGTTTGGTGTTATTTTTATTATGTTTTTTTTTTTGGTCTATCCAACTGGTAAATAGTTTCCCTTTTTTTTTCCTTAAAAAACCCTCATCTCCGAATCTCGTATGCTTAGACTGTCTTATGTCCTTGCTCTCTTCATGAGATTGTTTAGATTTATAAACTGCTCACTATTGCAGGTGGAAGATTTCATCAAAAACATATGTACAGATTCCTCTTGTGAGTAAAGAATGTATTGAGGAGAATAGAATGTGCCAAGTTTTTAGATGTCGTAGAAAACTGATTCATTTTTGGATTTATGAACTAAAAATGTTTTTTAATGACGATATCATCATGCAAAATTTTGAGTTTGTAATTCTTTTGATTCAGCTAGATGGCGATACATGATGTTTTCCAAGTGTCGACGACTATCTACTTAGTCCCTAAACTATAAACCATTATTTTGAAGATTTTTTTTTTTTTTTTCATTTTTACCCTACTGTCGTCAGACCACTACTGCCAATCAATCGTCGAAAAAGTCAATAGAGGTAGCCGGCATTGACAACTAGTAGTGGTGTTTGTATGAACAAATAGATAGATTAAGTGGACAAATAAGTGACAAGTAAACAAATAATAACATAGATAAATAGACAGATAAGTAAATTAAAAGTAATATGCCCTTTCAAATTTTTTTATCCTTTTATAATCTCAAAAGAATAGAACTTAGAGCATTCGCATCAGACTCTTTAAATTTTTAGTCAAATTAAAGTTGAAAAACCAATTTTGCTATTTTAGCTAGCCACCGACTGCATCAAACTCTCTATTTTAACTCAATCCTATTAAATTATTTGTTATTCTTTTTTTTTATAATTAAATTGATGAGCTATCAACCAAACAATTCTTATGTTTTACAAAAGGTAAAACTAGAGGAAATGTAAAAAAATAAAAATAAAAATAAAAAAAATGTCGTTGACCGGTTGACCGGCCGGACGTCCGGCGAGACTTCCGGCCAGACGTCCAGTTACACCCAAATCGCGTGTTGTAACGATGAACAGTTGCTCGCTTCATCAAAAGAGTTACTGTAGCAAATTTAACAAAAAGTTAATTTAAAAAAAAAAAATTTGTTGAGATTGATGGAGGGAGAATTTGATGATTTATTAGCTATATTTTAACTTTTTGTTATTTTGAAAAAGTTGATGCTGATGCTCTTAAGGCTATTTGTCTAAAAAAATTTAAATTAAGGGGAAATAATCTAACAGTAATGTCAGGAGAAATTAATTACAAGAAGATGGACAATATTATATATATGAATAATTAAAATTATAAATTTTTTTTATTACTATTTTGTAATTAATTTTAACTGACACAGTGTAATTGTCCCTAAATTAAACTTATGACCTTAAATTTGAGCAATACAATAAAATTCTTAATATTTTTTTTAAAAAAAATTTATTCAGTGTAATTTTTTAAAAATAATTACGGATAAATAATAAATTTTATAAATATTATTACTAAAACTATTCGTATATGTATAATTATTTTGTGGAACACCCACTGAATTCTAAATTTCCCTTCTTTTTTTTTTCACGAATTTTGTGCAGATATTCTGATCGGCTTGTTTTGGGGTACACTATATAAGTATACTTTTTATCATTTTATCTTTTTTATGTCACATTACTTCTCTACTTTTCTGTATATTTTTTCATAAAAAATTAAAAAATATAATTATTTTGTGGAACACCCACTGAATTCTAAATTTTCCTTTTTTTTCATTTTTATTTATTTTGCACAAATTTTGTGCATATATTCTGATCGGCTTGGTTTGGGGTACACTATATAAGTGTACTTTTTATTTTTTTTATCTTTTTTATGTCACATAATCTCTTTACTTTTTTACATATATTTTTATAAAAAATTTAAAAAATATACTTATTTAGATTATCCAAAATAATTCCTAATTCGGTGGTAAAAGAGATTGATGATTCCAATTCGGAATCCGTGTAAACTGGTGCAAGAGGTTGATGTTGATTTGATTACAACAACCAACATTATTTACATTTGTCAAAGGAAAATGTTAAATTGACTTTACCTGAATTCCCTCTTCTTCTCAATTTTTTTTAATTTTGTTGATTTTTTTTTTTAATTCTTAAAATATCCCCATCTCGTTGTTGATTTTGAACGGTACTTGTGTTAACGACTACATTGTAAGAAATTGCATACTTTGAAAATTAAAGTAGAACAATTAAAATATAAAAATTAAAGTGTAATAGAACGTAATTTTTGAGCAACATTAGTATAATTAACCTAGAAAAATGAGTACAAGGGTGTTATTATTTGGTATGACTATCATAATAAATTATCATTACTATAATGAATCCCATAAAATATGTGGCATGTACTGATACATATATAACAATTTGAAAATTATTAATAACCACATATTAGATCATATTTCGCTTACAAAACGGCTAATAAGTATGATTTTGATAATAAATTCTTCATTTTTCAAAATAAATGTAATCCAATCAGATATCAACCTAATTTTTTGTATCAAAGATTTTCTCAAATAACCCTACAATACAAACAATTTGAATTATCAAAATAAACATGTTGAACCCTAACACCACATCTCCAATATAATCAATTAGAGTTAAACTCAATCCTTTTTCTTTTCTTTCTTTTTTTTTTTGGGGGGGGGGGGGGGGCGGGGAGGAGATTACTTAACAATGGGATAGAAAAAAAAAATTACAAAAACATTGGGGGTGCAAGTGAAAAATCATGGGGTGCAAGTCTCACTCTCCATGTTTGGTATTATTTTTATTTCTATTTTTTTTTTTTTTTTTTGGTCTATCCAACTGGTAAATAATTTCCCTTTGTTTTTTTTCCCTTAAAAAACCCTCATCTCCGAACCTCACTGTCTTTACTCTCTTCATGAGATTGTTTAGATTCATAAACTGCTCACTGTTGCCGGTGGAAGATTTCATCAAAAACATATGTGCAGATTCCTCTATTGAGTAAAGAATGTATTGAGGAGAATAGAATGTGCCAAGTTTTTAGATGTCATAGAAAACTTATTCATTTTTGGATTTATGAACTAAAAATGTTTTTTAATGCCGATATCATCATGAAAAATTACAAGTTTGTAATTATTTTGATTCAGCTAGATGGCGATACATGATGTTTTCCAAGTGTCGACAACTTAATAGTGGCGGTTGTACCAATCAGCATTTCAGATTTGAGCCAAACTAAATAAAGAACTGGACAAATTTCTTGTTTGAAAGAAAATGCTTTAAAATTAGAGAAACAAGTCATCTGTAATCACGCGATACTGACAAATTGCTTGTAACATCAAAATCATTTCTAACCTAGACTCTCCTCTTTAGCGTTACAATCTTGACCGGTTACTACTCATCCTTGCTCGTAGATTCTTCCCCCATAAGTTCTTCAAGGGAGAACTCGTCTTCTTCAATAATTTGTCCATCTTTACCATCCCATGGCTCAGTCTTCACAATCATGGGCAAGCTCTCCAGGGGAAGATTACCCTTTCCACCACGTCCAGCTTCTCTCACGAACTCTCTGAGAAACCAAAAGGTGTATTGTTCTCATATTTCATTGATTGATTGTAACATAATTGCATTCACATGGAAATGAAAATGAAAATGAAATGCATCTAACATACATTATTTGATCAAGCCTATTGTACTACTCATGTTTCTTTCTAACATAATTGCATTCAAACGAAAACGAAAACGAAAATGAAAACGAAATACTTACACTATCTGATCGCGCTCAAATGCGCTCCGAAGTGGGGCATATGCTCCTTTCTTCACATTGAGGGCTACCAAAGCTGGGTATCCATAACCGCCAACACCCACGTGCTTTTCAAGATCCAGCTGCTTATTAGCAGCAGCCCAAACATAGCTGCAATAATATTAATTCTTAATTTAGTGTCCACGTGTCTACAAGAACTTTGGAGGTGTGTTAAGCATATGATATCTAACAGACACATTTCAGTACTCGAAATCTGAATGAGAATCCTTGAATCCTCATTGGACGAAGGGGATAGAACAAATTTTTTTAAGGTAAAAGAAATTAAGCTAATTGAAGACCCTCGTATTCTTGCCTGTAAGGACTCCTTTTGAACTTCTCTGCTACGGATAACATCATCTCTAGATACTTGTTCCTTCCCTCAGCCTTGGAGTCCAAAATGTCAGGTAGGAAAGCAACAAAACAAATGGCAGCCGAACCGCACCTCTCTTCCATAATATCCTATATAGAAAAGATCAAATCAGGTTCGTAGTTGGTATATTTCATCAAGTGCGTGCAACCAAAAGAAAAAGAAGAAGAAGAAAATTTTGGATGGAAAACAAAGCTTACTGGACCAGTCAACTCAGTCACTTCAGGAGGTGAAACATTTGTTTCGAGCTGCTCTAGAGCAAATGACTCAATTGCTGAGGCAGTTCTTGCACCTTCAAAAGGGAATGGGCTGTCTTTGTCGGCGCCAAACACCAAGATCGTGGGGAATCCTTGCACATTGAACCTGCTCATTAGAGACTGGTAACACCACCCTATTAGAGCCATGCCATTTGATAAGCACACAAACCAACCCTAATCTTGCTATATTATATTGTCTATCAGATTTTAAATTAGGGGCATTTCAATATCAGTGGAACAGTCTAAAATTTGCACTAACCAAAATCTTTTTGGTGGAAGTCTAACACACAAGAAAGGACTTGCACCAAACACAAGACAGACTTGCATCCCATGAAAATCAAAAAAAAGATTCGTGCTGTGCCCACTGATTTGGGATTTTCAGTTTAAATTGTGGAGTGCAAAAGGGCCAGCTTGTTTTCAAAGCTTACGGGGAAAATTCCATTCCCAACAAAACTGTGCACTGCGCTCTGAAAACCTCAAGCCTTGGCACTAATTATTATAAGGAGTAAGAACAGAAACCGGGACAATTTTGTTGATATTTACAACTCATCTGTATCCATGAAACTAAAGCTATAACAACACCGGCAAAACTTCCAGACAAGTCAGAAATGAAGCAGGATGATAATATATAATATACGAGGTCAAATCAAAATTCAAAAATTACCTTCTCTGCATCACAGTCCACATGACCCAGCTTGACCTTGCCCTTCAAGTTACTTGCAGCCTTCTTCCACTCTGGAGCAAGCTTCTTACAGTGCCCACACCTATAAAAGAACAAATTTAATATATCAATCACAAAAGGAAGGGGCGAAATGCAAGTAAATCAGATTATGTTATGCATATTAAAACACCTGCAAATGCAATTGATACCCCGAAAATATAGGGCTTGGCATTCAATTTATCCATGTAACTCCATTCATATTTGCAAGATTATAGTACCAGAGTCTTAAGTTTTGCTTTGACTTGCCAGTGTGTCCTTCCCACCAGCTTGAGCCGAAAACATCATGTGCTGTCCAAACTTTCATTGATTATGGTTTTTCTTAAGATTATAGATGCAATCTCCAAACTTGATTTAGTTGTACAATTCATACTGTTATTCTATATTCAAGGTGATCAATGCTTCCATGCATGAAGAAGCAAGCAGCATTGGAATCTTTAAAACATAACCCAAAAAAAAAAGTTGAATATTTTTTTAAGCACCACTGTTATGTAGAGATAGTTTAAGAATAACCAATCAACAATTGCTAACTCAAGATCCCCCAAGAGAACAAGATTAGCCAACTGAAGTGACTATTAATGAGCGTTACTTACCAAGGTGCAAAGAACTCCACAATCCAAAGTTCTTTACTTTTAAGCACTAATTCATCAAAATTACGTGAATTCAATTCCACTGATGCACTAGGTTCAGATTTCTCACTTGATGCTCCAGTACCTTTTCCATGTAACCGGTCCTTCAGAAGTCCCTTTATCTGCACACAACTGAAATATTTTAGCATGTCACTCCTAGTAACACTCAATGGAAGTAGCTAAGGATGATTTCAAAAGAGACTAGCCTGCTTAAACTGTCAACAGTGGGACAAAGAAATATCTATCAAGTTCCCACACTCTCCCTCATGTGGACCCCTCTCATACACGAGAAGCAGAGATACAGATAGAACAGAGTCTTAATAGACTGACAGCAGGGATTAAAAAATAATGCAATTGAAGTGAACCATGTTAGACAGACATTAGTCCAGAAAGCTTAAGTTGTTAGGGAAGAGCCTTATACGGAACAATATAACCATTAATTGGCTAATCCATATATCCCTCAAATCAAATACTAAGGATTAGAGACGGCAGTATTGCGCAGCCCAATGAAGTACACATGTCCTCAAGCATATTATTATTTGATTTGACTTTGCAACTATGCATAAAGATATCTGGCCCTAATCATACCCCCATTTTACCACAAATGGTTTTTATAAATATTATTCCAGTTGGTAAGGCTACATACATCTCGTCCTCTCCATACCCCGCTTTAGCAGGAGCCTTGTGCACTGAGTCACCTTTTTTATTCACATAGTTGGTGTATGATACTCAAACAGAACTGTGATATTCAAAAAAAAAATAAGAGAAAAAAAATTTGACCTTTTTCTGCCTAAGCTAAATGAAATGACAATAGAACATTTTATGCAACAAAAAGAAAGAAAACAATGCTAAATGGAATTCAAGTACCAAAGGGAAATCACAACAACCTGTTGCAGGGCATATTCTGCTATGGGTTTGACATCCCTAGCTCCTTGATAATCTACTGGAGGTTTTCCAGGAACAAACACCTTGATGGTAGGAAAACCCTTAATCCCGTATTCCTGCAATAACAAAAGAAAACGCATTAGTACACGTAGATAAATCAGTCATCCAAATATAGATTCCTATAAAACTTCTTTTAAGAAAATGGAAACTTTAGAAAACATAAAAGCTCCAAAAAAGTGAATTTTTCTTTGCATTACTGCCAATCATGGAAGATAAAATGAAATATCATACAAGTTCACACCAGTCCCAAGGACAACTTTTATATCCGACCCATCCTTTCTGACATACATGATAAATGCTTGATTCTGCAAACTTTAACTACAAGAATTTCTCCCATGGTATATGACACAATCACATTATTCAGGAATGTATATGACAACTTTGGTAACAGAAAAGGACAACATGGGATGACAAAGCCTACATCTCTCAAATGTCATTACCTTCTCATAAAATCATTACATGATCAAGATGACCACACTACCACCACGAAATTATGGCAAAGCATGCGCAGGACCAAACTCACAGACCCACAGTCAACACTCAACTTGGCACATATATTCAACCAAATTGACAAGTAATATTCTTCAGCTCAACAGGTTATTGGCCAGATTAAAAAGAAGGTATAGAGTCACATTAACTGCCAGTTCACGTCACCTCATAGAGTATCACCTTATTTATGTGGATATAGCTTCTTAATCTTTTTTCTTTTTGTGGAAGCTAATATCCATATTAACTACGCACAAAACAAACCATTGAAAGAATAAGTGATCCACGAAACAATCTATGGAAACAACAAAATCAAATAATGTTTAATTGAAACTCAATTGTAACTTCTTTTTTCTCAACTTTGGAGCAATTTCATAAAAAAACAAAAACAAAAACAAAACAAACAAACTAATACTCAATAATAGAATTTTAAAAAGTAATTTCCCACAGATCATAAACAACACCCTGCGAAAGACAAGCTTTGTAGTTGGAGTGAAAACTACTATTTCACTTGCTCATCAAGAGCTATCATCACCATTACCAAATACAAACCACTATTACAAAAGCCTGCCCATGAGATGGCATCACTTTTAATCAATAGTTTTTATCAGTTTTATCTATAACATTATCAGTTGTAGATTTTCCGCCCAATAATGCCACCAAAATACCACAACCTTGGCCAATGCTGCCACAAATTGAAATATTCACAAATATCATGCAACCACCTTGCAACTTATCCCATCTCCAACATCTTTACCACCATCATTGTCTCCCCCTTGACCACCACCACAACCATAACAGCGCAAAAAAAAGGGATATAGTTTTATAAATTATAATAAGCATAAAAATTTTAAAAGCAATTGCTATAAGTAGTAATATAGGAAACCTGAGCTAGTGACTGGTGAGCATCAGCATCAAGAGCTGCCACAGTGGCAACACCTTTCAAGGTAGTAGCTGCCTTTTCCCATGTAGGTGTCAGTGCTTGGCAGTGACCACACCAAGGAGCAAAGAACTCAACTAAAACAACCCCATTCGAATTGAGAACCTGCCACCATTCAAGCAAAACACATCATCAGGCCAAAATTGTTAGAAATTTGGATTCCTTTTTATTTTATTTTTAAACATAAGTTAGAAGTACAAGTTAACTGAGGGAACAAAAACAAAAAACTTGGATAAAGCCCAGGCACCTAATTTTTCCTATTTCCTTTTCTGTTGTAGCTGGTGATCAATGTGATACACAAGCAATGGCATGAAAGAAAATTAACTTTAAACCCATTAAAATTAACATAAAAAAGGTAAAGAAAAAGGAGAAACAAAGGAAAAGAGATGGAGGCACGGCGATGCACTCTGGCTAGACAAATTTGGCAGGCATTTTGGAGCTTGAATAGGTGCTACAAATCAAATTTTAGATTAAAATACCAACTTAAACACAGAAACCCTTATCTGTAATGGAATTGTTGCCCAAAAAATAGAGAAATAATAATAACCAAACACCAAGTACTGTTGGAATTGATATTATCATTTCTCTTAATCCGCCAACGAAATTGGTATATAAATATATTAGAAAAATAAAAGTGCAACTATATATATCAGAGCAATTGTGAATGCTGAGTGGAAAGATTGGCAACTGATTACAAAGGCAAACACACCAAACAATAACACTTGCCTATAGAGTTGCAACAGCTACAATATTTTAAGTTCGCAGCTTAATCGGGTTAATTTCACTCTTATCCCCTAAACTACAACTTTAATCTATTTAGTCCTAAAATTTCTGATTTCAGCTCCTATGATCCAATTAGAGATAATCAGTCCAAATCAGTAACAGTGGAAACCTAATCAAATGGGCAAGAAGGTGTTTTATAATTTGGACAACTTAAATCGAACAAGTAAACACCCATCTTCTTAATCACACAATATTAGACAACTTGTATCCTACAACCAAACATCCATTTTCTTCTCCATTCTTCATTTCAAAATAATAAATAAAGAAAATGAGTGTCTGGTTGTATGGTTTAAGTAGTTCAAAGTTTGAAATGAGTTTTTTGTCATCAAATTAAACTTTGGATTAATTTCACTTTCTACTCCTGAACTATTGCCAAATTATTACTTAGTTTCTAAACTATTGATTGAGTCTACTAAATCCTAAATTATATCAATTAAAGTTTGCTTAGTCACTCAAGTATTTAATTCAAACCTATTTGATCTTAAAAAGATTGGGAAAATAAAATACAAGTGCACAAGTATTATAAATTAGTAAAAGATTTACCTAATCAAGATTTTATTTCAGAAAACATTAAATTTCTATTAGCTGAAAACCCCTACTTACTAGAATCTCCAATTGGATCATATTAACTGAAATTGAAAACTTTAATCACTAAATAAATCAAAATCAATAATTTAGAGATGAAAGGGAATAAAAGTGAAATTGACCATAAACAATCAGATTCCACGAACAAAGGCAAAAGACACATTGATCAACACTTCGAACATTTTCATAAATTAAGTGGATTTCGGGCCATAGGTATTGAAGTGTTGAACTAGAGAGAGAGAGAGAGAGAGAGAGAGAGAGAGAATCAGATTTGTACCTTGGACTTGAAGTTAGAGGGGTTTAGCTGAAGCACCGGTGATGATGGTCCGTACAATGCATCTACCCGTGAACTGAGATCGAATATTTCCAAGAAGAACAAAGATAACACGATCAACAATGGTGATGTAAGATTCATTCTCTCTCTCTCTCTATCTCTCTCTCTAAGAAAATTCAGTTTTCGTCTCTTCGCGAGTGAATCAAATCGGAGCAGAAACCTCTCGACGCAGACAAGAAAAACCCTTCGCCCAGTTCTCCATTGCTGCAGGACTGAGAGGAGCTACGTGTGTCCACCAATCGGAGCTGTACACGTCATCACCCCATGGAATTTTGGAGAGAGTGATAAGTTTACGGAGAATTCTATTATGAGTCCGGATTCTCTCAAGTCAATTCTCGCTCCAATCCTCCAGTCAAGAGTCACGATCTGGCCACGTGACTCTTTTAAGATCTACGGTTCAGAATAAAAAAAAATAATAATAAAAAATAAATTTGAATTTCTGATTTTTGACCCAGACAAAGGCTTCCCTCCCATTCCATTTTCCCTTCTCTTCGAAGCTATTTTTCCCTCCTTCTTCCAAGCTCTGGCGATTGGCAAAGTCGACGGCAAATCAACTTGAACGATCGGCGGCGAACATCGACGGTGAACCAAGCTCCGGCGACCCCGTGAACCAGAGCTCCACTTCGTCATCAACTAAAGGTAACGTTTGTCATAGCTAGGCAACATTGTTATTAAGGAACATTAAGGAACTTCCTGTGGAGTAAAAAAGGAAAATTAAGGAACATTGTTCTGTTGTGAAACTTGTTGAATAGAAGCGTATGCAGATTTATTTTTCATTTGATGGTTGAACCAGAGATAAGTCCTTATTTATTTTTGGGCATTTGCCTAAATTTGTTTAAGAACTGTGTCTGTATTTATTTTTGGACATTTGCCTAAATCAGTGGGAACAACATAAAGGGAAAAAGAAAAAAACTTAGGCTCTAGTGTTGTTCATTTGCTTGAATTTGTTTAAAAACTGATTACGTTTTGATAATAATCAGTGGAATAGTGTTAGGTAGTTGCTTGAATTTGTTTAATGCAACCATGATTCATCTAAAACTAGTTAGGTTTTGATAATAATTACTGGGAACAATATAGTAAGTAGTTAGGAAGGATAGTAGTTAGGCTTGAATTTGCTTGCTGTCATTGTTCATCTAAAACTAGTTACATTCATCTGCTTGAATTTGCTTGAATTTGGATACTAGTTACATTCATCTAAAACTAGTTAGGCTTGAATTTGCTTGAATTTGTTTGCTGTCATTGTTCTGTTGTGAGTGGAACATGTCACAAGACTTCCACTATCTACTTCATTAACCTCAATAACCAAGAGAATGACTTATGTTCTGTAATCCATCTCCCTAAGTTTTTAACTCCTTAAACAATAGATTATGTCACGACCCAAACCCGGCCCTATGGGTTTAGCACCGTAACTGGCCAGTAATCCGAGATTACCAAAGGCCTGCCAATCAGTAATACAGTAAAGACAGAGTTCAGGGCCTGGCGGAAGCCAAAACAGTAAAAACTAGTGTCCATAGAGCTGTGTTAATCTGTATGCCAAAAACATTTTTCATACATTTATGCGTTCACTACCAGCACAGTATACATAATCATTACAGACATTCAGTACGGGGACCTAATCCCTCGATAACAAGACAAGATAACAAAGAACGGTCTAAACAAAAACAAAGACAAAACAAGAAGGAGACCTATGGGGACACAAAACATCCCAAGCCATGGCATGGCCTCGAACCTCACAAAGGAGGCACAAAGGTCGGCCGACAAAACTGGGGACCAATCCCACGCCCTAGCTCGATCCGGTGGCCGAGCACCTACATATATATATAAACAGTGAGCTAAAGCCCAGTGAATAACATACAGTGTAAAGAGGTTATGAATGATGTCCTTACAGTAATGAAATCAATTCATTATACAGTATTTCAATCTTTCAAGATTTCACCAATCAAGATTTCAATCAATCACCATATGTGGTACATCCATTAGCCTATAAACAAGAGGTCCAAAAGGACCGAGCCTAATGACTCCAACAATAATGATGGCCATCAATCAAGATGGTTCCACAAGGAAACCGACAGAGCTCAGAATACCAATAACGATTGGGTGCTAAGGATGCCTGTCTGATTCGAAATGCAGGACATACATTCATTCAATAAGTAATATCAGTTCAATAAACAGTTCAGTTCGGTATTCAAAATAAAACCATTTGAACATATCTTTACACAATCTGTTACTCACAGTGATTGGGCTATCAGTAGCTAGAGCGCGTCCCCGAGAGTCAACCCTAAACAGTCAATCAAATAGAACACACACTAAGTTTACAGTTGGAAATGATGATAATTAAATCCCTAAATTCCTCGGTGTGGTTCTATGTCTACATCCTCATTAAGATGCTCTAAACTAGGCCTAAGAATGCCTAGGATGCGATGAGGATGCAAAAATGCACTTAGAAAACAATTTCAGAATTTTCAGTGAACAGGCCTCCTCGGCCGAGTTTCCGCCGGCGGACAAGCACACAAAGGCCCACGCCGAAGGACATTCCGCCGCTGAGCGATCGATGAAAGGTGCAAAAATCTTTGGATCGCGATTTTCCGCCGAAGGCGTTAAAATCCGCCGAGCGGATCAGAAACAATGCAAGAAAATATCGAGAGCATTCCCGCCGAAGCGGCACTTCCTCGCCGAAGTGACGTCCAAAATCTGGAAAATCCAGATTCGACTTCTGAGTTTCAAACCAAGTTTTGATGCTCCAAATCCGATCCTCTTGGGCCCATTTTCTGGAAAACCCTTTCGAACACATAGAATAACAAGTTCTAAAACTCAATTTAAGAAATCAAGGCCCAAGGGTGTTTCAATTAAACTCAATTTCAAACCATTTTCAAGAATACTTTCAAAACATGACATGCATGATCTTTAAACCAATTTTAAGCTTCCAATCATGCTCAAATGAGCTCCAATTCTTTGAAAAGCAAGTTGAAAACATGGACTATGATAACAACATGGACATGCATGTGACAATTCTCCAAGAATTCAACTCAAACTCATCAATATATACATGCATGTAACATTTGAGCTTCAATTCCACCATTAATGAGCAAATTCATGACTTACATTTCTATATGGGCATGAATCATGCAAGACTAAGCTCAAACACTAAAATAAGAAGATGATTCCCTTACCTAGAGTATAAATTCAAGGTGTGGAAGCTAGATTATGCCAATTACACTTCAATTCCTAGCCAATTTCCAAGATGAATTCAATTTCTCCCAAGATGAACTCTCTCTCTATGCTCTCTTGTTGGTCGGCTAAGAGGGAAGGAAATGGCTGGTCAAAAATGCTAATTAAGTGTTTAAGGCACAATAGAGTTGAATAACTAAAGGGTCCACTCACATGGCAATTCGGTAAATACGTCTAAGTTCATAATTAGCTCTTTTAATCTAATGTAATCATTCCTAATCAATTTTCAGATAAAAATATCATTAAATCACAAATATTATGCTGATTACAAAACATCAAACGGTTTCTAAATCGGCCGCCGATAAGGCCTTCAATTTACAGTTTAAACATATGAATCAAACAGATAATCACATAAGTCAACAGATGCAATATGTAATTAAATAGACAAACTCATTCAGTTTCAGTTTCAGTTTGTTCAGTAGTTCATCCAGTTCACTTATCAGTCATTAGCAGTTCAGTTTAGCAATGATCAGTAGGTAATTCAGTGGTTTAACGGTAATCAAGAGAGGTTGTTACGCCTCCTCCTTATAAGGAGTTTAGTCCTCTAAACTCGAAGTTACCTTCACCGAAGAAAACAGATTCAATGAACAAATCCGGATATCGCCTAGCCATGTCATCTTCCTTTCCCAAGTGGCATACACACCACCATGGTTCTCGCCACCAACTTTCACTAGCGGAATCTCTTTGTTTCTCGGTTCTTGATCCGTCGGTTCACAATCAGATAGGCCGCCTCGTAAATGTAGTCATCACTCAACACAATGCGAGTAGGCTCAATCACATGGAACGGATCTCGAAGATAGTCTCTCAACATTGAAATGTGGAAGACGTTATGCATATGCTCCATTTCAGGAGGGAGCGCAACTTGATACGCCACCGATTGATTTTCTCAATAACTGACATATCCGACATACTTGGCGCTTAACTTGCCTTTTGACTCCAAACGAAGTCCGGCCTTTCATTGGTGTCACTTTCACAAAACGTGATCACCCACTTCATATTCTCTATCCCGCCTTCCGACATCTGCATAACTCTTCTGCTCACTCAGGCAATTTTCAATCTTTCTTTGTGTCGACGCTTTTACTTTCTCGGCCGTCTCATATACAATCTCGCCCAGCAACGGCCCATCTCCAACTTCGCCAGATTGAGATCTACACTTTCGCTATACAATGCCTCGAAGGGCATACCGATACTCGAATGGTAGCATTTGTTGTTGTGGAATTCACCAATGGCAAATGACTTTCCCAATTTCCTGAAAGTCCAAGACACACATTCTCGAGAAATCCTCTAGAGTCGGATGGTCCTTTCTCGATCGTCCATCTGTCTCGAGGATGATAGGCACTACTCAAATTTCAATTCAAGATTCAATACATCAGAGGCTCTGCTGTAACCTCGATGTAAACTTCAATCCTCGTCGAAACAATAGATACAGCACTCCATGCAATCTCACAATTTCATCAATATAGATAATGACCAATCTATCTGCATTATAGATTGTCTTGACAGTAGGAAGTGTGCAGATTTAGTCACCTATCAACAATAACCCAAATAGAGTCCATACCTTTCACGGAGCGCGTAATCCGACGATAAAATCCATCGTGATATGCTCCCATTTCCACTGGTATGGGTAAGGGTTGCAATAATCCAAAGAAGTCGTTGATGTTCGGCTTTGACTGTTGGCGGTGAAGGCATTTGGACACAAAGTCGGCAATTTCTTCTTCATTCCTCGCCACCGAAATTTTGCTTTCAAATCTTGGTACATTTTCAGATTCTGGGTGAATCGAAAACTTGAATCGTGGCCTTCTTGCAGAACTCTTCTTTTCAATTCAGTGTCATTTGGTACACACAATCTGTCTTGAAATTTCAGTACATTGTTCTCAAACTTGAATCCCGGTTTCGGTTTTGAATCCCTTTCTTCAATGATTTTCTTCAAGTAATCATCCAGTTGTTGTTTCTCTTTAATGTCTTCAATCAAGGCTGGTTGAGCAGTAATAGCAGCTAAGGTTCCACCTTGTTCTTTCATTACAATTTCAATTTCAGACTTTTCCAGATCAAGAAGCAACTCTTTCTGTCTAGTCAACAAACAGGCTAAGTTCCCAATCGATTTTCGGCTCAAAGCATCGGCGACGGTATTGGCTTTTCCCGGATGGTACAAAATCTGTAGGTCATAGTCTTTTATCAGTTCAAGCCATCTCCGTTGTCTCATGTTCAGTTCTTTCTGAGTGAAAAAGTATTTCAGGCTCTTGTGGTCAGTATACACTTCACAGGTTGCTCCATACAGATAGTGACGCCAAATTTTCAGTGCAAAAACTACTGCAGCAAGTTCTAGGTCATGGGTCGGGTAGTTCTTTTCATGCGGTCTCAACTGTCGGGAAGCATAAGCAATAACTCTCCCATTCTGCATTAAAACACACCCCAAACCCTTATGAGAAGCATCACTAAAAACAGTATAACCATCCGTACCTGAAGGTAGAGTCAAAATCGGTGCAGTCACAAGTCTGGTCTTCAATTCTTGAAATGTTGATTCCCTCTGGTCAGTCCAGTCAAATGATATCCCTTTCTGTGTCAATTGAGTCAGTGGTAGGGCAATCTTAGAGAAATCTTTGACAAATCTTCTGTAATATCCAGCCAATCCCAAAAAGCTTCGGACTTCAGTTACATTGGTTGGTCTAAGCCACCACTACACTTCAATTTTCATGGTCAACAGAAATTCCATCTTTGCTAACAACATGTCCCAAAAACATTATATGATCAAGCCAAAATTCACATTTAGACAGTTTAGCATACAGTTTATGTTCTCTTAAGGTTTGCAGGGCAAGTCTCAGATGGTGTTCATGTTCTTCTACAGTCTTAGAATATATCAATATGTCATCGATAAATACCACAATGAAATCATCAAGGTATGGTTTAAAAATTCTGTTCATGAGGTCCATAAATGCAGCAGGGGCATTCGTAACTCCGAACCGCATAACTAAAAATTCAAAGTGGCCATACCTCGTTCTGAAAGCAGTTTTATCAATGTCTTCTGGTTTGACTTTCAATTGGTGATACCCCGATCTAAGATCAATCTTGGAAAACACTTGTGCACCTCAGAATCGGGTCAAATAAATCATCAATACGCGTAATGGATATTTATTATTTACGCTACCTTGTTCATTTCGGTAATCAATGCACGCCTCGGTGAGCCGCCTTTTCTTCTTTACAAACAAAACAGGTGCCCCCCATGGTGAAGTACTGGGTCTGATAAATTTCTTGTCTAACAGTCCCTGCAATTGTACTTTCAATTCTTCGATTCAATTGGAGCCATTCTATAGGGGCTTTAGATGTCTACCGGGTACAACCACATCCACAATAAATTCAATTTCCACAATCAAATCCTGGCAATTCATCCGAAACACATCCGGGAACTCTCTCGACTATAGGAATACAATTCACATCGCTTTTAACATTATCATTAGCAGTGCATACCAATACGTAACACGATATCCTTTACACCCCTTTCTAATCAGTTTGACAGCTTTTACAGAAGTAATCAGATATGGAGGAGGTACTACTCCACTCCCATTTAACACAAATTCAGGCAAACCCCGTGCACGGAAAACTACTTGTTTTGTTACACAGTCTATAGTGGCATGATATTTCTGTAGCCAATCCATCCCCAATATTACATCCAAATGCTCTATGTTCAATGGCAGTAAATCAACAAATAGGTGCATATCCCCAACAATAATCTCACAAGGTGATACATATATGCACATGTCATGGATCCCCAACAGTGATGATCTACTAACAAATAGTTCATGGGTTCTAAGGGTCTATTCAATTTACGCGAAAAAGCATGCGACACATAAGAATGTGTAGACCCCGAATCAATCAATACATAAGCATTCTGAGCACAAATAGAGAGGATACCTGACACGACGGTCTCAGTATTTTGCACGTCTCCCGGTACTAGGGCAAACACTCGGCCCTGCCTCATAGGCTCTTTCCCGGTAGCTTTGGGGTTCGGTTTTGGTGCTACATTCGATGCTGCTGCGCTTGGTGCAGCTTTACTACTAGCTGGCGGGGCAGAGGGGCAGTCTTTGATTCTGTGGCCCACCTTGCCACACCTGAAACAAGCTCCAGAAACCTGGTAGCAAACCCCTTTGTGCTTGTTGCCACATATGGAACAGGGTGGAGTAAATCCACTCCCTTGGCTGGGGCTAGTAGTTGACCCCGTATTCTGTTTCTTGTTTGCTGGGTTATGCTTACCCTTATTAAACTTAAAACCCTGTCTTTTCCCTTGCCACTCACTTGTCGGTGTTTCAGATTGTTTCACTGCTGCAATATTTGTCTCGGCCATCAATGCCCGGTCGAGAACACCTACATAAGTTGGCATTTTCAAAACATTTATCCGGTCCTGGATAGCAACGCTAAGGCCGCCTTCAAACCTCCTGGCCTTCTTATAATCGGTATCCACCATATGTGGTGCATACCTAGCAAGTTCGGTAAAGTTCTTCTCATATTCGGCAACAGATGTTTTGCCCTGTCTCAGCTGTTCAAACTTCATACTTTTCTCCCCTCGATGCTTTCGGGGAAATACTTTTCAAAGAAGGACTCTTTGAACTGAGCCCAAGACAGAATGGTATTTGCATGACGGGTCAACATCCACCACCTTCTGGCTTCTTCCGGCAAGGGTGAAGGTTGCTAACAAAACTTTGTTTGCTTGAGCACCGGAAAAACCTCAAACAACTTTTTCGGTCTCAAGAACCCAAGCTACAGCCTGTAACGGATCTAAGCCACCTTGAAAGGTCGGCGGTTTCATTTTGCTGAATTCCTGAGTCAGTGCAATAATGTCCACCTCGTTAGCATTCACATTTTGTACATTACGTTTAGGTTTGCCGGAGGAGGAGGTGAAATTTGTTGGTTCGGTTGTTGTTCTAGTCTTTCCATTATCAGTCCCATCATTTGTTCAAGTCTGGCCATTCTGGCCTCAGAGGATGATGCTTTAGTTTCATTTGCATTATCCATTTCACTATAGCAGTTATAACGGTTATCATTATAAACAGTTGTGCAATTAAACAGTTTAACACTTTAACATATAATCGATCGATCGAACACACTTTTCAAATTCATGAGATGCCCTAATTGCTTTTCTAGGACACCCTATAGCTCATTTGGACACGTGTGTGCGGTATAACTCGTGGTTAAGTATCGCTCTGATACCAATGTGTCACGACCCAAACCCGGCCCTATGGGTTTAGCATCAGAATCGCCAAGAATCCGAGATTACCAAAGGCACGCCAATCAAGAATACAATGAAAGACAGAGTTCGTAGCTGGCGGAAGCCAAAAGCAAGAAAAACTAGTGTCCATAGAGTCATGTTAATCAGTATGCCAAAAACATTTTTCATACATTTATGCGTTCACTACCAAAGACAAGATACATAATCATTACAGACATTCAAGATGCGGGACCTAATCCTCGATAACAAGATAGATAACAAAGATGGCGGTCTAAACAAAAGCGGACAAAACAAAGAAGGAGACCTATGGGGACACAAAACACCCCAAGCCATGGCATGGCGTCTCGGAACCTCACAAAGGAGGCACAAAGGTGCCGACAAAAGCGGGGACCAATCCCACGCTTAGCTCCGTCTGGTGGTGAGCACCTACATATATATATAAATGAGCTAAAGCCCGATGAATAACATACGATGTAAAGAGGTTATGAATGATGTCCTTACAAGAATGAAATCAATTCATTATACAAGATTTCAATCTTTCAAGATTTCACCAATCAAGATTTCAATCAATCACCATATGTGGTACATCCATTAGCCTATAAACAGTAGGTCCAAAAGGACCGCCTTAATGAACCCAACAATAATGATGGCCATCAATCAAGATGGTTCCACAAGGAAACCGACAGAGCTCAGAATAACGATCAATAACAAGGTGCTAAGGATGCCACTGTCTGATTCGAAATGCAGACATACATTCATTCAATAAGTAATATCAGTTCAATAAATGATTCGGTATTCAAAATAAAACCATTTGAACATATCTTTACACAATCTGTTACTCACAGTGATTGGGCTATCGAGAGCTAGAGCGTCCCGAGAGTCAACCCTAAACAGTCAATCAAATAGAACACACACTAAGTTTACAGTTGGAAATGATGATAATTAAATCCCTAAATTCCTCGGTGTGGTTCTATGTCTACATCCTCATTAAGATGCTCTAAACTAGGCCTAAGAATGCCTAGGATGCGATGAGGATGCAAAATGCACTTAGAAAACAATTTGAAATTTTTCATGAAACAGGCCTCGCTCGGCCTTGAGTTTCCCCGAGCGGTCAAGCACACAAAGGCCACGCCGAAGCGTACATTCCGCCGCCGAGCGGTGATGAAAGGTGCAAAAATCTTTGGATGCGCGATTTTCCCGCCGAAGGCAAAATCCGCCGAGCGATCAGAAACAATGCAAGAAAATACTGGGAGCATGCATTCCCGCCGAAGCACTTCGCCGAAGTGACGTCCAAAATCTGGAAAATCCAGTTCGACTTCTGAGTTTCAAACCAAGTTTTGATGCTCCAAATCCGATCCTCTTGGGCCCATTTTCTGGAAAACCCTTTCGAACACATAGAATAACAAGTTCTAAAACTCAATTTAAGAAATCAAGGCCCAAGGGTGTTTCAATTAAACTCAATTTCAAACCATTTTCAAGAATACTTTCAAAACATGACATGCATGATCTTTAAACCAATTTTAAGCTTCCAATCATGCTCAAATGAGCTCCAATTCTTTGAAAAGCAAGTTGAAAACATGGACTATGATAACAACATGGACATGCATGTGACAATTCTCCAAGAATTCAACTCAAACTCATCAATATATACATGCATGTAACATTTGAGCTTCAATTCCACCATTAATGAGCAAATTCATGACTTACATTTCTATATGGGCATGAATCATGCAAGACTAAGCTCAAACACTAAAATAAGAAGATGATTCCCTTACCTAGAGCATAAATTCAAGGTGTGGAAGCTAGATTATGCCAATTACACTTCAATTCCTAGCCAATTTCCAAGATGAATTCAATTTCTCCCAAGATGAACTCTCTCTCTCTCTATGCTCTCTTGTTGGTCGGCTAAGAGGGAAGGAAATGGCTGGTCAAAAATGCTAATTAAGTGTTTAAGGCACAATAGAGTTGAATAACTAAAGGGTCCACTCACATGGCAATTCGGTAAATACGTCTAAGTTCATAATTAGCTCTTTTAATCTAATGTAATCATTCCTAATCAATTTTCAGATAAAAATATCATTAAATCACAAATATTATGCTGATTACAAAACATCAAACGGTTTCTAAATCGGCCGCCGATAAGGCCTTCAATTTACAGTTTAAACATATGAATCAAACAGATAATCACATAAGTCAACAGATGCAATATGTAATTAAATAGACAAACTCATTCAGTTTCAGTTTCAGTTTCATTCAGTTTGTTCAATAGTTCATCCAGTTCACTTATCAGTCATTAGCAGTTCAGTTTAGCAATGATCAGTAGGTAATTCAGTGGTTTAACGGTAATCAGTACGAGGGTTGTTACAGATTAATACAAGGAAGATATAAAAATCACCTAAACCATTGACATATTGTTGTCTATAAGTTCATTCAAGACCTGCACTTCTTTGTAATTGGAGGTAATGAAGAACAATAAAAAAATGATCGTGGTTGAATGAAGCTATAAGTTCATTTAAGTAATGTTTCTAATTATTGTTCTCCCATTTGATTACCTCTACTTTTCAGTTACGTTTTTATATGGATATGGAACCTGACAATGATTGTGGTTGGAAGCCAAAAGTAGGAATGACCTTTGATTCGGAAGAAAGTGCGTACGATTTTTATAATGCATATGGAGGAAGAATGGGATTTAGTATAAGAAGGGAATATTGTAAGAAAAACAAGTTAACAAAACAAATGATTTCTTGAAATTTGGTTTGCAACAAAGAGGGATTTCGGAAGATTGACAAGCGAGACCCAATGACAAAAACCCCTAGAGCTGAAACTAGGACTGGTTGTCAGGCCCGACTTTTTGTTAAATTGGATGTCAATAGTGGGAAATTTGTTGTGATTGATTTCAAAGAAAAACACAACCATGAACTTGTATCTCTTGATTGTGTCCATATGTTGCCATCGCAAAGAAAGATATCAGATACCCAAGCAATTGAGTTAGACTTAGCCTCAGAGTCTGGTCTTCGTTTAGGACAGTCTTTTGAACTGATAGGTAGGGAAGCTGGAGGGCGGTAGTCTCTTGGTTTTATGAAATTAGATCAAAAAAATTACTTGAGAACCAAAAGACAAAAAAGTTTGAAATATGGGGAAGTAGGTAATGTGTTGCAATACTCTCAACAAAAATCATTGGAGAATCCATCTTTTTTTTTATGCTTTCCAATTAGACAATGAAGAGCAAATAACGAATATGTTTTGGGCCGATGCACAAATGGTCATGGATTATGCCCAATTTGGCGATGTAGTTACATTTGATACTACCTACAAGTTAAATAAAGAGCATAGGCCATTTTGCATCTTTTGTGGGATTTAATCACCATAGAGAAACAGTTGTCTTTGGTGCTGCTTTGTTATATGATGAGACTGCCGAAACATTTGTATGGTTATTTCAAACTTTTTTAGAGGCTATGTCAAAAAAGGCACCAAAAACTTTGTTTACCGATCAAGATGCTGCAATGGCTAAGGCCATACCCATTGTCATGCCTGACACGAGTCACCGTTTGTGCACTTGGCACTTGATGCAAAATGCATCAAGGCATGGTAATTGTCTCTTTCAAGATAAGGGGGTGAAAGGTGTATTAAATAGATTCATGTTTGATATTGAGGATGAAAATGAATGGGAAATGAAGTGGGGGGAAATGCTTGATAGATATGATGCTCATGACAATCATTGGTTGAAGTTGATTTTTGGGGTGAAGGAAAAATGGTTTGGTCAGATGTTAGATCAACATGGGCTGCGGGAATGAGTACAACACAACTTAGTGAATCTTTTAATGCATTTTTGAAGGATTATATTCGTTCTGATTTTAATTTAATGAATTCTTCATGCATTTTGAAAGGGTACTTTGTGAGAAGCAGTACAAGGAGTTAGAAGCTGGATATGCTTTATGCCAAAGGTTGCCAAGGGTGCGAGCGCCATTCATAATGTTGAGTCAAATGGGTAATGTGTACACTAAAAATATTTTTGATGAGTTTCAAGATGAGTATTTTCTTTCTGTTGAATCAGACATACAAGCAATTGAATAAATTGATGGTTGTAGCCTATACACAGTTATTGATGCTATTGGGAAAAATGCAAGGAAAGTGAAAATGGAGATGGATGGCTCTTTGGCTTGTAGTTATTCAAAGTTTGAAAGGAAAGGAATTTTGTGCAGTCACTGTTTGAAGGTTATGAGAGAAATATTGAAGTTGAAAGAGATTCCTTCACAATACATTATGAAGAGGTGGACCAAACAAGCAAGAGGAGAAGCTGTGATGGACAAGTTAGGGAATGACATTCAAGTAGACATCAAATTCAAACAAGCCTCACGGTATAAGACATTGATGGCTGCATTTAGATCAATAGCATGTAGAGCTGCTGAAATTGAGGAAAGTTATGATTTTTGTTGTTCACAAGTAGCTGCATTAGGTACACATGTTGAAAGCAAGATAAGTGCACATTTTTGTCCCGAAAAAGAAGTAAGTATTAATGATCAACGTCAAACTTGTGAGCAAGAAGACAACAATCATGAAGACAACAATCATGTTGTGCAAATTCCAATAGGATTGAAGAAAAAGTATCCAACTAGTAAGGGCAAAGAAGGATAAAAGGTCCGTGTGAGCTAGCATTGCAAGCAAGCTTTAAAAAGAAGTCCCGTGCACAATTTTTGAGTTCTTCAAGACCTGTTGCTGCTCCAACAGTGAGACCTTCTCCATTATCTATTGGAGGAGATGTAAGTATTCATGAAAATGTTACTCCTCTTCATCCTCCTCTTGCTCCCCCTCCTCCTCCTCATTCCGTTGCCATGGGTGGTACAATTCCTCCTCCAGTAATATATCCCACATATAATGTGAGTCAGATTTGTAGCCAAGTAATTTGTGTTTTCTCAATTAATTTTTCATTTGCATCTTGTTATGAATCGTAATATAAATTGAATGAATTGTAGGCAAACAATTTGGCATATTGTGGACAACCAACATTTATGACACTACTTCAAGGTGGGTATGACATTGGGTTTGAAGATTCTCAAGGCTCACAGACAGGTTCTCAGCCAACAAATAATTTGCCGCTGTATACTGAGGTACTTTTGTTGCTGATTTGGTACTTTTGTTGATGATTTTGTGCTGATAACATGCTGTTTTTGGTGCTGGTTTTGTGCTACTGTAATGTTGGGTTTGCTGTTGTTTTTTTTATTTTCAGGGTTTGGACGGCCATGAAGAGCTGGAAGGCACTTCAAATTTCATGCATAGGAGATGCCTCTGAGCTGCTATATTTAAAAATTGATGTTGATGTTCAAGTTCAAGTATTTAATGGTGAAACTTGTTGAATGTTGATGGTGAAACTTGATGTTGATGTTGATGGTGAAGCTTGTTAACTATTTAATAGGCTATAAATGGAATGTCACTCTTAATTAGTGGCTGAAAGTTCACTTTTAATTTGTATGCTTGTCCTATGAAAGTTCAGTTGCAGTGGCTGTTAATGCAATAGGCTATGAATGGAATATGTGAAAATCTGTTCAAAATCTGTTAATGCAGATGTTAAAAATCTGTTGCAGATGTTCAAAATTGCATGTTTAAGCTCTAAATTGCATGTTTATTGTAACAACCCTCGTACTGATTACCGTTAAACCACTGAATTACCTACTGATTATTGCTAAACTGAACTGATAATGACTGATAAGTGAACTGGATGAACTACTGAACAAACTGAATGAAACTGAAACTGAATGAGTTTGTCTATTTAATTACATATTGCATCTGTTGACTTATGTGATTATCTGTTTGATTCATATGTTTAAATTGCTAATTGAAGGCCTTATCGGCGGCCGATTTAGGAACCGTTTGATGTTTTGTAATCAGCATAATATTTGTGATTTAATGATATTTTTATCTGAAAATTGATTAGGAATGATTAAATTAGATTGAATCGAGTTAATTGCAAACTTAGATATATTTACCGAATTGCCCTTGAGTGGAGCTCTTGTTTATTAATTGTTTATTAATTGTAATGAGCCTTACCTTAGACTCTTGCTCAGCCATTTCTTTCTTCCTAGCCGACCAAAACTTAGAGAGAGTGAGAGCTAGAGAGAGTTGAACTCATCTTGGTGAATTGGCTTGGATTGCTTGGAATTAAAGTGTAAATTGGCATATCTAGCTTCCACACCTTGTAATTGGAACTCTAGGTAAGGAATCATCTTCTTATTGTTGTCCTTGAGCTAAGTTTTGCATGATTCATGCATCATTGTAGAGCTAAGACATGATATTGTTCATATATGTTGGATTGAAGTCAAATTCATGCATGCATGTTTATATTGGTGAGTTCGAAGTTGAGTTCATGGCAAATTGTCACATGCATGTCCATGTTGTTATCATAGTCCATGTTTTCAACTTGCTTTTCAAAGAATTGGAGCTCATTTGAGCATGATTGGAAGCTTAAAATTGGTTTAAAGATCATGCATGTCATGTTTTGAAAGTGTTCTTGAAAATGGTTTGAAATTGAGTTTAATTGAAACACCCTTGGGCCTTGATTTCTTAAATTGAGTTTTAAAACTTGTTATTCTATGTGTTTGAAGGAGTTTTCCAGAAAATGGGCCCAAGAGGATCGGATTTGGAGCATCAAAACTTGGTTTGAAACTCAGAAGTCGAATCTGGATTTTCCAGATTTTGGACGTCCTTCGGCGAAGTGCCTTCGGGAAGTGCCGCCGATATTTTCTTTTCGCATTGTTTCTGATCCGCTCGGCGGATTTTAACGCTCGAGCGGGAAAATCGCGCATCCAGCATTTTTGTACCTTCCATCAGTCCGCTCGAGCGGCGTAATGTACGCTCGAGCGTGGGCCTTTGTGTGCTTGTCCGCCGAAAGCGAAACTCAAGCCGGCGGAGGCCCTGTTCACTGAAAATTCCGGAATTTCTTCTTTAGTGCATTTTTGCATCCTCATCGCATCCTAGGCATTCTTAGGCCTAGTTTAGAGCATCTTAATGAGGATGTAGACATAGAACCACACCGAGGAAGTTAGGGATTTGATTATCATCCTTTCCAAACTGTAAACTTAGTATGTGTTCTATTTGATTGACTGTTTAGGGTTGACTCTCGGGGACGCGCTCTAGCTACTGATAGCCCAATCACTGTGAGTAACAGATTGTGTAAAGATATGTTCAAAATGGTTATATTTTGAATACTGAACTGAACTGTTTATTGAACTGATATTATTTACTGAATGAATGTATGTCCTATTTCCTGAACTGTATTGTGGCATCCTTAGCACCTACTGTTATTGACTGTTACAGAGCTCTGTCGGTTTCCTTGTGGAACCATACTGATTGATGGCCATCATTATTGTTGGGTCTGTTAAGGCCCGGTCCTTTTGGACCCTCTTGTTTATAGGCTAATGGATGTACCACATATGGTGATTGATTGAAATCTTGATTGGTGAAATCGAAGATTGCAATCAGTATAATGAATTGATTTCATTCTTGTAAGGACATCATTCATAACCTCTTTACATCGTATGTTATTCACCGGGCTTTAGCTCACTGTTTATATATATATGTAGGTGCTCGGCCACCGACCGAGCTAGGGCGTGGGATTGGTCCCCGATTTTGTCGGCCGGCCTTTGTGCCTCCTTGTGAGGTTCAGACGCCATGCCATGGCTTGGGATGTTTTGTGTCCCCATAGGTCTCCTTCTTGTTTTGTCTTGTTTTGTTTAGACCGTTCTTTGTTATCTTTGTCTTGTTATCGAGGGATTAAGTCCCCGTACTGAATGTCTGTAATGATTGTGTATACTGTACTGGTAGTGAATGCAAAATGTATGAAAAATGTTTTTGGCATACAGATTAACACAGCTCTATGGACACTAGTTATTTCTTGTTTGGCTTCCGCCAGTTCTCGAACTCAGATTTCTTGTATTCTTGATTGGCAGGCCTTTGGTAATCTCGGATTACTGGCCAGTTACGGTGCTAAACCCATAGGGCCGGGTTTGGGTCGTGACATTTATGGGTGTTGCAGATGTTCAAAATCTGTTGCAAATGTTCTAAATTGCATGTTTAAGCTCTAAATTGCATGTTTATGGGTGTTGCAGATGTTCAAAATTGCATATTTAAGCTCTAAATTGCATGTTGATGGCAGTTGTAGATGTTCAAAATCTCTCTCCAAAACTGTCTTAAAAAACAGTGTTGAAAATCTGCAACTGTCTTCACAAACTGTGTTGAATGGTGAAAATCTGTCTACAAAAAATATGGTGAAAATTTGTGTCAAAATCTACAATGAATGGTGAAAATCTGTCTTCACAAACTGTGCTGAATGGTGACAAGCTGTCTAAAAAAAATCTGTCTATAACCTGTGTCAAAAAATGTCTACAAAAATCTATCTTTCAAAATCTGTGTTCAAAAAGTATGCTGAAAATCTGTCAAAATGGTGATGCCACTTCATCAAACTATGTTTAAAAAACAGTTTAAAAATCTGTCAAAATCTGTCAAAAACTATGTTTAACAAAAAACAGTGTTAAATATTTCATGTTGATGCCACTTCATCAAACAAAAAAAGCCATTACATACATTCCCACTTGAACAAAATGGTAGTGGTCCACCATATATTACATACACATTCAACGTACATTACAAGTCATACTCATACTACCTTACATTACATACACATTCAACCTACAATACAAGTCATACTGACAATACCTTATATTACATACACTATTTCAAATACATTAGAATCACAACTACCACCAACAACAAAACAAAAAAAAATGAAGGCGTAATTCAATTTTTGACCAACTCTTTCAACCATCATTGCCAAGTCTCTATATTGTTTCCTACTCTTCATAGTCATGTCTTTGAGCTCCCCATTCACGATAATTACTTCTCTAAGAGTAGACAAGACTTCCATGCGTTCTTCATCAATATCATTCTCCACTACCTTCAAATTATGCTGCATGTGTGGAGGGATCCACCACTGAAAGAAGTTACAACCACTCGGATAATTGCAGCATACAAAATAAAGGCAATTTGGATTATTCGTTGACTGAGAAATCTTCACCATAGCTTTCTTGCCACATCGACAATAGCGGTTTTCGAATCTAACTTCATGCATGTTGTCCATACTTGCATTTGTGCTTGACATTGACATTGACCTACAAAAAATTATCAAGTAGCAGAAAAATTATCAAATAGCCTGCTTCAATAAGCATTTGGTTCAGTGGTATACATAGAAGAAGATACGAGCTGTAGCAAATCTTGTTCAGCTCTATACAGCATTTGCCTATGGGGGACCTACCCTTATACCTGAAATAAAGGTAGTGTCTGATGTATGTCTGAATTTAATAAGCTTTACACATGGATGAAAAGCTTTATGCATATGCTGTGTGCATGTGCATGCTTGTGTGCAGGAGCATAGATGGAATTGTAAATTCTCAAGGTTCAAAAGCATTAAAATGTGGGTTTTCAATTATGGCCTTTACACATAACGCATTGAAGCACACATATAAAGTTGTGCATGCATGCCTCAAATCTAAATTTTTGTGAATGCTTGTCTTGAATATTGGCTCAGTGTGAAAATTTTCAACAATTAAAATAGTCACAAAGAATTCTGATGAAGCCTTTCTTATTGAATCATAAAATAGTCACAAAGAATTCTACCATCACTCACAACATTTGGTACTCCATCATATGGATTGTAACAAGAATAACAAGAATAACAATTAAAGGGGAGATACTATTACCATTAACCTGCAAGCCACCTAGGAAAGATCAGGGTTGAAGGAGCAAAAGTACTGTTTTAAAGGGGAGATACTTAACTAGCAGTTGAACACAGACAGCATGCGAAATTCTGAAACATATAACCAAAATTGGTGAAAAGTCATGACATTAGGTCCACCCCACAACAACCAAAATATCAAGTTTGACTCAACCATTGTCAACTTATTTCCATTGTAAAGCCAATTCCTAAAACTACATAAAAAAGCAGAGAACATAAAACAATATCACTCATCATATTATTTAAACATCAATCAGATAACTTGTAAAATGTCTTTTTCTTAGAAGTGGAGATTTTGTTTAGAAAAACAAAGTGGAACAAGCAGTCATTCCCAAGGGCATACATTTGTTTGTAAGAAAAGGTGAAAAACAAGACAAAGAAATCAAAACATATTTATCCACATAAACAAAGAAATCAATACATATATATCCAGGTAGACATCAACCAAACTTCTTTCTTTTCAACATGTTTTTTTGTTCTCTAGTAAATTATTTGCTTCTAAAACATAATTCTAGTGGCACAGACAATATGAATATAAAAGATATATAGGTGATCGTTGTATTACCAAAAAGATGGAGGATTATGCATCAATTTGTCAAAACATTACCAAAAAGATGGAGGATATGTATTACCAATTTGTCAAAACATTACCCTATTTCAGTCCTAATGTGGATTGTGCATCACAAATCAAATAAACCCTATTTCAGTCCTAATGTGGATTGTGCATCACAGATCAGCTACGGAGTTCTTCCTAGTGACTAGTTACATCATTGCTCAGGTGTGGTGAGAAATAAGCAAGGGTTCCCACACTTTAAAAAGAGAATTAATATTATTTGTTTACAAGAAACTAAATGGGTCAGAACAAATTTAACGAATTTGAAAGAACATGATATAAAATTTGGTAACAGAGCATTTGCTTTAGATTTTTTCAATCTAAACAGACATTTAAGTAAAGTGGTGCTTCAGATTTTTTCAATGCTGCTTCCGATTTTTTATGGCCAATCCGAAGGACGACAAATTTTTTTTTTACCTTCGACTATGGTTCGCCTTCCCAATCGCGGCTCAAATCGCAGTCCAAATGGACAGGAGTAAGACAGAGGGAGAGAGTGAGAGCCCACCGATGTAGAGGGAGAGAGGGAGAGCCCACCGATGTTCACCGCCGACTTCGATTCGCCGTCGTGGGTCACGAATGCCGTCGCCGTTCACTGATCTGGAGAAGAAATTCAAATTTTTTGTGTGGTGTGTGGCTGTGTTGAGGGAGCTTTGTCTGGGTCAAAAATCAGAAATTCAAATTTGTTTTTTTTGTTTTTTTTATTATTTATTCTGAGCCGTAGATCTTAAAAGGGCCACGTGGCCAAATCGTGGCCCTTGACTGGAGGACAGGAGGGAGAATTGGCTGGAGAGGATCCGGACTCTTCTATTATCGCTATCTCCCACGCCACATTTTTTATTCAATTTGAATAAAATTTTGGTTAAAAATTTTATTTATATTGAGCGTTTCAATTGAAAATTTTTATTACTTATCAAATTATCAATCGATTGGGAGAATGACATGATAAACAATAATGATAGAGATCACTAATTTTAAAATTTTAAAAAGATCACTAATGACATGGCACTTAATAAAAAAAGAAAAAAAATATAATACTAAGGCTAAAACATCAAATCATTCATGGTGAGGCCCACTGCCATATCATTAGTGGTATCACTAATTAGTACTCTTACTTATTTTTCCGTGACAAATGTCTGGCTAGTCAACCTATTTTTTATAAATTGAATTTGAAGGACAATTTTATAAGGAAGAAATTGTTCGAAAAGATAATCAACCGGCCATCTAATATACCTGTAACATTAAAGGCGTTCTTAATTTGATGAAAAGTTGAAGGTATTCTCAATTTGATGAAAAATTAAAAATATTTTCAATTTGATATGAATTTGATGTCATGGTTGAAATAGCAAACTTGGACTTATTTTATCAAATTTAAATTTGATGAAAAAAGACTAAGGCCTCGTTTGGGGAGTGGCTATTTTAGCCAAAAAGTCAAAAAGCCAACTAAAACTAGTCACATCAGCTCTCTACTTTTCTGCACATCTTTTCGTAAAAAGCCAAAAAGTTACTAAAATAGCATGTTCCCAAATGAGGCCTAAGCATTGGAAATAGTCTTATACACCTCCATACTATATACACATTTAATTACGTCATTTTCTTCTTTAGTTTTGATTAATTTTCTTATTTAATTATAATATTATTTTAAAATTTTTATTATGATATTTTTGTGTTTAGTTATAATTTTTTTAAGTATAGTTAAAAAAATATATAATTTTACTATTTTTTTATTGAAGGTGTGTACTATCATCTTTACCGTTTGCAAAGGACTACGTGGATATTCCAAGCTGTCAAGTTTTGCAACACGTGTATACTAAATGTGAGCCTTAGGCTTTAATTCCAGGGTTATTTACATTGATTCCCAAACTATTAAAAAGATTATTTGATTCCTTAAATTATAAAAATATACAAATAAATTTCTTAAATTAGGAATATGCACAGTATAATTTGAATAGTTTGAGGGTAAAATTACAAATCGAATAGTGGATTGGCAAATCACAATTTAGGTGGTTTTAGACGGATTAACATATTAAAAAGTATTTTAACCAATTATCAAATATTTACATAATATATAATATTAATTTACATAATATTTTTCATATGTATAACATAAACTAATTTTACATAATATGTTTCATATATATAACTATTAATTTATATAAATTTTAAAGTTTAATCCGTAATTAGCAGAAAAAGCAGTGCTAATTTATGAAGTTTTAGCGGATTGGACAATATTTTGCACAGTCATAATCTAAATTATTGAGAAGTATCACTTTGTCTCTTAAACTATAAAAGTATACAAATAAATCATCTACACTATTGAGGTATTTCACTTTGATCCCTTCTATTAAAAGGTATAATTGGTATGGATTTATAATTCACTTTGATCCCTTCTATTAGAAGTTATAATTGGTACATTTTTATAATTTAGGGGGTTTATTTATATGGGTGATGCTAGGGAGCTCGAAAGAGCCTCCCCCGAATCCTCTTAATTTGTTTTTTCTTTGTTTTCTAAAGCAAAAAAGAAGAAGAGAAGGGAGGAGGAGGAGGAAAGAGGAAGGAGGAGGAGGGGCCGATGGAGGGGCTAACTAGAGAGTGGGGTCGGAGGCTGGAGGCTGGATCGAGCTGCCATGTCAGGCTGAGTCCTCCTCTTCACCTCTCTTCTCTTTCTCTCCCTCTCCCATTCCTCTGCGTTTCAGAGCTGAAATGGAATAAGAAGAAAAAAAAAATGGCCAAAACGATATCGTTTTGGCCATTAGAGGGATTAGGAGGGAAGAATTTCGGGGGACAAATCATTATTCTATTTATATACTTTTATAGTTTAAAGAGTAGAGTGGTACTTCTCAATAATTTAGAAATTTTATTTATACATTTTTATAGTTTAGTGGTAAAAGTGATATTTTTCAATAGTTTAAGAGGTTTTCATATAAATAATCCTTAATTCTATGGACACAAATTTAATACTTGTTAACATATTAACCCTTACTAATATTTATTGTGAAAAAAAATGCAAAATAATATTAGGATTTTTTTTTAAAGATTTTTTGATGTAACGTTACTTATAATAAAATAGTAACTAAATGTTTACCCAAAAAAAATAGTAATTAAATAATAAATTAGAAGAAAAATTTGTGAGTTCACAATTTTTGTATGATTATGCAGACATTCTGTAATTTCCTCTTTCTGGTCTTTGTTGTATTAAAGTTAATGTTGTGTACTTTTTCCGTATCGTATTCTACAGTCCTGAAAAAATAAATAAGGTTCTAAAAAATTCTAGATAAATTTAAAAAGAAAAAAATTAAAATATTCTAGAAAAATTCAAATTTTGAGAGAACTATGGACCAAGTCAAGATAAATCCAGAAAGTTCCTGATGCAGGAAAAAATTCATTAAAAAAAAGTGTAACTTGAAGTCTAAGGATGGTTGTTCCTAGTGGTCCCGTCAAGACATGAATGGTTGTATTAATTTGTCTATTATGTTTATTTTCTATATTTATTTTAAATAGGAAAAATTGGAAATAAATTCAATTTAAGGGCTATTTTGAAAAGATGGTTATAATTAATTTTTTG
This sequence comes from Camellia lanceoleosa, assembly GCA_025200525.1. NCBI lineage: Eukaryota > Viridiplantae > Streptophyta > Magnoliopsida > Ericales > Theaceae > Camellia > Camellia lanceoleosa. Next base: position 63,418,155 of record CM045762.1, read on the forward strand.
TGAGAGAGGGAAGTGAGTTATAATCTGGGAAGTGGATTATAACCCACTTTCCAAAAGACCTAAGGATAGTACAAGACAAGGCATTAAGTTTAGTAAATATTTTTTTTTTGTTAGTGAGAGGTTCACACTTTGTGAAATAATTTGGTGAAAAGTCTTGGAGGACATTTTGTTTTCAATTTTATCCCTTGATTTTTTTTTTATCTGTTTGACTTGTCGTTGATTATCTATTCAAATTTATATCTATTTGTTCAAATTTTTTAACTATCTGTTCAAATTTTTCCCGTGTTCAATTTTTTTCTCCTAGATTCTATCTATCTCTTCAATTTTTTTCCTAAATTCTATCTATTTGTTCAATTTTTCTTATCTGTTAAAACAACAATTTCTTATCTGTTACTCAAATTTGAAAACCCAATTTTCTTATCTGTTTGAAATTCACAAAATAATTTTTCTATCAGTTGGAATTACTGTAAGTGTAGTATTGTTAGTTATATTTTTATTTTCTTCAATAAAAGTTTTATTATGTAATTAGGTTCTTTGGAGAAAAAAAATACATTGATTGAGAACACTATTATGTTTTGTTTTTTTCTTCATTAAAAAGTTTCATTGTGTGTGTTTTTGAGAGAATATATATATATATATATATATCAGTGTTCATAATTTTGTGTGTATGTGTGTGTTTTTGAAGAAAAAAAATCTGTATTTTTTGTATTTTCATTAAATTAATTTTTAGGTTCTTAATTAAACACCTTGACACCTATGTGCAATTTTTTAGAGACTTTAAATAGTTTTGAATTTTTTCCTATTTCACTTTTTAAGCTATTGTTTCTTTTTGTATATAAATTCAGTTTTTTTATAATTTGATTTGTTTGTGTGTTTACTTTTGTGAGAACACTATTATGTACTTTTTTTTCTTCATTAAAAAGTTTCATTGTGTGTGTTTTGAAGAAAAAAAATTAGTGTTTGTTTGACATGTGTTAAAATAGCACATTATCCTATTTGGGTCACAATCATCTTATTTAGGTTACATCACCTTTCTACCACATCACTTCAAATCCAACTCATATTTTACGTTTTTTCGTAAAAAATCAAAAAGTAAATTAATTTAGCATTTCCCAAACAATCCTTAGTGTTCTTAATTTTTTGTATGTGTGTGTGCGTATTCTTGAAAAAAATCAGTGTTTTCTGTATTTTCTTGAAATTAATTTTTAGGTTCTTAATTAAACACTCTGACGCCTATGTGCAATTTTTTAGAGACTTAAATAGTTTTGGATTTTTTCTTATTTCACTTTTTAAGCTATTGTTTCTTTTTGTGTATAAATTCAATTTTTTTATAATTTGATTTGTTTGTGTGTTTACTTTTGTGTAGGACTGTAAACGAACCGAACTATTCATGAACAAGTTCGGCTCAGCTCGGCTCGTTAAGGGTTCAGCTCGGCTCGGCTCGTTTAGTAAACGAGGCAAGCTCGAGCTCGCATAACCTCAACTCGTTTCTCTTTATTTAAATTATATAATAAATATATTATTTATATATTAAATAATATATATATAAATAATAATATAAATACATTTTTTATATATTAAATAATATAAATAATATTAAAAAAAAATTTCTAGCCGAGCCAAGCTCGAGCTCAATAAATGAGCTCGATAAGTAAACGAGCCGAGCTTAAGCTCAGTAAAACTCGGCTCGGTTCGGTTCGTTTGCAGCCCTACTTTTGTGAGAACACTATTATTTTTTTTTTCTTCATTAAAAAGTTTCATTGTGTGTGTTTTGAAAAAAAAAATAAAATTAGTGCTTGTTTGACATGTGCTAAAATAGTACATTATCCTATTTGGATCACAATCATCTTATTTGAGTCACATCACCTCTCTACCACATCACTTTAAATCCAACTCATATTTTATGTTTTTTCGTAAAAAGTCAAAAAGTATATTAATTTAACACTTCCCAAACAATCCTTAGTGTTCTTAATTTTGTGTGTGCGTGCGTATTTTTGAAAAAAATCAATGTTTTCTATATTTTCATTAAAATTAATTTTTAGATTCTTAATTCATATTTATGCAAGCTTCTTTGAATAATTTGGCACCATGTGTGTGTGAAATTTTTTAGATTAGACTTAGACTAAACACTTTGGGTTTTTTTTTCCTGTTTTACTTTTTCAAGCATTTGTTTATTTTTTGTGTATAAATTCAGTTTTTAAAAATTTTGTTTGTTTGTTACTTAATTGTGTGTGTGTGTGTGTGTGTGTTTTTAAAAAATATTCAATGTTCTTAAAAAAAAAATTTAGTGCGCTAAGAGCATCTTCAACGGTTCACATAATTTTTCACCAAATCTGAGTAAAAAAATGACCATTTTCTCAATCTGATACAGAATGTTCCAATGGTTGATTTTCATCAAATCTGCTTCAGGGACAACCGGTTGGTCGACCAGTCGACCACCAAGGCAAAAAATTTTTTTTTTTTTTTTTTTTTTTTGAATTGTTTGAACTTACCTATTTGAACTGTTTGACCCTTTTAGTGGTTGATCGGTTGGTCAACCGGCTGGTCGACTGATAAGGCAAAAATATTATTCGGCAGTGATTGGTAGCTCGAATTCGAGGCTCGAAATCTGGCTCGAGACCCAAAACGACGTCGTTTTGGGTCTCGAATTTTTTTCATGTTGCAAAAAACAGGGGAGGAGGAAGAAGATGGGGATGGGGGAGGGGGAGGGGGAGGGGAGGGGAGGGGAGGGGGCCCTAATAACAGGGGAGGAGGAGGAGGCGGAGGCGGCGGTGACGATCTGGCAGAGGAAGGACGGCGGTGACGATCTGGAGCTGGGCGAGGACGGCCGGAGACGAGGCCACGACGATCGATGGTCTGAAGCTCCTCCCTCCCTGCGACGATCGGCGACAGTCTGCTGCGACGGACGATCGGCGGCGAGCTCCCTTCTCTTCTCTCCCTCCCACGACGAGCCCTCTCCTCTCTCTCCCTCCCTTCTCTTTCTCCTCTGTTTCCTCTCTTCTCTCCCTTGAGCCATTTCGAGCCTCGTAGCAGTCGAGCTACGAGGCATTTTCGAATATTATTATTATTATTTTTAAATTGTTTGAACCTACCCATTTAAACTGTTTGAACCTTTTAGTGGTCGACCGGTTGGTCAACCGGCCGGCTGGCCAGGCAACCGGTTGGTTGATCGGTTCCTCTCCTCCAATGGTCACAAACAGTAATTTGCTGAAATTTATATCTTGTTCTCAGTTTGATGATTTTTTTGTTTAATTCTCAATTTGATACCAGTTTGGTGAAATCGTTGGAGCTTCAAAAAGTGCCTTTTTCACCAAATTTCAAATTTGATATCAGGTTTGGTGAATCGTTGGAGATGGTCTAAGTGCCTTGGATTTGTATTTTTGTAATTGTTTTTGTTTTTGTTTTTGTTTTTTTGTGTGTGCAATACTATTAATTATACTTTCTATAAAATGAAATGTTTCATTATGTTATCAAGTTATAAACAATAATAAAAATAAATAAAATATAAAAAATTGAACTATTATTTTCCTTCTTTTTATCAAAATTTGTGTTGGTGTGCTTATAATTTATGTTTCCAAAAAATTGATTTGTCTGTTTCCTTAATTTCGTGTGTGCCTTTTTTTTTTACAAAGATTTGTACATATCTTAATATATATATATATATATATTATTTATCAATTATCAAATATATTAATATCAAATGTTACATTGCACATAGTTATACATATGGACATTATTTAAAAAAAAAGTCATTTTCATATTATAACTCTAAATGAGTTTGTACACACATCGCGTGTGCCCAACCGTTAGTATATATATATATATAAGGGGAATATTTTAGTCATCTCACTTAAGTATGTGCTCAAGGACATGATAAATTATCCTTTGGATCTTAGACAAATAAAATTTAAAATAGGATTTTCCAACCGCTTTTAAGTGTGAGTATTTTGTTAGCAAATATAGGGCCTCAAGCTCTAAACCTTTAAGAGCAAGCAAGCTCCCAAAGATTATTGTTACTCACAGGGATGTAATTAGGAAAAGAGTTGTGATTGAGAGCTCGAAAATGGGACTCCCCGAATGCCCCTAATTTTTTTTTTTTTTTTTTTTTTCAGCAGAAGAAGGAAGAAGACGAAGAAGAGAAGGCGGGGGAGGGGAGGGAAGGGGGAGGAGGAGGAGGAGGGGGAGGAAGGACTGGAGGGGGCTTAAAAAATGGAGGAGGAGGGGGCGGAGGTGAGGCAGACGCGATCGGCGGCGAGGCGACGCGATTGGCAGAGGCGACGCGACGCGATCGGCGGCGATCTGCTTCCCCTCTCTCTCCTTCTCTCCCTCTTCCTCTGCAATCGAAAATGGCGAAAAAAAAAAAAAAAAAAAAAACTAATGCCCAAAACAAACGTCATTTTGGGCATTAGGGGCATTCGAGGCGGAAAAATTCGGGCACAAAATCATTTTTCTTAGAAAATACTCTGAAGGGCCATGGCCTTTCTGTTTCTGTGAAAAATATTGTTTGTCATAATATTTTAAAATATATATCATTTTATACATAAAATGGCCTCGAAGTATAAGAAAATTCATATCTTATTATTCTCCCATCTTGCCTTCTTTTTCTATTTTGCACTAAAAAAAATTTCTTCATCCTATAAGAAATTGCTTCTATGGTATTTAATTTTTTTTTCTATGTATATATAATTTATATATCATATTGTACATACATGTGTGTTTATGTATTTGGTGGTTTTTTTTTTTTCCCGGCCCCTTCGATAATAAAATCCTGGTTTCGTTCCTGGTTCCTCACAAATTCTAAATTTTTAGGGTAAATTACATTTACTTCCCCTGAGATTTCTGACAAATACAGAGACATCCCTGTGGTTTGAATAATTACAGGAACTTCTCCTACTTTACCTGACAATATCAAGATTCCCCCTGCTGTCAAAAATCACTAAACGGTGTTACTTTTTCCTTAAGAAATTACCTTGTTGCCCTTCCCTTGAAAATATTAAAAAATGTTTTTGGATTGGAGGATAGGTTTGGAGTGTTTGGAATAGTATTTTTGGATTTATTTTTTTAAAATATTAAAAAATGTGTTAAAAAAATTATTTTTTATTTTAAATATATAATTTTTATTTAAATATTTTATTTTATTTTGTAAATATTTTAATTTTTTAATTTTAATATTTTAAACTCAAAACACAATTTCACACTCAAATCGTAACCAAACAAATAACTCAAAACTCAATTCAAAAATAATTTGCAAACCTCATAACCAAACACATAACTCGACACTCCACATTACTTTCAAAACTCTACATTCAAATTATAACTAAACGCATAACAAAAAAATTAAAATATTTAAAAATATATTTATAAAATAAAATAAAATATTTAAAATAAAAAATATATATTTAAAATAAAAATAAAAATTTTAAATTTTTTTAATATTTAAAAAAATACAACACATAGATGTATGAAATATAATGCACATTAAAATAAATAAATAAATATTTAAAATATAAAATATTTACCCTAAAAAAATAAATTCAAGAAATTATTTCTAATTGAATTGTGATTCTATGAGTTTTGAAAAGATTTTTGAAAATTTCTAATTGGAATTGTGTAATTGGTTAACACTCTAGGAGTTTTGAATTTTTTTTTGAAAATTTCTAATTGGAATTGTGATTCTAAAAGAGAACCAAACATGTTTCTAAAAAAATCTTTTTTCGGAACATGTTTTTACTCAAAACTCAATGAATAAATATTGGGACCCCCTTTTCTCCCACCCCCTTTGACCCCATTTCTTTTTTGATTGGTCATTTTTTTTTTTTCTTTTTTTTTTTCTCCTCCAATCACCATCCGCCACGTGTGTGTGGGGGGGGTAATAGGGGTTGAAGTTTGAGGAGATCTAAATCACTGCTGAAACTCAATTCAAAAATTATTTTCAAAACTCATAACCAAACACAAACTTAAAACTCAATTCAAAACTTTTTTCAAAACTCAAAACTCTTTCCAAAACTCAAAACCAAACATTTTCAAAAACTCTATTTTAAAAAAAAAAAATTTCAAAAAAAGTTTATTTTATTTTTTAAAATTATTTTTAGAATCATAATTTAAGTGTGGAGTCATATTTTGAGTTATGAGTTTTGAAAAGAAAAAATTTGTTTTGTTATAAATTTTGAAATTTTTTGAAATTATTTTTTTAGGGTAAATATTTTATATTTTAAATATTTATTTATTTATTTTAATGTGCATTATATTTCATGCATCTATGTGTTGTATTTTTTTTAATATTTTAAATATTAAAAAAAATTTAAATTTTTATTTTATTTTATTTTATAAATATATTTTTAAATATTTTAATTTTTTTGTTATGCGTTTGGTTAGCATTATACAAGAAGTCGTTTTCAGGACCCTACTTAAAGTGTGTCCACCCCAGCAAGGTAGAAGCATTCTTGTTCGAAATACATGAAGGTGTATGCGGCAGCCATCAAGGAGGAAGGTCACTGGCATACCGAGCTATTTCACAAGGATATTGGTGGCCCTACATGCAAGCGGATTCAGAGAAGTATGTCAAAAAATGCGAAAAGTGTCAGAAGTTTAGCATCAAATTCACCAACCGACAAGAGAACTCCTACCTCTCACTAGTCCATGGCCTTCGCAATGTGGGGCTTGGACATAGTGGGACCACTCCCAACGACTCGAGTAACAGAAGTTCTTTCTTGCGACAGACTACTTCACAAAGTGGGTGGAAGCAGAAGCCTTAGCGTCAATCAAGGAAAAAGATGTGAAGAAGTTTGTCTGGCAGAACATCATTACTCGCTTTGGCATACCAAAAGCACTGATTTCAGACAACGGCACTCAGTTTGATGGCAGAATTTTCAGGGGCTTTTGCGAAGATTACAAGATAGAATTCTACAACTCCACACCGGCATATCCCCAAGCAAATGGTCAGGCGGAGGCGTCAAATAAAGTTGTCCTGGACGGATTGAAGAAAAGGTTGGAGAAAGCCAAAGGCAAGTGGGCAGAAGAGCTCCCTCATGTCTTATGGGCTTATCGCACCACACCGCGACGGTCTACAGGGGAAACACCATTCTCCTTAGCATATGGCATGGAAGCAGTCATCCCCTTAGAAGTCGGCCTTCCCACTATTCGGAGCGAAAACTTTGATCCAGACCTAAATGGGGAAGCAATTGCATTGGAACTCGACTTGGCAGAAGAAAGAAGAGAAAAGGCGCTAGTACACATCGCCTCCTATCAGCAAGAGTTGTCAAGAAAATACAACAAAACAGTACACCCAAGACAATTCAAACTCGGCGATTGGGTGCCATAAAGTGATGGGAAACACATTGGTCCCGAGGAGATGGCAAGGTAGGGCCAAACGGGAAGGTCCTTACAAAGTGGTCGGATTAGCGAGCAAAGGGCATACCACTTGGAAGATGGGGGACAAAGCAATTCCTAGGCCATGGAACCGCCAATCTCAAGTTATTTTATTTTTAGCTTTTTCTTTTTAAGTATGTGTAATTTTTACCTTCTCAATAAAAACAAGTCGATTCTTTTCAGTATATTTGTTTTTTCGTGGAAAGTGGCTTTAGTAAGTTAATAGCATTGTAAACATAGTTGGCCGGAATACCCAACTATCAACCTTTCCTAAGCCCAGGATAAGGATCCAGGCTGCAGGCCGTTTGGTCGGAATAACCAAAACTTTTATTCTAAGTTGGCCGGAAAAACCAACTTAGAGGTTGGCTGGATTAAACCAACACTTAGCCAAAGTATGGGAATGGCTCCATAGAGGTTGGCTGGATTAAACCAACCCTTGCCACTCTTCAGCCAAAGTAAGTGTATGACTGAAGAGAGGTTGGCTGGATTAAACCAACCCTTGTGGCTCTTCAGCTAAAGTAAGTGTATGACTGAAGAGTGGTTGGCTGGATTAAACCAACTCTTTGTACTCTTGACCAAGTAAGTTATATCATTTGAAGAATGGTTGGCTGGATTAAACCAACACTTTGTACCCTTCAGCCGAAGTAAGTTATATCGGTGAAGAGTGGTTGGCTGGATTAAACCAACTCTTTGTACTCTTCAGGCCAAGTAAGTTATATCGGTGAAGAATGGTTATTGGATTAAACCAACACTTTGTACCCTTGTAGAAGTAAGTTATATCTTTGAAGAGTGGTTATGGATTAAACCAACTCTTTGTACTCTTCAGCCGAAGTAAGTTATATCGGCTGAAGAGTGGTTGGGTGGATTAAACCAACACTTTGTACTCTTGACGAAGTAAGTTATATCGGTGAAGAGTGGTTAATGGATTAAACCAACTCTTTGTACTCTTGACGAAGTAAGTTACCATTTGAAGAGTGGTTGGCTAGTAAGTTATGTAGTTAACCGAGATCACAGTTGTGTAATCGAGTTTATGGAAAAGTAAACATACAAGCGAGCAAGTACACAACCGAGTGAAAGTTCAAAATTTTCATTGAAGACAAAAGGAAGTACAATTGGGGGGCCATAGCCCGGTTACAGGCATCCAGAACCGAAATACAAGAAAGAAGGAAAAAATACAAGAATCAGTCATCCTAGGAGTGCATCTAGTTCGGCGTCAAGCTCCGCTTGCAGCTGCCTGGAGACCGGTTTGAGGAGGGAGTCCGGTTTGGACCGGGGTGTCAGGTGGTATCTCGTCAGTTAAATCCACTGTTGGCTCCAACCGAGCTTCTTCATTGCTTTGGCGGTGTTGGCCGGAGTCGAGATGGCTCCCTCATCATCTTCATCATCTTCATCCTCTTCTTCATCACCGCACCCTTCTAGGAAGGCTTTTTGAAGATCGTCGCATATTGTTTAAGCGAGTCGGAATAGAGTGCGGTGGAAGCGTTATGGCGTCGGTGTCGAGTACAACCGAGCTTCTCCGCACTCCAACCGCACTTAAAGAAGAGGTCCTTTCTGCGCCACATTGAAGGCGTATCGTCTTGACTTCCTTGAAGCCTTGCTTTTTAACCTTTTACTTGACTTCAGTTGGTTTACTTCGGCGTGTTTCTTTGTTTCTAACTGGGCCATCTCCCACAGGTAATAATCTTTTACCTCGGTTACAGCCTTTTGTTTATCACCTTCAGCCGAGGTAACCAGTCCGGTGAGACGTGATACCTCGGCCTCCAGTTCGGCCGCCTTGTTCTGGGCCTGTGTTAGTTCGGTTGCCCTGGCCACGGCGTCTTTCATGGCCTGCCTGGCGGTCTTACGAAGTTCCATCACTTGCCGGTGTGCAAGCGTGGTTTTCTGAAGAGCCTACACAGAGTATGGAAAGTTTTTTAGTTGATTGACCGAACTGAAGGTTTGGCAAATTTTAGAGACAGAAAGGACAGTATTGCTTACCACGATCATGGACTTCGAAGCAGACCGGAGTGACTTTACCTCGGTGTTGAGCTTCTTGGCATGGTGCTCCATGTCTTTTGGAAGGCACACACCTCTGGCCAAATTGAAGGCCAGAAGGTGATCCTTGTCCGAGACAACGGAGTCATCCTCATTGATAGCATTTGTTGAAGACTAGGGTGGAGTCCATCGAGGGTTTCGACGGTGTGATGACTCACTGGGGTTGATTGCATGATTGGCGGGTTTGGTGGCGAACATTCTCATCTTCGTCAACAAGTTGTGGCCCGCTTGGATAGTCCGCACGCTTGTTTCGGCGAAGCGAAGGTTCTTTGGGATGGAAGAGCCACTCTGACGGTTGATTGGCGGTCTGTGGTACCTCGGTGGGGTTGTTCGGTGAGCATAGCCCATGATCTGCTTCTCTTAGCCATCTCTTGTTCTAATTTGTTAAGGGCACTAGCACGATTTCGCAAGGTTGGGTCAGTTCAGTTGGTCCTCGAGGAGGAAGTCGGTCACCCTCGCTTTCGGATGGCAGTAGGTTGGTTCAAAGTCGAGGAGTTTACCCCAACTCCTTTCTTGAACACGCAGTGCGGCGCGGAGAACGCCTAGATTGGGGTGGCCGTACTGGGAGTGAAGGAAAGCTAAATCTGCAAAAAAGAGAACAAGTGTTAGTCCGGTTCAGTATGAGATTCATTTCAAAAGGAAAGGAGGAATGGAAACCGAAGTCTTTGTACCGGGCTGCCCTTGTTTCCAATTTATTCTTCGGCCTGGGATTCGGGCTTGGAAGTCTTCAAAATTTCCAGAAACCCAAAAGAAATCGTCGTCGTTCAAGTCTTTATCCGGTGTATGTTTGATTATTTTTTCTCGGCCTCGGCGTATTCTAAGGTAATAACACCAGCCTTCGTTTTTGGAACCAATTGAGTACTGGTGTAGTATTTCGGCTATGCCAAGGTTTAGACCGGTTTGTTGGTTTAGGGCGGCTATGCCCATGATTATTCGGTACGTATTGGTGGACAGCTGGGTGGGGCATAGTCTGGTTTGTCTCAAGAATTCACATATAAGGGGCTGGACTGGGAATCTTAGTCCGGTTTCTATGATTGATTGGAGGGTGAAAGGGACAAAACCTTCTTTTCCCCAAGGGTCTATATCCTTTTCGGCCAAAACGATATTTACATCGGCTGGGATTTGGTGGTCCCTCCTAAAGTCATGAAGGCCTCCTGGGGTTTCTACAAGGACTCTATATTTCCCCATTTATTTTATAAAGTTATGAAATAATTTATCTCGGTTGAAGGAGCGTGCTCGGTAGTCCGGTTGGACGCCTGAGGAGTGCTGACCGCCTAAGTCGCAAAGTGGAAAAAGCAAGTGTCAAGCAGATCAAAGACCGTGCTACAAAAATAAAGCAAGAAAAGGTTGGTTTTACTTGGCTCTCTGAGGTGCTAAGCTATCTACATCGGCTTGAAAGGTTTGTGGTTATCTCGGTTTCACCTATGGTTTTCTTACCACGGTTAGGCCTCGAGGGCATCTTTACGAGTTCGGTTTAGACACTCAAAAGGATGGCTTAGCCCCAGGACTTAGCTCGGTCAGAGGCCGAAATACCTATCTCAAGTCAGTTTTTATTTCGGCTAAGGTACATCAAGTGGCTACTTATTGAAACTACTATTGTGGGTTGCAAGTGGTAGTTCGGTTTCATTTGCTGGGCCAATGACGATATTCTAGTTCGGTTGTAGGGTGTGAAGAGATCGGAAAGGTGTCCTACAAGGTGAATTCGTGTGTTCAGAGTGTTCTTATGGAGTTCTTCAGGAAATGCATGTGCAGTTGAAGAAAAACAAAATGTTTTGTAAAAACACACAACGTAAACAGCTATGAACTTACATGAAAGTAAGAAACAGGCAAATGAAAGCAGATTCATGAACTTACCAAGAGGAAGAGGAGACGAGCTGAAGGAGTGATGCAGATAGCAAAACAAGGACACGAGCTCAGGGAGAGAAGATGAACAGTGAGGTGATTACGAAATGAAGGGTTAGTTTTGTGTCAAGTTGTTTTTGGAGGAACTATTCAAACATTACGAGACACGAGGACGGGCGCGACAATTGTATGAAGGCCATTCGGTGTGCCACGTGTGCAGGAAGGACAATCGATTCATTTCTGAAGAATGAAGAGCGTATTGGCGGACGTCGCGTGATCTGCCCGACTTAGCTTCGGTGGATAAGCTAAAGGTGTTTGACCTCGGCTGGATGGGCAAAGTATGTCTTAGCTCGGCTGGAAAGGCTTGGGGGTTTTTTAGCTCGGCTGGAGAGGCTAAGCGGTTGTTAGCTCGGTTGGAAAGGCTCGAAAGGCTTTAGCTCGGTTGGAAAGGCTCGAAAGGCTTTAGCTCGGTTGGAGATGTTAGAACTCTATCTCGGTTGTTACATGGGTAATCCCTATCATGCTTCGCAGATGGAATTAAGGGGCAATTGAGAGGGTAATTTATATTCATAAATTGGGCCGAGCTAGGTGTTGGGCCGAGCTAGGTTTAAGATTGGGAGATACCCACTAAGAAAGGGGAAGTATGTGTAGTTCGGTTGCCAAACGAGTACTTCGATTGCGGCAAGTGTCAAGATAGTCCGGTTGAAGTTGGTAGACCGGTCGTAGAGACATGTCGGTTCTTGCATGCTAGGCCGGTCGTATTCTGACACCGGTTCGGACTCGGTAGTCCGGTTGGGTCGCACCCCTAGTCCGGTTAAGCTCTCTTATGGTTAGCTCGGTTGCGCATGAGAAACCGAGGTAAGAGGAGTAAAAGCGAAGTCCGGACTATAGGTTACTTCGGTTGTAATGGAGTTCGGCCGTAGTAAAGCCATCTCACTTGGCTTATGCAGTGAGGGGGGTGTTGGAAGATTCCAGAAGGAGTAATCCTAGAAGGACTCTACGCAAGGAGGAGTAATTCTAGAAGGGCTCTACACGTGGAGGAATAAGAGTCCTGGGAGGACTCTTCGCATGGAGAAGTTAGAGTCCTACCAGGACTGTGCCACGCGTAACCTATATAAGCTCACCAATGCCACCTTTGCCAAGGTAACGCGATTTTGCTTCCTGAATACACAGAGCTCTTGCCTTCTTGTCTTGCTTACTGACTTAGGCATCGGAGAGGTTTCCGGCACACCCCCGCCGGCCAGCTCACGTTTGTGTTTTCAGGTGGTGGAACGACGACGTATTGAGGAACGCAGACTTGATCAACAGGATTATACGAGAAGGTGTATTTCTTTCCCGTACAATTGGCGCCGTCTGTGGGAAAGAACAGACAAGAACGACCTCTTGATCAAGCTTTCTCTTAAACATCAATGGCGAACAATGAAGAACTACCTCGATCCATTGTGGGTGACTCGACCGAAGGGTGCAAGGCGCGAAGGCCTTTCCTTTGGTCCCTCCATGGCGAGCTGGAACCACAAAGGCGAAATTCCGGGAGGGATGCGAGGACGAAGGGAATAGCCCTCATCCTTCTCGCCGCAAAGCCCGGAAAAGACAAAGGCGCGAGTTGATCCTCAAATTCTGGAAGAACGCGCCACAGTACGAGACGAACTGATCCGCCAGATGGCAGCGGACAGGGAGACTCAGAAGCGCGAGATGAAAGGAAAAGAAGTGGCGTCAGGAGTGGGGCGCAACACCAAGCCGCCCCCACGCCACTCCGAGGGTCGTGGTAGGAATTCTACACCCTCTCAACCAGAGAAGCCTCGGGGACAGGCGACCGCGATCCGTATCTTCGGGACTCGTCACTCCAGTGTCCGAGAGGGCCAAGCTGAAAGGTCATACACGGAGGAAGTACTTATTGGCCCTCACATACGCATCATACGAGATCCAGACAGACGGAATTACCTAGGTCGTCCGACCTAAGGTCCATGTTGGAAGAAAAGGCGCGATGGAAGGAGGACGCCAGGACGCGCGATCCCCACAGGGTTCCTGCCTTGCAGCGATTGGCTCCTCGGACGCATGGAAGCGTCGAGGTTGGAATGCCAAGGCCGCACTTGGCATCTGAACCGGCGGATAAGGCATTGGCGAGTGCAGACCTCACCATTCGTCCCGAGATTGAGAACGCCTCTTCCGTCAGGCTTCCTACAACCCAAATTCACGACGTATGAAGGAAAGACGGACCCTTACACCCACTTAAGCCACTTTCGCCAGGTTATGGCTGTATACCGACGGAATGAGGCGCTGATGTGCATCCTATTCCCTTCAAGCCTCGGCGACCTAGGCCTAACTTGGTTTGAGAAGCTTCCAGAGGGCAGCATAGCCTCCTGGGCGCAATTGGCAGAAGCGTTTGTAACACGGTTCAGAACAAACACAAAGACCCCGGTGGAGATCGATCAGTTACTCTCCATCGACATGGGTGAGAAGGAGACATTAAGGTCCTATAACAGTCGATATTGGGAGACCTTCAACCAGGTTGGGGATTGCCCAACCAATCTGGCCATCGCGCAGTACAAGAGAGGCCTCCCGATGGGAACGGTGAGGACTCTATCACCATGACTCCGCCACTTACAATGGAGGCCCTGATGGAGAGTGCATCGACATCGGGGTAGAAGAGGATGGCGCGCTCGTGCCAAGGCAAAAAGCTGTGCATCGCTACACGAGAAGAAGACCTCAGCAAAGGTCAATACAGTAGGTCGCCGAAACCAAAACAGACAGGGCAGACGCGACAATGATGAAGACCAGGACAAGAGATGGTTGAGAGTCCGAACTGCCATAACCACGATGTTCAAGAAACCGATCTACCGTATACTCAGTGAGATTCGAGACGAGCCTTTCATCAAGTGGCCTGCCAAGATAGGCGAGGCCCAGAAGGATTATGATGACAGATCCAGATGCACCTTCCACAAGGAAAAGGGGCACCGAAGAAATCGCCTGCCTTGGTGAGGCAACATCTGGAAGAATTGGTGGCGAAAGCCACCTAGATAAATACATAGAAGGAGGCGCCAGCTCCCCGAACCACAACCTCCCAACGGAATGCCAAGCGACGCCCGCCACAAGGCACCATCAACGTAATCCATGGAGTCTTTGAACCAGAGCGAGTATGTGAGCTCGGAGGTTCAATCAAAAGGCAGAGCACATGAGAGAGGTGCTAAGTGCCCAACCGATCGTCAAAAGGGGAGGGCGAAGCTACGAATGTTATGTCTTTTTCGACAAAGACTTGGACAGAATTTATTGCCCACACAATGATGCCTTGGTCGTCACTCTCCGAGTCAAGGATTTTGACGTCAAGCGGATTCTGATTGACCAAGGTAGCTCCTGCGAAATCATGTATTATGAAACTTTCAAGCAACTCAAGTTGCAGGATAAAGACTTGGCCCCTGCAGATCTCCCTCATTGGGTTCAACTCCATGCCGAGTGGCGGTCGGCAAAATCATCCTCCCGGTCGAGCAGGAGTGTGACAAAGCAAGTGGAGTTCGGGTGTTAAAGGTTCCGCCCACTTACAACATCATTTTGGGCAGAACGTGGTCGCACGCCATGCGCTCGGTGGCATCCTCTTACCACCGGTGATGAGGTTCCCCAAATGACACCGAGTGATAGAAGAAGTATATGGGGACCAGATTATGTCCAAGCAGTGCTTCGTTGCAACGAATGGTAGCCGCGCCGCCAAAGGATATGTTCATTCGGTTGAAGAACCAGAGAGTAATGAACTATTCGCGGATGTTGGCAAAGAGGCTAATCAAAAGGCAGTGGAGGACTTGGTGGAGGTCAGAATAGACGAGAAGAACCCGGATAAGTTCTTCTTGCTTGGCTCGTCGTTGTCTAGCACTGAGAGGTTAGAGGTCTTGGAGTTTTTAACTTCCAACATAGAAGTGTTCGCCTGGACTCCATACGACATGCCAGGCATTGACCCCAACTTCATCTGCCACCAACTCAACGTCCACCTTCGCTGCACCGGTCATTCAACGCACTTTCGCAGATCGGCACTCCACCACGAAATAGTAGCGAAGAAGTGGGAAACTTGTTGGAGGCGGGAGCAATTAGAGAGGTGCACTACCCGGTGGATTTCCAACACGGTTGTGGTGCTTAAAAAAGAATGGGAAGTGGCGGCGTCTGCGTCGACTATAAAGCTGTCAACAAAGCATGCCCCAAGGATAGCTTCCCTTGCCAAGGATAGATCAATTGGTCGACCTAACAATTGGTCACAAAGAAAGCTTCCTCGACGCATCTGAGGCTACCACCGGATCGCAATGCATGAGCCAGACCAGGAGGTCACATCCTTCACCACTCCAAGAGGACTATACTGTTATAAGGTCATGCCCTTTGGCACGAAGAACGCAGGGCGACATTCCGAGAATGGTCACCAAGATGTTTGAACCATTGTTAGGCAAAACAATGGAGGCTTACATCGATGATATGGTGGTCAAGAGCAAGAGTGAGAGTGACCATCTCAAGGACCTAAGTGAGATGTTTGAGATCCCGAAAAGCATAAGTTACGCCTCACCGCGTCGAAGTGTGCTTTCGGAGTGGGATCAGGCAAGTTCTTAGGCTTCTTGGTGACCAATCGAGGTATAGAAGCAGATCCTTCTCAGATCAAAGCAATTCAGGAGTTAGAGAGACCTAACTCAGTGAAAGAAGTCTGACACCTTCAAGCATGGCGGAAGACTTAACCGATTCATCACCGGTCTTGAACAGATTAGTCCATTCTTTCAGTCATTAAAAGCTAAGTTTGAGTGGGACGAAGAGTGCGACCAAGCCCTGGCGAGTCTGAAGGAATACATGTCTTCTCCACCATTACTTGTTACCCCCATACCTGGGGAAGAACTCCTCCTCTATTTGGCAGTCTCGGTATGATAAGTGCGATGTTGGTTCGGCGAAGGAATCCAACACCTACCTATCTTCTATGTCAGCAAGACATTGCTAGGAGCCGGAGCAAGATACTTGCCTCTGGAGAAGTTAGCACTGGCCTTAATGGTGGCATCCAGGAAATTGGCGCACTACTTTCACGCCCCCCCCCTTGTCGTCCTCAGCTTTTTCCATGAAAGCTCGTTTGAGAGGGCCAACTTTTTCAGGCGAGTTTTGAAGTGGTCAGTGGAGTTGGGACAATATGACGTGAAGTTCCAACCCAGAACCGCAAAGAAAGCCCAACCTTTGGCGACTTCGTCGCAGAGTTCACTCCTGGAAGCCACCAAGTTTGCCCAATTGACCTGACTGATACAACCAACCTAGGGATGGAGTTTGACGCCGGAATAGCGCAACCCCTAGTACAGGCTACTCAGTCAGCGCCCAAAGCAGACCAGGATAAAGAAGGCGAAGAAGAGGCCAACCTTACCACACCAAGTCAAAATTCACTAGCAACTAATGACTTGGGCCCAGCAGAAGACAAGGGGCAGACTGCGATTATGGATTCTGAAGAAGACATTAGCAACCTGGAAGACCCCAAGGCATCGACCGACCCCTCCACCTGTTGGAAGTTGTTCGTTGGGGAGATGTGGAAACTCTTTGTGGATGGCGCTTCCAATCGACATGGAGCAGGACTTGGCATAGTCCTCATCTCTCCAGACGGCTTGGTAGTGGAGCAGGCGATCAACCTTGGCTTCCCAGCGTCGAACAACGAAGCGGAGTACGAAGCGCTTCTTGCAGGGCTCAAGTCAGCAGCATACATGAAGGCCACTGAATTAATGGTTTACAGCGACTCGCAATTGGTGGTGAATCAAATTTCTGGCGATTATGAAGCAAAGGATGAAAGAATGGCTAAGTACCAAGACTTAGTCAGGACAGAGATCAAGAAGTTTGAAGTCGTCAGAATAGAACAGATTGGCAGGGAGGAGAATAGTAGAGCAGACGAACTTGCAGGCCTCGCCTCGATGGCAGACACCTCCATCCCTCATCCACTATTGGTCGACTATCTGCCCAGACCAAGTATTGAAGACCCAGAAGCTGAAGAGGTATGTTGCGCGGAGTTAGGTCCTTCTTGGATGGATCCCATCATACTGTTCCTGAAAGACGGCACTCTACCAGAAGATAAGAAAGAAGCCAACAGAATAAGAGCCAAGTCGCAACGATTTTGGCTCTCTCCATCCTTAGCATTATACAAGAAGTCGTTTTCAGGACCCTACTTAAAGTGTGTCCACCCCAGCAAGGTAGAAGCATTCTTGTTCGAAATACATGAAGGTGTATGCGGCAGCCATCAAGGAGGAAGGTCATTGGCATACCGAGCTATTTCACAAGGATATTGGTGGCCCTACATGCAAGCGGATTCAGAGAAGTATGTCAAAAAATGCGAAAAGTGTCAGAAGTTTGCGCATCAAATTCACCAACCAGCAAGAGAACTCCTACCTCTCACTAGTCCATGGCCTTTCGCAATGTGGGGCTTGGACATAGTGGGACCACTCCCAACAGCTCCAGGCAACAGGAAGTTCTTTCTTGCGGCAACAGACTACTTCACAAAGTGGGTGGAAGCAGAAGCCTTAGCGTCAATCAAGGAAAAAGATGTGAAGAAGTTTGTGCAGCGTAACATCATTACTCATGGCATACCAAAAGCATCGATTTCGCATAACGGACTTTCGTTTGATGGCAGAATTTTCAGGGGCTTTTGCGAAGATTACAAGATAGAATTCTACAACTCCACACCGGCATATCCCCAAGCAAATGGTCAGGCGGAGGCGTCAAATAAAGTTGTCCTGGACGGATTGAAGAAAAGGTTGGAGAAAGCCAAAGGCAAGTGGGCAGAAGAGCTCCCTCATGTCTTATGGGCTTATCGCACCACACCGCGACGGTCTACAGGGGAAACACCATTCTCCTTAGCATATGGCATGGAAGCAGTCATCCCCTTAGAAGTCGGCCTTCCCACTATTCGGAGCGAAAACTTTGATCCAGACCTAAATGGGGAAGCAATTGCATTGGAACTCGACTTGGCAGAAGAAAGAAGAGAAAAGGCGCTAGTACACATCGCCTCCTATCGCCAAGAGTTGTCAAGAAAATACAACAAAACAAGACACCCAAGACAATTCAAACTCGGCGATTGGGTACTGCAAAGTGATGGGAAACACATTGGTCCCGAGGAGATGGCAAGGTAGGGCCAAATCGGGAAGGTCCTTACAAAGTGGTGGGATTAGCAGGCAAAGGGCATACCACTTGGAAGATGGGGACGGCAAAGCAATTCCTAGGCCATGGAACACTGCCAATCTCAAGTTATTTTATTTTTAGCTTTTTTCTTTTTAAGTATGTGTAATTTTTTACCTTCTCAATAAAAACAAGTCGATTCTTTTCAGTATATTTGTTTTTTCGTGGAAAGTGGCTTTAGTAAGTTAATAGCATTGTAAACATAGTTGGCCGGAATACCCAACTATCAACCTTTCCTAAGCCCAGGATAAGGATCCAGGCTGCAGGCCGTTTGGTCGGAATAACCAAAACTTTTATTCTAAGTTGGCCGGAAAAACCAACTTAGAGGTTGGCTGGATTAAACCAACACTTAGCCAAAGTATGGGAATGGCTCCATAGAGGTTGGCTGGATTAAACCAACCCTTGCCACTCTTCAGCCAAAGTAAGTGTATGACTGAAGAGAGGTTGGCTGGATTAAACCAACCCTTGTGGCTCTTCAGCTAAAGTAAGTGTATGACTGAAGAGTGGTTGGCTGGATTAAACCAACTCTTTGTACTCTTCAGCCGAAGTAAGTTATATCGGCTGAAGAATGGTTGGCTGGATTAAACCAACACTTTGTACCCTTCAGCCGAAGTAAGTTATATCGGCTGAAGAGTGGTTGGCTGGATTAAACCAACTCTTTGTACTCTTCAGCCGAAGTAAGTTATATCGGCTGAAGAATGGTTGGCTGGATTAAACCAACACTTTGTACCCTTCAGCCGAAGTAAGTTATATCGGCTGAAGAGTGGTTGGCTGGATTAAACCAACTCTTTGTACTCTTCAGCCAAAGTAAGTTATATCGGCTGAAGAGTGGTTGGCTGGATTAAACCAACACTTTGTACTCTTCAGCCGAAGTAAGTTATATCGGCTGAAGAGTGGTTGGCTGGATTAAACCAACTCTTTGTACTCTTCAGCCGAAGTAAGTTACACCGGCTGAAGAGTGGTTGGCTAGTAAGTTATGTAGTTAACCGAGATCACCAGGTAATCGAGTTTATGGAAAAGTAAACATACAAGCAGGCAAGTACACAACCGGAGTGAAAGTTCAAAAATTTTCATTGAAGACAAAAGGAAGTACAATTGGGGGGCCATAGCCCGGTTACAGGCATCCAGAACCGAAATACAAGAAAGAAGGAAAAAATACAAGAAACAGTCATCCTAGGAGTGCATCTAGTTCGGCGTCAAGCTCCGCTTCAGCAGCTGCCTGGAGACCGGTTTGAGGAGGGAGCCCGGTTTGGACCGTGGTGTCAGCTGGTATCTCGTCAGTTAAATCCACTGTTGGCTCCAACCGAGCTTCTTCATTGCTTTGAGCAGTGTTGACCGGAGTCAGAGATGGCTCCCCCTCATCATCTTCATCATCTTCATCCTCTTCTTCATCACCAGACCCTTCTAGGAAGGCTTTTTGAAGATCGTCTGCATATTGTTTAAGCGAGGTCGGAATAGAGTACGGTGGAGCGTTGTAAGCGTCGGTGTCAGGAGTACAACCGAGCTTCTCCACCGCACTCCGCCAACCGCACTTAAAGAAGAGGTCCTTTGCTGCGCCACATTGAAGGTCAGATATCGTCTTCCTTGAAGCCTTGCTTTTTAACCTTTTTTACTTTCGGTTGGTTTACTTGGCGTTTTCTTTGTTTCTAACTGGGCCATCCCCCACAGGTAATAATCTTTTACCTCGGTTCCAGCCTTTTGTTTACCACCTCCAGCCGAGGTACCCAGTCCGGTGAGACGTGATACCTCGGCCTCGCCGGCCGCCTTTGTTCGGCCTGTGTTAGTTCGGTTGCCACACGCTGGCGTCTTTCATGGCTTACTGGCGGTCTTCAAGTTCCATCACTTGCGGTGTGCAAGCGAGGTTTTCTGAAGAGCCTACACAGAGTATGGAAAGTTTTTTAGTTGATTGACCGAACTGAAGGTTTGGCAAATTTTAGAGACAGGATGGACAGTAATGCTTACCACGATCATGGACTTCAAGGCATCGGAGTGACTTTACCTCGGTGTTGAGCTACTTGGCTTGGTGCTCCATGACTTTTGGAAGACACACACCACTGGCCAAATTGAAGGCCAGAAGGTGATCCTTGTCCGAGACAACGGAGTCATCCTCAATGATAGCCCATTTGTTGAAGACTAGGGTGGAGTCCATCGAGGGTTTGCAGGTGTGATGACTCACTGGGGTTCGATTGCATGATTCTTTGGCGGGTTTGGTGGCGGAGCATTCTCATCTTCGTCAACAAGTTGTGGCCCGGCTTGGATAGTCCGGGCACGCTTGTTTCGGCGAGAAGCAGAAGGTTGCTGGGATGGAAGAGCCACTACGGCTTCGGTTGATTGGCCGGTCTGTGGTACCTCTGTTGGTGTTGTGTCTGTTAGCATAGCCCGCAGTCTGCTTCTCTTGGCCATCTCTTGTTCGGCTGTTAAGGGCACTAGCACGATTTCTGGCAAGGTTGGGTCCGGTTCAGGTTGGTCCTCGAGGAGGAAGTCGGTCACCCTCGCTTTTCGGTGACCGGAGTAGCGGTAGGTTGGTTCAAAGTCGAGGAGTTTACCCCAACTCCTTTCTTGAACACGCAGTGCGGCGCGGAGAACGCCTAGATTGGGGTGGCCGTACTGGGAGTGAAGGAAAGCTAAATCTGCAAAAAAGAGAACAAGTGTTAGTCCGGTTCAGTATGAGATTCATTTCAAAAGGAAAGGAGGAATGGAAACCGAAGTCTTTGTACCGGGCTGCCCTTGTTTCCAATTTATTCTTCGACACGATTCGGGCTTGAAGTCTTCAAAATTTCGAAACCCAAAAGAAATCGTCGTTCAAGTCTTTATCCGTGTATGTTTGATTATTTTTTCTACCTCGGATTCTAAGGTAATAACACCACCCTTCGTTTTTGGAACCAATTGAGTCCTGGTGTAGTATTTCGGCTTTGCCAAGGTTTAGACCGGTTTGTTGGTTTAGGGCGGCTATGCCCATGATTATTCGGTACGTATTGGTGGACAGCTGGGTGGGGCATAGTCTGGTTTGTCTCAAGAATTCACATATAAGGGTTGGATCGGGAATCTTAGTCCGTTTCTATGATTGATTGGAGGGTGAAAGGGACAAAACCTTCTTTTCCCCAAGGGTCTATATCCTTTTCGCCAAAACGATATTTACATCTTGGGATTTGGTGGTCCCTCCTAAAGTCATGAAGGCCTCTGGGTTTCTACAAGGACTCTATATTTCCCCATTTATTTTATAAAGTTATGAAATAATTTATCTCGGTTGAAGGAGCGTGCTCGGTAGTCCGGTTGGACGCACAGAGGGAGTGCCTGGACTGCCTAAGTCTGCAAAGTGGAAAAAGCAAGTGTCAAGCACAGATCAAAGACCGTGCTACAAAAAATAAAGCAAGAAAAGGTTGGTTTTACTTGACTCTCAGGTGCTAAGCTATCTACATCGGCTTGTGAAAGGTTTGTGGTTATCTCGGTTTCACCTATGGTTTTCTTACCACGGTTAGGCCTCGAGGGGCATCTTTCTGAGTTCGGTTTAGAAACTCAAAAGGATGGCTTAGCCCCAGGACTTAGCTCGGTCAGAGGCCGAAATACCTATCTCAAGTCAGTTTTTATTTCGGCTAAGGTAAATCAAGTGGCTACTTATTGAAACTACTATTGTGGGTTGCAAGTGCTAGTTCGGTTTCAGTTTGCCTGGACAGCAGAACAGTATTCTAGTTCGGTTGTAGTGTGTGAAGAGATCGGAAAGGTGTCCTACAAGGTGAATTCGTGTGTTCAGAGTGTTCTTATGGAGTTCTTCAGGAAATGCATGTGCAGTTGAAGAAAAACAAAATGTTTTGTAAAAACACACAACGTAAACAGCTATGAACTTACATGAAAGTAAGAAACAGGCAAATGAAAGCAGATTCATGAACTTACCAAGAGGAAGAGGAGACGAGCTGAAGGAGTGATGCAGATAGCAAAACAAGGACACGAGCTCAGGGAGAGAGAAGATGAACAGAGTGAGGTGATTCTGAAATGAAGGGTTAGTTTTGTGTCAAGTTGTTTTTGGAGGGAACTATTCAAACATTACGAGACACGAGGACGGCGCGACAGCTGTAGAAGGCCATTCAGGGTGTGCCACGTGTCTGGGAAGGACAATCGATTCAGTTTCTGAAGAATGAAGAGACGTATTGGCCGGACGTGCGCAGTACGGCCCCAGCTTAGCTCGGCTGGATAAGCTAAAGGTGTTTGACCTCGGCTGGATGGGCAAAGTATGTCTTAGCTCGGCTGGAAAGGCTTGGGGGTTTTTTAGCTCGGCTGGAGAGGCTAAGCGGTTGTTAGCTCGGTTGGAAAGGCTCGAAAGGCTTTAGCTCGGTTGGAAAGGCTCGAAAGGCTTTAGCTCGGTTGGAGATGTTAGAACTCTATCTCGGTTGTTACATGGGTAATCCCTATCATGCTTCGCAGATGGAATTAAGGGGCAATTGAGAGGGTAATTTATATTCATAAATTGGGCCGAGCTAGGTGTTGGGCCGAGCTAGGTTTAAGATTGGGAGATACCCACTAAGAAAGGGGAAGTATGTGTAGTTGCCAAACGAGTACTTCGATTGGCAAGTGTCAAGATAGTCCGGTTGAAGTTGGTAGACCGGTCGAGAGACATGTCGGTTCTTGCAAGCTAGGCCGTGATTCTCGACACCGTTCGGACTCGGTAGTCCGGTTGGGTTGCACCCCTAGTCCGGTTAACTTCTCTTATGGTTAGCTCGGTTGCGATGAGAAACCGAGGTAAGAGGAGTAAAAGCGAAGTCCGGACTATAGGTTACTTCGGTTGTAATGGAGATCGGCCGTAGTAAAGCCATCTCACTTGGCTTATGCAAAGGAGGGGGTGTTGGAAGATTCCGTATGAGTAATCCTAGAAGGACTCTCACGCAAGGAGGAGTAATTCTAGAAAGGCTCTACACGTGGAGGAATAAGAGTCCTGGGAGGACTCTTCGCATGGAGAAGTTAGAGTCCTACCAGGACTGTGCCACGCGTAACCTATATAAGCTCACCAATGCCACCTTTGCCAAGGTAACGCGATTTTGCTTCCTGAATACACAGAGCTCTTGCCTTCTTGTCTTGCTTCTTGACTTAGGCATCGGAGAGGTTTCGCACACCCCTCACGGCCACTCACGCTTGTGTTTTCAGTGGTGGAACGACGACGATTGAGGAACGCAGACTTGATCAACAGGATTATACGAGAAGGTGTATTTCTTTCCGCATAATTGGCGCCGTCAGGAAAGAAATGCATAAGAACGACCTCTTGATCAAGCTTTCTTAAACATCAATGGCGAACAATGAAGAACTACCTCATCCATTGTTGACGGACCGACCTGTAAGGGTGCAAGGCGCGAAGGCCTTCCTTTGGTCCCTCCCATGGCGAGCCCGAACCACAAAGGCGAAATTCCGGAGGGATGCGAGGGACGGAGGAATAGCGCCCTCATCCTTCTCGCCGCAAAGCCCGTAAAGAAAAAGGCGCAGAGTTGATCCTCAAATTCTGGAAGATCGCTTCACAGAACAAGACGAACTGTTCCGCAAGATGGCAATGACATGGAGTCTCCAAGCGCCAGATGAAAGGAAAAGAAGTGGCGACAGGAGGGGCGCAACAACAAGACGCCCTCGCCACTCCGAGGGTCGTGGTAGGAATTCTACACCTCTCAACCAGAGGAGTAAGCCTCGGGACAGCGACACGCGATCCAGATCTTCCAGACTCGCCACCTGTGTCCGAGAGGACGGCTCGAAAGGTCATACACGGAGGGAAGTACTTATTGGCCCTCACATACGCATCATACGAGATCCATACAGACGGAATTACCTAGGTCGTCCGACCTAAGGTCCATGTTGGAAGAAAAGGCGCGATGGAAGGAGGGCGCCAGGACGCGCGATCCCCACAGGGTTCCTGCCTTGCAGCGATTGGCTCCTGACGCATGGAAGCGTCGAGGTTGGAATGCCAAGGCCGCACTTGGCATACGAACCAGTGGATAAGGCATTGGCGAGGCTGCAGACCTCACCATTCATCCCAGAGATTGAGAACGCGCCCCTTCCGTCAGGCTTCCTACAACCCAAATTCACGACGTATGAAGGAAAGACGGACCTTACACCCACTTAAGCCACTTTCGCCAAAGTTATGGTCAGATACCGATTTTAATGAGGCGCCGATGTGCATCCTATTCCCTTCAAGCCTCGGCGACCTAGGCCTAACTTGGTTTGAGAAGCTTCCAGAGGGCAAGATAGCCTCGGGCGCATTGGCGTAAGCGTTTGTAACACGGTTCGTAACAAACACAAAGACCCCTGGAGATCGATCGATTACTCTCCATCGACATGGGTGAGAAGGAGACATTATGGTCCTATAACAGTCGATATTGGGAGACCTTCAACCAGATTGGGGATTGCCCAACCAATCTGGCCATCGCGCAGTACAAGAGAGGCCTCCCAGTCGGGAACAGACTGAGGGACTCTATCACCATGACTCCGCCACTTACAATGGAGGCCCTGATGGAGAGTGCATCAGCACATCAGGGTAGAAGAGGATGGCGCTCGTTAAGGCAAAATCAAAAGCGATCGCTACACCAGAGAAGAAGACCTCAGCAAAGGTCAATACGGTAGGTCGCCGAAACCAAAACAGACAGGGCAGACGCGACAATGATGAAGACCAGGACAAGAGATGGTTGAGAGTCCGAACTGCCATAACCACGGTGTTCAAGAAGCCGATCTACCGTATACTCAGTGAGATTCGAGACGAGCCTTTCATCAAGTGGCCTGCCAAGGTTGGCGAGGCCCAGAAGGATTACGATGACAGATCCAGATGCACCTTCCACAAGGAAAAGGGGCACCGAACTGAAAACTGCACGCAGCTGAGGCAACATCTGGAAGAATTGGTGGCAGCAGGCCACCTAGATAAATACATAGAAGGAGGGGCGCAGCCAGCTCCCCAGAACCACAACCTCCCCAACGGAATGCCAAACGACGCCCCGCCACAAGGCACCATCAACGTAATCCATGGAGTCTTTGAACCAGAGCGAGTATGTGAGCTCAGAGGTTCAATCAAAAAGGCAGAGCACATGAGAGAGGTGCTAAGTGCCCAACCAGTCGTCAAAAGGGGGAGGACAGAAGCTACGAATGTTATGTCTTTTTCGGACAAAGACTTGGACAGAATTTATTGCCCACACAATGATGCCTTGGTCGTCACTCTCCGAGTCAAGGATTTTGACGCTGCGGATTTTGATTGACCAAGGGAGCTCGTAAGTAAATCATGTACTACGAAACCTTCAAGCAACTCAAGTTGCAAGATAAAGACTTGGCCCCCGCAAGATCTCCCCTCATTGGGTTCAACTCCATGCCGAGTGGCTACCGGCAAAATCATCCTCCCAACAGAGCAGGAGTGTGACAAAGCAAGTGGAGTTCGGTGTTAAAGGTTCCGCCCACTTACAACATCATTTTGGGCGAACGTGGTGCACGCCATGCGCCGGTGGCATCCTCTTACCACCGGTGATGAGGTTCCCAAATGACACCGAGTGATAGAAGAAGTATATGGGGACCAGATTATGTCCAAGCAAAGGTTTCACAGTAACGAATGGTAGCCGCCGCCAAAGGATATGTTCATTCGTTGAAGAACCGAGAGTAATGAACTATTCGGATGTTGGCAAAGAGGCTAATCAAAAGGCGTGGAGGACTTGGTGGAGGTCGAGAATAGACGAGAAGAACCCGGATAAGTTCTTCTTGCTTGGCTCGTCGTTGTTCTATCGAGAGGTTAGAGGTCTTGGAGTTTTAACTTCCAACATAGAAGTGTTCGCTTCGACTCCATACGACATGCCGCATTGACCCAACTTCATCGCCACCAACTCAACGTCCACCCTTCGCTGCATCACGGTCATTCAACGACACGCAGACGGCACTCCACCACGCCAAATAGTAGCAGAAGAAGTGGGAAACTTGTTGGAGGCAGGAGCAATTAGAGAGGTGCACTACCCCAGGTGGATTTCCAACACGGTTGTGGTGCCGAAAAAGAATGGGAAGTGGCGCGTCTGCGTCGACTATAAAACTGTCAACAAAGCATGCCCCAAGGATAGCTTCCCCTTGCCAAGGATAGATCAATTGGTCGACCTAACAGCTGGTCACAGCAGGCTAAGCTTCCTCGACGCATACAGAGGCTACCACCAGATCGCAATGCATGAGCCAGACCAGGAGGTCACATCCTTCACCACTCCAAGAGGACTATCTTATCATATAAGGTCATGCCCTTTGGCCTGAAGAACGCAGGGGCGACATTCCAGAGAATGGTCACCAAGATGTTTGAACCATTGTTAGGCAAAACAATGGAGGCTTACATCGATGATATGGTGGTCAAGAGCAAGAGTGAGAGTGACCATCTCAAGGACCTAAGTGAGATGTTTGAGATCCCGAAAAGCATAAGTTACGCCTCAACGCCGAAGTGTGCTTTCGAGTGGGATCGTGCAAGTTCTTAGGCTTCTTGGTGACCAATCGAGGTATAGAAGCGCATCCTCTCGATCAAAGCAATTCAGAGTTAGAGAGACCTAACTCGGAAAGAAGTGCAAAGACTTACCGCATGGCGAAAGACTTAACCGATTCATCACCGGTCTTCGCAGATTCGCCCATTCTTTCACCATTAAAAGCTAAGTTTGAGTGGGACGAAGAGTGCGACCAAGCCCTGGCGAGTCTGAAGGAATACATGTCTTCTCCACCATTACTTGTTACCCCCATACCTGGGGAAGAACTCCTCCTCTATTTGGCGATCTCAAATACACAAAGAAGTGCAAGGTTGGTTCGAGCGTATGAATCCAACACCTACCTATCTTCTATGTCAAGAAGACATTGCTAGGAGCCAAGCAAGATACTTGCCTCTGGAGAAGTTAGCATCGCCTTAATGATGGCATCCAGAAATTGGCGGCGCACTACTTTCACGCCCACACCATTGTCGCCCTCACTTTTTCCAATCGAAAAGCTCGCTTGAGAGGGCCAACTTTTCTCGGGCGAAGTTTTGAAGTGGGCGTGGAGTTGGGACAATATGACGTGAAGTTCCAACCCGTAACCGCAAAGAAAGCCCAACCTTTGGCGGACTTCGCCGCAGAGTTCACTCTGAAGCCACCAAGTTTGCCTAATTGACTCGACCGATACAACCAACCTAGGGATGGAGTTTGACGGAATAGCGCAACCCCTAGTACAGTTACTACTCGGTACCAAAGGCATCAGATAAAGAAGGCGAAGAAGAGGCCAACCTTACCACACCAAGTCAAAATTCACTAGCAACTAATGACTTGGGCCCAAGAAGACAAGGCGATCATGATTATGGATTCTCAAGAAGACATTAGCAACTGAAGACCCCAAGGCATCGACCGACCCCTCCACCTGGAAGTTGTTCGTTGGGGAGATGTGGAAACTCTTTGTGGATGGCGCCTAATCGACATGGAGCAGACTTGGCATAGTCCTCATCTCTCCGACGGCTTGGTAGTGGAGCAGCGATCAACCTTGGCTTCCCAATACGAACAACGAAGCCCAGTACGGCGCTTTGCAGGCTCAAGTCAGCAGCATACATGAAGGCCACTGAATTAATGGTTTACAGCGACTCGCAATTGGTGGTCAATCAACTTTCTGCCGGTTATGCAGCAAAGGATGAAAGAATGGCTAAGTACCAAGACTTAGTCAGGACAGAGATCAAGAAGTCTGAAGTCGCCGAATAGAACAGATGGCGTGGAGGAGAATAGTAGAGCAGATTTAACTTGCGTGCCTCGCCTCGATGGCGTACACCTCCATCCTCATCCACTATTGGTCGACTATCCGCCTGCACCAAGTATTGAAGACCCGTGGTCAAGAGGTATGTTGCGGAGTTAGGTCCTTCTTGGATGGATCCCATCATACCGCTCTGAAAGACTAGGACTCTACCGTAAGATAAGAAAGAAGCCAATGTAATAAGAGCCAAGTCGCAACGATTTTGGCTCTCTCCATCCTTAGCATTATACAAGAAGTCGTTTCCAGACCCTACTTAAAGTGTGTCCACCCCAAAGAAGGTAGAAGCATTCTTGTTCAAATACATGAAGGTGTATCGGCGACCATCAAGGAGGAAGGTCACGGCATACCGAGCTATTTCACAAGGATATTGGTGGCCCTACATGCAAGCGGATTCAGAGAAGTATGTCAAAAATGCGAAAAGTGTCGGAAGTTTATGCATCAAATTCACCAACCAAAGAAGAGAACTCCTACCTCTCACTAGTTCATGGCCTTCGCAATGTGGGGCTTGGACATAGTGGGACCACTCCCAACAACTCCAGTAACAGAAGTTCTTTCTTGCACAACAGACTACTTCACAAAGTGGGTGGAAGCGAAGCCTTAGGCCAATCAAGGAAAAAGATGTGAAGAAGTTTGTCCGCGTAACATCATTACTCGCTTTGGCATACCAAAAGCACCGATTTCGCATAACCAAGACTCGGTTTGATGGCGTAATTTTCGTGGGCTTTTGCGAAGATTACAAGATAGAATTCTACAACTCCACACCGCATATCCCCAAGCAAATGGTCGGAGGCGTCAAATAAAGTTGTCTGACGGATTGAAGAAAAGGTTGGAGAAAGCCAAAGGCAAGTGGGCGTAAGAGCTCCCTCATGTCTTATGGGCTTATCGCACCACACATGACAGTCTCTGGGAAACACCATTCTCCTTAGCATATGGCATGGAAGCCATCCCTTAGAAGTCGGCCTTCCCACTATTCGGAGCGAAAACTTTGATCCAGACCTAAATGGTGTAGCAATTGCATTGGAACTCGACTTGGCAGAAGAAAGAAGAGAAAAGGCGCTAGTACACATCGCCTCCTATCGCCAAGAGTTGTCAAGAAAATACAACAAAACAAGACACCCAAGACAATTCAAACTCGGCGATTGGGTACTTCGCAAAGTGAAGGGAAACACATTGGTCCCAGGAGATGGCAAGGTAGGGCCAAACTGGAAAGGTCCTTACAAAGTGGTCGGATTAGCAGGCAAAGGGGCATACCACTTGGAAGATGGGGACGGCAAAGCAATTCCTAGGCCATGGAACACTGCCAATCTCAAGTTATTTTATTTTTAGCTTTTTTCTTTTTAAGTATGTGTAATTTTTTACCTTCTCAATAAAAACAAGTCGATTCTTTTCAGTATATTTGTTTTTTCGTGGAAAGTGGCTTTAGTAAGTTAATAGCATTGTAAACATAGTTGGCCGGAATACCCAACTATCAACCTTTCCTAAGCCCAGGATAAGGATCCAGTCGCAGTCGCTTGGCCTAATAACCAAAACTTTTATTCTAAGTTGGCCGGAAAAACCAACTTAGAGGTTGGCTGGATTAAACCAACACTTAGCCAAAGTATGGGAATGGCTCCATAGAGGTTGGCTGGATTAAACCAACCCTTGCCACTCTTCAGCCAAAGTAAGTGTATGACTGAAGAGAGGATGGCTGGATTAAACCAACCCCTGTGCCTCTTCAGCTAAAGTAAGTGTATGACTGAAGAGTGGTTGGTCGATTAAACCAACTCTTTGTACTCTTCTTCAAACCAAGTAAGTTATATCGGTGAAGAATGGTTATCGGATTAAACCAACACTTTGTACCCTTCACCAAGTAAGTTATATCGGTCAAGAGTGGTTGGTCGATTAAACCAACTCTTTGTACTCTTCAAATTAAGTAAGTTATATCGGTGAAGAATGGTTGGTCGATTAAACCAACACTTTGTACCCTTCACCAAGTAAGTTATATCGGTGAAGAGTGGTTGGTCGATTAAACCAACTCTTTGTACTCTTCACCAAAGTAAGTTATATCGGTCAAGAGTGGTTGGCTGGATTAAACCAACACTTTGTACTCTTCAGCCGAAGTAAGTTATATCGGCTGAAGAGTGGTTGGCTGGATTAAACCAACTCTTTGTACTCTTCAGCCGAAGTAAGTTACACCGGCTGAAGAGTGGTTGGCTAGTAAGTTATGTAGTTAACCGAGATCACAGTTGTGTAATCGAGTTTATGGAAAAGTAAACATACAAGCAGGCAAGTACACAACCGGAGTGAAAGTTCAAAAATTTTCATTGAAGACAAAAGGAAGTACAATTGGGGGGCCATAGCCCGGTTACAGGCATCCAGAACCGAAATACAAGAAAGAAGGAAAAAATACAAGAAACAGTCATCCTAGGAGTGCATCTAGTTCGGCGTCAAGCTCCGCTTCAGCAGCTGCCTGGAGACCGGTTTGAGGAGGGAGCCCGGTTTGGACCGTGGTGTCAGCTGGTATCTCGTCAGTTAAATCCACTGTTGGCTCCAACCGAGCTTCTTCATTGCTTTGAGCAAAGGTTGACCGGAGTCGAGATGGCTCCCTCATCATCTTCATCATCTTCATCCTCTTCTTCATCACCGCCCTTCTAGGAAGGCTTTTTGAAGATCGCTCGATATTGTTTAAGCGAGGCGGAATAGAGTACGGTGGAGCGTTAAGCGTCTGTCGAGTACAACCGAAGCTTCTCCACCGACCGCCAACCGCACTTAAAGAAGAGGTCCTTGTCGCGCCACATTGAAGGTCAGATGTCTTTCGCCTTCCTTGAAGCCTTGCTTTTTGGCCTTTTTTCCTATGGCTTTCAGTTGGTTTACTTCGGCGTTTTTCTTTGTTTCTAACTGGGCCATCTCCCACAGGTAATAATCTTTTACCTCGATTCTGACCTTTTGTTTATCACCTTCACCGAGGTAACCATCCGTGAGACGTGATACCTCGGCCTCCGCCTTTGTTCGGGCTGTGTTAGTTCGGTTGCCCTGGCCACGGCGTCTTTCATGGCCTGCCTGGCGGTCTTACGAAGTTCCATCACTTGCCGGTGTGCAAGCGTGGTTTTCTGAAGAGCCTACACAGAGTATGGAAAGTTTTTTAGTTGATTGACCGAACTGAAGGTTTGGCAAATTTTAGAGACAGAAAGGACAGTATTGCTTACCACGATCATGGACTTCGAAGCAGACCGGAGTGACTTTACCTCGGTGTTGAGCTTCTTGGCATGGTGCTCCATGTCTTTTGGAAGGCACACACCTCTGGCCAAATTGAAGGCCAGAAGGTGATCCTTGTCCGAGACAACGGAGTCATCCTCATTGATAGCCCTTTGTTGAAGACTAGGGTGGAGTCCATCGAGGGTTTCGGATCGTGATGACTCACCGGGGTTCGCTGCATGATTGGCGGGTTTGGTGGCGAGCATTCTCATCTTCGTCAACAAGTTGTGGCCCGGCTTGGATAGTCCGGGCACGCTTGTTTCGGCGAGAAGCAGAAGGTTGCTGGGATGGAAGAGCCACTACGGCTTCGGTTGAGTGGCCTGTCTGTGGGTCCTCGGCTGGGGGTGTTTCGGTGGGCATAGCCCCGATCGCTTCTCTTGGCCATCTCTTGTACGGCTGTTAAGGCCACTAGCACGATTTCTGGCAAGGTTGGGTCCGGTTCAGGTTGGTCCTCGAGGAGGAAGTCGGTCACCCTCGCTTTTCGGTGACCGGAGTAGCGGTAGGTTGGTACAAAGTCGAGGAGTTTACCCCAACTCCTTTCTTGTACACGCAAGGCGCGAGAACGCCTAGATTGGGGTGGCCGTACTGGGAGTGAAGGAAAGCTAAATCTGCAAAAAGAGAACAAGTGTTAGTCCGGTTCAGTATGAGATTCATTTCAAAAGGAAAGGAGGAATGGAAACCGAAGTCTTTGTACCGGCCGCCTTGTTTCCAATTTATTCTTCTACCGATTCGGCTTGAAGTCTTCAAAATTTCCGAAACCCAAAAGAAATCGCCGTCGTTCAAGTCTTTATCCTGTATGTTTGATTATTTTTTCTACCTCGGCGTATTCTAAGGTAATAACACCACTTTCGCTTTTGGAACCAATTGAGTATTGGTGTAGTATTTCGGCTATGCCAAGGTTTAGACCGGTTTGTTGGTTTAGGCGCTATGCCCATGATTATTCGATGCGTATTGGTGGACAATGGGTGGGGCATAGTCCGTTTGTCTCAAGAATTCACATATAAGAAGGCCGGATCGAATCTTAGTCCGTTTCTATGATTGATTGGAGGGTGAAAGGGACAAAACCTTCTTTTCCCCAAGGGTCTATATCCTTTTCGCCAAAACGATATTTACATCGTGGGATTTGGTGGTCCCTCCTAAAGTCATGAAGGCCTCTGGGGTTTCTACAAGGACTCTATATTTCCCCATTTATTTTATAAAGTTATGAAATAATTTATCTCGGTTGAAGGAGCGTGCTTTCTAGTCCCGTTGGACGCACGTAGGAGTGCCTGACCGCCTAAGTCTGCAAAGTGGAAAAAGAAGTGTCAAGCAGATCAAAGACCGTATACAAAAATAAAGCAAGAAAAGGTTGGTTTTACTTGGCTCTCAGGTGCTAAGCTATCTACATCGGCCAGAAAGGTTTGTGGTTATCTCGGTTTCACCTATGGTTTTCTTACCACGGTTAGGCCTCGAGGGGCATCTTTCTGAGTTCGGTTTAGAAACTCAAAAGGATGGCTTAGCCCCAGGACTTAGCTCGGTCAGAGGCCGAAATACCTATCTCAAGTCAGTTTTTATTTCGGCTAAGGTAAATCAAGTGGCTACTTATTGAAACTACTATTGTGGGTTGCAAGTGCTAGTTCGGTTTCAGTTTGCCTGGACAGCAGAACAGTATTCTAGTTCGGTTGTAGTGTGTGAAGAGATCGGAAAGGTGTCCTACAAGGTGAATTCGTGTGTTCAGAGTGTTCTTATGGAGTTCTTCAGGAAATGCATGTGCAGTTGAAGAAAAACAAAATGTTTTGTAAAAACACACAACGTAAACAGCTATGAACTTACATGAAAGTAAGAAACAGGCAAATGAAAGCAGATTCATGAACTTACCAAGAGGAAGAGGAGACGAGCTGAAGGAGTGATGCAGATAGCAAAACAAGGACACGAGCTCAGGGAGAGAGAAGATGAACAGAGTGAGGTGATTCTGAAATGAAGGGTTAGTTTTGTGTCAAGTTGTTTTTGGAGGGAACTATTCAAACATTACGAGACACGAGGACGGCGCGACAGCTGTAGAAGGCCATTCAGGGTGTGCCACGTGTCTGGGAAGGACAATCGATTCAGTTTCTGAAGAATGAAGAGACGTATTGGCCGGACGTGCGCAGTACGGCCCCAGCTTAGCTCGGCTGGATAAGCTAAAGGTGTTTGACCTCGGCTGGATGGGCAAAGTATGTCTTAGCTCTACCGAAAGGCTTGGGGTTTTTAGCTCTACCGAGAGGCTAAGCGGTTGATTAGCTCGGTTGGAAAGGCTCGAAAGGCTTTAGCTCGGTTGGAAAGGCTCGAAAGGCTTTAGCTCGGTTGGAGATGTTAGAACTCTATCTCGGTTGTTACATGGGTAATCCCTATCATGCTTCGCAGATGGAATTAAGGGGCAATTGAGAGGGTAATTTATATTCATAAATTGGGCCGAGCTAGGTGTTGGGCCGAGCTAGGTTTAAGATTGGGAGATACCCACTAAGAAAGGGGAAGTATGTGTAGTTCGGTTGCCAAACGAGTACTTCGATTGCGGCAAGTGTCAAGATAGTCCGGTTGAAGTTGGTAGACCGGTCGTAGAGACATGTCGGTTCTTGCAAGCTAGGCCGGTCGTATTCTGACACCGGTTCGGACTCGGTAGTCCGATTGGGTCGCACCCCTAGTCCGGTTAAGCTCTCTTATGGTTAGCTCGGTTGCGCATGAGAAACCGAGGTAAGAGGAGTAAAAGCGAAGTCCGGACTATAGGTTACTTCGGTTGTAATGGAGTTCGGCCGTAGTAAAGCCATCTCACTTGGCTTATGCAGTGAGGGGGGTGTTGGAAGATTCCAGAAGGAGTAATCCTAGAAGGACTCTACGCAAGGAGGAGTAATTCTAGAAGGGCTCTACACGTGGAGGAATAAGAGTCCTGGGAGGACTCTTCGCATGGAGAAGTTAGAGTCCTACCAGGACTGTGCCACGCGTAACCTATATAAGCTCACCAATGCCACCTTTGCCAAGGTAACGCGATTTTGCTTCCTGAATACACAGAGCTCTTGCCTTCTTGTCTTGCTTACTGACTTAGGCATCGGAGAGGTTTCCGGCACACCCCCGCCGGCCAGCTCACGTTTGTGTTTTCAGGTGGTGGAACGACGACGTATTGAGGAACGCAGACTTGATCAACAGGATTATACGAGAAGGTGTATTTCTTTCCCGTACAGTCCAGATATTATTTCAATGCACAGACGGCAAACCTGTCTTATTTTATTTTTTATTTTGATTTTTTTTCAATTATTAAAATGACGTTAGCATATATGCATGTAAAAATTGAAAATATTTACTGTGAATACCTCTAAAAAGTAAACGACAATCAAAAAATTATCTTTACTATTGAAATTTACGAATATTTATTATGTTATAGTACTTTATGATAAAAACTATAAATAAAGAATTTATAATGTACACATTAAAATGAAAGTTACAAATATAAATGTTGTGATTAAATTATACAAATTATTTGTAGTGAGAAAAAATTACAAATCATTTTAGTGAAGAAAATTATGAATTGTAATATTTGGTATGAAATATTGTCATTATGTTACCTAAAAAGTGCATGCACCCTATTATAACATTCTTAACATAATCACAACGTTTCATAACAAATGTCATAAGTTCTATTTTTTTTTTTTTTTATTAAAATGATTTGTAATATTTTTTACAACCCGCCAACTTTTCTGCTATCACTCCCAAAAAACCAACATCATTCACAACTTAATCACAATATTCATAATTGATGATATAGTTATGATATAATAGGTTCCAGATGGAATAGGTCAGACTGGTCCACGCTTCTCCAACCGGTATTTGAATGGTTAAACCCACCAATGAACTTGCACATGAGTTCAACGGGGAACGGAAAGTCCCCCAGTGAACCCTCCGACGAGCAAGTTAGGAGAAGAGGAAGTGGGATGTAGGGATATGAATTAGAGATAGAAAAGTTTAACCTTCTTCTTGTCTTCAACGTCTGCTTATATCCTTTGGTAATCATTTCGTTGTTCCTTCCGACCTGTCACCTTGGCTAAAAGTCTATGCTATAGCTTACCTTGTTTAGGGTGAGAGCGTGCTGTCCCGATGGAGAGGTGTTGTCGTAATAAATGCTGTGAGGGGCTGCATTAATGGCGATGTGTAGTGGCAATAACTTTGCAGATCTTTGTTTGCTGATGTGACTTGCCCTTTACCTGCCACGTGTCTGAATATCATTGGTCCTTCAAGTCATGTTGACTTCCAACTGTGCTGGGCCTTATCAGTTGGGTTATGTATTGGGCCATAAGTGATAGGCTTAGGTTGTCAATAGTGGGTTATGGCCTCTACGGGCCTACCCACGTCAGTAGTTCTTCATTCCCAAGTGCAGCTTTAGTCCAACGAAGGGAATAATAAGGAAGATGGGGGTTGAAGGTCGAGTGAAAGGAACGACTGACCAGAAGTGGCTGAGTGGAGGAACCGACCGTGAGGAGCGCCGACCGTGAAGGATAACCGAGTGGAGGGACCGACCATGAAGAGGGCAGACCGCGAAGGGTAGCCGAGTGGAGGGACTGACCATGAGGAGGGCCGACCACGAAGGGTAACCGAGTGGAGGGAGCGACCATGAGGAGGGCCGACCGCGAAGGGTAGTCGAGTGGAGGAGCCGACCACAAGGAGGGCCGACCGTGAAAGATGAGGTGGCGGGGTGCGGGGCTCGAGAGACGGTGGGTCACATGATGACTTGAAGTGGAAAAGACAGGGTAGGGGAAGTGGGCAATGAATCATGGTCGTACACGTGGCAGTATCTCGTGGTGGGGGAGGTTAGGCATTGGGCCAGAAGTGAAACGATAGGTCATAATAGGTGTTGAAAAGACAATTTTGGCAGATGGTTGAAATTTTTTCAAACTGGCGACAATTAATTGTGACCCCTGGAATACAGGCAAGCCTTGGGCTTTTGGGATTATACGTTTTACCTACCTTTTTTTGAAAAATCAAAACATTCCAAGTGTAGACTCCTTCGTTGTAAGTGATACACCCTTGCGACATTTTTTGAACTTTCTTGCGCCCGCATCCGAAGCTATTTGCAGACACACCACAGAAATGGCCCAAGAAGAAGCTGCAAACGCCAGGGTTGATCCACTAGGGGATGACGATGCGGTGGACTTGGCGGAGCAATACCGTACGGAGCATAGGGGGGCGGAAGGGGCAAAGCAAGAGGAGCAAGTTCACCCCAGGACAATAATTTCGGCAACGAGACCGATTAGTCAGGTGGAGTTGGACCATTGGCACACTAAGGCGGATAGATCTGTACTGACCGCGGAGGAGTTGGAGGGGATAAGGGAGAAGTACCAAATTCCCTCGGAGATAGGATAGAGGCTTCCTACTTCCACGAAGAGGGTGTTAGATGTACGGCCAGGTGAATTCAGTCTGTACGAAAGAGGCATTGCGAGGAGATTTGAGGCTCTCCCTGTCTGAAGTGGTAATGAATGTGCTGAAGAAGTTGGAAGCGGCGCTAGAGCAGTTGATGCTGAACGCCTGGAAAATACTGATGGCGTGTGCGAGTTCTTGGCCGCAAGCGACCGGAGGAATGGCCATGACTGCGGATGAGTTCTTCTCGTGCTACAAGGCCTCCGGGCAGCAGGAGACATGGGTGACGTTGCAAACAGTAGCGGGGCGAGGTTTGGTGGCGGGGGCTCCTATCCTTGGTGAAGGGGTGGAGGCCGAAATGGTTCTTCGTGACTGCGAACGCTGGGGCGGGAGTTCGCACTACGTGGAAAGTGCCAACCAAATCAGTGGAGCCCAAGTTGGACAAGGCGGCGGAGGATCGAGTAAAATGGGTGAGGGAATGGAGAGAAGAGAAAGGGTTGAAGTGGGACGAGTTGGTCCTGCTTTCAATATTGTTCGCCCTGAAATTGGGGCCGCAACCATTGGGAGAGGACCCAGCAAGGGAAGAACTGGAAGCGCAGAGGAAGGCAAAGGAGGAGATGAGACTGTTCACGCGAGCGGACAAGTACAAAGAAACCCAACTAGGGCCAGCTTAGAAGCCGATCGTGAGGGAGCGGATCCGACCGTGCCCCAAGCCTTTGGGGGAAAAGAATTTGGGCAATTTTGAGCCACGATCGCCCCCAGTTGATCCGGTAAAGGAAAGGGCGAACAAGGAGGGGGAGGTTCTGAAGAAGAAGAAGAAGAAGAAGAAGAAGAAGAGAAGGAGTGCCCCTGAGGGGCTGTAGATGCGTTTGGATCGAAGAAGGCAAGGGTCGCTAGGGAAGACACCCCTATGGCGGAGGATGCAGGGGAGAGAGGAGCGGTGGCGACCACAGAAATGGTGGTTGCCCCAGAGGCGTAGGGGGAGAAGAGTCAAGGGGTCCCAGAGGAAAAAGGGCACATAAGCGCCCTCGACCCCAAGATGCAATTGGAAAGTGGGTCAGCTGACCGTAAGGAAGTGGTGGAGCAGCAGCCCAAGAGGGGCCCTGCGCCTCAAGGAGAAGGGGCCAGGCTGACGACTGCTATCTACCACGCTCGCGTAGTGTCTGGGCGGCTGGAAGGAGAAGAAAGCCCAGCCAGGGTAACTGCAGATCGCCTTGTGAA
This sequence comes from Camellia lanceoleosa, assembly GCA_025200525.1. NCBI lineage: Eukaryota > Viridiplantae > Streptophyta > Magnoliopsida > Ericales > Theaceae > Camellia > Camellia lanceoleosa. Next base: position 63,456,108 of record CM045762.1, read on the forward strand.
GATTGTGGACGACGCAGCCGTGCACTCGGTGGCCAAGTTCAATAAGGCTGAGCTACTAAGCGGGTTGTGCTCTGCCCAAATTGAGGTAACCACCTTAGCAGGGGCTCTGTTGAAAAAGGCGGCGGCTGCGAAGGTCAAGTCGGAGGAAGCTAAGGCCCAACTTGTAAGTTTCAAGAAGGAGAGTACAGGCTGGAAGAAGGTTGGGCGAAGCGCGTGTGCCAAGGGTTGGCAGGAGGCTGAAAAGGAGAAAAAGATGGAAGTGTTGGCGATCGTTCAGTGTAATGTTGCCGCTTGAGCCCATGCTGAGCTGCTCGCAACCAAGTTGGAGCTAGAGGACGAACGTCGCACTGTAGTGTCGCTCGAGTTCCAACTGGCTGGCAAGTAGAAGAAGCTAGAGGATGCTTTGAAAGCTTGCACGGTGGCCACCGAGCGGTTTGAAGAGGCTATGACCAGCAATGAAGATCTGCGTGCCCAGCAGATCAAGGAAAAGGAAGAAGCAGACCTGAAGATTGCTGGGCTGCAGATGGAGCTAGAAGATGAGCGCACAAAGGCAATGGAGAAGAAGGCGAGATTGGAGAAGGAGTTGGGGGAAGAAAAAACCAAGGCCGCCTCTAAAAGGGCAGCATACCCCGATCTGTATGTCGCAGCAGTAGAGCAATTCAAGGGGTCTGTTGAATTTCAGATGGCAGTCGATGCCGCGGTCGCCAGCAACTTGGCAAGGGAGGTGTCTGGGAGGGCGGGCCCGTCGGGAACGACCGCTGGGGACAGGACTGAAGTAGAAGTTATTGAGAGCTTCCAGCGGTAGGACTTCTACAAACACGAAATGGCTGAGTTCTGAGACAGTGGCTGGAAGATGTTCAAGCGGAAGGCAGAAGAACCGTTCCCAAACTTGGACCTTAGCGGTGTAAGGATTGATGAAGACGATGTGGCTCAGACCTCCCTAGATGAGGGCATTGAAGAAGAAGACCTTGTTTCAAGTGAGGAAGAGTGACTGGTGTGAACAAAACCTGTATTTAGGGTTTTGGGTATTTATTGTGCTTTGGGTTATACAAGTTTTTTTGGTTTTTTTTTTTTTTTGAATTGCTGTAATGAACTTATGTACAAGTTTGTGAATAAATAAAATTTGAGTTGTGTTTTCATTCCATTATTTTTGCTTGTGCATCTGGAATGAATGAGAATGATGACTTGTGTATGAGGCTTGTGTGAGGGAAACTCAACGCAAAGCCAAGGTTGAAATGTAAGAAAAACTGAATGTAGAGTAAAGTTAAGAAAAACTCAATGCAAAGTGAAGTTGAACTTGTAATAAAAACTCTATGCAGAGTGAAGTTGAAAATGTAATAAAATTATAAGTTTGTGTTTGCCACACTGCTGCCTTTATTTTGGTGAGTCTGAAGTGAATGAGGGTGGTTTATTTAAGTTAGGCTTGATTTGTAAGGAAAGAGTAAGAAAATAATCTGACTTGTAAAGCAAACATGTAAGAATGTCAAAGATGTGGAGTTTCAAATTATGCCCAAAAATGGAGTTGTAAATTATGTTACAAGAGTGTTGGTAAATAAAAGATGAGTTTGGAATTTGACTAAGTGAAGAGTGGTGTAAAAGCATGGACTTGGAATTTTGACTAAGTGTGTCTACTAATGCCACAAGCATGAAGTTTGCATGAATGGCCTTGACCAAGCTCTGCATGCGTGCTCAGTTGGGGTTAAGCTATGATTAACTGACTCTGCAAGTAATTCAGTAGCTTGAAGTAACTCACCGGCCGAGGCTAGTTCTGGCTCTGCCAAGGCTTTTACGCCACCTGGCTGAGACTTGTTATGCTCGGTCTGGTTGAGGCTTGTCATGCTTGGTCTAGCTGAAGCTTGTCATGCTCAGTCTGGCTGAGGCTTGCCATGCTCAATCTAGCCGAGGCTTGTCATGCTCAGTCTGGCTGAGGCTTGTCATGCTCGGTCTGGCTGAGGCTTTGTATGCTCGGTCTGGCTAAGGCTTTGATGGTTGGTTTGGTTGAGGCTTTTATGCTCAGTCTGGCTGAGACTTTGTATGCTCGGTCTGGCTGAGGCTTTTATGCTCAGTCTGGCTGAGGCTTTGTATGCTCGGTCTGGCCGAGGCTTTGATGCTCGGATTGGCCGAGGCTTTTGTGTTCAGTCTGGTTGAGGCTATGTATGCTCGGTCTGGCCGAGGCTTTTATGCTCAGTCTGGCTGAGGCTTTGTATGCTCGGTCTGGCCGAGGCTTTTATGCTCAGTCTGGCTGAGGCTGCAATCAAAGCGTTATTTGAAATATCACACATATATTTGGAATATAAGCTTGTCGTCATTAAAGTGTAGGCCATTTGATCAGAAATTTACATCACAGGAGAGAAGAATGAGAGCAATGAAGTGTGCAAATTGTCAAAAGGAAATACAGCAAAAGATTGATACAAGAATTGAACTTTTATTAAAAATAGCGCTTCAAATGCTCAGCGTTCCATGGGTGGGGGAGATTACGGCCTTCTATGTCCTGAAGCCGGTAAGTGCCTGGATGAGGTCTGGCGTTAACAATGTAAAGTCCTTCCCATTTGGCCGCTAGCTTCCCCTCAGTCGGGTTCTTGGTGGCGGGGGTTACTTCGCGCAAAACAAGGTCCCCCACGGCGAACTCCCTTGGTCGGACTCTACGGTTGTAATGTGTTCTCATTTTCTGTTAATATGAGGCCTGTCTGACTGTAGTTGTTTCTCGGAGCTCTTCAATCAGGTCTAGGTCTGCCCGACGTAGCTCTTCAGTTAGTTCTGGATTCGGATGTAGAACCCTTGGGGTAGGAAGACCGATCTCCGCTGGGATGACCACTTTAGCGCCGTATGTTAAGTGAAAAGGGGTCTCCCCAGTGGGAGTTCAAGCGATACTGCGGTAAGCCCAGAGTATATTCAGCAATTCCTCAGCCCAGAGTCCCTTAGCAGCTTCCAGCTTAGTTTTGATAATCTTGAGAAGAGAACGGTTGGTGACCTCAACTTGGCTATTGGCTTGGAGATGGCCTGGGGAGGAGAAACATGGCTGGATTTTGAGCTCTTCACAGAATTTCCTGAATTTGGCATTGTCAAATTGTTTGCCGTTGTCGGAGACGATGGCTTGAGGGATGCTAAATCTGCAGACGATTGACTGCCAGATAAATTTGGTTGTGTTCCGCTGGGTAATGATGGCAAGGGGTTCTACTCCAACCCATTTGGTGAAGTAATTGATGGCGACAATGGTAAATTTGGTTTGGCCTCGGCCAGTGGGCAGTGGGCCAACCAGGTCAATCCCCCATTTGGCGAAGGGATAGGGACTGCAGAGTGTGATCAATTCTGTAGGAGGGGCGTGGGAGATGTTGGCAAAACGTTGGCACTTGTCACATTTGAGCACAAAGTTTGCCGCATCTTCATTGAGAGTAGGCCAGAAATAACCAGTGCGAAATATTTTGTGGGCTAGGGACTTGCCGTCCGAATGATTGCCACATATACCCTCATAAACTTCCCTCATTACGTAGGTCGCCTGAGCAAGATTGAGGCATCTCAGGTATGGGCGTGAGAAGCCCCTTTTGTACAAGAGTCCGCTGACAAGAGTGTAATTAGCCAACCGGGCCCTGACTTTGGCGGCCTGCTGTTTGTCGTCTGGAAGTCCCCCAGTTGTTAGATATAGGAAGATGTCTGCCGCCCAAGAGATGGGTTCATTTTGGAGGAACTGGACTTGTTGCTGGTTGGGGGAAATGGCAGGGTGGGCTAGGTAGTCGAGGCGGACACCATGGTTGAGGTCGGATTGGTCTGCAGAAGCTAATTGAGCCATCTCATCCGCCTTAGAGTTTTCCGCCCGAGGGATGTGCTTGATGTGGAAGGTATTGAAGAGGCGAACAAGGGGGAGTGTTATATCTCTGTAAGCCCGCATTGTGTCCTCCTTGGCATCGAATTCCCCCGTAATTTGTTCGACAATGAGCTGGGACTCGCTGAACACCCGGATGTGGCTGACACCAATATCCCGAGCTAGGCGGAGACCTGCTATCAATGCCTCATATTCGGCCTCATTGTTACTGGCCTCGAACAAGAAACGGAGAGCACATTTGAAATAATCACCCTTAGAGGCAGTGAGGATGAGACCAGCCCCACTGCCTTTCCTGCGGGATGATCCGTCGACGTTGAGAGTCCAAGAGTGAGGGTCTTCTGGGTCGGTAGGGGTTGGTGAGGGTGGGGAGGCCGTGGTTGGGGTAGGATTAGTGAATTCCAGGATGAAATCGGCGACAGCCTGCCCCTTAATCGCTGTTCGAGGCCGATAAGAGATGTCAAACTGGCTGAGTTCCACTGACCACTGCATGAGTCTGTCGGAGAGTTCTGGTTGCTGCATTACCTTCTTTAAGGATTGGTCAGTGAGGACCACTATGGAATGGGCTTAGAAGTAAGGACGGAGTCGTCTGGAGGCGGTGACCAAGGCCAAGAACAATTTTTCTAACAGTGGGTAATTCTGCTCCGCTCCCCTGAGAGCCTGATTGATGTAGTAGACCGGCCGCTGCACAGAGCCGTCTTCCCTGATAAGAGCTGCACTGACTGCGGTGCTTGACACGTCTAAATAGAGGAAGAGGGGTTCACCCGTGATTGCCTGTGAAATGAGGGGGGGTTGGCCATACACTGTTTCAACTGCTGAAAAGCCTCTTCGAATTCGATCGTCTATTCACAAGTTTGCCGAAGAACTTTGAAGAAGGGGAGGCACTTATCCGTTGCCTGGGAAATGAAGCGGTTGGGGGCGGCAACTCGACCTGTGAGTCTTTGAACCTCCTTAACCGTTCTGGGTCTGCATTTCAATCAAGGCCGTGATCTTTTCAAAGTTGGCTTCAATGCCCTGCTGACTGACTATGAAACCCAAAAACTTCATAGATCCTACGTCGAAGGCGCACTTCTCCGGGTTGAGCTTCATTTGGTACTTTCGTAGGGTGGCGAAGGTCTCTCGCAGGTCGGTCAGATGATCAGTGGAGAGTTTGCTCTTGACTAGCATGTCGTCGACATATACTTCCATATTCCGACCTATCTGATGATGGAAGACAGCATTGACCAATCGTTGGTAGGTGGCCCCAGCATCTTTCAGTCCAAATGGCATCACACGGTAATGGTAGGTACCTCAGTCGGTAATGAAGGAGGTGTGTTCACGATCAGATGGGTGCATCAGAATTTGGTTGTACCCAGAGAAGGCATCCATGAAGCTGAGCATTTGATGACCGACCGTGGCGTCAACCAGCAGATCTATGTAGGGGAAAGGATAACTGTCTTTGGGGCAAGCTCGGTTGAGGTCGGAGTAGTCAACACAGAGTTGCCATTTACCATTGTTCTTACGGACCAAGACGATGTTTGACAACCATCTAGGGTAGTCCACGTTTTTGATGAATTGTGCCTCAAGGAGCTTGTCGACCTCTGCGGCAATAAGAGTGTTGCGCTCCGGATGAAAGATGCGCTGCTTCTGGCGGTAAGGTCGGAAATGGGGTTCAATACTGAGGCAATAGGTTATGAATAAAGGGTTAATACCCAGTATGTCCGAGTGGGTCCAGGCAAATACATCGTTGTGCTTGATCAGGAGGGCAGTAAGGTCGGCATTTGCTTGGAGGGATAGTTGGCTACCGATTTTGGCAGTTTTCATCAGGTTGGCGGGGTTGATGGGAACCTCAACGAGCTCCTCCACAGGCTCCCCTCTGACCAGCTCGTCCTCATCTCGGACGTCAAGCCCTTCAATGATCATTGCCTCCTTCAGCTTGACTTCTTTAAGTGAGGCGACATAACACTCCCTGGCAAATATCTGCTCTCCCCTCACTGTCCCGACCCCCAAATCGGTGGGGAACTTAATGGCAAGGTGGTAAGTTGATGTGATAGCTTGAAAAGCATTTAGGTCGGTGCGGCCAAGGATGATGTTGTAGGCGGAGGGGCAGTCAACAACAAGGAAGGTGAGCAACTTTGTAGTCTGCCGCGGGTACTCGCCGATTGTGATAGGAAGATCGATGAAACCGATGGAGGTCACCCGGTCACCAGTGAAACTGACCAAAGGGGTTTGGAGAGGAGACAGACTTGCCTTTCCAATCTTGAGCTGGCGAAAGCAATTGAGGAAGATAATGTCTGAAGAACTGCCGTTGTCGATGAGAACTCGTCTGACCTTGTAGTTGGAGAGGAGGGCAGAAATGACGAGAGGGTCATATGAGGGTAACGGATGCCTGCGCAGTCAGCGTCCGTAAAGGTGATAGGCTTCGTCCACTGCTTGGGCTGTTTGGAGGGTCGGTCCACCGTGACAACTGCTTTGTCTGAGCCCTGCCTTATCTTTCTGAGTTCTGTTTTCTGAACCGAGCGGGATGGTCCCCCACAAGTAAGGCCACCTGAAATAACTCTGATTTCTCTAACAGGTGAGGGGGGGGATTACCTTGCGGCCGAGGTGTCACGACCCAAACTCGCCCCTATGGGTTTAGCACCGTAACCGGCCAATAATCCGAGATTACCAAAGACACGCTTATGAAGAAGACAAGATAACAGTCTGAGGGCAAAAGCGAAATACTGATAAATAAACAATGTCCAATGAGCTGTGACAGTCTGTATGCAAAAAGATTTTTCATACATATAAACATTCAGTACAGAACAGTTATGCACAATATTTACAATCATTCAGTACAGGGACTTAATCCCTACTAACAGTACAGTATGGTGCTATCAGTCCATACAGTATTACAAAACAGTACGGGAAAATAAAAACACCCCTAAGCCATAGCTCGGCAGGCTCGAAACCTCGCAGTGAGGCACATTGGCTGGCTTGACAAAACTGGAGTTTACCCCGACCCTTCTAGTATTGATCCGGTGCCTGTACACCTACATATATATATGAGCAGTGAGCTAAAGCCCAGTAAATAACATAATGCGTAAAGAGGTTTAGAATGAATGTCCTTACAGTAATGAAAACAGTTCATTAAATCAGTATTTCAGTCTTTCAATCAATCAGTCATATGTGGTACATCCATTAGCATAACAATACAATAAGTAGTAGGTCTTAAAGACCGAACAGTAATGATGGCCATCAATCAGTAAACAGTAGTTGTCCTACGAGGGAACCGACAGAGATCTCTCAGAATAAAGAATAAAGAGAGGTGCTAAGGATGCCAAAGACAGCCTGCGATTGAGAATATAGGACATACATTCATTCAAGAACAATATCGATTCGAAGAAATTGATTCGGTATTCAAGATAATCATTTTGAACATATCTTTACACAATTGTTACTCAGAGTTCGGGCTCTGAAGCTAGAGCGTCTCTTCGGAATGCTAACCCTATACAGTTAACAGATTGAACACACACTAAGTTGCATAGTTGGGAAAGATAATAACTTAATCCCTAAATTGCCTTGGTGTGGTCCTACATCTATATTGTCACGACCCAAACCCGGCCCTATGGGTTTAGCACCGTAACTGGCCAGTAATCCGAGATTACCAAAGGCTGGAATAATGTCTGATTAAGCAATCTGTGGCGTGGCGGAAGCCAATACAGTAAATAACTAGTGTCCATTGAGCTGTGAAAATCTGTATGTCAAAAACATTTTTATGCATTCATACGGTTCAACACAGTACAGTCTGTACAATCATTTACAGTCAGTCAGTACGGGGATCGAATCCCTCGATAACAGTGTAGTAAACAGTCTAACAAAAGTACAATACAGTAAGGAGACCGATGGGGGACACAAAAACACCCCAAGCCATAGCATGGCAACTCGGAACCTCGCAGTGAGGCATATAGGCTGGCTCGACAAAACTGGGGACCGACCCACGCTCCTAGCTCTGGTCTAGTTGCTGAGAACCTACATATATATATAAACAGTGAGCTAAAGCCTAGTGAATAACATAACGTGTAAAGAGGTTATGAATGAATGTCCTTACAGTAATGAAATCAGTTCATTAAACAGTATTTCAGTCTTTCAGTATTTCAGTCAATCAGTATTTCAATCAATCAGTCATATGTGGTACATCCATTAGCCTATAAACAGTAGGTCCAAAAGGACCGAGCCTTAACAAACCCAACAGTAATGATGGCCAATCATTCAGTAAACAGTATGGTTCCACAAGGGAACCGGCAGAGCTCAGAATAAATGATAAATGAGGTGCTAAGGATGCCACAGTACAGTTCAGAAATAAAGGACATACATTCATTCAATAAACAATATCAGTTCAATAAACAGTTCAGTTCAGTATTCAAAAGGTAATCATTTTGAACATATCTTTACACAACTGTTACTCACAGAGATTGGGCTAATAGCAGCTAGAGCGCATCCCCGAGAGCCAACCCTAAACAGTTAACAAATAGAACACACACTAAGTTCCACAATTGGAAAGATGATAATTAAATCCCTAAATTCCTCGGTGTGGTTCTATGTCTAAATCCTCATTAAGATGTCTTAAACTAGGCCTAAGGATGCCTAGAATGGGATGAGGATGCAAAAATACAGTTGGAAGGCATTTTTCAAAAGTTGCTGAAAACAGGGGTCTCGCTCGAGCGAGCCTTCCTTCGCTCGAGCGAGGTTGCAAAATCAAAGGCTTCGCTCGAGCAAACAATTCTTCGCTCGAGCGGTCTGATGAAACAGTAAAAGTACTGGATGCTCGATTTTTGCGCTCGAGCCACAAATCCTTCGCTCGAGCGTGGCTCAGAGAAAACGTTGGTCGCTCGAGCGAGGAATCCTTCGCTCGAGCGAAGAAGCCAACTGAATTTCAGTTGCCTTCCAAGCTCAAACCAAGCATTCCCAACTCAATTCTCGACCTCTTGGGCCCAAATTCTGGAAAATACATTCTAAAACAATGAATAACAAGTTTCAAAAGCCAATTTATGAATTCAAGCCCCAAAGGTGAGTCAATTAAAACCATTTTCAAGCCCAATTCAAGAACACTTTCAAAACATGCAATGCATGAACTTTAAACCAAAATCAAGCTTTAAATCTTGCTCCATTGAGCTCCAATCTTTGAAAACAATGTGGGAAACATGGATTATAATAAAAACATGGACATGCATGTATAATTCTCCAAGAATTCAACTCAAACTCATCAATATATACATGCATGCATGAATGGAGCTCTAACTCAACAATTATGAACAAATTCATGTCTTAATTTTACAATGATGCAAGAATCATGCAAAACTTAGCTCAAAGACAACAATAAGGAGATGAATGTCCTACCTTAATCTTGTATTCAAGGTGTGGGAGCTAAATTTGCCAATTTCCTACAAGTTCTTCAAGTCTACAAGATGAATTAAATTTTCCCCTTAAATTCTCTCCCTCTCTTTCACCAAATTCGGTTGTAGCTCTCAAACAAGGCTGAGGGAATGGTTGATTAAGTGTATAAGGCTCTACAAAGAATAATATTAAGCAAAGCCCACCCAATGGCATAATTGTAAATAAGGCAACTCTTTAATTAACTCAATTTAATCTAATTTAATCATTCCTAACCACTTTTCAGATAAATATACCATAAAATCCTAAATATTCTACTGATTCCAAAACTCCAAACGGTTCCTAATTCGGCCGCCGATAAGGCCTTCAATTAACAGTTTAAACATACGAATTCAAACAGATAATCAATCAATTAAACAGATGCAACATGCAATTCAATAGATAAACTATTCGATTTCCATTTCGATTTCAATCAGTTCATTCAGTACTTCAGTTAATTCGATTACCAGTCATTATCAGTTCAGTTTAACAATAATCAGTACGCAATTCAGTAGTTAACCGGTAATCAGTACGAGGGTTGTTATATATATCCTCATTAAGATGTCTTAAACATGCCCTAGGAATGCCTAGGATGGGAAGAGGATGCAAAGATGCACTTTTAAACACTTAGCAAAATTTTCAGAAAACAGGGGTCTCGCTCGAGCGTGGCTTTCTACGCTCGAGCGAACATACAGATAAAGGGGCTCCGCTCGAGCGTGAATTCCGTCGCTCGAACGAACTGTGTGCTACAGTAAAAATATTGGATGCTCAAAATTTACGCTTGATGGGCGCTTGACCCTCGCTCGAGCGTGCGTCTACGTGCACCAAGATTCTAAGAGCTTGATATTTACGCTCGAGCCACCACTCCTTCGCTCGAGCGGATATCAGAGTAAACGGTGGTCGCTCGAGCGTAGAATCCTTCGTTCGAGCGTAGAAGCCAAATTCTGGAATTTCCAGATTTGCCTTCCAAGCTCAAACCAAGCATTCCTAAGCTCAAAACTCGACCTCTTGGGCCCAATTTCTGGAAAACACATTTAAACTCAATATACAACAAGTTTCAAAGCTCAATTTGGGAAATCAAAGCCCAAGGATGAGTTAATTAAATCCACATTTCAAACCCATTTCCATGAACACGATGAACATGCAAACATGCATGAATTTAACTCAATTCAAAGCTTCAAAACATGCTCTAATGAGCCAATTCCTTTCAAAAACAAGATGAATTCATGGTCCTAAACATTAACATGAACATGCATGCAACATTTGCCATGAAATCAACCCAAAACTCTTCAATGCACACATGCATGCAACAATTAAGCTTTAATTCAACATGCTAGAACCAAATCATGCCTTAGCTCTACAATTTGACATGAATCATGCAAGAATTAACTTAAACACAAGAGTGAGAAGATGAATTTCTACCTTAAGCCTTGAATGCAAGATGAACAAGCTCAACTATGCAATCTATACTTCAAATCCTTCAATTTCCAAGCAATCTACAAGTGAATTCAAGTCTCTCACTTCCTCTCTCTCTAAATTCGGTGGAGCTCACAAAATGTGGCTGATGAAATGTTTGCCTAAGTGTGAACAAGACTCAATATATCATTAAACAAAGGCTCACTCACAATGGCAATATGGTAATTAGGTTAACTCTTGTAATTGGCTTATTTTAATCTAATTTAATCATATCAAATCACTTTTTCCATAATTATACCATAAAATCACATAAATTATGATGATCCTAAAACATCAACCAATTTCTGATTCCGCCGCCGATAAGGCCTTCAATTTACAGTTTAAACATATAAACATGAACAGATAATCACACAGTCAAACAGATAAAATGCAATTCAAACAGATGTATATTCAATCGATTCAGTTCAGGTTTCAGTCAGTCAGTTCGGTAACCCAATCAGTTCAATTATCAATGATAATCGGTCCCAGTTTTCAAAAATCAACAGTTTACCGATAAACAGTGGTGAGGGTCATTATAGTCTCCCCTTCTTAAAAAGAGTTTAGTCCTCTAAACTCGAGTTACCTTCATTCTGGAAGAAAACAGGATCCAGTGGAAACAATTCAGGATATCTCTTAGCCATGTCATCTTCCCTTTCCCAAGTGGCATACATGCCACCATGGTTTTGCCAGTCAACTTTCACTAACGGGATCTCTTTATTTCTCAGTTTCTTGATCCGTCTGTTTACAATCTGTATAGGCCGTTCCTCGTAAGTGTAGTCATTACTCAACACTACCCGAGTAGGCTCAATCACATGGAAAGGATCCCGGAGATAATCTCTCAACATTGAAATGTGGAAGACGTTGTGCATATGCTCCATTTCAGGAGGAAACGCAACTTGATACGCCACCAGATTGATTTTTTCAATAATCTCATACAGTCCGACGCATTTGGGCGCTAGCTTGCCCTTGACTCTAAAACGAGTCTGGCCTTTCATCGGTGTCACTTTACAAATACGTGATCACCCACTTCATATTCTCTATCTCGTCTTCTGACATCTGCATAACTCTTCTGTCGGCTCTGTGCAGTTTTCAGTCTCTGTTGTATCTGTTTTACTTTCTCAGTTGTTTCATATACAATCACGGGCCCAAGCAAAGGCCCATCTCTAACTTCTACCCAGCAAATCGGAGATCTACATTTTCTGCCATATAATGCCTCAAAAGGCGCCATACCAATACTTGAATGAAAGCTGTTATTGTAGGCGAATTCAGCTAACGGCAAATGACTTTCCCAGTTTCCCTAAAAATCAAGGACACACATTCTCAGCAAATCCTCCAGAGTTTAGATGGTCCTTTCTGACTCACCATCTGTCTAAGGATGGTAGGCATTACTCAGTCTCAGTTCAGTACCCAATGTAGTCTGTAAGCTTTGCCAAAATCTCGACGTAAACTTCGAATCCCTGTCAGAAACAATAGACACAGGCACTCCATGCAGGCTAACAATTTCATCAATATAAATTACAGCCAACTTGTCCGCATTATAAATTGTCTTGACAGGTAAGAAGTGAGCAGATTTGGTCAGTCTATCAACAATAACCCAAATAAAGTCCATACCTTTTCTAGAGCGAGGTAATCCGACGATAAAATCCATCGTGATATGTTCCCATTTCCACTCCGGTATGAGTAAGGGTTGCAGTAAGCCTGCGGGTCGTTGATGTTTAGCCTTGACTTGTTGGCAATGAAGGGATTTTGATACAAAATCAGCAATTTCTTTCTTTATTCCCGGCCACCAGAGATTCAGTTTCAAATCTTGATACATCTTCGTGTTTCCTGGGTGGATAGAAAATTTTGAATTGTGGCTTTCTTGCAGAACTCTTCTTTTCAATTTAGGATCATTCGGTACACACAGTCTTTCTTGAAATTTCAGTACATTGTTTTCAAATCTGAAACCCGGTCTCGGTTTAAATTCCCTTTCTTCGATGATCTTCTTCAAGAAGTCATCCTGTTGCTGTTTCTCTTTAATTTCTTCAATCAATGCCGGTTGAGCAGAAATAGCAGCTATTGTTCCACCTTGTTCTCGCAGAACAATTTCAATTTCAAATCTTTCAAGGTCACAAAGCAACTCTTTCTGTCTGGTGAGCAAACAAGCTAAGTTCCCAATCGATTTCCAGCTCAGTGCATCGGCAATAGTGTTAGCTTTTCCTGGATGGTACAAAATCTATAGATCATAGTCTTTCATCAGTTCTAGCCATCTCCGCTGTCTCATATTCAGTTCTTTCTGTGTGAAGAAGTACTTCAGCCTCTTATGGTCGGTATATACTTCACATGTTGCCCCATACAGATAGTGACGCCAGATTTTCAACGCAAATACCACCGCAACAAGTTCTAGATCATGGGTTGGGTAGTTCTTTTCATGTGGTCTCAGTTGTCGGGAAGCATAAGCAATAACTCTCCCATTCTGCATTAAAACACACCCCAAACCCTTATGAGAAGCATTACTAAATACAGTATAACCATCCGTACCTGAAAGTAAGGTAAGAACCGGTGCAGTCACCAATCGAGTTTTCAACTCTTGAAACGCTGATTCCCTTTGGTCAGTCCAGTCAAATGATATCCCCTTCTGTGTTAGTTGAGTCAATGGTAAGGCAATTTTGGAGAAATCTTTGACAAATCTTCTATAATATCCAGCCAATCCCAAAAAGCTTTGGACTTCTGTCACATTTGTTGGTCTAGGCTAGTTCACTACAGCTTCAATTTTTTGCGGATCAACAGAAATTCCATCTTTGCTAACAACATGCCCCAAAAACATAACATGATCAAGTCAAAACTCACATTTAGACAGTTTAGCATACAGTTTCTGTTCTCTTAGGGTCTGCAGGGCAAGTCTCAGATGATGTTCATATTCTTCTATACTTTTGGAGTAAATCAATATGTCATCAATGAATACCACAATAAAGTCATCAAGGTATGGTTTAAAGATTCTATTCATGAGGTCCATAAATGCTGCAGGTGCATTGGTAACTCCAAAAGGCATAACTAAAAATTCGTAATGTCCATACCTCGTTCTAAAAGCAGTTTTATCAAAGTCTTCTGGTTTAACATTCAGTTGATGGTACCTCGATCTGAGATTAATCTTGGAAAACACTTGAGCACCCTGTAACTGATCAAACAAATCATCAATACGCGGCAATGGGTATTTATTTTTCACAGTTACCTTGTTTAATTCACGGTAATCAATACACAGTCTCAGTGAGCCATCTTTCATCTTTACAAATAAAACCGGTGCGCCCCACGGTGAAGTACTGGGCCTGATAAACTTCTTGTCTAACAGTTCTTGCAATTGTACTTTCAATTCCTTTAGTTCAGTCGAAGCCATTCTGTAGGGAGCTTTAGATATTGGCTGTGTACCCGGAATCACATCAACGGTGAACTCAATCTCCCTGTCAATCAAATCCCCTGGCAGATCATCTGGAAATACATCTGGAAATTCTCTAACTACAGGAATACAGTTCACATCAATTTTAACATTATCATCAGTAGATACAGTCAGTACAGAACACAGATATCCTTTACACCCTTTTCTAATCAATTTAACAGCTTTCACCGAAGAAATCAAATACGGAGGAGGTACTACTCCAACCCCATTAAACACAAATTCGGGTAACCCAGGTGGACGGAAGACAACTTGCTTTGACACACAGTCAATGGTAGCATGATATTTTTGTAACCAGTCCATCCCCAATATTACATCAAAATGATCAATGTTCAGTGGCAGTAAATCAATAAACAAATGCATATCTCCAACAATAATCTCACAAGCAGGATACATATATGCACATGTCATGGATCCCCCAATAGGTGATGATACAGCTAATAGATAATTCATGGGTTCTAAGAGTCTACTCAATTTCCGTGAAAAAGCATGCGATACATATGAGTGTGTAGACCCCGAATCAATCAGTACATATGCATTTTGAGCACAAATAGAGAGGATACCTAACACAACGGTTTCAGTATTTTACACGTCTCCCGGTACTAGGGCGAACACTCGGCCCTACCTCATAGGCTCTTTCCTGGTAACTTTGGGGTTAGGCTTTGGTGCTTCTGATTGATGTTCTTTGCGCAAATTTTACTTACTCTTGGCTGCGGAGCGAAGGCAGTCTTTAACCATGTGGCCCACCTTGCCACACCTGTAACAGGCTCTAGATATTTTGTAACAAACCCCTTTGTGCTTCCTGCCACATTCAGAACAAGATGGAATGAAACCACTCCCTTGGCTGGGGCTAGTTGTTGACCCCGTATTCTGTTTCTTATTTGATGGGTTATGCTTGCCTTTCTTGAACTTGAAACCCTGCCTTTTACCACGCCATTCAGACGCTGGTGATTCAGATTGTTTCACTGCTTTGATGTTCGACTCAGCCATCAATGCTCGGTCAAGAACACCTACATAGGTCGGTAGCTTTAAAACACTTATTCTGTCGAGTATTGCAACATTAAGGCCGCCTTCAAATTTTCTGGCCTTCTTGTAGTCAGTGTCCACCATATGTGGTGCATATCTAGTGAGCTCGGTAAACTTTGTTTCATATTCAGCAACGGACATGGTGCCCTGTCTCAGTTGTTCAAATTCCGTTACTTTCCTGTCCCTGACACACTTGGGGAAGTATTTTTCAAAGAAGGACTCCTTAAACTGAGCCAAGCTTTTCAGCACGGAAACACCTCAAATAACTTTTCAGTCTCAAGTACCCAAGCTTCAGCCTTCAACGGTTCAAGGCCTCCTTGGAAGGATGGCGGTTTCATCTTGCTGAACTTATGGGTGAGAGCAATTATGTCCTCATCATTCACATTTACATTCTGTACATTCACATTCTGTTCCTGTACAGCCGGAGAAGGAGGTGGGGGCTGTTGGTTCTTTTGTTGCTCTAATCTTGCAGTTATTAGTTCTATCATTCTTTCCATTCTTGTCATTCTTGCCTCAGTGGACGAGGACTCAGATTCATTTGCATTATCCATCTCACTATAAGCAATTATAGCAATTATAAACATAAACAATTGCATACTTAAAAAGTTTAACACATTAGCACATATTCAGTCAAGTCATAACCACACACTTTTCATGTTCATGCAATGCCCTAATCACCTTTCTAGGACATCCTATAGCTCGTTTGGACACGTGTGTGCGGTATAACTCGTGGTTAAGTATCGCTCTGATACCACTCTGTCACGACCCAAACCTGCCCCTATGGGTTTAGCATCAGAATCGCCAAGAATCTGAGATTCTGAAGGCCCGCTAACAAGAAGACAATATAACAGTCTGAGGGCATGGCGGAAGCCAATACAGTAAATAAACAATGTCCAATAAGCTGTGACAGTCTATATGCAAAAAGATTTTTCATACATATAAACATTCAGTACAGAACAGTTATGCACAATATTTACAATCATTCAGTATAGGGACTTAATCCCTACTAACAGTACAGTATGGTGCCATCAGTCCATACAGTATTACAAAACAGTACGGGGAAATAAAAACACTCCTAAGCCATAGCTCGGCAGGCTCGGAACCTCGCAGTGAGGCACATTAGCTAGCTTGACAAAACTGGAGTTTACCCCGACGCTTCTAGCATTGATCCGGTGCCTGTACACCTACATATATATATGAGTAGTGAGCTAAAGCCTAGTGAATAACATAATGCGTAAAGAGGTTTAGAATGAATGTCCTTACAGTAATGAAAACAGTTCATTAAATCAGTATTTCAGTATTTCAGTCAATCAGTCATATGTGGTACATCCATTAGCATAACAATACAGTAAGTAGTAGGTCTTAAAGACCGAACAGTAATGATGGCCATCAATCAAGAAATGAGTGGTCCCACGAGGAACCGAGAGATCTCTAAAGAATAAAGAAATGAGAGGTGCTAAGGATGCCACAAGACAGCCTGTAATATAAGACATACATTCATTCAAGAACAATATCGATTCGAAGAAATTCGATTCCAAGATTCGAAGATAATCATTTTGAACATATCTTTACAAAATTCATACTCACAGAGTTCTGGGCTACAGTAAGCTAGAGCGTCTCCTCGGAATGCCAACCCTATACAGTTAACAGATTGAACACACACTAAGTTGCATAGTTGAGAAAGATAATAACTTAATCCCTAAATTGCCTTGGTGTGGTCCTACATCTATATCCTTATTAAGATGTCTTAAACATGTCCTAGGAATGCCTAGGATGGGAAGAGGATGCAAAGATGCAC
Organism: Camellia lanceoleosa; assembly: GCA_025200525.1. NCBI lineage: Eukaryota > Viridiplantae > Streptophyta > Magnoliopsida > Ericales > Theaceae > Camellia > Camellia lanceoleosa. The sequence goes on from CM045762.1 coordinate 63,473,025, forward strand.
TTTTAAACACTTAGCAAAATTTTCAGAAAATAGGGGTCTTGCTCGAACGTGGCTTTCTACGCTTGAGCGGACATGCAGATAAAGGGGCTCCGCTCGAGCGTGAATTCCGTCGCTCGAGTGGACTGTGTGCTACAGTAAAAATACTGGATGCTCAAAATTTACGCTCGATGGGCGTTTGACCCTCGCTCGAGCGTGCGTCTGCGTGCACCAAGATTCTGAGAGTTTGATATTTACGCTCGAGCCACCACTCCTTCACTCGAGCGAATATCAGAGTAAACGGTGGTCGCTCGAGCGTAGAATCCCTCGCTCGAGCGTAGAAACCAAATTCTGGAATTTCCAGATTTGCCTCCCAAGCTCAAACCAAGCATTCCTAAGCTCAAAACTCGACCTCTTGGGCCCAATTTCTGGAAAACACATTTAAACTCAATATACAACAAGTTTCAAAGCTCAATTTGGGAAATCAAAGCCCAAGGGTGAGTTAATTAAATCCAAATTTCAAATCCATTTCCATGAACACGATGAACATGCAAACATGCATGAATTTAACTCAATTCAAAGCTTCAAAACATGCTCTAATGAGCCAATTCCTTTCAAAAACAAGATGAATTCATGGTCCTAAACATTAACATGAACATGCATGCAACATTTGCCATGAAATCAACCCAAAACTCTTCAATGCACACATGCATGTAACAATTAAGCTTTAATTCAACATGCTAGAACCAAATCATGCCTTAGCTCTACAATTTGACATGAATCATGCAAGAATTAACTTAAACACAAGAGTGAGAAGATGAATTTCTACCTTAAGCCTTGAATGCAAGATGAACAAGCTCAACTATGCAATCTATACTTCAAATCCTTCAATTTCCAAGTAATCTACAAGTGAATTCAAGTCTCTCACTTCCTCTCTCTCTAAATTCGGTGGAGCTCACAAAATGTGGCTGATGAAATGTTTGCCTAAGTGTGAACAAGACTCAACATATCATTAAACAAAGGCCCACTCACAATGGCAATATGGTAATTAGGCTAACTCTTGTAATTGGCTTATTTTAATCTAATTTAATCATACCAAATCACTTTTTCCATAATTATACCATAAAATCACATAAATTATGATGATCCTAAAACATCAACCAATTTCTGATTCCGCCGCCGATAAGGCCTTCAATTTACAGTTTAAACATATAAACATGAACAGATAATCACAGAGTCAAACAGATAGAATGCAATTCAAACAGATGTATATTCAATCGATTCAGTTCAGGTTTCAGTCAGTCAGTTCGGTAACCCAATCAGTTCAATTATCAATGATAATCAGTCCCAATTTTCAGAAATCAACAGTTTACTAGTAAACAGTGGTGAGGGTCATTACACGAGGCTACTGTGGAGGGCGATTATGGCCTTGGTTAGGTTGGGCTGGCTGCTGGGGAGGGGTGCGCCGACAGTTGTTTCTCCTTTGCCTTTGCTGAGGGCAAGTGTCCCTGAACCGGCTAAGACGTCCCTGACGTATTAAGGTCTCGATCTGATCTTTGAGGTTGACGCACTCGTCGGTATTATGGCCATGGTCCTGGTGGAAGCGGCAATATTTGGACTGGTCTTTCCGTTTGGAAGAGGTTCTTGATGGTTGGGGCCATTTGAGGAGGCAGTCCCGCTGGATCTTATTGAGGACTTGTTCCATGGGGGAATTAAGGGATGTGTACCGTTTGAACCGACCGGGTGGTCGGGCTGGTGCCGTCCGGTTAGCTTTGAGGGGTCAGTGTTTGGTTATTGTACTAGGTGTTTCTGGTTTCTGAGTCTTTTCGCTTTTCTCGGGGGGTCGGGTTTTTTTGCTATAGGGTCTTGGCGAGCGGCTAGGGAATCTTCTACGTTCATGTATTTTTGGGATTTGGAGAGTAAGGCTGCCATGAAGGTGGAGGGGTTTTTAGAAAGGGAGAAGAGGAAATCAGATGACCGTAGTCCGGCTATGAAAATCGTAAGGATGACCTTATCATCGTTTTTCGTTACCTGCAAGGCTTCGGTGTTGAAGCGGGTAACGAAACTGCACTAGGACTCCCCTTCGGTCTGGCAGATGTTGAGGAGTTGGGTTGCCGGACGGCGTTGGCGCTGGGCTCCAATAAAATGGCTGAGGAAGGAGTCACTGAGATGCTAGAAAGTGGAGACGGAGTCTGCTGGTAACTGGCTAAACCACAGCCGAGCTGACCCCTTCAGTGTCACGGGGAAAGCTCGACACATGATCTCGTAAGGGAATGCATGGAGGATTATGAGGGTTCTGTAGGTCTCCAGATGGTCGACTGGATCCGTCGTACCGTCAAAAGAGTCGATGGTGGGCATTTTGAGCTTGGGGGGTAGAGGTTTGTCCCGGATGGAGGCAACAAATGGTGAGTTTGCTGTGGTAGAGGGTTTATACTGGATGTTCTGCATGACCCCTTGGAGTTAGAGCTTCATGGCTCGGAGTTCTGTATCCCAGAGAGGGATGTTATCACCACCGGAAGGCAGCGGAGGTTGGACGCTACTGGCTTCCCCTTCAGGGGTTGGTGCCAGGACCGATGAATGCGGGGGTCGGGGTGGTGGATTTATATTAGGATGAAGAGGTTGCAAGCCTTCCAAGTTGGATGGATAGGGCTGCGGGATAGTATGGCTCGGGGCTCGTTCTTGGTTGGGCAGAATATCGAGAGGTGGTGGAGGAGGCATAGGAAGGTTTCTTTGGAGTAGAGCATTTATCAGGGCTTAGTTTTGCTTGGCCATGCGGTTAATGCTTTTGGTAAGCTCGATGAAAGCTGTGGTGGGTTGTTTGGATTAGGGAGGTCGTCTTGGTGGTCGGCAGCATTTTGGTGAGAAGCCATGGATCTAGTCGTGACGATACACTTTGATGGGTAGTAGGAAAGGGTTATTTGAACAGGGTCTCCGGCGACAATGAGCACAACTAGCGTGCGAAGCAAAACTTTCCCACAGATAGCGCCAACTGACGATACAGTTATGATATAACAAGTTCCAGATTGAATGGGTCAGACTGGTCTACGCTTCTCCAACCGGTATCTGAATGGTCAAGCCCACCAATGAACCTGCACATGAGTTCAACGGGGAACGGGAAATCCCCCAATGAACCCTTCGACGAGCAAGTTAGGATAAGAGGAAGTGGGATATAGGGATATGAATTAGAGATAGAAAAGCTTAACCTTCTTCTTGTCTTCAATGTATGCTTATATCCTTTGGTAATCATTTCGTTGTTCCTTCCGACCTGTCACCTTTGCCAAAAGTCTATGCTGTAGCTTACCTTGTTCAGGGTGAGGGCGTGCTGTCCCGACGGAGAGGTATTGTCGTAATAAATGTTGTGAGGGACTGCATTAATGGCGATATGTGCAGTGGCAATAACTTTGTAGATCTTTGTTTGCTGATGTGACTTGCCCTTTACCTGCCACGTGTCTGAATATCATTGGTCCTTCAAGTCATGTTGACTTCCAGTTGTGCTGGGCCTTATCAGTTGGGTTATGTATTGGGCCCTAAGTGGTAGGCTTGGATTGTTCATAGTGGGTCATGGCCTTTATGGGCCTACCCACGTCAATAATATTTTTTTGTCCTTCCATTTAAATTGGAGATCAAAATAATTTTGGGACACTTGTTAATTTTATAAGGTGTGGCAAAATTAATAAAAATTTATATAAAATGACAAAATTAAAACTAGATCTAAAGTGTAGGGATAAAAAATTATTCAAGTTGAAATAATAGAGTTTAAAGTGATATTTGAGTTATAAAAGTGAAAAGTATAATTAACCTGTATAGATCATAATGGTTGATAACTTTTATTTTGGAGTTTATATTATAAATCTGTTATTGGAAAAAGTTCATTTTACTTCCTCTCGGTTTGAGGCCAAAGCATTTTACTCCTTATAATTCAAAAAAAAAAAAAAAAAAAAAAAACCTTTATATGATTTTAGACTAGAGTTCTATCATTAGTTTCTCTATCCAAACTAACGGGAGTTTTGAAAATGGATCTAGTTTTCTGAAAAAATAAAATAAAATTAACACAATAAAAAGATAATTTATCCCATCTTCTCCAAACAAGTTTCTGCAGTTTTATTTTATTAATTTATTTTTTTATTTATTTTTAATTTATTTTATTTTTTATCTTTCAAAAAAAAAAAAATTGGTGCTGTTTTATTTTTTTTATTTATTCTAAATTTATTTTATTTTTGGTCTTTCAAAAAAAAAAAAAAATTTTGACTTCATCAAAAACTTAAGCCACTTTTTTCACAATCACTCTCACAGATTTTGTCTTTCTCTATACCTCTCATACTCTCTCTCTCTCTCTCTCTCTCTTTACCTTACCATCTTCTTTCAACCTTTCTCTTTCACTCAAGCCCCATCACCACTAACATTCTTCATTCTTCTTTCCACCATCACCTTCACCCTCCTTCTTCCTCACCACCATCTAACCGCCGGCATCCTATTTTCTCTCCGTCCGTCGAATATCCGGCGACTACCATTTTTTTCGGTGAATCTCCCTTCTTTCTCTCTCTTTCTTCACTATTTAAAGGTAAATCTTTTTTTTTTGTTTAAAACTTTATATTTCTTCTTTCAATCTTCCATTGTAGTGAGATTTAGGAATAGTTTTATAGTGATCTATTGTTCATTCTTAAAAAAATAAAAAAAATTTGGACAGCCAAGAAGACAACCACCGCACGTGCGGTTATCTTCAGCACACGTGTAGCCCAAATTATAAAAAAATTTAATTTAATTTAAAATTAAAAAAAAAATCACATGCTTAGCTTTTCTAATTCATTTTATTTCTTAGGTTGTCTATTTATATATTTAGTTGTTTAATGTTTATTTATTTATTTATTTATTTATTCTTTGTTAGTTTAATTCATTACTTGTTAGTGTAGTTTATTTTTATTTGCTTAATCATTCAATATTTACATAAAATGTTACTGTGTTTAGTTTATTTTATTTTATTTTAGGTTTTATTTATTACACACAAAAAAAAATATTATTATTATTATTATTATTTTATTTTATTTTGATTATTATTTATTCTATTTATTTCATTATTTTATTATTCTTTGTTAGTTTAATTCATTACTTGTTCGTATAATTCATTTTTATTTGTTTAATCATTCAATATTTAGATAACATGTTAATGTGTCTCGTTTATTTAATTTTATTGTAGGTTTCATTAAAAAAAATTTAGAAAAAGCAAAAGAAAAATAATGAGAATTGCATGTGGTACATCAGTGGGCAGACTTGCGCTTTAATATCATACTAGCCTATCACCCGTGCTATGCATGGGATGACTATAAACATTTATATTTATTTTAGATTTTTTTTAATATATAAATTATGTCTTTTAAGATTTTTTATAAAAATAATTTAACAATCTTATCACTAACCATAGTGTATAGAAGAAGTTGAAAAGGGTACTGCAGTAACTATACAAGGATTGTATCTATAATTATTTGTATGATGGGAAATGTTGATTAGGAGATTTTGACCAAATCAATAAATGCAGGCATGTGGAAAGACATGTGGATTGAAAAAATTTAATAAATGCTGATCAGGGAATTTTGATCAAATCAATAAATGCTGAAAAAAAAATTTAAATAAAAAATAAAAAATATAGAAAATTTAGATTTTGATATTGAAGCTCTCATAGGCCTTGGGGGTTAAAAACCCCCTTTTACTTAATATATGGTATAGATAGATAGATATATCTTTTTATTTTTATTTTTATTTTTGTGTAGTTTCTATTCGGGTATTTTTTTTTCAATTTATTTAAGATGGAGTTGTAGGTATCTTTTTTTTTAAAATTTAATTTATGTGTAGTTTCCATTTGTTTTTAATTATTATTATTTAGGTAAATTATAATGTGAGTTAGATATCTCATAGACATGTGAGTTTTATTGATTTAAAGTTTATTTGAATAAACTTTAAAGATTTTTTTTAAGTTTTTTAGTTTTTTTTTGTTATGTTATAATATAATATATAAAATATAGGTAGATATCTACAACTTTAATAGAAACTATTATCTGATTTTTTAGGGAAGAGAAAATGAATGTAAGTTTTAATATTTTTTTTTTAAAAATTTGTGAGAGAGATTAGGACGGAGAGATTATGAAATATTTTTGTTATTAAATAAATAAATCAGTCCATAGTTTTTTTTTAATCTATTTTGTAAATTAAAAATCAATAATTTTGAAAAATTGATTAATTTGTCCCATTAAGTAATTTAAAATTTTGATAGATATACATAAAAAAAAAATACATAATTATATTATTAAATCACAATTCAAATTTAGATGTTATATCTTTTTGAGATCTATAGCTAAATTCTTATCTCTTTTTTTTTTTAATTTTTGTGTGTAACCATAGTGTATGAGAGAAATTGAAAAGGGTGTTGCAATAATTATGAGATAAGTCAAAAGGGATTGTGGGTTGGGAAAAGTCAATAAATCCTGAGGTTGGATTGAGAGAAGTCAATAAATGCTGAGGTTTTTTTTTAAATCAAAAAATTAGAAAATTAGGATTAGGAGATTGGAGCTCCTATCTGATTTTTTGGGGAAGAAAAAATGAATGCAAGTTTTAATATTTTTTTTTGGAAAATTTGTGAGAGAGATTAGGAGAGAGAGATTATGAAATATTTTTGTTATTAAATAAACAAATAAGTCAATAGTTGTTTTTAATCTATTTTGTAAATTAAAAATCAATAATTTTGAAAAATTGATTAATTTATCCCATTAAGTGATTTAAAATTTTGATAGATATACATTAAAAAAAATACATAATTATAGTATTAAATCATAATTCAAATTTAGATGTTATATCTTTTTGAGATCTATAGCTAAATTCTTATCTTTTTTATTTTTTATTTTTGTGTGTAACCATAGTTTATGGGAGAAATTGAAAAAGATGTTGCAATAATTATGAGAGAAGTCAAAAGGGATTGTGGGTTGGGAAAAGTCAATAAATGCTGAGGTTTTTTTTTTTAAATAAAAAAATTAGAAAATTAAGATTAGGAGATTGGAGCTCCCACAGGTCTTGAGGTTAAAAATCCCTTTTTGCTTAATATATAGTATAGATTCTTATTCTCATGTTGGTTCCACGGGTGTGTGTGTATTTGCGTTTGGTGTGTACAGGATATGAGTAGACGGCTATCCACCCGAGTCTCCAAAAAGGTCAGAGGTTCGTCCTCCTCGGCACCATCGCCGCCACTGTCACCACCATCCTCGCTACCACAACCGATTGATGAAGCCCAAGACCCCATCCATGACCAACCACCTCTTCCTGTCTCCCCTGTGTCACCCCAAGGGGACCCATTTTACATGACTCGCGAGGAGTACTTACAGCTTCAGCATTCTGTGGATCAGGTCCACAATACTCTTCGCGATCGCCACCAGATTCTCATTGGGTTGCATATGGATTTTCAGGCGCATCGGAACTATTTTCAGGCAACTTTCGAATAGCTCAACGCTCACCAGCTCGATATTCAGCAGTCAGTTGCATCACTGCAAACTAATTTTTATACATATCGAGCGTCGAGCCAACAACATTTTGACCAGCTCAATGCCCGGGTTCAGGACGAAGCATTCGAGACGCGATCATTGATGACCACCTTGTTTGCCCAGCATTTCCCCCCACCACCACCACCGGATTTTCAATAGCACTAGACTATCATTTTCTTTGTCTCTTTTAGTTCTGTATTTTCTTTTTAGTTGTTTCTCTTTCTAAAAAAAAAAGAAGAAGGTGTATGGGTGTGTTACTATTTGCCTACCTGGATGTGCACCTATAATCTCTGGTAATATTCTCTCTTTCCTATTTACTTCGCATTTGCTTCCATTGAGGACAATGTCATATTCAAGTTTGGGGATGAGGGTATTTTATTTTGTGCATTTCTATTTGGCTCATAATTCATGCTTATACCTGTTTTACTTGATTGCACTACTTCACTTGATGTTGATTTGTTGCTAGTAGAGTGATGATATTTGCATGTGTTAATTGGTGAGCATAGTAGACTTGTATGAAAAGGGTTTATTGGATAAACACTCGCATGTAATGTTTGCACTAAGTAGTTGTTTGTGGATGTGATATTAGTACACTGATCATGAGTATGCCTTGACTCACATGAACACACTACCATAGCGGTGACGTCTCTATTATAATTCCTGGTGTACATCATTAATAATTGCTAGTGTTGCAGGAAAGAATAAATGACTAGCCTTGATTCTCAAAATAAATAAATAAATAAAACACTTGACTCGTTTGGGTTCGTAGCCTCTTTAACTTGAGTTATTAAGCCCGTAGGGGTGTCTCACACCTAGTACCCTAAAACTGTCTAGTTTTGAAGTCATTGGCCCAATACTTGGTACATAGGTTAATTAGAAAGGTTAAGGGACCTAGACATTGCATAGTTAAGGAAAATAAGGAAAAATACTTGTTTAGATTCGTAACATTTTCAACTCGAGTTATTAAGCCTGTAGGGGTGTCTTCACACCTAATGCCCTAAAACGATCTGGTTTGGGAGTCATTGGCCCAATGCTAGTAGAGTGATGATATTTGCATATGTTAATTGGTGAGCATAGTAGACTTGTATGAAAAGGGTTTATTGGATAAACACTCGCATGTAATGTTTGCACTAAGTAGTTGTTTGTGGATGTGATATTAGTACACTGATCATGAGTATGCCTTGACTCACATGAACACACTATCATAGCGGTGACGTCTCTATTATAATTCCTGGTGTACATCATTAATAATTGCTAGTGTTGCAAAAAAAAATAAATGACTAGCCTTGATTATCAAAATAAATAAATAAATAAAACACTTGACTCGTTTGGGTTCATAGCCTCTTTAACTTGAGTTATTAAGCCCGTAGGGGTGTCTCACACCTAGTGCCCTAAAACTGTCTAGTTTTGAAGTCATTGGCCCAATACTTGGTACATAGGTTAATTAGAAAGGTTAAGGGACCTAGACATTGCATAGTTAAGGAAAATAAGGAAAAATATTTGTTTAGATTCATAACCTTTTCAACTCAAGTTATTAAGCCTGTAGGGGTGTCTTCACACCTAGTGCCCTAAAACGATCTGGTTTGGGAGTCATTGGCCCAATGCTTGCTACAAGGGTTGATTAGAAAGCTTAATAGATCAAGACATTGCACAGCCTAAAAAAAAAAAAAAAATTGAGAATCCTAGTTACAAAAGTTTAATCTTGTCTGTATATGTCGAGGGTTATTATGAGTTACACTGGGCTATTATAGTAGTCAGTTAACTAGTGATGGAGATTACACGTTACACCAAGGTTACTGATGATGTGTTCGACTAACATTCACAAGTATATAGAATGTGATTTGTGTAATACTGAATTGCGGTCTTTACTCAATAGATTCCTTCATACTTGTCTAATGTGTCTTCAATGATTCATCATGTCTTAATATTGCACTGTAGTGGCACATGAGTTAATTCTTGAGTGGTGTAGTGTGATTAATTGTTGCTGGATAGATGTGAATATATTAATGTTTGTGAGTATCGTTTTTGGAAACCCTCACGAGACTTTATTCGTCCATTTGGGGTAACTTTGTTGTTTAAAGTCTTGTTGCATATGCTAAATGCAATCGTTCTTCCTACAAAAGAGGAGATAGTTAGATTTTCTTAAATTTATTTATTTTTTCTTTATTTTTCCTTACTTGAGGACCAACAAGTTGTAAGTTGAGGAGATGTGATTAAGGCCGAATTGTGCAACATTGAGGCCGTTAATTAGGATCTCTTAATTTTATTTGCTTGACAAACTATACATTTTATGCCTGTTTAATGTCAATCAGGTTTATACATAGTGGGAGCATAAAATGAGCAGAGAATTCCTTTCCGCACGTGCGGAGGCCCATTCTCGCACGTGCGGCCTTTACCTCACAGCCAAACAGTGCCTTAGCTTTCCATATGTGCACAGGGTTTTTCCCGTACATGCGACACCTTTTGCCGCACGTGCGGCAATCACTCCTGCACGTGCGCCCATACCTCAGATGTTGTGCCTCTATTTTGAACCTATTTGAAAGAAAGCCAAGATATAAAAAGACAAAAAGGAGGCTGTATTAGGGTTCGAAAATTATTCTAAAGATAGAGAGGCTAGGGTTTTGAAAAATTGGTTTTCCTCAAGCTTCAAGGAGAACTTTCATGGGGGCTTCTTTCTCTTCCATCTCTTCCACCTCTTCTCACTCCTTTATGAGTGGCTAGGCTCTTCTTTTCTAGGGTTTTGATGAAACGCTAGCCATGTAAAGGGATTTTTCTTAAGTTTTGATTGTGAAACGGTTTGAATAAATGTATGGACGTTTTAGAAGTTTATAAGAATTGTTCTTTTCATCTTTTCAAGTATTTTACTCTTTGTGATTATTTAATACTTTCCATACATTACTTTCTTTGTGTTTGTATTTAAAGTACGAGACGAGTCATGCTACAAGAGATAGGTCGTGTTGTTACTATAGTTTAGAGCAAACGTTTCGTACTACTCAGAATGATTCGTGCTTGTACGTTGAATGCGACAACCTTTTTGATCAATATTTCAAACTTGTAGTTGTGAAATATTGAATACTTCAAACCGGATTGCAATTGATGGCCGATGTTAAATCTCATTTATGTTGTTAGTAATGAATTTTTTAACTCTGAATTTTTCTCAAAAATTAATATCTCAAACCCTAATTTTAATTGTCAATTTAATTATTCAATTACTTTTTAATTCTTGTTCAGTCATAATATCTATCAATCTTTTTAATCAAAATTAATTTAAGAATTTAGCATTTAAATTAGTTTAATTTCACAAATGTCCATGTAAATCGATACCTGGACTTGTCATTATTCAAAAAGAATTTGATATACTTTAGTGTTTATATTTGGTGTGTTTAACGACCCATCAACCATATCTACATCAATTTAAGCAACATTTTGGAAATGCACTCAAATCTTCAACCATATCTACATCCATTTAAGCAACATTTTGGAAATGCACTCAAATCCAGCGATCAAAGCAAAAAAAACTCGTACAGTCTTTACCTGTAAACTTGTCTTTTATAAAAACCTTCCCAAACGTGATATGATGAATGAAAAAATAAAGTATAAAATAAAAACAAATTACTGGTATAATAATACACTAATATCATTCATTTACAACTCATAAGACCTTATAAAACACATTCTTATTTAAATAAGACTTCATACTCTTAAAGAATATTCATAGGACTTCACATTAAGCAAGTCTTTCCAAATAAGACTTATAAATAATTTTTCCAAAATAATAAGTTTAAAACTGTTCGGATTTAAGAATTATGGCATTTGGTAACCAAGAAAAATTTGAGAACAAGGAAAAAGTGGCAGCAACATTTCTACCTAAAAATGGCAGTTTCAGATAGATATGTAAACTTGTTGAAAGCAAGCTACTAAAATATGGAAAACAAACCACAAAACATGACAAATAAGTCCAAAATAGGAGCTCTACATACATAATCTTACTGAATGATCCATCTCAAAAATTTTGTGTATTCCAAAAATAAAAAATGAAAACACAACCAAATAAACCCTAATTTCCCTCCCTATATTTAATGGTTCATATCATATAAAACTAACAGGTGTGGAGTCATAAAAAATGCCAAGCTCTCACATTCAACAACAATCCCTTGAACAGTTTCGAAGAGGGAAAAATGGGAATCTTACAACTCATCACCTGCATTTTATTCACCACAAAAAAAAAAAAAAACAAAACAAAACAAAACAAAAAAAAAATTGAAAAAGAAAGAAAGAAAGAAGAAGAAGAAAAAAAATGAATAGAGAGAGAGAGAGAGAGCCTTCTACAACCTCCCTGCTTTCCCCAGTCACATTGAATTGAATCCACACACAGAACCGCAGGTGAAAAGGGGACCTTGAGGCACAAGTCATTAAATATTTTGTCTGATAAAAAAACTCAGCCGGGCGAAATGGAAAAATGAGGAAAAAAGAAAGAAGTAAAATCAATCAGATTCATTGTGTGGAGGTTCTGAAGAAGCTGGCAAAGGATGTGATGGAGAACCAGCCTTTTCTGATGGATTTTCAAGAGTTTCAGTATCCGTGTTCTGATTTTTGTTGCTTGCAGCCTTAGATGATTTCGAGGGAGATGCTTCTGAGGAGAGGACAGTGGTTGAATTTCTTTGATATGGGTAAAAAGACGGATCAAATACAGAGACAGTCGAATAACTCAAACCGCCATAGTTATAAGGAAATCCAGCCAAAGGGTGATCAAATTTGCAAGTCGGGCCATACTTGCACTGTCCATTCAAGCTATAGTACGAACACACAGCTTGCCCCTGCATTTTAAAAAGTCATGGAGTCAGAAACCATGGGTAGATTAAATAAAATAAAACATTCAACCAAATTTTACGATTCAGTAAGACCAGTATACTACCAGCGGAAGATAGCTTGTAGTCCCAAATCATTCAGAACGATTTCACAATGACAAAATTTATCCAGTGTGGATACACAATGTCACTCCCTACTACTGCTCTAAAAACAGGCCTACGAGCGCAATGTCAAATGTCATAATAAACATAAGTGAAGCCCTCCTTAATACCAATTGGTATTGGTGTTAGGAGAGATAGTAGAACAACTCAATCCGACAAGTGGTATCAAAGCCAAGTTGTCATGTGTTCAAGTTGCGGAAGTGTCACTGTGATGGAGGGATTGTTAGGTACACAATGCCGCTCCTTATGACCACTCTAAAAACAGGCACGTGGGCATGATATCAAAGCCCTCTCTAACACCAATTGTTTAGGAGAGACTTGGTTCGGTAAGTGGTATCAGAGCCAAATTGTCATGGGTTTGAGTTGTAGCCTTGTAGGAGCATCATTGTGAGGGAGGATTGTTGGGAACACAAAGACCCTCCCTATGATCGTTCTAAAAACAGGTTTGTGGGCATGATATCAAATGGCATAGAAGACAAAAGTGAGCCCTCCCTAACAACAATTGATTTCAGGAGAAATGGTGGAACTCGATCCGACATCGACACTCAACTTAGTCAATGAAATACTTTCCTAAAGCTATTCTGAATACAGAGAGTACCAAAACTGAGAAAAATTGATGGGTGTGAAATAAATATACAACTTACAGGTCTCAATGGAAGCCCAAGCGGGCCTAAAGAATTTGTTGCCAATTGAGCAATCCTTTCTCTCGGGTGATTGTACTTGCATTCAGATCCATATTTGCAGCTTCCAGTGCTCATGAAATGCCGGCATTCGGGTTGATCTGGTCTCTCAGGTAGATAAGCAATGGAGTTTACCAGGCCACTCGAACCTGACTCACCCTGATTCTTGGAGTTGTAAACAAGATCAGATCCAACAAAACTTGTAGAAGGTCCAGGGCTCATGCATCCCTATTTGACATTAAAACACTAGAAACCAATTATAAAAAGTCTCATACCAGATATCTCAAAATCTCATCCCATTTAAATGCAATAACATAAAATCTTAGATGATGCCAAAGACGTTTAATTAACAGAATGCACATAAAGAAGATACGATAAAAAGATAGATTTAATGGAAGGTATAATATATAGAAAAATCATTCAATATATTGGTAACCATCTACTTTGCAACTTTCCCCTTCAATAAAAACCATCAGTCTGACTCATGTAACCCATTGAACATGCTAGAAAAAGTTGTCAGTCATTTAATTGAACAATCACATTGTATACACAGACCCTGCATATGCAAAACATTACGCGGTGTTTTGGCGACCACATAATGCAATTACACGTTTGCACAACCAGTTCACAAATAACAAGACTAACAACTACGAATTGCACAAGGAAGCTCATCAATGTGACTCATTCGACCATATTAGGCCGCAACTATTCAAGACTGTAAGTTTGTAACACACTGCACTACACATATATATATATACACATATGAGGCAGTGAAAAGTTGAAAGAGCAGATAATTGAGAAACACTTCAACCAACTAGTCTTCCAAACTTATAAGATCCCCCTTCTGTGCAGATAGGGATCAGCTATACATTCTATTAAATACATCGTGAAGACTCAATCATCATGAGCTCAATGAAAACCGAGCCATAGATCAGCTACATGCCCATACGAATACTATGCAAGTGTACTTGACTTGTGTAGGTGGATGTGTATGCTCAATATAGCAGAAGAAGAAAAAGGAGGTATGCTCTCCAAGAGAGCTAGTAGTGTTGGAGATGCTTTTAGAGGAGTAAATGACAAAGAACTTCACACCCAAAGTAGGAATTGACAGTATCAATCATTACTTCTCATAGTCAATGCTTAATAGTAAATATTTAAATGAACTAAGAGATCGTGATAGGGCCCAAGTAATTCTTCATCAAACCCCTTCAAACAGGGAAAACCATACCTGTTAGCCCAAGAAGATTAATTATACTATCCTCACAACAAAGAATAGTGGACTGGTGGAGACAAATAAAAAAAATCCCGAGAGAACCATATTCCATTGTTTCAAACTGATGAGCACTCCAGATATTGTTATAACCAGACGCAAAAATGTCTGGCATGGCTTATTTCTGGGTCCTAGAACTTAACAAATTCAAGAGAGATGTATAAATCAAATGATTATCTATGCAATGTTTCCACTATAGTAAAATCCATCCTCATATACCAAAAAATAGAAATTATTTCTGATGTCCCCGACTCAATCCATTCTCATGTCTTCACATTATTTCTTTAGCAATATATCCACACCAGTGATTTTGCTCATTTATGGAAATCAGTTTGCAATATGATCTCCATTAACATAATATATATGTACTGGAGCTGTAGAGTGTGATGCATCCATTTTCTACTGCAATATCCCCTTGATTTTCACAGAAAAACCATGCATGAGAAATGAAGTAGAAGACAATCTCTAATAAATTTGCGACAGTCAAATAATGACAACCTAAGTATGGCTACCTTTCCAATTAATAAAATGGATGACAAGAGGTGAGTAAATATATTCATCTTACTGGTGATAAATGATAATCATCACAACTGCAGAATAGTCAATGTTTTTCTAGGCTAGAAGCACACTGTCCTAATGAGAAGCAGAAGCAGAAGCAGAAGCAATGATAATGAAGTTTATCAGCCCATTCAGAGATGGAATACATCAAATCACAAAAAGTTTGTGAGGAGTAATCACTGATCACTAAGTTAATGTTTATGCAACACAAGAAAATCAGTAGCATTCTAGTCACTAATCACTATTGAAAAAGCAGTCCAATGCTGAATAGTTAACATTCAAGAGGATGGACTTCAATTTTTCTTTGAACAATGTGACTGTGAGAGATGATATAAGTGCTACATTTCTGAGAACATTGTCATGTTGGTTTAATGATAAAAAGAGGCAGTTAAAATTTGTGTGTGTACAATGCAAGAGTTCTTCTCATCAGAACTATAGAAACATTAAAATAAATAAAAAATAAAAAAGTACGCCATGTTTAGTCCCCATTGGATGGGAGACAGGGAAGTGTAGATAGAGAACCATAATTAAAAGCAAAAGATATAAATAAATCCAACTTTGGAATACAAGTTTGACTTTAAAATGATGAATGAAAGTGTGTCAACACCAAGTGAATTTCCTTAGTGAGAAATAGCATTAAATTAAGATCAAATTCATATCAAGCTTCTTTCCATATAAGATGATATTCACTAACCAGGTAAGTGTTCCAGACATGTGTAGGTGCAATGCCTTGAGAGGGAGACACGATATAAGGCATGTAGGTCTGGGGGCCTTGTACATGGGTACCAGATATATATGGTGCCCTTGGTAATGACAATGCTGAAACTCCTCCTAAATAATGTAGACCAGACGAAGCCACAATTGGTGAGCATGAAGATCCATAGGCAGCAGGTCCAGGAATGGGTGACATAGTTCCAGCGGTCACAGGTTGAGGATGATGGAACTTGCATTCGGCTCCAAACTTACACAATCCAGTTCTCATGTAAAAAGGACATGGCCTTTCTTCCTGAGAAAAATCAATAGAAAAAAGTAAATAAAGGCGCAAAGATGATGTGTTTGCAATTTTTCATTTAAATTTTTTGGCATTTTGATGAATTAAGGAAAATCATTTGGCAGTTTTGGATGGTTTGATGAATAAGAAAATCGTTTAGCAGTTATTGGATGTGATAGTTACTTGATATGGAGGGGAAAAAATGCGATAGCGTTCACACCAAATAGGGTTTACGCTTTATACGATAGAATAGATATATGATTTATGGCTTGAAATTATAGATAAGTGGGAAACAGGTCAAAAATATGGCAATATATGCAACTGCTAGGACATAGATAGATAAGTAGGAGGAGCCTCATGAGAGAGTGAAATAAGCACCTGGCGCATGGGTAGCCCCAAAACATTGAATGGCACAGGTCCAGCACCATGCCTGTCCCGTGGGTGATGATATTTACATGTTGGTCCATATTTGCAAGTTCCTGTCTTAAGATAATACTGCAATGCACATTCAAAAGTAGACAATGATTAATCAATAAAATTTCCATAAAACGTAACGCATCACCAAAAATAAACACTATTACCCTATTACTTGTAATCTATTTTACTTATCACAAAGTAATTAAAACAACTTTGGAGAAATCAACATATATTAGGCATTAATCTATTTCACACTATAATTTGTCCTTGGTTCCGAACCAAAATTTATATTTTTTTTCACAGAAACATCTGCATGGTTTCTACTATATGAAATAAAGCATCATAAGATTGTGAGTAAATTAACTAGATAAGCTTCAATTGAAACAAAGAGGACATATGTGCATATGCAGAAAAAGCTTGACCCAATTAGGCAACATAAAAATATAAACTCTGAAGCCTCTGAAATTATCCTTCAAGCTCAATCAAGTGACAACAGAATCAGAATTAAGACAATGTGTGTACAAAAGCATGTAAATTCCAGCTCAGTAGATTTTACAGAGTCCAATTACAACACGTTTTTTCATAGGTGACATGTAAATGACATGAGAATGCAGGTACTCCTACATGATTGGTTGCCAAGTTGGCCTCCGTTTGGCAAGTGGCTATTTTAGCCACAAAGTCACTAAAAAAGCCAAAAAGTTTTCAACTCATATAAAGAAGTCAAAAACTCCTTTCCATTCACTCTACAAAGTCAAAGATTCCTTCTCATTTACTACACTTTTTGCACATTTTTTCGTAAAAAGCTAAAATGTCCTTCTCAAATATCTTGTTTTTTTCACCTCATATTTTAGCCAAATGCCACTTCCCAAACAGAGCTTAATGCTCAAACAAACTTGATTACCGCTCAAATTTATGCGAGGAAAGTAACATTGACATCCTAAAACACAAATAATCAACATCAAAACTTCATAATAAAACCAAAAAAGACAAAAGTGAACACGAAGGAAATATTACCGTAAACAACTGGTCAAAATTGGAATACCAATCAAACAACTTAATTAACCATGTTACTCTTTATATTACAGTTCAAACCCCTTATCTGAAGTAAATTCTGATGGGGAAAAAAAAGATGAAAAGATCTTATTTCTCCAAAATATGCTGCATTTGTTCAATTACGTAGTTATTTCTGCAGCTAACAAAATCTTGAGTAATTGTTTTGTATAATGCTTATATATCATCAAGTCATACAAAAACACATAAAAGACCTAATTAATACAAAAGGTGATACGGGAATCGAATGTGGTAAATACAGAACAATTCTTGATTGACGGCAAAAATTACCCCACAGTCGGGTTGTCCAACTCTTTCTGGCAGTTCACCTCTGTACTGAACACCCTATACATAAACATAAGTAATTTATCTAAAAACAATTAAAAATCATTAACTTCAAATCAAACAGGATTGCCAATAACAAGAAAAAACAGAATTAAAGAAATCTATTTACCTGCCCAGAAGTAGCAGGGTGATTAAACCTACAATTGCTTCCATAACCACACAACCCAGTCCTTAAATAGTATATGCAATCGGGTTCCCCTGGACGATCTGGGTAGGGGCATGAATTGGCCACTGCACCGCTGTCCTGATTATCATCATTTGTCGAGATTTTCAATCTCCGAATAGTCTCTACAATGCATTGAATGCCCAAAATCAACACTCGACACAGACTCAAAGCACCCAACACACATACATTATATCTATGTTCACATCCATGTGTGTACACATACATACAAATCTCATACATAAATAAAAATCAATGTTATGACCATCTAGAGAGAAACAAATAGAAAGATTCATTAATATCAATAAATAAATAAAATCAAAAACAAAAACAAACAAGGAAAGAAAGTTAAGTGAACAAGTTGAAACATGGGTATTATTAATAATAAAAGTAGATGATGATGATGATAAAAACGACAAAACAACTACTAGAAAACGATGATCATACGCTAAAAAGATCATTGCTTTAAACTCAAGCATGTCTGGGTTTTGTGAACAAAATCGAAATTTCACCTTCCACGTTGTCGATTGATGGATTGGATGAATTGGACACACCACCATTGCTCTGAACCTGACGATTATCCGGCATCGATGCCTGATAATCACACAACAATCACAACCCAATATATATATATATATATAAGTTTGTATATTTATAGAAAACCCTTTAAGATTCTCTATCTAAAAAGCTGAATTAAGAACTGGGTATTGAAGATCGATCGATCGAGAGAGTCTATGGAAATCAACAGTGTGGTGATTTTTTACCAAACCCAAAGAGAGTTTTGTGATTGATCAATGAATGGGAATCGAAGAGAAAAGAATTACACAGAGAGAGAAAGAGAGGCAGGTACATTTATGAGGAATCAATGTGAAATTCTACCCAAAAGAGAATTTGGAGAAGGGTAATTTATTTATGTTTTAATTTTTTTTTTTTTTTTTTTTTTGGGTTTGTTTGTGTCTCTCTCTTTCTTGCTTTTCGTTTCTTTTCACGATTTAAGTTTTTTAGATTCGAAAAGAGAGAAATTTCGGATCTCCTCAGTCTGAAACTTCCCCTCATAAATTAATATTTTAATAAATAAATTAAAGTTTCTTATTTCGCTCGTGTACGAATACTAAAACAATTTTTGTCTGTTTATAGAAAGACAAAACTGTCCCCAAGGTAGAGTTGGTTCTCCTTTCTTTTCTTTTTTTTCTTTTTTTTTTCAACTTACAAAATTGTATTATACAGAAATTGATTGAAGAATCGAATCCAATTTTCTTATCTTGGTGGGTCTCACGTTTTTGTAGGATTCACGTTAATGCGAAAAATTTGTATCTGATTTTGTGATTGATTTTTGTCTAAATAAAAGAACTAAGTTTTACAATAATTGATTGTATATAAAATTTATTAAAAAAAATTTCTAATATTGGGAACTATGAATCTATTATTTTTCTGTACATTTTTTTATAAAAAATAAAAAGTCAATTAAAATAGATATCAATCTGGGCTTTAGTAACTTGAAAGAAAACAAAACCTTAAGAACAACGGTTATCATGTTGCCCAAAGATTTTTCGATGAGTAATAGATTCATCGATTACTCGTATACTCTTTTTATTCATTGAATTGCTTACCTTAATCGGAGCTATCTTTGGGTATTTATAGGTGACCAGTATGTACTAGGTAGGTGGTCTGGTTTCCTCTTTCTGCGATGCCTGTACGTGTCCTCTGACAGTGATACTACTCTAACGGCTTTTGTCGATTTGTGCTAGCGAGAATGACAGAGCATTTCTTAATGAGGCTCACTTTCCTTTAAGTCCACAACTTGGCTCATTCTCAAGTTTCGAACTCCTCATATCAAGCCCATTCGAGCCCAAGACCTCATTGAACCCAATTATCCATACTCTATCAAAATTAATCACAAAATTAGTCACATAAAATTACATTTAGAATGATGAGAGTAGAGAAATCTCTTTAGTGGTAGGCAAGATGTGATATGTATCGTCAATATTATTTAAAATGGTTAATTTTGTGTTTGGCTCTAAGAACAATTTGTTTAGCTTCATGAGTTTTAATTAATAATTAAATATGGCCCTATAAATCATGGTTAGGAAAAATATTATAATATTAAGAGTCTTATGGGATTGCTAATCCCTCAAAAATGTGATTAGCTTCCCATGAGGGTTGGGATTGACAATTCAATCTTATGGGAGATGAAAATATAATTTCACCCCCACAATACAGTGTATTAAAGTTTTAAGGACCATATATATATTTTTTATTTTGGTTCTCAAAAATGGAAATTTTGTTACAAAAAATATTGGAGGGAGTAATTTCAGTTGTCGCTAAAAAGATATCCCGAAAAATAATTTTAAAAAAAAATCTTTAAAGATAAAATTTTGAAAATGTCGCTAATAACAAAATAATTTGGTGTAAAAAATGTTTACTTAAAGAACAGTAATTATCATTAAATGTCCAATTTCATTATTAAAAATACAACAATGCACTTTTGGCAATTAAAATATTTCATCTCTAAAAAATAATTTTGTCTGTAAATTATTGCCTTTAAAATATTAATTTATTATAGTGCTATCTATCTATTTATCTATCTATCTATCTATCTATCTATCTATATATATATATATTATATTATATTAAGAAAAAGAGGTTTCTAATGAGGAGGCCTATAAGGACTTCAAAGTTCCATCCTAAAACGGTTGAATTTTTAGTTTATCAAATAGATTACAAAAAAAGTCTATTGGCCAATCTATTTAATTAATTATTTAAAAGGTAATTTTCTCTTGATTTATGGATTTCAAAATGCATGATTTACGATTTTTAAATTGGAAATATTCACATTTTATCTTCTCGCAATCTATACTCTCTAACCTAATATATATATATATATATAGATACATTATTTATGTAAATATTGATTTATGTCAATTTTAATAATTTATTTGATATCCCTGTTAGAGATACATACTACATAGTATAATTTATGTATTATATACCAATATTAACTACATCACAACTGAGCTCTAATAAATCACCCTAAAAATTTAGTACATAATTTATATCTATATATTATAAAACTCACAACACAACTATTTGTAGGATATAACTCAAAACAAAATAAGCATTTCTGAGACAAAAATGGGGTTTCCCTTCTCCAAGTCCATCTGTAGAATTTCAAAAACAACTTCAAATAGCCCACGGGAAGGTCCAGACCTGCCTTCAATTCAGCAATAGACATCCATACCCAGAAGGATTGATTTTAGACTTTTAAACTGAGTCTCACAGGCTAAGCCTCACAATTACGCTGTCTCCACACATCTTCTTGACCGAAACAATTGCTTTTCCATACCATGCCCCTAGTTTAAAAGGTTTTTCCCAAATGCTTTTGATAATTACCCTAGCTGAGACTGAGATTCATCATTCCAACCACCAGTGCTGGCATCACTACTTCATCAAGCTTGAACTCACTAAGATCGAGTAAACTTTCCATCTCTTCAGAGATTTTGTTCCTTTTGCTCAGATCAGAATCAAAAGATTCAGGAATGAACACAATGGGTTTGGGCTCATTGGCGGGTATGTTGTGTTGGCTAGGGTAATGGTTGGTTGCTGGCAAGCTGTGTATGGGCTCTATGTTATGAAGTGGCAATTTATTGCAATCAGGGAAAAGGTTATTGACAGCTTTCGGATTTTCAGGTGAGGTGATGACCTTATTGTCAATCAAGTCTTGAATTTCATGGCGAAGACAAAAGCAACGGTCAGTATGGTGACTGTACTGCTGATGGAATGCGCAATATTGGGTAGATTCGTGTTTAGGTGGGAGATGATTGGGGAGAGGTCGAGGATTGAGCGGTTTGAGATACCCTTTCTCCATTAGTACCTTCAATGCACAAGTTAGGTTCATACAGAGTTCGGCGAAGGTTCGATTTTTGGAGCAAGGGGCATTAGGTTTAAAAACATTGGCAAATGGGTCGGCGGGTGTTGGTCGAGTATTCATGGGCTTGGGACTGGAATTAGGATGGGTGTTTCTGGTAGAGCATCCCTTTCTATTGTTTGCCCTCTGATTCAAAATGCTCTCATTTTGAGCATTCCTTTCTATTGTTATCCATAGTCTTTGCAACAACTTCAAGCATTTGTTGCTTGTTCAGCCATTTAACCTTCAAAGTCTCAACAGCCCACCAAAGTTGTACATAAGGATCATTACTTGTCTCGGTTTTGTTCTTGCCACTTGCTTCTGCTTGGCCAAGAGATTGAGTGGCTATATCGAAACGAGACCCATTTGTTGTTGATCTGTCATCACCCAAACTTGAGATAGTTTCGGGTTGGCCCTTTTTAACAGCAGCTCGCCCCAAGATTAGGGAGCTTTTTGACGGGATCGAAACCCCAAATGTTAAATCTGCCACCATTCCTTAAAGGTGTTCTATCATTCCCAACATCTCAACAATAGTGGGTTCGGCCATTTGGCACTCTTGGCATACCCGAACTGGATTTGGTGCATCCATCATGCACAAATCGGTATTTTTCTGGAATGAACACCTCAAGCTTGGGTAAATGGGTCGGAGTGATGTATATACTAAGGTTGAAGGTAGGAAGTAGTGTATGAATAAGGTTAAGGTGAGGATAAGATACTTAGTCATGGATGGGAAGTGGGTTGGTAGTAACATTGGGGTCTTGAGGTGGAGCTATTGTCTAGTTGTCGATGAGATTTTGAACCTCATGACGAAGGCAATAGCAACGATCGGTGCCATGACCGTGTTGCTAATGGTACGCATAGTACTTGGTGGGGTTATGTCTAGCAGAGAGTGGATCAGGAAGTGGTTGGGGATCAAGGGGTTTGAGATACCCGCTTTTCATCAGGACTTTTAGTGTGCTGGTTAGGCTCATATAAAGGGGGGTGAAAGTTCTTCCTTGAGCTTGGGTTGGGCCGGCTGTTTGTGGGTTGGCATTGGCAAAAGAGTTAGCATTTTTGGGATTAGTAGTGATGGTATTGATTTTAGTGGGTTTGGAAATAGTGCTATTGCCAGCATTGGTACTCCTAGAAAAAACCCTCCTTGTTGGTTCACTTGTTCTGGGAATAATCCCTTTGTTGAATGCACTCTCAATCTGAATCCTTAATTTATGCAAAGTTTTGAAAGTGAATAGTGGAGCGACTATCAATTTTTGCAACATATCAGGCTTAAGGTTCTGCACCACTATCCACACTTGGTCCCTCTCAAAAGGGCGATATGTCATCTGTGCTGTCTTTACAATCCACCTTGCTACCCACCCAAAAAAAAACAATCCACCTTGCAATAAATTCCACAAAAGGCTCTTCAGGATTATGGTAGGTTGCTTCAAGGTCTTAAGTGGTCATTTCAATTTGGGTATTGTAAAAATACTAATTGACAAATGCCTCAGCCAAACCTTTCTAGTTTTGCTTCACTTTATCCTCCAACTTGGCGTATCAAGTGGCTGCTATACCCGACAGGGTTCTTCCATACAGAGAGAGTTTCTGAGGCTTAGTTAGACCCATCGGTTTCAAGACGTCCAAGAAAAGCTGGATATGTACCATAGGATCTCCAAACCCGTCGAAACGGCCAATGTGTGGCATTTTGAATTTGTCTGGGAGCCTTACGGCAGCCTCGATGTACCCATCCTCAATGTTGGGAATGGAGGTAATTTCCTATGCCTTTTTGAATTGCTTCTCAAGGTTAGTAATTTTTAACAAGGTTGGGTCAAGATCATTAATATCAAGGGGATAAAGCCCTTCATTAGGCTGCATCAGGGGTCTGAAAACTCGAGCTTTAGCTAACCCTTCTCAAGGATCTAGGCTCTGCATATTTTCAGCTGGCGAAGGTGGGTCAAAGTTTGGCTGGGGGCCCAGGATTAGGTATGTAGTAGATACCCCAGATGGGCGTTGCATTTCAGTATTGGTCTCATCCTACATGGCAATTCCCTAGTTTAACACCGCTATCATGGCCACAACTTCTTCTGGACTCTATTTCATCACGGGTCTGCTGAATTAGCGATCAGGGAAATGGATAGGTGTAAGCTGAAAGCTGACTAACAAGGATTTTGACCCGGTTATACTTGATGTATCTGAATTGGATAAGTCTAGAAGGGTTTGATTGGATTGTTTTTTTTAGAATGGATCCTTCGGCATTGGATAGATCTTTTCTGAATTGGCATTTGGGGATCAGATGGACTGGATCTTTGCTAAGTGGGTTTTTCTAAGATTGGATAGACTGTGATGGGTTTGAGGCGAGTACAGCTCCTTTTCTAGCTCAGACATACCTGGCATTTAAAAATAAATGCCTTATCAGATTAGGATACCGGGTATGCAAGTCAAAGCAAAGCAAGATACAATTTGGCCTTAGTTCTGATCTTGTTGAAAATTCACCCATATCAAACACAAACCCCTGGATTTCAACCCAAATTCTGATTCTGATATGGTTCTCGAGTTTTGAAAAGAAATCACCTCAAGATTAAGACTCTCCCAGGATTGCATCACACATTTCCAAAGATTTCACATTTTGCACAAAAGCATTCAAAACACCCCTATGAGAGGTTAGAGTTTCCCTGTACTTGCCTTGGAGTGATCTACTGTAGGCACCCCATTTTTGACCGACTTTAAAACCCAGACGTCATCGATTGAGCGCTCGGTGATTGCGCATGTTGTGCTCGTTCTGAAGTTTCGGAGTTTGGCTGAGAGCCTTACCTCCAAGCCTTGGAACTTTTTTTGTACTTTGCCTCGGTTTGCAGACCAGGTCTTGCTTTCTCTTCCCAGAGGGAATGAGAGGTCTTGTAGACCATCTCTCAGTGGCCATAGGCTACTTTTCGTGGTCGCAAGCCACTGTTCCCGTTTGGAGACTAGTTTTCAGTTTTCAGGGCCGTCGGTCGTGCGCCTCGGCTCGGGACCACTTAACATTCTTCGTTTGCTCCGGTTTTTGGCACACACCTTGTTTCCTCTATCTAGAGGGACACTGTGGCCCGGGAGACCACCTTTGTGGTCACACGCCACTTTCGTTGCTTAAATAGCTTGTTTTCGGGGCACCCGGCTGCGCGTTTTGACCCCCGAACCCTTGTTTTGCATCCGTCTTGGTTCATTTTTAGCATGGACCTTCTTTTCATTGTTTGAGAGGTGGTACAAGGGTGGGAGACCACCTTTTCTCCTTGGAGACCACCTTTCTCCCGCCAGCCAATTTTCTTGTCAGAAAGCTGGTCTCCTTGGTCTTTGAGCCACATTTGTTGGTCTCCCACCATACCATTAGCTTGCATTCAGTTGGGAGACCACCAAATGGGGCTACCGACCACCTTTTTTGGAGTTGACCCTTTTGAACTGGTCGGCCAACCAGGGGAAGTGGTCGGCCAACCACCTGAACTGGTCGGCCTGCCTCCCCCAGTCTTGTCTCTGTGAGTTGTTGCCAGCTGTGCCAGCTGGAAGGCACAGACTGGATCCTCCATACGTATGGAAGATCTTCAACCTTGGTTTTTAGCTTCTTTGAGAAGCTTTGGCCTCCTTTGTCTATAAAGGAAGGCCTCCCTCTCCTTATACCAAGTTGAGAAATTTGTCTAAGGCTTGTGCATACACTTCCCTCTATATCTCTTTATTTTGGGTTCAAAAGGGTCTTGCTCTTGACCTATCATAGCCACACACCTCCACCATTGTTCTAAGGTTCTTGGAGGGTCTTGAGAGGTCTCAAAGAGTTAGTTTTTGATCCAGAAGCTTGCTGTCTTGCTGAGCTTCAAGGGTAACACACTTTTTTTCTCTTTTAAGCTTTATTTTGATCCATCTCTTAGCCTTATTTTCATGCATATTTGAGTTTTGTTGTCAACTGAAAAAAGTCTTATTTTGAGGTCCTTTTGATGTTTGTTTAAGGTCATTTTGTTGTTGGGGGTCATCTACCCCCTTCCATGCTTCATTTTGCCTTGTTTTGAGCCATGCCCTAAGGCCTTTGTGTTGACCTTTGCTTGGCCCTTTAACCACTAAAATCCAGAGGATTTTCAGTGGTTGGTATGTGGTTTTGAGGACCGAAATCAGAGAGGGGTGACCCTCTCTCTCCTTGTCTTGTTTGTTTGCATTTTTGGCCTTGCAAAGGAGCTTTTATTTGAACACCTCAAAGCCTTGTTTCAGGCTCTTTTTAGTGCCTTTTAGGGCCTGCCTAGGCTCTTTCCAGAGTTGGTTTTGTCACCTTGGGTGTGTCTCTTGCATGTGTAGAATAACCCCTCTTATAGCCTATCAAATGAGCATGTCATTCTTGCATGCATTGATCATGTTTCAATGGGTTTTTGGGCTTTATTTGGCATGTCATGTCTCTGAATTTTTCTGTTTTAGTGGCCTCTTGAATGCTTCATATGCTTGTAGTGTAATCCATGTTCACTAGCTCACATTGCATGTTGTTTTGGCCTTTGATTCTAGCATATTTTGGCCATGTTCTAAACTGACTATGTTTATGATTTGGGCTGCCTTAGCTCTTTTTTGAGATCCCATGGTCGAATGATGCTTGCCATGCATGCTTGTAGTGTAATACCTTTGCCTAGCTTCGAGTTTTGAAGTCTCTTGCATGCTTAACTTGAGTTGTTTTCATGTTTTGGCATCATTGAACAAGTTATTTCAGAGCTTATACTTGTTCCATATTCCCATGATTTCTACTCTTTAAATGTGTTTGAGAGTTGTGCTTGTATGCCTCATTTTTGGGCTATTGCATGAGCTTCATTTTTGTGCATTGCAAGCCATCATCTTAGTCCATTTTGTTACTATTTTGGGCCTACATAGGGACTATTTGGGGTTGGTTTGGTCATTTGAGCATCGCTTTGCATACCTTTAGTGTAATGCATGTCACTACTTTCGGTAATTGTGCCATCCAACATGCATCGGGTGAGTTGTTTGCATGATTCGAGACCATTTTGCATGCCATTCCAGGGCTGAAGTATATGCCATTGTGTCCCATGTTTCATCCTTGCCATACCCTTAGAGACTTGTATCTTGTGCCCTTGGCTTGGAGCCTTTGCATTTGTGCATGCTTGTGTGTGTCTTGTTGCTTTGATTTTATCATCCATTGGCCACTGATTTGGGTGTGGCCGAGGCCCATCCGTCTTGGTTTAAGTCCATCTTGCATTGTGTATGCCCTATAGTCCATGCTATCGCATGTTTGATCATTGCTATTTGTATGCCTCGTTCATAACATTGCGTATGTCAGTGCATTGTGTATGCATGCCATGTAATCCATGTGCATTGAGTATGCCATTGATTAATTCATAGCATTGTGTATGCCATTTGCATGCTTGCATGTCATTCCGTGCATCTTCGCATCACTTAGTTGCATTGCATTTAGATCGCATGCTAGAGTTGCATTTGTCCATACATTGTTTGTTGCCTTATGTTTGGAGTAGGGTTTAGTCCAAACACGGGAAACGAGGGACGTTTCGTACTCAAAGTGACGAAATGTGCCTCGATTCTTGGTCACTGACACTCTTGACTATCCATGATAGAGTTGTTGACTTTAGGTGTTTACATGTGCATTCATTTTACATTGAGTCGTGCAATTCGACTCCTCGACCATCATGCATCAGGATGCGTGATTGATGATACGAGGATCAAGGACTACACTTCCTAAAGCTTATGCAATGACGGGGAGAGTGGTCGGGCACACATATGTTGAAAATACTTTGCTTTCTCTCTCTCTCTTGCCTTTGTTGCAGAAAATGCAGAAACCAGGAGAAGAAACTGGCCGGCCGACCAGGTTTTCTGGTAGGCCGACCACCTTTTCTGGTTTTCACCACCAAGGGTGGTTGGTAGGTGGTCTCCAATGCCTATAGCTGGTCGGTAGCCTTTCCCTTAGATTCTCAGGGTGGAGTTTCATCTCCTTGGAGCTTTGTGCAAGTTTCTGGGTTCAATTGCAAACAAAGGTGAGTTGAGACATCGTGATGGATTTCCCGACAAGGCGACTCGAGCATGCATGCATCCTTTATCATTCGGAACAGAGCTGAGGCAGTCCATTTCATGTAGCTTGTATGCTAATTTATTTACTTCCTTATTTTAATTTGTTAATATGGTGTAATATTTAGTTGTAATTCGTTATTTGTTTCGGTTGTGTAATAACTAGTTTAATTAGCTTAGATTAGCTAGTTGGTTCTGTATTATTTATTCGAACCCTCCGCAAGAGGGCAAACTTTGTAATAAGTGTGCGTGTGTGTGATGCATGTCTTCCAACCCCACGTTTTTCTCTTTTTTATTTACTAGCTTATAATGGTTAGTTTTAGGGCATGTTTCAATTAGCATCTATATGTTCGCATGTTTGTATTCATTCATCTGTATTGCATGCACCGGGCTCGGCGCATCATGCTAACTGCATTGTATTTCAATTCCAAGTTGAATACATGTATCAATTGTTGCATCTTATATGCCATCTTAGAATAGTCGAGCCTATTGTAGTTGCATTAGGCATTCTTAGCATAATTAGGATTCATGCATGATTTCTAATTAGTTTCTTTCTTTAGCTAAGAGTACTCGGTAAGTGTTTATGCTTTAGTATCCTTGCATGCGTGTGAGTGACTGCCATGATAGCATGCTTACCATGAGGCTATGTGTTTATGTGATATACCTGCCTGAATGCCTATGGGTGAAGGTTGGATTACTTGAATTGGAACAATGTATTGATTGCGAGTTTTAAGCCCACTTGAGAGTGACAAATCACCATGTTTTCTAAGCCCACCTGAGAGTGGCAAATCCACGTCTTAGCCTACTTGCAAGTAGCACCATCAAACCATTTTCAAATAAACAAACATGAAATGTTTTGTTCCAACTCAGGCGATCTAGCCTATACTTGTATGTTGTGTGCATCACATAGTAATCCTAGGCTAA
Organism: Camellia lanceoleosa; assembly: GCA_025200525.1. NCBI lineage: Eukaryota > Viridiplantae > Streptophyta > Magnoliopsida > Ericales > Theaceae > Camellia > Camellia lanceoleosa. Next base: position 63,501,802 of record CM045762.1, read on the forward strand.
TAAACCGAAATAAGAACGCATGTGTTTTTAAAAACTCGATATCATATTTAGTAATGGCCGATCTTTGATCGGGCGAGCAGGGGTGCTCATTGCATGACCTTTTCCAATCATACCAAAGTTCCTGAGCCGAGGCAACTTTGGTGATGACGGACACGTGGCCTTAGGCACGAGTCAGGGTTTCCTAAATTCCCCCAAAATAAAATATTTAGGTGGCGACTCTGTATCTGGCAAAGCAGTCCATATTTGACACTTCTTTCTAAAAATCTATTTTTTAAAACGATTTTCCAGATTTAGACTTTTTGGTGATTTATCGGTCTCGCATTGTACTTTGCAGGATTAGATTCAAAACCGTGACATTTGAGCCCGAACCGTAGTAAGCCCAATGAACAAAACGGGATTTCTCTCGGGACGTTCGGGGACGTCTACATCTACGGTTTTACTATTCAAACAAGCGGTATCACATCATCCTGCATATGGAAGAATATTTTGTCCTAATTTGGAACAATCACTATAGCTTTACTATATGCAGCTAGGTCAAAAGGGTACCTCAGCAAGATTACCTAATATACCTCTCACACCTAACACCGAGAAGTGAAAAGAAGATCAAATGATACAGCGGTTGTCCAGATCCAAGGGTTGTGTTCCCAACATGGCAAAGCCCATGACCGATCAACTTTTTGGCAAGCTTTTGGGCAAGCCTCTGGCAAACCATTCAGGAGTTGTAACACCCCAATTTTCATACCCAAATGATTATACAATAATCATGGCTCTTCAAGGTAAATTTGAAAATAAATCTTCACACTTGCATTACATGATACAAATAGTCTTCATGCGATAACACATTCGCTTCAAATCAAATAACATAAACAAATAAATACTTTCATGGGTTCACAAGTTCCCAAGGCTTGGGCCCGGTTACATAAATTGGTTATTCAAACCACACAAATATAGCCCTTGGCTTACAAAACAGAGTCACGCAAAATGAGAGTATTGCGCTCCCAACACACACACTTCTACGCCCTTAGTTGGGCGGAATCACCACGTTCTTTCCTGCACAAAAATCCGGTAGGGTGAGCTTAAAGCCCAGTAGGAGATCCTTAACAAAGTATATACATTTTATACAAGTCTCAAGATGATGAATGCACGTGCCATGCTATGTTTTTTTAAAAGTAAGACGCATTTACATCTTTTGAAAATCATCATGCTCAATGATGTCATGTAACTCCAACTGTTCAAAATTAACCAATTTAACTCAAGGAGCAGTAAATACAACTCTGGTAATCCCTAGGTTGGTGTCTGCAAGTAGACTATGCAAGTACTACCAATTGCCATTTTTACTGGTATTAACCGGAAGGCTCGACACCTATTCGCGCGACTTTCTGGTCTTTCACCAAGGACATTCAGGCCAACTTAATCAATTTCATCTACACCAACTATCAAGACTTACCACCATATTTACCCCAAAACCATTTCATGAAAACCCGTTTCCCAACATTCTTTTCTCAATGCAAGGTTTTTAAATCAACGTTCAAAGCTCAACATAATCAAATAAATTGGTATGCCCATGAAATAAGTAAATGCAATACAACATTTCTTTCATTCTCAATATTTCCGCACAATAATTCCATTGTGAACAAATCTCCCATTTCTCTTTTCAAAACAATAATATCACAAGATGAATATAAACTTTGATTTCCAATTCCTCCAAGGAATAACACGTTTCCCACATTTCGAGCATTCTCTATAAATTAGCCATTTCAAGACTAAAACAACATTTTGAATAACAATTTCCAAAATGAACAACAATTCTCATATTTTACAAATTTCATCATTTATATATATAAATAAACAATTTTCAAAACATTCATTTATTTTGACTCTCCAAATAAATATGTCAACATTATCTAAGGATTTTCAACATCTTTCAACAATCCTTATTTCTAGGTTTTCTCACCAAAACCACTCATCTCCAAAATATTTAGAAAGATCTCACCAAAATCATCTTTCTACAATCAATATAATTCAAAGCCCTCAATTTCCATTTTAAAAGGAAAAGAAAGTAAACCCACTTTCAAAATTACTTTTATTCTTGAATCAACAATCAATTTTCAAAACTAATCAAATGATGATTTTGAAAATCATCTAGATCTTGCAAAAACATATATATAACTCAAAGGAAATCCCTACCTCAAGTTTGAAGAAGAATAGAGTTGAAACCCCAAAATCAACGATGCCTAAACTCAATCTCCACCGTACATAACGTAGCCCTCGCCTAAATAACCAGCTTTGATGAAGAACTTGGATCTAAATCCCAATGGATTTGGAGGAATCAAAGATCTTGTGAGGTTTTTGGTAGGAAATGTAGAGAAAATGAAGAAAAAATGTTTTTAGAGAGAGAGGTATACAAAAGTGATACAATTTTAGCCCAAAGAGAGAGGAAAAAGGAAGAAAATTCGGATCTCATCTACTTTCGCACGTGCGGAGCCTACTCTCGCATGTGCGGCGTGTGCTCCTGCACATGCAGCCTTCATCCCCGCATGTGCGACCCTCCTCTTCCGCACCTCACTCCCACACCTGCCTTTTTAGCAGTGTGCTTCACCCCCCTCCCCTATTTCTCGCACGTGCAGCCTCGTCTTTCATACGTGCGGCCCTGGTCCTCAGCCCAGAATTCTCTCGGTTAAACTCTCGATACTCCAAACCGACCGAGCGTACAAGCAACTTCGAATGCGTTTTGCATTTTTGTTTTGGGAGCGCTGCCCCCTCAACCCCTGCGAGCTAACTGGGCAGCTCGACCCCCGCCAGGGCACTGCCCTCTGGACCCTTGCGAGCTGACCGGGTAGCTCAACCCCCGACATACTCAACGAAGTGGCAAAACTGGGATCGTTACAGTCCAGAAATAACAGATGGAAAACATAGTGACTTAAGCGCACCAATGCAAATGCAATGCAAAGAACCTGTAAGCGTAGATAAAATTTCACATCATGAAGTTCGCGTCAAGTTCTCTAAATCCCTAGTAGAGTCGCCAGAAACTGTAGCTCAACTTTTCGCGCTCCTTTCGGAAGACGATAAGCCCTATAGTATCGGACTCCCGCGGTTCTGAATCTAATCTCACAAGTGCAATGTGAAATAGATAAACACCAAAGAGTCCAAATCCAACAAATCTTTTGGAAAATCAATTTTGAATCAAATTGTCAAAAATGGACTACTTTGCCAAATACAGAGTCGCCACCCAAATATTTTTGAAAAATTTAGGAAACCCATGACTCGTGCCAAATGCCACGTGTCCGTCATTACCAAGATTGTCTCGGCTCGAGAACTTAGGTACAAGAGGAGAAGGTCATGAATTGAGCACCCCTACTCCCCTGATCAAAAATCGACCTCTACTAATCATGATGTAATTCTTATTTACATTATATACTCTTGTTCCAATTTATTAGGCTAACTTACTATGTGATGTGCACACAAGTATAGACTATTTTACCAAAATTGAGACATTTGATTTCATGTTTGTTTTTTAAAAGAGTTTGTAAATGTGCCACTTGAAAAATGTGGGCTCATATAAACGTTACTCAAATTATTCCAATTCAAGCAATAGCTTTCATCCACAAGCATTCAAACAATTTATCACTTAATCACTTAGCCTCATGGTGAACATGCTAAACATGGCAACACTAACATACAATGCAATATGCTAAAGCATAAAAGAGCTCACCTAGTACTCTAAGCCAAAAAGGATGACAAAGTTAGAATAATGCATGATCCTAACTATACAATATGACTAATGCAACACATACAATGTGCAATTACTAGGCTTGGCTACAAATTATAACATGTGAATCAATTTAATAGCATAAGGTCTAAGTACGTATTCAAAGAAGTATTAACTAACAATGCAAGTTAGAATGATGTGCCGAGCTTAATGCATGCAAGATAATGGATGCAAGGCATGAGAGATGCTAAACGAAACGTGATGCCCTAAACTAACCACCATAAGCAAGTAAATAAAAAAGAGAAAGACGTGGGGTTGGAAGACATACACATTATTACAACTGTGCTCTCATGCAGAAGGGTCTGGATAAACTACCTAACTAAGCTAATTAACTAGCTATTACAAATCGAATGGAATAAACTAACTGCACTAGCTAATTATTACAAAACCGAATGGAACTAACTAATTAATTAATTACAAATTAGAATTAACTAATTAATTACAACATAAATACAACATGAAATAAGTAACTAAGCTAACTAATCAACCCCAGAAAGCGAGCAATGCTCATGCATGTACAGATTTTCACCCGAAAAGCCCACTGTTCTGCTGCCATAATGCCTTTGTTGCACAGTTAGAACATCTTTTCACCTCAGCCTCTCTGCTTTGTTCTGTTCCACAAAGTTGCTGCTCAATTTGACAAAAGTGACTGGCAGGCCAAAAGTAGTGGCCGGCCGGCCACAAATGGTAGCCTGCCGTTTAAAAGAAGTGGCTTGTTGGCCAGAAAAATGAACTGCCGGCCAAAAAAAGCTTGGTTCCTCCTGCTGTAACAAAAAGCATATAGAGCACAAATAGGGTATTCTCAAGGTATGTTTGTACACCCTGCCTCTCCTTATCATCAAACAGCTCAAAGGAGGGGTAAGCTTGATTCGCAAGCCATTAATCGATGCAATTTCATTGCATGATGGCCTATGAATCAAGGGGTACAATTTTAATAAATGCACAATTTAAAGACTCTAAAAACCCCCTCCCTATCATGGATTGATCAAGGGAAATGGTTGACATTGACTCTTGAGCCGTTTACATCACTGGTAAGTATGAAACGAGTCAAGACTCAATGGGTTCAATTAACATTCGATTGAACCCAAGTTGATTTTATTATCTTGCACCACTTTTAGTCCCAATTTTATTACTTCATTTTAATTACCATCTATTCCTTATTCAATTAAGTCCAATAGTGATCTTTAAGTCCTTTAATGGAAAGGAGTACTAAACCAAGTGTTGTTTTAGGCATGAGAGAAGTGTCATGCCGTTGGTAATGAACCCCAAAGAGATTAAACCATTAAGCACAATACCCCTGTCCCAAGCTTTAAACAAACAAGTAGTTTGAAACAACTTTCAAAGCAAAGAAAAAGGCCAAGAAAGGAGGGAGGTTGTAGAGGTGATTAAACACGAAAACAAGTATGTAAACCAAGAAATAAATACTATCAACTCAAATAGGTTGATGGCTAAGGCCTAAACCACCAAACCTATGAGGACAATTACACTACAAACATGCTATACAAAGCTCAAATGCAATGAAAAACTAAAAGCAGTCCTAAAACAGTGCTAAATCAGTCCTAAAACGTACTAGAATTAAGACAAAAAAAAAAAAAAAGCTAGAACAATAATCTAAAACACGGAGCATGTTAAGCTAGTAAACAAACACAAGGAGGGGAAGCTACCCCCTCCATTTTTGGGAATTCAAAACATGTTTTTAGCCACTAAAAAGGCTTTGAGATTCAATATTAAAAAGCTCAAAAAAAGTTGAGAAAAGAATGGGAAACATAAGGGTAAAAGCTTAGAGAACAAGGTTCAAAGAAGGGTGGTTAACCCCTCCACCTTTGGTAGCTTTAAGCCACATGTTTCAGCCCATAAAAACAATGTAAAAATAGTTCAAAATCAGCAAGAAAAGATAGAAAACAAGTAATGTAAAGATACTCAAAATTATACCTCTTGAAGCAAGGCAATTCTTTTGTTCACAGACCACAAAACTTACACTCTCAAGGGCTGAAATTTGGACTCAATAATCTCAATAAGGGGAGCTACAATACTGGCTTAGGAAGTGTAGAGAGAGAGTATATAGGTTGCAAGATAGAGATAGAGAGAGAATTTCAAGTTTTGGTCTCTTTGGAATTTTTTGTAACCTAAAAACATGAGGAGAGGTCAAGTATATATAGAAAAACAGTTTCTTAGGTCGAAAATATCTATATAGGGATAGTTGGAAAAAATATCTAGGCTTTACACAAGTGGCCGACAGGCCAGAAGTAGAGACCCGCCGGCCACTAGTAGTGGGCGGCTGTCCACAAATAATGGGTTGTCGGCCACAAAAATCTGCTTATAGACCTAACTTCAAACGGGCATATCTCTTTCATCCAGACTCGGTTTTAGGTGATTCTTAAGTCTAAATTGAAGCCCCGGAAGTCTACTTTCCAATGGTGGTAGCCTTACATCTATATTCTAAGTGTTCAAAGAGATATTCCTATTTTAGTAAAGGTTGCTCATTTTTATCTTAATTGTATTGATGCCTAACTTCAAACGGCCATATCTTCTTGAGTCTCAATTGAAGCCCCGGAAGTCCACTTTCCAATGGTGGTGGCCTAAAAACTAAAGTCTAAGTGTACAAAAAGATATATCTATTTTAGTGAAGGCTGCTCAGTTTTCTCTGAACAGTTTCATGCTCACATTTTCCCCAACTAGTTTTTTTCCCTCTCCTCTAATTTTCTTCAACTCCAAACCTATAAATAAGAAGTTTTTAAAGATTTTTCAAAGATTTCACCTCTCTTCCATTTATCTCCACTTTGTCCTTGCTCGGTTTACTAAAAAGTGTAATATTTTTAACGAAATGCGAGCCTCGGAACATCGTAGAAACATTTTCAGAAACATTTTGAAAGAGAGGGTTTTAAGATCTAAAATAGTTTTGGTCCAAAATGGGGTGTAAGGTTTGGATTTAGAAGCTCTTATTGCTAAAGAAATCGAACGTTTGTACAGCATAACTTTTATCATCGAGTGATTAACCTGAGAAGCCCAAGTCTTAAGGGCGGTCAAAAATGGGGTATCTACATTTACGTTCTTGTCTCATTGCATGATCATAAGTTGTTTTCCTACATATCATTATGTACCTTGCCCTTGAATTACGCTGGTTTGATTCCTTGCAAAGGGATACGTAGGCAACCTTCGAGTTCAACGTTTGGCATTTGTATTTTGATTTGTTTTATTGCCCAAGTCTTATGGCCTCATCAAATAAATCATCTTTGGGCTTTGACATTCATACATATCATTCCATGAATTCGAGTTCAGTCAAAGAGGGGCAACTGTAGACACCCTATTTTTGACCATCGGCAAGACTTGGACGCTTTGTCCTCGGCACTCGATAATGAAGTTGTGTTGAGTGTGATTCAAAGTCTCAACGAAGGAACGTAAGCTCGCGCTCCAAAACCAATTCCAAACCCTTCATATTCATACTATTCTTATCCTATAAATTCATTTTTGGCCATTGTGCCACTCTACGCTGAGTTTAAAACAATAGAACAGAGGAAAGCATTAGGAGCCAGCTGTACCACATTGGGAGCCAGCCGTAGCTATTGGGAGTCGGTCGGCTTTCGTTAGCGAAAAACACTGTTCTGGGCGGGAATGGGCCAGCTGTCCATTTTTGAAGATATTTATGACTTATTTTGCTCAAATTCTATAAATACGAGCATATATCTTAGTGTTAGAGGTTGGAAAATTTTCAAAGAAGCGAAAACATAGTTGAGAGCCCTTTCTTCTTGTGCAAGCTACCTTTGAGATATTTGATCACCCTTACACCATATCTGTACACCATTCACAGCCTTGGAGCCATAACTTAGGACCTTGGTTGAGCTTTGTGAATCACAATTCAAGCTTAAGAGTGTGCTTGGACCAAGTTTGGTTCACAAACTAGAGCTTACCTTCTTCAAGCGATATAAGCTCACCACTTTTGTATTGCTTTCATTTTTGTCTTTCTTTGTCTATTTTTTGTGTTTTTGTATTATCTTGATTCTATTTCAAGTGTTGGAACTTGGGTTTGAATGGCTACCAAACGGTATAGAGGGTTAACACCCTTTCTTGCGTTCTACTTCATAGCTCTCATCCTTGTTTTACACTCTCATCTTTGCCTTTTAAACTAATTTTCAGAGTTTAAGAAAGGCTAAAAAAACATGGTTTAAGGTTTCAACAATGGAGATGTTAGCCACCTCTCCTTACTTTTGTTTACTGGCCTTGCATTGCCTTGCACTTTCCTACCTTTTTATGCTCTTTAACATGATTTTTAGCCATTGCTTTTAGCATATTAAGGGTTGTTTTAGGGTTGTCCTAGTTTATTTAATTAATGTATGCTTTGAATATCTAGCTTGTTGTGTTGTAAGTTTTCATATCTAGCTTGTTGTATTGAGTTACACATGCTTTGATAGCTTTTTTTTCTTTAATTTTCATGTTGAAGAGTCTCATTCTAGCAATTGATCCCGCAATCATTTCTGCAACCTCCCTCTTTTCTTTTTTTCTTTTGTTTGAGAGTTACTTCAACTGATCGACGGTTATTCAAAGCATGAGAAAGAAACCTATGCTTAATGGCTTAATCTCTACGGAGGTTCATTGTCAAGGCATAGACTCTTTTTCATGCTTAGGATTACTTCTCATTTGACGTTTTTTCTCATTTAGTGGATTTAAACATCATTTTGGACAAATTGATTAAAGAATGGCAAATACTAGGAAAATCGGCTTAAAATGAACTAAACTGACAAAAAGAAATGTTTAGAGTTGGTTAGATTCGGCCGAACATGATGTCGAGTCCATCATTCCGAGAATTATCACGTATCAATCCATGATATGTTGATAAGGCTTAGAGCGTGTCTACTTCCCTCTTTGAGTCTTTGTGATAGGAGGAAATGGTGGTTTTTCATCACATTTATCAACTTTGTCCAAACATGTTCGGGATCATCAATCCATCAACTTGTGCTAATTGATGGTTTCGAATGCGAATTTGTTCTTCTCTTGGGTTTCACATGACAGAGAGGGGCAGAAGGGACAAATAGGGTCTGGAAAGGCTCTGTCTGCAGTGTTCTCACCTCAGAGCACAAAACATTTTTTGGCATAAAATTTATCACCGGCCAGCACTTTTTTGGCCCGGCCAGATCTCATTTGGGGTTGGCCGGCTCCTAATGTTTGGTAAAATAGAGACTATTAGCAGAAACAAAAGGCAGTGGCTGAGGGTGAGGCAGAGCAATCTAGGCAGACGGAGCAGCTTCTGAGCACTGTGCATGCGATCATTATGTCTCATGGTTGCTTGGATTAAATTTCTTATTAGCATTGTTGTAATTATTATTGTTGTAATAATTCTTATTGTTGTAATATCCTTGTGCAATTATGGTTGTTTATTAGAAATACCCTAGTTGCTAACTTAGATATCTAGTTAGTAGTTATCTAGTTTTAATTCATTTATTTGAATTTGTAATAATTAGTTAATGCGGACATTTGGACACTTATTCGCACTCACTTACATGAGGGCAAATATATAATAAGCGTGTATGTCTTCCAATTCCCATTTCTTTCTCCATTTTATTTACCCATTTATAATAGTAGCGTAAGCATCATGTTTACTTAGCATTCCCATGTTTGCATACACTCGTCTCACATGCATTTGGGTTCGGCTCATCATGCTAACCAATGTCAACTTCAACTCCATTGTTTGAATACATGATTTATCACGTGTCCTGAATTGAATCATATAACATGCTCATAGCCGAGCCTATTAAAAATTGCATAATGTGTGCGTTGCATTAGTCGTGTTGCATTAGTCACATTACATTGTTTAGGAACATGCATGTTTTCTAATCATCTTGCTTTATTTGGCTTACCTTGGAGTACTAGGTAAGCACTTATCGCTTTAACATATTGTATAAGTGTGATTGTTGCCATGCCAAACATAATACCATGAGGCTAAGTGCTTAAGTGATATAACTCTTTGAATGCCTGTGGATGAAGGCTAATTGTAAAAATTGGGATAAATTGATTAATGTACAAACTCACCGTTTCAAATGACGAGTATCAAAAACAATTTTCAAACAAATATGAAGTCAAATGTTCTAACTTTTGCAAATTAGTCTATATTTGTGTGTGTCACATAGTAAATCAGCTAATAATCAGAACAAGAGCATATAATGTAAATAAAAATTATATCATGATTAGTAGAGGCCGATCTTTGATCAAGCGAGTGGGGTGCTCAATTCATGACATTCCTCTCTTGTACCTAAGTTCCTGAGCCAAGACACTTTGGTGATGACGGATAAGTGGCCTTTGGCACGAGTCTTGAGTTTCCTAAATTTTCCAAAAATATTTAGGTGGCGACTCTAAAATCTGGTAAAGCAGTCTATTTTTAGCATTTGATTCAAATGTCAATTTTTCAAAAAGAATTGCCAGATTTGGATTCTTTTTGTGTTTTCACTGTTTCACATTACACTTGTGAAATTAGATTCAGAATCACGGGAGTCCGAACTGTAGGGCTAGTCGTACCCAAAAGAAGCACGAAAAGCAAGCTACAATACTTCAAGCTCTTGTGATAAAAAAACACCTCAAACTTCTCACCATAAAGGTAATGTCTCCAAATTTTCAAAACAAAGATCACTACTGCTAGTTCTAAGTCATGGATAGGATAGTTTCTCTCATGTGTTTTCAACTAACGTGAGCCATAAGCTATTACATTCCTCTCTTGCATCAAAACACAACCCAAACCTTCCCGTGACGCATTACAATACACAAAATAGCCCAAGACCCTCTCCAGAATAATCAATACTAGAGTTGTGGTAAGTCTAACCTTAAGCTTTTGAAATAACTTCTCATAAGTCTCATTCCACACAAGCTTAACTCCTTTCCTCGTAAGCCTAGTCAATGGTAAGGCTAATCTAAAGAAATCCTTTATAAATCGACGGTAATACCAGGCTAACCCTAGGAAACTACGAATCTCAAAGGCATTCTTAGGTTGTTCCCAATCTTGCACTGTTTCTATCTTAGAAGAGTCTATAGTCACTCCTTCCCCTGATACCACGTGGCCTAAGAACTTCACTTTTTTCAACTAGAATTCACACTTCCCCCACTTAGCATACAACTTATGGGCTCTAAGCAACTCAAGTACAACTCGCAAGTGTTCCTCGTGCTCATCCTCAAAGGGTGAGTAAATCAAAATATCATTAACAAAGACACCCACAAAATGGTCTAAGAACTCACGAAAGATTATGTTCATCAAGTCCATGAACAAGGCAGGTGCATTGGTTAACCCAAAAAGCATTACTAAGAACTCATAATGGCCATACCGCATACAGAATGCCATTTTCTGGATATCTTTCTCCCTTACTCTCAATTAGTGATAACTCGATCTCAAATCTATCTTGGAAAAACAACAAGACCCCTTCAACTGATCAAATAAGTCATCTATACGAGGCAATGGGTACTTGTTCTTAACAGTTACCCGATTCAACTTCCGATAATCAATACAAAGTCGCAATGCATTATCTTTCTTCTTGGCAAAAAGAGTCGGTGCTCCCCAAGGTGAAGTACTAGGGTGGATAAAATCCTTATCTAGCAATTCCTGGAGTTGAATCTTTAACTCACTCAATTCGGCAAGTGCAAATCTATACAATGCCATAGAAATCGGTGTCATGCTAGGCACTAAATCAATAAAGAACTCAATCTCACGGTGAGGTGGTAAACTAGTGAGATCCTTGAGAAAGACATCTAGGTATTTACAACTACCCTTGGCAATTCAACTCAAACTTTATCACACTTACCATCCAAGAAGGTTGCAAGAAGACAACTAAGCTCACTCCAACTTTGTGGATCATACACTGGCGACAAAACTCTATTAACTCGATCCCCTAGAAAATAAAAACAATTACCATTCGAGGTGCATACTGTGACCCTCTGACGGTAATAGTCTATAATGGCCCTGCACAAGGTCAACCAATTCATGCCCAAGATGGCATCAAAACTCGATATATTAATCAATGCGAATGAAAAAATGAGTCAGCGACTAACAACCTATATCACAACCTCGACACCTCTAGTCCAACACAACCTCACCACCAACTGGTGACTCTACCCTGAGTGGAGATCCTAACTGAGCCACTTCTAACCCTAATGTCAATGTAAATGCAAACGAAAAAAAAGAATGGGATGCATCCATATCAATCAACACATTGGCAATAGAATTGTATAACAAAAAAGTACCTCTCACAACTTAAGGCCCTGGCACTAAGTTTGGCATAGTAACAGCATACACATGCCTCGTAGGTCTCTCTTCTATCTGCTCACTCCTTGGAGCATAAGTATGATGCACTGATTGAGTCGAAGAGGACCCCTGATTGGTCGTCGAGGCCTATACTGATTGTGCAGGCTGGTGGCTCTGTGTCTGCCTCGAACCAAACGCACCAGGTGTGCTACCTGACTGAGGCAAAACCTCTTCATATGTCCTGACTGCCCACACTGATAACAAGTGAGTGGATGCCCTCTTCCCTTACTCTAACTCTAAGAATGAGCCGAAGACGGTGCAGATTGTTGCCTTCCTCCTCTCTGCGAGCAAGCTGGAGATTTGTGACCCAACTGGCCACACTTAAAACAAATGAAACCCCCCTAACTACTTCTCCTTGAGCCAGAGCTCGGCACAGGAAAGGTGGATCTAAATTATGCTCCCTGGGTGTAACGCTCCAAAATAAATACAATAACACATCCACAATATCAATAAATAACGACAATGATAAAGTAATTATCTTCCATTAGCTTCCAATTAAGTTTTGCAAAAGAGTAACATATGCTGATAGACATTCACAAGTCTAACCCTGAATTTATAAAGAAATAGAATGGAAGTTAAACAAATAAGAAGTGCCCTAAAGGCTTACAACTTTCCAAGACAATGCTTGGTTACAACAAAAGTGGATTTAAGTCCAACACAGTTAAAGACCCCTGGCCTATACAAAACATATACAAGAAAAATCAATAAAATGAAACTCTTGCTCCAAGTCCTTCTAAGTTATTGCCTTGGCGGAAGCATGTCATCAGCGCTTGAAACATTTTTCCCACATAGGGTGAGCTAACCCAGTAAAAATAATCCAACACAATATATAAATCTTAATAAAAATATAAGGTGAATGCATATGTAATGCTTATGCCAAAACATTTTATACCTCTTTCTAAAACCATTCAATGCCAGGTTAATGCCATAATTCATAATTCATTTCCTTTACAATTGAAAATAGGGCAGTGAATCATACTCTGGGAATCTCAAAACAAATACAACTTTTTATGAAAATTTCATCCGCAAGAGATCACAAACTGGCACCCATTTAAACATAGGCTATACAAGCACTACTATTGCCATTTCACGAAAATTTTGTCCGCGGGATAGCACCCATGAATATGTGCTGTTTTTTAGGCTTTCACCATGGACACGCAGGCCAACTTATTTCAATGTGACTGTACATAATTCTCAATTCACCCATTCTTCTCAAAACGATAAACATTTTCAATGTATAAATATGAGATAATGCTCGATGCAAATTATAACAACCCCGACCCATGATTAACGTATAAATTATAGTTAAGAATGCCTAATAAGTAATTATAATTGCATGTGTTATCAGTTATAGGAGATTTTATTTGTCTGTTGTAGGAATATCTGTTTGTGTTTCCGTTTTATTCTGCAAATTGAAGGCCTTATCGACATCCGATAGTGTAATTGACTTGACATATGTGTTATTTGGAATTTTTAGGAATTTATGATAGGTTTAATTAAAATCTAATTCGGAACGATTAAATTAGAATAATCAATGTCCAATTGATTAGCTTTAATTAATTATCACCAATCAAGCCTATATAAGGCTCTTATATGTACCACTACTCATCTCTTTTCCTTAATCACCCCCATGAGCCCATGTACACACTACAAATGTGAGAGAGGGAGAGAAAGGAGGAGACTTGAGCTCAAACTAAGGGATTTGATATGGAGAAGAAGAATTGGACTTAGAGACTCACAAATTAAGCCTCTAACTCTTACCTTGGAAAGTCTAGGTAAGAATTTAACCCTTAGATTGTACAATTCTGTAGCCTAAGCCATAAATTCAATAGAAGTAAGTTATGTAATGCAAGAATTGAGCTAGAATTGGTGAAATGGAGTTCTACCATGCATGCATGCACTTTCATCACATTTTTTTTTTGAATTTCAAGTACTTTACTCATGCATGTCCTTAGTTCACCTTAGGTTTGGTAAGTCATCAAGTTTCACCCTATTTTACCTTCATTGATCATGTTTTGAAAGCTTTAGAGACAAACAATTTCATGCATGTGATGTTTTCCGTCTTTCAAGCTTGAATTTGCACAATTGGCATGTTGTTGGGCATTAAGTTTCATGAAATGATCTTCAATCCTTGATATTCTACAAGTTTCTAAATGTTTTCTTGAGTTTTGGCCCAGAAGGATGAGTTTTGTAGTGTTTGATTCAAGTTTTGAGTTTGGGAGTGCAATATAGAAATCCCAGAATTCTGTCTCTCCGCTCGAGCGACCACCTTTGTTTTTGCACCTTCGCTTAAGCGACCACCTTTGTTTTTGCACCTTCGCTTGAGCGACCAAAAGTTGGCTCGAGCGTAAATTGTATGCTCCCAGAAGTTGACCCATTTGCAGACCGCTCGAGCAACAAGAGTTACGCTCAGTCACACGTTCAAGCGACCGTCAAGCGTGCGTCAAGCGAAAAAATCAAGCAATTAATACTTTTGCAGAGTTTACAGACCACTTGAGTGAAAGAAGTTGCACTCGAGCGACTACTCACATTTTTGACCCTCCACTCAAGCGCAGGGAACTGCGCTCAAGCGAGGCCCATATTTCAGCATATTTAACTAAGTGTTTCAAAGTGCATTTTGGCATCCTCATTGCATCCTAGACATTCCTAGGCCATGATTACGACACAATAATAAGGATAAGACCTAGAAACACACTAAGAATGAACACAATGACTGTAATGAATCCTGAACATGTGTTTCAATGTGTATATGTTATATGTTGTTTGTAAGTCACGCGTCGTAAGCTATCTGATCTGTCTGCTTCATCTGTTCTGCAATTAGAGCCATCTGTAAGTAATAACATTGTAAAGCTATGTTTAATTTATAAGTATTTTTTAAATGATAAAAGATGATCTGCTTTCTAAAATATTATTTTCTGTATGAATGAATGGTTGTCCAATGTTTCTGAAATGTACTCGTGGCATCATTAGTTTCAGATCACATCTGTTATCTGTTCTGTTATGTTCTAATTATGGGCTAACTATACGTCTCATGAGCCAACTATTATGGATCCTTATGTATACGTCCCATTTATAAGCCAACTGTACCATCTACATGCACGCGAGTCAACTGTATGCCTTTATAGCCGTCCCTTATAGGTCAACTATTTTAGCTAGTACTAATAGATGTACCATGTACGATTAACTGCAATTTCTGATTATGAGTATGATTCTGAATATGTCTCTGATATGAACCTTGATTTCTAAACATGATTATGAATTCTATTTTCTGTAACTGTTATGGAGAGCATTCATTAAACCTTTTACTTTGTTATTATTCACTACGCTTCCGCTCACTAGTTATTTTATATATGTAGGTGATCAGGCGCATGGCCAGGCTCAATGATGATTGTCTGGAGCTTGTGTTTGTCGACCAACCCTTGTGCCTCCCGAGAAGGTTCTGAAAGTCATGTGGTCAAGTTTTATGAATCATGTGAAGGATATTTTGCTTTGTTTTTGTCTATCTGTACTTTGGGCTAAGTCTTTTATGACACTATCTGTATCTGCATGGTGATACATGACGTTTTAAAGTTTGACATTATATGTAATAGTTTTAAATCTTTTTGTTCTATGTATGTCTACACAGCTTTATAAACATTGTATTTTGTATATTTGCTTCCACAACCCCTTATATTTTGTAATTTTGTTCAGAGGCCTTTGGTAATCCCAAGATTACTGGCCGGTTATGATGTTAAACCTATAGGGGCATGTTTGGGTCATGACACAAATGAATGAGAAAAATAGTTTCAATTCTCCTAATTCTCATGCAATTTTTACAACAATCATAGTTATCCTTCACTGATAGCCTTAAAACAGATATTTCTAAACGGATGAACAATTTCAGTAAAGATAAACTTCCCAAATTTCAAGATATGAGTGATAATACATATCCAACTCCACCATCCTCATCAATATTAACCTGATTCCATATTTACAACATCAATTCATTATTTATATAAAATCAACGTTTGTGACATTTAGAGCAAAATCCTTTTTTCTTCCAAAATCAATCCCAAATAACAAAATCAACCACTACATCAACTCAACTTTATTTTCAATACCACAATCATTTCCACAAATCCATTTGAAAACCACTCTTTTGATCTTTAACCCCAAACCCTAGGTTTGCTTCAAAAATTTCCAAAATCACAATATTGTTTAGAAATAGCAAATAGCTAACTTAAAACTCGTAAAAAGTGTGAAACATCCCTACCTCAAGCTTTAGAAGACGAGAGAGAGAGAGTGAAAGAAAGTGAAAGACGCTAAAAATCAACTTTGCTCCGATTAGAACGAAGCCCTCGTCGAGCTCTGTCTTTTTAACAAAGGCACACGGGGTGAAAAAGTCGACAGATCTAGGTGTATTTGAGTGAAATTAATGAGTTTTAGAGAGTAAGTCAGAGAACATAGGGTTTTGAAATGTTTAGAGAGAGAAATGTGAAAAAGTGACTCAGAAAAGTGACTTTTTGAACTGATATGCGCGCAAAGAGTTTTAGAGATAGAGTGGGAGAACATAGGGTTTTGAAATGTTTAGAGAGAGAGAGAGATGTGAAAAAGTGACTTAGAAAAGTGACTTTTTGAACTGATATACGCGCAGGTCGCTCGAGTATCCAGACAAAAAAGATGTGACCGCTCGAGCGAAGATTACAAACTCTTAGAAGTTTTGTAGACAGAAGACCCACGCTTGAGCACAAGAAGCACCGCTCGAGCGATCATGGCTCGAGTGCAAGAAAGACTACTTGAGCAAAGAATACCAACTTCTAGTATCTCTGTAGATTTGCAAAAGTACTAGAAGTTCACAAAGGCCGCTCAATCGCAGGAAGTGTTGCTCGAGCGAAGTAGCCAAAATCTGAGGCAACAACCATTTTGAAAATTTAACTCCCGACCTGTTCCAAACACAACCAAAACACAAAGATAACCAACCTCAATAAACGTAAGATGAAATAGGACATAAACAACTATATACAACAATAGAACCTGGATCCAAAACATCAAATGGGTCGAGTCTAAACCAAAATCGTTGTAGAATTAGAATTAACAAACTAATAAATACATACTATAATAAGGCTCTTTGTTATAGATAGATATAAATACAGATGAAATTATTATAATATTTTTAAAATATTTAATTATTTTTTATTTTGTGTGTAGCACAAGATTTTTGCAATTTGTAAGGGTTTTTTTTTTTTTTTTTTTTTTTTTTGTGTGTGTAATAAAGAAAAATCAATTTTTGAATATTTAAAATTTGACATCTTTGTTTTTCTATTATGGTGAATTCTTTCCAATAGCAACATAAATATGCATTTTGAAAGGAATTAGTATATTTTCCTTTTAAAATATATAAATCATGGAGTGATTAGAGTTTTATTTTTTATATGGTTAAATGGAAGTTAGTCAATGAAGATTTTTTTAATTATTTAAAATTAAGAAAATTAAAAAATTTAACATGACATATTGGAGCTCTAATAAGGCTTGTGGTTAAAAGCTCCATTTTCCTATATATATATATATATTAGCATATAACCTGTACAATATATGAGATAAAATAGTATACTACTATGGGAGCCAGAAAAAAATATAAATCCGCTTATTGGGGTTAATCCAAAGAAGGCCTACAATGGGTCCAACCCAAACAAATATCACCCCCCCAATCTATATAAAGGGGGGGCATCCTAGAAGAAAGGGTATGTGCTCTCTCCCTACATTACAAACCAACACTCTTGATTTCCATAGCTTCATTCTTTCAATCAAAAGACTAACTTTAGCATCGGAGTGCCTCCGGCCGGCAACCCCGGTTGAGTGGCACCAATCATGCTCATCTTTGCAGACACACAGGGACAAAGTTCATCTCTTTGTTGGATCTCTACAACATCCATGTGAGAGGATATTTCATGGTCTCACAATTGGCGCTGTCTGTGGGAAACGTTTACAAGAATTCAACGAAGGAGATGACAACCACCACACTCAAGATGCTCAAATCTTCATTACACGTTACTAGAAACAAGACTCACGGTTGACCCTATCCTCTTCCTCTTTGTTTAAATTTATTTTTGAATTCTATCTTGATGTCTATATGCATATACATATACACAGATATATATATATATATATATGTATACATTTATGCTTGTAGATTTGGTCCACTATATATTGATGCTCATAGATTTGGTCCAAACATTTGTTTAATATCTATCTTGACATTCTGAGAAGAGTAGTCGGCACATATTATGTGGATCTGTTTTTATATTTTCATTCTCTCTCTAAAAATGGGTTTCATACTTTTCTTGGTGACAACATCTTTTTGGCATTACAAATGGGATTGCTCGACCAAATTCATTTGTAGTCTACCATTTATTTATTTATTCTTTGTTTCTTAACACTTACCTTGCAATTGATTGTTAACGTAGATGTGTACCTATGTTAAAAACAAAATTGGTCTTCACTTTTTCACTTTTTCTCTCTCTAGACAAAACTAACATAAACAGGGCCATGAGTTATTATAAAATAATTTTTAAGGTTTTTACTTCATAATTTGTGCTAGTCTGAGGCTATCTCTCTTTCTCTTTCTCTCTCTCTCTCTCTCTCTCTCTCTCTCTCTCTATATATATATATATATATATGTATACATAAGAATTCATTTGTCATGAACGACTCATTTTGATGCCGACCAAAATCTCGGCAAAACTGAACAAGTTGCATGCGTAAAAAAGTCTTTCCAACAGCTGGGTTGACACTAGAATCACAAGTATTCCAACAAAGGTTGTTTAGCAAACCATGTTCGGGAGCTCTTCCACCTTTCTCGATATCACAACACCCTAAGTTGCCCATCGTTACAACACAACTCAGCATTTCGGCAACCCAGTCTAGCCGCGGCGAACCTTGCAGAAGGCTACTCGGCATGACCAAATGGATTTTTACACTAAACCATTCCGAAGGCTACTCGGCATGACCACACATGGACATTTGCACTAAACCATTCTGCGTCCACCAGCCGTTCCAATGACCTGTCCCTTTGTACAACGCCGTTTTGAACAACAATGCCGAGAAAACAACACCGAACATGCACCACCAAATGCACGTAAAACTGGCACTTGCGCATCTTATCTGCTGAGCAACGCTGCCATCTCCATACCACGGCTTAAGGGCAACGTGCACCTCATGATTACAATGGGTTTTTATTTCATCTTTAGCAAGGTTTTTGGCAAAGTAAAGCACCAAGAAATTGCGGACCAAGATCGGGCCCCTGTACTTCGTTGAATGCAACAAGTTCGGCGCTGACGGAATTATAAGAGCCGATCCATACTTCAAACCAAACCCAAATTTTCGTCACCTCAACATCAAGTTTTCTGAAAATGATGGTATTATCTACTTGATGGCAAGATCAATCGACTCAGCCGACATCATCTCGGCTTCATCAGTTTGGCAATCACTTTGCACTTATCTCAATCGAGTATAGCTCCATCACACGTTTAGATACACAATCAACTCATCTTCTCTCTCCAGAGTGTTCTTGACAAACCACACAAGAAAGGATGCTAGCAAATCAGAGGTTCCTTATCTCGGTGAATATAGTTCTTCTTAAACGCATGTAGCTCGGCCAAATGTCGATGCCACACGAAGTGATTACAACTCCGTCACCACAAATGATAATATTCAACCTTTATGCACATCTCCTACCAACTCCAATTCGGCAACTGATAAGTCACAAAATAGGGCAATGGCTGTAATATCCCAGACCCTGATTAACGTTAATTGGAACTTAATCATGCCTAATAGTAATTAAGAGAAAATCTGGAATTAAGTTGCTTGTGTATTGCGTGAATTATGTGCTTCTATTTGTTCAATATCGAAATATCTGTTCATGTTTTAATCTTTAATCTATGAATTGAAAGCCTTATCGGCACCCGATACTAAAATTTATTAGTGTTTTGGGCTCATTAGATTTTATGTGAATTTATGGTAGGTTCAGTTAAAATTTGATTTGGAATGATTAAACTAGATTACATTAAGCTAATTGTCAAGGGTTGGACTTATTTACATTAGTGCCACTTAGTGGCCCACTTAGCCAACACAATTAGGAGCCTTATTACATTGAACACAAACATTTCCATCAGCTCATTTCTTGCCTTAGTCGACCAAGAGAGAGAGTAGAGGAGAGAATTGATTTCATCTAGGCATTTAGCTTGGAGACTAGAGGGAATTGGAAGATAATTGTAAATTGGAGCTTTCTACACCTTAAATTCAAGACTTAGGTAAGGATTTAACCTCTCATTGTTGTATTCAAGATTACTCTTGCATGGTTCATGGTCCATTTAAGGGTGGGGTTTAGAATTTGGTTTAAATGATGGCTTGGGTAGAAATTCATGCATGCATGTTTACAACCTTGCCATTTGAGTTGTTTTGTGTCAAATCTTCACATGCATGCCCATATTTTTGCTCAAGTCCATGAATTCATCAAAATTCTAAGTTTAATTTTGCTTTGGATCATGTTTTGGAGCTTTGAAATTCAATTGGACTCATGCATGTTTGTTTAAACCTTGTTTTTGGTGATTTATTGAATTTGTGTTCAAATTGACTCACCCTTGGGTAATGGTTTTACAAATTGAGCTTTGAAACTTGGTATACTATGAGTTTAAAGTGTTTTTCCAGAAATTGGGCCCAAGAGGTCGAGTTTTGAGCTGTAGAATGCTTGGTTTGAGCTTGGGAGGCAAATCTGGAAATTCCAGAATTTGGCTTCTTCGCTCGAGCGAAGAATTCTACGCTCGAGTGACCACCGTTTACTCTGAGCTCCACTCGAGCGAAGGAATGGTGGCTCGAGCATAAATTTCAAACTCTCAGAATCTTGGTGCACGCAGACGCACGCTCGAGCGAGAGAACCTACGCTCGAGCGAGGACTATGTCTTACGCTCGAGCGGGCGTCGAGCGAACATCGCGCGGAAAAAATCAACAACCAGTACTTTTTCATTTTTGCAGACCGCTCGAGCGAACCCAGTGTTTTGGCAAGCCCGCTCGAGCGAAGGGAGGCTCGCTCGAGCAAGACCCCTGTTTTCAGTAACTTTTGAAAAATATTTTCTAAGGCATTTTTGCACCCTCATTCCATTCCAGGCATCCCTAGGCCATGTTTAAGGCTCCATAATAAGGATAAGAGGTTAGGTACACACTTAGGATCATTGAGGTGAGTTTTGTACAATTGGGTTGCGTGTTTCAAGTGTGTATCCGTGATGTGTTATGTAGGTCGTGTGCTGCATTCTATTTGACCGTTTGGCTCCATCTATGTTTCAGCGTCCACTGTGTGTAATAACTTTGTAAAGTTATGTTCAATGTTAAATATTTTCTGAACATTATGACATGAAATGATTTGTCTTCTGAAATGCTACGCTATGTTTTGAAATGAATGAATGATTGTCCAAGATTCTGAAAGTTATCCGCGGCATCCTTAGCACTACATGATATGCGTCCTTTTATGGGTCATCAGGTCCCTTCATGGGTCATCAGGTCCCTATATGGGTCATCAGAACGTCTCTGTGCACATGAGTCATCAGAAAGCCTTCAAGGCTGTCCCTTTATGGGTTATCAGATTTGTGAATGCTATTGGATGTACCACGTATGATTATCTTACAAACCTGATTATGGAAATGATGATGAACAAGTATATGAATCCGCTTTTATATGAATCTGATTTCTAACTCTATGATAGACATCATTTATTAAACTCCTTTACCCTGTTATTATTCACTGGGCTTTCGTACACAGTTTACTATATATATGTAGGTGAGCCAGCAGATAACCAGGGCCAGAGTTGAGGGCCTTCTGTTCCTTTTTGTCAGCCAACTGTTGTGCCTCCCGAGGAGGTTCCGGTCAAAGCCTTGCCGTGGCTGTTTTGTTTCATGCTAGTCTGTTGTATCTGTTTTGTAACGTCAGATCTTGGGAATACAAGTTGTAAATACTTTGTACATATTTGATGTATCTGACTAGCATGCTTGTGTATATAAATAAGTTTTAAATTTTCTGTCCCATGTACATTCTCACAGCTCATTGGACCTTGTTATTTTGTATATTTGCTTCCGCAGCCCATTACTGTTTGTCAATTTGTTCAGAGGCCGTAGGTAATCCTCAGATTACTGGCCGTTTACGGTGCCAAACCTATAGGGGCGGGTTTGGGTCGTGACAATGGCGATCTAATGTTACATTGCCTAACAAATGGCTGACTCGCTTCAACCTCAATTCGACAATATTACTTACTTGGCGTCACCATGGGCCCATCAACTTGCTAGTTCATCGCCGCCTTCGAAGTTCGGCGCTACCACTCTAATTAAATCATTCAGCAACATCAAATAGCCAATCGACCACGTTGCCAAAATAAAGAGACCAAAGTATAAAGAAATATTTTGGGCATACGCAAAGAGCCAATGAGTGATCATTGCCAACCAAGCTCTCTGCAAAGACAAAGAAGACAAGGTGACCAAATCATTTCGGCAAGAGTTATTCGACATTCGAACCATTGCATGTGCACTTCGCCAGTGCCGAGATTCATAGCAAATTGCCCGGCAAAGCGACAAAGTTGCTTCATGGTACCATACCTCGTACAAGGTTACTTGGCAATTCTTCAACCCTCTCAACATCACTCCAGCTTGGCTCAGTGGATTTGGTCACGAATACGGCCCGAATATTATGCGCTGTGCATATGCAATAACCGTACATCATATTTTTAGTCCACTTTAGGCAGTCCAACGGCATCCAATACATGGCAGATTATAGCGAATGAGTGACGAAATGAATACTAGGCCTCAAGATGAATCTAACATTGCAAAAATGAGGCGAATCGGACTTACAACGAGAAAGCTACAACCGTTCAAAGTAGGGGGCTTGAATTTAAACAACTCTACTCATGTGTCGTCGAAACTGCAATTTTCGAAGTCTTCGTAATCTTGTTTCGTGTCCACAAATGTGAAGTATTCATCGAGACGAATCCAACGTAAAAAAATCACGTCGAAATCGGAGCTAAAACGTAGTCATACGAGCCGGTCAAAGATTCGCCCACAAAGTCGACGGCTTTACTAAAGAAGACGAACCAGCAAACCATGCAAAAGAAGTTGTTCAGTGCTTCGCGGAGCAAAACTCTCAACCGATCTGCATCGTCAGATCCATTTTGGCTAAAACAACGCCATCCTGAGTCCGATTACAACGATCCAATAGTCGTTTCCAACTATTTCACGTTTTCTGAATACATCCGTACATTCTGATTTTGCAAATTCCATACCCAAAATTTGCAGATTTTATATGAAGTACCACATATCGCAACTCAAATTATTATCGGCCTACTCGGCATTTTTTGCCCAAGTCAATTTTATTCCTTCCGAATAACAAATCTTATTCAAAAGCAATAGGGAAGATATACGTTGGACAAGAAACTCAACTTCAATAAATCGGCAACCATTGCGAGCCAAGTTCTTAGCAAATCCAACTCCGAAGGGATGCCGACACATCACGAAGCTAAGAAAAATTGCCGACCAAAAGATCGGCACAATCACATTATATATGAAACGGACACCAATGTTTTGACACTAGTTACTCGGCATACCACTCAAGTCCCTCGATTTCATAGACAGTTGGGTTCACTCACAGGTTTTTCCACAAATGTTGTTCAGCATTCCACAAAGGTTGTTCGGCAATCCACCAAGGCTGTACGGCAACACAACATGGCTAATTCAGGAGCTTTATATTTATATTCGACGTTCGAACAAACTCATAACAAATTGCTCGGCACTACTACAGAGTTATTCAGCTGAACTATGATCCTGAGCTCCATTCTTTGGCAATCAAAAACGGCCTCAATTATGCGCCACCAAGTGCATAGCCAACAACGCGGACCACCAAGCTCTTTTGCCGCATACATTCCCCCATCCAACACCGCAACATTGGTCAACTCTGCAATTCGGCTTTTCATTCCACATATTATCAACTCGGCTTCGTTGATATTATTCGGCTTCAACAACTTTATTCGGCAGTTCGCACTTGGCAGTCGGTAGTTCGTATATTTTTGCACGTTGTCATTTTACCAAAACCGAATCTTCCCTACAACATAGGGCAATGGGGCAAGTCTAACCTGCGTTCCTTTCAACTAACACCTGTCATTCGAAAGTAATAGGGCAAGTCTACACTGGACTAAATGCAAACCGAGCAATGCTAATTTTCTCAAAACTTACTCGGCAATTAAATAGTTGGCCCAATATCTACTTGGCAATTCCTTACAAGCGAAGCAATATTATTTGTGATTAACACGTCTACCTCATTCGGTATAGACCATCACTAACATAGGATGCATTATTCAAAATCCTCGCAATATTAGCACTTAATCGCCACTTAAAATTAGCACAAGTCTCCGAGTACAGTGTAATTTTCGCACTCGGCATGGAGCGCCATCAGCAAAAGCCTACACCCATGCCCGGGAGTTAGAATACCGTAGGCCTACACCCATGTCCGAGGGTTAGAATACCGCAAGTCTACACCCTCGCCTGGGGGTAATAATACCGTGGTCCATTTTTTGGCTGATATATTTACCTTATTTAATCTACATTATTTGGTTCAGGCAATCATTTCCGTACTTGGTACATAGAAATATCGCTAGCTCAGCACGAAAGTCCATATTTTGAAGTGCTCTTTGCACTCGACAATGTACTACACCCTCGCTCGAAGGTCATAATACCGCGGCCTACAGCCCTTGCCCGGGGGTAACAATACCGTGGCCCATCATTATGATTTGTTTGGAACTCATGTGATATAATTTCATCCTAAGATAGACATATGTATATTTATACATACATTCAAGACATACATACATTTATGCAAACATTCAAGCATACATGCAGTCATTCATTCATACATTTTATTCATTTATCCATAGTGTTCTTTATCAAAAAACCTAACAACTATTTGAACAGCGAAACTCGGTAAGAAAAACTCTCATTCCTTCTACCGTAGACAATGAAAGTTTTGGGGCAATTGTGGGAGCCAAAAAAAATATAAATCTGCTTATTGGGGTTAACCCAAAGAAGGCCTACAATGGGTCCAACCCAAACAAATATCACACCCCCCATCTATATAAAGGAGGGGCATCCCAGAAGAAAGGGTATGTGCTCTCTCCCTACATTACAGACCAACACTCTTGATTTCCATAGCTTCATTCTTTCAATCAAAAGACTAACTTTAGTATCAGAGTGCCTCCGGTCAACAACCCCGGTTGGGTGACGTCGATCATGCTCATCTTTGCAGACACACAGGGACAAAGTTTATTTCTTCGTTGGATCTCTACAATATCCATGTGAGAGGATATTTCATGGTCTCACAACTACTTATAAAAAATATATATATGATAGTTTTTCTCATTTTGTCCCCGTAAATTAAAATTATGAAAAAGTAAGAGTTTAACAAAAAAATAATTTATTAACTTTTCTGATTTTACAAAGTTCACAAAATTTATAGATCCAACTATCAAATTTTGTTACTTAATAGGTATAATATATAGATAGATGTAAATGAGCTCGAACCATTTACATAGATTATTTGACTATGGGTAACATTAGAAGCTAGTTGAACCATTTTAGCGTTTAAACCCTAAGCTATTATAAAAACTCAAGTCTAGGCTTATTTTTATTTTATTTTTTTGCCAAATTTTTTAGACTATACAGGTTATTTGACTATGGTTAACATTAGATGATAAAATCTATTATGATTTACCTTAAAGGATTGTTTTCACACTTCATATATGGATTTTTAAAATGAATAAGTATTATGTGACCATATTTTAATATCAAATTTTGGTATACTATGTATTGTATTATCTCATATCATTCGATGAGAATTACATGACACATGTAATTATTACAACAATGCTACATTCCCCTAATTATCACTCCTAAATGACCCCTAATGATGTTGTTTTGAGGTTAAACCCAATATGATGGAATGTTTGACAAATCAAAATTTGACACTTGTCAGATACATTGTTAGGGGTAATTTTTAGGGGTGATAAATTAGGTGTCTAAAATATTTTTCTAACTAGCATATCACATGTGCTATGCACTGTATTGGATTTAAAAAAACTATTTATGACTATGTCAAACATATTTTTAAATTGTTAATATAAAATATACATAATTTTCAAAATTCTCGTGACATAACCATAAATTGTTTTTTTCCACAAATATATTTTTTTTTAACCTAAACTTGAATATGGGATCATCATGATCAGTCTAGCGTGAAATAAGTAATTTTCTTTTTCAAGATAGTTGATTGATTTTAGCGATAACTATATCACATTCCATCTTGTAAAAAAAGTTATTGTAATAAATCTGGAATGAATAATAAATCACAAAGTAGAAAATAAAAACATACAAATATCTCTATTGGTACCCATTTATTTTTTTAACAAAAAAATAAAAACACACAAATAATTCTATGCATAATATGGGGGATATAGTAGTTAATATTTATATTGTAAACTGAATAAGTTTTTAAAAAATACGGAGATTGTCACAACCTAAACAAATTTTTTTTAGTCAATTGATAATTAAAAAATAAAATCATTTTTAAAAAATAAAAAATAAAAAATACAGTGAGTTAAAGACCTAATTACATTAAAAAAAAAAAATGCAAGATAAAATACAATCTAATCTCATCAATAGTGGCTATTTTATGTAAATCTAATGAATACAATCCTTTATTTTTTTCAAAAAAACAGTGATTGTCGCAACTCAAACAATTTTTTTTCTCATCATGTGATCGAAATAAAGTATAAAAAAAACACAATCAGGTAAAAAATTAAATCACCGTGTGATCAAAACAAAATGTAAAAAAACCTAATCACAAATTAAGTCAATTGATAATTAAAAAATACAATCATTTCTTTTTTTTTCAAAAAACACAGTGAGTTAAAGACCCAATTATAAAAATATATATATTTGCAAGACAAAATGCAATCTAATTATTATAATAGTGGGTACTTTATGTGAACCTAATGAATACAATCCATTTTTTTTTTCAAAAAATACAGAGATTGTCACAATCCAAATACATTTTTTTTCTCATCATGTAATCGAAATGGAGTGTAAAAAAAACAATCAGTTAAAAAATCAAATCACCGTGTGATCAAAACGAAGTGCACACCTGTAACAAGAGAAACCTCCTTGACTACCTCTCCTTGAGCCCAAACTCGGCACTAGGAAGGTGGATCTAGACTATACAGCCTGGGACTGTTGTGGAGCAGGACCTTTCTGCCTCTTACTGTCCCAGTTCTTTTTCTGAACCTCATGATTCCTCCTGGAGCCGCTCATCCACTTCTCATCTGCCTGAACTACGGTCTCAAGATGAGTCGCCGCCCCCACAAGGCATCCATAGTCCCTAATCATCGACCTAGTTACTTTGAAAAAAAGCCCAGTCCTCAGTCTTTTTTCAAACTCGATACAACGACGTTCCTCCGTCACCACGAGTTCCAGTGCCAATCTAGAGAGACTTGTGAAAGCTACCTCAAACTATACTATTGGCAAACTGAGCTGCTTGAGCTTCAGAAACTGATCTCTCAACTTCTCCCTAGCAGTAGGAGGTAAGAATTTGTCCTGGAAGGCGTTGACAAAAGCCTCCCAAGTCGTTCTAATGCACCCACGCGTATGCTTCCACCATTGACCCACATCCCCCTTCAGTTGGAAGGATGCCAAGGTCACTTTTAGCTCATCGTCTTCGATGCCAAGCATCTCAAACGTCTTCACCATTTGTTCTAGCCACTCATCCTCTTTCAGTGGCTTCTTTGGATCACCCAAAACCTCGTCTGATTTGACCGGAAAAACTCCTTCTTCAAGAAAGACAGCCCTGCTTTAGCAATTTGGGCCTAGACTTGATTCTCAGCCCTAAGAATGTCCATGGATTCCCACAAAGCTCTAGCCATTTCACGAGCCAAAGCGCCCATGTCCTGCTGACCAATTGGTTCAGCAGCATTGGCCTGACCAACCCCTTCATCTTGCGATGAAATTTCATCCGGTAAAGACACCTCATGCCTTCTAGGCCTACCATGCCTACCACCACCACATCCATATCCATGTACTGATATCCTAATGAAGGTAACGAAATAGATTAGCATATTTACAAATGTGGCAAAGCTAACTCGCTTGTATCCTAATGCAATGAACAACAATAATTCACTCCACATAATCACATAAGAATTTCCTTTCTAGATAATGATTGTCCCGCGGCGTTGCCAGAATTCCAACTAGAAACAGCAGTGATCAAGTGCTTTTCTAGTAGGACTTCTAGAAACTCGTAGACCTAATCAATATCTTATGAACTAAATCCCATACCCATATAACCACATAAGCATGTTATCATATAAGCATACTATACATATAACTATCTCTCTCAAACGAGACAAACCCATTGTGGTAATAACCACTTCCCACGTACCCAAAGTGTTCAAACCTGGTACGCTCTGATACCAAGTTGTAATGCCCCGAAATAATAACAAGAACTCATCCACAATATCCACTTATGACAACAATGATAAAAGAGGTATCTTTCATTAAGTTCAATGTGATTTACAAGAGAGAATCATATGCGGTATACATTCAAAACGTTTAGCCCTAAATCTATAGAATATGTTGCAAGTTAAAAGAAAGAATGGAAGATAAACAGATAGGAATGCCCTGAGGCTTACATATTTCCAAGACGATACTTGGTTACAATAAAAGTCGACTTAAGTCCAATACAGTTAAAGCCCTTGGCTATGCAAAAATGAATACAACGAAAGAAGCTCTTGCTCTATGTCCTCCTAAGTTGCCTTAGTGGAGGCATATCATCAGCATTTGAAATGTTTTTCCTACATAGGATAAGCCAAAACCCAATAGAAATAATCCAACATAATGTATAAATCTTAACAAAGCTATAAGGTGAATGCAAATGCCATATTCTTGCCAAAACATCTTTATATCTCTTTTCAAAATTATGCAATGCCAAGTTAATCTCTTGATTTATAATTCATTTCCATTTCAATAGAAAATAGGGTGGTAATTCAGACTTTGAGAGTTTCAAAACATTACAACCTTTCTCGAAAATTTCATCCAGAGGAAACCGTAAACCAAGACCCATGTAAACGTAGGCTATATAAGTACTACTATTGCCATTTCACGAAAATTTCATCCGCAGGATTGGCACCCATGTATACACGCAGTTTTTGGAACTTTCACCCAAGACACTTAGGCCAACTTAGTTCAACAATACAATTCATGTTTCTTAAATTCACATTTTTTTCTCAAACAATAAACATTTTCAATGTGTAAGAGTGAAATAATGTTCAATGCAAATGAATGAGAAAATGGTTTCAATTTTTCTAATTCACATGCAATTTCTATAACAATCATAGTTATCCTCCACTGATAGCCCAAAATAGATATTTCTAAACAGATAGTTTATTTCCCAAATAAATAAACTGTCCAACTTTCAAGAGGTGGGTGATAATACATATCCACCTCCACCATCATCATCAACACCAATCCAAATTTATTATTTCAACATTAATTTTATTATTTTTACAAAACCAATTTTTAAGGTAATTAGGGCAAAATTCATACTCTTTTCAAATGCAACTCCAAGTATCAAGATCAATCTTTTCCAACCAAATCAACATTATTTCCAACATCAAAATCATTTTCAAGAATCTATTTGAAAAACCCCCATTTTTGCTTTTCATCCAAGACACTAAATTGTTTCAAATCTTCCAAAAATCTGACCAAAGCTTAGAAATACAAATAACTGAGTTAAAACTCATAAAAAGTATGGAAAGTATCCCTACCTCAAGCTAGAATACCAGAGAGAGTGAGGGAAAACCTAAAGATGCCAAAACTAACTTTGCTCCAGTTAGAACGGAGCCCACGCCGAGCTCTATTTTGTTAACAAAGACACACGGATGAAAAGATCAACGGATTTAGGTGTATTTTAGGGAAATATGTGAGTTTTAGAGAGAAAGTGAGAGAAAATAGGGTTTTGAAATGTTTAGAGAGAGAGATATGAAAAAGTGACTTAAAATAAGCTGTTTACAAACTGATATATGCACAGCTCGCCCGAGAGCAAAAGTTATCGCAGAGTGACCAAACATAATAAGTTGTTCCACCCGAGCGCAGAATACACACTCCCAGAAGTTTTGCAGACAGAGGTCGTCGCTCGAGCGCAAGAAGCTTCACTTGAGCGAAGAATACAAGTCCTCAGTAGTTTTGCAAACTTGCAAAAATACTGGATGTTCACAAGGACCAATCGAGCGAAGGGACAAAAATCTGGGTAACAAAAGTTTGAAAAACAAACTACCAACTTGTTCCAAACACAACCAACGCAACCTAATAGCTCAACTCAAAGAGAGAATAGCGGAAAACAAAGCAAAAATAACTATACAAGTAAAGAAACCTGAATTCAAAAGTCAAATGAGTCGGGTTTAAACCAGGAACACTATATCGTGTGATCAAAACGGAGTGTAAAAAATCACAATCACAATTTTGCTCATAATAAAAAATAAAAATAAAAATGAACCATTGAAAAATAAATGAAAAGATTATTTACATGCTTTGAAGATTGTGTTTGAGTGAAGATTGTAACTGTGGAGGGGTCAGCATTTTTTCCCAAATTCTCTCCAACTCTCTCTTTAAAGCTTTCTCTCTATCTTGGTCTGTCCTTCTAGTAGAAAAAATAAGTGAAGATTGTAAAAAAATATGATGTGCGGTGGTATGTGGAGAAATCAAAAAGGCTGAAATTGAATGCTGTGGTGGTAAGATTTATGGTTTTCAAATTTTGAAAAGGCTGAAATTGAATAGTGGGTGGGAAGTTTTTGTTTTTTTTTAAATCAAAAATTTTAAAAATTAAGATTGAGATATTGGAACTCCCACAAGACTTGTTGGTTAGAAATCCGCTTTCCCTTATATAATATATAGATTATTATCTTTAAGGCGTTGTATCAAATACTACCAAATACGATCATCTTAAATTACGAAATAAGATTTGGCTTAATTATAAATAAATTTTATTTTGGACATTCTATTTAAAAGATTTTCACATTAGATATGTAGTTAGATGTGCCAATAGTTTCACGCCAATTATATTTCTTAGATTTTAAAATTTTTTAAAAAAAAGTTAGTAAGAATTTTTAAAAAAAAATTAAATGTAAAATTTGAACCAAAAAAATAAAACTCTGCATAATCAAATTTAGGATTAATTATCTAAAAATTCTATCTACATATTTAGTGGTAGCTTAGGTCCTATCAAAAAGTTTTTGAGCCAATAAGTTCCATTTAGAGATAAAAAGACGTTTTACCCTTTAATCGCAAAACTGAGAATGTTTTCAATTTCAAAACTGAGAATGTTCTCAATTTATAATTATCAAAACTAAGAAATTTTTCAATTTTTTTCTAGTATGAACTGAAAATATTATCAAAAATAGGAAATTTATAATTATCAATTTTGAGAAATTTCTCAATTTTTTTCATGATTAAAATTGAAAATATTATAAACTGAGAAGGTTCTTAATTTCAAAAAACCCTAGATCACACCCATAAACAGAGCACCTTGTTGTTCTGTCTCTCAAAAGCCAAACGCTGAGAAAAGTTTCTTCTATGTCAGAGCTTCCTCTCTCCATGATTTGGTCACCATTGTACCAAATAAAACTGGTTCTTTCTCTCCTGCTTAGTCCTGATGCCTTCCATTCCATGTCACCCCATCACAGTTCCATAGAGAAAGAAAGACAGAGAGAGAAAATGACGATATTTGGGAACACCGGCGGGGGATTTATCAGCGGCGGCAAGATAGATCCGTGGGCTTTGTTCCAAGTTTTGGTGATTTTTGTATTATTGTTTTTGTTTTATCAAAAATTTTGGTGATTGGTATTGTTGTTGGGTTGCTTTGAATCTAATAAAAATGGATGCGTGCTCTGTTTTCTTCAAAATCAATGGTAGTACATGATTGTTCTGTTACCTTTTCGGCCATACGAACATGTAGATTTCACTGATCATATTCACCTGGAGTTATGATTTCATAGGCCTTTTTCATTTGTTCTTTATTAAAGATAGCCATCTGCTTTAGCAAGGCTGTAGTCTGCCACTTGCTTCGAATCCACTCAGACCTTGAGATTCTACCCATTACAATCGTTTTTTCCTTTAATGGGACTTGAATGAGCAAATAATTTTATTTAGGACTTAATGGAGTATAAGTTCACAAAATGGGACTTGTATGTAAATGCCCCTAAAATTTAAAAATTAATATTGATAGATCATGATTAATATGTATTGCATGGATGGATTCAGGTTTAATATTATACTATAAACAAACTAAGGCCTTGTAGGGGATGTGCTAGAATAGCACATCTTCTTTATCTTTTATCTTATTTGAGTCACATCACTTTTTATTTGTATCACATTACCTCTCTATCACATTTTATATCTTTTCGTAAAAAATCAAAATATACTTATTTTGATCATTGTTATTATAATTAAAATTTTGGATTTATTTTCACATCAATATCATAAAATAACCATACATTTAAGAATTTGAAATATAATACCATAATAATTAAAATGTTAATCAAAGTGAAATGACCAATGAATTTATGAAATATGTATTTTTGTATTTTATAAATTCAAAAAAAAAAAGTAAATTAGAAGTTTTAAATTTATTGACTCAATAATATTTTCTATAATAGTATAGATAGAAATACATATATAGATATAGATTTTATACCAAAAAAAAAATAGCAATTACGTCATTGCATGTTTTAAAATCACAAAAAATAATACTAATATATTATATACATACCAAAAAAATACAAATATATTATTGGCAATGATTAAGAGGATTTAAAAATTAACTTAATTTATGTAAATTAGATTTTGGACTAATCACAAAATGACATGTGTATTTTAAGTATTAAAAAATTAAAAACTATGAGAAAATTATGCTACAATGTTTTTGTTTATATAATAGTATAGATATAATGTGAGAAGTGTAAATAGTTGAATTATTTTTTTTTTGAAGATATTTTCGTTGATAAAATTTATTATTGAAAGTTAAATTTGGACTTGTTGGTAAATAAATTCACGTGAATATAATTAATTAATTAACAGCTGATTGGTACTTTAGACTGCTGAATGACTAACATTGGCGTAATTTTTAGTACAAATAAATTAGGCGAATGTCAAATATCTAATTTTTAGTACAAACATTGGCCTAATTAATAATAATTGTGTATGTCAATTTCCAACCACACTGTCAATTAAGCACTCAGCTGGAGAACACTGGCAGAATAGATTAACCCGAACGACTTGTCGCAAAAAGAAGAGATTTCGACGGTAGTTCGTCCACCCAGGAGCACTCCGACAATCAAGTCAGTTATCTCTCAAAGATAGCAAAAGTGTTTAACTCACTATTCATAGCATAAAAAGCATACCTTCGACCCATGAAGGTGCCTCTCTTTTATAGCCAACACTATCATAATCCCAATAGAAGTCTAGCTTCAATGGACTCAGGATTACTG